>CM028132.1:915776250-917129375 GCA_016271365.2 Neoceratodus forsteri | reverse complement strand
TATTGTGTCTATTGATTGTATTTTTGTATTTTATGTATGGTTGTGTCTATTGATTGTTTGTATTTTTGTATTTTATGTATTGTTGTGTCTATTGATTGTTTGCATTTTTGTATTTTATTTATGGATACAATTGAAAATGAGAGATTTTCTCTCAATTTGCTTTCCAACAAATGAAATGAAATGAAATTCCTCAAGTCCATGATACCCTTAAAGGTGGACACCAAGGGGTACACAAAACCCTGCAGAGACTCAAAACTGCACGATGGTGGCCCGGAATGACAGTAGATGTAGACAGCACTATTTGGGCAACTGTCTAGTCTGTGCACAGAACAACTCAATTCCGGGCAAGAAAAATGCAAAACTGTTACCTCAAAGGCAATCTGGCCCCTGCCATGCCATCCAAATTAACTTCATTGGCCCTCTACGCAGAACTGCCAGGAATAAAAAGTTTGCACTTGGAATCACAGACCCATTCTCAAAATGGGTAGAGGCTCATCCAACTTGGGCACCCAAAGCAAAAGTGACAGCAAGAATTCTGGTAGAACAAGTATTTACCAGATGGGACCTACCTCTTAAGGTAGACTCTGACCAAGGATCCAGCTTTACAGGTGAGGTTATGAAACAATCTTTGATAATGCTTGGTGTTAGCCAAAAATTTCACATTCCCTATCATCCCCAATCTTAAGGCCAGGTAGAAAGAGCAAACCAAAGACTAAAGCTAATGCTTTGCAAATTCATTGAGGATAACCCCAAGAACCGGGTCACTTTGTTGCCCTTACTCCTAAAGGCAATTAGAGTGACCCCAGCTTCAGCAACCCAGTGCACTCCATTCGAGGTGATGACTGGGAGACAAATGAGATTACCTGATTATCTGTTGATTTATCTCAGCACCCCTACTGCTGACAGAGTGGCAGTAGACACCTATGTTTCACAACTAAGCAAAAACATTAGACAGACTCACCTATTTGCAGCTAGACACGGGGGACACGTCCAACAGCAATCCAACACATACTTTGACAGGACTGTCAAAGAAGTTGCCTGGAAAGTGAGAGATCAAGTTGTGGTATTAAAATTCGCTGCCCTGGCTCATCCCTTTGCAAACAAATGGGAAGCCCATTCAACATCATCAACAAATCGACACCAGCTGTGTATCAAGTCAGAATTACAGCTCACAATAAAACAATTGATAAGTGGCTCCATGCCAATCAATTGAAACCTTACAAAGGTGTTTAAATAAATACTTTCCCACCAGAAAGAGGGGAAGGTTATTAATTACTAATGACTGCTTTTTCTCTTTCAGATACCCAAGATGATGATTGTTGTGTTACTGTTCCTGATCCAGGACATACTGGCAGGTGTGGTCCTTAAAGATGCAATTCCTGATTCCCATAAGAATAGGAATAGGAATCCTAATACCAATCCAAATTTGATAAGACTCCTCCATGCCCTGCATCTGCTGGATGACAGATATTTTCCCCAGGTTATGTGCCACCACCATCCCCATCTAATGGTATTAGTATTACTGTCCCAACCAGACTCATTAAAGTGCGGGAAGGAAAAGACACATATCTGAATGCAATGGTGGTGGCACCTGACCAAGCATCCCTATAACTTGAGTGGCAAACTGATAGCAATGGTAAGCAAATTCCAGTAGCCCACCTTTCCAAAGGCACTTTCCAAGGCTGGCCCAACACCAGAATTTCCTCTAATGGTACTCTATCCGTATGCCAGGCCTTGGCCCAACATACTGGTCTGTACAACCTCACTGCATTAATAAATCCAAATTTTTGTGCCAAATTCCCAAACACAACAGCCTGACAATATTCTTTAGACTACTCCATTGCTAGCAGTGCCATGTTTCTTACTGTGTTGCCTCCTATCAAAGAGGAACTCATACAATGCCCTGTTCAAGAACCAGGACCAGCTAGCGGTCTTGTAGCATCATCACTCCCATGTACCCTTGTTAATAACATACAATTCATGCATGTCCCAGTTGTGCTTAACCTCGCTAATTGGAACATGGCAGAGTTTGGCTATTGTGCCACTACAAATACATCCAGATTTCATAGTGTTCTATTACTAGATTTACTAGCAGCCTATCAAACACATCACTGGAAACTGGGGGAAATAATTTTTCAGGTACATAAGGGGAAAAAAGGAAAACAAGAGGTGGGATTGTTTAAGTTACTTTGGGTGAGAGTAGTGGAGAATGATGGGCAGAAGGCAAGTCTACTAAACAATTACTTCTGCTCAGTATTCATGGCAGAGAACAGTGGTCCTCTACTGGAGAGTGGTATCAAAGCTGCCACATGGTGGGGTCCTAGAAATGGGCAGAGTACAGGCCTTAATGGGTAGGGTACAGATGTTCTCAGGGTAGACAAGGCACTAAGCCCAGACAGCTGGCACCTGAGAGTGCTAAAGGAATTGGCTGCAGTATTGGTAGTTTCCTTAAACCATCTATTCAATGACTCACTGCAGTCCAGAGTTACGCCAGTACATTGAAGATCCATTGACATAGCACCACTCCACAGTGGGGGTGGGTGAGCAAGGAGGAGCCAGGCAGCTACAAGCTTGTCACCGTTAGCTCCATCATAGTTAAGTTAATGAAGACCTTAGCAAAGTAGAGTGTGGTGGCTTACCTGGAGGACAGTGGACTACAAGATGAAAAGCAGCATGCATCTGTGTCAGGGAGGTCTTGCCAGATGAGCATAATACTATTTTTCAGTTGGGTCACAAAGGCAATAGATGGGAACAGGCAGTAGATCTACTCTACTTTGACTTCAGAAATTCCTTCAATTTGGTACCACACAGGAAGCTGCTGATGAAGTTGGAGGACTTGCGAATGGAGCCAGGTTTAGTTAGGTGAGTAGGAAACTGGCTAACAGAGAGGCAACAGGGCAGTAATTAATGGGGCTAAATTAAGAGACATAGAGGTCTCGAGTGGAGTGTCACTGGGATCAGTCCTATTTATTATATTTATGTGGCAATCTGGAGGGTATCCAGGGAATTATGTGTCTTGTTACTGATGGCACAAAGCTTTGAGACAGGATGGATCACAAGTAAGGGGTGCTGGAGCTCTAGAAGGACTTAGATAAATGAATGAAATAGTCTTAGGTCTGACCATTGAGGTTTGTCACCAAGAAGTGCAAAGTAATGCACTTAGGTATACGTAATCCATGCACAGAATACTGGATGGGAGGAATTAGACTAAACATAGCATAGAAACAGGCAATGATGGCAGAAGAAGACCGATGGTCCATCCCATCTGCCCATGATTCCCTATCTAACTCTGGGACCTACTCTCTATACAGAGTTCTAGCCCTCCCTCCTATTCCTGTCTCTTACTATTGCCCTAGATCAATTTTCTGCCCAAGTGCCTTTGACCCAGCCATTATTATGTACCAGAAAGTTGTACTTCAAGAAATTGATGATTTGCTTGCTAAAAAAATGGTATTTTGTTAATTCTAATTTAACCAATAAAGAGAAGGAAGCTTTAGAACATCTTACAAAAATGAATGGGTTAATTTTCAAACAGTTAGATGGGGGTTGGGGGAATATCATAATTCAGAACAAATATGATTATCTAAGAGAAGCATTAAGACTTTTAGCAGATTTAGATTCTTATTTGATCTTAGAGAATGACCCCACCCTATATTATCAATCTGAGTTGTTTTATTTGGTGGATGATGCCCACTGGAGGAATTTTATCTCAAAAAAAGAACGTGAGTTCATTAAAGTCAGTTGTCCCACCATCCCCACTTTATATCATTTACCGAAGGTACACAAGGATATGAGTAACCCTCTGGGTCAACCTATAATTTCAGGTCTGGGTTCTTTGTCAGAAAGTCTGTCAAAGTTCTGAGATTTTTTTATTTCAGTCTTTGGTTTATAATTTAAATTCTTATACTAGAGATTCTTTACACATTCTTGAAAAATTGGATGTTTTTATTTGGAATAGTGAATTTATGTGGCTTAGTATAGATGTAAACTCGCTTTACACTTGCATTCCACATGATAAGGGTTTGGAGGCTTTGGGACACTTCCTGACAAAGAACATTAATCTGGACATTCCACCACCACATTTTTTGATTTCAGCAGTAGAATACATTTTAAAGCATAACTATTTTGTTTTCAATAATAAGTTTTATTTACAACAGAGAGGAATGGTGATGGGGTCCACAATGGCCCCTAGCCATGCCAACCTATATTTAGGTTTGTGGGAAGAACAAAATATTTTTTTAGACAAACATTTTTTTTCAATAAAATAATTTTTTGGAGCAGAGCAGATACATAGATGACTTGCTCATAATATGGCAGGGCTATGAGCTGGAGGCATTGAAGTCCATGAATTTTCTAAATGAGAATGAGTTGAATCTAAAATTTTCACATAAAATGGATAGGGGGGACAACTGAGTTTTTGGACCTAAGGTTATCAGCAACAGGTGGGGATTTAATAAAGTCAACTTGTTTTAGAAAGGAAACAGCAGGCAACAGTGTGTTGTATGCAACAAGCTCACATTCACCAAAACTGGTCTGATCAATACCTTATGGACAATTTTTATGCCTTAAAAGGAACTGCTCTGAACCAGAGTCCTTCGAAGTACAAGCATCAGAAATGTTTAAGAGGTTCCTAAATAGGGGATACAGTAGGGAAACACTAGATAATGCGTACCAAAGGGCAAACACCCAAGGCCAAAGTACCCTATTGAAACCAAAAGTTAGGGAACCAGAGAGGGAAGGAAACATGACTTTCATTTTGGAGTACAATTGTGTAGCACCAAGGGCTAAAAACATTGTGTTACAAAACTGGAATTTGTTACAGCATTATTTTGTTCCTGATCTGTTTATACAAAAACCAAGGGTAACATATAGTAGGGCCAGAAATTTGGATGACATGTTGAGTCACAGCCACTGTATACCAGAGGTGACACAGAGAGCATCCTGGTTACTTGATAAGCCTGTGGGCTGTTATAAATGTGGCCATTGGCAGGCATGTAAATATGTAACACAAGGAAAAATTTTCAAACATCTGACTGAAAAGCTTACAGTAAATATCTGGGACTTTGTTAACTGTTCTACACAGTTTATAGTATATGTTGCAGTATGTCCATGTAACCTTCTTTATGTAGGTAAGATGATCAGGCCAGCCAAATAAAGATTTCTTGAACATTTATGAGACATCAGGAATGTGAAATTGATTTTGGATCTAGGTGCACATTTTGAAAGCTTCCATAGTAGTGATCCAAGAGATCTTATTTATTTCGTTTTTGTTTACCGGGTAAGTACACTAGACAAGTTTTATGCCTATTTTCAGGAACGACCTGGGAGAGTACAAAAGGGTACAACAGGTACATTGATACAGTAATTGGTTCAGACGAATACATTCAGGTACAAAAACAGGAGAAAAGACAATTTTTACAGTTTTTACATTTACGTGGAAGGTACACCCAGATACAGTGCTGGGGCAAGGTATAAATTAGAGATAAATTCAATGACCAACAGGGCTGGTGAGGATTATGAGCATAGTAACATCATAGCGTCAGTCAAGCAAGGGAGGGGGGATTTGGACGAGGACATAGCGCAAGAGTGGTGATGTCAGAGCAGGAGAGAAGAAGCCAGCACCAGTGGACACCGGGAGGCTAAGGAGGCTTAGGACATTCACAGCGAGAAGCCACCTTAAGATGATCCCACAGGGAGGTCCGGAAACTCTTGTGAGAGGAGGCAGTACGATTCTTTCAGGAAGGAGTTCCAGAGCCTGGGGCCATGGACAGCAAAACTCCGGTCCCCATGTTGGTGCGGGAAGTAGGTACACTTAGTAGGCGGGGCCTTGGGATCTAAGCAGGTAGGGGAGAGGTCAGCAGGAGCAAGAAACCGGGCAATTCGGAGGAGTGCGGAGCTAAGTACTTTACTCACGAGGCACCCAGTGCTAAAGTTAAGGTGATTGAGCAGGGATAGCCAGCCAAGCTTCTGTTAAACTCGCAGTGATGGGTGAGGCGAGGCTGACCAGGGCAAAGCGACAGATGTTTGTTATGCGTTGTGCTCCCACTTGCTTAGGAGGGTCTTGAAGTGTGAGCAAATAGGGGGAGGTCAGGCTGAGGAGGAAGTAGTACTCCCCTGGCAAGAGCTAAGCTAACCGCTGGAGTGAGGTTGTGCCGAGCCCTGTAGGCCATCCCCAGTTTGCGGTTTACCCCACTGCAGGCATTATGGATATGACTACCAAGGTCCAAATTGGGGATCAAGTGTCACTCCAAGATATTTGAGGGAGGTCACGGTAGGGAGAGGGGAGCCATCTTCGTAGTTGATATGTAGGGGAGTTGAAGAGGCTCGTATTTTGGCAGAGGAACCGAAGAGCATAGCCTTAGTTTCACTATTTTAGATCATGTGAGACCACAAGTTAGAAAAGGTGACAGGATACAGATGTTATTACAAAATGGATGTAAATGGACCTTCACTCTTAAGAGTCTTGTCCCAAATGGTTTAAACAAGGATTTGGATTTGTCCATTTATCTGTGATGGACTACATGGCATTGAAAGAGAATAAAGGTGGATTATAAGATTTGAATTTGATATGTCCATGTTTTCCACAGTATATTCTAAATCTTTTTTCTGTTTCCCCCCCTTCCATTGTGTACTATATAAACCAGGTATTGATATTTATTTTTCATTTGTTGTAGAATATTAGGTTTTTGTGATTTTTCCCTTTACACTCATTCATAGAGCTCCCTTCCTTTTGTTTTTAAGTGTTTCAATGCTAACCTACTTTCATTGAGTCTTAAGTTTCTAAATACATAAAAAACATGGTTAGATATACTTTGTAGATGATCACTGTTAGCAGATCCCAAAAGTAATAGGAATTATAGAAACTAAAGAAATAAAAGTACATTTTATGATATGGTTGGGTGTGTTTTTGCCATTTTTAATAAAACTGAAATTGTAATTGATATAAAGCTATAAGTTAGCATAAATATATAAAAAGGAATTGGGGTTGTAAAAAAAAAAACAAAGTAGTAATTTGGCAAACACTTAGATTGTAATTGGAAGAGCATTTTTTGACATGCACTTGTTTTTCAGGTGAAGGTAAATTGAATGTATTTATATTGAGCATTTCTATGTTTTTTCATGTGCAATTAGTATGTTTTGTATGATTTAACAAATCAAGCAATTAACTGTGTGATGTATTTAAATGCTGTACAATGCTTTTTGACTCCACTCGCCTGATGAAGAGGGATTGTACCTTCGAAGCGGCGGGGATAGTCTCGTATGCCTAAATAAAGCACTTCAATCTTTACCTTGACTCTAGCCTGAGTGTAACGCTGTAATTGTAATTTTCCTAACCATATAGAGTTCTAGCACTCCCTATCCACCCTCCTATTCCTGTCTCTTACTATTGCCCTGAACAACCACTATATCCTTCACTCTGTCCCAGCTGTGCTTGAAACCATTTATGGTTTTGGCACCCACCACATGACTGCAGACTGTTCTATGGTTCCACCACCTTTTGTTTAAAATAAAACTTTCTTATATCCTTCTTGAACCTACCTCCTGTCAGTTTCCACTCATGTCCTTGTGACCTTGAACTGTTACTCATACTAAATAATTCCTGCAGTTCACCTTCTTTCTTCCCTTCAGGAACTTCAAGGTCTCTATCATATCTTCCCTCTCCTGTTTGGTTTCTATGCTGCCATTGTACAGATCCCTGGTGAGACGGCCTCCTCTGGAGTACTGTGCCCAGTTTTGGACTTGTGGAAGGAGAGCTACAGACTAAAGTCCATACAGTAAAGGGTCACCAAGATAAACCAGGACCAGCAGGGCAGATCCTATGAGAAATGGCTGGGAGCCTTAAACATAGTATTTGCTAAAGGGCAGGCAGGGACAGGGAGCATGCTAGAAATATATAAGCTTCTCATGGGTGTAAGCAAGGTAAATAATGAGGACCTATTTATAAGAAATTGGGATGCAGTTACTAAGGGACATGACTGGAGGCTGGTGGGAAGCAAATTAAGGGGAAACTTGAGGAAATGGAAAATGGCCAAGATTATACCTATGTTTAAGAAGGATGATCCCCAAATCTCTGAATAGCTACCCCCTATAGCTATTCTATGTACCCTCTGTAAACTTCTGGACAGACTTGTTTATTCTCTGGTCTCAGACTACCTACTAAAATATAACCTGCTGTCCTTTGCCCAGCATGGCTTTAGGCCTGTTCACAGCACCTCCACTGCCCTTGTTCAGTTCACTAGTGATGTAAAATCTAACCTGGATAAAGGTATGCACACCGGGGCCATAGTCATTGACCTTACAAAGGTTTTTGACCTGGTTAAACTTTCCCTCCTGCTATATAAACTCGAGACCCTTGGAGTCTCCAGCTCAGCCTCAAAGTGGTTAAGTGGTTCTCTAGCCACCTCTGTAACCATCATCAATTTGTCTCATTCAATAAGGCCCTCTCCACCCTTGCCTCCATTGATATTGATGTTCCCCAAGGTTCCATCCAAGGCCTGCTGCTTTTCTCTATCTTTATCAATGATATTCCCAACGCCCCTTCCTACTGTCATACTCTTCTATATGCTGATGAATTGGTGCTGTACTCTGGCTCAAAGTCCCTGATAGATATTAATTCCTGGCTCACCTCTGACTTCCACAAAGTTCAGACCTGGCTGACCTAAAATTGCCTTGTACTGAATGTTGAGAAGACCCAGGCCATGTTCTTTGGGTCCCCTCAAAAGGTTTGTGCCAGTGCCACTGGTCTTGACATCTGGTGTCTCAATGGCTCCCTTGTCTCTGTGACCAACTATTTCAAATAACAAGGTGTTACGCTTGACCCTGCTTTGGACTTCTTGCAGCACATCTCTAACATCTGCAAGTCTGTTAATACCAAACTTGGACTTGCATACAGGATCTGCTATGCCCTCACTCCATTGGCAGTAGATATTGCCCAGGTAGTCTTACTTCACAGTTTATGCCATGCGATTACCTCCTCTTATCAGGCCACTGCTAGCTGCTTTCTCAAAAGGAATGTCTCTTATAACATTTGTAGGTTACCCCTATCTGTTCCTCGATTTACCCACCACTGCTCACTCTATTCTAATCTAAACTGGCTCCCCCCAGGTGCTTCTACATTCTTTGCTGCTCAATTGATAACATCCTTAGGTCCTCTAAACCTGCCTCACTGGCCTCTACGTCAGTGCCGCTGACTCTGCCTATGCCCTGTGCTCCAAAGAACAGGCCCTCCTGGCTGTTCCCAAGTACTCCTCTAAAATAGGTGAGCAAGCATTTTTTCACTTTGCCCCTAGAGACTGGAACTCCCTAGCACCTCACCCTAGGGTCTGCCAGTTTCACCTCACATTCCAAAGATAATTATTCAATTACAGTATCTCAGCTCCTCTGAAGAATGCTCCTGGTCCTGACATCTCCTAATCTATGCTCTGTTTTCCTGTCTAGTGCATATCCTCTAATGTTGTATATGTTTCTTATCATTTTGTTCTGTTCTTCTAGCTCTTCATCTACTTTGGTTTGATTTACTCTTGATATTGTTGCTAGTACATACATGATGTACTATCCTTGCTGACTGCTGTTTCATGTTCTATTTACTGTGTCCTGAATCTGCTTATTTATTTTTAGGACCACTAATGTTTGGTTATTTTTGCTATTGTCTGTTCATGGCTATTGCCTTATTGTCTGTATCATTTATTTGCACTTTACTACTGCCTATTCATTTTGGTAGCTGTTTAGAAACTCTTTATACCTTCTGTACATTCCACTCATTTGCATATCTTGCTTTGTTTGTCATGACCTTCTATTGTAATTCTCTTGGGTCATGCCTGAAAATAGGCATTTCTTCTGTCTAGTGCACTTATCTGGTAAACAAAAGATAAATACATAAATTCTACTTCACTGAGAGGGTGGTGAAACCATGAAACAGACTGCTTGTGGAAGTGGTAGGAGCAGCTACTCATAACAGGTTCAAACATGGGTGGGACAGGGCAAGAGGACTCACAGTCCCCCAAGGGAGGCAGCGATGGTTTAAGGGATGGGTTAGTAGAGGATGGGATACAGCCCACCATGGTGGTAGATCAGTGTGGTGAGATAGTATAGTAGGGTCAGACTCGAGGGACCTTCAGTCTCCTGTTGTCATTTTCTGTTTCTATAATGTCTAGAATATGATTGAAAACACTGAGTCATGGTGGAAATAGTAGAAATATACTACTTAGATAACTATGATTTTGTGGGTGGTTTACAATTAAAGTGTCTCAAAGAGATTGGGAGCAAATTTCATAGCACAGGACAATAAACAGAGAAATAATCATATCCTAGCAAGGACTGTACTCTGGTAACCACAAATTTGAGACAACCAGCAAATCTCTAAAGCTTTTGAGCTGGATACATTGAGATTGTGGCAGAACCCTTAACACACTTCAAGACAAAAAACAATTTGTGTAAAGCATGCTGATTTGATAGGGATAGCCAATCAAGGTCTCATAAAGTGTTCAATGATGAGTATCAAAAGGAAAATCTATTACAAATCTCATGAAGTGATTGTACAAAATATCAGGCTTGGTGAGTGATGTCTTCGGAGCATTACCATACAAAACAGCATAATCAATTAAAGGAAAATAAGCAATTATACCATCTTTTTTCGAATGACAGGGGAAGGCAGACTGATTTTTTACATAAGAAACAAATTTTACGTCCACAACTCTTAATAATGGTTCAGCATGTGTAACACCATACAGAGAAGGTTCAGTCAGTAACCCAAATGTTTGTAGGATTGAACCAAGTCAGTTTCCAGGAACTATGGACAGTGCTGTATCAGGTCCAGGCTGGAAAGATCCACGTGATATCCTATGCCAGAAGAGGACTCAGCAAGAGTCAGAGGAACTATATAGTCCACACGTTTGAGTATCTACCACTGAAATGGGATATAGTTGAAAAGTTCCATGACTAAACAAATGGCACTGAGTTTAAGATAACCAATGGCAACAGCCCTTTTACTTATGTGCGTACTTCAGCCAAGCTGGATGTGATGAATTGCCAGTGGTTAGCTACCCTTTCATTATACAATGTCAACATTATTTACAAGGCTTGGAAACCAAACATGAATGCAGATGGCTTGTTTTGAATTCCCCATGGCGCATTACTAGAGGACCCAACCCTGTCTCACAAAAGATCAAAGAGAGAGTCAAGACAATAATATTTGGGACTCAACCACAACTGGAAATTAACATTTGCAAGGCTATCATCCAGTCAAAAAACTTAAAACTACGTGATCCTAAGGAGCAGGAGTGAGATATAGAGTCTGTGAAGCTGGTGGAGCATTAGACAGTAAGGGAGGAGCTATTTACCCTGAATATGAATTCCTAGAACGATGACCAGAGGCATCCAGCTTGACAGATTACAGAGGAAGGACAATGTTTGGATTACACCCTGACATCTCCTTTTGTATATGTCAGTATTGTTACTGTTTGACCACACTGACTGTTCACTGTGCTGTCGGTATTTCTTTACAGCTGCAGCCAAAGACAGGGATAGATACTTTATGATTTTTAAAGAGATTCTACCTGGTGGCCCTACTGTGTAGCTGCAGGCAGGTAGGGAATTTCTCTAGATATTACAGAAAAAAAGATGATTTGATAGCTTTTATTGGACCAGCATAGATGTTACAAAAGAAAACAGGTGCTTAAGCTTTCAGACTACACACAGTCCTTCATCAGAAGCTAAATAAATAGCTTCTGATGAAGGACTGTGTGTAGTCCGAAAGCTAAAGCACCTGTTTTGTTTTATAACATCTATGTTGGTCCAATAAAAGGTATCAAATCATTTTTTTATTCTGGATCTTTTGTCACAAGGACCAATATGGCAACAAAAATATTTTTCTATGTCTAGATATTTCAGAAATTTCAGGAAATATTGTTCCATATCCTTGACTGCAACTATATTTAATTAGTGAAGGTGCATTGGACAAGAAAAGGCCTATGTTCAAGCATGACCCAGGAGAATATAAATAGAAACTCATAAAAAGTAGAAAAGGTACCAGACAGTTATACATAATGTGAAGTACAGAGCAGGGTTACAAAATGCATAACTTGAAGAACTGTAGAGGGAAGGTAACAACTTGAAGAACTGTAGAGGGAAGGTAACAAAAGCAAATTGGTATGCATATCAAACAAATGTCCATAAAAGTAGACTTCAGAGCAATGGTTACGAACATACGATATTGCCTGCAGAAATGGGCCTCACAGTCTGTTGAGTCTGCTCGAGTGTGAAGCTAGCACCTCATCTCACAACTGCCCCTCCTGCTCCCAACTTCCCAATATTCCTTCCCCTTCCTCTGTCCCAACCCCTCTTGAAACTACCCACCATTTTACAGGACACTATCTTGTCTAGTAAGGCATTTCAGTTGTCCACCACTCTTTCAGTGAAAAATTGTCTCCTCATCTTCCTCCTGAATCTTCCCCCCTCCAGTCTCAGTCCATGCCCTCTCATGTCCCTCCCATTTCTCATCTGGAAAATCCCTTTTGTGTTGGTCTTGATTGTCCCCTTTAGATACTTAAAGGTCTCGATCATATCTCCCCCATCCCTCTTCTCCTCCAGTGAATACATGTTCAACTCTCCCAGCCTCTCCTCGTAAGGCTTGCTCTCCAATCCTTGGATCATCTTTGTGGCTCTTCGCTGCATCCCCTCCAACAATCTGATGTCCTTCCTCAGGAATGGATGCCATTATTGCACGCAATACTCCAGGTGGGGCATGACCAATGACCTATAAAGGGGCAAAGGTTTGTGATAACCTCGCTCCTTCTGGAGGAGACCCCTCTTGCAATACACCCCAGCATTTTGTTGGCTTTTGCTGCCACCATCCTGCACTGAGCAGAGTTGTTCATGCTCCCCATAATGATCACTCATAGGTCCTTCTCCTCTGTGGAGCTCTCCAACTGTTCATCCAACATTCAAGTGATAATCCCTCCCCTAGTTCCTGGCTCCGAAGTACAGAACCTTGCACTTCTTGGCATTGAACCCCAACTGCCGTGTTTCTGCCCACTCCTGCAGCTTAGTCAGGTCCTCCTGCAACCCCTTCCAACCCTCCACATCATCAACCACTGCTCCCATCTTGGTATCGTCTGTGAACAGAATGATCTTGCTCTGGATCCTGTGTGAGATATCTGCAATAAAAATCCCAAACAGCACTGTGGTACCCCGATTGTCACTGCTCTCGGTGATGAGAGGTCCCCCCACCACCCTTTGCTGCCTTCCTTTTAGCCAGTTTGTGATCCATTTCTCCATTTTGGTCCCGCCCTCACATGTTCCAGTTCCTTCCCCTGCCTGCCATGTGGCACTGAAGCAAAGTCCTTGCTGAAGTCTAAATACAGGACATCCACTGCATGGCCCTTGTCCAGTTCCCACATCACCCAGTTGTAGTACTCTACAGGGTTTGTCTGGCAGGATCTGCCAGCTACAAACCCGTACTGTTGACCATCCTGGAGACTGTTTTCCTCCAAGGCACTCATTAGCCTCTCTTTTAGGGTGGTCTCCATGAGCTTTCCCATGATTGATGTGAGGCTCACTGGCCTACAGTTTCCTGGTTCATTCCTTGGGCCGCTTTTGTGGATGGGCACCACATAGGCCATTCTCCAGTCCTGTGGTACACATCACATGTCCAGGGAGGTATTGAGCAGGTCAGCCAGTGGCCCTGCAAGGACCTCTTCCAACTCCCTTAGTACCCTATGGTGAATGCCATCAAGTCCAGGTGCATTGTCCACCCTTAATGCCCTCAACCCATCTAGTACCCTGCTCTCTGTAATCCCTACATCTGTCATCTCCCCCCACCCCCTCACCTGGGGTATCTGCCTCCCTTTTCCTGCATGAATACAGAGCAGAAGTATTCGTTCAGTGCCTCTGCCTACTCTACCCCTTCTACACCCACCCTCCATTCTTCTTAATCCTCACCGGCTGATCCTTGCTCCTTCTTCTCTCTCTCTCTGATGTAGCAGAAGAAGTCTTTTTCTCCACTTTTGATTCCCTGCACTAGTCTCAGCACTCTGGATGCTTTGGGCACCCAGACCAGTCTGGTAACCTCCCTGGACTTCTCCATGTATGTATCCTTATCTTGACCCCTCTCCGATTTCCTGTACTTTCAAAATGCTGTCCTTCTTGGCCCTCACCCCTTCCATAACCTCCTGTGTCAGCCAACTGGGTTTCTTTGCCCTCCCCTTTTTGCTTTTCTTCCTAGTGCAAGATCCCATAGCCTCCACCAGCCCTTCCCTTATGATGTCCCATTTCTGGTCTGCATCCATGTGTGGTTGCATACCTGTTAGATGCCTGCCCAAAATTTCCCCCATCTTCTTAAAGTCCACCCCCCTAAACTCAATCACTCTTGTACCCGTGCCCCCTGTTTCCCTTCCCATGTTGAGCATGAACCACACTGAATAGTGGTCACTCCCAGCCAGTGGTTCCTCCACTTCCAGATTCCTAATAGCTTCCCCGTAATCCAGTACATGGTACAGTGTCCTTTCTAACTGAGTCGGTCCCATGACCAGCTGTGTCAAGAAGCTGTCTTGAAATGCTTCTAACAGGACCCCCTCCCTTGCACTCATGGTGGATGGGGAGCCCCACTCCACCCCTGGTAGGTTGACATCCCCCACCACCACTGTGCTCCCCTTCCTGCAGACCCTCCTTATTTGTTCAGCTAATTCCCTATCCAGGTTACTTCCCTGAGCAGGTGGCCTGTACATCACCCCCATCCTCAGTGTCCTATTGTTTGCATCTTTGAACTGCATCCATAGTGCTTCTGTCCTCCCCTCTTCCTGTTTCTCCCTTACACACTTTATCCCCTCCCTTACTTAGATTGTCACTCCCCCCCAACATGGTTACAAAAGCATAAGGGAAGAGGCACAAAGGCTGGAAAAAGCCAGTGAGGAGTAACCACAATAATATATACTATATACTACTAGCTAAGACAGGGTAAGTAAGGTGTCATGTACAGTTATATTTATCATTGCCACATAAGTAATTAATTATGAACCGAGGCTCGTAAATAGAGGAATCTGATTGGCCAAGAGCTCTTTGAAGCCGTGATGATATTGGGCTACATCATCACGGCTTAAAAAAAGTTCCGGCACCACCAGCCTCTTTGCTCTCTACTGTCTGAGAACTATTTTTTCAAAATGTACTCCTACATCAACCAAAAGCTCAATCATAAAATGCTTTAAAACCTGTTTATTTTATTTTTTTTATTTATAAAACTTGAAACTTGGTTCATAATAGTAATAAGTCACTCCAGGGTGTGGTATATCATGGGATATCGTCACTTCTTGGGTGGTTGGATGCACTCGGCGAGCGACCTCTTGCCCAACCACCCGAGGCATGATGATATCTCATGATATACCACACCCTGTCATGCCTTATTGCTTAATTATACAATGGCAAGAAAAATTCTAGCAATCTGATTGGCTGCTGACCCCTAGACACAGTGATGTTATTAGACAATAACATTACTGTATCTCGGGCAGGCACACACATGACCACAGTACAGTGCAGCATATCCCTCCCTGCTGGACTACCACAAAGCCCACATGACTTGCATCTGCCTGTGAGACTGCAACCCTCTTGCTCGTAGCAGGTCACACTGAAAACATCAGCCCTCCCCAAATCACATATTATTTTTATAGCCCCAACTTCAGAGAAAACAGCACTCTACACACCACTGCCTGCAGCTTTTTGAAAAAACAAGTTCTGCCTCCAACTGCCACTGTATGTGGCTCCGTCCTACACATAGTGCACTTGAGAGATGCTTGTGCTTTGCCACCTGTTCTTTTGAAAAGCTGCACACAGACACAGCATTAAATTCTGACTCACTTTTTCCAAAGTAACAAATAATTCGAATGTTCCTACTGTTTACGTCTTCAGTCAAAACTTACACAGCCTGACACGAGTCACCTGATTGCTCCCGAAAACTGTAAGTCTCCATGGCTGCAGCAGCCAGCTTCTTTGAAGACTGCACTCCTACTTGGGCTTGCTGTAAATATATAAAATAAAAAAAAAACTATAATGAACCCACTTCAATCAGAAAAGGATCATTCAATGGGGGGGGGGGCAGATATATGAAACATGCCTGCACAATCAAGAGAAACAGTTTCCATTTGGGTACAGCATCATTCATACATACAGCAACACCACCTACTGACAAAAACAGGAATGGTGGACTTTTTTTCTTATATGTACATATACACAAAGAAAAATCAAATACAAATCAACAAAAGTTTAATTTTTCTCTTTTCTCTTTTTTTTTTTAGAAACCAGCCATTGTATAATGGCAACAAGACACTCCAGGGATGTGGGTTATTGTGTAATAACATCACTTTTTGGGTATGAACGCACTCAGCCTGCAGCCTTGTGCTTCAACTGCCCAAGGCATGAGATTATTACACAGTAACCCACACCCTGCCATGTCTTATTGCTTAAATAGATCCCTTTAAAAATATAAGTGAATGAGACTGGAAGTGTTGGCGGGAGACTTGGAAGGGAGTTACAACATTTAGGAACAAAATGGAAAAAGGCCTGTTTTCCGATATTTGTTGAGCATTCTGGGACAGACAAAAGAGATAGGCCCCCAGATCAGAATGGGTAGACCTGATTTGTGTGCTGCAGTAGGACAGTCAGAGAAGTGAATGCAGCAGACCTAAGAATTTTGTCAGTGAGTGAATCTAGGTCAAACAAATATAAAGCAGCTGGAGATAAGCCACTTTAGTCCAGAGTAGAGCTGACAGTAGCGAGTGAGTCGGGTTGAGGCCAAGACAAAATTACAAATATTATTGTACATAGTATTCCACTTGCTCAGGCTGCATTTGAATGTGGTAGAGTATGAAAGTATGCAATGAAACATTAGGTCAAACTGTGTAGAAAATTTCACTGCGCAATGGCTAGCCAGGCAGAGGAAGTGAGAGCATAACTTACCATATATATAAGGCCTAATTTAGTGTAAAGAGTTTTGCAAGCATTAGAAATGTGTACTGGGGGGGGTGGTCTGACTGAGGAACGAGATGGCTGCTTAGTTCAGCGACTCAGGGACCATCAAGCCTAGTTCCAGTCTTTAATCGCTGTGTACTTTATTGCAACCTCAACATTTCTGCTTAACCTAGCATTTCTACATGGCCTCCTCAAAAAAATTGGTAAAAAGGCAAGCTTCGCTCAATTTTTCAGCAGCAAAATTGAAGCAAACGGCCAGCCAGATCCAGAAGCTCATCGCAAACATGGTGTCTACTACCAGCGAGGGCCCTGATGCGGAGCAGGCAAGTACTTCTGATTGCTCAGCCCATCAAGCATTGGGAATGATCGAAACCCTGCTTAATAGTCTAAAATTTGATATAACCAGCCAGATGCGAGCAGGATTTGAGAATATTGGTTGTCAATTAACACAGCTACAACAAACCGTGAATGGTCTAAGCGACACGGTGGAGTCTCACACGAACCGGCTGGGAGACCTGGAACAACGGGTGAGCAACCGGGAAGATGCATACCTGAGAAGGGATTAAAACTTAAGCCAAGCCATGAGAGAGATAGAATCCTTAAAGGCTACCCTAGAAGACCAAGAGAATAGAGAAAGAAGGTGTAATGTTCATATAGTTGGCATGCCTGAGGGGTCTGAGGGGAAGGATTGTGTGCATTTCGTAACGATCTGGCTAAAAAATAAATTGAGCTTACTGGAGGATTCTCTGCTTGAAATCCAGAGAGCACATTGTTCCCCCGGGCCGAAAGCCTCATCCAAATGAGCGCCCAAGGCATTTGATAGTTAAATTCATAGAAACATAGACACAGAGAATTTGACGGCAGATAAGGACCGCTTGGTCCACCCAGTCTGCCTATTTCCCTACCTACTGGATAAGCTGCAGATCCTAGTTAACCAGCAGCCTACTTCTTCCTCCCCCCACCCGCTAGAATTGCCTTATGACTGTCCCATGCATGCTTGAATTCCACCACTGTTTTTGACTCCACAACCTCCTCTGGAAGGCTGCTCCATACATCCACAACCCTCTCTGTGAAAAATACTTCCTTAAATTACCTCTGAGCCGCCTTCTCCTCTATCTTCAAATTGTGCCCCTTGTTCTTGCACACCTCTTTTTGAAAGATGCTACCCTCTTGGACTTTGTTGATTCCCTTGAGGTACTTGAAAGTTTCTGTCATGTCCCCCTCTCCCTCCTTTCCTTGAGGCTATACATATTAAGCTCCTAAGTCTCTCTTCATATGTCTTCTGGTGCAGACCCTGCACCATTTTGATTGCCTCCTCTGGACAGCTTCTATCCTGTCTATGTCTTTATGGAGATTGGTCTCCAGAACTGCACGAGTACTCCAGATGGGGTCTCACCAGCTGTCTGTACAGAGGGATAATAACTTCCTGCTTTCTACTGGTGATGCATCTCCCTATGCATCCCAGTATCCCCCAGCCCTCCTTGCTGCCCTCTCACATTGCTTGCCCACCTTTAGGTCATCTGATATGACTACCCCCAGGTCTCTTTCCATTTTTGTTGTTGTTAGTATGTCACCCCTCATTGTGTACTCTTCCCCTGGGCTTTTGTTTCCCAGGTGCATTACTCAGGTTTCCATACCGGCAGCGGGTGTTGGAGAAGGCGAGAGAAATGGGTCATATTCAGGAACAAGGGCATGTTGTGAGCATTTTCCTAGACTTCTCAAGATGGCTACAGGGGAAATGGCAAGCCTTCACGCCGGTCAGGCGCAAACTGCATCAGCTGAATTGTCCATTTTCTCTTATATACTCTGCCCGACTGATAATAAGACCTTGCAATAGAGACAGAACTTTCACAGATCCAGATGTGGTAATGCGTACTGTAGAGGAGGAACTGGCTCGCTACCAGGATGACCCAAAGGCTCCTGAAAGAGCTGACAGATGAAGAGCAAATCGAGCCAAATTGGACTAAATATATGCTTTGATATGTACCAGGTATTACATGTAGTGAGGTTTTATCTTCTTTAAAAATGAGTGAGGTACGAGAGATGGGGAGGGAGTAGTCGGCGGGAGGTTATGTTTCTCATCGGGCAAGGGGATGTAATTGAGGCCTGTAATGGATGTAATTCCAGCCTATAAGGGCTGGGCCTTGGATTCCTTGTCTCCCGATTATTAGGGGAATTGTGTCTGGCCGACTGCTATACCCCTCGATCTATAATTAAAATATGAGTAGTAGTCAGGAGAGGGCAACACATGTTAAAGTGTGGTATGCCTTCATATTTACTTATATGGCAAGGTTTAATTTCCGCTGAAACCAGTTGAGGTATGAGAGCTGTGGGGGGGAGGCCGATGAAATGTTGAGATCCTTAACGGGCGAAGGTCAGTAATAGAGGTCCGTAATGGATGATATTCCAGCCTATAAGGGCTGGGCCTTGAACTCCTAGTTTCCCATTCATTTGAGGAGTGTGTTGGACCAACTGCTTTACCTCTTGCTCTCTAATATCAGTTTTATTCCAGTAGAGGGCAGCACAGGCTTGTACTAAGTGTGCCCTCACACTTAATTTTCTAAATAAAAAGTTTTGAGACTTGGTTGCTGTGAGACGCAGCTTGTCTTCGGGGGGGGGTCGAGGTGGGGGCTGGGGACTTAATATTTTCATTTGTTTTTCCTTTTTCTTAGACCTATTAGAGAAACTCTATAATTTTGCGACTCAGCTATATGGAGGGCTTATTGTAAAATATGGTTAGTGCCCTTGATGATTTGGGGAAGTACGTGCTATTTGGTTTAAGTCTGTATCAGCATTAGAGGGGATTAGGGGGAAGTTGGGCCCTCATTTTGGGGGACTCTTGCCTCCTGTCTACCTACAAGGGTTTTAGGTATTTCTGGAATCACTAATTTTTTATAATGTTTCCTTCTGGAAAGTTAAGCTAGTAAGGAATTGTTGTAAATGGAATTACCCCCACCTCGGAGGAAGAGTTTTCCTTGGATCCCCCCCGGGACCGAGGTAAGATGGGGAATGTTCTTTTCATTTAAAAATTGTTATACATTGGGTGGGATGGTCCCACCTCGGTGCATCCACGAGAGGTAGAGGGGTTTAGTGAGTGTTAAGTTAAGATGGGATGTAATCAGGAGGGAGGGAGGGAGGGGAGGAAGAGAGTAGTTTTAGTTGGTTTGTTGGGAAACGGGGTGGTGGAGGGAGGGAGAAAAGTTCAATTGTTGGGGAAAAATGGTAAAATTAAGGTCAGTACACTGGCTCATGAGAGTGGGGTAAATTTACAGTATTACATATTTGTAAAATATACAAAATGTAGTCGTTAACTTTAGATATGGAATGTGCGGGCATAAAGCTGGTGGTCAAGGTCAAAGATATAGTCATACTTTAAAAAAACAACAAGGGGATGTATTGTTTTTGCAAGAGAGCCACTTATGTAAGGAGGGGGGTTCAGATTTTGCAGAAGGCTTGGGGGGGGGAAATTGTTGACTACTCCTTTTACATCGAAAGCTAGAGGAGTGGCAATTTGGTTTCGCTCTCATTTAGGAACAGATCTACATGATATGAAATCTGACCCCCCGGGGAAATTTGTCCTGGCAGATCTAAGTATTTATTTATTTGATATATCGGTTTACAATCTTTGAGCCAGAGGCTCATTTCCAAAGGTACCTCATCACATGTAAGACAGATGCTAATACAGACAGGGTATAACAACAGTTACAGCAAGCATGTGTTACAGACATTTATCACTGACACTGAGTCAGTATTGAGGGATCCAGATACACTTTGATGTCAATTTATGGTCCAAACATAGATGACCCAGGTTTTTTAATCATTTAGCGATAACCTTAGCTACTTTTCTGGACAATTTGATTATGGGAGGTGATTTTAATACATACTGGGATCAGATGTTGGACACCTCAATTGTTCGTAATAAATACCCGCCTAGAAGTTTGGGGGCCTTAAGAGAGTTGGCAAAGGACAGGGCACTGACAGAGGTATGGAGACACTTGAACCCGACTAAATGAGAATATTCATATTATTCTGCACCACACTGGTGCTTTACTAGGTTGGATTACTTTTTGGTTTTGCCTATCTTGCTAAAAGACCTAAAAAATCCACAATATGGTCCCATAAGCATGTCGGATCATGCACCTCTGTTTTTCGGCCTTCCTAAACGGGGCCAGAATCAGCCATTTAACCAATGGAGGTTGGATCCTACTTTATTGAATTCCCTAGACTATAAAATCCACATTCAAAAGGTAATAGTTGATTTTAGGGCCCATAACAAAAGTGGTGATTCGTCTGTGGCAACAATTTGGGAAGCCCTTAAGGTGGTAATTAGGGGGGAGTCAATTTAATTTGCTGCAAATCTAAATAGAGCAGCTCGGGAAAGGGAAAAAGAACTTGAGGAAGGCATACTACAATTACAATGGAAAATTATGCAAACCAATAATGTTATAAAGATGCCAGAACTCAATAGATTAAAGGAGCAATGGACTCAAATGGCTAAAAAAAAGATATAAAGAGATATTATAAAGGCTGGGGCTAGATCATATTTTGAAGAAGACTCCACAGGGAACTGGTTAGCCTGGAAAATTAGAACAAAGCAGGCTGAAAGAACTATGACTTCTATTGAACCTAGTGATGGACAAATTACATCAGACCCACAATGAATAAATGAGGAGTTTCAAAATTTTTATAAGACCCTATATATCTCAGAGGCCCCGGATGGGGCTGACCCCACATTATTTATGCAAAATATACAATAACCCCTGATTGATCATTTATCACAGGAGCAACTCAACAGACCCCTCATGACACAGGAAATAGAGGAAGCCATATGGGACTCGAACTCTGGGAAGGCCCCGGGCCCTGATGGGTTGCCCATGGAATTCTATAAGTTGTTTTGGGAAGATCTTCACCAGCTGTTTGGTGATATGGTTGAAGAGGCTATGAATAAGGGTGTGTTGCCTCCTTCTCTCCAGATGGCCACTATCATTGTTCTTCCCAAACCAGGTAAGGATCCAACTAAGTGTGGGTCCTATAGACCGATTTCCTTATTAAATGCAGATTATAAAATCATAGTAAAAATTATTGCTACCCACTTAGAAAAGGTTTTACCTTCATTGGTACATCAAGATCGATGTGGCTTTATGAGGGGGCATCAGGCAAAGCACAACTTGAGACGAACTTTAAATATAATATATAAGTGGTCTGACGGGGAGGAGGATCCAAGTAGACGCCTTCTAGCTCTTGATGCGGAAAAGGCATTTGATAGGGTGGAATGGAAGTTTATTTTTGCAACCCTTAACAAATTTCGTGTGGGTTCAGTAATTACAAGTTGGATTAGGGTGTTGTATGCTTCCCCGAAAGCCCAAATTTACACCAATGAGACTATGTCCCCGGCCTTCCCGCTCTCCAGGGGAACTAGACAGGGGTGCCCCTTATCCCCACTTTTATATGTTTTGACAATGGAGGTACTGGCTTCGACCATTAGACAACATTCTGAACTCAGGGGGTGTGAGGTGGGAGGCGAGGACCATAGAATCTCTCTTTTTGCGGATGACATTTTGTTATTCATAAAAGACCCAAGGACGTATATCCCAGCATTGACTAGATTATTTATGGAGTATGGCCATATGTTGGATCACAAAATAAATTGGTCCAAGTGCGAATGGCTTCCACTGGGGAAAACAAAACAAAGTATACAGATTCAGAACTATAAGATCATCCATACCTCGCAGTTAAAGTATCTCGGAGTGATCATCCCAAGTAAATTGACAGCTTTATTTCATTTAAATTATCTCACATTATTAAAAAAAATCAAGGATCAGTGTGACAGGTGGAAAGGTTTCCCGTTGACCCTCATAGGTAAGGTCAATCTTGTTAAAATGTTTATTCTACCTCAGTGTCTCTATCTTTTTCAATCCCTCCCAATTTGGATCCATAGGTACTTCTTCAAATCTTTAAAAGGAGCTATAGTCACTCTATTATGGGGCACAAGGAGACTTCAAATTCAACATGAAATCTTGTGTAAACAGGTATTGGAAGGGGGGTTAGGCTTTCCAAATATGCCCCTATATTATTTTTCGGCCCAAATTGCAGCATTACAGGATATTTGGGTAAAGGAAAGGGAGGTCCAGACCTGGGTGAGGGTGGAGAATGAGGGTGCTTTGCCGAGTTTCACTTTAGGTAAATTTGCCTCTATGCTAAATGGTAAACCTATACAAAAGAGGAAAAATCCATTCTCCAGAGCATCAATGAGGGTTTGGCTGGAGGCTCATAAGAATATGAACTACCCTCCTAGCATTTCTCTGGAGGCTACTATCAGGGGTTGCCTGTGGGATGAGGACAAGCTTAAGGAGGTAGAGAGCCAAATTTTTGACCATTGGGAAGGGGTAGGCCTTAACTGTATAGCCCAACTATATGAAGGGGAGATTTTACTTCCATACTTAGATCTGGTGACAAGATTTGGTTTGCCCCCTCAAAGTTTCTTCATTCACCTACAGATCTCTAATCGCCTGCAGTCTTGGGACCCAGGTAGAATATTACTAAGGTCCCCATTGGAGGAACTTCTAGAGCAAGTAGGGTCAAAAGTAAAGGGGAGGATCATGAAAAGGTGTTATAGTTCTCTTCTCAATGCCCTACCAGACGTGGGGTTGGGCTTAAAATATAAATGGGATAGGGACTTGGAAGAAGAAACATTATCTCTCGGAGATAGGGAAATGGTGCTAAAAAGAGGTATTCAATGCTCTAATAGTAATAGAATATGGGCTATCCATTATAATATATTACATAGAGCTTACTTTACCTCGGTTCTAGCCAATAAAATCGACCCAGAGCGCTCAGAGCAATGCCCTAAATGCAAAGTGGGAAAGGGTAGCTTTATTCATTTAATTTGGGAGTGTCCAGTAATACAGAAATTTTGGAGCGGAGTGGTAATTATAATGCAAAACACCATTCAAGATTCACAACTGGTGGGTATTCAGGAAGTAATGTTGGGCCTTCCCGGATCATCTCGAAAGGGTAAGGGGCTGGACCACCCCCTTTGGGCCTTAGGCATGGCAATAGGAAAACAGATAATTGCCCACCATTGGGGCCAGGATGTGTCCCCTACACTAACAGAATGGGCCAGCAGCCTTCTACAAAGTATAACATTAGAACATACCCAATATAGAGCAACAGGCAGAGAAGACAAGTATAACAATATCTGGGAACCTTTAGAACATGCAATCTCTCAGGGGTGGTTCCCTGTAATTTAGGCAGGAGTAGCCAAGGTACACTGGGTTAATGTTACCTGGCTACTAGATACCTGATCATTTTAGCTATATAGGTGTTTATTATAGGTTGGTTCCCTTGTCACCTCAGGTCTGTGTTAATCTATATTTCATGTCAATGAGGACATAGCATGCACCAAGCAGGAAAGGGATCTTGCGGTTATCATCTCTGATGACCTCAAGGTAGGGAAACAGTGTGACAAGGCAGCAGGTAAAGCAAATAGGATGCTGGGATGCATAGGCAGGGGCATCACCAGCAGGAAAAGGGAGGTCAGAATTCCACTATACAAGACACTAGTGAGACCCCACCTGGAGTACAGTGTACAGTTCTGGAGACCATACCTACGTAAGGACATAGACAGGGTAGAGAAGGTTCAGAGGAGGGCAACAAAGATGGTACATGGATTGCATCACAGGTCCTATGAGGACAGGTTGAAGGAACTGAACATGTACTCCCTGGAGGAGAGGAGGGAGAGAGGGGATATGATAGAGACATACACGTATCTTAAAGGGAGGAACAGGGTGCAGGAATACACTATTTTTAAGCGAGAAAAGATGTTCCAGGACTAGAGGGCATGGGATGAAGTTGGAGGAGGACAATTCAGAGGAAACATGAAGAAGAATTTCTTCACAGAACAGGTGGTGGACAAGTGGAACACCCTGCCAGAGGAAGTGGTGGTGGCTGAAACAATCACGGGATTTAAGAATGCATGGGATAGACATAAGGGAATTCTGGAGGTCAGGGGTAAGGGGCAACAGACTTCTAGGAAAACATAAACTGAACTTACAAGCTCAAAAGGGCAGACTGGGTGGGCCATAGGCCCTTATCTGCCGACATTGTGTATGTATCTACGTATCTAATACTGTATAAAATCCTAAGAAGGGAAAATCTGCTGGGCTCATGCACATTCCTGTATTTTCCTGTATTCTGAATGTATTTATTTTGTACATAGAATGTATTTAGAATGTAATAATTTAAACTCATCCCTTTTTTCTTTTTTACCCTCTTTCAATGTATTGAAAGGACAACTACCAGCTTTATTTACTTTTGTAACAAGAATGTGCAGTTGTATTTCCCACCTCTGTGAGGCTTATCCAGTGTACTGACCTACAATAAAATAAAAGTTTGAAAAAAAAAAGAAATATGTACTGGGAAATCAAAGGAAGGGTCAAGGGTGAGACCAAGGTACTAAAAAGAGTTGACATATACAAGTGTTGTGCCATTAGCACAGAAAACAGCCAGGTTTTAAACACATGTCCTCAACATGGAGGCAGATCTAAAGAGCACAGAGTTATGCTAGAGTTAAGTAGCAGTTGATTATAGCAGCGCCAGGATTGCAATATACAAATGTCAGAATTAAGGAGGGTGTTGAAGTCTGTTAGACTTTTGGAGATTATATGCAGCATCATCTCATCATCATAAAGTAGAGAGAAGCACGAGGGGCTGTGACAAGCGAGAAGTTACCGATGAAAATAGACAAAAAAGCAAGTGATCTAAAACAGAGCCTTGAGGCACCCCTGTTAATACTATTCACTTTTGCAAACTGTCTTCCATTTCCTAGATAGCTGGCAAACCAGGTGACAGCATTGGGTGAGATACCTAGGGACAAAAGTTTAGATTTGAGAAAGGAATGGTCAACAGGACTGAAGGTTTTTATTAGGTTTGTGAACACAGCCCCAGTAAACATGCCATAACCATGGCAGCTTTGGTATCATTAGTGAACTGGATAAGGGCTGTGGTAGTGCTACTGTCCTGTCTAAAGACATGCTAAGCAGTAGAAGGCAAGTTGTATGAGGGTGCTTAGGGACCTGAGTAACAACACGTTTCTTTAATAGTTTGCTACGCACAGACACAATTGTAGTTGGATGATAATTGTCCACTAGCTTAGGGTCACCTTTCTTGAAAATGGGGACAGTTTTGGCCACTTTCCAGACAGCAGGCACTGAGTGAGAGGCCAGGGTAAATTATACAGTCTGGCCAAGAGGGAGGCAAAATAGGGCAGCAGTTTTAAGTGGTCTTGGCTCAAGTCTATCAAAGCCAGCACAGGTACTCAGAGTTAATACTTAGTAGATGTTGCACTTCCTTAGATATTGCAGCTCTAATACAGAAAATAGGAGTGGATAGATGAATACTGTGGATTTTGAGACTGAAGCAGGTATGTCCATTGTTTGGCAGGCAAAATTTGACAGGTTTAAGAAATGGTTATTAAAAGCACTGGCAATTATCAAAGAGTTGCAACAGTTTATACAGTCATGAAGCATACATTTTATAGAATGGGTGACACCTCCCCCCATAAAGCACCTAATATGGTTCCAAAACTGACAAGAGTCGCCTGCAGAGAGTCTAGTAGCAACTCTTTACACTAGGTGCTCTTTGCAAGATAATTGCCTTTTTGCATTTATTCCTGAGTCCTTTGCTCAATCCAGTCAGCCGCGAGAGATAAAGATTTGTATTTTGCCCAGCATTTGTACTTAGCCCTTTATGATTTTAATACAATGATTTTGTGGATGCACAAATCCAAGCTTAATCTTTTACATGACTTCTGTTTGTTAGTCCTATTTTCTAGCCTAGGCTAACATGATAGTGCAAGCAACTCCCAATGTACATTCATCAATCGTATCTTTCCCTCATTTCTTACAAAGGACACAGGTTGTAAGTTTGGGCCTTAGCTGAGGTAAATGGCAGATCAGCAAGACAAACACTGCAGCCTAAACAGATGGTGCTCCTGGCCCACTGGCACAGTGGTTGCACTCCTGCTTGTACCACTAACGACTCTGGCTCAAGAGCAAACCTGGAGGGTCAGACAGTTGGCTGGGTGGGGTTGGGGCAGGAAGAGGACAGCGCATCCAACAGACAGCTCTCCTAATCTGGGATGGGATAGGGTGGGAGCAGGTTCTCAGTAACATTCTGACTCCTGCCAATGGTCCAAAGTCTGTGCAGCACCGTGAGTCTCCAGAGAAAGGATTGGCACTGAGGCAGATGCCAGTGTGCAGCATGTGGGAGTGCATGCTGTGCACCATTGATGTCATTGCATCGAGGGACCTTCAAGAGAAAAAAACTCTAAGCCCCACTCCATGATCCCTGGTCCCAGCTCCACTGATTTCTTGCCTCACAGTGGTATGCTGGATTTGCATAGCTCCTACTTCAGCTTCTCTTGTGTCTCCTGGGAGGGGAGGGCCCACTATATGGGTCTCTACGGTCTCCCGGTGAGCCATGTGTTGTTAGAGGGAGGGTCGAGTGGTTGGGACCAACAAAGGGTTAACTATGGGGTGCAGCCCCACCAGCTCAGGGAGCCATAAATAGAATTTAAACAAAAACAAACAAATGGATGTTGCTTCAGTGTATTGCAGATGTCAGCCGAAACGGAACACTGCACATAAAGGGACAACAGTTGTTACCTGGCTGTCCCTCTAGATGTGCTACAGAGCGTTGTTTTTTGGGGGGTTTGGATTTTTCTGCCAGCTTTACTTTTAAATTTGATATTTATTCTTGTTTTCAAAAATTGTTTTAAATATAGAATACTGTATCTTTAAGAATATTTAATGCAGCAATATTATGATGAACCAAATGTTTTGTAAAGAGCTGGTATACTGCCTTAAACTAATATTAGGTTTTAAATGCAGTCAACAATTAACTGTTTATATCTAAGGTACTTTTCTTATTTTCCTTTTGATTAAGTACAATAGTTTTACCTGATGTTAGTAGGTTTCATGTGTGGAACACCATGCTGCTGGACAGCTAGCATTTTTTTTTTTGTTATATTTCTCCTCCTACCGACTGGCCACCTTCTACTGGCCCCCCCAGCCCCATCACCCTGCATCCACTTGACTCGCTTTTGGCTCTTCATGAAGTGCCAGCTAGCCAGGTCCAGCACCTGTGAGGGGCTGGCATCATCTCACTGGTCAGGATATTTTCTCACTGTTCTTCCCATCTCTCGAGTACCGCATGGTGGCGTGCAATGATGCCAATGACCAAGCCATGCACGCTTTCACACGTGGCACGCTGGGCGTCTGCCCTGCATCCACCCCTTTTGTCTGGGTCCATTGTGCCATTCTCCAGCCACTGCTAGGGGTCAGGCAAGCAGCGGACTCCATCCCTTCCCCACTCCGGGACAGAAAAGCTGTCCTCCAGATGCTCAATCCTCTCCCTCCCCAGCTGACCCCCAGCAGGCCCACTCACACCGCGAACACGGATCGCCAGCATGGCAGGAGGTAAGGCACAGATGTCTCAGCCTTCCATGCCACTGGGCCAGTGGCAGCTAACATTTCTAGCTCTGTTCCTCCCATTACATCATCAGCATTATGACCTCACTGATTGTGACTTTACAGCTGCTCAGGAACAGCCATTTAGCAGTTGCCACGTCAATCAACTGTGATTTCACTGTCCGTAAGGTCACAGTGCTGATGGTGTAGTGAGAGTAATAAAGGAATAATGCATGACAGGGTGTGTGTCATGCTGGGATAACGCCATGCTTCAGGGGGGTGTTGGGCACGAGGCCGCAGGCCAAGTGCATCCAATGCCCCAGGAGTGGCGTTATCCCAAATGACACACATCCTGGAGTGCATTATTCCTATTATACAATGGCTCGTTGTCATACAGAATTAAAAAAATAATTTTAAAGATGTTTTTGTGTGGAAAAATATTTTTGTTTTTAAGAGAAGATGAAGCAATCAATCAAAAGGCTCCATAAAACAATCAATCAAATGAACATCTACATGGGTTCACTGTGCTGAGACTAGACCTGTGGCGACGTGTTGGGTTAACGCCATGGGTCCAGCACCAAACTGACCAATCACAGTCCAAGATTCTTTCTTGCCATTGTATAATGTAGCTATATATGTCAGCTACCAGGCAGAGTGCTAGTCTATTTAGCATACTACTATCACATAGACAACTTTCTGATGACCACAAGGAAAAAGAAAAATACTTCAGAAATAAAATGTTACAACTTAATACTTCTTAATATTTGTAACATTTTCCTGTCTGCTATGTTGGTTCTACTAGCTCTTTAAGGTCATTGTACATTTTATATATTAATCAATGTATATGTTAGGTTCTAGTACATGATTAAATGTATAGTAGCACAAGAGAGAATAACTTGTAATAACAGAAACTTCTGTAGTTTTAGATGGCAGCTTTTGAATTTCATTTATCAATGCTGGTAATATCATTAATTTAGCACTGGTTTCATTCAGAATTTCAACATGCAGTATTGCTCAATGTAAAAAGCTGTTTAGAGTTCTTTTGTGCCAGAGTGACTGCACTAAGCCACTTAATGCTAATTTGTAAATCTCTGATAATGGATATATTTCTACTATAAAGCGATTGGGAGCAGTGTAATACAATTGGGTTGTTTAATAACTAGGTTCTTATATCACTGTTGCAAAGGAGTTGTTTCAGCCATAGTTGGAAAAGACATGTCTGGAACGAATCTTAATTGGATTTTAAAATGTCACCCTCAGTCTTTGCTGATTTAATTCAAATTAACCACAAACTAAAGAACACTGAAGTGTGGGTTTTAAAAGTAGTTATCTTTTGCCTGCATATTGTGTACGTGTGTGTGTGGGGACTTTCATGATTTATTCAGCGAGTTTCAGTGCCTGTAAAAAGAGGTGTATTTACTGAATTCTAGACTGAACTTCTCTGCCTGCACAATATGAGCATGCGTCACTTCTGCTCTTTACTTGCTAAGTTGGTACTTGTGTTGTAATACCCAATCACTCCTTGGTCTTTCATGTGTAATGGTCAATAAAGGTGCCAAATTACTGTCATTTGGGATAGTATTTTTATGAAGTGGACACCTATCAACAAGGGAGTAGACTGATATTACCACAACTCATGTAGTCCAACTATCAGGCCATCAAACTATAATGGCTTTGTAACATGGGTTCCTAAAATACTGTCTTCTGATTCATCCAGACAGGTCACCTGACCGTAGATTACAGTCTGATATACCCACAGTTGCATGGGCACATGGTTTTGTTTCAGTATCACTTTTTTTTTTTTTAGGTAAAACTCTAACAAATCATTGCCCATGTTACAAGAGGATTAACCCACTCCAGGGTATGGGTTTACTGAGCATTAATCCATGCCTGGGTGGTTGAAATCACTCTGCTTCACCTCGTGATTCCACCCCCCCCCCAAGGAGTGGATTAATGCTCAGTAAACCCATATCCTGTTGTGGGTTAATCCCTCCTTAGGCTATTATTAGCAAGTGCTGGATTTGAACCAAATGCATAGAGGTATGTTTTACAAATTACTGACAATGTACTGGCCCATACTGTCCCTGAAGACATATATTTATTCAGTTTTTATTTATTTTGTTTTTGTTTACTGGGCAAGTGCACTAAACAAATTCTGCCTATTTTCAGTTACGATCCAGGGGAGGTGTATACAGATGAATGCCAACTGACCTTGAACCAGATTAAGCTGTTGGTGGTATTTTTAGTGAAAGGGGGGAAATCTGGCCAAGACACTGGGGAAATTCCCCTACTTACCTGTAGGGGGAACCCTTGGGCTGGCCAGTGCTATGGCCAGTCCACCTGAGATTTCAAGGAGGAAGGAGGTGGGTCAGAATGCTGCTCAAGACTCCTCTACAGCACTGAACTCTGAAACATAAAAAATTGTGGAAGGAAACGAGGGACTACAAACTGCTGTGGAAACTGCTATGGAAACTGCAGTTCTAGATCATTTAGGACTGATACCAGATTCACCCTCGACAACTACTGAGAATGGTGAGGCTGGGCCTGTCCTGTTTGTTTCTAATTTGGAACCTGCTCAGATTATTAAAATTCAATCTCACCTGGAATTCTTGAAAGCTGAAAAAGAGAAACAGCTTAAACATCTGCAGGAGTTGGATGAGGCGCTTACTAATGTGCAGCACTCACTAGCATCTGACACTTTCCCCTGATATTGCTATCAAATTGAACCAGCGAGAGTCTGAGGTTATGACTCACCTGACAAACATCTCAGGAGGAGCAGAAGGTGTGGTGGTAGACAGCGGGAGGATGCCTGCTGAGATTCAAGAGGCTGGCAGTCAAAATGAAGGTTCCTCTGCATGCTGATAGCCTCCCAGAAAGGAAATTGTAAAAAAAAAACGTGACCACAGCGACAGTGTTTAGGACCTGGTACAGCTTCTAAAGCTCAGACTGAGGTTACAAAGCCTCCAAAGAGTAGGGGCGGTGGCTCCTCTTTTGACAGAGGGTACTTTTTCCTTTAAAGATAGACCTTGTAGGAGAGACTGGGGAGACTTGATGGAAACTGAACTGGAAAACATAGACTGGTCCCCCAAAATAGCATTAGAGGGTGCAGGATGGACACAGGACCCCTCTGAAAACTGGTCACCTGATTTGATGGATCTTTCTTATCAAGTGCTACTAGAAAATTCAGCTTCTTCTGTGGCCACCAACAAGGATTCTCAAGAGAGCTCTTCTATACCCTGGGGTAATTTAAATAATGACTCAATGCCAATTGAAAGTGTTGCTAATGTTAATGTTGCTAATGATGTGAATGTACAGGTGGTTGGTGCTGATTTAGCAGAGACTGTGCCTCCCAGTCTTACAGAACCAGAAGGGGTTGGGAGGGGAGAGGGATCTAGGCCGGTAGAAGGTGCTAATGCAGACCCAATATGAAACCCTCCTTCGGCTCCCAGCACTTCTGCCGCATGACCCACGGCCACTGGGCGGTCAGCGCTCCACAAGCCAATGCCTGAGACCACAAGCTCGGACTCAACATGCTGACAGCCAAGACCCTCCTAGGGCTCCCAGCTGTTCCACCTCATGACCCACAGCCACCGGGCGGTTGGCACTCCACAAGCCGACACCTGAGACCACAAGCTTGGACTCAACACGCTGAGAGGTACGGGAAAGCTGCAAACCAATCGGAGCACGAGCGCCTTTCTCCAGGCTCGCTCTGATTGGTCCCTTTTACTCCTCCATTTGTTCCTATCTAGCAGAGTGAAAAGGCGCTCTTTTACTTGCAAAACAGACTGAAATCTAATATTTACACTGTTTTTTACTGCCTAAACCTGCCTAGAATTGTTAAATCTGTATAGAAAAGCTGTTTTACTTTGTTAAAGCTACCTAAATTGTCAGAGTGATTACAGCTCTTCTTTGACTTGGTAACTGCAGCCAGACTCCCAGGCACCAAAGAAATCGCCCCTTTTTCAAGTGTAAATTTTATTTCACTGGCTTGTGAGACCCTTTTGTCCTCCTCCAGTACTAATTTGGCTCCTCTTTCCTTCCCTCTTCAGCCGAGACCGTCCTAGGGCTCCCAGTTCTTCCGCTGCACAACCCGCGGCCACCGGGCGGTTGGCACTCCTCAAGCCAATGCCCAAGACTGCAAGCTTGGACTCAACATGCTGAGAGGTACGGAAAAGCCGCAAACTTTACGCCCACCCGACCCATCCTCCCTCCCGGCACATTTCTGTATAGGCGGTCTTGCTCAGCCCATTACTGCCATTGGTCCTTTACTGTCAATCCTTTCCCCTTCCCTTTTTGCCTGATTCTATGGATCTACTCCCTAGTGAGCCCTGCCAAGGCGACGGACAGCCCCTTAGCTCAGTTATCCATAGCAACCCCAAGGAGTCCTCCTCCTTCCTAAGGATCATTACCTGAATACTTACAATAGCCCCCATGGCACTTTGCCTTCAATTCTTCAGTATTCTATGTATATTGCCCATAGTAGGGAACCCTCTAGATTGGACCTACCTTAGTGTTGAAATTCGCCCTGAATCTATTCAGCGTGCACATATTAGTTGCATACTTAACTCTTGCAACACCTCTGCACCATTACACCCTCACCAACTTGGGTGGCATATCCGATGTGCATCAAGCACTCAAATATTATTCGAAAGGAACCAGCTACTCTCCTACAATGATCTCACACCTTGGTACTTCATGGCAAGTGTCCTATGCCACGTAATGGTAGGTCAGCATAAGCCTAATAATACGCACACTCAAACTTATTCGGATACTACATCTACTAGGAAAAGGTCAAAAATCTTCAAACCTTCCCTTGTGGTCCTGAGAAAACTTTTACTCTTAATATTACTATGCTCAGGCAACATCAAGCTCAATCCTGGACCCATGATTGACATCACCTCACCATCAGAGCTTCCTAAGATAAAAGGAATTAGCTTCATGCATGTTAATGCATGTAGCCTTATAAAAAAACTCTCCTCCATCCAGGCTTGGATCTCCCACACTGACCCAGATGTGTTTGTTATCTCAGAGTCCTGGCTACGGCCAGCCACCCTTGGTAAAGAAATCGGAATACCTAATTACCTACTATTCAGATCCGACAGGCAAACCAGGGGCAGTGGAGCTGCGATCTATATCAAGGATACATTTTCAGTATCTATAATTGATTCCTCCTCGCATGCAAATGCATATGAATGCTTATCCCTAAAAATTGAATTTACTCCTACATCTGCCATCCCAATCATTGGCTGCTACAGACCACCCTCAGCTAGACCTCAGCTCCTGTCCTACCTATCTTCTATGCTGGACTCCAGCAACCTAGAAACTATAATATTGGGAGACCTCAACTACGACTGGCTGTCCAGTGCCTCAATATCCCTCAAAGCCTTATGTGACTCTCATGGACTCTCACAGCTTATCAGTGAACCAACATGCATTAATAAGAAAAATCCAGCAAACAGCACCCTCCTAGATGTCCTATTAATAAACAAACCACACCTCTTCTCACATGCTGGTATCTTCCATGCCGATGTCAGCGACCATTGCCTTATTGCTGGTGTGAGAACAAATCAAATGCCCAAATCTAACTCAAAATTCTCTACTAAGAGATCAAAAAGGAACTTCAACCCTCATGCCTATATCAATGATATCAAGGGCTCCCCACTTTGGTAGAGTTTTTACCTTGCCAAATTAGTGAATGATGCATATGCCATATTCCAAGAAATACTATCACATGCCCTCAATATCCACGCTCCACTGGTCAAATCTCATTTAAAACCTAGAACCCATTGCTGGTTTACCCCAGACCTTAAAGCCGCATTATTAAAAAGGGATAAGCTTTGGAAAAATGCTCGTAAGTCACAACGTCCCAAACACTGGTGTCTCTTCAGATTGCCAGGAACCCCTGTACAAGGTTAATCAGAGAGACTAAGTTCAAATTCTACTGCACAGAGCTAGATGCTGCCTCAATTTGCCCAACCAAATTCTGGTCCACAATAAAAGACCTCTCTGGCAACACGCCAGGAAGTGCTGTTCCCTCAAAAATCTCCTGCAACAATGTCCTTCTCAATGATGAAAAGGAAATCCTACAAGCATTCAATACCCACTTCGCCTCAGCTGGATTAGCCTTCGATAACTCACCTGCCTGCAACCTGCACTCTCAAATGAATACACGTCCCCCAGAGCCTAACCTAATAAATGCTACCTTCTCATTCTCTCCTGTTACTCTAAAAGAAGTTGAAGAGTTACTCCTTCACTTGGACACCAAGAAAAGCACAGGGGTGGACTTGCTAGACCCCTACTTCATAAAGGTGGTCTGGCATGTGTTGGCAGTGCCCATCACTCATTTGTTCAAGTTGTCACTTTCTCAGGGAACTCTTCCTACCATTTGGAAAACTGCACACATTATTCCGCTTTTCAAATCTGGGGATCCCAGTAACCTAAACAATTATAGGCCAGTCTCACTTCTCCCCATAGTATCTAAATTGCTAGAGAAAATAGTGAATGCCCAGCTACAAGTCTGCCTGGAAAGCACAAACTTTATAAACCCTTTACAGTCAGGCTTCTGAACGAATCACAATACGGTTATGGTACTGGCCAAGGCAACAAATGATTGGCAAACTGACCTGGAAAGCAAAAAATTCATCTGCGCTGTCCTCCTTGACCTAAGTAAGGCTTTCGACACTGTCGATCACCCCTTACTTCTTTCCTTCCTGATAGCCTTAGGCCTAGATTTCACCTCCTATGGATGATTCCAGGACTACCTGATGGGCTGGCTACAGCAGGTAAAGGCACAAGGGGAGCTATCACCTGTTAAACCATTAGTAAGAGGTGTCCCTCAAGGTTCCATCCTGGGCCCAATACTCTTCTCCATATACATCAACAGCATAGACCTTGGCATAAAAAAAGCCAGTATCCACCTGTTCGCGGACGACACAGTACTTTACCTAAGCCGTCCAACACCTGAAGCTGCTTGTGCAGATCTACAACACGACTTTGACATCCTTCAGTATCAGCTACTTAACAAGAAGCTACTCCTGAATGCTAAAAAACCAAGGCATTGATCCTTTCCCCTGGTAACCTACAGTCTATCCTGACTAGCGGGCTCTATACCCCCCATTACCATCTTACTGGGGGAAAATCTGGAGTTTGTCCCCAAATTTAAATACTTGGGAGTTTGGCTTGATCACAAACTCTCCTTTGGGGAACACCTGGAGGACATGATGAAAAAAACTAAAACAGAGGCTGGGACTCTTTTACTGGATAAACTGCCTCCTGAATCCTGAAGCCAAAAAACAGCTTTTTCAGACCACTTTCATCTCCTTACTAGACTACACGGACTTCATCTAAAGTCACTGTAATGCCTCATACCTATACAAGCTGTATGTCTTATACCACCGAGCATTGCGCTTCATCACCGGCCTCCCGTCGTCTACCCACAATTGCTCCCTTATACAATGCTGTGAGGTGGTCCTCCCTACAATACAGATGAAGCAGAAACACTGCAATATGGACACTGAAAGATATTATTTGCAAACTACCACACTATACATCCGAATTACTGCCCCTAAGCGAGCTCCGAACCTATGCCCTAAGAAGTTGCTCACTAATCTCTCTTAAGATTTCCAGGGTCCGCACGAGCTTTGGAGGAGTGGCCATAAGCTTCTCGCTGCCAGCTCTTTGGAACGAAATACAGAAATCATTGAAACCAAGTTCTCCAGTAAGCATCGCAGTATTCAAGAATTTGTACACAAAAGCAATCAGAGAGATATGTCACTGCTTCCACCACCCTTGATCTAAGACTTTCTCACCCTTCAAGAACTCCCTGCCCTACCACTGCTCTTTCAACGGTCCCCAGGCAATGGCACTCCAGAAGCTGACGCTTGAAACCACAAGCCCGGACTCAAGTCACCTTGAAATGCGGTAAAGCCGTAAACCCTTTGCAGCATGAGCACTTTTTTGCCGTCAACACCCAAACTGGCTCCTCACTCCACCCACCCCATTCCTCATTTCTTCCTTTTGCCACTACGCCCTCTCCACTATGCCATACTAAGACTTCATCACCCTTCAAGAACTCTCTGCCCTATCATCGCTCTTTCAATGGTCATCGGGCAGCGTCACCTCATAAGCCGACGATCGAGACCACAAGCCTGGACTCAAGTCACCTTGAATTGTGGTAAAGCCGTAAAACCCATCACAGCATGAGTGCCTTGCCATGTACAACCAATCTGGCTTCTCACTCCACTTACCCCATTCCTCACTTCCTCCTCTTGCCACTACCCCCTCCCCACTATGCCAAACTGCCCCTCAGAATTCCTTGAGTGGACGCCCCAAGATATATGGCCACCCCCAGTCGATGTCCCTGAAGTCGCCCCCGAGAACCAATGCACAGGATTATGCTCTTCTAGTACTGTAAAGGCCCTAGCTCCCCAGCCAGGACATCACATACACCTACAGTTCCTATACCAACAATTACATCGTCTGTATGCCGCCCCTTGAGAACGGTGTTCACAGCCTACTTTACCCCAAGCAGCCAATGTCATGAACACCAGTGGTGGTCGGACCAGAAGCTGCTTGGCACTCGACGTCCCAGATGCCACTTCTACGAAGCCACAATAGCATCCATATCCCCTTGCTGCATTCTCTTCAGTTGCCCAGTCTGTCACCTCGCATCTTCAGCGCCCAGGCTGCCAATAACTCCTAAATCTTCGTGCGTACCCAGCTCACTCAGAGCCGGTGTCGACAGCGCAGCCTTCTCATACAGCTATAGCACATGAATGTTCTGTGCCAATATAAATCCTCCTAAACTTTACACCTTTTAGCTATAAAGTACAAGTAGGTTCCCTGTTCTGCGTTACACTTAGAACCAGTTGCACCTGTCCCAACCTCCCAACCCATGTACCCTATTTCTGGAGACTCTGCAGCTTTCGCTTCTCTCGCATATCCCATCACCTGTCATGCATAAAAATCCGGATACACCATCAGGTACCCACTGTATCACAGTCTCCATTGCTCCTATTAGATTATTTTCTTCTGGTCTGCCAATATTTATTCCAACACTGCCTGCACTTATATGCGTTTTTATGTACTATGTCTCTCCTTTTTTTCCCTGATCCTACTGTTTTTCACTGTTGATGTTATTTTTTGTTTCTCATACTGTGACAATGCCTGTATATATGTATGACTATGTATAATTGTGTATGACTTGTATGACGCAGGTCCACCTTGCAAATGAGCTTGCTTAATGGTGTCTGCCTGGATAAATAAAGATTTTGATTGATTGACTGATTGATTAATATTTAAAATGTCTGACCTCTTTGCAACCAAGGATGAGCCGGCCCCTCGGCGCAATGCAGTCAAACTACTATACAAAGGGGGGCTTGAAGAGCCTTCTAACAGAGTGTATATTGCCAGGAATTTGTTGAAAATGTCTATGCGTTATTTTTCTTCTGAAAGTTTTGCTCTTATTAGTATTGGGAACGGAAACTATGATGTCAGTTTTAAAAGTGTCTCTAACCTGGACCGATTCTGGTCACAGTACCAGGTACTTAAGAAAACTCCTGTGTGGATCCCCTTTCATGCTGTTGCACTGACCAAACCATTGATAAAGACAATCACTGTCATGTTTAAAAATGACGGAGTCCATGTAGAGGACATATTTTTCTGGTTATGGCAATGCTGTGAGAATTTAGGGAAACCTTTTCTTACATTGGATAGTGAGCAAATCTGGGATGGGGATGGCATATAAAGATTAAATTGCATTCCACTGGTTCTGGGCCTATGCACCTACCAAGTTTCTTCTTTATAGGCAGAGTTCGAGGATCCATTTTTTATAGTGGACAACCAAGGTCCTGTTTTAAGTGTAGCTCCTGGATGCACCATAGCTCAGCCTGTGACTCCCCCCATTGTAGCTACTGTTTGGGGTTTGGACATGCTTCCTCAGCATGTCTAAATCTCCTCAAGTGTAATCTGTGTGAGCAAATGGGACATGCCTATGGGCGTTGTCCCAGGGCATCCCACAATAAAGAAGATTTCCCCACTCAAGAAGGTCTGATTAATACCGCTCAGCAACAGCAAGCAAAAAGGGTTGCAGCTCAAGATTTACAGGCTACATTAGAGGTAAATCCACCCCCCCACCACAGGTAGCGATACCATCAGTAGAAGTGATGGACGCATTAGAAAGTGCACAAGAGGCCACAACATCACGGGTGATGGGAGAACTTCCTGAGACCACTGTACAATCTTGGCAGGAAGATACTGAGGCAGAACAAAGGGCGATGCCCCCCACAATAAGGAGGAAGAATTTTAGGCAGTGGCACAGAAAAAAAGGCCTAGATCTGGGAGGTCAGGGGTTCAGAGAGCCAAATAAAACCTGGCAAAATCTGGACAGGGCTCAGTGACTTGGAAAACAGGGAACAGATATGCCCATCTTCCTAGTGACAGTACAGATCGGGACTCAGAGGGGGAGGACTCTGACTCATCATCCATTACCTCTAACACAGACACAGATGGGGGGAGGGATCTATAGCTAAGTGCACCAGGCAATGTAGAACTTCCAGAACCCATGAGTTACCTTTGTGCTTCACCCATTTTTGTAAGCTATATACACCACAGCTCTTTATATGCACCAACTTACTATTAACACGATCAATATTAATAGTGTCAAAACTTAGAAAAAACAAATGGGGGCTATAAGATATTTACGGAATCTCCATAGTGACATCATTTGTGTGTTGGACACCCATTTTAAAAATGATTCTGAATTACAACAGGCTTCTAGATTGTGGACTTTAGGTCCTTCCTTCTGGTCTTCTGGCACAGATGTCTGTGCTGGGGTAGGCATATTGTTTGCCAACTCTCAGTTGAAAGTATCCCAGTTGGTTGATATCCACCCAGGGAGAGCCCTTCTCTTAGATGTTTCTTATCATTCTAGTAGATTACAGGTGGTTGCAGTATATACCCTGCAGACTAAAGCTCAGAGGGTGGCTTTATTTAAAGAGGTGCAACCGTTCCTGCATACCTCTCGAACAGTATATTAGCTGGGGGATTTTAACTGCGGACTGACCAAAACAGATAGGGGCCTACAAACAGAGAAAATGTTCTCTGATTCTATTGCCTTACAGAGAATTTTGCTTCATGCAAGGCTAGAGGGTGAATATAGAAGGCTACATAATAAAGGGGGTTTACTTATCATAGCAGCCCACTAAAAATGAGAATTGATTTTATTTTTTATCCTCAGTACTAAAAGTACAGGAGGTATATCTTTTTACATGTGAGTTTTCAGACCATATGATGATTACATTAAGAACCCAATGTGGATCCAGTTCACAATGCAAAAAATCTTACTGGCAATTAAATGAATCTGTCCTGTTGCCCTTCAAAAAGCATGGAGGAAGGAATGGGCTGCAAGATTATCTGTGGTAGAATGTTATTTGGACCTTCTGGACTGGTGGGAGGACACAAAACTATCTTGGTGCCATTTTTTTCAGCAACGTACACATGCTAGATCCACATCATTTGTTGGAGGAGTTGCAATATATACAGCCTCAAACCTACACTTCTCTATTACCCTTGCTAAATCAGAGCCCAAAGCCTTTGATCTGCTCATGCTCCAACTGACCCTTCCCTTCTCTCTCTCCCCATTTATATTGCAGGCATATACTGCTGCCCTGGAACTACTACCGCGACAGTCATCGACCTTCTAAGCCTCATAGCCTCCCTAGCCCCATCTGGAGAACTTTATATCTTGGGTGATTTTAATCACAACTGGTCTTCACCCACCTTTAACAAAGCCTGCTCTGAGATTATAGCCCTCAATCTAACCCAGGTCATCTCAGAACCAGCTCACTCAAACCACAAGACAGGCAACCATTCCCTGATTGACTGGGCCCTCACCTCCCACCCCCACCGAGTCTTCAAAGCCAGCCTACTTCCTGACTCTATAAGCAACCACCATATCACTTACATAGTCTGCAAAATCCATCGCCTTAAATCCCCTCCAAAATTTCTTGTCCAAAGGTCTTACAAATCTCTAAACATTGCCCCCTTCTGGATGAACTAGCCCATGCAAACTGGGGTCCCAACCGTAGTAACTACACCATAGGTGATGCCCTGCTACATTTCCAGAACACCTTCATTTGCACCTGGGATAAACACGCCCCCTTGGGTCGGATCAGAGTCCGAGGGACTCACCTCTTCTGGATTTCACCTGAACTAATAGCATGCCAAAAAGCTCGGGAAAAGCATGGAAAAATTACAAGTCTACACTCCTCCAAAGCGATTACATCATCTACCGTATCCTCCGTAACAAGTGCACCAAGGCCACCTGCTTAGCCAAAGCCGAATACTTTAACTCCACCCTCAATGCCAACCTGCTTAATCCATCTAAATTTTGGAAAGTTATCCACTCCCTTTTTTTCCCCCCTACGCCTAATCCTACCGCCCTACTATTCTCACATGGTACTTTTCTCTCAGACCCACTCATGGTCGCCTCCAAGTTCAATTCCTGCTTCACCACATGTGCTTCATCACTTCTTGCCTCTCTACCAATGGTAGCTCCACTCACCCACCATGCTGCTGGTGCAAATCCCTCCGGTTCTAACACCTTCTACTTCGGGACCATCTCCCCGTCGGAAACTCTTGCTGCACTATTCTCCCTAAACCCTACCAAGGGTAAGTCCCCTGATGGGCTAGACCCCAAACTTCTCGACCTCTCTGCCGCTGCCAACACAGCTCCACTATCTGCCCTGCTAAACCATTCGTTTACCTCTGAATCAGTTCCAGCAGAGTGGAAACATGCCATAGTCTTCCCTCTTCCCAAAGGAGGAGACCCCACCTCTGCAGACAACTATCACCCCCATCTCCCTCCTCCCTGCCCTAGCAAAACTCCAGGAGCACCTTGTGCTCTCTCAACTTTCCAACTTCCTCTCGGAATCTAACTTCTTCACCCCCTACCAGTCTGGTTTTAGAAAGAACCATTCTACCGCCACCTCCCTCCAACGACTCTCCAACACAGTCCTCTTGGGGATGGACAAGGGCAGTGGTGAAAGTGAACAGGAACGCACAGAAACTCAGTTCCTGTACCTTTTTTGCAGCAGGAACGGAGTTCCTGTACTTCTTCCCACTGCAACTAGAACTGGATTTCTTAAACTAGCAACATAATGACAGTTTCTGGGCCTGTGATCTGAAATCAGGGTTTCCAAAACAACATTTGACTTGTACTACAATTCTATATTCCTTGGAATACTTCAATATTGCTAACTGAATCTACTCTTGTCTAAACATTCAGATGTGTCTTGATCCAGCTATTCTTCAGATTGAGGATCTTCATTCTGCATTTCGTATTTGCCAGTGTCTGAGTTCCTGTACTTCTTGTCTACCACTTGAACCACTGGACAAGGGTCTCATTACCGCAGCCATCTTTGTCGACCTAGCCAAAGCATTCAACACTGTCTCCCACCCCCTGCTGCTATCCAGTCTCTCTGAAGCTGGCCTATCCATGCCTGCCTCCAACTGGTTCAGAGCCTACCTGGAAGGGCGAACCCAATCCGTCAAAATTGCGTGCTCTACCTCTTCCCCACTCCCAATAACTACTGGTGTACCCCAAGGCTCAGTCCTCGGCCCCATCCTCTTTTCCATCCTCCTAAACAACCTGCCTCTTGTCTGCTTACCTTCCTCAATACACACATATGCAGATTACACCGTCCTCTTTTACTCAGGCTGTACCCCCGAGGAGGTTACTACCAGTCTCCAGGAGGACTTCAACAAAGTCCAGCACTGGTTTAGCTCCCATCAACTCTTCCTAAATGCCAAAAAGACTGTCTCCATGACCTTCAGCACTAGGCAGAGACTATCCAGGCTTACTACTCCCCTTAACTTCCACACCCTAGATGGGACCGTCCTAGAGGACATGCCAACTTTCTGGTACCTTGGTGTTTGGCTTGACCGACATCTATCCTTCTCGGCTCATGTGGATGCGATCCTGAAAAAACTATGCCCTATGCTCAGTGCTCTCTACTGAAAAAACAGTTGCCTCCCCCCTACTGGTGAGATGCGAAATTGTGAAGAAAATGATATTACCTACATTTGACTACTGTGATGTAGTCTACAGTGCTGCCCCAAGTCAACGCTATCCAGACTGGACCCCGTCTTTAATGCTTTCTGCCACTTTGCCCTCAATGCCCCCCCTTGCACCCACCACTGCAAGCTTTACCATGCACTGGCATTCCCCTCCCTTGATAGCTGGCATCTACGCCACTGTGCTAAATTTGCATCTAACCTCTGGCTCGGGTCCCTTCCACCTTACCCCACCTCCTCCCTATCCCCAACCCTAATCCCCACTCATGCCCTTAGATCTACTGACACTTGCCTGTTAGTAATCCCCCACCGCTGGACCAATGCTGGCCAATCGGCCTTCTCCTACCACCCCCAAAGCTCTGGAATGACTTGCCAGCTCAAATCCAACACTCCTCTTCTAGGTATTCCATCTCCTCTGCCCTGTCAAACTACTGCACCATAAACTGCCAGTGTCACTGACCTCCCCCCTCTGAAGTACCTTCTCCCCCTCCCCCTCTGCCCTATCGGAGACCCTATGCGGCCTGACCAGCGGCCTTAGCTATGGCTACACATGCTGGCATATATTCCCAACCTCAGCACTTACCCCCTACTGCACTTCTAACTTAACTTGACTTGTCTATCTGCCCTCCGCATTACTGTAGCTAGTAGCCGTCATGTATGGAGACATATTTTACACCTCTTGTCATTATTATCTGTGTACAATCTCTCCCTTACCCCATGTAAAAACTTGGTCAACAATGTGGATACCTCCTTATGCAATGTTTCCCATATTCCTACTACCTCATGTTCCTGGGGTGCTACCCCCCTGAACCTGATGTACAAGAAATTCTGGAATCCCTAGGATTACCTAGAGTCTCAGAGATAGATTCTCAGAACATGGTGAAAGAAGTATCCCTAGAATAAGTTAAGGAAGCTATTAGGCAGCTATCCACCAATACGACCCCCTGGGTCAGATGGAATTAGTTCTGGCTTTTATAAAACTTTCATAGAAGATCTATCTCCCGCATTGGTAATTCTGTACAATCACATATTGGACACTTCTCAGTACTCAACTTCCATGAGGGATGCAGTTCTTGTCCTTATACATAAAAAAGGGCCCCGTGAGGAGATTGGGAATTGGAGGCCACTAAGTGTATTAAATTCAGACCTGAAAATCTTGAGCAAAATACTACTAGTCAGACTCTCTACTGTAGCTCAATATTTGATTAGTCCATTCCAAACATGTGCCTTGCAGGGTAGAAGGCAACATGATAACCTGATTACATTAAGAGAATTACTCTACAAAGGGAATGTAGAGGGAACAACAGGATATATTTTTAGCTTGGACTAGGAGAAAGTCTTCGATAGGCTTTCTTATCACTTTTTATTCTCTACATTTTTGGGATTTGGTATTCCAGAAACCTTTGTTTCTTGGATTACAGCAATGTATAGTGCATCCTTTTTGTGGCCTAACATTAATGGTTGGTTTGGGAGGAAGGTAAAATTTCATAGGGGGGGTGAAGCAGAGCTGTCCTCTAAGCTCACTGCTCTATGCATTCTGTATAGTTGTGTTAATTGGATTAGTATTGGCCCATGATGAGATAATGGGGATCACACTTATGGAGTCCTTTCAGGTAACAGCATTGGCCTATGCAGATGACCTTGTTTTAACCCTTTCAGCCAACTCGTCAGAAAGGGCATTAGAGGCAGTGTTAGCACAGTTTTCATATTGTCAGGATCCAAGATAAATTTTGAGAAAAGTAAGGGAGTTATTTTGGGGAACACAAAGTTGCCAAATGCAGGCCTATGGGCAGGCATCACAGTTACATCAGACCCTATAACTATCTTAGGAGTTAAATTTGTGTTGGAGGATGTATCTCATTCGAATTGGGAACTGAAGATACAACGAGCAAGCAGGATGGTTGCCTGTTGGAAAGGTCAATAGATATCCAAAAAAATGAGAGTTTTGTTGATTAAGTTTTTGTTGATCCCACAGTTTTTATACCTTAGTTATATCTCTCCCCACCTCAGTCTATAAGCACTATCTTATTGGGAATTGGGTGGGTATGATAAATCCCATTGCATTTTTCTTTAGTTTATTTCTCTCCTACAATATTAGTCCCTCTTTACAACCAGGTACCAAGTATTGGATACCTCTAGTTCAGGAATGGCTGCTCATTTGTAAACCAGCATGGGATAGTAAAAAGAAGAGATCTTTCCCCTTGAAAGTCCCGGAATATGGGAAAAATTGTGTCAAAAATGTAATCAGATGATAGGGATTACCACCACACAATTACTAACTATGGACAGGAAAGGTATTTATGCTACAATAATAGCAGCAGAAAGTAGCTCAGAGGTGGAATTCCCGGGTTGTCCGATAAATAAAACAACAGAAATTATCCAACAATTGTCCAGTATTAGACTTCCAACCTTTATTTGGGACATTACTTGGTTAAGTAACTATGGCAGACTAGGGGTGAAAGGGAATAGTAAACATAAGCAGATATCAGAACGATACTGCCCAAGGGTAACGTGTGCAGGTGGTAGAGTCACAGCAGAATCTGTTTTTAGAATGCCCTTATGTGAGTTCCTTTTGGAGTTCTCTATCTCACTCCTGGGTAGAACCTCAGTTGGCTGCCCTTGACTACCAACTTATCATGTATGGCCCTGATGATAATACTTTGAGTAAGTACCACAAGGATACCAAGTATATTGCCCTGGCAGTGATTACGTATTTTCTATGGCAGTCACATTGCACGTTAATCCTGCAGCAGAAAGTAGTCACACATCAAAAGATTCTGTGCAACATAGGATATACTCTGCATACAGACAGCAGAAATGAAAAGGTATCCAGGGGAGAAAGCTCAACACCTATGGTTAAATTGTGTACATTGGACTAGTTAAAAAAAAGGCTGTCACACTATTTCAATGGAATGCAAAGATTTGAGTTTTGGATTATATATAGTGTTTAGTTTGAGAATCTGATGCTTGTTTTCCTATATTTACAAAAGTTGTGAAATATGTATCTATATTGTTTACTTTTTTTGTTTTCTCACTTTAGTACTTCGTGTATGTAATTTGTATGTGGTTATTGAAATTTGTGTAATGAAGTCCACTTCTAATAAAAATTCACATACTCTTTTCGAGAAGTGCCATGGGATCTTTACCATCCACCTGAACTACCACCAGAACAGGCAGATGGGACCTCGGTTTAATGTCTCATCCAAAAGATGGCACCTTAGAAGTGCGGCACCCTCCTCATGCTGCATGACAGTGTCAGTACTGGGATTTAACCCAAGTGCCTGGTTTGGGGATAGAACCCACAGCCTTCTGATCTCCCAGCCTCAGAGCCAAGTGTGCTACCTGCTGAGCCACTTACACTACCTCATTAAAGAGTTTTACATTTAAATAGTCAACCCTTTCAAATCAACCTGTGATCCTATAGTGAGGACTAGCTGCTTTTTACATTGCTTGTGCTTTCCTGAGAAATGTTTTGCTACAGAGAATGGCATTTCAGAGGTGTGTCACTGACTAGTCCAATGTAGGTCGAGCTGTGTTAGGCTCATCCTTGACAAACCAATGATTGTGCAAGCTAAGTATGACAGTGGTTCACAGTTTTCGAGGGGAAACTTTGTGTAGTTGAAATGAATAAAGTTCTCCAATGAGAGAGCTTTTCATCCCTTTCATTTGCATAATGCCACCCCCTTCCCCTCTGTCACTCCATTTTCCTTGCTGTCCACCCCCCCACAGAGCAGTATCAACTTTTGTTAAAAAACAACTTTAATCAAATCCCTGCTTGCTCATACTGTATATTGGCATCCCAGTGCAGTGGCTGTAAGAGCAAGCAGTGTTACAAAGAATACTGAAGACCCAGCTGTATGCCCCATTACTGACCCAGCTGTATGCCTGTTACCTCACTTGGTTCACCCTCTGCTCCATTTTAAATTATGTTTTATTCTATTGGTGGGCGCAGGGTCGGGGGCTGGTGGAGCAGGCTGCCACTTAGATGCAGCAAGCCTCCATCCGACAGCCTCTTAGCTCAGCTGTTCCCACTGACACAGAGATACACAGCAAGTCCCAAAGCTGACACCTACCACAGACACACTTTCAAGTTCCTCAGATTGGTTGTCACTGTGCAGCAGTCTCGATTTTCAACATAATGGATTCTGTCGGCAAGTGCAGGGTCCAGAGCTGCTAGAGTGTGCTGCCGGTTACAGCAAGCTGCATTCCTATCCTTCTCACCACCATTTTTGACAGTAGTAGCAGTTGCTCCAGGACAGAGAGGTAGCGGCAGTGGGTTGGAGATGTGGCAGGTAGCATAGCCAATGTGGGAGAGAGCTCCAACCCACTCCCTGTGTAAAAGTCAGGTATAAAACAGAGAGGGAGGACACGGGTGTGGGAGTACAGCAGCTTGGATCCTTCTGAGGTGTCCATTTATAGAGACTACTGACACAGAAATCTCCATGTCAACGGGGCTTAAGTTTTACATTTTGAGTGTGCTGTTGGGCTACTTATGGCGCCTCCATTCGGGTGGAATGGCTGTCGCTTGCAGTGTCGCTCACCTGAGGTGTGGGTCATAAAGAGTGGGAGTGGAGGAGGACAGCAGCATTGTGGGTAGCAGGGAGAGCTGCAGGCAGCCCGGAATGAAGCAGCAGGCAGTGGAGGAGGAGAGCAGCATCGCAGGTCATGGGGAGAGCCACAGGCATCCCTGGAAGGAGCAGCAGACAGGTGATAACTTAACTTTAGCATGGATTATGTGCAAAGTATGTTGAAATATCCCCTGTTTAGGTCAACAACAGTGAAAGAGAGAGAAAGAGACTGTGTGTGTGTGTATGTCTGTGTGTGTGAGAGATTGCGTGAGTGAGTGTGTTTCTGAGCGAGAGAGCAGCATAGCCTTCACAGTCAGCACAACACAGCACCAGTTTGCAAAGTCAGTTATGCGTGACCAGCTTACCTGCAGACATTTCATACTGACAACTGTTCCCTTGCTCTGGAAAAATGTGTTGCAGGCAAAGCAACTACTTTTTTTTGAAAATTAAACATAATTTATTGAAATACTTTTTTTTACACACCTGTAATAAGCATACTGTGATTTGTTATGCTATTATAGGTACATTACAAATAAATAATATGACAAAACAAAAGAAATCCTCTTATAATACCTAAATACCCCCACCCCCAATTATTATACAAAAAATTGCATAACACAGGGGTACTAAGGCAAAACAACTACTGTATCTGGATCTGTCTTCCTCTGGTTAAAGGAAAAGTAAACAGGGCTTTTTGTAAAAGGGGAAACACAAAACCAAAAACAGCACTGTAAGTTAAAGGCTTACCTACAGAATGATGTGCTTGGCATGCCTTAAAACCCTGATTCAATCAATTTTCTTCATCTTTACAGTACTGTCCCAAATGTAAACAAACCCTGACTTTCTCGTCAGACACACATGCACAGTAATGGATTTTGATGAAAAACATATTGATCATGTTAATTCTACAGTATATTTGTAAACTCCTTATATAGACTGTATTCACTCTCTGGAGTGCTGTCGCTTCATTGACAACATTACATAAGGACATTTTAGCCATTTTAAGCAAGTACAAGAGTGTGGCGTTTGAAGAGAAAGTCAGGGTTTATTAACATTTGGGGCAGCATTGTAAAGCTGATAAAAATGGATTAAATCACTTTCTTTGTTAAATTGTTTTTTTCTGTATGTGAATTTAGTGCTCGTGAACGGTGCTGGATTGACAGCACTGGAATCTGAAGTCCTCCATTTATGAATACGACAGGTACAGCACATGCAATTACAGTAAAAGCTTCCTGACACTGCCCCGCCAATGTGCCTCAGCCCTGCTACGGAGGAACCACCACATAGACTAGAGAATAGTTCAAACTCCATGCCTATTCAGTGCTTAGCCTCTCATGTGAGACTGCCAACAAGGGTGTCAGTTGTGTTGGTGGTTTTATGTGGACACCTGCATACTGGGAACTACTGGATTGAGATCACCACAACTCATTTCACATAGATCACTGAAAAGCCCTCAGGTGATAATGGCTTTTGACCACTACTGACCTGTACTGTATTTGAACCCGTGATCTAGAGGTGAAAGGCTCCTGCTCTGCACTGCAGTTTTGCTGTCTACACCAGTATTGGCTTCTTGTGGGGCAAATCAACAAAAGTGGCCAGAATACACTGGAACTGAGCATATTCTGGCTGCAACACTGCGCCCCCCCCCATGCCTGTCTGTAGGAAATAGCATCCTCAATCCCCAGTCTTTGGGCTCCACTAATGCAGAGCCATGTGGAGAGGCAGGAGTGAGTGGAGCAGTCTGGACAACAGGCGTCCAATCAGATGCCCATGTCAGTCTCTGACTAAATTCTCTGCCTGTGCAAGGGGCAGGGCATGTTGGATATGGCAGTCCTTCAGGACTGCCACATCACCACCAAAAATTAAAATATGTTGCAACAATTACATGGTAACAGATTATGTGAGTGGGTTGGTTGTCTGAGCAGTAGGATGGTTTGATATTACACTGGTGGTGTACAGCATAGGGAGAATTTTTTTTATCCTATCTATGCATGTGGTATGATCACTGTTGTCAGAAATGCAACTGGCATACAGAAATGGCATCAGCTGTGCAGTTCATGTAGCCATCAGAAAAGCACAGAGCACTTTTGAAAATGATCAGCTCCTCTGTCCTAATTTCTTTCCTTAATATAGTCATACCTCTCAACCTTTTGACCCCCAAATGTGGAACATTGCCTCTCAAAATGTGGAACAAATCAGCACAATGTGGAACACTTAATCAAATCTTTACCTAAGAAGCTCAGAACACTGTTAAAACGTTTTCATTTATATTCAGAAAGTCTGGTATTAATTGAATAATATATTTTTTGCATCATTTACTAAAAATTTTTGCTTTCAAATGTTGACACTGAATGTGGGACAAGTCCTCACAATGTGGAACAGGGAGATTTTGTGAAATAAAATGAGGAACGTTCCTCGTAATGTGGTACAGTTGAGAGGTATGAATATAGTGATAGTGGTAGACATTGGAGGGTCATTTCTCAGAACTAATAGTACTGAGCACCATAGGTAGTGACCTTGGCCTCCAGCCTTAGTTTTTGTCTATGGTGCCCAGTGCTGTTATTCACTCATACACCCTTCAATGCCTCCCACTAACATACTGGTGACACAAAGCCTGTCATGACCTGACCCCATTCTGCAGTGTGCCCCTGTGAAGAGAGAGAGAGAGAGAGAGAGAGAGAGAGAGAGGGCAAGTAAAGCATCCCACTACAGAGAGACAGAGAGAGAGAGAGCTCCACACCACACACAGAGACCAGAGAGATCAAGCAAGACAGGATGAGTGGTACAGTGTTTTCTTTGTGTTTTTGTAAGTTTCTTTTTCTCTCTGTCTCAATGGTCGACCCTGTCTCTCTCTCTTTCTCGGGACAGTGTATGGTATGGCTCCCTCTGTTGCAGGAAAAAAGGCTGCTTCTGTCTCTGCAATGTTGTGTCCATGGCTGAGTTTTAACAGTGACAGAGACAGAAAGTGACAACCAGCGAGAGACCTGAGAGAAGAGCAGCGATGTCACAGCGCTGCCTCTTCAACTTCTAACAGTCCCTGCAGTGGAGCATCAGTATGTCACTCTGTTTCTGTGTTTGAGACAGAGAGACAGCTGAACGTTGTTGTCCCCGGCCCCCCCCCCGTAGAGAGTGATATCAGGAGATAAAGTAAGCAACCGTAGGGCAGAATTGGGAAACTCAGTAGCCATCAGTGATGTATATAAGATAATTCTGTCATGTTAATTTCTTAATTATTGCCACTGCACCATCAGTGCCAAACACCTACACAGCAAATACAAGCAAGCAATGTTTGGCATTGACAAATGCCTGTTGCTATTCCTTTGCAGAGAAAGCGGAATGCATATGTTGGCTTCTCTTTAAACACAACGTTCAGCATTTTTTGATTTTTAGCAGCTTGTATTACCCGGCCCTTTAAAGAGCTAGGTGTGCCAAAAATAGCAGGTGGAATATGTTATTAAAATGTTTAAAAGTAATCACTTGTTACTTTTTATTTTTAAAGTATTTCTCTTTTACCTTATACTGATTAGATGGTTTTCTACCTGATAGCATTAGGAGCAATGTAGTAGTATTTTACATGGAGAATGACATACATAGTTCTATTCCTCTTCATATCTCATTACTGTGACACCACAAGTGACCATTCTTGCAGCAGGTGATTGGCTCAACTTGGTCAGATGTGATGTCATGGACAGTGAATTCATAGGGCTAATGATGTATGAGCAGGAGCAGAACTATCTATGTCAGCCTCCAGGTAAAGTACTTTTCCACACATCACACCAAGTATTGTCAGGTAGAAAATCCCGTAATTAGCAAAAGGGGAAAAAAGAAAAAAAATACTTCTGATACAAGAAAAATGAGTTTAATACATTTGAAAATTAATATTAATTTCAGGAGGTACATTAGCTGTTTAATGGTCAGACCTTCTCTGGTACTTATTGGCCTTTTTGACAATTATATTGTTTCTCAAAATGTAAATGCATTTGAATTTAAGTTCCAGACAGCACTGTATACAAGAGGTTTCATTTTATGCTGCTATGTATGCAAAATGCATGTGACTGAATGTGTTTTGCATAAAAGTGCTGTTTTCATTACTGGCAATTCATCTACTTGTATAGCCTTCGATGACCGGGGCTTTGTTAGCACAGATAAGCTGTGCTGGTATGATTTATTTATCCACCTACTGATCTCTTCAATGGACATTATGTTAGGTGGTATGAATTTAGTCCCATTATATCATTTTAGTTTAATACTGTAGGTTTGTACTTAAGTATCCTTTTGAAAATATATGCAATCATATTGATAACTTGCACTTTAATAAGGGACTAGCTATGAGACTGTAGAGTTTGTGAAGCAATTAAGTGCAAATGTTACATATTTTCAAAGATTTTCTTCACAGTTTTGCCCCCATTTTAAGAATTTTCCTTTTTATGTCAGATAGCATTTTCAAAAATATTTTTTCTGCCATCTATGTCTTAGAGAAACTGTCAGATTGGATCTTGGAAACTTGTCCCACAGTTACATTACATATCCATGCTGCACACCAGCCCTATTTCTGTACCTTTTCTATGGGAGTGTTATATGTAGGTGGCACTACAGTATACTACTATGGTGGTAAACTGGATAATAAATTGGCTACTGGATAGGCTAAAGAGGTTGGTAGTAAATAGACTTCACTCTGGGGAAGGGAGGGTGTAATGAGAATTGCTCAAATATTGATTTGCATGTCATATGTCATAGCAAACATGAAATGTATGTTCTGTACATTGTGTTAGGCATGCATGTCCTACACCAGGCCATAGAAAGTCAGGTCAAGACAAAGTACTAGCTTGAAATGGACATTTCCAAGTAGAATGTTGAAATGAACCTATGTCACCTTTCAGACTTACAGGAATTTAACTGATAAGCACAGACTTTCTCTTCTTAAACAAAGCAGATTTTAATTAGAGTTTGGGCATGACAAAATGTAGGCTTTTTTTTTCATTAGTGAGATATATGAACACAGAACAGTCAAGCACTCACCACCTCAGGAAATCATGGCTTCAAACGCACTGTGAAAATTCACATATGACTACATTTTTTCCAAGCAAAATAATAAAAATTCACGCAGGCAAATACCAGTCTGATGCGTTTCAGAATGAAAGTTCCTTTGTCAAAAGCTGAGGAATCACAAATACCCAGAAATTTAAATACTACCTACATTTCTGACCATACAGGGATGGAGAGAGGATCACAGAGTTAGAAATGGGTATCCATCTGGGAACAAGTGACCACCACACAGTGTGGTTCACAATAAACACAACTGTGGAATCACGCCATACAAAAGTGAGGGTACTGGACTTTAGAAGGGCTGACTTTGGCAAAATGGGGGCATGCCTAAGGAATGCACTAGCAAATGGGCAGGAAGGAGGGGTGGAAGAACAATGGAGAAAAATCAAAACTGCCATCATAGAGGCAATAAGCCTTTGTGTGAAGCAAATAAAGAAAACAAAATAAAGTAAAAAACCACTATGGTTCTCAAAAGAGGTAACAAGGAAGGTTAGGGAGAAAAAGATAGCATTCAGGAAATATAAGGAATCACAGAAGGAGCAGGGCAGAGAACTGTATCAGTTAAAGCAGAGGGAAGCGAGGAAGGCAGTCAGGATAGCAAAGGCCCAAACCAAGGAAAAGATAGCCAACTCAATTAAGAAGGGGGATAAAACCTTTTATAGATACATTAGGGAGTGAAGAAAGACCAAGGGAGGGATAGTGAAGCTTAATAAAGGGGAGAGGAGGTGGTCAGAGAGCGACAGTGAAAAGGTAGAGGTACTGAATAAATACTTTTGCTCAGTATTCACAAAAGAAGAAGAGGGGGCAGTACCTAAACCAAACAACAGAAGCAATCTGGGCAGGGGGGTCGATACCAGTCCATTCACAGAAGAAAGGGTCCTGACAGAACTCTTAAAACTCAAGGTGAACAAAGCAATGAGACCTGGTGGGATTCACCCCTGAATTCTAAAAGAACTAAGGGAAAAAATAATGACACCACTGACTACCCTTTTTAACAAATCATGGGAGGATGGTGTCGTACCTGAGGATAGGAGGAGGAGGGTGGATGTGATCCCCCTTCACAAATGTGGGAGCAAGACAGAGGTAGAAAACTACAGACCTGTTAGTTTGACCTCAGTGGCAGGGAAAATGATGGAATCACTTCTGAAAGAAAGAATTGTTGAGTACCTAGAGGCCAGCAGGACACAGAACACAAGGCAGCATGGATTCACAGTGGGAAGGTCATGTCAGATGAATCTAATAGATTTCTTTGACTGGGTGACCAACGTAGTAGACCATGGAGGGGCTGTGGATATGGCCTACTTAGACTAGCAAGGCATTTGACACAGTACCACACAAAAGGTTAATAAACAAGTTAGCCAGCCTAGGAGTGGATTTCAGGGTGGTAGTCTGGGTAACAAACTGGCTGGACAACAGGACCCAGAGGGTAATAATAAATGGAGCACACTCTGAAGAAAGGGGAGTTACTAGTGGGGTACTGCAGGGTTCAGTACTGGGACTGGTACTCATTAATGTCTTTGTAGGTGACATTGCAGAGGGGTTGGAAGGAAAAGTATGCCTCTTTGCCAATGACACAAAGATCTGCAACAAGGTTGATACACAAGGAGGGGTGGAAAGGATGAGAATGGGCTTGGCAAGGTTGGAGCAATGGTCAAGAGTATGGCAGCTTCGTATCTTTTTTTTTTCAAATTCAAGTTTATTAACATCAAGCAGATACATCATATTTATACATTCTGTTAATATCCATCCATAGCTCATGTTATGAGTTAATTCTTAAAGTATTCTATTTAATTTACCTCATTTATCTCAATACTTCGATAATTACTGTATTATTGTTTCCTGTAGCAGCAAGAACTCCTTTATTTTTTTGAGTTCTAGGGAATTGATCACTGTCTCTCTTTAACCTAGGTCAGATCACAGCCCATTTCTTCCTTTCAGTTTCATTCTTTCCGGCCCCCTAATTTTTCTTTTAGTAGTGGATCTCTCCTCCCTTGCCCCAAGGCTAGCTACTGATCATTCAAGTATTATTTCGTTGGAGGATCGCCAATTCTCCCATCTAGTCCACCTTCTCAAGTAAGTGGAGATTCGATTGTTAATTTTGTAAGTGAGTTCTTCCAATTCTGATATTGTGCCCACTATCCTTATCCACTCCTGCGCAGTGGGGGAGTAGGGGACCGCCACCTTTTCGTGATGGCCTTGTGTGCTGCTGTTATTAATATGGACCAGAGGTACATTGCATCCATGTCTTGTATCTCTTCAGGGGGGTGCCCCAGAATCATTATAGGCCAGTTTAGTGGGGTCTGCACCAAAAATATCTCTCTAAGTGCCCCCGTAATGTCATCCCAGAAGGTCTGCAGACCATTACAGGACCAGAAAATGTGCAAATGGCCCACCTCTAGCGACCCACAACCTCTCCAACATTGAGCTATGACATTTGGATCTCTTTTATTAATTATATGGGGAGTCATAAAATATCGGACCTTAATTCACCACGAGAATTCCTGCCAATACGGTGATCGAGTCGTTTTTTTAATTAAGAAAAATATTTGGTCCCAATTAAGTTCTCCCAGGTCTTGGGGTGCTTCATCCCTCCATTTTGTTTTTATTTTAATAAGTGGGTCCCCTTTCAATGTTGATAAAGCTTTATAGAGGAAGGAGATCATCCCTCTTTGCTTACTAGCCCCGCAGCTTTCCTGGATGGCCCTAAGGATCTGCTGGGCCCTATCTGAGTCCATGTCCTTTTTCTTTAGTGTGGAGATACAGTTTCTAGCCTGTAGGTGCCTGAAATGATCTGTATTTTGCAGACCGTATTTATTTTTAAGGGATTCAAAGTCTAGAAAAGTCTCTCCCTGCCAGAATTGTGCGAGGCACCTGAGGCCTTTCTCCTCCCATGTATGAAATTCCCTGTCTAGGCATCCAGGTCCCATGCTAGTCTCTTTAAGGGTCAGGTGGAATTTTTAAGTTTATATTTCTGCCATATTCTGTGGACCGATCTTATTGTGTCCCTAATCGAGGTCAGCCTAGGGTGTGGACATCTATTTATGTTGGAGACCAGCAGTCTGGTTTCCAGGGGTTGTGCAGTAACCCCGTCCCTCTCTCCTCTTCTTTTTCCATGAGTTGCCAGCCCAGAGTGGCATTGGGATTAGACCACGTTATGGCATTTTTTAATTAAGCAGCCAAGAAGTAATCTTCAAGATCTGGGAGGGATTGTCCACCCTTTTCTTGGTGTGTTTGGAGGATTCTTAAGTTTATTCTGGACCTCTTAGAACTCCAATTGAATTTGGTGAATATTTTGTTCCATGTTTGAAAGATCGATTTGTGTATATAGAGTGGGATGCATTGAAACAAATACAAAAACCTAGGGAGCACATTCATTTGCAGTGTGTGTATCTTGGAGTATGTTGAGAAATTCAGCAGAGATCATCTTTCAAAATCTTTTTGTAGGTTATTTACTAGGGCAGCGTAGTTCACAGCAAACAGTTGGGTGTATTGCTTTGTGATGTATGTACCCAGGTATTTCATTTTGCATGCCTTCCAGTTTAATGGGAAGAGATCGCATTGCTCTAAGTTAGGCTTATAGAAAAAGGTGAGCACCTCTGTCTTATTTTTATTAAGTGAGTATCCTGAATGTCTGCCGAATTCCGTCAGGATTGCCCAAACTTGCTTTATGGACTGTTGAGGTTGTGTGAGACTCAGGAGAATGTCATCTGCATAGAGCGATATTTTTTTATGCAGGTCTCCCACTATCACCCCTCTTACCTCCTCCGCTCTGCGCACAGCTTCCACCAACGGCTCAATATACTGTATAGAGCGAACAACAGTGGGGCAAGGGACACCCCTAGCGTGTTCTTCTGCCCAGGCCAAATCTCTCTGATATTCCTCCATTCACTCGGATGTAGGCCTGTGGACTAGAGTACAGCATCCGAATAACATTGATAAATGATTGGGGGAAACCTCTGTGTTATAGTACAGCAAATAAGAAGCCCCAAGAGACTTTATCAAAGGCCTTTTCAGCGCCTAGGCTCATTAAGCATGCCGGTGCACTGGATCTCTGAATGGTATCTATTAGATTTATCACTGATCTGACACTATCAGAGGCCTGACGACCGGTGATAAAGCCCGTTTGGGCCATATGTATTAATCTAGGTAATATAGGATTTAGCCTAGAAGCTATTATAGCTGTGAAAATTTTGTAGTCTGCATTTAATAGAGATATGGGGCAGTAGGATTCACAGAGTGTTGGGTCTTTCCCCTCCTTATGAATGACCGAAATGGTGGCATATTGCCAAGAGGGAGGTACAGGGTCAATCCCGGTCCACACAGCTGTGAACACCTCCAGGAGGATGGGGGCGATCTCTGACTCAAAAGTTTTATAGAATTCCGCACCAAATCCATCTGGTCCTGGACATTTTGCTGTTTTTAAATTTTTTATTACATGTTTGATCTCTTGTTGGGTGATGGGTCTAGTAAGGGTCTTTGCTTCAGCCCGGGATAAGGGAGGGAGGGGGAGGGAATCCAAGTATTTATTTTTCTCCTGAGGGGAGGTTTCCTCCTGGGGTGAATATAGTTTAGTGTAGTAGGCCACAAAGGCCTTTGCTATTTGCGAGGTCTGGGTGGTTTTCTGATTGTTGTCAGGGGAAGCTATTTTAGTGATTGTCGCCCTCGCTATATTTTGCCTGAGTCTGTAGGCTAATACTTTGGTCCCTCTAGGTCCCCCTTCATAATATTTTTGCTTCAAATAAAATAGGGCTTTCTCTATTTCTAGTTTTTGTATTTTTTGCAGCCGGTTCTTGCTTTCAATTAATTTCTTCACCCTTTCTGGGTCCCATTTAATTTTCTGGTCCTTTTCCAAGTCTTTAATCTGTGAAGTTAGTTCTTGTTGCTTCTGGGTTACCAGCGTTTTCTTGTGGGTGGCTATTTGAATCAGTTTCCCTCTGATAATCGCTTTAAGGGAGTCCCATAGGATCTGGGTTGACATACCCGGTGTATTATTTTCTTCTGTTGATCTTTTGAGGAATCGTTTGAGTTCTTTAACTATCTCTTTGTCTTGGAGGAGAGAGGTATTCAGTCTCCAAAGAGTTTTTCTTTTGGGTAACCCCAGGTCTACTTCTAGAAAGAGTGGGCTGTGATCCGACAAGACATTGGTTCCCACCCACATTGAAGCAAAGGAGGGGAGGTCCCTTGAGAAAGTAAAGAACATATCCAGCCTCGAATAAATATGGAACCTCTGGGAATGGCAAGTGAATTCTTTGCTGGTGGGGTATCTTTCCCTCCATATGTTTGCCATACCCAGTTGTTGCGTTAGCATTTTGAATGCTTTGGCCTTATTATGTTCTGGCCTGGGTATTTGAGATGTGGTATCCATCTCTCTGTTGAGAATTACGTTCCAGTCCCCCCCCATTACCAGTATTCCTTTTGCCTTCTCAGCCACTAGCCATAACAGAACCGAGTAAAAGGAGGTTGGGGACCCCGGAGGAATGCATACATTGACCAAGGTGATCAGCTGGTCCTGCACTGTTTCTATTAACATTAGGTACCTTGCACCAGGATCCTCAATCACCTCATGGAGCTGGAAAGGTAGTGTGGCCAAAAGCAGAATGGCCACCCCTCTCTTTCTGCCCCCCACTAGGGAGGAGTGGAAAAGCTGGGGCAGAGCCCTACACTTCAGCTTTTGGACTTCCTTGGGGGTGAGATGTGTTTCTAGCAGGAATACTACGTCACATTTTTTGGCGTTCAGATATCTCTGCAACCTCTTCCTCTTAACAGGGCTTGTACAACTGTTTATGTTAAAGGAGACAATCTTTAAAAGGTGATCAGTCATTTGTGTATATTTTTGTCTCAGCTACTAACCTCAGATACCTTGCCCTCTTGAGATAACAAATTTGGTCAGAATAAGTACCTTGTGATAATATAAACCATATAGCTTCATAATATATCAACTTTTCTGTTAAATTTAACAATAATTGTATTAAACAAGTAAACAATTGCTTTGGCCTCATCCAACATCGAGCCTTAAGCAAATTTAATGAACTAATGCCCATGGCCAGGAAAACTCGGAGCCATGAGACCTTGTTTCCTTTTGAAGAACTTCCTAGGTGTGACTGAGAGAAGGTTGTCAGTGGAGGAGGAAATGTCCTTACTGGACTTGTAAGGGGGCTCAGTAGTGCAATGAGACCTCCCTTTGACCTTATGAGAAAGTTTCTGGTGTGGTCATCCTCCTTCGTATCACCTTTCTGGCATAGCACCATTTCAGACACTGCCTCCCTTCCCCAGAAATTATTCATCCCCCTCCCCCCTGGCCTAAAGGGTCGGGAGAAGGAGGGAGAAGGGGATTGAACTACGAATCACTCTCAACTTGCATAAGAAGATATTTAAAAGTCCACTTTACCCTGTTGTAGCATCTCCAGCTACTTTGGAATTTCGCTAGTTTGCCCTCTAAACCTACAGTTCTGCATTCTATGACTTTCCCCATTACCCCCTCGGACATTCCTTGTTTGAATAAAACACTCCGGTCTTCATCTATAAGGATGGACCTGGGTGCCTTTCAAAGCCTCTTTGCTCCTCAAGTCAATGGGCTAGCTGTCCGTGGGCGGCCTAAGTCCCCACCCCCCCCAACACCTCTGTGCGGCCATTATTTTAACTTTCAGTTCTGTGGTAGGGGGGAAGCACCCCCTTTTCTGTCATGTTCTGCTCTGCTTGTAACCCTGGGTTTGTCCAGTGCCAGAGGTCAGTACTTGGTCCCTCTTGGTCTCTGCCTCATTTGCCATGAGGTCCCTCTGAGCAGCCCCATGTGTGCTCATCCACAGTGTTTCTGCCCATAAGATCTTATCTTCCCTCCATGAGGGCCCACCTTTCCCCCTCTCACAGAGGGAAGGAGGCCTCTGAGAGCACCCTAGGTCAGGAGACTCTCATTTCCAGATCCAACTTAGTCAGCCCATTTTCTACCTCCTCCCCTGCTCCCCTTCCCCACCCCCATCCCACCAAATTGACTCAGAATCCCATGCTGCACCCATGGTGAGAGGGGGTCCAACTTCTTTCCACTGGCTTAGGATATTAATCTTGTGTAAAGTGGTGCTCAATCTAGGCACCCCAGACAAGTAGGATCATCCCCAGGGTCTGTTTATGGGCTTTCCGCCAACCTCGCCATTTCTGGTTCATGCCAGATCCCTGAAAAGGCCCCATTCCCCTGAGCTATCCCTCCTTCATTCTCTGCCTTCTCCTTCTCTCATGTTACTACGATTTACCTCCCCCCGGTACACCCTTCCATCAGCGGAACTCCATTCTTTCCCTTTGATTTGACTGGCATCTCATTTTGTACTTGGGGGAGCCTGTAAAGAGCCCAAGGGATGGTCTCAGCGTGCAGGTGATGTTTCAAGCAAGAACAACCCCCCCTTCCTTCTTCAAGTAGAAACGTGGTCTTAACATCCATTTTCACTCTACTCATTACTCTTTTCTCTTACTTCCACCAGTTGAAATTCTAAATTATTCAGATTTCATTTATTTGTTTGTTCAAGGTGAGCTGTGTTCTGCAAGCCCCGTCAGTAGCAAAGTGCTCCGTTCCCCCATGGATCCCCCAAACCCAGAAAAACACCACGGAAGGCCTTCCAGTCCTAGAGCATGCCAGGATAGATCTCGCTTTCATCTGAGGATCACTGGAGGCCCGAGGCCTCGCCCACCTGACCAGGCCCTTCTTGTCTTTCTAAGGGCAGGTCCTTCAGTTCCTCACAGTCGAGGGAACTCTACATAGGGTCCTGCGACTCAGGGACCCCACGACTCAACCCTCAATCTGGTCCCCGAGTCGCAGGAGCCCCAGGCCCAACCCCACAGACCAGGCCCCCCCCTCACTTCAAACCGCTGATTCATTTGTTTTTCCCTCTGAAATGGGGGTCCTGCCCAGCGAGACCAGAACCAGTGTAGTTTCACATTCAGGGTCAACACTGCAGCGCTCCCCTTGCTTTGTGCCCACGGTTTGGCAAGCTGCCCCTCCGATCTTCAAATTTGACACTTCCACCTCCCCCTACTTCCCGCGTAGTAATCGAGTGAGCCCATAACTTCCCATTTTAGCATGTTCCTCTAAGTTATTAAATTGTAATTTTTAACATTAGACTCAGGCACAGAAATCTTTGGCAGTCTGTTACCAGTTCTCCTCTGCCTAAGAGGAGGGAGTCCATTGCGAGACGTGTCTCTCTGGGAGTAAGTCTGCAGACAGTCTAGGTTTGAGATCGCCCTTCAGGCCTCTTTCTACTTCTACTTCCATCCCCGCCCCTCTCTCCCCCTTCCCATCTTCTGGGCTTTATAGTGCACTTCTAATACTGTATATAGTGTTTCTGAGCAGTCTGCACCGATCGATAGAGCCTCTCCAACCCCAGGCATTTCAGCTCCCGAATGTACTTTCTCTTTGCAGAGTCGAGCAAGGGTGTTCAGGGATCAGTCATTGAGAGGCCAAGTGCAGCATCGGTCGAGGGTGTTCAAGAAATAGTACCGAGAGCCAAGGAGTCGACAATGGGGCCATTCGTGTAGGATGTAGGTAAAGTAGAGGGCTCAATAAAATTTCTGGATGTGTGCAAATCATCTAGGGCTCTGTTGTTCCTCCGCTTGCATTTCCTTGCTAGGGGGGATCCTCTTCCTTCTCTGGTTGTTCCGTCAGTTGGAGATGCCACGCTGTTTTATTCACCGTTGCCAAATCGCTATACCTCTGGATCATCGATGCAATGTCAGCGCGAAGGGTCGTGTGTGGATTTTGTTGCATGGAGCCTTTTTTTGCTGTCCCCTTCTGCATGATTGCCCAGGCTGAGGAGAGATCTTTTTCCGGCTTCTCTTTTGCCATTGGTGGAGTGGTGATACCCAGTCCTCGAGGTAAGGGGTTGCTGTCAGGAGGTCCTTAAAGACCTTATTGCCTTGCTGGGTGATGATTTTAAACTTAGCTGGGTGCAGGACCTGTGACTTGAGGCCTTTGGCTCTCAGCTGTTTAACCATGGGCCAGATAGTCTTTCTCGATTCTTGCACCTCAGCCATACGATCATTATCTAGAGCTATTCTGTGACCCTTAAAAACAAGGGTGTTTTGTTGCCAGTCCTTTCTTAATATTTCTTCTTTCCTTCTGTACGACATTAGATGCACAATGAGAGATCGAGGCCTCACATCTGGGTTTCTGGGGCGCGGGACCAGGGATCTGTGGGCTCGATCTATCTCGAGACCCAGCTCTTTTGGGAGGTTAAGTGATTCCCAGAGGAGGGCTTGTACAAAGGAGATGGTGTCCACTTCTTTTTCCTCCAAACTCTCCGGGACCCCGTAAATGCAATGTTCTGCCGGCTGCTTCTTCCCTCCAGGTCATCTAGCTGTCAGTTGAGCTCACGATCCTGGGCCAGTAGATAGAGGATAAGCCAGTCCTGCCTGTCGGTTTGTTCCATCGTCTGTGTGAGCCCCAGCTCCAGCTGCTCAGTTTTGTGATCTATTTGATTCAGATTTGAGCGAAGATCAGTAAGGGTGTGATCTATTTTCGTCACCGTTTGGGCTGTTTGCTTTATCATCTCAACGATGTCTTCTGGTGGGTGGTCTCATTGCGGTGAGGCCTGCTGTGGGTCTGACTGTGCCTCTCGAGGCTCCGGGAGTGCATCGATATCTGCTTGGAGCATTTCTCTCAACTTTTGCATAGGGGTAGCCTGAGGCTTCCCTGGTTTATTCCGCTTTTGTTTTGCTGGAGATGCCATTATTTGAGAACGATTAATAGGGATTGCGATCTGTGGGGTCGAGGAGCTCCTCTATCAAGGCGCCATAGCAGTCGGTGACTGGCAGCTTAGTTTCAATGCAAAGAAGTGCAAAGTAATGAACCTGAGAAACAAACATCCAGGGGAAGAGTACACAATGGGGGTACTAACAACAACAAAAATGGAAAGGGAACTGGGGGTACTCATATCAGATGACCTTAAGGTAGGCAAGTAATGTGAGAAGGCAGTAAGGAGGGCTGGGGGGTGCTGGGATGCATAGGGAGAGGCATCACCAGTAGAAAGCAAGAAGTTGTTATCCCTCTGTACAGACAGTTGGTGAGATCCCATCTGGAGTACTGCATGCAGTTCTGGAGACCCCATCTTCGCAAAGACAAACAGGGTGGAGGCTGTCCAGAGGAGGGCAACTAAAATGGTGCAGGGTCTGCACCAGAAGCCATACAAAAAGAGACTAAAGGAGCTTAATATGTATACCCTTCAGGAAAGCAGGGTGAGGGGGAACATGATAGAAACATTCATGTACCTCAAAGGAATCAACAAAATCCAAGTGGGTAGCATATTTCAGAAAAAGAGATGTGCAAGAACAAGGGGGCACAATTTGAAGATAGAGGGGGACAGCTCAGGGGCAATGTGAGGAGGTATTTTTTCACAGAGAGGGTGGTGGATGCATGGAACAGCCTTCCTGAGGAGGTCGAAGGGTCAGAAACAGTGGGGGAATTCAAGAATGCATGAGACAGACATTTAGCATTTCTGGTGGAGGGTAGGGAGAAGTAGGCTGTTGGTTAACTAGGATCTGCAGCTTATCCAATAGGTAGGGAAACGGGCAGACTAGGTGGGTCAAGCAGTCCTTATTTGCCATCAAAGTCTATGTTTCTGTTTCATAGTGACAAAATTCTAATTCTCACAATCCCATTGGTTGGAGATAAGAACATCTGTGGACACATTAAAAAAAACAAGTGATAGTTTAACCCTTAGAATACCTCACTCTGATCTCCTTACAACATTATAACCGGATGTTTCATACAAAAACATTCCCAAAAAATGTTTTTAAAGTTACTCACAATAAATCAGAGCAGGGTTAATGGGGCAGGAGAGAAGGAGATCAGAAAGTTGGATTTGTAAAAGACAGTTGCTAAAAGATTATGTACACATACGATAATATTATCATCTGCTACAAAAAGTTCCTAAGTACAAAAAGCTACTAGAAAAATATATAAATAAAGTAAAATGTACTAACATCATAACTCATCTTATAAAGGCTTAATCAGGGTAAGTGTTAATATTAGAATAATAGTACAGCACGAGAGGTAAAGAAACAGATCGGAGGTCAAGAACAGAATGGAGGTCAAAGAAGCGGGGGGGGGGTTACACAAAACATAGATGAGAAATATTATTTTGTAACAATGTTTTCAGCTCAATCCTCATATTTGGAACACATAATTAAAAAACATTTAACAGTCCTAGGCACTGATATGGGGTTAAAGACACTCATGGAAATTCCCCCCTTGTATTACTTATAGGAAGTATAGTACATTACGAGATCAACTGGTGCACAGCCACCTACAACCTATCCAAAATAAAACATGGTTAAATCAGAATATCAAGAGATGCTACAGATGCCAGAGATGTGTTTTTAATAAATACATAACACAAGCTACATAATTTACCAGCAAAAATGCCAGCAAGGAGTACCAGATCGGACAGATGATCTCATGTGACACTACTGGCATAATTTATTTGGCTACTTGCTTATGCTGTAGTTTTTATGTGGGAAAGACAACCAGAGCCCTGAAAGTCAGGGTTGATGAACCTACATGAGATACAAGAGCTGTGGAGAGAGGGGATAGAACTTATGCGACTGCCATACACATTTTGGATGCATCCCCACAAGAGGAACATAGCTTTTCTTTCCAAGCTATTGATAGGATTTGTAGAAAGCCCAGAGGAGGAGACTTCAATAACCTTGTACAGTACTCCAAAGGGAGACATTCTGGATTGTAACTCTGGAAGCGACAAAAAGACCTGGATTCAATAGTAATTTAGATATTAGACCATATTTACCAAAAAGGAAGGTCAGATAATTTGGAGGTATTTAATGATGAGTTCCACTTTTTGTCAAAAAAATGTCTGAAAAGTTATGGGGAAATTTAAACAGATGGAAACTGCATGAAATGTTTTTTGAAACCCCTGTTTCTGTATGACTCACATGGCATCTGAATTTGAATCATTGGCCTGCTCTATCGGCATTTGCAACATCTTTTTCTGTAACACCCCCCCTTTTTAACCTCCGTTCTGTTCTTACCTGGATCTGTTTCTTTACCTCTCATACTATATTATTATTCTAGTATTGACACTTACCCTCATTAATCCTTTATCTCTCCCCCTCCATGTAAAGAATGCCTCATCTCATCTTATCTTTAAGCATGCTTTGTTTTCACACCTCAATGCTCTTGGTAACTGTGATTGAACTTAACTTTTGCGTAGCTGCTATCGATGTTCTCCATCATTGTCTCTGAGCCAAGCTACTGTTATGCCTAATTGTTATATTAACTACTGTCATCTCTCCTTGATACCATCATTGACTTGAGTAACTTGTTGTTAAGCTACTATTGTATTACAACCCAAACTTGTATAACGTTGCTGGTATCTGGCCCAGTATGTATTTTCATTTGCTTCTACTGTTTGATGTACTTTGTCCTGACTGTTTGGTTATGTATTTTTCCTTTTTTTTTTTCTCTGTCTCTCATTATGTACAATTTGTTGTTCACTGCTGTTTTCCTTTTTGTACTCTCTCGGGTTGTGCCTGAAAATAGGCAGGATTGTTACCTAGTGCACTTACCCGGTTACCAAAAGATAATTAATAAATAAATAAATAAATAAATAAGATGAGTTATGACGTTAGAACATTTTATTTTATATATTTTTCTAGTAGTTCTTTGCACTTAGGAACTATTTGCAGCATATGATAATATAACCCAGTGTATATAATCTTTTAGCAACTGTCTTTTATGAATCCAATTTTCTTATCTCTTTCTCCCCCCAAACCGACCCATTATGCCTGCTCTGATTTGTTGTGAGTAATTTACAAAAATGTTGGGGTATCTTTTTGTATGCAACACCTTGTTATAATGTTGCAAGGAGATCAGAGTAAGGTGTCCTAAGGGTTAAACCATCACTTGTTTTTTTTAATGTCTCCATGAGTGTTCTTATCTTCAACCAATAGGATTGTGAGAATTTGAATTTCATCACTATGATGTCAAAAATGTAGATGCTATTTAAATTGTTATGCAGTTGCGATTCCTCAGCCTTTGAGAAAGGAACTTTCATTCCCAAATGTGTCAGGCTGGTATTTGCCTGCATGAATTTTTATTATTTTGATTGAATAAATGTAGTCATATGTGAATTTTCTCTGTGCGTTTGGAGCCATGATTTGCTGAGGTGGTGAGTGCTTGACTGTTCTGTTTGCATATTGGATTCTTTGGTCTTGAAGCACCACCTTCCCAGTGTGACCCTCTCCTGTTGCTCTGAGATATATAAACACATGCATGTATTTTACCACATAGAGTGACAAGGTCTACTGTTATATTTTGAATTGCTGAAATTAACAATTCTGGCATCATACTTTCTGATGGGGACTGCTCATGGATCGGTGGAAAGACAGTGGGCTAAGGACTCTGAGGATTCTGCCCTTCAGTGGAAACATCTTTAAGACAAGCACTTAACACATGGGTTTTGGAATTCAAACTGGGGACTGACTGAAACTGGAATCAGTCTCCTGGAGGGCTCATGTACTGTGGTGAGCGAGAAGGAACTTGTACATCAGTCCTGAGAAGTGAACCCTTCTGAAGTCCTCTAGTCTATGATAGCAAGGGTAAGCTGAAGCAAAAGCAGCTTGAACCTTAGGCTATAGTGCCTCTGTAGCCATCTGTTGTCAAAGTTGCACACCCGCATCTGCTTCTGAGGCAGGTGTTTTACACCAACGGAGCTTCCCCCAGTGAGATCAGCATGCAGTACTAGTGTAAAGACCCTTTAATTACCAAAGTTAGTGGTTGATGTCCAAGCTGGGATCCTGCTTGCCAGTGGGAGTGGCTGATCATGGGGACAGTCTACAGTAAAGGTATAACTAAGGTTCACTGACTTGACTGGGTGGTCGAGATTCGAACCCTAGACTTTGGACTTAAGTCTGGAACTTCATAATTATGTAAGTGCCTGGATCCTGATACTAACTTTCATGTGCCAATCCTGGAGAAGAAAAGAAGGAGAGAAGATATCATAATTAAAGCCTCAAGATTAGTGGTGGCTAGAACAAAGCTTTTTTGACTCTCTTTCTTTCCTGTCATCCAGGACTGTGTCAACAGACAGAAGGGTATGATGTATGCCTCTTGTGATGTGTTTTACACTGCTATGATCTCTCTCTCTCTTTTATGCTGTACATTAATTTTAAATAAATTTGCTTACAAACATACAAATTTGCCAGCAGAAACAGGCCATAATGGTTTATCAAGTCTGCTCGAGTGTGCGGCTCTAATTGATTCCCTGGAGCTGCCCCCTGTCCCCTACTCCCACTGGAGTCAACTATCCCTCCCCTAGTATCCTCCCCCTTCCCAATCCCAGGAACAGCTACCTCAATTTTCTTCGTTACCTTATCCCACCCCCCCTTGAAACTAGCCACAGTATTTAATGCAACCACCTCCTCTGGCAACTTGTTCCACCTCGACATCACCCATTCAATGAAAAAGTACCCCCTCATTTCCTTCTTAAATCTACCCCCACACTAGGCTGACCCAACAGCACAGTGGCTGGATTTCCACTCATGGCTCCAGTGACCCAGGTTCAGGAATGAGCCCGGGAAGCTGGAGGACCTGCCGGGGGAGGAAGCTTGAGCATCCCAGGGACAGTTGTCTTCTCCAGGGAGGGAGGGAGACAGGGTCTCCACAGTTGACTGGCCCCTGGTGGAGGTCTGGGACACAGCAAGCACTGAGGCAGATGCAGTGGTAGGACATCGCAGGATGTCAGGGGACTCGTGATGCCCATAAAGGAAAAAGAGAAAAAGCCTTCCAGCTCCGAGGAGACAGAGCTCCAGAGCTAGCCCTAATGTGCTTCCACCTGCCTGGCCACTGCCTGAACTGATGAGACAAGGAAGTGTCAGGGTGTTCGGGCCCCACCTCGTCCCCACCTGAGGGGGAACCGTGGCTCCATGGGGGATCAGGATGGACCAGGTAAGGTGGATAGCAGGGGTAGACTCCATGGGGCTCCTGAGGAACCGGAGCTGGCGGGGTGTAGGGGGGAGATAAAAAGAGAATAAAAAAAAAAATCTACCCCCACTAGCTTCATGCTGTACCCCCCTGTTGTACTCTTGTTCCTTAAGTTAAAGATGCTTAAGTGAGAAGTGCATATCTCAGTGTTCTGCTTGTGTCCATTGTGTGTAATAAGTTGCCAGTTGCATGCTACCATTACCTTGAGAGCTCAAGTTTAACCATGTGGGGGGTTATTGTCACATCTTTATGAGTCTCTACCCTGAAAGCTAGCCAAACAAATGCAAAAGGGGGAATTAGGATTACAAATCTGTCACCCAGCCTGGGGAATAGACTCTGGTATTACCACCACATCCCAATGAATGGTGTAGAAACCGACATCCCAATTTAGTGGCATAACTATCTAGCAGCCAGTGATATGCTTCAGTGGTAATCAAAATAACAATTGGATACAGATGCTAAATTGCAGAGCTCATTGTGTTGAAGAGAAAAGTGCTCAGTGAGCTGTGAAAAAGGTGTGTGCTTTTGAACTGGGATTTGAAATTCCATGTGCACATTAATGCAAGTTGCTGAGATAAGCGTCTGAACTCTAAGACTATTAGGGTTAGTTGCAGACATATGAACATATGAAACTGCCAGCAGAAAAAGGCCATTTGGTCTATTGAGTCTGCTCGATTTTGCAGCTAGCACCCCTATTCTGCAGCTGCCGGCATATGATGGCATATGTGTTGAGTTTTCTATTCTCTGAGGCATGGTTTGTTTTATAGTCTGTGAAACAGATTAATTGTAAAGATGGCGTCATTGTTGACCTTAGAGAAAGAAGTTTTAGCTGTGATACATCAGAATATTGTGAAGATTGACTTTGAGTTACACAGTTGGATAACCAAATGTTAGTCATACTCCCAAAGCGAACTAGATAAAACATTGGTAGAGTATTTGACAGCTCACAAAACTGTAAAAGCAAAAACAAGAGAAGCATTAGCAAACTTTGCTGCAGTTTAATATTTTAAAGATGTGTTGCAAAGCTCACAGAATTACTACTTAACTAGTGAGAGGGAGAATCTAAACACTCAGACTGCCCTTCTAAAAAGGGAATTAGAAAATAAAACAGACATCTCAAGAAACTGAGCAGGGTCATGGCTTAAGTGATAAAAAATGCCAATGATCTACAAATGCTGTTAGAACTATTACACGTAGTGAGAACTAAAATGACTAAAGATTTATAGGTCTTGCAGGAAGAGGGGTCAGAATTACAGGACCATCTACCAAGCTTGAAAAGGGAGTGTGATTATCTGAGACATGAGCAAGGGGAGGTGTCTGCTCAAAGAGAGGGCATTAATGCCTGGAAATTGAAAGGACACAGCTTGTAAAAGAAGCTGCTGACCTTCACTGCAGGTACTCAGATTTACAGGAGTATGTTGCAAGCTTTGAGCAGCAGCTTGAAGTAGTGCAAATGGAGAGAGATAAAGCTCTCGCTGGCGAGGGGAATGTAGGAACTATTCACCATGAAGGAAGAGAGAACAGAGTCTCTAAGGGAACAATCGGCTGCACAGACTCAAAGATTAGATGGAGCAATGAAGCACAGAATAGGTTAACATTTAAGCAAATAGAGTTTGATAATGAGTTGGAAAGAGTGAACACAGACAGAGATTAGTTAAGACAAAAAGAAACAGAAGTGCTTAGTCTAGAAGAACGTCTTGAATCCATGAGTAAGGAAAGGCAGGCAGCCAAGAAAGAAGCCTTAGCTTACATGGAAAAATATTAATAGATAGAAGGAATTAGGCTACAGTTTGATCAGACCATATCAGACAGGCAACAGCCATACAGGATCATGATAACTTACAGGCAAAGTATGGAAAGTTGGAGACTGGAACTCATGAGGTAGAAGTCCAAGTCCATCGCTTTTATGATGGCTGGAAAATGCCGAGAGGCAACAGCAGAGGTTGTGTACAGCTTGTCAAAAAGACAGACAAAAAAGGGAGCTTTAACTAGAGTGTTTGACTCAGATGGGGTTGCAAGATGGAAAAAGAAATATGGACTCAAAAAGAGCAGATAAAGAGACTGGAGGATGACGTTACCAAACACAAAAAGACAGTGAAGCAGAAAAAGGAATAAATATTCACCCTGAGAAAGGATGTAGCTTCTATTTATCACAAGAAAAAGACACTCAAGAAAGTGAGAGGGGGTTAAAAAAGGAGCTTAGCAAGGAGAAAGACAAAGAGACAGAGCAAACACAGAAAATTATGAACTTGCAACAGATGAACTCCAAACAGTTAGCCAAGAGGAAACAGGCTGGGATAACAAAGTCCATCAGTTGGAATGAGAGTTGATAGCAGCAAAGGCCCAGGTTGACACCTGAGAGAAGACTGTGGCTTCCTTTGGAATGGTAATGCCTGCCTCCCCTCCAAGTGGGCCTCCACAGCCCACAATTTCACAGACCCCAGTGGTCTCTCCTGGGGGTAGGGCAACCCTGTGAGCCCCTCCCTTTCCTCTGATTTCCTGTCACAGAATCAATGGGTGGTAAGAGCTCCACCACTTCGGTGGCCAAAATCTCCAGACCCATTAGGCAGGAACAGAATGCGCCTCCTCAATACAGGCAGGCTGATGATATTGACCCTAGTCAGTGGAGACAGATGTTCATGAGTGAGATGGCAGTAGTGCAGAAAGCAATTCAGAGGTTGATCCCTCCAAGAAAGAATCTAGCTGTGTAAATACTTTTCTGGCTACCCTGAAACCTACATTGAGAGATCTGGAAAAAATAGGTGCAACCAAGGAAGAGAAGTTGTGTTTGGTACAATGAACCTCCACCAATGTAGTAATATGATGGCTGTAAAAGTTAAGTATTGAGTGTAAAGACACCTTTGAGAATTTGTGCACTGCTATGTGCCTTGAGTATGGAAGGAACAGTCTGCCTGAAAATGCAAAGGCAGCTGCTCTTAAGTTGAGACAGAAGGCCAGTCAGGATCCTTGATTCTTTAATAGACTATTTACTCAAGATTATTACGCAGGTCAGGAGGCTCTAGTTGTAGAAGATTCAGAATTTAGGGTGAATTTCCATAGAGGATCGATGAAGAAAATCCAGAATGGTCTCATTGGATGTGTTAGGAAGGCCATGCCTATGACAGACATTTTGGATATGGCATGTGATGCATGGCATACTATGTTAGAGAAGAAAATTCTGACTCCTGCTTCTGCCTCTGCCTCTCCAAGTGTATTAGCTGTTAGCCACAACAACCCTGGTTTGAAATTTGAGGGGGGGCACTCTCCTTTCTCGGAAAATAAGCTACCCCCACCAGGAGCCAGGAAGAGCCACCAGGCTTTGCTGAGGGGGAATTCCCAGTTGCTGGAACAGGCAATTACCAGGGGACCCCCAGGGGTTCATGGAGTAGGTGGCACAGTGGACAATGGGAGGCTACTGCAGTTATTGGGGCCAGGAGGAAAACAATGATGAATACTGGAAAGAATAATATACCATGTTATACCAGCAGGTAAATGGAAATAGACCACCCCCTGCACAGCAAACAGGAGATGCTTCTTTCCCTGCTGTTCCCTGCAACAGGATGGTGCCCCTCAGGCACCAACCAACAGCAGCTGACTAGGCTGGGTGGAACAGTCTCCAGACTGCTCCACAATGCCAGACACCCTGGTGGGGGTGGGGATGACCTCAGTGCCAGAAAGCATAGCTCATCTGGATTTTTTGGAGGCTGCCCGAGTGAAGCCTAACCCCTTGCTCTTGGGACAACTGGTCTGCCAAGGAAAGAAAGTTAGGCCATGTGTGAAGGTGATTGTGGAAAATATTTTGCCTGTATATGTTCTGGTAGATATGGGGGCAGAAATTGCACTTGCCTCCCAGCATATAATAAATAAACTCTGGCAGATGCTACCCAAGGATAGCCCCTAACTTAGGACACAGTCTTCAACACACTCTCTGTACAACTTCACCCTGTTCCACCGAAGTATTTGGGTATGTGTACAGGGGACTTAAGTCTGGCTGGTAGTCATGTTTAGCATCCAGTACATATTTATGAAGGTACAGAGAGGTGTTTTCCAATAGGGATGAATTTATGGCAGAGGTACAACCCACTAATGAGTATTACTCAGGATGTGGTATGGGCTTATGTGACTGAACCCCTACCCTATATGCTGGTGGGGATCTGTGGCACTGAAATCACCCCTGAAGAGGCACAGATTCATGGTAACAGCTGACCACCTTCTCTGCCTCGAACCTGGGAGGGGGAAAGTTAAGGCAGTTAATCAAGAAACAACTCCAGAGAGAGGGGGAGTCTGCAACACCCCTCCTCTGTGAGCCCAGTGTTGTGGAGGAGATAGCTCTGTCATCTAAACTGCACCTCACTAATGAAGAATGTGCTGAAAGCCTTAATGAGCAGCAACCTGAAATCCAGCCTAGGGCACAAGAAAAAGGGGTTTTTTTGTGCTAAATGAAGAGAAATACAGATGACAGCTTCACTCTGCCTGTAACAGATCAGAAATGAGAGCTTAAAGATGCAACATTTTCTCTTATTTATGAAAGGACCTTGATTATCTACCATTTGTACAGAAAGTTGAAGTGTACAAACCCAGAGCTGACAGTGGTAAAATGTAACCACCCACTGGATAGTTCCCCTTTAGGGGAGAGTCCCTTGAAATTGAATGGTATAGTAGCTCTGAACTTCATGACAGAGGGGATCCCCCTCCTCTTGTTGCATTCACTGCTGGGAAGGGTGGAAGGCAAAAGGCAGGCCTAAACTGGGAATAGGAGCAAGACCCTATCTAGGGTAGGAAGCATGAAGGGATTCAAAGCTAGGTATGGGGGAGGAAACACAGGTAGCAACAAATAAAAAATGAGAAAGCTTGAAACACCCTAACAGGGGTAACAGTACATATGTAATCAGCAGTAACACGGGGGAATCGAAGTTGTGAAAGCTGAGAATGGTGCAGTGCAGTGGCTGTCGGGTTTTAGTTTTCAGGGAGACCTCTGGAGATGACGATGTTGCCCCATCTGCATGCACATCTCTAGGCTGAGGGATGAGGTCACTAAACTCCAGGCCAAGTTGGCTAGGATTTAGGGGACCTCTTCCCTCACCCAGGGGCCAGTCTGCCACTGTTACCTCAGAGGATGCCAGGGAGGAAGAACAGCTGGACTATGGTGGGCACCGGAACGGTGGGGGTGGGGGTTCAGAGGCACATTCCTCAAGCTATAACACTACACAATTCCTATGCCGCTCTGGTGAGATGGGACTGCCAAGAGGAGGCACCCGTGGCAGTAGCCAGGGAGGATGTGGGGATCCTCCATAGTGAAAACCCCAAGAAGGGTGGAAGAGGTCACCAGAGGAGGAGGAGGAGGAGGAAGCAACTTCTGGTGGGGGCGGCTTGATTGTGAGGGGATAGATTTGGGGGATAGTAAGGGGGGGAAGAGGGAGGTTAGGTGCCTATGCGGTGCCATAGCCTGTAGGGATGGGAAGCGGATCATGGAAACTGCTAGGGCAGCAGGATGGAAGGCACAACTGGATGTCATTGTCCACTTGAGGACTAATGGCCTGGCTAGGGATGGGGCTGGGATGGTGCAGGGGGAGTTCAAGGAGCTGGGAGGGGTCTTAGGTAGCATGATCAGTGGCTTTCACTGAGGTGCTGCCTGTCTACAACAGGGGGAGAAGAGGAATCTCTGTAGCAGGACCTTCAGCCCATGGTTGAGGGAACATTGCAGAGAGGAGGGGTTTGACTGCACTGGGGACTGGGAATCCTCCTAGAGGGATAAGGGCCTTTACAGAGGTCATGGCCTGCATCCATCTGGGAGAGGAACTGCATTCCTTAGTGGATGGTTTAGATGTTACTTTGATGAACATTTAAACTAGCTGAAGGGGTGGTGGAAGAAATTGGGCAGACAGACACTACTCCTCTCACAGGCTGAAGTAGAGAGCAAGGAGAACCCGAAGAGAGTGGAATCCCCAGGGTACAAATAAACCAAGGAAGCAGGGTAGTACAAATGAAGGGGGATGGAAATAGGAGCATTAAAAAGAGAGCAGGGAAGGAAGGAGGGCAAAAAGGAAAGAAGGTGGTAACAAACAGAGTAGTAGCATAATCTGGAAAGCCATGAGTGAAAATGCCAGAAGTCTAGGAAATAAGATTCCGGATCTAGAGGCTATCATTGCTAAGGCTGACTTGGATATTGAGGCCATTACCGAGTCATGGTGCACTGAAAACCATGATTGAGACATGGCCATACTGGGCTATATTCTGTTCAGGAAGGACAGGGTGGGAAGGAAAGGAAGGGGTGTGGTTGCTTTATGTGAGTGAGGGTGTAAAAGCAACAGAGGTACAGGAAATATGGTGGGGGCAGAGGTACTGTGGGTGACCCTAAAGACAGGTAATGGAGCCTCTATTCATACTGTTGTGATCTACAGCCCTCCAGCACAGGATCAGGAATTAGATAACATACCAGTCGGTGGAAGCCATTGACAAGATGGCAGAAATGGGGAGGTGTTGCTGGTGGGTACTTCAATCTACTAGATGTAGATTGGGGCGTCCTAGCTGCAGCTTCAGCTAGAAGCAGGAACATTCTAGACACCTTGCAGGGAGCATTCCTCAGGCAACTAGTCAGTGAACCCACTTGTAATGGGGCAAAACTGGACCTGGTATTCACTAACAGGGACTGTGTTGCAGACGTTAAGGCATGAGGCCACCTGGGGACCAGTGATCACCACACAGTGTGCTTCAATATAAGGAAGGTTGCAGAATCGAGCCACACAAGGGCATGGATCCTGGACATCAGGAGGGCAGATTTTAATAAGATGGGTGAATGCCTCAGGGATAACCAAGCAGGGGGGATGACCTGTATGAGGTGGAGGAACATAGAAACATAGACTTTGATGGCAGATAAGGACCGCTTAGCCCACTTAGTCTACCCATTTCCCTACCTAGAGGATAAGCTGCAGATCCTATTTAACCAACAGCCTATTTCTTCCTAACCCCACAAAAATTGCCTTATGTCTGTCCCATGCATTCTTGAATTCTCCCACAATTTTAGACCCCACAACCTCCTCAGGAAGGCTGTTCCATGCGTCCACCACCCTCTCTGTGAAAAAATATTTCCTCACATTGCCCCTGAGCCGTCCCCCACTATCTTCAAATTGTGTCCCCTTGTTCTTGCACATCTCTTTTTCTGAAAGATGCTACCCTGTTGGACTTTGTTGATTCCACTGAGGTACTTAAACATTTCTATCATGTCCCCCTCTCCCTCCTTTCCTCAAGGGTATACATATTAAGCTCCTTTAGTCTCTCCTCTTATGGCTTCTGTTGCAGACCCTGCACCATTTTAGTTGCCGTCCTCTGAACTGCCTCCATCCTGTCTATGTCCTTGCGGAGATGGGGTCTCCAGAACTGGACGCAGTACTCCAGATGGGGTCTCTCCAACTGTCTGTACAGGGGATAACAACTTTCTGTTTTCTGCTGGTGATGCCTCTCCCTATACATCCCAGTATCCCCCAGCCCTCCCTACCGCCTTCTCACATTGCTTGCTAACCTTAAGGTCATCTGATATGATTACCCCCAGGTCCCTTTCCATTTTTGTTGTTGTTACTACCTCCCCCCCATTATGTAATCTTCCCCTGGGTTTTTGTTTCCCAGGTGCAGTATTTTGCACTTCTTTGCATTGAATCCAAGCTGCCATACTTTTAAGCATTCCTCCAACTTTGCCAAGTCCCTTCTCATCCTTTCCATGCCTTCTTGTGTATTAACCCTCTTTCAGATCTTTGTGTCATCTGCAAAGAGGCATACTTTTCTTTCCAGTCCCTCTGCAATGTCACTTATAAAGACATAAAAAGGACTGGACCCAGTACTGAACCCTGCGGTATCCCACTAGTAATCCCTCTTTCTTCAGAGTGGACTCCATTTACAATTACCTTCTGTGTGCTGTTGTCCAGCCAATGTTTTACCCAGGCTACCACCCTGGGACCCACTCCCAGGCTGGTTAATGTGACTATTAATCTTTTGTGTTGGACTGTGTCAAATGCCTTGCTAAAGTATAGGTAGGCCATGTCCACAGCCCCGCCCCTGGTCTAATACTTTGGTCACCCAGTCAAAGAAATCAATTAGATTTGTCTGGCATGACCTTCCCTCTGTGAACCCATGCTGCCTTGGGTCCTGTGCCCCACTGGCCTCTAGGTACGCAACAATTCTTTCCTTCAGAAGTGATTCCATCACTTTCCCTACCATAGAGGTCAAATTGACAGGTCTGTAGTTTCCTGCCTCTGTCTTGGTCCCACTTTTGTGAAGGGGAATAACATCTGCCTTCCTCCAGTCCTCAGGTACCACACCATCCTCCCATGATTTGTTAAAAAAGGGTAGTCAGTGGTGTCACTAGTTCTACCCTTAGTTCTTTTAGAATTCTGGATTGAATTCCATCTGGCCCCATTGCTTTGTCCACCTTCAGTTTTAGGAGTGCTTTCAGAACTCTTTCTTCTGTGAAAGGACTGGGATTGACCCCCCATATCCAGAATGCTTCTATTAACTGGATTAGGTACCTCCCTCACCTCCTCTTTTGTGAATACTGAACAGAAGTATTAATTCAGTATCCCTGCTTTTTCACTGTCCCTCTCTGCCCACCCACTGTCCATTCTATTCAGCCTCACTATCCCTTCATTGGTCTTTCTACGCTCCCTGGTATACTTATAAAAGGTTTTATCCCACTTCTTAACCGAGTTTGCTATCTTTTCCTCAGTTTGAGCCTTTGCTATTCTGACTACCCTCTTTGCTTCCTTCTGCCTTAACTGGTACAGTTCTCTGTCCTGCTCCTTCTGTGTTTCCTTATACTTCCTAAATGCTATCTTTTTCTCCCTAACCTTCACTGCCACCTCTTTTGAGATCAATAGTGGCTTTTTATTTCATTTTGATTTATTTATTTGCTTCACACAAAGGCTTGTTGCCTCTGTGATGGCAGTTTTGATATTTCCCCATTGTTGCTTCACCCCTCCTTCTAGCCTTTTTGCTAGTGCTTTTCTAAGGCACTCTCTCATCTTGCCAAAGTCAGCCCTCCTGAAGTTCAGAACCCTCACTTTTGTATGGCTTGACTCTGTAGCTGAGTTTATCGTGAACCACACTGTTTGGTGGTCACTTGTTCCCAAATGGCCACACTTCTAGATCTGAGATCCTCTCACTGTCCCCATTTGAGAATATGAGGTCTAAGATTGCTCCCTCATGAAGAGGCTCCAAAACTAGCTGTCTGAGGCATGCCTCCTGAAGGGCATCAAGAATGGCCCTGCTTTTGGATGTGGCTGCAGCAAAGGTGCTCCAGTTAACATCTGGCATATTAAGGTCCCCATCAACAGTATCTCCCCTTTCTCTGCCATCCTAAGAATGCCTTCTATCATATCCTTGTCCATTCCCTCCCCCTGACATGAGGGTCTGTATACAACCCCTGTGCAGACTGTGGTGCCATTTCCAGTCTCTAAGGTGACCCACAGTGCCTCCTCTCCTCCCTGTTTACTCTTTCTTTCAGTTGCTTTTATTCCTTCCCTCACATAGAGAGCTACTCTGCCCCCTCTTCTCCCCTCTTCTCCCCTCCTGGTCTCTCCTGTAGATTGTGTACCCTGGTATGTTAACATCCCAGGCATGGTTTTCTGTGTACCATGTTTCTTTGACTGCTATGATATCCAGGCATCCCTCTTCCATCAAGGCCACCAATTCAGGGAGCTTGTTGCCCAGACTACAGGCATTGGTATTCATTACCCTCCATTTCTTGATGGCCTTACCCCTTTTTGCCCCATCCCTGTCTTTACTGCGTTTGTCCCTTTTTCCATTTACCCCTGCACTTCTCCCTATCGACATCTCCTTGTTGGAGTCTACCTCACTTAGTACCCTGATTTTTGGGGAGGGCTAGGATTTCCCTGCTCCTCTCCAGTGCCTCCTCCCTTGGCTAGTTTAAATGCTTGCCAATGAAGCATTTAAACCTATCATCTAGGATCCTGGTTCCCCTCCTGGACAGATGCAGACCATCACATCAGTATAGGCCTGCATCCCTCCAGGTGGACCCCTAGTCCCCAGTGATGCCAAATCCCTGAGCTCTGCACCAGTTTTTCAACCACTGATTGAATCCCATGGTGTGGAGCACCCTAGCCTCACCTGTGCCATAGACAGGCAGCACCTCCGAGATGGCTACTGTGCGTGCTCTTTGTCTAAGGCCACTCCCCATCTCCACAAATGCTTCTTGCACTGCTCTGATCCCTTTCTTAGCCAGGTCATTTGTCCCTAGTTGGACAATGACATCCAGCTCCTTCCCCTGTGCAGCTGCTCCTGAGATCCTGAGGATTCGCTCCCTGTCCCTCCAAGCCAAGGTGCCAGGCAGGCACCTTACCTCCCTCTTCCCTTCCTCCCCCAGTTCTAACTTCCTAACAATGGAGTCCCCCACCAGGAGTTGTTTCATTCCACCGTGGGGTCCCATGCCATCCTCCGGTGGGTCTCCTTTGTGGAGGTTCCCAGCATCCTCCTTGGGCTCCACGGTGGGAGCTTCCATAGAGGAACCCCACTTTCCCATAATGGCATAGAAATTGTGGAGAGGTACAACTGGAGGGATGCACCTCTGTTCCATCACCCTCACCCTCAATGAGCCCACTGTGGTCCAACTGCTCCTCTTTCTTGGCAACCTCTGAGGCAATGGCAACTGGTGGTCCCTGGGTGGGATAGGAGGTCCCACAAATCCTGGCCAACTCAGTCTGGAGATGAGCAACCTCCTCCCTCAGCCCAGAGAGGTGCCTGCAGATGGGATAACACTGCATCCTCCAGAACGTCTCCCGGAAGACTGCTGCTCCACAGCCACTGTACTGCACCACTCCCATGATGTCTTATTTCTGGCCCCCTAATTGTTTTTGGAATACTTACCTTTTCCTCTGTTTGTTTATTTTTTTCTCTCCCTACATATGTACTGCCTCTGTGCCCTTTTAGCTCCTGATCTTCCTGTTCTGAGACAAGAAGTTCCTATATTTCTCAGTAGTCTCCTTACTAGCTCAGAGTCAGACCTCCAGCAGCTGGGGGGGGGCAGAGAGCTACGCTTGCCCTTTTAGGATGGTGAGTCTTTGGTGGCTCTGTGATCACTCACTTCCTGCTCCCAAACAGGAAGTTCCTGTTGTCAGTCAAATCCTGTGCCTATAAAAGTAGAACTGCTTTTGGGTGGAGGGAAGGAGGGCAATATAGTCCCAGTAGAGAAGTTTAGTTATACCAGCAGCTCCTTCCTTCTGGTTCTCTGCTTTTTCTCACACAGTGGGAAAAGCTAAAAAGGGCCATGGTGAAGGCAGCAAACCTCTGCATCAAGCAAGTGAGCAAAAGCAAGAGGGAAAAAGAGACCACTATGGTTCTCAAAAGAGGTGGTGGAAAAGGTAATAACTAAGAGGGTAGCATTCAGAAAGTATAAGGAGATGCAGAGGGAGGAGGATAGGGAAGCATATCAGGGGAAACAGAAGGCAGCAGGGAGAATAATAAAGAGCACAAGGCACAAACTGAAGAGAGAATAGCCCAGGCAGTAACAAAAGGGGACAAGACATTTTTTAGGTATGTAAGCAAAAAGAAGAAGACAAGGGGTGGGATTGTAAGGTTCAAAAGGGAAGAGAGGGACTGTGCAGAGGGGGGCCAGGAAAAAATAGACATCCTGAATGTAAGCCCCCCAAATCTGGGGCTTATCTGCATTGGGCCATGGCCCGTTTTGTCCCAATGAGCTGTTTTCTGCCTCTGGTCCCTTGGACGATGAAATGGGACTGGATGGCTTCTGTGGTCCCTGCGGCTGTGCCTACCAAATTTCCTGTTCCTTGGCCCCCATAAGAGAAACAGGGTTAAGATCCGTTGGGCTGTTTTGTGCCTCTGGGCACCATGGAGGTGTTTTGCCTGGTCCGGGAGTTGCCTGGTAGGGACCAGGATGTAAACAATAATGGCGGCACGCATGTGGACGTTCTGTGCATGCATGGCTGACCTTTTATTTATTTATTGAAAAGTTTCACCACGAAAGGCATGCTGAGCTGGGAGCTGATTTCCAGATGCATCCTGGGAGGAAGGGGGAATGGTACAAAGTGAGATTTAACAGCTTGAGAAACAAATACAATTACATGTTGGCAGTCTATTTACAGCGCAGAAGTAGCACACAGGAGCAATATACACTGAGGTACAGTACAAATCATGAGAACAGAGCAGAAAAAAAGAACAATTGGCAATCCATTTATAGAGCAGAAAAAAACAGTGCTTCAGTTCAGTATTATTGAGAAAAGGTACAGTGCAAGTCATGAATAACTAGAATAAAGGAAACTGTTACACTAGCCATTAAAAATGTTGAGCAGACTGATTATGAGTGCTCTTAACAGTGATATTTCCATTTTGAAAATGAGATTATGGAGCGGAAACTGTAGGGGGTGGGGGCAGGTGATGGTTGGGCAGTGGCAAGGAATTTAGGAGCAATTGCAGAAGGGGGAAGTGAGGCCTCTGAGGTGGTTTGAGAGGACCCAAGGGGAAGGGGCATGCTGAGTTGCATGAGGGAGGGAGTTCCAGATTTTACGGAAATGGTGGCTGAAGGCAGCTTGGCCAATGGTGATGGAGACTGGAAGGACTACTAGGGTATAACCATTTGAGCTCCTGAAGGTACAGGAGTGGTGGGGGGGCAGGAGAGAGAGAGAGAGAGCCAAAGAGGCAGAAAGGTAGGAGGGGAGAATGCCGAACCAGAATTTAATCATAAAGTTGGCGCAGTGGGCACAGTGCCTTTCTTCAAGAGAAGGAAGAGAGAGAGACTGGTACATAGAACAGTGATGAGTGCAAGGGGAAAATCAAGAGCATAGTGGCAGAATGAGTGGAAGAGAGTGTCCAGTCTGACAAGAGTAGTGTCTGGCACAGCACTGTAGACTATCCCACCACAGTCAAAGATTGGGGGGATCATTCTCTGGAAAAGAGCAATGGCTCCAAACCATGTATTTAGTAGTGCGGGCACATTTAAAAGGTATTCCCAGATCCAGGGCAGACAGTGGAGCTGGGATACAAGTAACAGATGCCTTTGGGCATGATACCTAGTTTGTCTGCTCCTAGAGAGGGTTGGTATTAAAAGTTATGATCTGCACAAGCAAGGAGCCTCATGTAAATAATAATGGCAGCCCCCATTAGTTTCCCTGCAGCATTGGCCACCAGGAGAAGTGAAAAGGCACCATTGAGAGCCTGGGAATGGACTGGCCAATCAGGTGGAGAGCTGGTGGGCTGCTATAAAAAGAGCCCAGAGCCCCCCAAAAAAGGGAGAGTTCAGACAAACCAGAGATTGGAGAGACTGGGTGAGAGGCTGCAAGAGCCTGAAGGCTAGCCTGGGAGCACAAAGGCCCTTCTGAGCCCTGAAAAAGGTCAAGGCCAAGCGCTTACGAGCCCATAGTAGCAGCAGGGGAGAAATTGTCCTGCTGACCAGACTTTTGTGGGGATTTATTTAAACTGCTATTTTGTAACATTGCAGCCTAAGAGCTATTTGGACTGTATGAACTGTTTCATTGACAGGAGGAAAAGTATGGGTCTGGGTTCAAGATAGTCTTGGAGTCCAGCCGTGTTTCTGTGTGTCAGTTCCCACTGGACGTCCAGGGTAACCATCAAGTCTACCAGGTACCCTGGTCCAATGAAAGGCCCTTGGCCGAAGATGATGAAAGGCCTGTGAGGTGAAGATGATGGAAGGTCTGGCACAGGAGAATTGTTCTGCATTTTGCTGCACATCCATAGCCGACTGATGTGGTGCATAAAAAGACTGTCTGCTGATACCAGAGCGGTACTGTTGATCTGTGTTTTCTCACACCCCTTGAAGTCTTCAAAAATGGTAAGTATCTCTGGGCTGCGACCCTGAGGAGTTCTTTTGCAATCTAGTAATCTAATTTTCATTTCAATTTTTGTTTTTTATACTTGTAAGCAGGAGCAAAACTGCCCGTTTTCACCAGTGACAAGTTACAAAACATACTTAGACATACGCAATTTTAAACACAATCAATAATTAATGTAAAACAAAAATACAAAAAACAAACAATTATTTAGCATGAACAAGTGTCATTTTCCATCAACCAAGATTTCAATCTGGTTTTAAAAGACCAGATTGTAATACTCTCTACTACATCAACAGGTAATGAGTTAAAAAAACAGAGGATCCCTGTATACAGTAGATCTCTGACCAAAAGCAGAATGAAACAACGGAATTTCATAAATAAATTTGGTCTGGGATCTAGTACCACTGGAACTAAAAAACCTAGGGAATAATATAGAAACTACAGGAGCCATAAGGCCATTTTTGACCTTAACCATCATCATACCCATTTTAAACAAAATCATATTTTTAAGGGATAAGCTATGAGTATGATTTAATAAAAGATAATGATGTGTTCGAAAGGGGGCATCAAGCATAAAACGTAAAATAGAATTATAGGTTACCATAATTCTGTTAAGCAATCAACCAGAAAAGGAGGAGTAGATGACAGTACCATAATCCAGGACACTCATCAAAAAACTATGAGCAAGTAAAAACCTAGATTCCCAGGTTAGAAACTGCTTAACTCTGTAAAGTGAGCCTAATCTCTGATGAAGAATTTTCCTTAAATTATTTATGTGAGATTCAAAAGTTAATTTAGAATCAAGGATTATCCCTAAATATCTAAAGCTATCCACCAACTCTATCACGTTTCCATCCAGTGTAAATATATGACGTAAGCCCTGAGGCTCAATAGTCTTGTAAACAGCATGACTTTAGTTTTACCTGAATTAAGTACCATAGAATTTAAATGCAACCATTTCTGAAAGGAATCAAGGTTAGATTGAACCTCAGCCAGAGCATCCTTAGGGGTGGGACCCGTACTAGAAATTACTGCATTGTCAAAATACAATAGCACTGATGAATGAGAGCAAACCAATGGGGCAGAATTCATATAGAGTGAAAAAATCAAGGGACCACGGATTGACCCTTGGGGTACCCCACGTTTAATAGTACTAGGAGAAGAAGTACTATCACCTACACGAGCACAATGAGATCTATTAGAAAGATAGTCCTGATACCAAGAAATAACATTATCAGAAAAATGTAATTTGGAAAGAATACCATTTAACAGACCGTGTTCAACCAAATTGAAGGCCTTGGTGAGGTCTACAAAAAGTGCCACAACAGTCTGCCCTTTATCAAGAGCACCCTGAATGGCACCAGGGAACCCCACCAAGGCCGTCTCAGTATTGTGGTATAGCTTGAAGCCATGTTGGCAAACAGAAAGCAGTTAGTTAGATAGATAGTTAAAGGGGGTGAAATCCTGGGCAAGATTTTGTAATCTACAGGACAAGCCCAGGCAGAAGATTGAAAAAGATACTGTGGTGCTTGTGTGAAATACTGTTGGGGCCCCCTTACAAAGTTTTGCTGTTCGAGTTTAAACTGTTGCTTACTGCATCCCAACGTCCACTGTGCACAAACCTTGCATCCTCTGGTTGGCCACCAGCAACTCTGTGAGGCACCCACCGCAACAGACTGTTACCATCAGTATGGCCATTGGGGGAAAGCTGGGTGTCCCCAGGGGGTAGTACTGGGGCTGTTGCGGAGCACATATTGAAAACAAAATTGTTGGGTTTTATGCTGTTTTATTCCCCTCCACCCACCCATAATAAATCTGAGGTTAGTTTATTTTATAATACTGGCTCATTGGTTATTGCTTAGTGTGTATTACTACTCTATGGGAAAAAGTCACTGTGTGTGGAAGGGAACAAATACTTATTCCTGGGGGGTAGTAACCTTGTGGTTTATCCACCAAGTATCCTATACCACTACCCCAAATGGAGGCAGCGTGCCATTCTACTCCAGTGCAGCATATCTGTTAGTGAACCCAGGCCGGCACCCTCAGGATGTGTTTATAGTGAAAACCCCGAGGGCACTGGAATAGCCAAGTGGTACGTTGGGGGCTATTACATGAACAAATACAGTGTTTACAGAGGAAGGAGATTGGAATGGGCCACAAAAAGGTAACAGGAACATTGAAGGGAGGGAGGTGGACACTTGTCCTTTTTCAGAGGAGAACGTCCTGAAGGGTCTTGCAAATCTGAAAGTGCACAAAGCAGTGGAACCAGACAGAGTGCATCCCAATGTATTGAAGGAGCTCAGAACGCTACTGGCTGCACCTCTGACAGTCCTCTGTAACAACTCATTGGAAACAGGAGTAGTCCCAGAGGACTGGAGGAGGGCAAATATAGACCCACTTCACAAAAGTGGTAGCAGAGAAGAGGCTGGAACATATAGGCCAATCAGCCTAAAGCTACCAACTTTCCTAAGCTTAAAACTGGGACAGTTGTCCATCCTTACTACGACCCCCCCTGTGTCACTTACTCCCTTGGGTGCTGCTGCAGACAAGGCTGCACACATTCCATCAATTACTTTCTGCTGCTTGCTCTGGCCTTGCCACCCCACAGTAACACCAGTGGCAAACATCTGGATTAAAACAATACGTCATTCTGCTGCAACATGACATACAGAAAGTTAATTAGAAGCAAACTTGCTTTAAATTGTGTTCAGACATTCGAGCTGCTTGCATTGCTCCTCCTGACAGTCCCATCCCAACCCACTCACACTCACTCACCTTCTTTGCTGAACAAACTTCCCTTCAGTGGCTCCCACTACTGCACCTGATGTTTGTCACACACTCCCTCACAGCTGATAAGGTTCAGGTACCTTAGTTCATTGGTGCAGGCCGCTTCTCTGTCTGGAGTCCCTCTCAGCTGCTGGCAGACAGATGGCCACTTGTGCTTGCTTGCACTACTATGCAGCCTAAACTAACAGGAAGGAAGGTGCTTTACTGTGCTCCTGCTGACCTGCTTGCTATCTGACTACCCAAGCATTTTCACATTCACAGTACAATGTAGGTGCAGGGATGGAAGTTGCAAATTGCTGTCCATCTCAAGCAGCACCATGGTGGTACCGATATAAATGTCACTCGTGGCTCAGCAGTCAGCAAACAAAAAAACAGGATAAAAACAGGACAAGTAAGCAAAACCAGGAGAAAAGTGACATTTTGCAAAACTTGGGGGACACCGGGACATGCTGCCTAAAATAGGGACTGCTCTGGGAAAATCAGGACAGTTGGTAGCTTTAAGTCTTCCTGACTTTGGTGGTAGGAAAGTTAATGGAATCACTGCTGAAGTAAAGGATTGTGGAATATCTTGAATCCTATGGGTTACAAGACATGAGGGAAGGTGATCTGAAATTAATCTAATAGATTTTTTTAACTGAATGACCAAAGAATTGGATTAGGGTGGAGTGGTGGACATAGCCTATCCAGATTTTAGTAAGGTTTCCAACACCATTCTACATAGGACACTAGTAAGCAAGCTGAGTAGGTTAGGAGTGGATCCAAAGGTGGTAAACTGGGTAAGAAACTGGTTAAGGGATAGGCAGCAGAAGGCAGTGGTAAGGGAATGGCTTAGACAGCAGGAAGCCAGGTGTTTGGATTTAAAACTGCCCTAGATAGCTTTTGGCAGAGAACAACAAAAGAAGGTGCTGTTAGAACTTTACTACTCTACTGGGACTATATAGCCCTCTCTCCCCACCCTTAGCTAGTTCCACTTTTATAGGCACAGGATTTGACTGACAACAGGAACTTCCTGTTTGGAAGCAGGAAGGAAGTGATCATAGAGGCACAAAAGACTCACCATCCTAGAAGGAAAACAGTAGCTCTCCATCCCCCCCCGCTGCTGGAGGTCTGATTCTGAGCAAGTAATAAGGAGACTACTGAGGAATACAGGAACTTCCTGTCCCAGAACAGGAAGAGCAGGAGTTTTAAGGGCATGGAGGCAGTAGGAAAGTAGGGAGAAAAAACAAACAGAGAGAAGGAAGACTAAGCATACAAAACAACAGTTGAGGGGCCACAAATAAGACATGATGGGAGTGGTGCAGTGCAGTGGCTGTGAAGAAGCAGTCTTCCGGGAAATGTTCTGGATGATGTGTTGTTGTCCCATCTGCAGGCACCTCTCTGGGCTGAGGCAGGAGGTTGCTCGTCTCCAGGCTGAGTTGGCCAGGATTCGGGGGACCTCATCTCCCACCCAGGGACCACCAGATTTGCTGCCGTTGCCTCAGAGGTTGCCAAGAAAGAGGAATGGTTGGGCCACAGAGGGCTCAGGGAGGGTGAGGGTGGTGGAACAGAGGTGCATCCCTCCAATAGTACCTCTCCACAATTTGTATGCTGTTCTGGAGGCACCTGTAGTGTAGGACAAGGTGGATGCTGGGAACCTCCACAAAGGAGACCCACAGGATGGTGGCATGAGACCCTACAGGGGAAGGAAACAACTCCCGGTGGGGGACTCCATTGTTAGGAGGGTAGAAATGGGGGAAGGGCTAGAGGGAGGTAAGGTGCCTGCCTGGCGCCATGGCTTGGAGGGACAGGAAGCAAATCCTCAGGATCGTAGGAGGAGCTGCATGGGGAAGGTAGTTGGATGTCATTGTCCAAAGGGACAAATGATCTGACTGAGAAAGGGATCAGAACAGTGTAGGAGGAGTTTATGTAGTTAGGAAGGGGCTTTAGACAAGTAGCATGCACGGTAACCTTCTTGGAGGTGCTGTCTGTCTATGGCATGGGTGAGGCTAGGGTGCTCCGAACCATGGGATTCAATCAATGGTTTAAAAACTGGTGTAGAGCTCAGGGTCTTGGCTTCACTAGTGACTGGGGGTCCACCTGGAGGGATATATGCCTATACTGGCGTGATGATCTTCATCTGTCCAGGAGGGGAACCAGGATCCTAGGTGATTGATTTAAATGCTTCATTGGCAAGCATTTAAACTAGCCAAGGGGGGAGGCACTGAAAAGGAGCAGGTAAATCCTAGCCCCCAAAAATCAGATTAGTTAGTGAGGTAAACACCAAGCTAGAGAAGTCAATAGGGAGAAGGGCAGGGGTAAATGGAAAAAAAGGCAAAGGCAGTAAGGACAGGGATGGGGCAAAAAGGGGTAAGGCCATCAAAATATGGAAGACAATGATTATCAATGCTCATAGTCTAGGTAACAAGCTCCCTGAACTTGTGGTCTTAATGGAAGAGGGACGCCTGGATATCGTGGCAGTCACAGAAACATGGTACACATAGAACCATGACTGGGATGTCAACATACCAGGGTACACAATCTACAGAAGGGACAGGGAGGGGAGAAGATGAGGAGGAGTAGCTCTCTACGTAGGGGAAGGGGTCAAAGCAACAGAACTAAAGGATAAACAGGGAGGAGAGGAGGCACAGTGGGTCACCCTGGAGACCATAAATGGCACCACAATCAACATGGGGGTTGTATATAGACCCTCGTCTGAGGGTGAGGAAATGGACAAGGAAAAAAATAGAAGGCATTCTTAGGATGGCAGAAAAAGGGGAGATATTGTTGATGGGGGACCTGAATATGCCAGATGTTAACTGGAGCACCTTTGCTGCAGCCACATCCAAGAGCAGGTTCATTCTCGATTCCCTACAGGGGGCATGCCTCAGACAGCTAGTGTTGGAACCCACTCTGGAGGGAGAAATCTTAGACTTGGTACTCTCAAATGGGTCTGGAGAGAGGATCTCAGATCTAGAAGTGGGTAGCTATCTGGGAACAATAACTACCAAACAGTGTGGTTCATGATAAACACAGCCACAGAGTCAAGCCATACAAAAGTGATGGTACTGGACTTTAGGAGGGCTGACTTTGTCAAAATAGGAGAGTGCCTCAGAAAAGCACTAGCAAAAAGGCAAGAAGGAGTGGTGGAGGAACAATGGGGAAACATCAAATCTGCCATCACAGAGGCAACAAGCCTTTGTTTGAAGCAAATAAATCAAAATGAAAGAAAAAAACACTATGGTTCTCCAAAGAGGTGTCGGTCAGGGGAAGGTTCAGGAGAAATAGCATTTAAGAAATATAAGGAAACACAGAAGAAGCAGGACAGAGAACTGTACCAGTTAAAACAGAAGGAAGCAGGGAAGGCAGTCAGAATAACAAAGGTCCAAACTGAGAAAAAGATAGCCGACTCAGTTAAGAAAGGGGATAAAACCTTTTATAGGTACATTAGGGAGCAAAGAAAGACAAAGGGAGGGATAGTGAGGCTTAATACAGGGGAGAGTGGGTGGGCAGAGAGGGACTGTGAAAAAGCAGGGATCCTGAATGAATACTTATGCTCAGTATTCACAAAAGACAAGGAGGGGGAGGTACCTAATCCAATCAATAGAAACACTCTGGATAGGGGGGTCGATACTAGTCCTTTCACAGAAGAAAGGGTTCTGAAAGAACTCCTAAAACTGATGGTGGACAAAGCAATGGGACCTGACAGGATTCACCCCAGAATTCTAAAAGAACTAAGGGGAGAACTAGTGACACCACTGACTACCCTTTTTAACAAATCATGGGAGGATGGTGTAGTACCTAAGGACTGGAGGAGAGTAGATGTGATTCCCCTTCACAAAAGTGGGAGCAAAGCAGAGGCAGGAAACTACAGACCTGTTAGCTTGACCTCAGTGGTAGGGAAAATGATGGAATCTCTTCTGAAAGAAAGAATTGTTGAGTACCTAGAGACCAGCGGGGCACAGGACCCAAGGCAGCATGGATTTACAGTGGGAAGGTCATGTCAGATGAATCTAACAGATTTCTTTGCCTGGATAACCAAAGTAGTAGACCAGGGAGGGGCTGTGGACATGGCTTATCTAGACTTTAGCAAGGCATTTGACACAGTCCCACACAAAAGATTAATAAACAAATTAACCAGCCTGGGAGTGGGTCCCAGAGTGGTAGCCTAGGTAAAAAATTAACTGGACAACAGGATACAGAGGGTAATAGTAAATGGAGTCCACTCCGAAGAAAGGGGGTTTACTAGCAGGGTACCGTAGGGTTCAACACTGGGTCTGGTCCTTTTTAATGTCTATAAGTGACATTGCAGAAGGACTGGAAGGAAAGTGTGTATCTTTGCAGATGACACAAAGATCTGCAACAGAGTTGATACACAAGGGGAGGTGGAAAGAATGAGAAGGGACTTGGCAAGGTTGGAGGAATGGTCAAAGTATGGCAGCTTAGATTCAATGCAAAGAAGTGCAAAGTAATGCACCTGGGAAACAAAAACCCAGGGGAAGAATGCACAATGTGGGGAATTAACAACAACACAAATGGAAAGGGACAGGTGGGGTAGTCATATCAGATGACCTAAAAGTAAGCAAGCAATATGAGAAGTCAGTAAGATTGGATAGGGGGGATACTGGGATGTATAAGGAGAGGCATCACCAGTAGAAAACAGGAAGTTGTTATCCCTCTGTACAAACAATTGGTGAGACCCCATCTGGAGTACTACATCCACAAGGACATAGACAGGATGGAGGCAGTCCAGAGGTGGGCAATTAAAATGGTGCAGGGTCTGCAACAGAAGCCATACGAAGAGAGACTAAAGGAACTTAACATGTATACCCTTGAGGAAAAGAGGGAGAGGGGGGACATGATAGAAACTTTCAAGTACCTCAAGTGAATCAACAAAGTCCAAGAAGGTAGCATCTTTTAGAAAAAGAGTTGTGCAAGAACAAGGGAACACAATTTGAAGATAGTGGGGGGACAGCTTAGGGGCTATGTGAGGAAGTAGTTTTTCACAGAGAGGGTGGTGGATGCATGGAACAGCCTTCCTGAGGAGGTTGTGCGGTCAAAAACAGTGGTGGAATTCAGGAATTCATAGGACAGACATAAGGCAATTCTGGTGAGGGATAGGAAGAAATAGGCTGTTCATTAACTAGGATCTGCAGCTTATCCAATGGGTAGGGAAATGGCAGACTAGATGGGCCAAGCAGTCCTTATCTGCCATCGAAGTCTATGTTTCTATGTTTCTAAATGGAGTTCACTCTGAGGAAGATAGGGTGAACAGCAGGGTGCCTCAGGGATTAGTGCTGGGACCAGTCCTCTTTAATGTCTTTTTGTTGTGTTGTTGTGAGTAGGGTGGTGAAGAGGGAACTAAATCTTCCTTGCACACACGCGTGTCACCTGAAGCAGGTGTTGTGACGAGGGGACACTATAGGTTCCTGGGTAGGTGGATGGAGGCACACGACAAGGAGAGGCAGAAGTCATACTAAGAGGTTCCATGAAATAAGAACTTTATTTGGCATGTCATAGTCACAGAGGTAAGAACTAGCACTAACAACACAACAAGATACATGTGAAGAAATGGCTATCTGTGCAAATAATAATTGAGTGATCACTCAGCCTACTACTAAAACGTGCACCTTGGCCTATGCATTTATGGCTGTCACTGTAACTGAGTACTCTACGGTAAAATGGCCACCTGGTTGACCACTAATATCATAAAGTCTTATACAGCATTTGACACTGCAGTGCATTAAATGTATGCAAGAGACCTAGTCAAGTTGGAGTCCGGATTCTGACATGGATAGGGCTATCCAAGGACCTGAAGTAGGAAGGGGTACGTGGCTGAACAAGAGCTTCTAGTTGCACGACTAAACTGATGCTTCGTGAGGAGCCTATGTAAGGTCACGGGACTTAAGAGAGGATTTATAAGCAGGTCATAGGTTCATCAGTAGAGCCCCATGAGTTGCCAGGACAAAGAACAGTTCATTAAGAACACATAAAGATCCTTCAGTAAGAAACCTCCCTTGGGCTATCGGGACAAAGTACACTGAAGATACAAGATAATGTAGATCCTCAGCACAAGCCCTCCCTTGGGCTATCAGAACAAAAAGGCTGATGACAAGACTTTGGCAGGAACCCTCCAGTGTGTCACTGGAATGAGAAGACTGAAGATGTAACAAGAACGACTGGAGATGCCACAGGTATAAGGCTGGTTTCTGGATGACAACCAATTAAATAGGAAGAGTATGCAAAAAATGCTTGAAGGCTGAGTATTATTGTAACCAGAGCATTATTAGTGCAGGCTAGGACCAGTACAAAAAACCCAGATCCAGAGGTTCAAAGCACTGGAGTTTTTTGTGCTGGTCCTAGCCTGCACTAATAAATGCACTGGTTGTAATAGTACTCAGCCTTTGAACATTTTTTTGCACACTCTTCCTATTTAATTGCTGGTTCCAGTTTCTTTTGAGTGTTGCATTTTTCTTGCATGCATAGTCAATTTTTACATTGTTTGTGTCTCTGGATGACAATCCAACTGAAGGTCTTTGAATACTAACCCAAGGTTCAGGTCTCTGGGCACTAGTGCCCAGGGGTACCTGAAGGAAAAGTAAAATAACAAACGGGGGCTGAAACCTGGCATGACTGTATGAGGCAGTCCCTTTCTAATGAGCCAGTGTGGCTCCTAAGCTTACTAGACTCCTTAGCAGGGTAGGGTCGAAGCTGAAACAAGGAACAGGTGAAACTTTACTAACTATGCCATTACATTAGCTGAGTGGGACGCAAGCATCATTATTCATGAATGCTAGCATAGTTGGGAGGATGAAATGGTGGTGAGATGATGCAATGCCAGGCAGTTAAAGCAACTTGGTGGTTCTCTGAACCAAGAACCATAGGATGGTTAAGCAGTGGAGGCAATTAACTCGATTCTAGAACAATGCTTTTTTCAAGGTACAGTTAGCACAGTTTGGGGCAATTTCCCAGTTTAGGAGGCAATTATCACAGCTCAGGGGTAAATACCAGTTGTTGAATGCAATTAGTACAGTTCAGAGGTAAATGCCAGTTCTACCCCAATTCAGGGGCAAATACCAGCTGAGGGGCCCACTGGTGCAGTTCAGGGGCAAATACAAGTTACTGAGGCAAATACCAGTTTCTGTAAGCAATTAACAGAATTCAGAGGCAGATACGGGTTTCTGAACACTATGGCTGCAGTTCAAGGCAAATATTAGTCTCTGGAAGTAATTAACACAATTCAGAGGTAAATTCCTTGTTCAGGGACAATTAACACAGTTCTGGGGCAAATAATACAATTCGGGGATAAATAGCACACTTCATGGGCTAATGGCACAGTTCAGGACACACAGCACAGTTCAGAGGCAATTACCAGAGTTCTGGGGGCAATTAACACAGTTCAGGAGCACACAGCACAGTTCAGGAGTACTTAACACAGTTCAGGAGCTCATAGCACAATTCAAGAGCCAATAGCACAGTTCATGGCAAGGAACACAGTTCAGGAGCAAATAACTCAGTTAAAACTGCCCGTATGCTGGAGGGCCTGCTGACCCCTAGTCCATCTTGGCCACCTCTATGGGCTGTCCAGAGGTGGGAGGTATACCAAAATTCCCACCCACTAATGTGGCCTTGGCCACTAGGAAGAGTGCGCTCGAGTGCTAAAGGAGAAAAAAAACTTTAAAGTGTATTTATTTAAACTGGACCTGTAGCTCATAGCTATTCCCCAGGGAGGTACTGGCCCCATTGAATGTTATATTATTTGAACTGGGCATTAAGCCCTTAATTTGCCCTTGGGAGGTTCACTTATGAGTATTAATTTATGTAAAGTGGGCCTATTGCCCACCCTCTTCTGGCTCTTGGCCACTGTCCCGCACACTGAGGTGCCTTAAACAAATATTTTTTTTCAAATAGATTTCTGGTAGACAGCACCTGGTTAGTGGTGCTCCCACTGACTCATTGCCCTGGCTCAGTGGCCCACAGTACAGCAACATCAAAACCACGAAAGACAAAAAAAGACCATTCCAGCGAAAGTTGCTGTAATGGTCTGTGGACCTGGAGTTGAGTATATTTAAATACGGGATGTGTGGGGGCAGAGGGCACAGCCCCCTACAAAAAACACTTTGTTTATTGACAGCACAATACCGAGTGTCGGCATTGTGCTGTCACTGTACAGGATGTCAGCTGATTTACTGTCGATGAAACATGATGCGTCCGCCCTGGCCTGGGGTGAAGACTGGAGTGTTGAGAGGTTGGAGAGTACTGGCAGAGGGAGGATCTAAAGGTGAGTCGACTGGCTCTGCCTGACACAGACATGTGGCTGTCATTGGGCGCCTACTCTTACTGTCCTACAGGGAAAACGCAGTTCAGGCAAGATGCTGCTGACGAGGGATCAAAACGTGCATTTTTTAAAAGTTTTTATTTAAAACAATAAATGGAGCTTAACAGAGCCCACACTATCTGACCACCAACACCAGGACACTTTACGGCAGACAACATCACACTAACCAGAGAGGAGGCACCAAAGCGGAGTTAATGAAACCAGCTTCAACCACACCAGGTAAGCCCTTGGTTCTCATCACTCCCCATGACTGTCCACTCCCGCTCCCAGCTCAGTCCTGATCTACACTGCCCTGGAGAAAACTGTTTCATTTTCAAAAATGCTTGGGGTTAGAGCACTAAAATCCCAAGCCAGAGCCCAACTATATATTAAAAAAAAAAAAGAATGCCTGGAACACAGGCAAGACACTGGTTCCAGTGCATGGCCGGCCCTAGACATGCACTGTCTGCTTGGGGCCACTAGAGTTTATAGAAAGTTAAAAGCGAAAACTTTTTTAAATTTTATTTTGTTATTGCACTGCCTGTCTGCCTTGCAAAAAGGGTGTGTGTGTGTGTGTGGGGGGGGGCACATTACCTAAAGGGCCCTATTGCTCCTTATGCCACTCCTTATGCACTCCCCTGCTCATACCCCCTCTTTTGCCTCTATTAAATCCTTCCCACCTCGAAGGTGCTTATCCACCCCATCTAGGCTGCTCATCTTTTTACTGCTCCTTACTGCAGGTGATGTTGAACCTAATCCCGGACCATCAGTCCTTGCCCCATTGACCTCCCTATAGGACTAAAAGTATTACATCTCAATATTACGAGCCTTCTTCCTCAAATTGATCTTCTTCAGCCTCTTATGATTAGTCTAAAACCCAGCATTCTGGTAATCACCGAATCTTGGCTCTCTTTCAAAATCCCTGACACTGCCATCTCCATCATTGGTAACTCTGGCATTCGGCAGGATCAGTCAACCAGGGGTGGGGGTGGGGTGGTCATTTACATCTCCTCCTCTATCCAAGATAACCACTGCCTCTCCATTTCCTCCCCCCTCTGCCTATGAACTTCTGCTAATAAAACTCTGTCTCCCATGCTCCCTTCCTATCTTTGTGGGTGGTGTATACTGCTGCCCTAGTCTTCCTTCATCCTCTACTTCTGATCTCATCTCTAATCTCATCTCCCATTCTACATCTGGAGAACTTCTCATTCTGGGGGAATTTTAACATTCTCAATGGCTGAGAGGGATCTGGGGGTAGTGGTGGATGTCAAGATGAACAACTCTGAGACTTATAGGAGGGCAGCGGCCAAAGTCAACAGGATGCTGGGATGCATCGCCAGGGGATCACCTCCAGAAAGAGGGAAGCAATACTCCCTCTGTATAACTGCTTGGTGAGGCTGCACCCCGAGTACTGCATGCAGTTTTGGAGGCCACACTTAAAGAGGGACATTGAAATCCTGGAGAGGGTCCACAGGAGGGCAACCAAAATGATCTGGGGCCTGGGGGACAGGCCCTATGGGGAGAGGCTCGAAGAGCCAAATATGTACACATTGGAAGAGAGAAGGGACCAGGGGAGACATGATAGAGGTCTTCAGGTACAGGAAGGAGTTAAATAGGGGAGGAGCAGTCAGGGTGCTCCAAAGGAAGGGGGAGGCAACTAGAGGGCATGGGTGGAAGCTGGAGAGGAGGGAGATTCAGGGGAGAAAGGAGGAGGTGCTACTTCACTGAGAGGGTGGTGGAGCCATGGAATGCACTGCCCAGGGGGCTGGTGGAGGCAGAGATGGTGGAGGGGTTCAAGAGGGGGTGGGACAGGTACAGGGGAAGGGTTCTGGAAGCAAAGTCCTGTGCAGTAGGAATATCCGGGACTGGGAAGGGAGAAGCCAGAGGATATCTATGATCCTCTCGTCTGTTTTTCAGAAGAGGCATAGTACCGAGACTGCTCTGGTTCAAGTGCTCAATGATCTCCTGATGGCTAGAGATTAGAAGAGCCGCTCCATCTTGGTACTCCTTGATCGCCTCATCAGCTTTTGACACTGTGGACGATGGGGTGTTGCTTGAGTGCCTGAGGGTCATCTGCGGCCTGGCTGATTCAGTCCTCAGATGGTTCTGATCATTCCTCTCTGGCAGGTTTCAGAGGGTGGTGTCTGGGTTGTTTTTCTTGGACTCATTCTCCCTGCCTTGTGAGGTCCTTTAGGGCTCACTGCTCTCCCCAATGTTGTTCATGGTGTATATGCTGCCTTTAGGAGACGTTGTAAGATGGTATGGGCTCAGGCTGAGGTTTCACTGTTACACAGATAATACCCAGCTCTACCTGTCTTTTGTACCCGACCAGGTTAGCACAGTCTCAGTCTTTAATAGCTGCCTTACAGAAATCCAGGACTGGATGAAATCCAGCAGGCTGAAATTGAATTCCGATAAGACTGAAATGCTGGTCGTGGATCCAGGCCTCTGGATAGGGGGGTTGGTGGCAGGGCTTCCTTTTGGGTTTTTGCTTGGGAGTAGGCAGCTGTCTTCCTCTGAGTGGGTGCGAAACCTGTGGGTGATCCTTGATGATAGGCTGACACTGCATTCACAGATATCTGCAGTTGTCAAGTCTGCATTTTACCATCTTAGGAACATCGCTCAGGTCAAGCACCTTGTTCCATCTGGAGACCTTTCGATGTTGATCCTTGCCTTTGTGACCTCGTACCTGGACTACTGTAACTCCCTTTACCTAGGGCTTCCAGGGGTTGATATCCACTGCTTGAAGTTAGTGCAGAATGCTGCAGCATGGTTGCTGACTGGGGCCCATTGTTTGAGCCACATCACTCCTGTGCTGTGTGAACTGCACTGGCTGCCTGTTCAGTGGTGGATCACCTTCAAGGTCAGTCTTCTGATGTTTAAAGCCCTACATGGACTTGGCCCAGGCTACCTGCAAGAGCTCCTTGTTCCTTACTGTCCCAGCCACCCTCTCCGCTCAGCTGACAGGGGGTTGTTAGAGATTCTCAGGGTACAGCTGAAAACATCTGGCTCTCGTGCTTTTATGTCTGTGGCCCCAACCCTGTGGAATTCTCTACCTCATCAGATTCGAGAGTGCCAGACTGTGAGGAGCTTTAAGACAGCCTTGAAGACCTATTTGTTCAGTGACTCCATATAACATCCTGCCTCATTTGTTTTATAGTTTTATATGGAATGGGTTGGTTGCTGTTTTAACTGTTTTAAAGCCTTGTACAGCACTTTGGTTTTAGATACTGTGCTTATAAATAAAGTTTATTATTATTATTATTTTTATTATTGTCAGGCATGACCTCCCTCCAATAAAACCATGTTGCTTTGGGTAATGTAGACTGTTGGCAGTCATGTGTTCCCCTACTCTTTCCTTTAGTAGTGTTTCCATGATCTTACCCACTACTGAGGTTAGGCCGACTGGTCTATAGTTCCCCGCATCCTCTGTGTTTCTGCTTTTGTACAGAGGGACAACATCAGCTCACCTCCAGACTTTGGGTACCCCCCATTTCCAATGACAGGCTGAATAAGGTTGCCAGAAGTTCTGCCACCACTTCCCTTAGCTCCTTCTCACCCTGGGATATACCCTATCTGGCTACATAGCCTTATCGACTCTTATTGCTACCAGTTCCCTTAGGACCCTTTCCTTGGGAATGGCCTTGTATCCATTTCTGAGCCCTTCCTACCCTTTCTCCTGATTTCTGGTCCATTTTCTTTCTCCTCCATTGTAAAGACTGAAGAGAAGTATCTGTTCAGTACGTCTGGTTTGCTGTTGTCATCCTCTACTCTACCCCATCCTCTCTTTTTAGCCTCACTATCCCCCCTTTGCTTTCCTTTTTTCTCTGATGTACCTGTAAAATGTTTTGTCCCCCTTCACCACTGATTTTGCAATGTGTTCCTCCATTTGTGCTTTGGCTTCCCTTACTGCCTTCCCACCTCCCTTTGTTTCTCCTAGTACCTCTCCCTGTCCCCTTCCTTCTGTGTCTTTTTGTACAGTGTACATGCCATTTGTTTTGCTTTAACTTTCTCAGCTACCTCCTTTGAAAACCATAATGGTCTCCTCTTCCTCTTGCTAACCTGTTTCACAGCCTTCAACACCACCACTGGCACCTGTAAGTTAGCAGGACTGATCAAATATATATGATCAAATACAATCAGGTGGATAAAAAAGAGATGCAAGCAATATAGCTCATTATGCAAGAACTGTCGAGAAAGGTAGACCCAGTACCAGGGATTTCGTTTGAAGACAGATTCCCTTGTACTTTCTTCCTGGGGAACCAGTTAGAAAAATGATTAGAAAGGCTTTAAACATGTCAATGAAAGCAATTCAGAAGCATTTGGCCTATAACCAAGGAAATGCTGTACCCATTCATGTGAAAAAAGAAAGGCTTAAGGTAGCACTCCTTTTAAATGTCCTCTTTATGGAGATTGGTATTATCTACTAAATGAATCTATGTTAAAAGTAGGGACATGGAAGGGGGGTGTCTTTGCACAAATGGAGAGAGACTCCACCTTTCGTAACATACCAGGAACAATCCCCTGGACACTACTTGGTTCCCAATTTGGATATGTGCCAGTTAAAAATATCCACTGGGTCTGTCCTGGAAAACTCTTCCTAAAGGGCAAAGCTGAAATTCTGTGTGGTTTGGCCCCTGTTGCCATCCTCGACGACTGCAAAGGAACCCTGTCCAGGTTTTCAGTAAACCAAAACTGCCAGTGCTGGTGCTTGATGGCTTGTTAGTACTCCTTTGAAAGAAATGATGGTTTCCTACTTGAAACATGACACTATGACCAAGATGACACTTCCCAGTAAGGTGTCCCTAATACAGGTTCCCTCAGACAATACTGTATATGTGCATGATGTGGCCCTCTACTTCCTTGGTCAGTAATTACACCAAGCCAAAATTGAGCTAGTTGACATTTTTAAGGGAAATGAGTTTACCCTAGATGAGGATTTGGATTACCTATTAACACATAAAAATACCCATACCACTGAAATTACTGTTAGCACTGCCAAATTGGCAATAACCAACCAAAATTTTGGAACCCAAGATCAGCAGATGCTGAAAACTGACTTCCTTCTATAAATCTCCATAGGCATATCCATTTCAGCATGTGTGGGTTTACTGGTCTCAGCCCTATATCTGTTAAGAAAAGTTATTCTTCTGGAGCAGCATGCAGTTCTTCTGGGTTCAGTCTACGGCTGTGAGCTGCTGCAAACATGTCTTATGAACATGTGGTGCCACTCCACAAGAGGATGACCCAGGTAGCTATAGGCCAGTCAGCCTGACGTCAATAGTATGTAAACTCATGGAGACCATACTAAGGGAAAGGCTGGTGAGGTACATAGAGGAGAATGGTCTACAGGATGAAAGACAGAAAGGGTTTGTGGCAGGCAGATTGTGTCAAATGAACCTGACTGATTTCTTCGATTGAGTCATGAGAGCAGTGGACAAAGGCCAGGTAGTGGACATCATATACTTGGACTTTAGCAAGACCTTTGATTCTGTACCACACAAAAGATTGATAATGAAACTGAGTGATCTAGGGTTGGGGAAGAATATGGTAAGATGAGTTGAAAACTGGTTGGGTGGTAGAACACAGAGAGTGGTGGTTGGGGGTGAGCTCTCCAGCACCAAGGAGGTCACCAGTGGAGTCCTGCAGGGATCAGTGCTGGGGCCAGTGTTGTTCAATGTCTTCATAAATGACATCAGGGAAGACATTAAAGGCAATATTTGCCTGTTTGCAGACGACACCAAACTCTATTGGAGAGTGAACACCAAGGCGGGAATACAGGACCTGAAGGAGGACCTCACCAGACTAGAGAGATAATCAGGAATCTGGCAACTTAGTTTCAATGCCAAAAAGTGCAAAGTGATGCACATAAGGGCCAAGAACCCTAGGACAGGGTATTACATAAGAAGGATTAATGTAACTGCTTCCAAAGTGGAAAAGGATCTAGGGGTAGTGAATACGAGTTCCTGAAACCCACCTCACAGTGTAAAAAGGCAGTGGTGAAGGCTAACAGGATGATAGGGTGTATTGCAAGGGGATTCAGTAGTACGCGGAACAAGGTTATTTTATCATTGTACAGGTCATTGGTGAGACCACATTTAGAATATGGGTGAGGTACTGGCATCCTTACCTTAAAAAGGACATCAGCATGCTGGAGGAGATCCAGAGGAGAGCAACCAAGATGATCGAGGGGTTGCAGGATAGGTCCCATGAGGAGAGGCTGGGAGCCCTGGGGATGTACTCTCCGGAAGAGAGGAAGTAGAGGAGCAATATGATTGAGACCTTCATCTACATGAAGGGAATTAACAGAGTGAAAAGGGAGGGTCTCTTTAAAATGAGTGACAACAGCACCACTAGGGGGCATAACCTAAAATTGATGGAAGGGGGGTATTCAGAAGGGATGTAAGGAAACATTTCTATACGGAGAGTATGGTGTCCACCTAGAATGAGCTGTCAGAAGAGGTGGTATCAGCAAGGATGGTAGGAGCATTCAAAAGAGCCTGGAACAAGGACAAAGGGAACCATTGGGACCAAGGAAGGGGAGGAGGGGGGGAGAGGAAGGAACAGTTGGAGTGGCAGGGTCATTGGTGTAAACTGTAAGGTCTGACCCTGCATTACTTATGGAGCAGACACGACAGACCGGGTGGTCTTCTGCTGCCTCTTTTTGTATGTTCTTATGTTCGTATGATTTATCTGCTGAAATAGTGAAAGTAGTAAGCATGCTTTGTTTTAAATGTCTCACATTATCCTGAGTCTCACCCTGGTCCTGCACTGCCATGCTGCTAGGGAGTCTGCTCTTAATGAGTACACAGTCAGAGGACTTTCCCACAAGACTGAAGAATAAGTCTATTTGGGGAAAACCACTTGCTAAAGAAATGCCTATAGTGTTTGCTAAGAGCACCTCGATTCTGGTTTCCATGTTCCCAACTTTCAATAATACCAATGGAACAATTTTACTAAGGATGTTTTCCAAACCCCAGAAAACTACATAATAAAGTAGAGAGTCTCCAGAGATGATCAAATGCCCTTCATGTGGCATGGTAGACATCAATGTAATTTGAGAGGCCAATTAAATTTGTCTCTACTTGATGCTTATAACCCTGTGCAGTCATCTAACCACCTGCGCATCCTTTACAAATTACAAAAGTTACAGGGAAACAATATTTGAGTCTTTAAACAAGGTAGAAAGATGACATTGTCAGTTAAACAACTGTTGATAGGCTTTTAAGAGATAGTTATGCAATGCTTGCATTATCGTATTTGATTACTATGTGATCACTCTGTATAACAAATCAACTTGTAGTCATTGCTGTTTATTATATCACATGTAACCCCGTATCAAAAATGTTGTGTTAATTTCTATAACCAGTGTATCGTTATGTGAATTTTGGCCATCTTTGGGGTGACCATAACCTACATAAGTGTGTGAGTGTGTGTGTGTGTGTGTGTGTGTGTGTGTGTGTGTGTGTGTGTGAGGGGTGGGTGGAAGGGGAGGGATGTAAGGAGAATTGCTCAAATATTGATTTGCATGTCATATGTAATAGCTAATATGACATGTACGCTCTGCATATTGTACTAGGCATACAGGTCCTGCACCATGATACCAGGCCCTAGAATGTCAGGTAAATTTATTTATTTATTTATTTCAGTCTAGGATTATAATACCTTTGAGTGCAGTGTGCTCTTTTACAAAGGTTCCATGTCAATGGATAGGGGTTACAAACAGACATAGGAATACTAACAGAGGTAATCTAACAAGGAAAAATAACAATTAAAAAATGGTAAATGATAGATAAACACAATAAAATATACACTGGCATTTTAAATAAATATAGCAATTTGAGATAATGTAAGGTAAGTAGAAAAGAAAGGGGAAGGAGGATAAGAGGTTGCAGAGTAGTAAGGGAGGTAACAGGAGCAGCCAATGGCCTTGACAAGCTTTGCAATAGGTGAAAGGGGGGCAAAAGGGGAATGTAAGGACTGATGGGGTTTTGGGGAGGAGCAGGATAATGTGGGAAGGACTGTGGTGAAGAATGTAAAAAGGAGAAGGAAATTAGAGGATCAGAGGAAAAGGTAAAGGAGGTTCCAGCTAGGGACAATGGGAGGAAAGAGGAGAAGGGGTTGAAGGTCAATGGAATAGCTTATTCCAGAGTGGAGATTTGACAACCAAGGCAGAGGCATAAAAATTTGTATCGGGTTAGTTTGAGTATAATTTCAAAAGCAGTGATTAGATGAAGCAGTCACAGGAGCTGGTAGAGACAAGGTGCTGTCTGAGCAGATGCTTGAATTGTCCAAGTTTTGTCAAGGATGACCCTTCAGATACCAAGGAGTTGAACCAGAGAGGAGCTCTGTAGGAGAAGGATCACTGACCTTGGGTAGTCTGGCATCTGGGGACATGGGGTAGTTGGCTGACAGAGGCACGGGTGTGTTTAACACTACAAGATGGGGTCAGCTGTAAGGCAGTCTCAGGTGGAATTAGGCCAAGGAGTGCTTTTTTGGTTAGTAAGCATGTTTGATATTTAATCCTACTACTAAGCTATAGCCAGCCAGTCAGCGCATAAAGATCACAGGTATGGGTAAGGTGGTCCATCTCTGTTAGAAGCCTGCAAGCCTTATTCAGTTCAACAGTTAACCTACGAAGGGAGGAGAGGGGAGCTGAGCCATAAATAACGAGTCCATAATCGATGGTTGAGAGAATGGAGTTATGGATAGCCAGTTTGAGGGCTTTGGGAGTTAAATTATGCCTATGACGACAGAGCAGCCCAATTTTTATGTTTATGACTTTGGCTACATTCTCAATGTGTTGGGCAAAGGTGAGTTGACTATCCAAAATAACCCCTAGGTCAAGACAGAGTAGTAGCTTAACATGGAAATTTCCAAGTAGAATGTTATAATGGACATAAGACAGCTTTCAGACTTACAGGAATCTAACTGATAAGCCAAGACAATCATTCCTTGAACAAAGCAAATTTTAATTACAGTTTGGGCCTGAGACAATTTAGGGAGTGGTTTTGTTAGTAAGATATACGAACACCTGCATGTCTTTTATCAGAGTGACATGATCTACTGTTATATTTTGAATGGTTGAAATTAACAGTGCTGGCATCATACCTACTGCTGGGGATTGCTCATGGATAGCTGGAATGAGAGTGGTCTGAGAACTCTGCCTTCAAGCTGAAAGAACTTAAAAATAAGCACTTAACAGATGGACTTTGGAATTCATACTGGGGACTAACTAGACTTGGAATTGATCTCAAGGAGGGCTCATGATCTGTGGTGAATGAGAAGGGACTTGTACATTAATCCTGAGAAGTAAGCCCTTTTGACATCCTCTGGTCTGTGATAGCCATGGTAAGCTGAACAAAAACAGCTCAAACTCGAGGATATAGAGCCTCTGAAGTTATATGTTGTCTAAGTTGCACACAGCAACTGCCTCTGAGGCAGGTGTTGTACAACCAACGGAGCTTTCCACCAGTAAGATCCACATGCAGTAACAGTGTAAAGACTCTTTAAATGCCAAAGTCAGTGGTCAATGCCCGAGCTGAGATCTTGCTTGCTAGTGGGAGTGGCTGACTGCGAGGACAATCTACAGTAAAGGCATAACCAAAGTTCATTCACCTGAGTGGGTGGTTGAGATTCGAACCTTGAACTTTGGACTTAAATGTGGAACATTGTAACTGTGTAAGTGCCTGGGCCTGATACTGACTTTCACGTACCAACCCAGGAGAAGAAAAGAAGAAAGAGAGAACATACCAGAATTAAAGATTCAAGATAGTGATGGCAGGAATGGAACTTTTTGAACTCTCTTTCTTTCCTCCCCTCTGGGATTGTGTCAACAGATGGAAGGGTATGATGCCAGGACTCTTATGTGTTTTACATTGCTATGATTGCTTTCTCTCTCTCTTTTGTGCTGTACAATTATTCCAAATAAATTTGCTTAATATAGAGGTGCATGTCTCAGTATCATATGTGTATCCATTGTGCATAATGAGTTGCTAGTTGTTTGCCACTGTTACCTTAAGAACCCATGTTTTACCATGTAGGGGGGTATGGAGAGGTCAAGGGCATGGCAGCTGGGTTTCAATACAAAAAGGTGCAACATCATGCCCCTAGGGCACAGAAACCCAGAGGCAGAGTACAACATGGGAGAAGGGGTATTTAAGGTCACCAAACAGGAAAGAGGCCTAGGGGTAATCACATCTAATGACCTCAAGGTGGCAAGACAGTGCAACAGGGCAGTGGGTAGGGCCAGTGGGATGGTGGAGTGCATAGGGAAGGGCATCGTGAGCAGAAGGGGGGAGGTGGTATTGCGACATTATAGATCGCTGGTGAGACCCCACCTGTAGCACTGTGTCCAGTTCTTGAGTCTACATCTCAGGAAGGACCCTGGCAGGGTGGAGGCTGTCCAGAGCAGGGCAACTAAAAAGATGCAGGGGCTGCATCAGGAGCCCTATAGGAGAGACTGGAGGACCTTGATATGTACATCCTCTCTAAAAGCTGGTGCTGTCACTAGCTTCTTGATGTAGTGCATTAGTGTTTGGAGCAAGTCCATCAGTTCAAAAGAAAACCAGGACAAACAATAAATTGGAAAATGTGATTGCCATTTATTAAGATACATACATATGGATGGACCACAAAAGCTCAATATGTACACCCTGGAAAAGAGGCAGGCGAGGGGGGGGGGGACATGATATTGACCTATAAATAACTCACAGATTTGACTAGGATATAGAAGGGGAGTATTTTTCAGAGGAAAAGATACATGAGAACAAGGGGAAATGCAATCAACCTGGAAGGGGAAAATTAAGGAAAGAATTGAGGAAGTACTTATTCACTGAAAGAGTGGTGGATGCCTGAAACAATCTTCTAGCAGAGGTTTGGGGTCAAAAAAAGTGGTGGGTTTCAAGCATGCATGGGATAAGCACAGCGGAATCTTAGCTGGAAAGCAAGGTGGGGGAGGTAGGCGGAGATTAAGTAGGGTCTGCGGTGACAGTATTGCCAAGGTCGAATGAACAGACTTTGTGGGCTAAGCAGTCCTTTACTGCCATCATAATATTCTGTGTTTCTATATTACACTACAGAGTTTACACAGCTGATAGTCATCACAAAAAGTACAAACTGAGTTTACAGAAAGCTTTAAGAACTGTCTTCAGTTCTCACTTTTTATATTTAAACTGATAACATGTTTTGTAGTGGAATGACATTTTGTTTTTCTGTGTGTTTTCTTCATTCTTATAGAATAAAACACTAATTACAGTTGTAAGTGAATATCAACAAAATGCTGTATAAATGGATGTTTGTCAGTGGTTTACATGTTGCTGAAATTCAGTGATAACTGGAGTTAAAATGTTTCTAAAAATATTGTATACTTTAATTGTAAATTACATGTGATTCTGCTTATAAACCAAAACAATATCAACAATGAAATTGATGGAGTCAGCTTTTTTTCAGTTTTCTAAAATGTCTGGTAGAAGTTTTGTAACACCTACCAGTTACATGTAAACTCTGTAACGTAGCATGGTGTGGTGCAGCGTAGTGTCAACTACATGTAAACTCCCTCTTTGTTTGAAAAAAATACGAAGAAAATACAGGTGCGTCCACTTGCTGGAAATGTGTTTGTTTAGTGAAAGAAACATTAAATATCATCACTTAAGGAAAGATAAACTGAAGATCCATGTGATCTCTGAAAAACGCTTTTGTTTGGCCTCTAAATAAGAGCCCTGCAAACTGCAGCCGTTTGGTTTATGTGAGTCTGAGGCAGAACACACTGCCGCTCGCTTGGATCTTGCTTTTTTTCCCTCCCCCATCCTCTCTTTCCATGACAGTCATGTGATATGCATAGGAGGCGGGGTGGAGCTCAGTGAGTGAATCAGCATGAAAGCCTAGCCTATTATACCCGGTTATGCACATGCACGACACCAGGATATGTAAGGCTAGTACACATTAGCTCAGCACCATTCCACAGTGGAGCAGAGATGGGAGGGAGCTGTTCAGCAGTGGGAGGGCATGCAGCTGGACTGCACATTTGGACTTGGTGGTGGCTGTGAAGTGGGCAGAGTGGAAGGCAGGTAAGATAAGTCAGAAACGCAGAGCCAGGAGGACTCGGTTACCGGAATCTGAAAATAAAATAAATAAAAAGAGAGAAAGGAGAGAGGGGGGCAGCTGGGTGGATGGTGGGCTGGTAGGTCTCTCCAGGAGGACTTGGAGGAGTCAGACAACAAAATAAAAAAAACTGACAACTAAGAAAAAAAAAAAAAAGAAAAGAGGAAGATCTGGGTTGGTGGTGGTTGGTTGGTAGGCCTCTCCTCAGCTCTCCTCTCATGCTGTGGTGTTTTAATGAAAAACAAAAATAAAGATACAACAGACTAAGAGAAAAACTAACAGAAATGCATTAGGAAATAAAAAGAAGAAGAAAGTAAAGCCGAATTAGACTAACCATAGCCAGTCTACTTGACTAGTGAATGTGTATGTGTGTGTGTATATTGGGGGGGGGGTACTGTGTACTTCAGCCTGATACTGACTGTCCCTCAGTCCCATCCAGACTGCAGCTGTGAATTATCTCTATTCTTGAGCTCTTACCAGTGCCCAGGCCCCCTGGGTAGTGGCTTGCCATAAGCCATTTGAGCTAGCCAGCCTATTTGTCCCCCACAAAATATTATTTGAACCCAAATAGTCCAGTGCATTAATCCAATTTTGTTTTAATCATCCTGCTATGAATTATCTCCATTCTTGAGCACCTACCTGTGCACCTATGCCCCCCTGGATACTGGCTTGCCATAAGCCATCGAAGTTAGCCAGCCCATTTAAAAAAAAGATATATTTTTTGAACCTGAATAGTCTAGTGCATTAATCCAAGTTTTGTTAAACCATCCTGCTGTGAACTATCTCCATTCTCTAGCCCTTGCCAGTTCGCCTGCCCCTCTGGGTAGTGACTTGCCATTACCCATCTGGGCTAGCTAGTCCATTAAAAAAAAAAAAATGAAGCTGAATAATGTAGTGCATTAATCCAAGGGTTTATTGTCATCTTTCTGTGAATTATCTTCATTCTTGAGCACCCAGTGCCCATGGCTCCTGGGTAGGTGCTTGCCATAAGCCATTCAGGCTAGCCAGTCAATTTAAAAATAAATAAATAAATAAATAATATATATATATATATATATATGGTAGAGGAGCCATTTTAAGGTTAAAGGGTCAAATTTTGCACCTTAATAACTTTGCCACTGTTCAACAGATTTGCCTGAAATTTAGTATGCACAATTGGGCATGGTAGACCTTGGGATCTGCCAAGTTTCGTACCAGTCAGATATACATCTGCGGAGTTATTAAGTGCCAACAAAATGTGCATTTACACTTTTTTGTGAATTCTTTGGTCTCACCTACAGGTCGCACGGTTTGCGCGACTGGTCCGAAAACTTCAGGAAACGTGCAGCCAGGGTCCCCAATGTGCCTTTTGAAGATTTTGTGAAAAAATATTAAATGGTTCAAAAGTTATGCAACAAAAAAAGTTCCCATTATAAGTCAATGGGAAAAGTTAACAAAAAGTTCGACAGTGTCGCAAATGTACTTTTTAGTATTGCAAATGGCCCTAGTAGTGTCGCATATCTGGCATTTTGTTTTCAGTTGGTGATCAGAAAAATTTGGGACCCTTTAGGGACACAATTATTTTTGTGTTCACCTAGTTGGACCCTAAGGATGCTAGCCATGTCTTTATTTTGGGGTAAAACACCCCAGAAATATGTTTTTTAAATTTCTGGAACCAGTAGTGTCACAAAGTAGTGTTGCATGCATGACACTTTCACAAAATTTTGTGAAAATTCCTGCAAATTGCGACAATACTTTTTCAGACTTGGGCAAAATGACAGGAATTCTTTGCCACCCTGCTGCGAAAGAACAGTTTGGTCTTTTGAGCTGAAATTTGGAGAGAAGGTGGCCAACATCTCACAGATGTGCCTTTTGTTGGTTTGGTGAAAAAATATTGCATGGCTGCCAAGGTACGGTACTCCGTAGTTGGCATTTTTTCCCATAGACTAACATGGTGGCGTACGCCGTGCCTTTCAGGGCTCGTATCTTGAAAATGGTGCAAGATACAGATTTTTCGTCACAAGTTGCATAGCCCTGTGGACTATACAATTCAAAATGGTAGCCAGGAAAATAATGATTTCTGTGAAATTTTATTTTTTTTCTACGTCGTGCGGTTGCTGAGATATTACTAATTAAGTACTTCCAATGCTCGCTTTAAGCTTCGATCTCCATTACAATGCATACATTCTTTGTACACACTGTTTTTCTGTATGCACCTGTTTGGAAAATACAGGGTATGTGCTTCCATTACTGTTACAGTTAATGTTTCCTCTTGCGTTTATATCCCCCCTTGGCATTACCGTTCCCGTCTACGCCACCGTGTGCGTTACCCTTTGTGTTCTCATTCGCGCTTGTATTACCATGTGTGCACACTGTTAGTACTTCTGTTTGCATTGCTGTTCCTGTTACTATGTCACAAGACATCACATGGCAGGGCAGAGGCCCCAATATGACATCGCCACCACATTACATTCACTATTTCTCGTTATCATTCTCAAAAAGAAGGGAAATTAGATGAAAAAAACTCCTTTTAATGCATTAGTTAGGGTTGTTCCACAGTGACAAGAGCGAGGAAATTCGGTGTTAGGGTTGAAAGCCCCCCTTGAACCCCTCCGCCCACACCCCCAACTGGCATTGGGGTGCGCTTTGGGGTTGTTGGTGCTAACTCTCAACCCATTCTCCTATACCTCTGCTTCTTCACACATCTGATGGGGTGAGAGTTAGGGCCGACAACCCTAATGTGCACCCCAATGCCGGTTGGGTGTGTGAGCGGGGGGGGGGTCCAAGGGGGCTTTCAACCCTAACACCAAATTTCCTCGCTTTTTTCGCTGTGGAACAACCCTAACTAATGCATTAAACAGAGTTTTTTGCCTCTAATATATATATAAATATATATATATATATATATACAGTATATATATATTTTTTAACCCAAATAGTGTGGTACATTAATCCAAGGGTTTTAAATCATGCTGCTGTGAATTATCGCCATTATTGAGCACCTGCCAGTGCACCTACACCCCCTGGGTAGTGACTTGCCATAAGCCATCCGGGTTAGCCAGGGATATCCAGTAGGAGATGTCATACATTGAAGTAGCGGGCAGCAGTAGGAGAATTACCTGGTGTCCCAACACACTACCTACAGTTGCATACCAACAGCAGGAGCACTGTGATAGTAATACAGAAGAAAGGGGAACTACACAAGTGAATGCAGCTTACAGAAGCACCCTGACCATAGCAGAAGAAAATAATAAGTCATCAGTTAATAAATTGGGCCCTTGGTGAATGTTGCACTGCTGCTTGCACTGCTGGGATTGCTAGGGACACTTGTGATCCTGACATTGCTGCTGCTTGACTACTTGTCACAGCCTGGTGGCTAGTGGTATGCTTTTTAAACTGCTAGTGCTAGCCATTCCTATTGATCAAAACCCTTACCTCTGTGTGTGTATATGTGTGTGTGTGTGTCTGTGTGTGTGTTTTTCTAACTTTGACTCAGCTGGCATTGCTTGCATTTCATTTTACTAGTTTTCTTGGACATTCCCTGTTTACAAAACCATGGATAAAATTAATAAACAAACAAATGTAAAGAAACTGTCTGAATTATTTAAAACAAAATGTGAAAGCAAGGGGCAATATACTAATAGGCCTTCCAGTCCCAAAAGTGGCCCAAAACAATCCTTGTTGGAAAACAACCCAAAAGAGTCCGAATCTGTGAGCGAGACCAGAAGTGGCACATCCCCTTTCCCTTGCCCTACCAGTGATCTATTCACATTTGTTGGTGCTGGTACATCAAGTAAAGGTAGCACCAAAAAGAGAACCATGGGTGCTACTGCACCATGCAAGAGGGGTAATGGGCAAGGTAGTAAAGACGCTATTGTTAACAGAACCAAAGTAGTCAGTGGCGTTACCCCAAGAGGCACTGAAAGGATAAGTATTTATGCATTTAATGCACCACCATCCCAATCATCATCTCACAAGTCAGACTGCAGCATGGACCATAACAGCAGTGGTAGCAACTTTGTGCCCAGTGACCATGGGTCCATGTCATCTGACTCTGATACTAGTGATGCAGTGCGGGAGACAATTTAAAGAAATTCTAAAGCTGGGTCATTGGCTGGGCCTAGCCTCAAAGGAGATGATGACAAGGAAGATCTTCCTGTCTCACCTGCTCTCTATTTTAGAGAAGGATGATAACAATGGTGATCACAGGCCTCATGATGTAAGTGCTGCAACTAGTGCTATAGAACAGCTATTTATTCCTGGAGGGAAAACTGAAAAGGCCACCTATTGAGTCTGGAATTACCACTGTATTAACTCCCAAAATATCTTCTGTGCAATATGCACTATTTGTAAAACTGGTGACAGCAGGGGGAGACAGGAAAATCATCATGACACTTCTACATTGATGACACTTAAAAGAGACTGAACCGTATGGTATGGAGAAAAGATGTGATGCCACTGTTGAGTTGTGAGACGGTGGATGAGGCATTGGATGGCAGAGACCTAGACCATTCTCCTTCCATAACCAAAACAGGTGACACTGCCAATTATTTTTTTATCCCTTCCTCAGTCAAAAAAGCCAAGCACATGAATCATCATCACCATCAGACACTCTGGCATCTGTCAGTTCCCCTCCATTTAATTTGGTCCACTCTTTTCGGATCAGAGAAGGCCCCAAACCAAAACAGTTAACCATGCAAGAATCATTTCAAAGGGCATGTAAATATGAACCCAATCATCCAGCTACCCAAAAATTAAACAAGGCTACAGGAGAAATGATAGCACTAGACCTGCATCCCTTCTCTTTTGTTGAGTCTACTGGTTTTAAGCAACTAATGCAGATTGCAGTGCCATGATATCAAATATCATCCAGGAAATACTTTGCCACAAAAGCAGTACCAAATTTGTATTGTGAACTGTGTGAGAAAATGACACAGGTCTTGAAGCTGGCAGCAGTGCCACAGATCCGTATTATAACTGACATGTGGACTAGCAGCCAAACCGTAGACTACATGATCCTCCGCGGTCACTGGGCCTCCTTTCATGATTCCTCTGCCTCATCCTCTGTCTCAGACTCAACCAGGACATTTAAGAAACTGTCTGCCTTGTGTATTACTAGTTTTGAGACAAAAGATCATACTACAGTGAACCTCTTGCAACAACTAAGAAGACACTCCTCATGGTCTTTCTCCGTGATATGTCTTATCCGATAAGGGGGCTAACATCATATATGTTGTGAAAGATGGCAGGTATATGCACATTCCTTGCTTCACTCACATCCTCAGTCTTATAGTACATGCTTTTCTCTGGGATGACAGAAGCATTAAGAATGCCCTTAGTGTTGTGTGCAAGATCAGCAGACATTTCAGACATTCTACCAAAGTATGCAAAATATTGCGACAGCTGCAAAAAGACAATAACCTTTCACAACATCAACTAAAGCAGGAGGTAGTTAGTAGGTGGAATTCCACCTTTTATGTGGTAAAATGACTCCTTGAGCAGCATAGAGCAGTACATCAGTACACAACAGATCACTCTGTAGGGAAAGGGGATGTGTGTCTCCGTTCTACCCAGTGGAATCTGATGGTACAGTTGTGCCAGGTTCTTCAGCCCTTTGAGGAAGCCACTAGGGAAATTAGTGCAGAAAATGCCAGTATGAGTCAGATTATCCCCCTGATATGCCTACTTAAAAACAAAACCCAGAAAAGCAGAATGCAAAATTACTGGAGGAACGTACTGTGACTTTGTATGCGGAAAACCTGACTATGTCCCTTGAAATGGACCCCAGAAAAGAAATGATGTTACAGTCTGAACATTTTATTCTCATCACTATGTTAGACTCTCAGTTTAAGGCTAGCCTGGCTTTCTTTCTTCCCTCTGGCATCACAGACATCAGCAGATATAAAGACCTACTCATTGGAAAAGAGTCAAATGAAATGGTGGATACTATTTCATCACAACAACTTCTTGAGTGTACAGACTCCCAAACCTCACTACCAGCAAAAGATGCATCCACTGTGAAAGATCAAGGTGAAGAAGAGGGTGTTTAGTCTGAGCTGCAAGATGTTGATAAAAACAGTACTTGTTCCCATTTTTTCCAAGGACGTACTGCTGCAAGTATGGTGGAGGACTATCTAAAAGACCCCAGTGATCTATCTATACAGGATGACCCAATGAAATATTGGCAGAGTAAGAGAAAAATCTATCCAGCATTGTACAAAACAATAATTTCTTAACTTGAGTTGTCTTTCCACCAGTTTCTATTCAGAGAGAATCTTGAGCACAGCTGGTAGTGTTGCTTCTGACCTATGCAACCATTTGTTACCTGAAAATGTTGAACACCTTACATTTCTGAAGGTTAATCTTGATCTTTTCAGTGGATGCACTTCTTCTCTAAAACATCACAGTGATTGCAACAGTGGATGAAGAGGAGCCAGTATGCATTAATGATGAAGATTAATAGGCCATTGTGACATGTGGGTGCTTTAGTTGCTGCTGATGCCCATAAGACCAGAAGGAGGAAAATAATGTAGAAAACTACATCAATACCCTGAAGTGTGACTGAAAAAAAGATACAACACACACAACCACACAAATGATACACTTCTTCTTTAATGCACAACATTTATATTTCTCAGCAAGGGTCTAACTTTTCTAAACTTCACTGTGCTGGGCTTTTCTTTGCAAACTGATCTTCATTGTCAAGTCATGTACATCTCCAGCCATTGAAGTTGTTGTCAGCAATGCATTCTCTAAAAAAAAAAAAAAAATACTACAAAAAAATAAAAAATTACAACATCTCTTCTTTTGCGGATGTGTGTGTGTGTGTGTGTGTGTGTGTGTGTGGGGGCAGCCTGTATCAGAATGTGTGTGGAATTAAACTGTAAATAAACATCAAGAAAGGGGACTCGAATGCTGGTAGTGTCATCCAAGCCAGCTTGAACACAGCTAAAATTAAGACACAATATATAATCATGTAGAAGGCAAGCTGATTCATATAGTATACCCATATTATACAGTATTAATGTAGTGCAATTATAAATGCCAAATGTCAGTTTGTCTTCTACTTTAGTCTTAAATTATGTGCATGTGCTTCTGACTTGCCTCCCACAATGTGCAAGACAGAGGCAAAACATAAACCCTAGCTAGCTGACCAACCTAGCTCTGTATGTGTTGTTGCACAAAATGCACATAGCACTGGCTCTTCTTGTGCTTTCTTAATAAACAATCCACTTGCAAAATTTAATGCAAATATTCTTAACTTGTGCAGTTGTCTGAGTCAACATGAATATCTAACCAAATTCCACTGGTTTTCTTCTTGAATATTCTACTTGAACAAGCCACTTGAAAAAGTTTTAGTGACATTTTTTGTAGCTGTATAGTAGTTGTAGTTGTCTGAGTCTGACTACAAAAATCTAACTCAGTTCCATCAACTCATCTTTATTCTTTTGTATTGGTGAACAGAAACAAACATTGGATTATATCTATAGTGTTATGCACAAAATAGGTGATTTGATACCGTTTGCCATTTCCTTCTGATGAACTTTGTAAGTTCAAAAACTTAAACTGGTGTCAGCATGGCTCAGTTGGTAGCACATCCGCCTCTGGACCAGAAGGTCATGGGTTCTCGTCCCACACCGGGATGGACTTGCACCTAAAAATCACTGGCATCCGAGTGCAGTATTGGGGGGTGCTGTACTGCTGGGGTGTGCCATCCTTTGGATGAGACGTTAAACCAAGTTCCCTTCTGCCCATTCTGGTGTTGTCCTGGTGGGTGTCCGGGTGGAAGTAAAAGAACCCAGGGTACTCTTCGTAAAGAGCAGGGAACATTCCCAGTGTCCTGGCCAACATTCCCCTTCCCATAAACCGGTTCATGCAATTATCCAGGGTGTGTGTGGGTGATGATGTGCGATATGGCCACCACCACACATTCAGTCCTTCACTACCAGTCTAGCATTGCTTGTAAAGCACTTTGGGATACTGTGTATGAAAAGCGCTATATAAATGCTGAATCTTCTTCTTAAAGATATTCTGTAAATATCAGTTGGTCCAATAAAAGGTATCAAATCAACTATTTTGTGCACCTTGTTGTACAAGGACCAATACAATGACAAACAATTTTGTACCTCTATAATTTCAGAAATTTAAAACTATCTGAGGTCTTGCTTTGCTACATGTTTTAACTGTCACTGAATGTACACTGACTTCATAAGGGTGGACAGGTTCCAGATATGCAGTTTCATTCTGCATGCCAGCATTTGGTTGTTCCCCATGCAGGCTGGTCAGACACTAACACTTTTTAAACAGCAAGATGCAATGTATCTCAGGCAATGGACCCCCTTTCATACTACTGCCACTTCATTGACATTTTCTGGTGGTTTTCTCTTGATAAACCCTTTTTTACTTCAATAATTCATATAGGCCAACTTTAGCAAATCCAAATCCAAACTCAGCCTGGATTTGACAAATCCAAATCCACCACAGCTTTGCCCATTCCTACCTTGATCCTAATTTTTACATTTCTGCATTTCCAACAGAAAATCAACATCCAAATAACACTGAGGGACAAACAGTACATTGATTCTGAGGGATGTAGAATTAAGCTTTTTAATAACCTGCCTCAAGGGGTAATTAAAAAGAGGTGTTTCTACCTTTGATGAAAAACTTAAGAGAAGCTAACCTTAAATACCTCTTATATTCAAATTTACTGAGAGTGTGGACCACCAAGGGACTAAGGGACTATAATGGTTTTTATGCAGCAAAAACTGGTTTGCAGAAAGATCTAAAAAAACCCTGTTAAACACCGGCCTGGTGGCGCCATCGGGATTGACAGAGGAGAAGGAGGATCAAGCATTCAGCAACTACTGTCCTTCCTCTGGGGTGGGCGGGGGTATTGCATCACTCTGCAGCACAACTGGCGGAGGCCAGGGGCACTGTGGGTAGTGTGCACAGTTGAGGGCCGGAGTGCGGTGGGCGTCAGCATGTAGTGCGCTGATGCCATTGCATAACCGGCTCCAAGGGAAGAAAAAATGGCAGAAAATTGTGGAGTGATTGTGGCAGCTGATGTCTGTGCCCTGCACCCCCGGACATGAGAGGTGCGCCCCCCAGGTATCAGGATCCAGATCCCCCAAGGGGGGGAGCACTTTGCATGCTGGCCTGTGTGAAGGAGAGCATGTCACTGGTCAGACCAGGTCCGGGGTGCGGGTGCCGGCACCGGACGACTCGCCATCTGCTCCACAGTAGGAGCGAAAAGAACGTTGTGTTAAAAAAAAACAAAAAAAACCCTGTTAAGACATTAGTTCAAAATACATCAGAACATCGCAACAATATAAATATCTCTGTCAGCTAGGAGACCAAAGTGATGGGGGAGGGTAGGATGGAGCTGCACGAACTGCATACCATCACTATCTTAAAATCTTCATAATTAATTCATTTTCATGTGCCTGACACTGTCAACTACTTCTGTCTAGTAGTCCAAACAAATATTTACCATTCCCCAGTTTTGCTCCTTCTTTAAACAGCTTCTACAGCCTTCTAGTTATCAAATTAAAATGAACACTATGAACATATGAATCTGCCAGCAGAAACAGGCCTCATTTTCTATCAAGTCTGCTTGAATGTGTAGCTAGCCCCCTACATAGAAGCTGCCCCCCTCGCATTTATCCCCTCTCTCACCCTGTCCCATCCCTTTTTAAAACAGTCCACCATCCTACAGGATACCACCTCCTCGGGCAGAGTGTTCCACTTAGCCACCACCCTCTCTGTGAAAAAATGTCTCCTCATCTCTCTCCTATATCTTCCCTCCTCCAATCTGAGACCATAACCTCTCGTGCCCTTCCCCCTCCTCAACTTAAATTCCCCTACTGTACCTGTCTTGTTTATCCCCGTCATGTATTTAAAAGTCTCAATCATATCCCCCCTATCCCTTCTCTTCTCCGGTGAGTACATATTCAACTCCCTCAGCCTGTCCTCATAGGGTCTGTCCTCCAAACCCTGGATCATCTTTATTGCCCTGTGCTGTACCCTCTCCAGTAATCTGATATCCTTCTTCAGAAATGGGCACAGAACTGCATGCAGTACTTCAGGTGTGGTCTGACCAGAGACCTGTACAGAGGCAGGATCATCTCCCTCCTTCTGGAGAAGATTCCTCTTGTAATACACCCCAGCATCCTGTTGGCTTTAGCTGCCAGCTTCCTGCACTGAGTTGAGTTGTTCATATTCCCTGTAATAACCACCCCAGATCCTTTTCTTCCTCGGTGGTGCCTAACTGAATCCCTCCCAACTGGTAGCTCCTCCTAGGGTTCCTTGCTCTGAAGTGCAGTACCTTGCACTTCTTAGCACTGAACCCCAACTGCCACATTTCTGACCACTCTTCCAGTTTAGTTAAGTTGTCTTGTAGCCCTTGCCACCCTACTATATCATCCACCATCACCCTCATCTTGGTATCATCAGCAAACAAACTGATCTTACTCCTGATGCCATGTGAGATATCCAATATGAAAATCCCAAACAGCACCGGGCCCAATACTGAGCCCCATGGAACCTCGCTCATCACAACCCATGGGGATGAGAGTTAACCCCCCAACCCCCACCCTTTGCTGCCTCTCCTTCAGCCAGTTCACAATCCAGTTCACCATCTTTGTCCCCTGCCCCCACATACTCCAACTTACCCCCACAACTGCCCATGAGGCACTGAATCAAAGACCTTGCTAAAGTCCAAATACAGGACATCCACTGCATGGCCCTAGTCCAGTTCCCTTGTCACCCAGTCATAATACTCAATTAGGTAGGTCTGGCACGATCTCCCTGAGATGAACCCATGTTACTGACTGTCCTGGAGTCCATTGTCTTCCAAAAAGGTCACCAACCTCTCTTTCAGAATTGTCTCCATTAGTTTCCCTACAATAGATGCAAGGCTTACTGGTCTGTAATTGCCTGGTTCATCCTTTGGGCCACTTTTGTGGAGGGGCACCATGTGAGCCATCCTTCAGTCCTGTGGTATGCATCCTGTGCCCAGGGAGGTTTTGAACAGGTCTGCCAGTGGCCTGGCCAGGACCTCTTCCAGTTCTTTCAGCACCCTAGGGTGAATGCTGTCTGGTCCTGGTGCCTTATCCACTCTCAGAGACTTCAGACCCTCCAGCACCCTGTTGTTTGTATTTACCTTGTCTGTCACCCCATCTCCACCCTTGCCCACCTTCCCCATCCCCTGAGGTAGCTGCCTGCCCTTCTCTTTCATGAATACAGAACAGAAGTACTCATTTAGTGCTTCTGCCTGCTCCACCTCTTTCTCCACTCACCCCACATCTTTCCTAATCCTCACTATCTGGTCCTTGCAGCTTCTTCTCTCCCTTATGTACCTGAAGAAGTCCTTTTCCCCGTCCTTGATGCCCTTTGCTGGCCTCAGCTCTCTGGAAGCCTTGGCTGCCCTGACTAGTCTGGTTACCTCTTTGGACCTCTACACATACACTTCCCTGTCCTCTCCCCTCCCAGATTTCCTGAACCTCCTAAATGCTGCTTTTTTTTTTGCCCTCACCCTTTCCAAGACCTCCCGATTCAGCCTGTTTGGTTTCTTGGAACTACCCTGCTTGCTCTGTGTCTTGGTACATGACCCAGTAGCCTCCACTAGCCCCAGCCTGATGATTTCCCATTTCTGGCATGCATCCAAGTGTGGATGAATTCCTGCCAGGTGCCTCTCCAAAATTTTCCCCATCTTAACAAAGTCAGCCTTCCTGAAGTCAGCCACCCTGGTTCCTGTACCTACTGCATCCTTGCCCATGTTGAGCATGAACCACACTGAGTTATAGTCACTCCCAGCCAGCGGGTCTTCTACTCCCAGCTCCCTTACAGCCTTCCCATTAGACAGTACTAGGTCTAGAGTTTTTCCCCAACTGAGTTGGCTCATTAACCATCTGTGCCAGGAAGCTGTCCTGGAATGCATCCCATAGGACCTGTTCCCTTGCACTTGAGGTGGCTGGGGTGCTCCAATCCACTCCTGGTAGATTGAGGTTCCCCTTGATCACTGTGTTTCCCTTCCCACAGATCCTCCTGATCTGCTCAACTAATTCCCTGTCCAAGTCCTCAGCCTGAGCTGGTGGCCTGTACACCACTCCCATCCTAAGTGTCCTGCTTTTTAAATCCTGGAACTGCATCCATAATGCCTCATTTCTGCCTTCCTTCACCTCTTCCCTTAGAGACCTTATCCTCTCCCTTATGTAAATCACCACCCCACCTGCTTTCCTCATGCCTCTATCCTTTCTGTACATCCTACACCCTGGGATCACCATATCCCAATCCTGGTATTGGGTGGCCCAAGTCTCTGTCATGGCTGCAATGTTCTAACCTAATATTCTTCAGGTGAAGCTACCTCTGGCTGGAAGCTGCAACACTGGACTTAAGATTTGCAAGAAAGCGAGTTGTGCTCACAACAGAGGGAGGCGAACCTTACAATTTGCAACTGTCTTTGGTTTGAAGCAGATTCCTTAGGAAAGTTAATATTCTTCAGGTGGAGGATACTTCTAACTGAAGGGTGAAATAAGGAACTTAGAATTATCAGAAAAGGCAGTCTTTCAATTAACAGAGAGAGGTGGATCTTGCTTTACTTTTGCTACAATTGTTAAGATTTTCAGTGCAGGAAGAGTTTAAACCCACAGGGATTGAATACTGTTTACTGTGTCTGTCCCTGTGCACAGCTGACGTGTTTTGGGGCTGACTGCCTTCAGAGCACAAGTCACCAGGCTGTTTTGGGGCTGGGGAGGTTTACCTGTGTCTGACTTGGATGTTTGGATTTTTCTCTGTTTGATTAGCAGGGTATTTTCTCTGTCAAATTGTCATGTAGGGCATCTTGCTGACAGGAAGGCACTCATCGCAGCAGTAGGTCAGAGCTTTTAGCTGATTATTTTGTGAGGGCACAGTTTAGGCCCAAACCCTTCCCATCCCTCACCCCACCCACCACTCGGAAATAGTTCCTTTATACCTGGGGTTCTGACATCATTTCCTCAAGAGGGCAAGGTGCATATCACTGTCATATCCTCTCTAGCACACTGCACTGACAATATAAGCATACACATTATAGAATACATGTATTTCTATATAACAAACCAATCACACACACACACACAAAAAAACTAAACGAGGTAGACAGACATGTGGGGAGTAATGCAATGTAATGGCTGTGGAGCAGCAGTCTTCCAGGAGTCTTTCTGGAGGCTGAGATGCTGCCCTGTTTGCAGACAACTCTCTGCCCTGAGGGAGGAAGTTGCCTGTCTTCAGGCCGCACTGGACAGTAATAAGGGAACCTCCCCCATCCAGAGAGCACCAGAGCCACCACCACTACCTCAGAGGTTGCAAAGAAAGCATAGCAGTTGGACCACAGTGGGCTCAGGGAGGATAAGGGTGGTGGAACAGAGGCACACCCAGTCAGTTGTTCCACTCCACAATCCATACACCATTCTGGGGGAGCATAGTTCCCCTATGGATGCACCCGCAGAGGAGACTAAGGAGGTTGCAGACAACTGTCACAAGGGAGGCCCTCAGGAAGGAGGCAGAGGGCACCACAGGGAAAGGAAGCAGCTCCTGGTGGGGGACTCAATTATTAGGGGGATAGAACTGGGGGGAGGAGGAAAACTGAAGTAAGGTGCCTGCCTGGTGCCATGGCTTGGAGGGACAGGAAGCGCATCCTTAGGATCACGAGAACAGTTGCATGGGAGTCTGAGTTGGACATCATTGTCCACCTAGGGACAAATGACTTGGCTCATCATGAGATTAGAGCAGTGCAGAAGGACTTTGTAGAGTTGGGGAGGGGCCTAAGACAAGTAGCACACACAGTATCCTTCTCAGAGGTGCTGCCTGTCAGTGGCATGAGTGAGGCGAGGGTACTTTGCACCATGCAGTTTAACGAATGGTTGAAAAAATGGTGTGGAGCACAGGGGTTTGGCTTCATTGGGGACTGGGGTTCCACCTGGAGGGACACCAGCCTATACTGGCAGGATGGTCTGCATCTGTCCAGGAAGGGAACAAGTCTTTTGGGCAATCGGTTTAAATGCTTCATTGGCAAGCTTTTAAACTAGTCAAGGGGAGGCACTGATAAGCAGCAGGAAAATCCCAGCCTCCCTACAAAACAGGGTACTAAATGAGAAAAGACCAAGGTAGAAAGGTCAGTGGGGATGCTGCTACAGAAGGTAAAGCCATCAAAATGGAGAGCAATGAGTACCAATGCCCGTAGTCTGGGTAACAAGCTTCCTGAATTAGTGGCCTTGATGGAGGAGGAACATCTGGATATCGTGAAGTCACAGAAACATGGTACACACAGAACCATGACTGGGACGTAAACATACCAGGATACACTATCTACAGGAGGGACAGGGAGGGTAAAAGAGGAGGAGGAGTAGCTCCTACATAAGGGAAGGAATCAAAGCAACAGAACAAAAGGGTAAACAGGGAGGAGAAGAAGCACTGTGGGTCAATTTGGAGGCAGGCAATGGCACCACAATCCGCACAGGGTTGTATACAGACCCTCTCAGGGGAGGAAATGGACAAGGAAATGATAGAAAGTATACTTAGAATGGCAGAAAAAGGGAGATATTGCTGATGGGTGATCTGAATATGCCAGATGTTAACTGGAGTGCAGTTGCAGCAGCCACTTCTAAGAGTGGGGTTATTCTAGATGCCCACAGGGCATGCCTTAGACAACTAGTATTGGAACCCACTCGAGAGGGAGCAATCTTAGACCTGGTTCTCTCAAATGGAGATGGAGAGAGGATCACAGATGTAGAAGTGGGTAGCCATCTGGGAACTAGCGACCATCGAACAGTATGGTTCACAATAAACACAGCAATAGAGTCAAGCCACAAAAGCAAAAGTACTGGACTTTAGGAGGGCTGACTTTTGCCAAATGGGTGAGTGCCTAAGGAATGCACCTAGCAAATGGGCAGGAAGGAGGGTGGAAGAACAATGGGGAATAATAAAACTGCCATCACAGAGGTAACAAGCCTTGTGTGAAGCAAATAAACAAAACAAATGATGTAAGAAACCACTATGGTTCTCAAAGGAGGTGGCAGTGAAGGTTCAAGAGAAAAAGAAAGCCTTCAGAAAGTACAAGGAATCACAGAAGGAGCAGGACAGAGAATTGTATCAGTTAAAGCAAAAGGAAGCTGGGAAGGCAGTCAGAACAGCAAAGGCCCAAACTGAGGAAAAGATAGCCAACTCAGTTAAGAAGGCAGATAAAACCTTTTATAGGTACATCAGGGAGCATAGGAAGACCAAGGAAGGGATAGTGAGGCTTAGTAAAGGGAGGTAGGAGGTGACTGAAAAGGCAGAGATACTAAACAAATATTTTTGCTCAGTATTTACAAATGAAGAGGGGAGGTACCTAAACAAACAATAGAAACACTCTGGATACAGAAGTTGATACCAGCCCATTTACAGAAGAAAGGGTTCTGAAAGAACTCTTAAAACGAAGGTGAACAAAGCAATGGGGCCTGATGGGATTCATCCCAGAATTTAAAAGAACTAAGGGTAGAACTAGTGACACCACTGACTACCCTCTTTAAAAATCTTGGGAGGATGGGGTGGTACCTGAGGACTGGAGGAGGGCAGATGTGATTCCTCTTCACAAAAGTGGGAGCAGAGCAGAAGCAGGAAACTACAGACCTGTTAGTTTAACCTCAGTGATAGGGAAAACGATGGAATCACTTCTGAAGGAAAGAATTGTCGAGTACCTAGAGGCCAGAGGGCACAGGACCCAAGGCAGCATGGATTCACAGGAAGGTCATGCGCAGATGAATCTAATAGATTTCTTTTGACTGGGTGACCAAAGTAGTAGATCAGGAGGGGCTGTGGACATGGCCTACCTAGACTTTAGCAAGGCATTTGACACAGTCCCACACAAAAAGATTAATATACAAGTTAGCCAGCCTGGGAGGGGTCCCCAAGATGACAGCCTGGGTAAAGAATTGGCTGGAGAATAGGACAGAGGGTAATAGTAAATGGAGTCCACTCTGAAGAAAGGGTTACTAGTGGGTACCGCAGGGTTCAGTATTAGATTCCTCTTCAATGTCTTTATAAGCGACATTGCAGAGGGACTGAAGGAAAGTATGTCTCTTGCAGATGACACAAAGATCTGCAACAGAGTTGATGCACAAGGTGGGGTGATGAGAAGGGACTTGGCAAGGTTAGAGGAATGGTCAAATGTATGGCAGCTTAGATTCAATGCTAAGAAGTGCAATGTAATGCACCTGGGAAACAAAAATCCAGGGGAAGAGTACACAATAGGGGGTGAGGTATTGACAACAACAAAAATGGAAAGGGACCTTGGGGTAGTCATATCAGATGACTTAAAGGTGGGCAAGCAATGTGAAAGGGCAGTAAGGAGGGCTGGGGGGATACTAGGATGCATAGGGAGAGGCATCACCAGTAGAAAACAGGAAGTTGTTATCCCTCTGTATAGACAGCTGGTGAGACCCCATCTGGAGTACTGTTTGCAGTTCTGGAGACCCAGTCTCCTACAAGGACATAGACAAGATGGAAGCTGTCCAGAGGAGGGCAACTAAATGGTGCAGGGTCTACACCAGAAGACATATGAAGAGAGACTAAAGGAGCTTAATATGTATAGCCTCGAGGAAAAGAGGGAGATGGGGGACATGATAGAAACTTTCAGCCAGCATCTTCCAAAAAAAGAGGTGTGCAAGAACAAGGGAGCACAATTTGAAGATGGGGGGGCAGCTCAGAGGTAATGTAAGGAAGTATTTTTTCACAGAGAGGGTTGTGGATGCATGGAACAGCCTTCTGGAGGAGGTTGTGGAGTCAAAAACACTGGTTGAATTCAAGCATGCATGGGACAGTCATAAGGCAATTCTAGGGGTTGGGGGTAGAAAGAAGTAGGCTGCTGGTTAACTAGGATCTGCAGCTTATCCATTAGGTAGGGAAATGGGCAGACTGGGTGGGTCAAGCGGTCCTTATCTGCCATCACATTCTATGTTTCTATGTTTCTATGTCCACCACCCCACTGCCAAGAGAGCCTATAACTCAGCTGCTTTGTTTCCCAGACTTCTTGCATTCAGAGAGATGACTCTCCAACTTGTTTCCTCCCCTTCCTTATCCTGTTTCTCTCCATTCTAACCCCCTCCTGTGATCCCTCCCTGGTATCATCCTTGCTAGCTTGGAGGGTAAGCTTGTTCAGCTCCCCTGTCTGGTGGCTCTGCATTCCTGCTGCACACCCACCTCCCCCAACACCTAGTTTAAAAACTATAATCCTTGTTTGGCCTTGTGGGTAGTAGAAGGGCCAGATGATGGTTTCCTTAAGCCCGCCCTGCTGAGAAGGGCAGAGGTCCTTTGGCAGTAGGGACAATGTAAGTATTTTTGTCATGGATTTAAGCTCTTTTTTTGCTGCACAATATAATCACAAATTCTGTCTCACTTTTGCAGTACTGGGTGAATTTGGAACGGTAAGGAAAAAAATGTGTTGCCAATTGCTGGGCTAGGGATTTGGTTGATGGTGGTTTTTGGGACATACATGTCTTGTCAGAGCAATGAGATGTTTTATACATTTTGGATGGTTGCAGTGTTGGGGGTTTCTCTCGTGCCCTTCTTGTTTCACTGGTTGTCATTCCCTTAATGTTGCAGCTTGTTCTGATTCAGGGCATAAAAAACAGGAGAACTCTACTAATGCTGGACTTAGTAATGGATTCTGAGCTTGATTTTCTGTACTTATGGCAATGTGATAGGACAAAAGGGTATGAACTGTATTTGCTCATTGTTTGGATATGTTGGGGAGGAAATGTGTACTATGGCTACTCTAGGAGCTAACAAGCATTGCATAAAGTTGTATACCCATGTTCCAGTTTGCATGTAAATATTATGTTGATGCCATTGCGAAGAGCTTGGAAGGTTTTTACAGTTGACATTCTGAATAATAAGCCTCAAGATGGTAACTCTAGAGTGAAGACCCAAACAGCATATGACACAGCTATAAAAAAAGCCAGGGTGAAAAGACTCATTGGAGTAATGGATTAGGAACTTCATTACTGTAGCTTCCTTGTTTAATGCTTCACTTCAGTATGGCATGGGTTTTCAAATTAATTAACTGAAAATTGGATCTTAAACCAGTATTTTTCCACTTCTATTTCATGATCACTGCTAGATGAAGAAATTCAGAAACACACTTCCTGAAGTCCAGTTGCAGCTCAAACAGATGAGAGCATTTTGTTAAGGTACATTTTAGACTGGCATCGGCACTGCTCTGACTCTCTTAATACTTGGTGCATTTATAACCTACAGACAAAAAATGAATGGATCTATATAATCTCTATTATTACAAGTTTGAAAATATTTAAGGTGCTTATAATAGATGATGCCTACAGGTAAAGAGAACCAAGAAGGGACTGCTGAACCAAATAGCTGAATGGAATCTAAATCTAGAAACTGTTTCATCATTTAGGGTCAGGACTAATAACACTCTGCCATTATCTTATAGGCATGTGCATAGATTGATGAGGCATCAGTTCAGAAAGTGCACTAATCTAAATTTAGATTCTCATTTACCTTTTATGCTAGCACCTGCCAATTATACAAATAATAGTTTAATACCTCACAAGGTACTCTTTATGGTTCTCTAACCTACTCCAACATATCATGTATTACATGGTACTCTGTATGTTGAAATGGAAAAATAAGCTTTTAACCTTAACCCCTTGCTCTTTGTACAGTTTATTTACATTCCTGGAATATTAGAAATAATTTAAGAAATGTGCAACATACACTGCTATACATTATTTAGACATGTACAAGGGTATTTAATGTTTTTGGTAATTGAAATTAATTCATTTTTTTTAAATCTAGATTTAATATTTGCCGTATTGGTCTTTGCAAGAACAGATCCAGAAGCAAATGATTTTATACCTTTTAATGGACCAACATAGATGTAACAACAAGAACAATGTGCTCTAGCTTTTGGACCAACCAGTCCTTCTTTAGGCTTGATTAGGCTTCTGAAGAAGGACTGGTTGGTCCGAAAGCTAGAGCACATTGTTCTTGTTGTTACAGCTATGTTGGTCCATTAAAAGGTATCAGATCATTTGCTTCTGGATCTGTTCATTTTTTTAAATCATTTTACATCATTACAATAACAAAGTGTTCTTTATGTGTGGGGGAGTACTACGAGTATATTGTTTCCCAAGGCTTCATTTCAGAATAAGCAATGGGTTGGGGTTGGGTATTGTCAAACTTCCATTTCATAATCCTATGGTCTATAACTTTTAGTAGAATTTATATAACAAATTAGGAAATTCACATGAGGATACATGAAATCAGCTTGTTGTGTAATTTTTCTAAATCTAGAAGGGAAACAAAATAGGTACCTTTTATGATTCTTTCTATACTTCTCACACAATTTAACTTCTGTAAATGTTTATATCTTTCTTTCTTAAAAGAAAATAAAGTTTCTGGGTTTCTTATGCAAGAATGGTCTACTTTCCAAATTACAATTAATACAATAGGTGATGCAGCCTGAAAAGAAAGAAAGCTAACAAAAATATTTATCTAATTGGTAGTTATGTCTAACAGCAAAGAATATAATGTAATCTTGTAGAATATAAGTGGGCTCAGTCACAAACTGAAAAGATATACAGTCCTGCAATACCTAAAAAACCCTAAATCCCTCAACAGTCTTTTGACAGGAAACTCATCTAAACAGTGAGAATACAAAAGTAGTGTTAGGAGAATGGGTAGGGCAAGTCTTTGGCTCAGGTCAGAGTTCCAAAAAAGTGGGAGTTGTAATTCTGCTAAAGAGAAGCCTATATTTCCAAATATGTTCCATAACAGCAGATGATTCAAGTCACTATATTATTGTATGTGGGAAGCTAGATGATGGGTATGTTACTTTAATTAACATTTATGGTCCCAATAATCATAAGGTGTTCACAGAGATTTATAGCAAAATCAATAACTTTCTGGATAGTACAATTGTTATGGCAGGACATATGGGAATATTATTCTAGACTCCCTTCTGAAAAGATCAAAACCTAGGTACAATAGAACCAAATCTGATAAACATTTACAAACCTTAGTAGATAACCTGGATTTGGTAGATATTTGGAGGGTGTTAAATCTGGACACTAAAGTGTACACATTCTGGTCCAGTTATCTCCAGTCAGGAGCTAGATTAGACCACGATTATGTTCCAAAAGCAATAGTGAATAGGATAATAAACTCGAGATCATGGAGCACGTAATATATGACCACTCACCAGTCACTGTAACTTTCAGAGAAAGTACACGGTCAGAGTGTACCCACAGATGGGAAATGAATAACTACCTCCTGGAAAATGAGGAATGAGTGAGTAAATTAAGGTGGAAAACTAAGGGAAATCCTACAACAAAATAATCCCAAATGATACATCATGGGCCAATAACTGGGAGTTCCTCAAATGCTGGTTAAGGGGATATTTAATTTGTACAACAGCAGTTAAAAAGAAAAACAAAAGGAAAATGGGAGACCTTTTAAACAAAATTAGACTCATTGAAGGTAAATTAATTAGATTCCACACAAGATAACTGGGCAACATGGTCTAAACTCAAATCAAATCTGAAAACAGTATTATGAAATTATTAGAGGAGAAGCAGAGTTCACAAGTGGGAAATCAAAATTAAATTATATTGATTCAGGCCCCAAAGCTTCCAGAATATTATCTACTGTAGAATAGAAAATGTTGCGGTTCTTTATATTTCGCTATGTTCGCTGACTGAGGTGGAACCGCGAACAATAAAGAACCGCTAACATATGTTACCGCATAGCCCACCTAGTCTTCACTCATCATCTGCGGTTTTTATTCTCTCCCCACCAAAAACCATCTCCCTGCTCTTCACTACTCTCAGCATGAAAACCTGTACCAGTAATATTAGAAAGGCTAGTATACACAGTACCTCACTCCACCATGTCTCATCCAATTTTTGTAGTTGCTATGAAAACTCGTGACCACGTGGTACCTGTAATCTAATGCAGGATATATGGACTACAACAGACTACAGGGAAGAATCGGGGTAGAAAGTAAACTTTATTTTCTGATTGTGCTCATCAACTATAATGGACAGAGCTGAAACTGAGCTTAAACTTGACACCTTTTGTTGAATGGATTAGTGGCACATTAGCCTGTAATTGACCTGTAGTTACCTCATGTGCTATGGGTAATCAGCTTGCCTTGAAATGCAGTCACTGTAAAATGTGTTAAACTGTGAATTGTGGTTAATGATCGTTGGGGCAACATTACGAATATTGAAAGACCGCAAACATAACACAGCCGCACCAGCGCTAAATATAATTTACGCGTGATTAGTCTATTCTACAGTATTACCTATTAGATTGAAATGGAACAATAATGCTACAAGAATATTTTTTATTAATGATTTGGAGAATAATACTTTAATTGTAAGTCATACAAATAAACAGAGAATTTTATACATTTTACAAAGAGTTATACAATACAGAATAGGGTCAAAACAACAAAAATGTATCCAAGTTCTGCCAAGGATTAGAAATGCCAACGTTCCAAAAGAGTTTAAAGAAATTCTAGAGCAAGACATTGAGAAGGTAGAAATTATCTCAGCCATTTTTAGTTAAAAAAAGAAAAGAAAAGACAAAAAAAGAAAAGAAAGCTCCTAGACCAGATGGGTACTCAGCAAAATTTATGACAAATTGACTGATGAAATTAGTTTCATTCTTACTAATGTGTTGAAAGAAATAATTTTCCAAGGTATACACCACCAAAATATGTCACACGGTTTTATCTCTTCGATTCTTAAACATGGAAAAGATTCAACAGAGTGCAAAAATTACAGGCCACTATCCTTAATCAACACAGATCTTAAAATACTGGCAAAAATCCTAGCAGAAAGACTTGAAATCATTATGCCACATTTAATTGATGCAAGGCAAATGGGCTTCATTAAGAATAATATAGTGGAAGATAATACCAGGAAACACTTTCATTTGATTGAGGTCACAAGCAAATCTAAAATGGCATCGGGTCTCTTCTCATTAGATGCTGAGAAGGCATTCAATCACATTTTATGGCCCAATATTTTTGAAACTTTGAGGTTATATGATTTCCTGAACACATTTATTAATTGGATTAAATTACTTTATAAAAATCCAGCTGTTTCGGTAAGTACTAACGGGGTGAAATCAGACATGTTTCATCTAAAAAGAGGCACCAGTCATGGATGCCTGTTGTCCTATTTATTCAGTCTTACTAGAGACTCCTTAGTCAGATGATTATCAGCTTAGAAAGAAATTAAAGGCATTACATTAAACAATAAGGAACATCTGACATCTCTTTATGCAGATGATATTTTAATAACATTGTCAGAGCTTAAGAAAACCATCCTCAAAATACCGGACATTATGAAGGACTTTGTTGTAATCTCATGTTACAAACTAAATAAAGAAAAATACTTTTTTTCACTTCTCAACAAAGGATGCATAAATGGGGACATTACAGAACTGGGAATAGTTTAGGAAAAGGAAAGGGTGGATTATCTTGGAGTTAAAGTATTTAAAATAGTAGTTAAAACTATAAACAATAGCCTTAGCATTCTTTAAATTACAAGATAACTTAATCAGATGGAATAACTTTCCATTCGGCTTATGAGGTCATATAGAAACCATCAAAATGAATATTTAACTGGGGGCCTTATACCCCTTTATGATGATACCATATTTTATACCCCAAATAATGATTTATAAATATTCAAAGTAGTCTTTCCAATTTTATTTGGGTGAACAAAAGATGCAGAATGGACTACAACAAATAGGCCAGAATTAAAGACAATGAGGGAATGAAAGTCCATGATCTCTACTGTTATTATTTAGCACGTACAGTATAGTATACCAATACTCCAAATGGTTCAATGCCACAGAAGCAAGACACAGAAACACTGAATGACTGGAGACTGAAATTAGTGGGGCAAAAGCTCAGGACATAAAACTCATCTCATTACTGTTTGTTAAACCCTTATAGCCCCTTAAAAACAAAATTATGACTGACACCATATGTTTGATTTCTTAATGGTCTGCCCTCTTTGGCATGAATCTAATAAACTGAAACTGTAATCTACTGTATTTTGTGTAATCCAGACTTTACTCATAATAAACACGTCTTTAACAAAACAAATTGGATTAGTAAAGGTTTAATAAGTATAAACCATGTTTTTTTTCAATCGGGGTCCACGGCCCACAGGGGGTCTGCGAGCGACTCCCTGGGGTCTGAGGAACACCCTGAGAAATTGCAACCACGGTAAAATATTTTTTTTAGGTCTGGTGTTTGACCACGCTATCCCTAATTACAAACCAGTGATGGATATTTGCTTTCATTGTGGCAGATCATGCATGATGTTCAGGGGGTGTTGTCAGCTCATCAACCTTCATTAACATTACACTTCATTACACTATTCCAGTTGGTTGCTGTGAATTGCTACGATTAGTGTCTAATTACTGCCAATCACTTCCCTGATTGGTATCATCTGTTGAGTACAGTGATCCAACTCTGATCACTTGCTTTACTTCACTGCTTCCATCTCCTCGCTGGTCCACTCTGAGTTTTAGCCCGGTGCAGAGAAAAAACCCTGTGTGCTCATTGCCGATGCCGCTCCTCTCTCTGCTCCTCACTGGTGATTTCTAAGTGTTTCTTTGCTGGCTTTAAAACAAAATACAAACCTGATGCTGCCCACTCCTCCCTTCAGTTTACTAAGTGCCCGCTTCTGTTCTGGACAGTGACATTGCAATCTCAGAATCATGGAGTCATAGTTGACTGGGTAAGACACAGATCAAAAAATATCACTGCCAGTATTTTTTTTTTATATATATTTTCTCTAATCTGGCATGGTCGGCATGTCATAGAAACATAGAAACATTGAAGTTGATGGCAGATAAGGACCACAAGGCCCATCCAGTCTGCCCATTTCTTTTTCTACCTTATAAATGTGCCATCGGCTTTTGCTCTGTCAATGGCCTATCTATTCATACTCATCTGTATTGCTCCCTTATGCCTATCCCATGTCTGTTTGAAGCCCTGCACTATATTCATATCCACCACTTCCTGAGATAGGCCGTTCCATGTATCATCCACCCTTTCTGTGAAAAAGAACTTCCTCACATTGCCCCTTAATCAGCCTCCCTCTAATCTCATACTGTGTCCTCTTGTCCTGCTATTTTTCTTATATTGAAACATGTTAGACTCATTCATCATGCTAAAGCCCTTAAGGTGTTTGAATGTTTCGAGCTTATCACCTCTCTCCTTCCTTTGCTCTAGGGGTATACCCTATTGAGCTACGTTAATCTGTCCTCATATGTTTTCTGATGCAGTTCCTGCACCACTTTGGTTGCCCTTCTCTGGACTGCCTCAATTTGGTTAATGTCCTTGTGAAAGTGTGGCCTCCAGTACTGCATGCAGTACTCCAGATGGGGCCCTAACCAGCGTCTGTAAAGAGAGATTATTACCTCCTCTTCTGACTTGTGATATTCTCTCATCATTACACCCACCATCCTCTAGCCTTACCTACTGCTTTAGTGGTATGCTTGGATGATTTCAGGTAATCGGTGATGATGATGATGATGCCCAAGTCTCTTTCTTCCCTTGTGACAGCCAACAACTCCCCTCCCAGCCTATAGGTGGCTCCAGGGTTTCTCTTCCCTATGTGCATGATCTTGCACTTCTTTGCATTAAACCCCAGTTGCCACTCTTCCGACTATTTTGCTAGTTTATCCATATCTCTTCTTATTCTGTCCACCCCATCTGATCATCTACTCTGTTGCAGATCTTGGTGTCATCTGCAAACAGACAAACCTTACCCTCCAGTCCATCTGCAATGTCACTGATGAAGATATTGAAGAGGACTGGCCCCAGAACTGATCCCTGAGGTACCCCACTTGTGACTTGCATCTCTTCTGACTGTATTCCATTTACCACCACTCTCTGTTTTCTGCCCGTCAACCAGTTTGCCACCCAGTTGACCAACCTCTGATCCACCATGAGCCTATCCAGCTTATTAATCAATCTTCTATGTGGAACAGTATCAAAAGCTCTGCTGAAGTCAAGGTAGACAACATCAACTGCTTCCACTTGGTCCACCACTCTGGTTACCCAGTCAAAGAAATCTATGAGATTAGTTTGACAGGACCTTCCTTTTGTAAACCCATGCTGTCTTGGATCCTGTGCTCCTATGTATTCCAGGTGCTGCACTATCCTTTCCTTAAGGAGTGCCTCCATAATCTTGCCCACTACTGAGGTAAGACTGACTGGTCTGTAGTTCCCTGCCTCCTCCCTTCTACCACTCTTGTAGAGTGGGATCACATGAGCCCTTCTCCAGTCTTCTGGGACCTCTCCTGTGCTCAGAGACTCATGAAACAGTTCTGATAATGGCTCTGCTAATTCCACCCTTAGGTCCTTTAGTACCCTGGTATGTATGCCGTCATGTCCCATTGCCTTGTCCACCCTGAGCATATTGAGATCTTTAGGACCCTTTGTTTTGTGAGGGGACTAGTGCTCACCTCCCTCCCCTCTGTGTCCATGGTGCTGAGTTGTGGGCTCTGCCCTACCTTCTCTTCAGTAAATACTGAGCAGAAGTATCTATTTAGGATAGATGCTTTTACATGATCCTCCTCCTCACACGCCCCCTTATCTCCTTTGATCTTAGCAATACCCCCTCTGGAATATCTCCTTTCACTAATGTATCTATAGAAAGTCTTGTCACCCTCTTTTACTGTTCGTGCTAGTGTTTCCTTGGTTTGGGCCTTACCTGCCTTACTGCTTTCCTGCTTCCTTAGGGAAGTTTGGTATGCCTCCTTATCTTCATCCCGCTGTGTTCCTTATATTTCCTGAAGGCCAGCCTTTGGCTCTGACCTTTCTGCTACTTTTTTGAGAACCAAAGTGGTTTCCTTCTTTTGCACTTCCTTTTCTCTATAACACAATGGGATGTTGCTTCAAGTATTACATCCTTAATGCTTGCCCGCTTTGCCTGTACCCCCTCACCTATATTTCTTTTTGCAAGGGCTAGCTTAACTCTGTTGGTCATCTTATCAAAGTCAGCTCCTCTGAAGTCCCATATGTTTGCCTTGGAATGGGATGATTTAGTTGTAGTGGCCAAATTGAACCATACCATGTAATGGTCACTGGGCCCCAGATGACCTTCTACCTGGAGATCTGTGATCCTTTCCCCTGTTAGTCAGTACTAGATCTAGGATAGCCCTGTCTCTTGTGGGTTGTTGTACCAGTTGTTTGAGGCCCTCCACCTGCAGGGAATCCACCCTGTGTCTAGTTCTGGCAGATGTTCCTGCTGGTATTGACCAATTTGTATCTGGCATGTTGATGTATCCCATTATCAGAACCTCCCCTTTAGCTGTCATGTTTTGTGCATCTTCTAACAGTAATGTGTCTATGCCCTCCCCCTGGTCTGGGGGCCTGTAGACAACCCCAGTTCTTATGGCAGTCCCATTTCCTGTTTCCAGGGTGACCCACCGTTCTTCTGGCTCCTTATGTGTATTCTGAATTTCTGTAGCTTTGATATTTTCATTGACATACAGGGCCACTCCACCCCCCCTTTTTGCACCTCGGTCTCTTCTGAAAAGTATATTAGCCAGGTACTGAAGTCTCCTAAGGGTGGTTACTGGTAAACCACGTCTCATTAGTTGCTACTATGTTCAGTTTAGCCTCTGTCATCATTGCCTGCAGGTCTGGGATCTTGTTTCCCAGACTGCGAGCATTTGTGTACATGATTTTCCATTGGCCAGATTTCGGTGTGTTAGTTGTTGGTTGAGGTCTATGCTTCCCTGTAGCTGGGAGTGGGTAGCTGGACCTTTTTCCTTACTCTGGTGATGCAAATGAACTGCAAACATGCTGAACTCCTGTTTGATTACTAGCTGAGGGGGGAGGGGTGTTCTTCCCATTCGACGTATGATGTGCTGCACCCCTCTCCCCATTTGCTAGTTTAAATATTCTACAAAGACGTCAAACTTCTGCCCCAATGCACTGACTTAGTCAGATGCATTCCATCAAATTTAAAGAATGTTTGCTCCAAAACAGTTGCCAGTTCCCTACAAATTTGTGTTCTTTTTCCTGGTACCAGCCCTTGAGCCACATGTTTAGCTCCCCTAGCTCCCCTTCTCTCACCTTCCATCCATCTGCCCCCCTCTCCCAGACTGGCAGGATCTCAGAGAAGGAGATGCCGGATGAAATGGATGATAGTTTGTCACCCAGCCAGGTCAGGTGTCCCTTGGTCTTCACATCTGACCCGCTGGTGAGATCAATAGTCCCTATGTGTACCAGGACATCAATGTTTTCTTCTGCTTTCTGAACAATTTTAGCAATGCGGTCAGTGTCTCTCCATGCTAATGTACCTGGGATTCATCTGACTATTACCCCTGGCTGGAGATAGGTATCAACTCCCCGAATCACGGAGTCTCCTATGATCAGAAGTTTTTTGGATTTCCTTTTTGATTTTTTTGTTTTGGTTCCTGTTTTGGGCAAGTTTTGTTGTGCTAGCTCCTGTGCTGCAGTGTCCTGCTCTGCAGTGTCCTCTGTTCCTTTGTTTGATTTCGGAGATAGAGACAGATACCTGTTTGTAGTTTTTATATGGTTTGTGAAGGCAATATTTTGGAGATTACCGAGTGATGGGGTACCCGATTTGCCCCTCCTAACCACCCACCAACCTCCCAGACCAACTACCCTCTGTAGTCAAGGTGCTTCTGCTGGATGTTGGGGAAATGGCGGGTGGTTCTTATAATATATTTCCTCTTGAATATGAAATTTAAGGTGCACAATCTCTGCCCATGCTGCCTAGAGCTGAACCCTAAGATCTCCAATGGCCCAGAATATAGAACAGTGTCCTAAATCCTATAAAACTACCCTTCTGAAAAGTCCCAATTGACCCCCAGCCCCGAACCGGAGATCAGGCCACCTCCTCAATCTCCCATGGATTATCCTCCCATGGCAAGGCAGTGACAAGTTACCCACAGCTCAAACTCACCCAGATGGATCCAGCTGAGAAGGCTGCAAAGGTCTTAAGATCATGCTGCTCGACCTTTGCCACCTTTTCCTCCAGTTTTTGTTTCCTGCCTAGTGCAGATGTGCAATGATGTCTGAGCACCAAGCGTGCCAATGTCTGCCACGCACTTCTGCTTCCTTTGTAGCACTACTCGTAGTGCCCCGGTCATCACCAGGGGCCACTACAGAGCGGTGGATCCCTGGATCCCTCCCTAGGATAGCAGAGCAGTCCTCCAGATGCTCAATCCAATCCCTTTCCTGCCAACCCCTGGTGGCCCGGGCTTGAGTCTGAACCTGGGTCACCAGTGTGGTGCGAGGTGTGACATCTAGCACCTCACCCCTCAGTGCCACCAGGCTGGCCCACTGCCAATATTTTAATTTCTGTGTTAGCTTGGCACAGTAGCTCAGCCAGTTAGTTGGGTACATAAATGAATGCATTGTAGTTGTTGCCCCCCACAGTAGTAGATCAGTGACAGCAGTCATACAGAAAAGCATTATTGACTACAGTAGAGCAATGTCAATGAATTATGGAGACATAAATAATTGCAGTTGTTGTAAGTTCTTATAAGTGGAATGCTGAGCCCCCTCCAGCAGTGGTAGATCAGTGACTGCAGTCACACAGAAAGCACTAATGACTTGCATGAGTGCATGAGACTTCCATGAGAACAGTGTCACTGAATACAGCTAGTTTTACCACTGTTAGTTGTTATAAGTGGAATGCTGATCCCCCCCCCAGCAGCAGCAGATCATAAGTATGTATAACGATGGTACAAAACACGCAAGGACATACCCAATCTGTAGCCTGTTGGTAGGGAGTCCTTGACATGGCTGATAGCTGGCCATGGGGGCCCTGGACCAAAACAGGTTAACAACCACTGGTATAAACAATATCACAGACAGTTATAACCTCATTCATTTTATTAAGCTTGTACAGAATTTAGGAATACCAAACACAGATTTTGATGCTCAGCTTTAAAAAAGCATAAGGGAACATTCAAATAGTAATTTTCTGCCCACTAATATAAACAAAAAAAAAATTCTCAGCCTCTATGCAAATAAAGCCACATATATTTAACTTCTACAGCATGCTGATAGATTAGTTAAAAGGTTCTGCTGTGGAGAACATTAGATGGTGGGCACTAAAACATAAATCTAGATGAGTGGAACTGAAACAAAATGTGATTAAAGACCTTGAATATGAAGTTGGGTCAGTTTAAATGCCTTCATAATCTTTACTGTACTCCATCCCATCTTTAGAACATGGGTCTAAGAGTTACATCTAACTGCAACAGATGTGGAGAAACTAATGGAACTCTTATACATATATTCTGGGAGGACATAAGAAGCCAGTTTAGTAATACAATTTAGCTAAATGGAAAATCTAAATCTAGAAACTTGCATTATAAGACATGTTGACCCTAGAAAAACTGGATTAAAGAACAGAGATGTAATTGGTACTGCAGTAAAGAATACAGTTCTGAAAATATGGATAGAAAATAGACCACCTAATACCAATGAATGAAAAAAGCAATTGCTTAGAAATCCTTAGAATGGAAAAACTGTCTCAGTATATGGATGGACAAGATGGCAACGTCTTATCAAAATGGAAAACTATTTCTAATTTATTCGCATCTGATTTTACCAGTACATAGTTCCTCATAGTCTCTCCCTTTAGATATTGCACGAGTCCCTTAGTATTAAATCTCTTTGTGTGAAATATTTTTGTTGTCCATCTTTCCCAGGATATAGCACTGCATTCAAAAGCAAAATGTTATTCTTTAGTGGTTATGCAGAGAAAATTATAATAAAAAAAAACAAAAAAATAAAAAAAGAAACTCACTAGCTTTCTATTATTCTTCCTCGTTCCAGCTTTTCTTCTATAGCCTCTGTCTTTCTTTCACTTCCTAACTGACTTTCTTATGTAGTAGATAGAGAAGGGTGAAACGAAAAACTGATTAGTTAATAAATGCTAAAGTAATACATAAAATGAATGTTTAAGATAGTTAAGTAGTTAAAATTTGTTGATTTATATCACTTAAAAGTTATTTAAATCTAGTACATTTAGTAGTTTAGTTCATTGTTTGATATTTGCCTATTTAACTCAAGAGTATGAACGTTTTTAGCATTGCTGTTCTGTGCTATAATTATTTTTTGAAAATATTTAATGAAATCTTGTTGACAAAAAGAAAAATCCATGACCCCAGCCTCACTGAAACAGAGTATTGAATTATTTTGGGGTCTGGAGCTGGGCCAGAAAGGGGACATTCAATCAAATGCTTGATCTAGTGCTTGAGTGGAATCCCTGTGCTGTATGGAGCGGGGGTTATGGGATATGGCAGTTTGACAAGGATCTCCTCATATTCAGAATTAAAGAAAAAATCATCCTCTAAAGTTCAATCTCCCAGCCCTTCATGACAGCTTGGAGGGCTGGGGATGCCGAGGCTGGCCAAGGATGGGCATTGGGAGGTTCTTGATGAGGTCAGGGGTAGACTGACTTGAAGGGCAGATAAACACTTTTGCTGCGGTCAGTTCACTGTTAACATCTGCACCTCCTCACTATTGCATGTCGTGAATTTTGGGATGCATGGATGCGCATCCCTATCCCGCATCCCTGTGTCTGCTCCAACACGGCTGTGTGGGAAGTGGTTCAGCTGTGGCTGGATAAAGTGCTGAGGGCCACCACAACCCACCCATTGTTCTTTGGGCTAATTTACAATAGTTACCTGTTCTGCTTAACTCTACAGCTCTGAAGACTAAAGAAGGAAGAGGAAAAACTTGAACACAATCAGAGCGATTGATATACAGTTAACATGCCCACTGTATAATAAATAGACCAGTATGTTTTTTTCCAGTTATCGCCTTCCACCAGGATAGACCACAGATACTTGATGAGATACCATTTAAAATATTTCTTTGTGTGTGTGTGTGGTGGGGGGATGCGGGCGCTAAATAGCAGCTACATGGCAGGACTCTCAATCCCTAAGCCCATCTCCTGTGCTTTTTTATTTCAATAAACTAGGCAGTTAAGTCATTGTAAAAGCAAAACCAAAAGTACCATTTGAGAAAAGAAGGAACATGGATGAATACTTTTGAAATTCAGCCTCCAAACTGACTTGAGGAGCAAAAACAGAGCAAAAGAAGGCAGCAGCAGCTGCAAACATGGCAACTGCAGCCAGTGTGGTTGAGGGCCATGGAAACGTCTCCCTGTCAGCAACGGAGATGGCAGCCCTTGGCAGAATGGTCACTGAGCAGGCGATGAGTGCTGAGCCCTAAATTAGAAAGGATTGCTGGGAGCCTGTAGGAGCTCAAAGAGCAGACAGCGGGACAGGCATGTAGGCTCATGGAGGCAAAGGGGTGGATATCAGTGGCACAGGACATGCTGCAGCTGCTGTCAGAGAAGGTCACTCAACTGGAAAAGTAGTTTGAGGAGCTCAAAGAGCAATTAGATTATCAAGAAAATTATAACAGGTGCAGCAAATTTCACCTAAAAGGACTACTGGAAGGAAAGGATGGGGATAAAGTGAAGCACTTCTGCAGTGTGATGCTTCCCAAGCTTCTTGACATGCTGGTGAAGGGGGGAGGACAAAAATCGAGAAGGCCCACAGAGTACTCAGGTTTAAGTTGCTGGGGGATGCACCCTCCCCCCCAGGCAGATTGTATTCAGGATGCATCATTTTGGGGACAGACAGGACCTGCTCGCAGCCTTCAGCCAAAAGAAGGAGGTGACTTAAGAAAGGACCAGTGACCATCACATGGTATGGTTCAATTTGGCCACTAGAACAAAATTATCCCATTCCAAGGCAAAAATATGGGACTTCAGAGGAGCTGACTTTGATAAGATGGCCAACAGAGTTAAGCTAGCCCTGGCAAAAAGAAATACAGGTGAGGGGGTACAAGCAAAGTGGGCAAGCATTAAAGATGCAATACTTGAAGCAACATCCCATTGTGTTAGTGAGAAAAGGAAGTGCAAAAGAAGAAGGAAACCACTTTGGTTCTCAAACACAGTAGCAGAAAAGGTCAGAGCCAAAAGGCTGGCCTTCAGGAAATATAAGGGAATGCAGCAGGACAAAGATAGCGAGGCATACCAAACTTCCCTAAGGGAAGAAGGGAAGGCAGTAAGGCAGGCAAAGGCCCAAACCAAGGAAACACTAGTACGAACAGTAAAAGAAGGTGACGACTTTCTATAGATACATTAGTGAAAGGAGAAAGTCCAGAGGGGGTATTGCTAAGATCAATGGGGATAAGGGTGTGTGCGAGGAGGAGGACCATGTAAAATCCTAAATAGATACTTCTGCTCAGTATTTACTGAAGAGGAGGTAGGGCAGGGCTCACAGCTCTGCACCATGGACATGGGGGGAGGGAGGTGTGCACTAGACCCTTCACAAAAGAAAGGGTCCTGCAAGAGCTCGATAAGCTCAGGGTGGACAAGGCAATGGGACCTGATGGCATACGTACCAGGGTACTAAAGGAGCTAATGATGGAACTAGCAGAGCCATTATCAGAACTGTTTAGTGAGTCTCTGCACACAAGACTGGTCCCAGAAGAATGGAGAAGGGCTCATGCGATCCCACTCCACAAGAGTGGTAGCAGGGAGGAGGCAGGGAACTACAGACCAGTCAGTCTTACCTCAGTAGTGTGGCAAGATTATGGAGACACTCCTTAAAGAAAGGATAGTGCAACACCTGGAATCCATAGGAGCACAAGATCCAAGATAGCATGGGTTTACAAAAGGAAGGTCCTGTCAAACTAATCTCATAGATTTCTTTGACTGGGTAACCAGAGTGGTGGACCAAGGAGGAGCAGTTGATGTTGCCTACCTTAACTTCAGCAAAACTTTCGATACTGTTCCACATAGAAGATTGATTAATAAGCTGGGTAGGTTCAGGTTGGGTCAGACGTTGGTCAATTGGGTGGCAAACTGGTTGAAAGGCAGAAAACAGAGAGTGGTGGTAAACGGTATACAGTCAGAAGAGATGCAAGTCACAAGTGGGGTACCTCAGGGATCAGTCCTGTGGCCAGTCCTCTTCAATATCTTCATCAGTGACATTGCAGATGGACTGGAGGGTAAGGTTTGTCTGTTTGCAGATGGCACCAAGATCTGCAACAGAGTCGATGATCCAGATGGTGTGGGCAGAATGAGAAGAGATCTGGATAAATTAGCAAAATGGTCAGAAGAGCGGCAACTGGGGTTTAATGCAAAGAAGTGCAAGATCATGCACATAGGGAAGAGAAAACCCTAAGACACCTGTAGGCTGGGAGATGAGTTGCTGGCAGTCACAAGGGACGAAAGAGACTTGGGTGTCATCATCACCGATGACCTGAAATCATCCAAGCAGACCTCTAAAGCAGTAGGTAAGGCTAGAGGGATGTTGGGATGTATTAGTAGGGGTATCAGAAGTCGGAAGAGGGAGGTAATAATCCCTCTTTATAAGACACTGGTTAGGCCCCATCTGGAGTACTGCATGTAGTACTAGAGACCACACCTTCACAAGGACATTAACCAAATTGAGGCAGTCCAGAGAAGGGCAACCAAAATGGTGCAGAGACTGCATCAGAAAACATATGAGGACAGATTAACTGAACTCAGTATGTATACCCTAGAGCAAAGGAGGGAGAGAGGTGTTAATATTGAAACATTCAAACACCTTAAGGGCATTAACAAGGTGAAAGAGTCTAACATGTTTCAATATAAGAAAAATAGCAGGACAAGAGGACATAGCATGAGATTAGAGGGAGGCCGATTAAGGGGTAATGTGAGGAAGTTCTTTTTCACAGAAAAGGTGGTGGGTGCACGGAACAGCCTACCTCAAGAAGTGGTGGATTTGAATACAGTGCAGGGCTTCAAACAGGCATGGGATAGGCATAATGGAGCAATACAGATGAGTATGAATAGATAGGCCATTGACAGAGCAAAGGCCTATGGCACATTCATAAGGTAGAAAAAGAAATGGGCAGACTGGATGGGCCTTGCGGTCCTTTTCTGCCGTCATCTTCTATGTTTCTATGTTTCCATGGGCCAAGCTGCTCCTCCATCAGGACTTTTTGATGTGGCTACAAAAACAGAGAAAGGCCTTTGAGGAACTGCTGGATGAACTGTGGTGCCTCAAAATAGACTTTGCTTTTGTGTACCTGGCTGTGATGAAAATTCGGTATGAGGGAGCAACTTATCCATTCTGGGACATCAAAAAGGTGAAGGGATTCATGCTGGACTGGAAAAAGAAGAATGGGTGAAGAACCAAGAAAATCGACAGTTTTGCTATCCCCATCAAGTGACACTACTGAATTGAGATCTGAACCCTTGGTAATATTGCTTGTATGGTGGGAATTTGGACTTGAAAACCTACCACCCTGGAGGCCGTGTGATAACCCCTGACATGGGATAAATTACTCCCAGTATACTGCTGCAAACTGTGAGTACGTTGGTATTAATCATGGCTCTGGTGACGTCTAAAGGATGAACAGAGGATGCTGGGGGCCAAGGGGTAGCAAAAGACTCAGGGGGTGTCTGTTATGCTGTGGCTGACTGTAGGACATATGGGACACATGGAATGAAGCCTGTTGGACAAAGTGGCTGATGAGATTCCTCCAGGGCCATAATGCTGTAAATTAGGGCTGGCACCTAGGGAATCTTGTTATGGTAACAGGAAAACATCACCTATGGAGGGGGGAGCTGCAACCTGGTTGTGAGTGTGGTCTGCTCTTGGGGTGGCCGGGGGGGGGTGGAGCCAGGTTTGAAGTGTCCACCCAATACCTTGTCTGCTGTGCTTGGGATTCAACATGAACAGGAGGCACATTTGGGTGTTAGAGTGACCCCCTGTACTGAAGAACAGCCACATGGAACCACACAAGAGAGGCATGGAGGGGGGCTGTTCCCTGTGGGATAGAGAGAGGAATGGAGTTTGTCTGGATGGGCTATGTCTGCCACCCACATGCCTTGTGTGAGTTTGACTAGAAAAGGACATAAACTAGCACATGGCACACTTCCCTAACCAGGACCAAAAGACTGATAAGCCTGCAAGAACTTTGGGAATATTTGGAGGGACTGAAGGATGAGAGGGAATGCCATGAGCTGTGGGGGTGCAGAGGCCCTTTCACAGTTGGGGACCCAGTAGCTACCTGAACCACAAGGTCGAGGGTGGGGGGTTGGGGGTTTCCTGTAGCCCTCCAATGGGGGGGGGGAGATACCAGCCCTATGATCACACACTGCAGGGGGTAGGCATGCTAGATATAGTTGGACAGAGTAAAATTAAAGTTCTAGTTTGATGGAAATATAATGGTTGTAAACCAACATTATGATGCTTGTGGGAAGGGAAAACAGCCTATTTTCTTAAATATGTGCAGGAGGAGATTGGAGGAGAGAAGGAGGAGAAGGTCAGATGCAGCAGGGGTATGGCTACTTGGAATGGACTAATGTGTTGTGAGGAGAATGGGTGAAAACTTGTGTGGGCACCTGCTTCGAACCTGGGAAGTGGATGGGCTGCAGGATGCCATACAGAGAAATACTGAATGCCGACATTCTGGTTTCATTGTTCTTGTTCATGATTCTCTTATGGTTGCCTATCTGTATTCATTCTGCACATGTAATTGGGGAAGTACAAAAATCTTGAAAAGGAAGGTTGGTACGGATTGGGAGATGACAGGAGGGGGACAGAAACCCCTTAAAGGTAAAAGGAAGGGGGCTTGGCCTCCAGATACTGAATACCTGATAGTGACCCATGATCACGAGGGTCAATATTGTGTCATGGTACGTGAGGAGGTCCTCATCACCAGTAAAATGGAAAAAGTTGTCAATGGCTCTAAAAAGGAAAACTGCACATGTAGCTCAGCTATAAGAGACCTACCTCACCTAATCAGAGCACACAAAATTAATGGGGGGCTGGGAAGGAGCATGTTTCTCAGCACCTTACTCCTCGCACAAATGAGGAGTCACAGTATTAGTGCACAAGAATTGGCCACTGCAAGTGTAGAAAGTGGTGCCAGATCTGCAGGGAGGCAGGTACATTTTTGTGAGTGGGAGGTAAGCAGGACCAATGTGACACATGGCAGTGTATATGTACTGACTGTGTTTGACTCCAAATTTTACAAATGACTTTTGGGCATACTAAATAGAGAGCAATTCCCAAATCTGGTGATTGGGGATGATTTTAATTGCATTATGGAACCCAGACTTGACCACTTTGAGGAGGGGTGGACAGGCATGCAGCAGCGTTAGCTAAATGAAAGCAAGGACTAGTGGATCTTGACTTGATTGATGTATAGCAGACTTTAAATCCAGGGGTGAGGGAGTATACATTTTACTCCAACCCCCACTGGATGTGATCCAGGTTGGATTATATCTTTGAACCCCCAGAGACCAATATTAGCAAGTGATTGATGCTGAACACAGCCCCCTATACATATTGGACCATGTGATGGTCCAGGTTACTCTACAGGTGCAGGGAGACGGACCTCCAGCATCGAACTGGAGGTTCCCAACCTACTATCTGGTGAAAGAGGAATTCTGTCAGTATCTTAAAACCCAGTGGACTCGGTACATTGAAACAAATTTAGCACCTGTGCCCTTGAAAAGTGTGCTATGGGAGGCAGGAAAGGCATTCATGAGGACGGTGATAAATGGCTATGTATCTAGAATGAGGAGGAAGTACAGAGAAAAGAAGGCAGGAGTTGGAAACTAAACAGAAAGATCTAGTAAAGAAGGTTGCAGCAGGGGTTGGGGAAGAAAGTACGGAGCTGACTGCAACCATAGAAGCCCTAAATCTACTCTTCTTGGGGGAGGCTAAAACAGCCCTGTTCTTTGCAAGATAGCACATTTTTGAAAAGGGGAATAAGATGGGGTCATTGATGATGAGGTTGGTGCAGGGCAGAAGGGGGCCAGCCAAAACTGTAACAATCAAGGAGGGATATGGGAACACAGCCTGAGACTCTGGGGCTATCAGGGAAGCCTTCCTGGCATTCTGTGCGAATCTCTACAAGGTAGAATGCCAGGGAACAGGTGAAGTGGCTACTACCTTCCTCAGTAGCAGACTGAAATGTTGTTTTACTTAATAATCTGTTGTGCCCTGTGCATCCAAATCCCTCTCCTAGTTGGACCATTGGTTGGATATGATACTTTTTCTACCCCTCCTCTGAATAAGATGACAAATCCTTCTCCTCTAATTGTTATGCTTAATATAACCACAATGAGAATGCTAAATTTATCCAGGGGTGGGTTCTGGTTTTTCACTAGGAATTTCTGTAATTTTTCTACACCACCCTTAGGTCACCGCATAAATACAGTGGTAGTTACAGATAAGTTTCATCAGTAACTCAGTATACTGATCGGTGGCACTCTGTGCCAAGTGGTAGCGAGGGGGTACCGCATTGCCGCAGTGTTGCATACCAAAATAAAACTTTTCTTAAATGCTATTCATCAGTTAATCACATGATGGCTACAAGAGCCATCACATCAGTTCTGCATGCCTGAAACCTAAATACAGTTTCTCCTCAAATAATTATCAGTAGATGGCATGTCATTCACTTTTGATTAATCTAAAGAAGCTCATAAACACGTTTTTTTAAAATCCCCCTGTATGAATATATAAACAGCACATACAGACTTGATTTATTGTGAACTAGAGAAAAGCATTTAGCATATGGGATGTCTTCAAGTTTAAAGCATTGGCAGTGCATTCTGTGAACAAAGCTTTTCTAGAACTCGTTCATGCTGTTTATATGTTTGCAGCAACTTAAAACTTACAGTACAGGTCTCTGTATATAATAAACAACATTGTCTGCACAGAATAAGCTACCAACAGGTTGTCTAGCATCCCCCTCCCCAAACCCCAGAAGACTCACTATTTAATTAATTGAAAACAACAACAAAAAAAACTTTCCCTTGCAGTCTGGGGTACTCCGCTCCCCTTCTCCAATGCAGCCCAGATTAAGTAGTAAAAAAATCAGTTTCCCCATCCCCAAACTGGTATTTAGTAATGGCCTCAGAACTTCTAAATGAAAAATCAGTCCATACACTGTTTGTGTGTTATTTATTTATTTAACTGTTTCCACTTTCCAGTTTAGTGTGTCAGTGCGGGAAATTCAAGCTGATGTAACATCTTTGCTTCAGTTGCTGTGAATGTTTTTTTTTTATAATGCATACAATAAAAACAGAAAAGTTAATTGACTGATGTTTCAATTTCTACTCTGAAATTATTTTTTTTTATGATAATGTTGCATTTTCAATGAAAACGATCCATTTTATGAGTCGTCAGACGTTTTACAAATTTCCCATAAATTCATGTTTTGATCCTACAGTAAATGCTTAAACAGTTCTAAGTGGTATAGAAATGTCCTGTGAATCCAGAAAATGTACACAGTCTTAAATTCTATGTTGTCCTGCTCCTGACTACTGTATTCCTTTGTTTTAATTCAAGTTATTTAATCTTCATGTTATCCAACCTGCCCTGTGATGAAACGACAAAATGTGACAGGGGTCAGAGGTTCAATGACTCTCTGGTAATTCAGTCTTGATCCAGATACATCCTTTAGTTGAAGTCATTTCAATCATATTCAATAATTTTAGCATTTGCCTTGTTTTTGCAGCACTAAAGCATGTAACCAGTGTTTTCATGCCCTCTAAGTTAATACTAACAGCTATCACATTCTGGTGTTTATTAGTTTTGTTTCAAACAAATTTTAGTGGGTAACTGAATGCATTCATTTATTTTTTTCATTTTTTTTCTTTGAATGTACATCAGCTTTTATTTTCCAGTGCCAATATACTACCACCAGCCGTAAAAGAAAGCCATTACACAAATCTTCTGCCCCCCCCCCAAGCTAGCTGATTTGGAGTCGATCAAACAAAGCAAGACCTATCCATTTCCTGTTGAGCTGGGTGACCATAGATAGAAGATGCAACCCCCACTGTATAAAAATAATCAAGTTATCTCTTGGGGGAGGGAAAGTTCTGGTGTAAAATAATTTTCTGAAGAGGAGTTAGTCTTAAATTTAGCCTCTCTGGCATTATTTTATGCTACTGATCTTTGCTCTTCAGTCCCCTATTTAATAGGAGGGACCATGGAATATCCAGGGCTGAAACATGAGACAGTTGAGAGGTCTTGTTGGCAGCATTTCAGTGTGTAAACACCAAACAGGTCAGCTTAAGGATACTTAAAGATTTTAAGGCTGTCACCATAATTGCGGAAGCACTGAAGCCACATAATAGCTCATACCTGCCCAATTTTCTCCTTATTTGTAGTCACATCCGGTTTTTCTCCCCAAGTCTGCCAGTGGGAGTTTGGCACAGGTATTGGCATTGCTCCCTGCCATATGGTGTGCCTCTATTGTCTGTGCTGTGCTTGTGTGCTCGTGGTGAAACTTTTTTACAATCTGTCCTTTTTTGGGTCTATACACACTCATTTCTGGCAGTCCTGACCATAAATGGGACCATAAATAGGAGTAATAATTACCGGTCATCAAAAAGACAAAACTGTGTAGTTAGCACAATGCGGCAGAAAACTCAGCTGGTAAAAAAGTTCTGAACAATCTTTCAGAAACAAAACCCCTTATAACATCCACAAACAGTGATGCATGGTCACAGTAATAAAAGCAAAACAAAATGGCATTCATTCTTTCCTTACTAGAGACATAGGCAGTGTAATAAAAAAATAAATTTCAGCTATATGTGACATATATTTGTTTGTTGTGCCTTCTTAACATATTTTATATTGGTTTTGCCCCATCTATTGTTAAGATCATTAAATAAATCCCAATCCTTGTGTATATTAAACACATTGTGTGCTGTACAGACTGTATAGAGGTCTGTGTCTATTAACTAGATGGTGGTGGTTGTACTCACTCATCACAAAGCTCAGCTGGTAAAAATGTTTTGAACAAGCTTTCTGAAACAAAACCTTATAACATCCACAAACGGTGATGTGTGGTTGTAGTAATAAAAGCAAAACAAAATGGTATTAATGCATTCCTTTCTAGAGGCATAGGCAGTGTAATAGCAAAATCCATTTTAGCTACATGTGACACACAAATTCCCAAACCGAATCTACACCCTTTGTTCCTGAGGTGAACACAATACCCACTAAAAACATACAGTGGTTGTGATGCGCTCATGACCGTGGAGCCGTGATATAAATAATCATTTATACAGGTCACAATATTGACTGTTGCTTTGACCAAATTAATTAGAGAGAGAGAGGCAGAGAATGAGATAGACTCCAGCTGTTTTCAGATCAAGCCATAAATCACAGATAGGAAAGCTGCTTTGAGTACAGCTCATCCAACTTGGGATAATACATAGCAAAAAAAGATAATGATCTCATCAACAATGTCACATAATTACAACTTACAGCTCTGTCATTTCAGTCCAAAGAACAAATGGAAAGGGGAAGCATGGTTAAGCAAGACACATTGTATATGAAATGGTGATAAAGCTGACATTTTTCCATGGAGCTATAGTGTAGTTCACTTACTGGTCAGTGATTGTTTGCTGATTTGCATGTCTCTTTTTTGTTACAGATGGGTGTGCTTTGGGTGTCAGCTGAGGGAGGATTTTCCTGGTATACATTGGTTAATTTTGCTGCCTGTCTTAGCAAGCCCCCCCCCCCAGCATACTTACACCCAAATGTCACCTATCTGTGAAATACAGGAATGCAATAATGTGACCAGTAAGTGAAATACACTTCAGCTGGATATAAAGAGAAATGCTTGATTTTTCACTATTTCTTTATTTACTTAAATGTACTTTACTGTTTTTCCTTCGATAGTGAACTGGATTTTAGTTGTAGTACTGTACGATCACAGATGGTTACCATAGGAGCTGGGTTTGTAGAATTTTTGGTGGGGCCCAGGGGTCGGGGTCACAGCCCCAAATGGATGTCCATGGGAGCAGAGGGCCCTATACAGTATGTGGGTTCAGGGAGTTAGGCTGGACCACAATCGGGACCTCCGCTATTAGTGTAGCACTCCATTTATGCTACTTGCCCACTTACAGCATGCTCTGTGCCATGTCGGCCTGTTGGTTATTTTTTATTTATATATTTGAGTTGAGGGGCTTTGCCTCCACACCTGCATGTTAAAAAACAGGGGAGGGCAGAGCCCCTCTACTCAAATAAAATGAACAAAACCTCATGGTATGCCCAAAACCATGGACTGTCAGTAATTTTCCATTAGTTCATTTGTGTTGGGGAGGTTTGCCCCTCCCAACACCCCCATGTTAAAAAAAAAAAAACAAGGGTGTGTGGGGGCAGAGCCCATCAACTCAAATACCACAAAACCTCACTTATAGCACACTCTACAACACATTGGACTGTCAGTTATTTTTTATTACTTTATTTGCATCAGGGGGGCTTTACCCCACCACACACCCCCTTTTTAAACAAGGGGGCATGGGAGCCAGAGCCCCACAAACTCAAATAAACTGACAAAGTCAAAATCAACAGCAAGCATGCAACAAAAGTAGCTTAACACAGCTACAGTACAGCACAGCAAGCACACAAAATTATGCTGTATTCTCTGTAGCTTTGCACTACGCTAATAGTGGCCATCCCATAGTCTACACACTCACTAAACAAGCCAGACAGATAATATTGGAGACATTTCAGAAAACTGTAACATCATACATTTGTTAAACCTACAAACTGCCAAGAGTGAAAACATTGCTCTTTCAGGTTTTGAATAAAATGGTAATTACTTTTCTTTCCTGGCACATCCCATTGTTAGGCTAGGCAACCTCTATTCTGTCTCTTGTTGTAAAGATATACTCTCTACTCTCATATTCTGTTGTTGAAGTTGTAAGTCTGGCTGAACAGGCCCCATAACTTCTTTGGAAAGACAGCAGCCCCATCCCTATTTATTGTGCAGCTCGTCTGAAAGCCGTTTTTTTCCTGTGTGTGTGAAATGAAACCCCCAGTGGCTTTTTATCTCCATGTTTGAGCCTTGATGTGTCCCTCATTATGAAGGTCAGTGTCCCCTCACCGTCCCACATTTTGAGTGTCCACGGACCATGAACTTCATTTCAGTGACAAAAGGTCAAGAGGTGTGGCAGACTAGATGGACCTCTGTTTTTTCCTGCCTCACGATCTGTTTCCATTTGTCTGTCTGCCCCCTTCCCCACTCAGTGACAGACCAACAGCCACCAGAACAACACAGTCACCTCACCCTCCAGCCAGGGGGACTGATTGACCCCCTCCTCATTTTTTTCTTTCTTTCAACTGTTAAACTAAACTTCAGACTTCTCTCTGAACATTCCCCCTTCAGCACTCTGCCACCAGGTAGCCCACCACACCACTGTGGCACAGCACAAACCACATTCCTGTTTAGGGCAGCTTGACAGTGTTCAGTACCATAAAGAGGAGGCTAGATACTGTACTTTGCTTACAAGGAAGTATTTATTGTGAAGTAATAACTCCTGATAATTATCAGTCAATGTAGTGCAAGGGCCCCCCGAGACAATTTATTTATGTTTTTGATAACCAGGGTGAATAAACTGACCCAAAGGACCATTTTCAGTTGCGACCGGGGCCATTCAGTAGCACAGACAATAGGTACAAGTTTTAATACAGTAGGTACATATAATACAGTGAGTACAGTGGTATCAGACACAGTGATACATAAACATCATATCTTAAAAATAGGGGTTAAGGACACAAAAAACAAGTTCATGACAAATAAAGCAACGCTTCTCTGCTTGCAGAGAAACAAGGACATACACTTACAGCAAATCAAGGCATTATTCAACCAGTCCAAGGTTTACAATAATGTGCATAAAGGATTACACTGTAGCAATCAACATTTTCACAATGGAATCAAAAACGTGTCAATTGCATATGTAGTAGCCAGTACTTTGGAAGTAAGGCAAATGGTACACTGGGCCACTAAGGTGGATTTTTGGCAAGGGTGTTTCCAAGGGAGCAGGCACAGGTGGCCTGAGCCAATCTCTTAGTTTCGATTTGAAGGACTGATGAGAGGGTAACATACGGATTTCAGATGGTATTCTGTTCCAGAAGTAGGGGGCAGAGACAGATAAAGCATTGATCCCCATGACAGTAGATACATGGGGGACTACCGGGGGGAATGGTAGAGACCCTGAGACACCTAGTTACCACCCTGTTGGTGAGAAGCGAGGAGTACGGGGACTTATGCGAGTTCCTGAGAGATGAGTCGACTAGACAGCCCATATCATATTCAAAACTGCCCTGCAGAGACAGCCAGCCTAAGGACTGATATAGAGAGCAGTGATGAGTGGAGGAAGGGACCTGAAGGGCAAAGCAACAGATACAGTTATAAGTGATATTTAGATAAGAAAAAAGTGAGGAGGACATGGAGAAGAACACTAGGGAGCAATATTCAATATTCAGTATTCAGTAGTCAACAATCAAGGCTTAGTTAATGAGAAATCCGGCCCAGGGACCAAGAAGCCATGTTGGTGGTCAAAGGAAGTGAAGATAAGAGTGAGGAAGAAAAAGACAGCCTTCAGAAGATGAAAGGGGTCCAAAAGAGAGGATGATAAGGAGGAGTACACAAGAAAAACCAGGGAGGTGAGCAGGGCTGTGAGGGCTGCCAAGGCTTCAAAGGAGCCAGGGCTAGCAGAGGGGATTAAGGAGGGGGACAAGGCTTCAAGTACATAAGGGAGAAGAGGAACTGCAAGGAGCAAATCACCAGGATAAAGAAGGATAGAGGTTGGGTAGAGAAAGGGGTTGAACAGGCAGAGGTGCTCAATGAGTACTTCTGCTCAGTTTTTAACAGGGAGAGAGATGGGCCAATACCGCAGGGGCAGGGCAACACTAGCATGGGAGGAGATAGGATAATGGATGGGGAGATCCCTGTGAGCAGAGTGCTTGAGGGCCTTAAGTCACTGAACATGGACTAGGCTCCAGGGCTGGATGGACTGCACCCTAGAGTCCTTAGGGAGTTGGCTGAGTTCCTGGCGGCACCACTGGCAGACTTATTCAATACCTCCCTACAGACGGAGTGCATGCCTCAGGACTGGAGGATGGCACATGTGATACCCCCCACACAAGAGTGGTTCCAAGGATGAGCCTAATAACTATAGACCAGTCAGTCTGACATCCATTGTGGGTAAGCTTATGGAAATGATCCTGAAGGAAACGTTGGTGACCTTCTTGGAGGTGAACGGTCTTATGGACAACAAACAGCATGGGTTCGTCTCCGGGAGATCATGTCAAACAAATCTGGTTCACTTTTTTGACTGGGTGACAAAACAACTAGACACTGGTCAGGCCATAAATGTCCTGTATCTGGATTTCAGCAAGGCCTTTGACTCGGTACCACATGGCAGATTAACTAGTAAATTGAGGAACCTGGGAGCAGGGGAGAAACTGCTTAAGTGGGTTGCTAACTGGTTGGGGGACATACATCAAAGGGTAGTTGTGGGAAGGGGATGACTCAACTCACAAGGCAGTCACCAGTGGGGTCCCACAGAGTTCACTGCTGGGGCCAGTGCTGTTTAACATCTTCATAACCAATATAGCAGTTGGAGTTAAGAGCAGAATCAGTTTATTTATGGATGACACCAATATAGGGGCAGTTGTGGATGGGGTAGAGGGAGGAAAAGACCTCCAAGAAGATTTGGGAAGGCTTGAGCAGTGGTCAGACACTTGGCAACTGGGTTTCAGTGCTAAGAACTGCAAGGTCATGCACTTTGGAGCAAGGAATCCTGGATACAGGTATTATCTGGGAGGGGTTCAGCTGTCTGTCTCTGAGAAGGAAAAGGATTCGGGGGTAATGGTCACAAAGAATATGAACCACTCAGCTCAATGTAGTAGAGCAGTGGCAAAAGCCAATAGAATGCTGGGGTGTATTGCTAGAGGAATCACCTCTAGGAGGGAAGAAGTCATTCTGCCACTGTACAGGTCACTGGTGAGACCACACTTGGGGTACTGTGTACAGTTCTGGAACCCATACTTAAAGAAGAACATCAGGTTACTGAGGAGGTACAGTGGAGGGTGACTAAAATGATCAGAGGTATGGAGAGGAAGCCCTGTGAGGACAGGTTGAGGGACCTCAACATGTACTCATTGGAGGAGAGAAGGGAAAGAGGTGATATGATCGAAACCTTCAAGTACTTAAAGGACATCACAAGGGTTAGTACCTGAGGGCATGTTTTTGATCAAAGGGAGAAGGGATTACTAGGGGCTACAGGCTGAAGTTGGTGGGGGGTAGAGTCAGGAGGGAGGCGAGGAAGCATTACTTCATGGAGAGGGTGGTAGGGGGATGGAACACACTCCCTGGAGAAGTGGTATCTCTTTAAACAGTGGAGAGCTTTAAAAGGGGACGGGATAGGGTTAAGGGCAAGATACTAGTCAATGGGAAGATGAGGTGGGAAGAGGGGGAGCAAGGGGTGGGGGGACAGCAGGAGTCTAAGCTCTGTGGTGCACAATCGAGCAGATGTGTTAGACCATTTGGCCTGTATCTGCTGGCAGTTTTGTATGATCATATTTGCTTGCAGTTTGCATCTACATCTTTTCAGCCAAGCCAGAATACCTTCATAAGCAGTCGAAGGTCTCACCTGTCATACATAAATGGCAACACTTCCCCGGGGTAGTACTGAGAAACAACGTTATCAAAAAGAAGTCCACATATTCCCTATTAAGATAGACAGAAAGACAAACAGCAAAAAAATACACTGAGTAAATAGGGTAAAAGCACTAAAAGTAGGGAAATGAAAAATTAGGGCAAAAGGTCCCCAGAACCTTTCCAAATCTGTGGTGAGCTGTTCCGAGGTTTTTACGATCATGTGACATAGTGCTGGGAACCATAATTTCAGCACCCTCTATTCCAGTATTGCTATGTCAAGGTTCTACTTTGACAAGAGATTGCCAAAATTAGGGTAATGCCAATAACTCCACAGCAAATACTTCCTTGTAAGCAAAGCAAAGTATCTAACCTCGTCTTTAAGCTCTTCTACAGTTAGATTTTAATAACAAAACTTCTCAGGAAAGAAAGACTAAGTCAGATGTGACACAGGACAAAAAATAAACCCTACCTTCATGGATAAAATGAGATATAGTTTTTTTCAATTGCAGACAGCTGTCTCTGTCAGAGTATTAAACTCTTTAAAACACATTTTGTCAGAGAGAACCTCAGCAGAAAAACAAACAGCAAGTTGCCAACTAAAATGATACAAAATATTTGCACACCAGGTAGATTTGCTTTTTCAGTTGTTTTGTATGCAGAGTGCTTCATGTCTGCTCTGTTTTACATTATGCATACAGCTTTAGGGTGGCAAGGATGATTGGCTCAGAATGTCCGCCCCCCCCCGCTAAATGGAAGGACCCTGTTACCCCCATTTCTTATGAGCACTTTGAGTCTGAACTTGATGGTTATTATAGTATCAGCTGACAACACCTGTTGCAAAACTATATTCCAAGTACACTTACCACTGCTTCTATGAAGTAGTTCTGTGGTTTCCCATGAATCTTCCTCCTTGGCCATTAATTTACCCTATGTGTGGGCATCACACTAATAATTGATACAAAGTCTAATACACCAGTTAAGTATTGATCATTGGGGTGATGTCTACAAATGGGTTAAATAAAGGGCCTGCTCTTCAATGGCACCCCAGATATATCCAAATTATAAAAGGTGCAGGAAGCACCCAAGAGGTGGCTGTAGTCTGGCTGTCCCTCACCATGCCACATGCACAATGAGAGGAGGGAGCCAGCATTACCAGTAGCAATGGTCTGGGAGCCTTGGGTGGGTGTCAGGAGGCAGACAGGTAGGGCATGCCCCTCCAGAGAGGGTTACACTTATTTTCCCTGCTTTTAAGCCCATGGATTTCCCATGGCCTTACCCTCATCCCATGATTCCCATCCCCCATATGGTGAGGTCTGATCGAACTAGGCTGAAATCCCCATCTGGCTAACAATAGCCTTTTAGCATTGGTTAGTGGCAGTGCATTAGAAACACACACCTATTGCTTCAATAAAAACAAGATATTACATTTTTGTCTCCCAGCAGGTGTCTGCTCAACTCAGGTTCCTTCCCCAATTAATTCTCTGACCTTATCTGCTCTGGCGGCTCTTGGCTTGGTGGATACTTTACTGTTACCTGATGGGTCGCGGTGGTTGTCTGACTGCTTGTCCAGTCCTCCTCTGAGTCTCTGACTCACAACTCCTCCTCTTCAGACTTCTCAGCAGCTGCCTGCCCAATTCATTGGCATGATGACCCACCCGGCTGCTCACAACCTATACTGACTCCATTGGCAACGGTCACACTGCAGAACTTCCCAAGCGACGATGCACGGCTCCCTCCTTGAGTCACACTGTGCCTAGTTCACTGCTGACTGACCCAACTCTCTCCACTGGCCTCTGCCTGCCTGAAATAGATGATGTTCTCCTCCTGACTTGCAGGAATCTGGTTGTTTGCTGGCACTGCCTCACATTGACCCAATTCAGTCCCCTCGTGCACCTCTCACCCATTGCCCAATGACATTCCCTGCTCTCTCATATGCGCACTGGATTGTGAGCATGGAAAGACTGCCAGTTTCAAAAATGCCGCAATGAACAGAGGGGATTGCTCCTCGGGGGGGGGGGGTGGCAGGTCACAGAGGACAGCACATGCACAGGGTCACAAATAAAGGAAAAAGCCTTATTTTGTTCAAAACCTCACTCATTAAAAATTATTGGTGGGGCTGGGCCCATTTCAAAAAATATTGCTGGAGACCATGCTCCACGGGCCCATATAACCCGGCGCCTATGATGGTTACTGCTGTAACATGATACACTGTAACAAAGAGTTCACCCTAGACCCTGCCCTTAACTTCCACCAGCACATCCATCACATGTCCACCACCCTTAATGTCCGGCTCGGAATCCTCTATCGCTTCAAACACTGTCTTACTCCTGAAGCTCTGAAGCTTGCTGTCTCCTCCTCTGTCCTCTCCCTTCTAGACTATGGTATTCTTATCTATGGAGCCACAAACACCTCAACCCTAGGCAGACTCAGACTCTCCCTGAACAAAGCCTGCCACCTCGTCCTTGGCTGTGATCGCCTCACACATACGTGCTCTCTATACACTTCCACTAACTGGCTGAACCTTGGCAATAGAATACGGTTCCACACATGCCTCATGGCCAAAAAGATCACCCTTGGTCTCTGTCCCTCTGGGCTCACCCCTATTATCCAACTGACCCCGACTCATAGAAACACCTGAAACCCAGGCAAGCTGCTCTTCTTGGTTCCCAGGTGTTGACCCTCCCAATTCCAAAGATCCGTCAGCTACAGGGCCCCTTCCTGGTTGAACTGTCTACCCAGTGCACTTGCTAACGAAACCAGAACTGGCCGCTTCAAAATCTCTCTCAGACACCATCTCCAGTCCTCCACCCTCTGCTGCTGTCGTTGACCTCCCTGACCCCCTTCCCCTGACAAGGGGCCTATGGCCTGCTTCTCCCCTTCCCCCCTTCGCCCCTTCCTGAGCTGCTTGCTCAGCTCTTTACCAGAAGCCCTCATACTAAGCTGTTTTAGACCGGCGAGGAGCGAGCTCCCAGTAGGGGGCTAGCTTCCGAGCAGACACGATAGACCATGGGGCCTATTCTGCTTGCTTTTACTATGATACTATGATCTGACTGATTAGCCATCTACTGTATTCTCTGCAACAAGTTTGTCTGAGTCCTGCTTTGAATTGTGTTTACTGTTGTATTGTTCCACTAAATGTGACGTGGAGCCTTTGTAAACGAGTCTTTGACTCAAAGATACTGTACTTTCCGAATTCACAATAAATAAATAAAATAAAAACTTTGCAACATTGTATTTAATGTGTCTAAAATGTTTCACTGTTTCAAAGTTCAAAGAGAACATTTGCAACAATGCATCAACATGCTCCTGATAACTATATTTCTGCTTAACTTGTAGCAATCTTAGGTTTACTGTCTGCATTCAGTCAGTGATGTGGATGAATGTATTCAAATCCATATTATTTTAGTGTTCCAACATTTTCACAACTGGTACTGCTGCTACTGTTTGTCTTCAGAATGCATACAGAATAGTGCACCTCGAGAATGTTGCCAGTGTCAGGCATTCAACAAAATAGTTCAGGGAGTGGGTGGTTGAGGGGAAGGGGGTGTCTCTAACTATTCCTTCCTTGTGCTCTTCTGGTTCTGAGAGTGCCTCCTCTGCAGCTGAATAGAACAGCATAGCAAGAGACCAGTGGATTTTCCATTATGTCCCATTAAGTCATTAAGCCATTAGTTTACGCAGATCATCTTAATTATTGTCGATTTGTTGGCATGGAGACCATCAGGTAAAAGTGTGGAAATGCAAAGCAAGGGAGGGAAGGAGACAATGGACTTGATTACACGATATCAGCTCCCTCCTTGAATGTGCAGCCTGGTGATGATTCAGTTACAGCAATGGCATGTATGTGGAAACAAACCTAATCTTTTCTTTTTTTCAAGAAGGGATGCTGTATCTCATGGAACAAAAAGAGAATATTTGTATAATTCAGTAACTTATAACTGGGAGTGGGATATCAAACTGGAAACCCCCCAGCAGTAGACTCAAAAGGCCATTCCTATGTCTGTACAAAGTCAAAAATAGGGTATAAGGAAATCACCATATACAGCACAGTACAGTACAAACCGATAACTATACATTTCATATCTCCAAGGATAAGGGGATCACTGGGATGTTAAATCATGCTTCCATCACATAAAATAAAAAAAAAAAACACTGTACCTGTAGCATAATAAAGCACACATGTACTGACTTACCCTTGTAGATATTAGATATACTGTATTTTTATCTATTTGCATATGTTGATTCACTTACACACTGTTTTTGATTTCTTACAGACACTTAGGAATGGCATTTTGTGTCTGGTGGTGGTGGGACGGGGGTCCAATCTGACATCCAACCCAACCCTCCAGCCACATCAAATGGACTTTTTTAGCATTAGAAATGGTGTGTCTTTATCACGGAGATTTTAATCTGAAGACAGGAACTGAAAGATATAATGTGGACCCTTGAGGAACTGAGATGCTATACTAATCTACAAGCAGTAGGCATTTCTCTATTTTTGTTACATGAAATATGGGACCATAGAGTGATTGAGACTATGTACAGTAATTAGCAACTGTTACTTGCCAAACCCTGACATTATTGTCCATTATTTATTTATTTAGCTTTTGTTAACCAGGTATTTACACTAGACAAGTTATATGCCTATTTTCAGGAACGACCCGGGAGAGTACAACAAGTAATACAGATACATCAGAACATAACAGCAAGTAAAGCAAGTACATAGAGTAACAAGATGCATTGAGTCACAAAACGGTAAGGCATAGAGTGAACTGCTATGACAGAAATTGATAACATACATATGATCAACAATACATAGTCTTGAACATACATAGCGCAGACAAATGCCTTGGAGAGAAATTGGATCATGAGAAATGAACAATAGATCATTAGCAGGTCCTCAGAACAGTTGGGTTCCAAGTATGTGACCACGTGTGAGACCAGAGCATGGGGCATTAGGCTAGGGAGGCTTGGGACACTCACACGCTGAGGCCAGCTTCAGATACCCCCACAGGCACTTCCGGAGGCACTGGTGGGAGGAGGTGGAGTGAACATGGTCAGGAAAGGAGTTCCAGAGCCTGAGATCACATGCAGCAAAGACCCTGTCCCACATAAGGGTTCGGGTGAGGGGTACTTTTAGCATCCCAGGACCCTGGGACCTGAGAGGGTAGAAGGAGGGGTCAGGAGGTGAGAGAAGCTGTGCCAGCCCCAGGGGGGTGCTAGTTGTCCATGTGTTTAAAAATATGTGAAGAAATAACCATGCCAAGGATGTACATGTACAGGGTTGATATGCAAGGTGGGGTGGAAAGGATGAAAAGGGACTTGGCAAGGTTGGAGGAATGGTCAAATGTATGGCAGCTTAGATTCAGTGCAAAGAAGTGCAGAATACTGCACCTGGGAAACAAAAACCCAGGGGAAGAGTACATAATGGGGGGGGTGAGATACTGACAACAACAAAAATGGAAAGGGACCTTAGGGTAGTCATATCAGATGACCTAAAGGTGGGCCAGCAATGTGAGAAGGCAGTAAGGAGGGCTGGGGGATACTGGGATGCATAGGGAGAGGCATCACCAGTAGAAAACATGAAGTTGTTGGCCCTCTGTACACACAGTTGGTAAGACCACATCTGGAGTACTGTGTACAGTTCTGGAGACCCCATCTCCACAAAGACATAAACAGGGTGGAGGCTGTTCAGAGGAGGGCAACCAAAATGGTGCAGGGTCTGCACCAGAAGACATATGAAAAAAGATTAAAGGAGCTTAAGGTGTATAGCCTTGAGGAAAGGAGGGAGAGGGGGATCATGACAGAAACTTTCAAATACCCTAAGGGAATCAACAAAGTCCAAGAGGGTAGCATCTTTCAGAAAAAGAGATATGCAGGAACAAGGGGGCAAAATTTGAAGATAGAGGGGGGATGGCTCAAAGGTAATGTGAGGAAGTATTTCTTCACAGAGAGCATTGTAGATGCATGGAATGGCCTTTCTGAGGAGGTCATAGAGTCAAGAACAGTGGGGGAATTCAAGAATGCATGGGACAGACATAAAGCAAGTCTAGTGGGGGTTAAGAAGAAGTAGGCTATTGGTTAACTAGGATCTGCAGCTTATCCGTTAGGTAGGGAAATGGGCAGACTAGGTGGGCCAAGCGGTCCTTATCTGCTGTTAAATTCTTTGTTTCTATGTTACATTTTCTTTTAACTCTCTGTAACTAGTGAGTAACTGAGCCCCACTGCAAATCTTGTGTCTGCCGTGCACAACTAGGAAAAAGGCAGTGTTAATCGCAATATATTTGTCCAGAACTGAAACTGACACTGTCAGATGATTACATTTAAATAAAACCTATTTTCTGGTTTACATAGGACCCTGAGGGATGGTACTAAGTCAGTCCAAAGTTCTGGAGACCTTACCTACGTAAGGACAGGAGCATGACAATACGCTCCCTGATATCTCGTTCCTGACAATACATCCCCGAGTCATTTCACTCCTTTAATTACCAGCTCCCAACAATACGCTCCCTGTGTGTAATTCTGCAGCACAAACGAAATTAAATGAACTCTACATTTCAGTGAACATGCTGAGACAAGCTGCTACTACATACCCTGGACAGTGGCTACGCCACCCCCCCACACACACACAGATAATCCACCTCACTCAAGCATACCAGCCAGCAGTTAAGACTCATCCAGGAACACCAATTGCTGATAGCACATGCGGTAATTTTACTGTTGATCCTGCTGTCCTATCCTAAGTAACAGATTACATTCCTGACTCAATAACAATGGACAAGTTGTCAGGCCACGTCTCTGAGCTTGCCTGGAGCTCTGTGTCTTTACCGCTGGATCTGATCATCGGCAAGTTCCGCCTGCCCACCCTACTGCGACTCAGTCAAGGTACTGTCTACAGAGACAGACTTATCAAACAGAGATTATTTGAAAAAGTTTTGTTATATTCAGAGGCATTTGGATAGGAGTTGTACATCTCTGCAAAAAGTCTTGTTTCTTAATGTAGGCACTGTCTGTTAGCAGTAGCAGGTGGTGATGTATTGGTCCCTTGAGTACTTTATTATTTGCCCTTAGCCTGAAGCGGAGACTTCGTTTTCTTGATGCTAATCGACTGAACTTGGTTTGTAAATCTGACAGATTGGTGTTGGGTGACCATAGAATGCAATACACTCACGGTTACTAACCTGTAACTGTCTGTACTGATGTATTCAGTTACCTGCTGTTGAGTGAAATGCACTTTCTTAAATGGGAATTTTTTTTCCAGGGCTTCCAAGCATACTTAACTTAACCTCTTAGCAGCATTAAAATGCATTGGCCTTCAAAATGCTGAGCAATGGCCAAGAATGTGTAGTACTTGATCATGTACGCCATGTAATGGTACAATCTGTAAAAAACAAAAGCAGAAAGGGTTACATTACTTACTCGTCCACCTCGTAATTATTGTAATGCCATAAAGAAGCCCATTAGTCAAAATAAGTACAGTAGCTAGAGACGGTGAATACATAAGCAATAAGACAGAGGATTTTCACAGCGGGAGCGAGTTTGAGTAGGAGCGAGTTACAAAGGGGGCGAGTTTAACAGGAGCGAGTTGTCGGAGCGATTATGTAGGGAGCAATGAGCAAATTGTCATGTACCCCGTAAGGACATAGACAGGGTAGAGAAGGTTCAGAGGAGGGCAACAAAGATGGTACATGGATTGCATCACAAGACCTATGAGGACAGGTTGAAGGAACTGAATATGTACTCCCTGGAGGAGAAGAGGGAGAGAGGGGACATGACAGAGACATACAAGTATCTTACAGAGAAGAACAGGGTGCAAGAATACACTGTTTTTAAGCAAAAAAGATGTTCCAGGACTAGAGGGCATGGGATGAAGTTGGAGGGAGGACGATTCAGAGGAAATGTAAGGAAGAATTTCTTCACAGAACGGGTGGTGGACAAGTGGAACACCCTGCCTGAGGAAGTGGTGGGGGCTGAAACAATCAAGGGATTTAAGAATGCATGGGATAGACATAAAGGAATTCTGGAGGTCAGGGGTAAGGGGCAACAGAGTTCTAGGAAAACATAAACTGAAGTTACAAACTCAAATGGGCTGACTAGGTGGGCCATAGGCCTTATCTGTTGACACTGTCGATGTATCTATGTAGTCTTTCAAAAGTAACAGAAATATTTGCTTACTGATTTGCAAATGTAACCAGATACATACAGTATATTGAGTTTAACACTACCTTTACCCAGATAGGGGAGGATGGGTACTAAAATAATAGCTGTAGCCTGCGATGTTCCTTCACCCTGTGAATATTGTGCTCCGATTGGATTCACTGTGGTGTATGTCGTACATTTGCATGATGTATTGGAATTGAGCCCCTCTGCAAGTCAAGTACCCATCTTCCACTATTGGGGAAAAGGTAGCACAGGAACATTGCATGCTATGGCTATTATTTTAGTTTTGTGAGCAAACTGTAGCACAGTCACACCCGTCCTCACACTTTGTATTATGAAGTATAGCACTTAGATAAGATATACAGCAGTTGGGCTACAGCAATGTACAAAGGCAGAAAAGATGCAAGCTGATAAGCTTTGTTTGCTGAACCCCCTGGAAGACTAGCAATAAAAACTGTAAAACTGTGTATATTTGTTAAGAACTCTGTTAACCCTGTCAGCTGTCCAATGTGCATGCAAACTGAATAGCACACTGAAGCTGCTGCCTTTCTAATTAAGCAATAGCTAATATACACAGTTTTACAGTTTTTTATTGTCTAGTCTCCCAGGGTGTTCAACAGACAAACCTTATTAGCCTGCATCTTTTGTCCGACAGTGGAGAATGGGTACAAGATTTGCAGAGTGGCACACCTCCAATACATCAAATGCACAGTATACACCACAGTGAATCGGATCACAATATTCACAGGGCACAGGAACATTGCATGCTATGGCTATTACAGTGTGTATTTAAGTTGAGCCACTCTGCAAATCTAGTACCCATCCCCTACTATCGGGGAAAAAGTAACATTTCCTGACTTTAAGTGACATCTCCACCTTCAATTCATTATTGACAGCTTGCTGTAATAACATAATAACTGTCTCTTCCTTTTTACCAAAGAAAAACCATGGCGTTATTTGCCGTAATAAAAGAATGTTTATTACAGCAAACCTGTGCACAGTTTTCCTCGCTCTGTACATGTGTCCACTACAGGTCTTCTTCCCGGACTGCTGGCCACCTCAACTTTCCACAATACACGGAACCATCACTTGAATTCGGTGGCAAGTCACTGCCAACAATGAAATAAAAAAATTCAATAGAGAAAACATCTCCGGGCACAGCCAGCAATAAATGATTTTTAAAAAAAAGTTAAAATAAACAAAACGACTGCCGCGGACCACACACTCAAACTTAAGTGGACTGCGGTGGCACAGGAATGTCTTTTATTATTTTATGTAATTGCTGTGGCCAAAAGTAAGACCTAGCAATCATATAATAAAATATAATGTGTGAACTGTGCCTACACACACCGGGTTAGATGCTATTCATAAACCTCTCGAGCCGCCTCTGGGTTATGTAGCATCTAATCCCTTAGGTGTGTGTAAACTTCTCGTTACACACCCCGACCCATACTTTATTCTATATTTAATACATTTAGTATACAGATTGGTTATGGTTAGAGATAATACACAAAATATTACTTTTTGGTTTGACTATGAAAACAGAAAGGTAAAAGCCACAGCACGGGGGGGGAGGGGGCAGAGCTTCAGGCAGGCTTCAGGGCTGGTTAAGGCACTACTGGTAACTTATATTTTGGATAATCTTTTTGAAAAGTATGTTAAGCTCAATAAACACAAATTAACTATGAGGGCAGGTGTGACTTTACTACTGCTTGCTCACAAAACTAAAATATGTATTTTTTTAAAACAAGTTTATTCAGGTCAGACACAAGTGAATGAATTGTACAATTAGTTAATTTACAAATCATACAGAATAATTTCCTTGACATCTTCAGTTAGTTGCATATGAAGTCCATAACCATATTGTTTCTCTCTTTCTTCTAGGCAATCTTCACGTAGTAGCCAAAAACAGTTCAAAAGTGAAGCTTTGAGTCAGAGTTTCATACACTCTGGGCAACAGTGTTTTATCTTTTCCAAATCATTTTTCAGTACTATTAATAAATACACATCTTGTGTCAGCTGATTTGAACCATAATAACAAATTAGGAAATTGATTACAATTAAAAGAACCATTATATGGCTATATTTTTGTGTCTTATTTGTTCAGAGATATAGGGGTACATATGGATGAATCTGGGCTCAAACAGTGTCTATTGATGTAAAAAGAAATGTATCGAGGAAAGGCCTGCTGAGATAGAACAGATATTCCCTCTATGCCCTCCAGCAAGTGCATGAAAGGCAGCCATTTTCCATTATTTTTATCTCCTCTTAGTCAGAGTTCTGCTGTAATTTTTTCCACTTGGGAAATCTCCTTTACTATATCTATCCACACTAGCAAAGTGGGTGGGTCAGGATTTTGCCAGCATGTAGTAATGGCTTTGCATGCCGCCGCTAGTTGGATTCCTATAAAAGATTTCTGCCCATTGGATCTCCTGCCCTTAGAGAGGAGCCTAAAATCATAAGTGGGAAGCTAAGTAGTTCTTGGATTCCTGACATCTCTTGGAATCAGGGTCCCACCTCGGCCCAATAGGACCACAATTTTAGGCATTCCCAGAAGATGTGGTAGGGTGTCCCAACCTCTCCACAACCCGTTCATCACTTCTCTGAGTTACCCACTCTATAGTGTTTAGTTTTAGTTGGGGTGTTAAAAAATCTGATTATGGCTTTCCATCTGAATTCCCTCTAGGTATTAGAGGCCGTCGTGTGGAATGCCTCCTCCCAAATCTGTTGCCAGGTCTGTGCGTCCAATTGCATGCCCATCTCCCTTTCCCAAGCATTCTGGGACTTTGGTGGGGCATGATCTACAGCAATTCTATAGTTGTTGACCGATCTAGAGATCAAGTGTGTTTCTTTGGGGCTGTCTACTGCCTCCCGGATAGTCTGTTCCAAAGGGTGAGGGTTCCTCTGGGCATCTAGTGAATAAGTACCAGTTCGGAGAAAGGAGACTACCTGTAGGTATTTGAAAAAGTGTGAGGCAAGCAAATGAAATTCTTGTAGCATTTGGAGTGCTTTTATTCACCCTTGCTGGAGGAACTGTGAGAAGAATACCAGGCCCTGACATTTCCAACCTTCAAAAGATTGGTCCAGTCTCAGTGCAGTAAAGTAGGTACCTTGTGTAATTTCTGTTCTGTTAGTTAGATGAGATCCTAATCCCAACTCTTTTTTTACCTCTCCCCACACCTTATACATTTGTTTTAGCCACAGGTTTATGATATCAAGTCTACCTATACCTTCTGGGGAGTTGGCAAAGTCCAGTGTTGGGATAACTCCTGGATTATTTCCAGTCTCCTGTTTGATCCAAGCATTTTCTGGATCTCTCTTTAAGTGAGCCACCCATGGTGTCAATTGAGCCATTTGGTAATAAGTTTTTAGACTGGGTAGTCCCAAACCTCCCCGATTCTTTGCCTTCAGTAATGTGTCCCAGGCTATCCTAGTCCTTTTCCCTCCCCACTCAAACTGATGAAGAGCCCTATTTATTTTCCTCCATTCTGAACTGGGAATGTGCAAGGGTAGAGAGCTGAACAAAAACAAAAAGCATGGGAGGATATTCATTCTTATTGAGTCCCATTAGGGACAGGGGAAGGAGCTCCCATCTCTTTAAATCTGTAAGCACTTCCTTTATCAGTTTTCTATAATTAACTTGGTAAAGTTGTTTCAGGTTCATGGGAATATAAATGCCTAAATACCTAATACTGATGGACACCCACTGGAATGGGATCAGTTGCACTAGTTCTGGGGATAGGGGACTACTAATTAAGATAGTTTCTGTCTTGTCATTATTGATTTTAAATCCTGTCAGCTGCCTGTATGTCTTCAGTATTTGGTGCAAAACTGGGAATGTTTTAAGTGGGTTTCTCAAGCATAACATGGTATTATCTGTGTAAAGCAATATTCTACTTTCTTCTCATCCCACTATGATCCCCTCTAGATCAGGGTGTGTTCTGATAATTTCAGCTAAGGGCTCCATACTTAGAACGAACAGTATTGGGGATAAAGGGCACCCCTGCCTGGTCCCCCTCTGTATCTCCAAACTGTCAGATATTGTGCCATTCACCCTGATTCTAGCATAGGGTTTGTAATATATTGCTTCAATCCAGGTTTTGAATTGGCTCCAAATCAAAATTTAGTGAGTACCCCTAACAGAAAGTGCTAACTGAGGCAGTTGAATGCCTTTTCTGCGTCGATCACTGATATTCCTTAGTCTTCTTCTTCCCATAATGTAGAATGTTAAGACATCTCCTAATATTATCTTTAAGGTGCTTATTTAATACAAAACCTGCCTGGTCCAGATGGATCAAGCTTGGTAGGACCAAATTTACCCTATGCACCAGTATTTTGGTGAAGATCTTTGAGTCAACATCAAGGAGGGATATTGGTCTATATGATGCACAAGCCTCTGGGGGTCTGCCCTCTTTTGGGATCACCATAATGAAGGCCTCTTGCCAGGAATGGGGGAGATATTTCTCTTCCTCACATGAATTAAAAGGATTTAATAAAATAGCTAATTGTGCCTTGAACTTTTGGTAAAATTGTATAGTAAATCCATTGGGACCAAGCGACTTTCCAGTTTTCATGTTTTTGATTATGGTTGTTATTTCCTGGGATATGAAGGGGGCTTCCAACCTTAGTTGCAATTCTTTCAACAATTTGGGAAGTGAAACCTTATTTAAATAATCTTGTACCTTATGTGATAAGTTTAATTCCCCTGGCTCCCTTGTATAGAGTGCTGTATAATAATTTTTAAATGCACCTGCTTATTCCTTGGGGGTGTAATGGGCGGCCTCCATCCCAAGATTCCCTGTTTTTATTTTCTTTACATATCTGTCAGCTTGTGACCATCTGAGCTGGAATTCCAGAAGTCGGCCACTTTATTGCCATGTTCATAATATTTTTGGTTGGTATATCTCAGTTTTCCCAAAATTTGCTGATCTAGTATATTTTGTAGTTCTTTCCTAGTGTTATTTAGTTTTGCCTTCATTTCCTTGGTCTTGTCTTGCTCGTGCATAGCTTCTAGATGTTTTAATTGGAGTTCCAAAGCTAACAGCTTTCAACCCATCCCAGTATCATTTAGGTCCATTTTATTATTTTTTTGATAGTTCTCAATAGTGCATGATATCCGTTTCCTGAAATCCTCCCTCCCCAATAAGGAAGAGTTCATCCTCCAAAAGGTCCACCTATTCCAGTCTCCCAGCTGAAGTGTTAAAGTCATTGCAGAGTGGTCTGAGACCAGTCTGGGTTGGATAATACAATCTCTCATCATATGCAGATATGTGCTACTACAGAGAAAATAGTCAATTCTTGAGTAGGAGTCATTGGGATTGGAGTAAAAAGTGAAGTCTTTCATGGAAAAATTTAATTATCTTCACACATCTAGGCGGGTGAGTTCCTGCATTCCCCCTCTGACCACCCTACCCATTTTCTTATCTGTGGAACAGTTTTGGGAAGAACGGGCCAGACGGGGGTTAAGAACATAATTGAAGTTGCTCCCAAGAGAATTAAGCCTTCTCCTAAGTCTGAGAAACTACAAAATATATTCTTATAGAATAATGGGTCATCATTGTTAGGGGCATAAATGTTTATTAGGTGGACCCTCCGAGAGAACAAATCTCCAGTAATTATTACCCCTCTACCATTTCCAGGGTTTCTTCCTTCAGGATTTCTAGAGGGATATTCTTCTGAATTAGGATTGCTGTACCTGCTGTTTTCCCCAAAGGGTGGGAGGCTCCCACCACTCTACCTACCCAAGATCTTCTAAGTTTCCAGTGCTCTTCCATGGATAATCAGGTTTCCTGAAGAAAACAGATATCAGCACGGAGCTGGTTTAAATAGTGCAAGATTTTCATTCTTTTAATAGGGGAGTTAAATCCTTGAACATTCAAGGAAACTAGTTTTAGGGATCCCATCTTTTAATCTGTTTAGTCTAACTCTGCAGGTACATTCTCCTTATGTCCCTCACTCCAACAAATTTAACCCATATAAAACATAGTGCCCTTCGTTCTTTATGTAAATCTTGGAGCCATGTTTGTAAAACAGTGTGCAAAACTGATGTGACTAATGGAATATTTTGAAACTGTATAAACAACATAAAACTTAAGTACCTTAAAACAGTACAATAAGAAAAAAGGGATACAAAAGAAGTTATTGTATATCCAAGCTTCCTAGGTAAATTCGATGGTACCCCATTGTTACACGGGGATTTGTAGCACTAGCTACTGTGCTTGTAGAATATACAGGCCTGATCTAAAAGTATCAGTTAATGGAAACTGTCACTTTAAGAAGCGTAGCTTCATGGTTTTGCCACTATATTGACTGCTGCAGGAGGTTTGGGGCCACCTGCGCTGTTTAACTGTTTTTATTTTAGTACTAGCTGATAACTGGTGAGCCCTCCAGGGGGAAGTGGGGCCACCTAGATCCACTGCTAGTTTAACCCAAGAGATTCTCTATGGGTTTAGGTGAGACAGTATTTCCTGGGTGTTTATTATATCTATATATATCTATATATATACTGATTTGATGCCCCTCTTTCCTTATAGGACTGCTGGCGGGCAACGTAGAAAATCACCCTTATACAATGACTCAGATAGTGTAGCTCAAACTGCCACCAAATTGGATTTGTCACATTCTGTTATTAATTATTTCCCCCGGATGTTAGGAGCTATACATGTGTATGCAAATTGCTCCTGAGTTTCTATTATGCAGGGGTAGAACTTTGAGCTGTGCAGTTAAGTATTATAAATTCCCACTAATAAAGTAATCACTGCAAACTGCAAGTTAACAAGATATCTAAGTCTTACTTTAGTTGATTTGTTGCACAGCTCTGTCAGTTAGGAAAAAGAAGGGTTCAAAGAGGTTCTCTAATGTTAGTGTAACAAAGTCCACATTGCTGTTGTAGTAGGTCCTTTGCTGGATCTAAGCTGTGTACCCTCTATGGGGCCAGGGAGAGCAAAAATAAAGAAAGGAGAAGGGGGGGGGTTATGGCTCTTATGACCTGGATCGGTGTTGTGATGGATTTTACCCGATTTCTGGTAGACTAGTAGAGCCTGTCATCCCTTTTTTGTAAAAAGAGCAGTTATTTTATGAGCAAGATCCTGAGGTTGAGCTCCCTGCAGAAAGTCCTCTCAGTCCAACTGCTTCCTGCTGAGGTGGAACACTTTCTCTTGCCAGCATTTCCTTACGATCCAAGCTGAGGTGGGAGGGCCAAGATACTGAGGTGGATTGCAAGCGTTTAGGCTTCTCTGCTCTGTGTCAGGCTGCTCGAGTTATTTCGTGCTCCAAAATGTCCGCTCAAAGGTCTGGGCAGTGAAGGCCTAATTGTCTCAGGGTAGGAGCCACTTCCCTCAGTGAATCAAACAGAATTGGCCCTTTTTCCTGTGTGAATTCTTAAACGTGCTGGGTAATAGAGCTGGATTTTTATTTGTTTCTCTTTAGCCTGCTTTATTACCTCTCGCACTTGACGCCTTTTATCATTTAGATAGTCTGAGAAGTCCTGGTCGAAGAATATCTTTTTACCATCTAGTTGCAAGTCTCTCAGTTTCCATGCTGTTTGGCATATTAGCTGCCTGTCTTGGTAGTTTAACCTTCTGGCTATAATCGAACGTGGACAGGCCAATTGCTCTCTTGGCTTTGGGGCTAATGAACACTGTGCTCTTTCAATTGGGAGAGGGACATTTTCTGGAATTCTGAGTACTTCTTGTAGTTTATGCAGTACAAATTCCTCCACCAAAACAAAGAATTGTTCCATATCTTCTGGTATGCCGTATATCTGAAAGTTATTACAGTGAGCTCATTTTTTTCTGATCATCCAGCTTGGATTGGAACTCTCTCTCTCTTGTTAACAAGTATAGGATGGCTTTATCATGCTGGCTGGTGGAGTCAGCTAGATTTCCAATTACCTGTTCTGCTGCTGTGGTACGTGAGTCTATTTTTTTCATATCTGAAGGTCAGCACAGAGGACTCTATGCAATGAAGCATTTTAATGATGCTGTCTAGCTTAGTGAGTACTGTGTGTTGATCACCAAGCTCCATGTTGTCCTCTGAGTCCACGTTACTCGAAACTGGAGACCCTGGGTGTGATTCAGCTTATAGGCCTGGGCATTTCTCTTGCTCCATCAGTGCTTTGATTTTTGCGGAGTGGGAATTTTTCCCCTTTATCTTGTTGATTGCCATCTCACACCTATTTTCCAGTTACATAAATGGGTTAGTGTTGGAAATTCAGCTAGTATTGGCTCAAAATGCGTTGGTGGCTCTCGGAGCTCCTGAGCTATGTGGCCATGCAGTCCGTGATGTCACTGGAAGTCACAAAACTAAAATAATAGCTATAGCATGCAATGTTCCTTTGCCCTGTGAATATTGTGGTCTGATTCATTGTGGTGTATACTGTACATTTATATGATGCATTGGAATTGAGCTCCTCTACAAATTTTGTGCCCATCTTCCACTATTGGGGAAAAGGTAGCACAGAGAAAAAACCCATGCCATGGCTATTATTTTACTTCTGTGAGCAAGCTGTAGCACAGCCACACCTGTCCTCACACTTAGTATTGTGGAGTGCAACACTTAGGTAAGATATACAGTAGTCGGACTACACCAATGTACACAGGCAGAAAAGATGCAAGTTAATGGGTTTTGTTTGCTGAACCCCCTGGGATATGGTGGTACAGATCATGCATCTTTCAAAGTAGCCTTTCAGGCATTAAATCATGGCTTAGAGATTATAAACTTTCCCAAGATAAAGTTTAACTCCCCTTTTCAGGAGACGGTAGGCATATTTTTAAATACAGCATTATTTCCATTACCAGATAATTTCCTGACATTAAGTGACATCTCATACATTTTTCTTAAAGAAAAAAAAACTTTAGACTAAGGTTTTCTTACAATATTTTAATCTTTGCATCTATAATCAGTTAATAAAAGCCCCTTGGAGAAGAGCAACAATAATATCAATTTATTTAACAAAAGTGATAAGAAAGATCCCAAGATGTACAGGAATATGGACTCAACATAGACATACACTGCATGGGAAGTGGGTTCTGCCATCCTTCACCCAAGTAAAGGGAAAGGTGAGGCATTCCTGGAGTTTTTTTGTCACTGCATTTTATTACAGTATTCTATGCTACGAACAAGAACTGTACATACAGTACATTCATACTGCACCTAACTGAAATATGTATTGATAAAAACCATTAAGTTTCTATCAAATGACAATGCAGCCTTTGCTGTTTACAACCCTAGGGACTATTTTGGAGTTAAAGGTGTTTCTTTTTGATGTGACTGGCTGGCACTTCACTTCTAATTCTTGAACACAGTTATTTTATCAGTAGAAACAACAACAACAACAAAAAACAGGGTTTTCATATCAGTCACTGTACTGGTTATGATTTGTATGTCTGACACAAACTGTAGAGACTTGATGGCTGTTACTAGACTGTGCAGCTAATCTGGCTCTGTAGTGAAGACAGTCTGCTTTGCAAGGTGGCATGAAGCTGGACAACAAAATAATCAAGTGTGTCAGAGCAAATGTTTTCATACTTGAGTCAGATCACTCCTAAACTAGTTTGAAATAAATATTTATTAGGATCAACCATAGTTTCTGTTATAAATGTGTGTATGTTAAAACCCAGCAGTCATCCCCATTTCTCTCCCTACAGGTATATCCACGAGCATACCGCTCAACCTCTCAGCATTAAAAATCATACCACTGGCCTTCAAAAATCATAGCAAAGGGCCAGAATGTGAAGCACTTACTTTTTTTAAACAGTAATGTTTCTACAGATAGTGGATCCCATATAGTTAGTGATAAGGAATGTTTCTATCAACTTGGTTCCATGATTTAATAGTTTGTGTGCCCAGAAATAGCTCTAACATTATGAGGAACATCAGTAAACCTATGTGGAGCAAGGGCAAATTTGAGTGTGAAAATCATAGCACTATGCGAAATTCATAGCAGTTAAGAGGTATGTCCATGAGAACTTGGCAGTTGGACAGCACCTTGTAGCGCTCTGATCAGAGCCTCAGTTCAGCTGGCAGGGGTCCACACACTATTCCTGGAGATATCTGCAGAAAGCATGGTAGTGGACTTCCTGAACTGGCAAATGTTTGTCTTAGACGTTTTAATATTTATTGACTTGTACTGTATGTACTCCAAGGTTAGCTCAACTGATGCAACATCCCCTTTCCAGCAGGCCCTGCTGTTTACCCACCTTTTTTTACAGTTGAGAAAGGATTAGGGAGTCAATTTACTTGGTGAAGGTTATGAAGTGAGTTGGTAGCAGGGATTCAAACCTGCAATGGTGGTTTGCTAGTAGTGGGGATTCAAACCTGTGAGGGTGGTGTTCTTGTCACTCTAATGGACCTGAGCCTCGCTACTTTCCTTTAGGGTGCACTTTTATGTTTATGAGCAGCAGACTGCAATCCTTAATCGCACAGCTCTGCAGCAAGTGAATAGCACACAGGGCAGCAGATGCCTGTCTGTGGTGGCAGAACTGCCACAGATGTCCATGCAAGGAGCAGATTAGTGGACTCTGTGTTGGCAGGCATTCAGGGAACTGATTACAACAGCAGATCAAAGGGGGTAGATGAAGGCAGGGAACATGAGAGAGATTTTCCCCCACAGCACCCTACATAAGAAGTGCCTATTACAGGACAGTTTGTTGCCAGGAAAGATACAGCAAAGTAAATACAACATATAACACACACGAGACAGACAGACAGACACACACATACATGCACACTCACACATACATAGGGGACTGTGCGGATAAAGTATGCAACCAGTTTCAAAACAGCAAAATAACACTGACTGACACACTCAACAGAATTCATAAAGCAGCCAAGAACAGTTTGATACAGATGAAAGGCATTAACAGCAGTCTTTGATTACAGCTCTGTGTGCTGCACTTCATCAATAAAGGCTAACTGTAAAGCTGGATCCTTAAACGCCTCACTCAAGGGCTGCTTGCATTAAGTCCTTCAGAAAAAATTAGATTGGGAAACAAAAGCTGTACATGCTCTTCTCGAACCAGAAACTTGCCTTTGATTTTATCCTGTCTGGCATCACATATCTCCCCCCTAAGAGTGAACTGATTATTATGGGCGACTTTAATGTGAATTGGCTATCCCCTTCATCAGCTTCCTTCAAAGATGCTGTCCAAGCCTACGACCTTGCCCAGGTAGTACAGTCACCCACTAGACGAGACCCTAGAACAGGTTCCTCAACTCTTATTGACCTTATCTTAACAAACCTCCCAAACCACCTTTCTAAAGTTAAAATGCTGCCCGATGTGCTTAGTGACCACTCTCCCATCTCCTGCTGGTGGACAAATAAAAACACTCCCAACCACACTAAAACTTCCATCCAAAGGCACCTCAAAAAAGGTGCCCTCTCTCGCCTCAAAGTGTATCTCTCCACCTGTGACTGGTCTCCAGTCCACAATGTACAGACTGTGGATGATACGCTCACCGCATTTATTACCACCTTCAACACTGCCTGTGACATATTTGCCCCCTTCACAAAACAGGTCATAAAAACCAGGGATACCCCATGGATCTTGCAGTTCCTCCTGGAACTGATGCACCACAGAGATAACCTCTGGCATAGGGCCCTGAACTCCCAGCTTCCACATGATAGACAGCTTTACAGAGAGGCAAGAAATAAATGCACGTGGGCTATTTGGCTAGCCAAGGCAACTTACTATAAGCAAGCTTTCACCTCCACATGGGGCTCTGGGAAACATTTCTGGAACAATGTCAAGGATCCCTGTGGAAAAACCACCTCCACTGACCCAACTCAACTTCTAGTAAAGGGAACCCTATCTCAGGACCCTACTTATTTTTCTGACCTTAGTCACATCCTCCCGCAAAACTACTTTGACCCCGTCACCAATCACCCCACTGACACTTCTCCTATTTCTGCCCCCCCTTCAGGCTGCATATCATCACCGGCAAAGAGGCTAAACACTACCTCACCAAAGTCCTGCACAACACACGCTACAGCAGCGACTCCCTTGACCTCAAAATTCTTCGGCTAACCCTTGATGAGACCCTGCCTCACCTCACCTCACCAAACTCCTCAACTGCTCACTTCAGCTTGGCCAAATCCCTACACCCTGGAAAAGGGGTATCATCACACCCATACTAAAGAATGGGGATCCAATGGCTCCTAGTAACTATAGACCCATTACTATCCTCCCCCCCTTCTCAAAAGCTCTCGAAAAAATTGTGTCAGACCAACTCACTGAATACCTGGACAAACACAAACTCCTTTCCCATGAACAACATGGCTTCAGAACGGGACACAGCACTGCCTCAGCCCTTCTCGAATTTATGTCATACATTCATGAAGCACTAGAACAGGGGTCAATAGCTGGGGCAATCTATGTTGATTTGACCAAGGCTTTTGATACAGTCAATCATGATCTACTTCTCCACTCCCTTGCCTCCCTCCACTTTGCCCCTGAAGCTACTTCCTGGTTCAAAAACTATGTCACAGATAGGACACAGCAAGTCAAAATTAGCAACACATTCTCCTCCAAACAACCAGTTCGAGCAGGTGTCCCTCAAGGGTCAATACTTGGCCCACTACTTTTCACTCTTTTTCTAAACTCACTCCCCCAGGCCTGTAGTGGAAAGCTATTGCTATATGCAGACGATGCTGTACTATACTGGAAACACACCATCCCCATCTCTCTCCAAAACACTCTTAAAGCCTGTTTTGGAGAGCTAGAATACTGGTTCACTGACCACGGACTAATACTAAACTATAACAAGACAAAGTCTATGATATTTGCACACCGCCAAAACCCTCTCAGTAATGCCCAGCTCTCAATCTCAAACCTGCACGGAAACTGCATCGAACAGGTTCCACATTTTAAATATCTAGGTATCACACTGGACACATCCCTCACCTACCACACCCATATTAAACACCTCTCCTCCTCTGTTAACACCCGTCTAGGGATTCTCTTCAGACATGAACACTGCCTTACCCCCCAGTCCCTATGGCTGGCTGTTACCTGCTCAGTCCTTTCGTTGGTCGATTATGGTATATTTATTTATGGCATTGCTGACCAAACAGCACTTAACTGCATCAATCTAGCCCTCAACAAAGCCTGCCATCTGGTCACAAGCAGTGAAAGGCTTACCCATACATATGTTCTCTATAAACTAGCTGACTGGCTGACCTTTGAAGGGAGGCTAAAATACCACACCTGCCTTCAAGTCAAAAAAATACTTTTGAAGCTCACACCTACTGGTCTACACCCCCTCATCCAACCAGCCCCCCATAGGGGTACCTCCAGACGCCAGGCTGGCACTTCCCTCAAAGTCCCCCACTGCAGGACCTCTCTAGGGCAAAGGTCTTTCCGCTATCGTGCTCCCCTCTGGCTTAACAACCTACCACCCTCCATCTCACTTGCCCCTAGTCTTGGCCAATTCAAAGCAGGAATCAAGAGTCTTCTTTTTGACTCAGAGATCTGTGGCTGTTTCCACAGCCCTACCTAGGCTGAAGCTGTTAAAAATGGCCTACAACATAAGGGGTTTGTCCAAATGAAGAGCTAGGTAAATTATGCCTGGATAGATAATCCTTTGCCACCATAACTTGTTTGACCCAGGGTCCTCTATCAACCCTTGAGATGATAACCAAACATTGTAAATATACCATGTACTGTGATTTTCTGCACAACTTGTCAATCTGTAAGGTCTTGTTTTATAAACTATGTACAATCTGTTCTGATGTATTGTTCTGTTGTACTGACGTGGAGCCTTTGCAAAGGAGTCTTCGACTTAAAGGACTGTAATTCCGAAAATTTCAATAAATAAATAAAAAAATAAAATGAATTACACCATTCATCTCGAATCTGGAAATAATTTAGGATTCTAGGTCACTGTGAAAAAATAGCAGGGGCAGTATGGTTAAGTGTTTTTTTAAAAGGAAGTCTTTCTTAGCTACTGGTAGTTGTGATGCTTAAAACTGATGTTGAAGACTAACCATTTGCTCTATGTGAGGTAATCTTAACTAGCCCTAAAAAGAGTAAAAACACTCCTTAATAAGGCTTGGAGTTTGACCCTAGGTGGTGATCTCCTGACCCATACATGTTCACTTTACAACGAGACAGGTTGGCTCCCTCTTCACCTTAGGGTGCAGCACCAGACCTACTTGCTGGTAAAAAAATCAGTACTAGGGCTCATGCCTGAGTCTACCTGCAGCCTCTTCAAAGCTGCACAACCCACAAAAAACTCTAGGAGTGTGACCAAAGGGGGCCTCCAGGTGGCATTTAAGCAACAAACTAGCTCAAAAATCACTGTCCTTCTGAGGACCCAGGTGGTTCAAAAAGCTACCTATCACCCTCATTGAATGCACCAAACTCAGCTACTTTAAACAAGAGCTATGCTCTTACCTAATGCATAATATGACCTGTGGTTGCTGTCCCTAACACATGACCTGGAGTATTCCCCGCCCTATTTTTCCATCCAACCTCCTTATGATCACTCCACAGCCCACAGCCTAAACAACACCCGCTCCCCGCTCTCTCCCTCTCCCCCCTCCATCCTATCCCATTCCCCCTACCCTCACCTCACCTCACCTCTATTCCCCTTCCCCATACTACCCACCCCATTTCATCCTCTGCCTCACTGTTGCAGCTCTCCATGACTGTATCGCCCCACACCCCTCCTGACTCCCATGACTCTGCTCATGTTGGCCTCACCCTACCCTTTCTTTTTTTTTTCTCTCTCTCGCCTTTGACTGGCTACCCCTATTTCTCTCATCTCATCTCATAGGACTCCACATGCTCCCACTCAATGCCTCTAGGTATACCGTGATATAGGGCATTAGCAAGTGGGCACCTGCTGAAATGATGACCCACTTTTGGCTAGTGCCTTGACAGTGGGGATGTGGGGTTGGTGACAGGATGGGGTGGGTCATGAAAAGGCGACAGGATGTCACGCACGTAGATGCATGGGGAGGGTGAAAGCAAGCCCGCCAAATGTGGGGCAGAAGGGTTTGTGAGGGGTGGTGCCCCTGGTTTCCGGTGAACTGGCATCGTGGCGTGGTTGGTTAGGTGTTGGCCTGAAGTGTTGGGAATGCAGGGTTTGGGACCGGGTGCCGGTAGTTTTTGTGCGCCCAGACCTGAGACAGTGTTTTTTTTATACATAATGTCACCCCCTGGAGTGGAAAATCCTAATTTAGGGGTGCAGGGGTGAAGCCCCCATGGGGTGCAGGGGCACAGCCCCGCATAAAAGAAGAAAACTTTTTGCGCTATGCTTCCTTGCACCGATTTCACATTGCCGAAACTGAATTTTATAGATGTGGGGTTGTGATAAGGGTGTTCAAAAATCGAATTTGTCCTTATCACATAGAACCATGCCCTATTTTTCTTACCCCATCCCCACCCTTATTACCAGCTCCCTGCTGAACCATAAAAAGCCTCCTTTGGCAGCTAAACCTGCTCCATTACTACCTAGAAACTTGTTTGTCTCTAGTTCTATCATGTAACCACTTAAACACTGTGCCGCACCTCAGTGTGCAGTTGTCGTCTTCTCCTTAGCATTTATTGATACAAAATCACTGGTGTATCTTTGTCTACCTTATTTGTATAACACCCTTGTATAAAATTGCAACCTATGTAACATCAACCTCTGTATAACCTGACCTGTATATGATGCCACATACAAAGCTACCTGTATTTTATGTCCTGTTCTGTTTACTCTGACTTGGAACCTTTGTAAATGAGCCTATTTTGGCTCAAAGGTATTAATCTGAATTTGAAATAAATAACGAAATGACAAATTTTTTTTTGTAATAGAATGTGATGATGACCTTAACAATTACAAGTAGTTTCTTTTTTCTACATCGCCTGCTTTGCATTTCTGTTACAAAATGATTAGATGTTATATTTCACAGGAAATGGAGCAGGGTTCATTTTGTGGAAATATTGCTTATGGTATAGGTTTATGCAGTATCTTAGATATCTGTCAGCCCACAAATTTTGGATTGTCTCTGGTAGAAAAAAGCTGTGTATTCAAGTTAATGATTGTACTATAGGGTTTTTAAAAAGCCGTATATTCAGGTTAATGATTGTACTACAGTATAGAGTTTTATGTAAATGAAAGGATAGACAGAGAAGATATCTGTGTAAGAGGAGTGCAGCATGTTTTCTGTCTCTTGAAGCAGTACTTGAACATTTTTTCAAGGTGTACAGTATTGAAGAAAATACTGCATACCTGAAATTGACGACAAGAAGGTGCCGCAGTGCCATTGCTGAGGGCTATAGAAAATGTCCAGTGTCCAGATGCATCTTTTGATTCCAGCAAAAATATTATTGGATCAGTTGTAAGGGCAGGAGAGGGGGGAGTAAGGAATTTTTAATATTAATTTATCAGTTGGATTGGAGGATTGCTTGGCTCTCTGTCAGGAGGAAGGGAGCTGGGCAGCACTGTAAAACTAAATTAAAGTGATACACATTCTTGACACTGCATTGCTTTGGGACTGTTTAATTTTTTTACAGAATGGCAGGAGAACAGGGTAGAGTGGAGGGACTGGGAAGAAGAGGACTGCGGGGACACCTGCTGGAGATTTCAAACACAGCACAGTAGATTAGCTGGAAACAGCACCACCTGGGACAGTTAAACTGCTGAAAATAGAAATAAATTTATTCAGCACTGGCTGACCACAAACACATTGTTAACACCTTGCTGACATGGTAATGAGGCATACCTTGGTACCTCCCCCAAGTACCAGCCCTACCTAGGTATACCGGGTTACCAATGAAACTGATCTATAACTACCACTGTATAGGTGTAGTTGGAGTTTTACCAAGGAAAGATAGAAATTATTTAAACAAGGTTATGTTGAGAAGAATACTTTTATTGCTTTTGTTAATTTCCAGGTCTGTCTACCATCACCCAGGTCCCCCCTACATTGCTGTGTTAGATTCTTCTTTATCTTAGTGTCCCAATTAAAATGCTGCCCAGAAAGTTCCAGTTCTTAAAGTAGTCCATCTGAATATTCTGTTTACCTTCTAAATGGAATTCTTTTTTAGTGTGATGTGAACAGCATAAATTTGATGTAATCACATTATCTGAAACCTGGTTAAATGGAGATTTTACCAACTCTGAAGTCAGTTTACCAGGACATAAACTTTTCAGACAAGATAGGTCAGGCAAAAGGGTTTGGGGGGGGGGTCAATGATTTATGTTAAAAATAAGTTAAAAGTTACCCCTTTAGATCTTTCCAGTGAAAAAAACAGGTTGTGTGCTTACCACAGTAGATATACTCCTTGGACATAATAAACATCTAACTATTAGCTCACTCTATATTCCACCAGGATGTTTTACAATTGGATGGAACTTAGTAGCAAGTGTTAAAAGAAAACTTCCGCTAAACGGAGAATGGATTTTATTGGTCGACTTTATTAGTGACTGAGGTTCTGAACAAAATAAAGAACCTTGTGAGCTCCTCATGGATCTTGGCATGCAACAAATAATTGAAAATGTAACTAGACATAATTATACAACTGGGAAAAGTACCATTCTTGACTAGATAGAGGTCCCTTTTAATACTAAAATTATTACATCAGCTGTTATTTATTTATTTTGAAAGTCAGATTTACAACATTACAAAGACACCTCATCGCAGGGAGGGTAGACATGGTTACAGTGTGAGGTACAACAGTGGTAATATACAGGTGCAATACAGATAACAAAAAGAACACAATATAACAGTGGTTTATAGGATAAAGTCACATGCAGTAAATAGCAATTGTATAAAAAAAAAAAGATGTTCCCAGTGATCACTGTCCAGTATATTGCGAATGGTCTGCCAGCTCCAGTGGAAGACCCCCAAGGCTCGCTAAATGTAGGAATTTCAAAAAACTAGATCCTAAGGTAACAAATGATGCTTGTACTGAGGTTAATTGGCCACACCTTGAATCCATCAATGATATTGATTTTCTTTTAGAGGCCTTTTATAACCTCTGTTCTACAATAATAATAAGGTTGCTCCTCTAAAGAAGATGCAGATCAGATCACTTAAAAACAGATGGATTAATCAAGATTTATTGCAACTAATGAAATTAGGGGATAAAGCCTGGAAAATGTACAAGATAAAAAGGGATATCAACATATTACAAGATTACAAAACACTTAGAAATAAGTGCAAGGCAGAAATTAGGAAAGCTAAAATGCAATATATCCCAACAAAAAAGTACTCTGGTAACTGTAACAACCTGGCAAGCCTTAAATAGCCTGCTAGGCAGAGAAAAAAAATGAAGCACTATTTTATTGGAAGAGGGATATCAACTGATAAGTGACCTCAGTTTGGTCTCTGAAATTTTTAATAATGTCTTTGGTAATCTTGATAAACTTATATTACATCCCTCATCAGTCTCAATAAATTGTACACCACAAGAAGCAAGTCCTGATCCACATCCTAAATTTCACTTTAGGACTATTTCTCCAGAACAACTAAAAAATACATTTTAAAACAAGATCCCAGGCCCTCTATAGCCCATGATAATACTGATTATAGATTTATAAAACTTGGTATTCACTCCTTTTCTCTTCCCTTATCAGTTATTTTTAATTTTCCCTATGTTTCGGTGTTTCCCCTCTAAATGGAAATTGGCAACTATTAAACCAATTCTAAAAGGTGGAAACCCTTCATTAGTCTCTAATTATTGCCCAATATCACTTATTGCCCCTTTATCTAACGTTTGCAGGCTCTCTGAGTGAGCCTGCTGCTGTTTCCAAAAATTATATTCATAGTGGGCCTTGCTCAGGCAGATATGAGAGGTGCAGCTACTCTTAGTGAGCCCACTGCTGTGCCCAAAAATTATACCCATGGTGGGCATTTCTGAGGTAGGTATGAGATGCACAGCTGTTCTGACTTGAGTCTGCTACTGTTTCCAAAAATTATACCCATGGTGGGCATTGTTGAGGTAGGTAGGAGAGGTGCAGCTGCTCTGGTTGAGTCTGCTGCTGTTTTCAAAAATTATACCCATGGTAGGCATTGCTGATTGCTGAGGTAGGTACAAGAGATGCAACTGCTGTGATTGAGCCTGCTGCTGTTTTAAAAAAAATAATACCCATGGTAGGCATTGCTGAGGTTGGTATGAGATGCGCAACTGCTCTGAGTGAGGCTGCTGCTGTTTCCAAAAATGATACCCAAGGTGGGCATTGATCAAACTTACGTAATATAAACTGATGACTGACAAAAGAAAACTAAAAGTAGTACTAGTGTGGCACATGTGGCTGGCATGGTGGCAGTGGTGATGGTTCCATTAGTTGTGTACACAGCCTAGTCATCATATTGTCAGTGTCAGTGGCTCAGCAGGTTGCAGATCCTGACCCCTCTGAGACTGGAAGATCAGAAGGCTGTGAGTTCCATCCCCACACCAGGCACTTGGGGTAAAATCCCAATTCTGACGCTGTAGTCCATCATGAGGAGGATGATGCACACCTGAGGTGCCATCTTTTGAATGAGACATTAAAAACTGAGGTTCTGTCTGCTTGTTCTGGTGGCTGTTCAGGTGGACATTAAAGATCCTATGGCACTTCTTGAAAAAAGTAGGGGAAGTTTTTATTTAAAACCAAAAATATACTTTACATTTTATCATCTTTATTCCAGAAACCTTTCATCAAACCATTAATTGCAGTATTATCCTATACAGTCAACATTTCTCCAAAACAACTTACCCCGTTCCTCCCCATATGCTTTACATTCATTTTGATACACTTCATCTATTTCTGCTTGAATTTTAAATAATATATCATTTAAAGTGACATCTTTATTCTGGATAAATCTCTGACATCTTATCTGCCAGATTGATCATTTCACTACTGCAAGTATCACATAAATAGCATGTATAACCCATTTCATTCAGTCCTTCCTTAATTGCCCATATATCAGGACCTCATATGTTGTTTCCTTGAAGCACTCTATTCCCCAAAATTGGGCTAGTGATTCCTAAAAGGTTTTTTATAAAATTACATTCAAACAACATGAGTCAATGTTTCCACCTTGTTATCACAATTCTTGTCTAAGCAGGTTCATTCCTATATTTTCTTATGTTTGTGATTCCCTCTAGTATTTAATTTTCCATGGCTGCATATCCAAACTGTCTCCCCCATTTTTTGGGTATTCTTTTTTTCTAATGTAGCCTCTAAAATCAAGACTGTATCCACCTTCTGAGTTACAATAAAAACTGGGGTTTCATAATAGTTCTGCTTTACAATTTCTTTATAGGTCTGTTTTCTATTTATAGTGTATAGTGGAGTGCTGTTATGCATGAAATTCCATGCCTGGGATATGCTTGTTCTGCTGCAGTAGTAATGTCACTACTGCAGCAGAACCACTTGGAATCCTGGCACGTTGTTGATTTCTTCTATTTAACTCTGTGGTGACAGTATTCTAGAACCTCTAGAGACTTTTTCAAGTCAGTTTCATTATGAAAAAGAGAGAAAAAAACACAAAGCACACGTTTCACATGGTACTACTGTACACTATAAAAATACAGGATGAGGAACTTTATAGAATCAAGCCTGGTCATTCGGGGTTCTGATTTCCATGGACCTCTCGAGCTTTGCTCTCGAGGTCTGAGGGAATCAGAACCCCTCTGTGGCAGAACACACTGGTTCTGCATAGTTGCCCATCCAATATTCTCTATTTTGTTTGCAACAAGTCCACCATTATCTTCCATTGTTTTAAATATTTTTTAGTAGTACTAATGTAATCTGGAGGTTTTGTTTGGTTACCTACATTTCTTTTTTTTTCCAAAACTACTGAGGAGTGCCTCACTTTACTCTTTGACTAAAGGTATCCACAATTTCTCCTCTCCCTGAATAATAGGTCTTATGTTTGTCTATAAAACTATGTCAATGAAGAAAACTATGGGATGTATCATATTTAACCCACCTTCTGAAATTGGCCTATATGTATGTCCTCTTTTTATTGGATTTAAACTGCTCCTCCAAAGTAACTAAAAAAATAGTCCTAATATTTTTGTTTGCATTTGAATTGGTATCAGAAAAACATAAGCTATATATAGAAAGACAGGAACAATAAAAGTTTTCAGCACATACTGTATATCCTTTTCTGTCTTGTCATACTCCATATCTTCCTTTTGTTAACCTTGTCCTGGGCTATCTTAAATTTTGTTCCCAGTTTTCTTGCAATGGCAAATGTCCTCATTTTCTGAGAAGTCTGAGAGTGTTGAGTCAGTATCCACATCCACTGTAGCCCATTCTTTGTCTTGCAAGACTGTATATTTGTTAGTTGCAAAGATTCCTTCTCTTTTCTGGTATGTTTCCATTTTGGAGATTTAGTGCTTTTTTTCTTGGATCTAGTTACCATTGTAAATGTGCCTTCTTGATTTTTTGTAACAATATTTCCTTTTCCGTTTTGTTTATTGTTCCCACTTTCTTCCACTTGCTTCTCTGTTTCATTCTGATTATCTTGTGACAAACTTTTTTCCTCGGGGGGGGGGGGTACAGTTTGAGACAGAGTATGGGTTTCACCAAGAACTTTCTGGCCCTCTTCCTCCTTCTCTTTTGCTTCAGCAATTAATTTTTCCTTTTCCTTCTGTACTAGGGCTAGATAGACATCCTATTCTGCTTTTTCCCCTGGGTCAGGACTGTTGTGCATGGCCCAGGGACAATTGCTGAAAATGTGACCAGTCTCTTCACACAAACTACATTTTATTGGATTTTTGCATATGGCCCCATGATGTCCAATTTGTCCACATAATCCACATTGTATTTTTTCACATGTGTTGCTTAGATGATCTTTTTCACCACACCTGTAGCATGCATGGGACTGTCCTGCATAAAATACTACCCCTCTGTCTTTTCCTAAAAAGAAGCAATTTGGTAAATGTTGTATCTCCCCATTTTGCTGTTTTAAAGTTATTTTAAATCTCCATCGACTTGTCCACAAGCTTTCTTCACCCAGAATCGATTCTGGGGGTCCATTTAGCACACATTTGTGTTTTAGCCAGAAGGAAATATTTGCCACATTTACTCCCTCATTTTTAAAAACTACTGTAACTACTTTGTAGGCTGGTTTGATTAAGGGTATCGCTATACAATCTCTCCATAGTGGAGTGTTTTTGATCTGGTGAGTTTCCAGAATCTTTCCAGTCCTCCTGGGATCTTAAAGCTCACATCATATGCTGTGTCTACTGGGGTGTGAATTAGGGTGTAAATTTCATAAGCATAGTATTTCATGCTCTTTTTCAGTAGTTATTGTCCTACAAATGATCTATCTGGGGCGTCTGCACCTGCACCCCTGAATTTTAATCTAACCGTATTCCTTCTTTTTGCAGGCTCAGTCAATCTTTTGGCCCCCTCTGGAAATAATTTTTCTCTTACATTGCCCCCCACCATACTTTTTCTTGTCTGTTTTTTTCATTTTTGCTAGGCTGTTTCTCAGTCTGTAAGTTTTTTTCCTCTGTTTCCATTGAGGTAACTAGGTCCTCATCACCTGTTAGGCCCTCTATTTTTTTGTATTATTTTCTCCTTCTGACATTTTTTCTTCTATTTCTTTTTCCTGCTGTTCTTTTTCCCCCATCCTTGAACTAGCAACTTCTTTTTGCAATTTGATGCCTTTATTTTTTTATTTCAGTGAATGCTTTACCCTAAAAGTCCCCTTCTATGGACATACTGGGCCTGTCAGGGTACCATCCTTTCTCATCTGCTGTTTTTTTCCACCCTACATTTAAAAGAGCTTCAGCTACCCAGTCCAGTGTGTCTTCAAATTCAATTGGCCCTGTATTGTTTAAATCATCAGTTTTTGTAATTTTGTCACTTTGGGGGGGAGGGGGGCATTTTGTCAGATTCTGCTATATTGCCTTGATACATTTTTTTTTGTTTGTATTCATTTTGTTTCTCCTCACTGTTTTCCTCATTTTTGTTCAGTCCTTCTCTTTCAACAGTGATTTGCTGATCCCGTCTTAGGCCGAACCGTTTCCGACTCTTTTTGGCCATTCCAATTGGGGCTTCACTCTTGCTCTTTTTCAGAGCATTTTTCTCATTCCTAGCTGTTTACTGACTACAGGGCATGGCTCCCTTTGATTATACTATGTCAGCCTCCACTGGTTGACTCTGACAAGATGCTGCCCTGTCAGTCCTTTCTATTTCTTTTGCCACTTCCCACTGATTTGAAAGGTCTTTTCTTTTACTTTTGGTTTTACTTTTAACAATTTCTTCTTTCATTTGTTGACATACAGGCTGTTCTTTATGTTTGGAAGGCTTACCTGCACTCTCTGTCTCCATGGAGGGCACACTTTCTTCTTTATTAGTGTCTGCCGCTAAAACCCAAGCGAATCATGCTCTAAACTGCTGTCCAGTTCTGCACTGCTTTCCTTCATTTTCTCTGGCTCTGATACATTTCCTCGCAACATGGTCTCCAGCAACTCGGAGGCAGGGGATGAGACCCGCTCCCCAGCCTCCCGCATGTCCTTGCTCTTTTCGCACTGAACTGAATCTGACATCTGTCAGTACTCCAGCATAGATCCCCCTACTGGAAGAGTAGGGGAGTTTGCCTAGTGTCCTGGCCCAATTTCCCCCATTCACTAAAAACAACACTTAACAACTTAACCTGGTTCAGCGTCAGTTGGTTTCCATCTGTACCCCCCTCCCCCCAGGACGAGGCTGAAAACAAGCAGAACTGCCTAGTCATCCTTTCCTGGTCAACAAAAACTAAATAAATAAATAAAAATAAATAAATAAAATCATATTCAGTATCACTGTTTGCAGGCTGTTGTGCGTGTTCAGGGTCAGACTCGTATAATTCAGTGTTTGTGACAATTGGGAAAATTGTCAGCATTTATTTTGAGAAATATGAGCCATTCCACATTTGCAGGGCTTAGTGTTCTGTTGTCAGTGACTATTCCTCCAGCTGCACTAAATATGCATTCTGAATATATGCTTGAAGGTGGACAACTGAGGTACATTATTGTAAGATTTGCTAGATGTGGCCATATTGTTCTCTTTTGTTTCCAATACAGTAATGGATCTTCCTCGAGATCAATCACAGTATGGTCTGCAAAATACTGCAGGATGATTGTGCTGCATGAGACAGTTACCAGTCTGGCAGATGAACAAGCTGTGCTTTCTTTACAGGATACTAGTCCATGTTGTTTTTTTTTTAATACTTTATTTTTATTCCTTAAGGTGGAGGTAAAAAAAAAAAAAAACAACAAGATAATTTCCATCTATTAGAAAAACAATAAGACAAAGTTAATACATATAGAAGTTACACTTCATAAAGCACAAAAAGGATTTTTTAATTTTTAGGGGGTTTAAAAGAAAAAAATATATAAGTTCTTAGAGCTTATAATTAGAGTACATGAATTTTGACTTTGTAAGTGCTCCAAGCTTCTACTTCCCAACCTTAAGTTAATTCTTGTAATGAAATTAGCAGCCTTTAAATCCAAACATCCTTTTCCTCCCCTATTGAGTCCAAGACATAGCCAGACAATAAGAAAGAAATAAAAAACCCAAAAAGAAAGAAAAGACAATTCATCTTGGAGAGTTTGTGACTAATACATTACTTTACAAATTAACTGGATGATATTCTGTAAGCTCTGCTTTATCCTCTTCTAGATCAGAGCCAATATCCTCTGATATTTTAACATTCACTTCATAGAATGCTCTGGCAGAATCAATGTCAACAAAAAAATACATCTTACCCTGGAACTGTACTCTCAAATGGGCTGGTGCTAGCAAATTAGCCGCTAGCCCAGCTTCTTTAAATTCTGACATTATTGGCAAAAAGCGCTTATGCCTGTGTTGAGTTTGTACATAGAAATCAGGGTATAAATGGAAATGATGTTCCTCATAGAAACAGTCCATTTTGTTGAAGGCAGTGCAGAAGTGATTTGCCTTTCTGACCCTGAACATAGGGTCCCCAAGAAGTAGCTGTAGATGCCCTTTCCCTCACTGCTGACTGTGAAGAACTGATATACATTATGTGCCATTGTCTGCACCAGAGGTGTACTGTGATGATTTGGCAGGGTTACATTGCTGTACAGCAGTTAAGTAAGCATTAATCACCGACAGAGGAGGGCTCTACCAGTGGATTAATGCCCACTGGGGGGCGTTGGTGCACGAGGCCAGAGGCCAAGGGTTCCAACCACCCAGCGGGCATTAATCACTGGTAGAGCCCGACGCTGGAGGTGATTAATGCAGCTGTAACATGGCAAGTGCGAGTGCGAGTTTCTCTGGCTTCTATTTGCTTATGTATACTTCTATGGTCTACTGTGCTCCACAAATGCCAAATTCTCTTGTTGCGAAAGGCTGTGCAGGGGAATCGCGTGGCTCAAAGGAACCCTAGTGGTTGTTGTAGCTGCTAGCGAATGGAACTGTCTGATCTTGAAAATGAAGTGAGGCAAAGAAGTGCAGACTGTGGCGGTACTGCTTGGTTGTGGGTCGGGAGACAGGTTCTGACTAGGCTGCATGCCTTTTGGAGTGTTTATTGTTTCAGTTGTGGAATAAGCCCTCTGTGCTACTGTCTTCCATCCATCAGACATTGATTCCTGGCTCCATCTGTGAGTGAGCAAGCGCAAGTCCCACAAATCAGAGCACGGGTAACGCTGGAAGGGGGCGAGCCAGCAAGGAACAAGGAAAGGGTCGTGGCTGGGAAGAGTGCCCAGACTAGGAATCACAGAGTGACGGCACACATCTGCTGCCCATGCTGCAGGGGGGCTGACCTAGCTGTGCATCTGCACAACAATGCTCCGCAATGGATGATTGATCTGGCAGCACTCACCTGTTTACTGTGGAAGGAGGTACAGTATGGGTGGCTCTTACATGGTGCTGCTTTCGGTCTTTCGGATGAAAGGCACAATAAATTGTTTAAAATCCGTGGCTTATTACAATATATCATTTTTCATTATCTGAAAGAAACAATGGAGGGTGGACTGGGGTCTGGTGCAAATGTCCAAATCATGCCTATCTCGGTGTGTCCCTCTTGGCACAGCAGAATGTGACGACTCTCGGTACTTGCCCAGTGGGCTCTAATGAGTGTTGCTTTCTGTGGACACTGTGGGTACTAGCCTAGCGGGCTCTACTTGTGGCTTAATCACCACTAGGACTCACTCAGCTGACCCATTTCCACCAATCGGAATGCTCCATTTCACTCCCCTTTCCAGAGCCATGTTACAATAGTGTTTGTAGAACAGTGTCACATTTGGTTAGCAGAAGATCTGTCCAGTACTCAGTGTCTTCCCCTGCAGGAAGGATGGCTTCAATGTTCCACTTAAAGTGGGGATCCAGCAATGCAGCCAACACACAGGTGTCATTCTTAAACATGGCATTTAGTCTCTGATCAGTCAATAGTCAGAGACTCAAATTATCTGCCAGCATAACAGTGGTGGTGTCATCTTTTGACTGAAAGCCTTTCTTTATGTTAATCAGGGAATGTTAAGAAATCTGATTTGAGGAAGAATTTGACTCAGAGTTGCATTGTCCACTCTGGCATCATGTGTGACAGCCTCAAATGGCTCCAATAAGGTGACCAGACATTCAAGTAGAGTCCAGCTGCTGGGACTAAGCATGATGTCTACTTCACCTATTTGATTCTACATGGTGTCATTATGTACAGCTTTTTTCTGTTCAAGAAGTCTTCCCAACATGTAAAATGTTGAATTCCAGCAGGTTGGAACTTCCTGCTTTAATGTATGCAAGGATAAGTTGTTATGTGGAGTAAACCATTTCTGGATTTCGAGTAAGCCATTTCTGGATTTCATTTTACAGCTCTTGCAAAATATTCACAGCAGTGTGATTTTCCTCAAAAGTGGTGACACATAAAACAGCCTGCTTCCTACTACTTATGGTAGAGTGGGGATTATTACTTCCTGACTGAAAACTTGCCTAATGAGCTGTAACAGTCTTGTAGTCAATTGTTTGGTTGCTGGTCCATATATCCATGGTTATGTGAATCTGCTTCACCTGAGAGAGTTTCAAATGTTTAGTGACCGCACTACATATCAAGTCATACAACTGTGGAACAGCCTTTTTTGAGAAATATGTTCTACTGGGAATGGTGTGTCTTGGTTGAAACCAGTTCATCAACTTTAGAAAACCTTTTTGGGCAACAAAAGCAAAAGGGAGTTGACAATTGGCCAACAGCTCTGGAATGGCTGTATTTAACAGCTGGAATGTTGGATGCTATCAGGCAAATTTTGATGTCCTCACAACACTTTCTTTTAATGTTAGTTGACGAGAATGATGAGATACTCTTAATTTTGGGGGATTGTACTTTTCTTGCCTTTTTCACGTGGAGTACAACTGTGGGATTTTGCAGTACTTGATGGTTTCAGAAGAAAACAATTTATGTTTGTCTGGGAAGATTGCAAAGACACATCAAGTGATTCAATGTCACTTCCTGCTTTCAGTTCCTTGTCATTATGGTCACCGCCACCACAGCCTCCACTACCACCCATACCAAACACACTGCTCCTTGCCCTGTCCCCATTCAGTTGGGTGTTTTGTCTTTGAATGTCGAATCATTACTGATGTTCCAAAATGTCCCAATTTGCCACCCCAACTGGCACTCTTTTTGCATAGACCGCATACAGCATCAGAGTTGTCTGCAGAGTCAATATAAAATAAACTCCACGCTAAAGATTTATCCTTTGTACTAGAGTGCATTACACTATTTCTTGTACAGTCAAGGAAACCCTGCACTGGAGGAAACCCTACATTGCCATTTCCCTGTTCACATGAATTTTTCTCATTCATACTTATCTTCTTATTCTTACATTTAATATATGACTTTTTTTTCTGCATTTGCCTCTCATGCCTGTAAGGGAATTCAAGCTGGCATGGGACAGACAGTGTACTAAACTTAAGATAGCAGCCTAATTGGGGGGAGGGGGTGATTGTATACAGGGGCAGACTAGATTGTCTACATGGACCCCATGTGCCAACACATTCTATGTTTCTATGCCCTACAGTGGCATCTTCTCCTACCCCCTCATCAAAACTACAGAGCTCATCACCACAAGAATTAGAAGAACTTGAAGTGCCATCATCATCATGTGGGACATATCCTGGGCTATCCATTCCCAGTCCCCACTATCATCACCATATCTATCAGCATTCTCTGCCTCTGCGTTTATGTCTGAGGAGGATGCCTTCTTGCATTCTGCTTCAGCAGCTCAAAATATCCTTCTGGCACATGCGGCAAAATGTTTAGTACCTCTACAAGTAACTCCTGTCAGTGCTTTCCAAAACTATACTATCATTTCATTGATGACATGCTTTATTGGTTCAGGAGGACATTTAGTGCCAGTCCTGGTGACGTTATTATTGTCGCTATGTTCTTTATTAGTACTAGGATTCATATTGTCAACATCATTTTTCAGTTGTTCATGCACCAGCACTGTGCTTCCTTTTAGTAGACTTATACTGGGAAATATGAGACATAGTAGACACAGCCGTGGCTTTCGTTATGCTACAGAGAGACAACACACACAATGTAGCTATAACAGGGCTCAGGGCACCCAAAAGGCTAACAGACAGTGTAACACAGCCTAAATGGCTTTCACTGTACTGCAGAGAGACACAGAATAGCTATGTCACAGACAGGCCTTAGCGTACCTAACAGACAGTGTGTAATACAGCCTAAATGGCTTTCATTGTACTGCAGAGAGACACAGAATAGCTATGTCACAGACAGGCCTTAGCGCACCTAACAGACAGTGTGTAATAAAGCCTAAATGGCTTTCACTATACTGCAGAGAAACACAGAGCAGCTACTGTATATGTCACATACAGGACTCAGGACACCTAACAGACAGTGTGTAATACAGCCTAAGTGGCTTTCACTATACTGCAGAGACACACAGAGCAGCTACTGTATATGTCACATACAGGCCTCAGGGCACCTAACAGACAGTGTGTAATACAGCCTAAATGACTTTCACTATACTGCAGAGACACACAGCATAGCTATGTCACAGACAGGGCTTGGGGCACTTAACAGTCAGTGTGTAATACAGTCTAAAATGGCTTTCACTGTACTGCAGAGACACACTGAGTAGCTATGTCACAGACAGGGCTTGGGGCACCTAACAGACAGTGTATAATACAGTCAAAATGGCTTACACTATGCTGCAGAGAGATACAAAGCAGCTATGTCACAAACAGGGCTCAGGACACCAAACAACAGACAGTGTGTAATACAGCCTAAATGGCTTTCACCGCTGCTGCCAGCAATGAGTGCCCCCCATTTTTCCTTCTTTCCCGAGCACTGCACTTGGTCCCTCATTTATTCCTCCTTCAGTCTCAAACCCATGCTTCTTAGCCTCCTTCATGGACTAAAGTTTGTGCTTCTGTTTTTTTTTTAAGCGTACACTTTTTTTAATTTTTTCACTGCTATTGCAGTGAGTGCCAATTGCTCCCTCTCCCCCCAAACTCTGGATTTATTCTGCACACTAACACAGCAGACAGGGAGCCCAGACACCAGCACTGACCTATTGGATTGTTAGACTGGTGTCATGTGCTCCTTTCTGCTGTGAGGACCCCACAGGTAGCCTGTAATGCCTGATTAGAAGTTTGGAAGAGTCCCAGGACTCCACAGGCTGCCTGTAATGCCAGTTTAAAATTTCAGTTACCCATTACCTGACCCATTAACTGTGTCCACAGTACCCAACCCATGAAGTACCCTCTTATGTCAGGTGGGGTAGTAAATTACCCAAACTATCCTACCTGGCAAAAAAACACTGATACCTGCCCTGCCCACTTCTGCTACCTGATGGGTAGCCCATCCCTAGTTATGAGGCCCCCATTTGCATACTGCCAAAGCCTGGAAAGGACCCAATGGTGTGCACCTCCTACGAGCACATCTCTCTCCTGAACTGTGACCTGAAGGTATTAGTGAAGATCATGGAGAGAAGGCTGGAGCAGGTACTTTCACAGTTAGCGCACCCAGATCAAATGGGATTTGTGCAGGGCATGCTCTCGTATCATAATATGAGATGGCTGCTGAACATGGTGTATTGGGGTTCTCAACATCTGAGCATGGCACTTGTGCATCGAAGGATGCCAAGAAAGCATTTGACCGCTTTGAGTGGGAGTATCTGTTCTGAGTTCTGAAAGGATTTGGACTAGGGTAGGCATACAATAGAATGGTGACATCTTTGTATAATAGTCAAAATGTGAGAATGTTGGCAAATGGGGGTTTCTCACAAGAGTTCTAGCTTTTAAGGGGCATGACAGGGGTTACTTGATTACTCCCTCTCTTGTTGGTGTTAACTGTACTTAACCTGCCCCTGTACCTTTAATTTGTACTGTATGTCTGTATTGACTGAACTGTTCATTTGAAGATGGCCTTATTGATGTTGTTACCTAGATGTATGTAATTAATTCTGGGTCACCCCTGGAAAACGGACTGTCATGATCTCAGTGGGCCTACCCAGTCACCAAAATTTAAATAAATAAATAAGGCAGGGGTGTCGCCTCTCCCTGCTGCTCTTTGTGCTAGCAATAGTGCCCTTAGCTAAAAAAGTACAGAATGCCCAGAATATACAAGGGGTGACAGGAGCCAATGGAAGACTACACAAGATTACTGTCTATGCAGATGACCTGCTCCTGTACATCACAGAGCCTACAGTGTCGATGCCTGCATTATTGCAGGTGGTGAGGGACTTTTCAGCCTTCTTGTGCAATAAGCTTGATTTACACAAATCATAGATGATGGTCCTAGGCAATGTCCCAGAGGACTGGGACCTGAATGCATGAGCATGAAAGCAGTGGAAGGCTCACTCAAGTATCTGGAAATCAATGTGGGCAGAGGTATAGATAGTTTATGCACATTCATTTTCAAGTCCATGTCTCAACAAGTCCTAGTGGAGCTGAAAGATGGAGAGCATTGCCCACATCATGGCTAGGGCACATAAACCTAATAAAATGAATACCCTTCTGTGCCTGCTTTATCTGATGCAAATGTTGCCAATGGGCCTCACAAACTAGATTATTAAAAAACTGAGCCAGCCCAGTGGCATTGAGGGTTGAGGTGTTGGATGCCACACCTCGTTTCACGTCGGCAACTCATGTTTGGAAATGAGCATGGGTTGTCGAGGTTGGCGGGGGGACAGAATCGAGCATCCGAGTGACTGCTCCCCTCTCCTGGGGATGGAGGCCTGCTTCCTTTGCTGAATAACTGCCACCAGGTGGAGACCTGGTGGCACTGTGGGACAGGAGCGGTGGAAGCCGATAGTGCTGCAGGACCCTGCAGCATGCACATGCCTTCATATGCACACATTGATGAACATGCCCCAGTGTGGGGAAGGGAGAAAATAAAGGAAAATGATGGCAGGACAGGCTTGTATGAAGCCCTGCCCACTGTTCCCTCACCTGTCACATCACCGAGACCCAGAGACCAATGACTAGATATGTACTTTGGGGAGGGATGGCCCTCTCCCTTTTGACCACACCATTGGGGGGCATCAGTAGGGGTATTCAGACCATTAGGTATGTTCTGGGGAGATGTTGGATGGTGGGGATTGGTGGATAAGGGCTAAAGGGAACCCATCCTGTTCTGGCTACAGGAGTATAAACAGAATATGGGAAAAAAAAACAGGAGAGGAAGTTTTTGACATTCATCTGGCAAGGTAAACACCTATGGATGAGCCTCAAGAACCATCAGAGTGGGTGTAGCTGGGAGTATGCTTTCCCAGACCTGTGGGGATAATTTGGGACTATCCATCAAAGATACACACACACACCAGGCTTGGTAAATTGGGGGGACGTGACGTGTTGGCTGGATCTTGAGGAGATGGGCGGTGTGGAGCAGTTATCTGTGTACCTGGCCCCGGGGTAGGTGGATGCATAACCAGAAATGGGCTCCAAACTCCTCACAAGAACTGCACACCCTAGAAGCATGGGAAATGACAAGGAAAAAGAGCGGGGTGAAGGAGAACAAAACACTTCTGATACCCGTAACAGAAAACCTAGACTTTCTGCCAGGTCTAGAGGACAGAGGTTTCAAGTAGTGGGAAGACAGAGGGATCAGATGCATTTAGGACATGTATACTGGGAAGGGCATGCGCTCCTTTGTGGAACTGCAAGGGAAGCTGAACTTGCCACAGTCCCACCATTATAGGTATAGGTATCTGCAGGTTAGGGACTTCGGCAGAAGAATGGGGAGAGATCCTGTAAAGGACCTAGCCCTTGGTGTCACTGGAGCAGGAAGTGTATTACTGCAAGTCCATCTTCTTCCAAGTTGTGTAACAGGGTGTGCTTTGAAACAACTGAGAAGCTGCATGGGATATACTATATTGAACTAGATATCTGCAACAAATCTCTCTGTTGCTTACATCTGAGGGAAGTTTTCCTTACTTTACAGTCTTACATTGGTATTGCTTTGTGTTTAATTATTTTAGTTTTTAATTCAGGAAGGGGGTTTTCAAAACTGCTTATCTTGTGAGCATCTTCAGAAGGGTTGAAATAACTGCATATTTGATTTTCCTTTGTGGCTAACTGGACTGTCTACTAGTATTCTGTGACAGTCTGCATCAATATATTTTGCAATATTTACTGGTGGTGGCTGTGTACTTTAAAATAGCAAAGGCTGCAGTTTGTAATTGGATGCCAGACATAGCCTGAGGTGGGGGAAATTGTCTTCACAAGTCAGAGAGATCTGCATCACAGCCAATTGTTCTGGCTTGAACATTCCAGCATTGATCAATTACTATAAACTACTGGTGTGATCCTGTTTCAGACAGAAGTCCATCTTCTTCCAAGTTGTGTAACAGGGTGTGCTTTGAAACAACTGAGAAGCTGCATGGGATATACTATATTGGACTAGATATCTGCAACAAATCTCTCTCTTGCTTACATCTGAGGGAAGTTTTCCAGAGTTTAAAGCACAGCTGACTTATTTTGGGGCTGACTGCTTTCAGAGCACAAACCATCAGGCTGTTTTGGGGCTGGGGAGGTTTACCTGTGTCTGACTTGGATGTCTGGATTTTTCTCTGTTTGATTAGCAGGGTATTTTCTCTGTCAAACTGTTGTGTAGGGCATCTTGCTGACATGAAGGCACTCATCGCAGCGGTGGGTCAGAGCTTTTAGCTGATTGTTTCGTGAGGGCACAGTTTAGGCCCAACCCCTGACCACCCCTCACCCCACCCATCCCTGGAAATAGTTCCTTTATACCTGGGGTTCTGACATCATTTCCTCAAGAGTGCAAGGTGCATATCACTGTCATATCCTCTCTAGCACACTGCACTGACAATATAAGCATACACATTGTATAATATATATATATATATATATATATTTCTATATAACAAACCAATCCCACACACACACACACACAAAAAAAAGTAGATAAACATGTGGAGAGTAGTGCAACATAATGGCTGTGGGACAGCAGTCTTCTGGGAGTCTTTCTGGAGGCTGAGATGCTGCCCTATTTGCAGACAACTTTCTGCCCTGAGGGAGGAAGTTGCCCATCTTCAGGCCACACTGGACAGTAGTAAAGGAACCTTCCTCCAGGCCACACTGGACAGTAGGAAGGGAACCTCCCCCATCCAGGGAGCACCAGAGCCACCACCACTACCTCAGAGGTTGCGAAGAAAGCACAGCAGTTGGACCACAGTGGGCTCAGGAGGGGTGAGGATGGTGGAACAGAGGCACACCCAGTCAGTTGTTCCACTCCACAATCCATACACCATTCTGGGGGAGCATAGCTCCCCTATGGATACACCCGCAGAGGAGACTAAAGAGGCTGAGGACAACTGTCACAAGGGAGGCCCACAGGAAGGAGGCAGAGAATACCACAGGGAAAGGAAGCAGCTCCTGGTGGGGGACTCAATTATTAGGGGGATAGAACTGGTGGGAGCAGGGAAAACTGAAGTAAGGTGCCTGCCTGGTGCCATGGCTTGGAGGGACAGGAAACGCATCCTCAGATCACGAGAACAGCTGCACGGGAGTCTGAGCTGGACATCATTGTCCACCTAGGGACAAATGACTTGGCTCATCATGAGATTAGAGCAGTGCAGGAGGACTTTGTAGAGTTGGGGAGGGGCCTAAGACAAGTAGCACACACAGTATCCTTCTCAGAGGTGCTGCCTGTCAATGGCATGGGTGAGGCGAGGGTACTTTGCACCATGCAGTTTAATGAATGGTTGAAAAATGGGGTGAAGCACAGGGTTTGGCTTCATTGGGGACTGGGGTTCCACCTGGAGGGACACCAGCCTATACTGGCAGGATGGTCTGCATCTGTCCAGGAAGGGAACAAGTCTTTTGAGCAATCGGTTTAAATGAGTCATTGGCAAGCTTTTAAACTAGTCAAGGGGGGAGGCACTGATAAGCAGCAGGAAAATCCCAGCCTCTCCCTACAAAACAGGGTACTAAATGAGAAAAAGACCGCAGTAGAAAGGTCAGTGGGGGATGCTGCAACAGAAGGTAAAGCCATCAAAAATGGAGAGCAATGAGTACCAATGCCCACAGTCTGAGTAACAAGCTTCCTGAATTAGTGGCCTTGATGGAGGAGGAACATCTGGATATCGTGGCAGTCACAGAAACATGGTACACACAAAACCATGACTGGGATATAAACATATCAGGATACACTATCTACAGGAGGGACAGGGAGGGTAAAAGAGGAGGAGGAGTAGCTCTTTACATAAGGGAAGGAATCAAAGCAACAGAACAAAAGGGTAAACAGGAAGGAGAAGAAGCACAGTGGGTAAATTTGGAGACAGGCAATGGCACCACAATCCGCACAGGGGTTGTATACAGACCCCCTTCTCAGGGGGAGGAAATGGACAAGGAAATGATAGAAAGTATACTTAGAATGGCAGAAAAAGGGGAGATATTGCTGATGGGTAATCTGAATATGCCAGATGTTAACTGGAGTGCAGTTGCAGCAGCCGCTTCGAAGAGTGGGTTATTCTAGATGCCCTACAGGGGGCATGCCTTAGACAACTAGTATTGGAGCCCACTCGAGAGGGAGCAATCTTCGACCTGGTTCTCTCAAATGGAGATGGAGAGAGGATCACAGATGTAGAAGTGGGTGGCCATCTGGGAACTAGCCACCATCGAACAGTATGGTTCACAATAAACACAGCAATAGAGTCAAGCCATACAAAAGCAAAAGTACTGGACTTTAGGAGGGCTGACTTTGCCAAAATGGGTGAGTGCCTAAGGAATGCACTAGCAAATGGGAAAGAAGGAGGGGTGGAAGAACAATAGAGAATAATAAAAACTGCCATCACAGAGGTAACAAGCCTTTGTGTGAAGCAAATAAACAAAACAAAGCGATGTAAGAAACCACTATGGTTCTCAAAGGAAGTGGCAGTGAAGGTTCAAGAGAAAAAGCATTCAGGAAGTACAAGGAATCACAGAAGGAGCAGGACAGAGAACTGTATCAGTTAAAGCAAAGGAAGCTGGGAAGGCAGTCAGAACAGCAAAGCGGAAACTGAGGAAAGATAGCCAACTCAGTTAAGAAGGGGATAAAATGAAGGAAGACCAAGGAGGATAGTGAGGCTTAATAAAGGGGAGGGAGGTGGGCAGAGGTGACTGTGAAAAGGCAGAGATACTAAACAAATATTTTGCTCAGTATTTACAAATGAAGGGGTACCTAAAACAAACAGTAGAAACACTCTGGATACAGAAATTGATACCAGCCCATTTACAGAAGAAAGGGTTTTGAAAGAACTCTTAAAACTGAAGGTGGACAAAGCAATGGGGCCTGATGGAATTCATCCCAGAATTCTAAAAGAACTAAGGGTAGAACTAGTGACACCACTGACTACCCTCTTTAACAAATCATGGGAGGATGGGAATGGTACCCGAGGACTGGAGGAGGGCAGATGTGATTCCACTTCACAAAAGTGGGAGCAAGGCAGAAGCAGGAAACTACAGACCTGCTAGTTTAACCTCAGTGATAGGGAAAATGATGGAATCACCTCTGAAGGAAAGAATTGTCAAGTATCTAGAGGCCAGAGGGGCACAGGACCCAAGGCAGCATGGATTCACAGCGGGAAGGTCATGCCAGACGAATCTGACAGATTTATTTGACTGGGTGACCAAAGTAGTAGATCAGGGAGGGGCTGTGACATGGCTACCTAGACTTTAGCAAGGCATTTGACACAGTCCCACACAAAAGATTAATATACAAGTTAGCCAGCCTGGGAGTGGGTCCCAAGATGACAGCCTGGGTAAAGAATTGGCTGGAGAATAGGACACAGAGAGTAATAGTAAATGGAGTCCACTCTGAAGAAAGGGGGGTTACTAGTGGGGTACTGCAGGGTTCAGTATTAGGACTGGTCCTCTTTAATGTCTTTATAAGCGACATTTATTTTATTTTATTTATTTAGCTTTTGTTAACCAGGCAACTAGACAAGCAATTTGCCTATTTTCAGGTATGACCCGGGAGAATACAGGAAATTACATACTTACACACTTGGGACAACATGGTACATAATTAAGAACAGGTCACACATCATGAGACTACAGGTAAGATTACACATCTTGCATCAAGTTTGGGGCAGTACAGAAATACTACATTTTAAGAGCCGGCAGTTTTGTATGGGTGCAAGTGCTAAACATATGTCATGGGGGGTTTTGACATCCAGAGGCTGCTGCACTTTTAAGATGGCTCCATAGGGAAGCGCGCAGGCTGCCCTGTGAGGGGGCAGCACGGACCTGGGTTGGGAAGGTATTCCAAAGTTTAGGGGCACATGCTGTTAAGTCCCTTTCACCCATCTTAGTCCTAGTCACAGGTACCTTGAGTGTGGCAGACCCCTGAGACCTAAGGTGATATGACGAGGGGGCAGTCTGGGCCAGAAAGCTTGCCACTCCTGGAGGGGTACCCGTATTGAGGACCTTACCAGTGAAGCAACCAAGGACAAAGTCAGTGTACTTTGTAGGCGAGAGCCTGTGTAGCTTGTTGTAGAGCTCACAGTGATGAGTGAGCCGGGGAGCCGATAGGGCGGAGCGACAGATATTGTTATAAGCCGTCGACCACCTGGAGAGATGGGCCTTAGTGGTGCTAGCAAACAGCAGAAGCCCATAACACAAAGAGGGGAGAAGCATCCCTCTTGCAAGGGCAGCACGCGCGGCTGGTGTGAGGTTGTTTTTTGCCCTGTAGGCCAGACCCAGTTTACAGTTGACTGTTTTACATATCCTCTGAATATGAAGGCCAAGGTCGAGCTGTGAGTCCAGCATTACTCCCGGGTATTTGAAGTTGTCCGTGATAGGGATCGGGACATCTCCCTTGCTGGATACACAGAACGGCACACGGGCAGCCTTAATCTTTGCCCGGGACCCAAAGAGCATGGCCTGGTTTTTTTTTAGGTTAAGGACAAGCTTGTGATTCAGGATCCATGCCTGAATGTTTATAAGGTCTTCACTCAGTTGTTGATTGATGACCACCACCTCATGGGAGTGAGACAGGATAACCAGATCGTCTGTGTAGAGAATTGGTTTACAGTGGGCTGCGGTTTCGGGGAGGTTATTTATAAAAATGGAGAAGAGCATTGGTCCAAGGATGGAGCCTTGGGGGACCCCTACCGTTACTGGGATGGGACCCGAAAGCTCTTTGCCAAATTTGACCCGCTGCGTTGTACCATATAGGTAGTTGTCGAACCAGCTAAGAGCAGTAGTGGAAAGACCAATTGCTCTAAGCTGAGTTGACAGCATGGCATGATTGACCAGGTCAAATGCCTTCGAGAGGTCAATGAAGAGGGCCCCTGAGAGTTTACCCTGGTCCATGGCCTCCCTGATCCATGATGTAACAGTAATTAGGGCTGATGAGGTACCATGCCCCTTCTTGAATCCATGCTGTACAGGAGTCATTATGTCATGCGCTGTAAGTACTCTGAGAGTTGCCCTGCCACAACTTTCTCCAGTAGTTTGCTAGCCTGACAGGATAGATATAGGGTGATAGTTCTCTATCAGCTTAGGGTTCCACTGTTTAATGGATGGGACTACCCTGGCAGCCGTCCATATGTCTGGGATAACTCTAGTTGCCAGGGACAGATTGAAAATGTGTTCCACCAGAGGTGCCAGCCAGAGGGCACCAAGACTGAGCAGCTTGGGTTCTAAGCCATCTTGTCCAGCACTTGAGTAGGGGGAAGAGTCCCGATAGCGGTTTCTGCACCTCTTGAACTACCACTGCCCTGAACAGAAAGGCGGGCGGAATGAAGATGGTGCTGTGGGCTGATTGTCAATGACACCATCATCATTTGGGAACGATGAGGTGTACTCCGACAGATCCGCAACATAATGGTTGAAGGAGTTGGCGATGGTTTCCGAGTTGTTACAGCTCGAACCATCGATTATCATGTCAGTGGACTCAGTGCTCTGTGTACCACTCACAACTTGTTTAATGTTCCTCCAGAACCTTCTAGGATCCTAGCCGAGTTCAATAAAGCAGATTTGCAAAATTCACTCTTGGCAATCCTAATGTTCTTTTTGCATTAATTTCTGAGTTGTCTATATCTCAGAAAGATGGCTTGGTCAGCCGTGGCCTTGAACTTGGCCCAGCACTTATCTCTAGTGTTGAGGAGTGCCAGGAGGCTACCATGAAGCCATTTAGTAGCCATTCCCCTCACCCTCCGTCTGATGAGGGAGGCATGTTTCTCCTGCAAGGCCCTTAGAAAGCAAAGAAAGTGACTGACAGTGGATGCGGGGTCCTTAGCATTCCAAACTGCCCCCCAATCTGTGTACTTGATGTCATTTTGAAAGGAGGACAGATCAAACTTGGAGTAGTCTCTGATCTGGATACTTTTATGGGGAATTTTTTGATGTGGTACCCTCCAGACACAGTACACCGGGGAGTGATCAGAGATAGGGTCCAGTAGGATACCCGACGAGCTGATCCTATCTGGTCTATTTGTCAGGATCCAGTCCAGGAGTGAGCCCTTGCCATCACTAGTAGGGCATCTGGTAGGATCCTTGACAAGTTGAGTCAGAGAGAGACTGTTAAGTGAGGGTTCAAAGGCCTTGGCATTGCCACCCAACCAATTTAGGTTGAGGTCACCCAGAATGATTAGCTCATTCTGCCGTGTTGCAGCACCAACTGCACCAAGGAGACCAGTCAGTCTCTCTACGCCTCCTTTTGGAGGATTGTATGCAAATACAATGTGAATATTTTTTGCCATCCCTAGTAACAGTACCGTGTGCAGAGCCTCACAGGGGGACTCCATGGTCTGTTGATCAGGGAGGGCAGACAGGTTTAGATGGTTCCTGTAGTAGACAAGGATGCCACCACCTCTCTTACTTCCCAGATGATCTCGGTGGATAAGGTTATAACCAGGGAAGGCACACGCTGAACTGGGGGTGGAAGGCTTCAGCCAGGTTTCTGTAATTCCAAGAATGTCAGGACTGTGCCGAGTTACACAGACGAAGTTCCGTTAGGTTTGGGAGCAGGCTTCTGACATTTAGATGGGACCACTTCAGCCTTTAACCACTGGCCAGCCCGCCTGTAGGTATGGACTGGGGTGGCGGTCCTGGGTTTAGTTCAATGTCCCCTGCTAGCGCAAGTGTCATCAGCAGGAGCCAGAGTAGATGCCTTAAAGGGGGGGTCTCTCCTTGTTCTGTGACCTCCAGTCATAACGCCTGACCTTATGAGAGGGTCTCCGAAGGTACCCTAGTTTCAGACCACCAAGGACCACGGTCAGGGGAGAGCTGTCTGCTATTATGTTTGAAAAGATAAAATCCGACTCCACTGGTTGGACATATGTACACCATGGAGCTATTTTAAGGGGGTCAGCCGCCCCATAGATCCAGGGGATCCAGGAGACAGTAAGGCTAACAGTGGCTATAGTGGCTAGTGAGCACATGAGTAACTGGCACAGGACTAGCTTTGATGGGAGCTCAATGAGTCCCATGCTTGCTCCGATACAGTTTTCCCGCTGGGACGGTACCACCTTGGGTCACCAAAGTGTTAGGCCTAATAGCTGCACTCTGTATCTTTAAGAGGGTTGCAATATTAGAGAGGGAGGATGAACATTGCTAGGGTGGTGCCGAGGGAGGGAGAGTATTTAATAAAGGCTGGAGGTGGGGGATGTGAGGGTGGGCGTAAAAATTCAAGCAGGAAGGAGACAGAAGGACAGAAAGTGAAAGAGAAATTGAATTATTTGCAGGGCAAAGCTTACAACTGTGACACAAATGGAATCTGGTCTAAACAGAAAAAACTGTATCACTTTAAACTTACTCTCTGGTCCAGGGTAGCTTACCACTGGGCCTTAAAACAAAGAGAGCTGTAATATTTTACAATCTACAAACCTGCAGCCTAAATGAACTTGCACTTCAAACTACCCTTAGAGTGCAAAATTGCTGTAAACAGGCTTAGGTTCGCATTTAAGTTTGGATTTACAAGACAATTTGGAGAGAATTAACAAGTACCACCATCAGAATATAACATTAGCTTAAGGTCCAGAGAGCAAACAGCAGTAGCGAAGAATTAAAGAACTGCAGCAGCCCATCAGCAGGCAGAGTCGATGATTCTGGACAGTCCAGTTTCTGCAGCGTACCTTCAGACTGGTGATCAGCGGGCAGTGCAGTGAGGAAGGCAGCCGGCAGACAGAAGGGGTCCGCCCGGCTGCTCGAAGCAGCAGAGGCACCTGTGTCAAGGGTGAAGCTTCAGTCTGGTGATCAGCGGGCAGTGCAGCGAGGAAGGCAGCCGGAGGACAGGGGTGAGATACTAGCAACAACAAAAATGGAAAGGGACCTGGGGGTAGTCATATCAGATGACCTAAAGGTGGGCAAGCAATGTGAGAGGGCAGGAAGGAGGGCTGGGGGGATACTGAGATGCATAGGGAGAGGCATCACCAGTAGAAAACAGGAAGTTGTTATCCCTCTGTACAGACAGCTGGTGAGACCCCATCTGGAGTACTGCGTGCAGTTCTGGAGACCCAATCTCCGCAAAGACATAGACAGGATGGAAGCTGTCCAGAGGAGGGCAACTAAAATGGTGCAGGGTCTGCACCGGAAGACATATGAAGACAGACTTAAGGCGCTTAACATGTATAGCCTCGAGGAAAGGAGGGAGAGGGGGGACATGATAGAAACTTTCAAGTACCTCAATGGAATCAACAAAGTCCAAGAGGGTAGCATCTTTCAAAAAAAGAGGTGTGCAAGAACAAGGGGGCACAATTTGAAGATGGAAGGGAGGCAGCTCAGAGGTAATTTAAGGAAGTATTTTTTCACAGAGAGGGTTGTGGATGTGTGGAATGGCCTTCTGGAGGAGGTTGTGGCGTCAAAAACAGTGGTGGAATTCAAGCATGCATGGGACAGTCATAAGGCAATTCTAGCGGGTGGGGGTAGGAAGAAGTAGGCTGCCGGTTAACTAGGATCTGCAGCTTATCCAGTAGGTAGGGAAATGGGCAGACTAGGTGGGCCAAGCGGTCCTTATCTGCCATCAAATTCTATGTTTCTGTGTTTCTATGTAAGAGGGAGATCAAGCGATAGGTAGCAAAGCTGGCAAAGCAAGATAGGACCTATCTCCCAGACAGGACAAACAAGGTCAAGGCTCAATGACAGAGGGATCTGGGGTTGGACATAATGGAGGAAAATTGAGAAATAGTCATAAAACTACATATGGGTCTGCTGCTATGCAGCAGATACAAAGAATCTGAATTCAAGTTCCTGCATCACCTGTATTGCCCTTCCAGTACAGTATATATGTTCAATCTGATAATATCACCGCATTGTGTAAGGTGTAGCACCAGTTGCAGCATTAGGCACATGCAACCCATGCAATTGCATGGGGCCATGAGACAGTGAGGGGGCCCTCAGCCATTGTGAGTGTGACTCATTTCCTGTAGGGTTGCATATTTTATATGAATTAACAGTCTCAGGCTGGCAAGATAAGGAGACCCTCAAGTGCAGCACCATCCCTGCCTCTGTGCCAGGCTAGCAAGCATTCCTTAATTGACATCAGAGCCAAGCCAATCAGAATGTGAGCTAGCCTGCCCATACGCCAGTTCTGAATGTTGATACAGGAAGTTAGCCAATCAGTGAAAAGCTAGGAGCGGGGGTGTGGTGGGAGGGGGCGGGGGTGTTGAGAATGTCGGTCAGCTGCATGCACAGAGGGGGTATGGTCCATGAGCTCAGCTGAAAGCCCCACAACAGAAGCAAAACAAGCGGCTGAGCTGCCAGCCAGAGGGAGGGAGCAATGAGCCCGATGGAGCCCCGAGACAGAGCCATGAATCGTGGTGCCATGTCCATGGAGCTTCCCTGGTGGCAGCTGCCCAAGTGGTCCAGGCCCAGCTGCAGTCTCACCAGTGCCCCCAGCTTGAGCCCCACACCAACACCTACCACCGTCCACTGTAGGGTGATTTGGGCATGCAAGAGCAAGCCAGTGGCGGGTGTCAATTTGTCAATGCATTCCGGGTGACAGTGGAGGAGAGACAGGAGATGCTGAAGGTAACTGGGGAAAGGGTAACTAGGGGCAGCAGGGGACAGAAACTATGGAGTGCTGAGGAGCTGTAGAATCTGTGTTTACTGGAGTCTATAGGACAATACCTGTAGAGTCTTTTACTTAACTGAGCTGATTAGTTTTGTGTGAAAAATCATACTGTGTTAGAGAGAGAGGCCCAGATATTCAATGGAGATGTGCCCAGCGCATCCCGGAAATGTGTCCCTGGGCCATATTCAAAAGGGGGTGATGCACAGTTCAGGATGTGCCACAGCACAAAGATAATGTATGCGGTGCATCCGGAGGGGGCATTCCCATGCATATGTGGCACATCTCAATATTCAGCCAAGATGTGGGGCACAGCTGCCCGCATATCTTGGAGATGTGCTGCACAAAGTTAGGCATGGAAGAAACATGCCCAAGTCATAGCCACCCACAGGTGGGCTGCTGTAATGCACAGTGCAACACAGCAGCCGCCAGCCCCTGGGTAGCTTCCCCCCCCAAGTTCCGATCGTAAAATAATCAGTTTTACTCCACACATTCCTGGTAGTCTAGTGGCCCCTCTCTCAGCCCCGATTATAAAATGAACAGTTTTACCCCACACATCCCTGGTAGTTTAGTGGCCCCCCTCTCAGCCCTGACCATAAACAAACAGTTTTACCCCACACATCCCTGGTAGTCTAGTGGCCTCCCTCCTCTCTCTTGTTCCTCAATTGTGCCAAAATATTTTTTCTTTCCTGTTCCTGGTAGTCTAGTGGTCCCCCTCTCTTTCCTGTACCCAAATCATGTTGAAACACATATTTTTTTCCTTCCCTGGTAGTCTAGTGGCCTCTCATTCCCCCCCCACACACACACTCAGTACACACATCCCACCCTGCTCCCCTGTCCCAACAGTGGCAAGGAGTTGGCAGGCAGCACTGCCCACCTGCATGCCACCACGGCTGCCTGCTGTCTGAACTGTCATGAATGACAGCATACTGTGCCTACTATAATCCTATTGGTCGACATTGTCGACCAATGGGCTTGCAGTGTGTACTGTAAGCTGTCATTCACAACTTCCACACTGTCGACCTGTGGGCTTGCAGTGTGTACTGTAAGCTGTCATTCTCAACTTCCAAAAAGTTATGAATGACAGCTGACACTACACACTGCAAGCCCATTTGTTGACAGTGTCGACCAATAGGATTGTAGTAGGTGCAGTACGCTGTCATTCATGACAGTTCAGTCAATGGGCAGTTATGGTGTGCGGATGGGCTGCCCGCCGACTCCTTGCCACTGTTGGGATGGGGGAGTGAGGTGGGATATGTGTGTGCTGAGTGGGTGGCGGGCCACTAGACCACCAGGGAAGGGAAAAATATATATTTTGGTGTGATCAGGGTATGGGGAAGGGAGGCAGGACAGTAGACTACCAGGGATGTATGTGTTAATAATATTTATTTTACGATCGGGGCTGGGAGTGGGGGACAGTAGACTACCAGGAAGAATGTACGGGATGTTTTATGCATATTCTGGGATTCAGGGATAGGAGGGGGCCACTGGACTACCAGAAGATAGTGTGCTGTTGCTGTCGCATTCTGCTGGGTGCATCCCTGCCCAAGACATGCAAATGGGGCCATAATGACATGCAAATTACCGCATTTGTGCCTTGCATGTCTAATGGCCCCATTTGCATGTTTGGGTTTGAATATCTGGAATTTGGCTAATCTCCAGGATGTGCTGCCCACTCCCATTCCAGGTACTCAGACCAGGCAGGGGGATGTGCCAGTGCATCTTTGGTGGCCTCCATTTGCACCACACTCATTTATTGATACATTCAGATGGGATGCTCGATTGCGCATCTCATTTGAATATAGCACTTTTGCGCTCTGGTGCAACTCGACTGCATGGAGCAACCACTTGCACCCTTTCTGGGTGCAGTTTGAATACTGGGGCCAGAGAGTATAATTTGGCAACATCCATAGCCTAGGATAAACATCTTTTTGAACTGAAAAAGCTAAGTGTTATGCCTGTAGAGTGATATTTTGGCAACACACATGGTTATAAAAGTGTGCATGCATTTCACTCAAACTAATGAGCCTTATAGGAGCAACTGTACCAAATATTTGATTTATTAAACTCTATTGTATCATTAGGAAGATTTAGTTTATCAGTATTTAAATTTTAGTGCTATTTACTCTAATTGGAGGAGCCTGTGACATCAGTGATGTCAATGACGTCAGCTCGTCTGCAGCATACTAACATACTAAAATGCCAGCAGAGTAGGCTTTATGGTCTCTCATGTCTGCTCGATAGTCAGCACCGATAATGGCTGCAGATTCTGCTGTCCCCCCCCACACTCTTGGCTTCCCCTACCCCTATTCCCCCTGCATTGAACTTACTCAACTTCACCCTCCCTCTATACCTGTCTCATACCCTCTTGAACCCCTCTACAGTATCCACCTCCACCAGTCCCTTGGGCAGCTCATTCCATGGTTCCACCACCCTCTCAGTAAAGTAACATCTCTTCCTCTCACCCCTGAATCTCCCCCCCTAGCTTTCATCCATGTCTTCTGGTTGCCCCCCTTTCTTTTGGAACACCCCATCTGAACCTACCATATTTATCCCCTTTATGTACTTGAAGACCTCTATCATGTCCCATCTGTTCCTCCTGTCCTCTAGAGAGTACATGTTCAGCTCCTCAAGCCTCTCCTCATAGGTCCTCTTCCCATACCCCAAATCATCTTGGTTGCCCTCCTCTGAACCCTCTCCAGGAGTGCAATGTCCCTTTTTAAGTATGGCCACCAGAACTGCACACAGTACTCAAGGTGCATCCTAACCAGGCAGTTATACAGGGGGAGAATCCCTTCCCTCCTTCTTGAGGTTATCCCCCTAGCGATGCACCCCAGCATCCTATTGGCTTTGGCCGCTGCTCTCCTACAGGTCTCAGAGTTGTTCATTCTGACATCCACCACCACCCCTAGGTCCCTCTCCCCCTTTGAGACCTGTAGTGTATCTCCTCCCAGGGTATACACTTGGCCTGGGTTTCTAGCCCCAGGTGAAGAACCTTGCATTTCTCTGCATTGAATTTCAGTTTCCAGGTATACGACTACTTCTCCGGAGCCTCCAGGTCCTCCTGCAGGGCTCCCTTCCCCTCCTCCCCATCCACCACCACTCTCAGCTTTGAGTCATCCACAAAGAGACTCATTTCACTCCTGATACCTTTCCTTATGTCAGAGACATAGGTGTTAAACAGGAGTGGCCCCAAGACCGATCCCTTGCGGACCCCACTGATGACCCTTCTAGGAGATGAGACTACCCCCCCAACCATCACCCTTTGAGTACACTCTGATAGCCAATTATCTTTTCATCTGATCATCTGCTTCCCCACCCCCATTTCCTGCAGCTTAGCCAGCAGCCCACGGTGAGATACAGAATCAAACGCCTTGCTGAAGTCTAGAAAGAGGACATCCACCGGCCTTCCCTGGTCCAGGGCCCTCGTCACCCAATCGTAGAACTCCACAAGGTTTGTCTGACACGATCTTCCTGGGATGAAGCTATGCTGTCTATCATCCAGGTAACCCATTTCCTCCAGTACCCTCCCAGCATGAAAAAAAAAGATTCCTTACAAGCTTTGGATGATCCTGGTCACTGCAAGGTGAAGGTAACTTTGTTTAACACTGCATAGAACTGACTAGAAATGGAGTTAGGTTGAGAGGAGCTCTGTCCTAGGGGTGTCAAGGGAATGAGTCAAGAGAAGAACTGTGCAGTAAATTGTAAATAAATGCATGCACCAAAGAGCAGGACGATTGGATGTTCTCGCAAAGTGATCAGAGTGTGTCATGTCAACTGTACTAAACAGAAATGTGATTGGAAATTATCTAGCAAATTAATAACATGTGACGTGGCTGGAAAGGGTCCAGAGAAGAGTGACCAAAATGGGTGTGGGGGCTGCAGGGGAGGTCTTATGAGGAGAGGTTGGGGCAGCTGGGTCTGTACTCACCGCAAGAGAGGAGGGAGAGGGGAAGTATGGTGGAGACATTCAAGTACTTGAAGGGCATTAATAGGGTGAGAGTTGACAGCATATTCAAACTGAGTAAGAACAATTCCACTAGGGGACATAGCTTCAAACTAGATGGGGCAGATTCAGAGGGGACATCAGGGGGAGGCTCTTTACTGAGAGGGTGGTACAGCCATGGAACAGGCTGCCAGAATGGGTGGAGGGGGTGGATACAGTGGAGAGTTTTAAAAGGGCCTGGGACATGCACGTAGGACTGGCGGGCAGAGGGCAGTCTGGAAAGGGATGGAGGGGATCTTCCTAGGGGAGGGGGGTTACGAGCAAACTGGTTGGGCCAAGGAGTCCTTTTCTGCTGGCAGATTTCTATGATTCTATGAACATACAATAAATCAGTAATATGTGCAAGTACTGTGGAAAATAATAAATGTGGATTGAACGGGGGGCATTAAGGAGAGAGGGCCCCCTGTCCCCTGCTGACAACACTGTCTGGTAGTGGCCCCAGCATCGAGCTTTGCATGGGGCCCCCATGGGGCAAATTCCACCACTGTGTAGCACTGCTCTGGGCACATATATGCATTATTTTGGGGAATGTGGGATGCTGACATCATTCTGGGAAAGGGTGGCTCAAGAACTCACAAGTATGTGGAGCAGAACAGTCCCACACCCAACTCTATCCATGCTGACGGGGATGGAGGTCATGGGGGACGAGGGGTGGGAGTCACATTCTAGATGGATCAGGGGTGCTGCTGGTCACCATTGCTCATCAGTGCATCCAAAATACTTGAATGTCCTGGATGATGCCCACACTGACACAATGGAAAACTATGGCCCGGTAGGCTCCAGTGCTGGAGAGATTAACATACATGTTAAGAGGCCGGGAGGCACCGTTCTTGCAGAGCTGGGGCAGGTATCTAGATGCCCCCCCACAGGAGGAAGATGCAGTCATACAGAGGGAATTGCTGTGGGCCCCAGGAGAGAGGATTGGATTAATCTCAGTATCCAAGAGAGGCCAATAATATAACAAGACAACCTAAATAGAAAGTGTCAACATCAAGATGCTATATACTGGTGAAATATATGCACTTGTATACATGTAGAACAAATTTCATGTTATTCCCTTGCATGTTACACAGATTTGTATACCCACTGTAATGAACTATTTGTATGTCTTTATACTGAAAACTCAGTAAAAATGTTATACAAAAAAACCCTCTTTCAACATAACATAAAAAAATGCTTCCTGTTTTCCAGCAACTGCAGAGACAAACCAGTCAGCAGTTTTTACAGCTGCATGGTTGGAGACATGCAGGCATTTTGGGATTACTAGGAGAGAAAGAGAGGGGACTGACAGGACACAGTGACAGTGTTCTTTCCCTGAGTGCTTCGGACTAGACATAAGTGAAAACTCTCTGTGTTCTCTGGATTTATTGCAGTGGTCTGTTTCCTTAACCCCTGCCAGCACTAGATTGCATTATTTAATTGATGGACTGTGAGTTTCAGTTAGATACTTCAACTATCAGTTCCTTGTAAGCCATTTTTACAGCCCCTTCAATAACTATACCCTTGAGTCTGTTCTACATGGCTTTCCATCCAGATTGAAGTTGGACTATAAGTTGCAACAGAAAAAGAATGTCCGACACACACACTGTGACACCACTCTTCTTCAACTGCTTATCTGTTACAAGAGCTGTCTTTTAAGAACCCAGAGCAATATTACACAGATACATAGACACTGTCAGAAGATACGGGCCTATGGGCCACCCAGTCTGCCCATTTGAGCTTGTAAGTTCACTTTATGTTTTCCTAGAAGTCTGTTGCCCCTTACCCAACCTCCAGAATTCCCTTATGTCTATCCCATGCATTCTTAAATCCCATGATTGTTTCAGCCCCCACCACTTCCTCTGGCAGGGTGTTCCGCTTGTCCACCACCCGTTCTGTGAAGAAATTCTTCCACATGTTTCCTCTGAATCACCCTCCCTCCAACTTCACCCCATGACCTCTAGTCCTGAAACATCTTTTTCACTGGAAAATAGTGTGTTCCTGCACCCTGTTCCTCTCTGTAAGGTACTTGTATGTCTCTATCATATCCCCACTCTCCTTTTTCTCCTCCAGGGAGTACATATTCAAGTCCTTGAACCTGTTCTCATAAGACTTGTGATGCAATCCCTGTACCATCTTCGTTGCCCTCCTCTGAACCTTCTCTACCATGTCTATATCCATACGTAGGTAAGGTCTCCAGAACTGTACACTGTGTTCCAGGTGGGGCCTCACTAGAATCTTGTATAGTGGAATTATGACCTCCCTTTTCCTGCTGGTGATGCCCCTGTCTATGCATCCCAGCATCCTATTTGCTTTACCTGCTGCCTTGTCACACTGTTTCCCTACCTCGAGGTCATCAGAGATGATAACCCCAAGGTCCCTTTTCTGCTTGGTGCATGCTAGATCCTCACCCCCTAACTGATATGTTGTTCCAGGGTTTTTGTGCCCCATATTATCTTGTACTTCTTTGCATTGAATTTCAACTGCCAAACTATTAACCATTCTTCAAGCTTCTGCTGGTCCCTCCTCATTTTGTCTACACCTTCTGGTGTGTCCACTCTGTTACAGAGCTTCGTGTCATCAGCGAACAGGGAAATTCTGCCTTCCAGGTCCTGTGCAATGTCACTGATGAAGACATTGAATAGGACCGGTCCCAGCTCTGATCCCTGTGGTACCCCACTGGTCACTCTTCCTTCTATGGAGTGACAGCCATTTACCACAACTGCCTGTGTCCTGCCGCCCAGCCAATTACCTACCCACTGTACTACTGTCCTGCCCACTCCCATATTCCCCAGTTTGCTTAATAGCCTTCTATGTGGCACGGTGTCAAAGACCTTGCTGAAGTCCAGATATGCCACATCCACTGCCCTCCCTGAGCCACCTCCCTTTTCACCCAGTTGAAAAATTCAGTGAGGCTGGTCTGACATGACCTCCCCCCAGTGAAACCATGCTGCCTTGGGTCCTGTAGTACATTGGCAACCAGATGTTCCACCAATCTCTCCTTCAGTAGTGCTTCCATGATCTTCCCTACTACTGAGGTCAGCTGACTGGTCTGTAGTTCTCCGCTTCCTCTTTGTTCCTGCTTTTGTATAAGGGGACTACATTCGCTGTCCTCCAGTCTTTGGGTACCTCCCCTGTTTCCAGTGACTGGCTAAACAGGATTGCCAGAGGTTCAGCCACCACCTCTCTTAGTTCCTTTAGGACCCTGGGGTGCACCACATCTGGCCCCATTGCTTTGTCGACTCTTATTCCTTCCAGTTCCTTCAGGACCCTTTCCCGTGTAAAGGGACTTGTGCCCATTTCTGTGCCGTTCCCACCCCTTGTACTCCCTTCAGGCCCATTACCCATCTCTTCCTCAGTAAAGACTGAGCAGAAATACCTGTTCAGCATGTCAGCTTTACTGCTGTCATCCTCCATGCAGACCCCATCTCCCACTTCAGTCTCACTATCCCTCCCTTTGCCTTTCTTTTTTTTCACTTATGTACCTGTAAAAGGTTTTGTCCCCTCTACCCATGGATTTTGTGATGCGCTCTTCTGTCTGAGCTTTGGCTTCCCTTACTGATCTCCCTGCCTCCCTTTGCTTCTCCTGGTACTTTCCCCTATCCCTTTCTGCCTGCATCTTTTTGTATTGCCTGAATGCAATCTTTTTGGTTTTTACTTTCTCTGCTACCTCCTTGGAAAACCATAATGGCCTCCTGTTCCTTTTCCCCTTGCCAACCTGCTTAATGCATAATTCTGTTGCTCTTGTAATCACCATTTTAAATATTGCCCACTGTTTCTCAACCCTTTATTCCCATCCCATTCCCATTAATGCCTCTTTCAAACATCTCCCCATTTTCCCTAAGTCTGGCCCCCTAAAATCCAGGATACTTGTTTTTGTGTGGTTTGGTTCTGCTCCTTCTGTGATTTCAAACCACAGTGACTGGTGGTCAGTGTTCCCCAGGTGCTCCCTCACTGTTACCTCCATCACACTGTCCTCGTTTGTGAGCATGAGGTCCAGTATTGCCTTCTGCCGAGTTGGTTCCATGACCAGTTGCTTGAGAAATGCACTTTGAAGGAAGTCCAGGATAAATCTGCTCCTGGTTGATGCTGCTGCTGGGAGGCTTCAGTCCACATCTGGAATATTGAAGTCTCCAACCAGCACCACCTCACCCTTGTGTGCCATCCTTTGGATGGCTAGCATCAGCTCCCTATCTGTTTCTTCCTCCTGAACTGGTGGTCTGTAGACCACCCCTGTGCAGATGGCTGACCCCATTTTCCTTTCCTTAGGCAGAAAAAAAGCCTTGTACACATCAGTGTGACAGATTAGAGGAGCAACTAGTTAAGAAATACAACTAAAGAGATAAGGAAACATTCCTGAAATCCATTGGAGGGAACAGGTCAAATGTCACAGAATGGAATGTTCTTGCAGTAAATTATCTGATATTAAAGGGGAACTGTCATCAACAGGGTTTCTTAATGTCTAAAAGACAATAAAAAGCTAATTTGAGCGAGCCATTGTGTTTATCTGTGAATCTTTACAGTCCAGAGTTATTCATATGTAAGTGAGCATGTAATTAAGGGCTGGGGGCAACCATATGTTTTAGGCTCCTGACAAGACATCATGCCACTGAGGATTTGGCCCTCCATTCACTGTAGGTTAAATAGGAAAGTGTCTGTTTTATTAAGTGTGTTTTAAAGTGTTATTACAACACTTTCTACATTTATAATAATTGTTTTGTATGTGGATTGAAAAAAGTGAGTTATCGCCCTTCCATTTTATAATTTTTTCAGAATCATAACACATGCTTAGATTGTTGTTACGGTGTTTGTCCAGGAAATGCACACAGTTACAGCTTGTTCCTGGGTGTTTTTTTTGGGATCACAGGGAGGTTAAGTGACTTGCTCTGGTTGCACAGTATACAAGTAAAGCATGATGTAATCAAAACCCATTCTGCTGGATGAATGAAGCTTGTTCACAGCTCTTTGCTTTCGCCTCTAGGCTGTACTGCCAGCTGATAATCAAAAACTTCACATTTCAAGGCTGGCCCCATGATATCAGGCCAGTGGGGAAAATAGCCACATTTGCATCTTGTAGACCCGAGTTCACACCCGAAATTGTAAGAGAAAAGGCTGTAAGAGAAGGAATGGAAAAAAGACAGAAGTTGGTGCTGTGGCAGCCCCAGAAATCTTTATTGACATGAACATAGACAGGGTTTAGAAATCCCAATTTGGTGCCCCAATACCTGTTGGCACTACAGAGCCAGCCTTGAGATGTGTAGTTTTTGATGATCAGCTGGCAGTATAGCCTAGAGATTAAAGCAACCCTAAAGATGGATTATTTTTACTAACAGTTTGAAATGTAAAGGTGATAACTCACTAGTTTCAATGCACATATAAAACAAGTACTATAAATGTAGAAAGTGTTGTAATAACACCTTAAAACACATTTAATAAAACAGACAATTTCATAATGACTCACTCAAATTAGCTGTTTATGGTCTTTCAGACATTAAGAAATCCTGTTGATGACAGTTCCTCTTTAAAGAGCAAGCGCTTAGTATGGATGTATACCTTAAAGAATGAAGGTTTGTGGCCCTTTGCTGCCTCTATAATCATTCAGTTTGCTATTGTTTCTTTACTTACTTTTTCATCATTTAAATGTTATTTTGCCAACTGCTAAGCATTCAATGGAATCCTTGTATTATGAAGTCAGAAACCATTTACTGGCAAGGCTGGCAGTATATTTCAATGGGAAACTGCAAATCTGTGTTCACATTTGTATGGAGAAATAATACTGTCTACTACCAAAATATTGTACATTTAATAGAAATATTTGATTTTGATAACCTGTGATCTTTTGTTATAATTTAACATGTGACATTTTCTTCATAACCAGATTTTACTTGGGAAGAAGAAAGAGAAACTAATTATTTATTTATTTTTTTTAAATGTAAAGTCATACAGATGGACAACAATAGTGCAAACATATAAAGGGCAAAGTTTGTTACTGAAAGAAGTATTTGTTTATTTTGAAAAAGATAGAAGAAATGTATTTAGTTTCTCATCAAAATACATTGGGCTCCTAACTAGCTGGCAGTTTCTGACATAACAGTACCAGAATTCTATTAAATTCTTTTTTACTAACAGTGTGGAAAGCAAAGGCAAAAAAAACAATCATTTGTCAATGCCGAATGTTGTCTCGCTGGCATTGATATTGGTAGTGCAGGAGTTAGAGATGCATAATAGGAGTGGCAGTGAAGTATTGAATTGACACCAACCCCACACCCACCCTACAGAGACTGACAGGTGTTGGGGTGTGCCTTTGGGTCGTCAGCTATAAAGCTCATGCCATTTTATCTCACCCTACCCTGTAGACACTGACAAGTGTTGTGGTGTGCTTTGGGGTCCTTGGGCATTATACTTACCCCGTTCCATAAGGAAATACACTGAGGTAGGTGCGGTATAGGAGAATGGGGTGAACTTTGTGGCTGAACACTCCAAGGCACACCTCGATGCCTGTCAGTGGCTGCAGGGTGGGGGTGGGGGTGGAATGGCAGGAGCATTACAGCTGATGATCCCAAGTCACACCCCTGACACCAGTCAAGTTTCTACAGAGTGGGGTGTAACAGTTGGAAACCCTTATGCCGTAGGCATGTGTTGGTATTTTCACTCCAAATTATCAACATGGGCTTTTTGTGACCCCACCTCATGATGAGCGGCAGTATCAGTTTGTTAGCCGAAAGATGATTTTGCACAGTGACTGTGCCATTTGGCGTCACAGGTACGTAAACACATTTTGGGCAGGATGTGAAAATGACAACTGTATTGTTCATGAGGAGGTGTAAAAAAATGGCAACGTTGAAAATCTGGAGTGAAAATATGAAAAATTGGTGAAGTCATGAGCATGCATAGAAACTGCACAACGCAAGCCAGTAACCCAATTATTTTTGGGGTTTTGTAAACCACATTTTCAACATAGGCATTTTGGGACCTCCTCTCGTGAACAGTGGCACTATGATTTTCTTAATCTGTCCCAAAAGTTGATCTCCCACAGCAACCATGCCATTGTACGCCACAGGTGCGAAAACACATTTCGGGCAGGATGTGAAAAATGACAGCTGCACTGTTCATAAGGAGGTGTGAAAAAATGCCAGTGTTGAAAATCTGGCATGAAAATATTGCAAATTTGCGAAGTTACAAGGGTGCATTGAAACTGTGCAACACATGCTTGTAACACAGTCATTTTATGGACTTTCATCAACAAATTTTCAACATAGGCATTTTAGGACCTCTGCTCATGAACAGTATCACTGTCATTTTGTCAAACTGTCCCAAAAACTGATTTCGCACAGCAACCGCTCTAGTCTGTGCTGGCGGTGCGAAAACACATTTCGGCCAGGATATGTAAAATGACAGCTGTACTGCTCATAAGGAGGTGTGGGAAAATGGCAATGTTGAAAATCTGGAGTGCAAATATTACAAATTAACAAAGTTACGAGCGTGCATGGAAACTGCACAACACACGCTCGTAACACAGCCATTTTTTGGATTTTTGTCACCAAATTTGCAATATGGGCTTTTTGAGAGCCCCCCTTATGAACAGTGGCACTGTCATTTTGTTAATCGGTCCGGAAAGTTGACTCCGAACACAGTGGGGTGACATGGCACCAATCATGGTAGTGTACTTTGTGCTGGTGAAAGGTGAGGGAGTGCCTGCTCTGTGGAGCGATGCTCAGAAGCACTGCAAGAACAATGTGGAGCAACATGGCGCCCATCTCAGTGGTATAATACAGACTAGTGAATGGACAGGGATTGCCTGCACTGAGGAGCAATGCTGAGAAGCACTGCAAGAACACAGTGGGGTATCATGGCACCCATCCCTGTTGGGTACTATGTGCTGGTGAAAGGAAGGGACTGCTTCTACTGGGGAGGCAATACTCAGAAGCAATACATGAACACAGAGGGGCGACATGGTACCCATAAGTGCTGCATACTGCATGCTGGTGAAAGGTGAGGGACTGCCTACACTGGGCAGTGATGCTCTGACGCTTTGCATGAACACAATGGCGTGACATGGCACCAATTATGGTGGTGTACTGTGTGCTGGGGAAAGGTGAGGGACTGCCTGTGCTGGAGGATGATACTCAGAAGCACAGCTTGAACACAGTGGGGTGACATGGCACCAATCACAGTGGTATGCTGTGTGTTGGTGACAGGAGAGGGACTGCCTGCACTAGGGAGCAATGCTCAGAAGCACTGCATGGACACAGTGGAGTAACATGGCACTAATTACGGTTGCATTCTGTGTGCTAGTGAATGGTGTGGGATTGCTTGCACTGCATAACAATGCTCAAAAGCACCGTATAAATGCTCTGGTGTGACAAGGCACACATCATGGTGATGTACTGATTGCTGGTGAAAGATGAGGGAGTGCCTGCACAAGGCAGTAATGTCAGAAGCACTGTATGAACACAGTGGGGTGACATGGCACACATCAAGGTGGTATACTGCGTACTGGTGAAAGGTGAGGGATTACCTGCACTGGGGAGTGATGCTCAGGAGCACAACTTGAACACAGTGGGGTGACATGGCACCGATCACGGTAGTGTACTTTGTGCTGGTGAAAGGTGAGGGAGTGCCTGCTCTGTGGAGCGATGCTCAGAAGCACTGCATGAACACTGTGGAGCAACATGGCACCCATCTCAGTGGTGTAATACAGACTAGTGAATGGACAGGGATTGCCTGCACTGAGGAGCAATGCTGAGAAGCACTGCATGAACACAGTGGGGTATCATGGCACCCATCCCTGTTGGGTACTGTGTGCTGGTGAAAGGAAGGGACTGCTTCTACTGGGGGGCAATACTCAGAAGCAATACATGAACACAGAGGAGCGACATGGTACCCATAAGTGCTGCATACTGCATGCTGGTAAAAGGTGAGGGACTGCCTACACTGGGCAGTGATGCTCTGACGCTTTGCATGAACACACTGGTGTGACATAGCACCAATTATGGTGGTGTACTGTGTGCTGGGGAAAGGTGAGGGACTGCCTGCACTAGGGAGCAATGCTCAGAAGCACTGCATGGACACAGTTTTGTAACTTGGCACCCAGCATGCTTGTGTACTGTCTGCTGGTGAAAGGCAAGGGACTACCTGCACTTGGGAGCAATGCTTAGAAGTGCTACTTGGACACAGTTGAGTGACATAGCACACAGTCAAAGATGGAATGATCAGCCTGAGAGAAATGTTGTCCAACTGGCTTTTCAGTCTTCTTCATTTTTTTTTTACTCATACACACTACATTTTGGTTCACTTGGATGACAATGCCACTGATATATGCTACAATAATGCAAAGTTTGGAGGAACAGCTGTTGATAATTAATACAGTCATGTCACTAAAGTCATTTGCTCAGATGCAAAAAGGCAAGGGAGTCTGATTAATGAGACTATAAATGATACTTCTGAGTGAGCTCAGTATAGAAGAAAGTCTGCTTCATTTTAATATCATGTCTGTGCTCCTGCTTCCTTCTTGTTTCAGGTACAACACATGGACAGATATGGGTCTTACATATTTTAATATGCTTGTATATAGGATAGTTCTATCTAATTTACTGAATCATGTATGTTAGAGGTTTGATTTTAACTGGTGGGTGATGAGTTCATAGACTGTAACTTCATACAGCAGACGTGCTGTTTCTAGTACACACACACACACTAACTTACTTTCAGAAAGACAACTTCTAAAAAATAGACACATTATTATTTTATCTATTGTATTTTGATGTGTCAGTAATTACTTTCTACTTTTGTATCAAAATATGTGTTAGTGCAGTGAAACGTAGTTTTTATGTTGGCTTGCGCTTGCCAGCCAACATATTGCAGTAGTAGCAGATTTAGAGGTGCGGTCACTGTGAGCAAATGCAGGGCACGCATCAGTAAGCGCGTCCCTTATTCCCCAATAAGGCGGCTGCAGGCGCTGACACCAGCAATACGTAAACTGACCACCAGATCAAAGAAAAGGTCTGCTGCAATAAGAGCCAAGCTCGTCATGCAGTGGCGTGCCTTTTCTGGTGAAGCAGTTCAATTAACATGGCGGCATTGACTGCCGCCGCGCAGAGCGCCGACTTCAGCTGTGCCCAGTCCCCCTGTCAGCATGCCCTGACCCACTTCATTTGCCAATGGGGAAGCCCACTCCCCGTCGGCATAATGCCCCCTGCCTCCCATTTCATGTGTGTGTCAAGGGGGTGCCCAATCCCCCTCAGCATAATGCACCCCCTCAACAGTCTTTCTTTGCCGACGGGGGGCCCAATCCCCATTGGCTTCAGTCCTCCCTTCCCCATTTAGTTTGCCGACAGAGGTGCCCACTCCCCATCGGCATAATGTCTCCCCCACCGCTTTTTTTGTGTGCTGAGGGGGGTGCCTAATCCCACTTGGCTCTTGTCCCCCCCTTTGGTATGTGCCGACAGGGGTGCCCAATCCCCCGTCAGCTACAGCACCCCCTAAAACACTCATGTGGCACGCTGGGAGCCCACCCCAGCATGCCAAATGCCCCTGTAAAAAAAAAAAGAAAGAGTCCCACAATGTTTTTTTTTAAACCTGTAAATGAGAAAACAGTCCTCGTGGTCTGTCCTGCTCTCTCCCTCAACCTGCACCCACCTTTGTGTACCCACACTCCCCACCCCACCATACTTACCTCCAGAGCCCAGTGCAATGATCTTCGGTGGACCTGGAAGATGTCTGCACACTTTAAAGCTGACCGCAAGCTGAAGAAATGCCGGTAAGCTGTATAATGGCATAAATAGGGTTTTTTCAACTTTGGTGCATATCTTGGCCATTGTTGGGAATTTTGGCACCAAATTTTCAACATGGGGTTATTGGGGCCCCTCCTCATGAATTCAGTCACTGTCATTGTGTTATTCAGTCCCGAAAGATGATTTTGCGGTCACTGCACGGAGTCAACTTTGGGGACCGATTAACAAAATGACAGTGCCACTGTTCATGAGGGGGGCTCTCAAAAAGCCTATGTTGCAAATTTGGTGACAAATATCCAAAAAATGGCTGTGTTATGAGCATGCATTTTGCAGTTTCCATGCATGCTCGTAACTTAGTGAATTTGTAATATTTGCACTCCAACTTTTCAACATTGCCATTTTCCCACACCTCCTTATGAACAGTACAGCTGCATTTTACATATCCTGGCCAAAATGTGTTTTCGCATCCAGCACAGATGGCTCTATTCTGTGCTGGACATGCAGCACACATTTAACAGAAGATCCAGCACAGATGGTTTCTATTCTGTGCTGGACATACAAACACACATTTTTGGCCAGGATATGTAAAATGACAGCTATACTGTTCATAAGGAGGTGTGAGAAATGGCATGTTGAAAATTGGAGTGCAAATATTACAATTACAAGTTACGAGCATGCATGGAAACTGCAAAATGCATGCCATAACACAGCTATTTTTTGATATTTGTCACTAAATTTGCAACATAGTTTTGAGAGCCCCTCATGAACAGTGGCACTGTCATTTTGTTAATCGGTCCCCAAAGTTGACTCTGCAGTGACCGCAAAATCATCTTTCGGGACTGAATAACACAATGACAGTGACTGAATTCATGAGGAGGGGCTCATAACCCATGTTGAAAATTTGTGCCAAAATTCCAACAATGGCCAGATATGCACCAAAGTTGAAAATCCTATTTATGCCATTATACAGCTTACCGGCATTTCTTCAGCTTCACGGTCAGCTTTGAAGTGTGCAGACATCTTCCAGGCCCACCAAGATCATTGCACTGGGCTCCGGAGGTAAGTATGGGGTGGGGTGGGGAAGGTGGGTACACAAAGGTGGGTGCAGGTTGAGGGAGAGAGCAGGACAGACCACGAGGGACTGTTTTTCATTTACAGGTTTTAAAAAAACATTGTGGGACTTTCTTTTTTTTTTTACAGGGCATTTGGCACGCTGGGTGGGCTCTCAGCGTGCCACATGAGTGTTTTAGGGGTGCTGTAGCTGACGGGATTGGGCACTCCTGTCGCACATACCAAAGGGGGACAAGAGCCAGGATTAGGCACCCCGCACACAAAAAGCGGTGGGGAGACATTATGCCGATGGGGAGGGGCCTCTGTCGGCAAACTAAATGGGAAGGAGGACTGAAGCCGATGGGGATTGGGCCCCATCGGCAAAGAAAGACTGTTGAGGGGGTGCATTATGCTGAGGGGGATTGGGCACCCCCTTGGCACACACATGAAATGGGAGGGAGGGGGCATTATGCCGACGGGGAGTGGGCTTCCCCATTGGCAAATGAAGTGGGTCAGGGCATGCTGACAGGGGGACTGGGCATAGCTGAAGTCGGCGCTTTGCGCGGCAGCAGTCAATGCCACCATGTTAACTGAACTGCTTCACCAGGAAAAGCACGCCACTGCATGACGAGCTTGGCTCTTATTGCAGAAGACCTTTTCTTTGATCTGGTGACCAGTTTACGTATTGCTGGTATCAGCACCTGCAGCCACCTTATTGGGGAATGAGGGACGCAGCTACTGATGCGTGCCCTACATTCGCTCACAGTGACCGCACCTCTAAATCTGCTACTACTGCAATATGTTGGCTGGCAAGCGCAAGCCAACATAAAAACTGTGTTTCACTGCACTAACACATATTTTGTTACAAAAGTAGAAAGTAATTACTAACACATCAAAATACAGTAGATAAAATAATAATGTGTCTATTTTTTAGATGTTGTCTTTCTGAAAGTAAGTTGGTGTGTGTGTGTGTGTGTGTGTACTAGAAACAGCACGTCTGCTGTATGAAGCTACAGTCTATGAACTCATCACCCACCAGTTAAAATCAAACCTCTAACACACATGATTCAATAAATTAGATAGAATTATCCTATATACAAGCATATTAAAAATATGTAGGACCCATATCTGTCCATGTGTTGTACCTGAAAATACTGAGCTCACTCAGAAGTATCATTTATAGTCTCATTAATCAGACTCCCTTGCCTTTCTGCATCTGAGCAAATGACTTTAGTGACATGACTGTATTAATTATCAACAGCTGTTCCTCCAAACTTTGCATTATTGTAGCATATATCAGTGGCATTGTCATCCAAGTGAACCAATAAATGTACAGTGTGTATGAGTAAAAAAAAAAAATGAAGAAGACTGAAAAGCCAGTGGGACAACATTTCTCTCAGGCTGATCACTCCATCTTTGACTGGGTGCTATGTCACTCAACAGTGTTCAAGTAGTACTTCTGAGCATTGCTCCCTAGTGCAGGCAGTCCCTCTCCTGTCACCAACACACAGCACACCACTGTGATTGGTGCCATGTCACCCCACTGTGTTCAAGCTGTGCTTCTGAGTATCATCTTCCAGCACAGGCAGTCCCTCACCTTTAACCACCACACAGTACACCACCATAATTGGTGCCATGTCACCACATTGTGTTCATGCAAAGTGTCAGAGCATCACTGCCCAGTGTAGGCAGTCCCTCACCTTTCACCAGCATGCAGTATGCAGCACTTACGGGTCCCATGTCTCCCCTCTGTGTTCATGTATTGCTTCTGAGTATTGCCCCCCAGTAGAAGCAGTCCCTTCCTTTCACCAGCACATAGTACCCAACAGGGATGGGTGCCATGATACCCCACTGTGTTCATGCAGTGCTTCTCAGCATTGCTCCTCAGTGCAGGCAATCCCTGTCCATTCACTAGTCTGTATTACACCACTGAGATGGGTGCCATGTTGCTCCACAGTGTTCATGCAGTGCTTCTGAGCATCGCTCCACAGAGCAGGCACTCCCTCACCTTTCACCAGCACAAAGTACACTACCATGATTGGTGCCATGTCACCCCACTGTGTTCAAGCTGTGCTCCTGAGCATCACTCCCCAGTGCAGAAAAATCCCTCACCTTTTACCAGCATACATTACACCACCTTGATGTGTGCCATGTCACCCAACTGTGTTCATACAGTGCTTCTGACATTACTCCCATGTGTAGGCATTCCCTCATCTTTCACCAGCAAGCAGTACATCACCATGATGTGTGCCTTGTCACACCAGAGCATATATACAGTGCTTTTGAGCATTGTTGCACAGTGCTGGCAATCCCTCACCATCCACCAGCACACAGAATACAACCATAATTAGTGCCATGTCACTCCACTGTGTTCATGCAGTGGTTCTGAGCATTGCTCCTTAGTGCAGGGAGACCCTACCCATTCACCAGCATGCATTACACCACCGTGATGGGTGCCATGTTGCCCCACTCTGTTCATTCATTGCTTTTCAGCATCGCTCTTCCCTTCAAGCAGATTCTTACTTTGTTCATGCAGTGCTTCTGAGCATCACTCCACAGTGCAGGCAGTACCTCACATTTCACTTCCACACACTGCAAAACCTTGAATGGTATCATGTTGCCCCATTGTGTTCATGTATTGCTTCTTAGCATAGCTCCTTCATGCAGGCAGTCCCTTACCGTTCACCAGCATGCAGTATACAACTGTGATGAGTGGCATGTCACCCCACTGTGTCGATGTGACAAAGCTGTTTTTCTCCTTCAGCAGCCTGACTTCCCCCATCTGGGCCAGTCTTCCCAGCCCCGTCATCCATCTTCTCTGTGACTTACCTTTTCTGGTTGTTCTGTCACAGGACCTTGGATCAGAGGCACCTGGTCATCAGTGTGGGGCCTGCTAGAAGGCAGGCCATCACTGGTCTACAGTTGGAGGGATTTTCCTCCTATTTTCTCCCCTAATAGGCCCAGACATGTGTGTGTACTCCGCCTCCATGGAGACACCTTAGGCATCCAGGTGTGGGGTCCTTTCCCATGCTGTCCCATGGTGCTGACACCTAGATTCCACTTACTATCCTACAGATGGGCATTCTCCCTCCCAGGCCAGTCTTCAACTGACCCAGGTCCATTCTTGAACCCAGGTTTCTGGCATGGCAGTCAGTGGCTAAAAGCAATTCAGTCAGCGGCTAAAAGCTTGAAACATCAATAGGTAGACAAACCAATAACTGGAAACCAGAACTACATAGACTGATGGCCCCATATTAAAAGGTATTAGGCTGCCCCTTGTAAAGTCTCTTTCCTTAGTGCAAATTAACACAGTTCACTAAATTTCCTATACTCAAACATGTTTGGAGCTAAGTGAGACTACCCACAAGCATTTTTATTTATTTTTTTATTTCACCAGGAGAAGCTCCATTGAGCAAGCTCATTTTCAAGGAGGTCCTGTATGGACAGGATTATACAGATGGACAGATTACAACAAATTAGACAAGGGCCATGCAGTGGATGTCCTGTGCCTGAACTTCAGTAAGGCCTTTGATTTGGTGCCATATGGGAGGCTAGAAAATAAGCTGGAAGGCACAGGGGCGGGGTGAAGATGGGATGGGTAGTGAACTGGCTCCAAAGGAGACAGCAGAGGGTGGAGGTGGGAGGGAAGCTCTTATCTCCCAGGAAAGTGACAAGCGGGGTGCCACAGGGCTCTGGACTGGGACTGGTGTTGTTTGGGATCTTCACAGCAGACATTTCAATAGGCATCAAGAGCAAGATCAGTCTGTTTGCAGATGACACCAAGATGGGAGCAGTAGTGGATGACTTAGGAGAGTGCCAGGGGTTGCAAGATAATCTGGCAAAATTGGAAGCCTGGTTGGACATTTGTCAGCTGGGGTTCAATGCCAAGAAATGTAAGGTGCTACATTTCAATGCAAAAAACCCAAGGAGGAGCTACCAGTTAGGGGGGATTCAACTAACCAAGATGGAGGAGGAGAAGGATCTGGGGGTGATCATAACGGGAGCAATGAACCACTCAGAACAGTACAGAAAGGCAGCTGTAAAGGCTAACAGGATGTTGGGTTGTATTGCCAGAGGTACTCCAGGAGGGGGGGAGGTTATCCTGCCGCTATATAGGTCAGTGGTTAGATCACACCTAGAGTACTGCATGCAGTTCTGGCAACCATACCTGAAGAAGGACATTAGATTACTAGAGGCGGTGCAGCACAGGGCAACAAAAATGATCCAGGGTCTAGGGGACTTACCCTATGAGAGCAGACTGAGGGAGCTGAACATTACTCCCTGGAGAAAAGAAGGGATGGGGGGACATGATTGAAACCTTCAAGTACATCAAGGGAATAAATAAGATGGGCATGGAAGGGCCTTTCAAATTAAGGAAGGGGAGGGACACTCACGGGCACGATCTGAGTCTGAAAGTGGGAAGGTTCAGGAGGGAAATGAGGAGACACTTTTTTACGGAGAGGGTGGTGTCTGGGTGGAATGCATTGCCAAAGGAAGTGGTATACTGTAGAACAGTGGGCTGCTTTAAAAGGATGGGACAGAGTAAGGGATAGGGTCACTGGAGGGGGGAAAGCTGCAGTATAAGGGCTGCTAGCTGCACAATCAAGCGGACTTGAAGGACCATAAGGCCTTTATCTGTTGGCAATTTTGAATGTTCATATGTAAATAAATTTACAGAGTTGTACTAACTACATAGGGAACATTGTAAAATAAGTGCAACATTCAGAGGAGAACAACATAGGTAGCAGTACATTACACATACAGTCAGTTACATATTTGGTAGACAAGACTAGGGTTTTAGGAAAGAAGGTTTAGATGGGGGAAAAGGGTCTGAGTTAAGGAGAGGAGGTGAAGAAAATGGATAGAGGCAGGGTTAGGAGTGACAGCTGTATTTTTCTTGGATACCTTTGTCTAAGAGAGATTTGAAGGATCCCGTACAAATGGTAGAGACTAGCTTAAATGAGTGCTGAAAGTTATTCCATAGTGAATGGAGGGAATGTCCAATAGCGGCTTCACCATAACATGATGCGACACTAGGTGTCTCCAACTGAAGGTAGGAATGCCTTCTCAGTGAGTAGGTACTGGAGGACTGGTTAAATAGGTCAGTAATATAATGAGAGAGTTTGCCCATGATGGCTCTGTATGTCCATAGCAGAGCATTTGTTAGTCTTCTGTTGGAAAGCGAGGACCAGCCAATTTGCACATAGAGCATGCAGTGGTGGGTTCTGGTTGGGACATTCGTTATGAACCTTATGACTGCATGATAGAGCACATCCAGTCTTTTAAGAGCAGAAACCATGCTGTGGCAATATATAAAGTTAACATAATTGAGGAGAACGATGAATGTGGGGTTTACCAGTTTTCATGGGAGGATGGTGTGGTACCTGAGGACTGGAGGAAGGCAGACGTGATTCCTCTTCACAAAAGTGGGAGCAAGGCAGAGGCAGGAAACTACAGACCTGGTAGTTTGCCCTTAGTGGTAGAGAAAATGATGGAATCACTTACGAAAGAAAGAATTGTTGAAAGGCCAGCGGGGCACAGGACCCATGGCAGCATGAATTCACAGTGGGAAGATCATGTCAGACAAATCTAATAGATTTCTTTGACTCGGTGACCAAAGTAGCAGACCAGGGAGGGGCTGTGGACATGATCTACCTAGACTTTAGCAAGATATTTGACACAGTCCCATGCAAAATATTAATAAACAAGTTAGCTTGAGAGTGGGTCCCAGGGTGGTAGCCTGGGTAAAACATTGCCTGGACAACAGGATGCAGAGTGTAATAGTAAATGGAGTCCACTCCGAAGAAAGGGGGGTAACTAGCAGGATACTGCAGGGTTTAGTATTGGGGCCGGTCCTCTTTAATGTCTTTATAAGTGACATTGCAGAGGGAGTGGAAGGAAAAGTATGCCTCTTTACAGATGACACAAAGATCTACAACAGGGTTGTTACACAAGGGTGTGTGTGTGTGTGTGTGTGTGTGTGTGTGTGGAAAGGATTAGAAGGGACTTGGCAAGGTTGGAGGAATAGTCAAAAGTATGGCAGCTTAGATTCAATGCAGAGAAGTGCAAAGTAAGGCACCTGGGAAACAAAAACCCAGGGGAAGCGTACACAATGGGGTAGGGAGGTACTAACAACAACAAAAATGAAAAGGGACAGGTGGGGTAGTCATATCAGATGATCTAAAGGTAGGTAAGCAATGTGAGAAGGCAGTAAAGAGGGCTGGGGTGGGGATATTGGGATGCATAGGGAGAGGTATCACCAGTAGAAAACAGGAAGTTGTTATCCCTCTGCACAGACAGTTGGTGAGACCCTATCTGGAGCACTGCATGCAGTTCTGGAGACCCCATCTCTGCAAGGACATAGACAGGATGGAGGCAGTCCAGAGGAGGGCAACTAAAATGGTGCAGGGTCTGCACCAGAAACCATATGAAGAGAGGCTAAAGAAGCTTAATATGTATACCCTCGAGGAAAGGAGGGAGAGAGGGGACATGATAGAAACTTTCAAGTACCTCAAGGGAATCAACAAAGTCCTAGAGGGTAGCATCTTTCAGAAAAAAGATGTGCAAGAACAAGGGGGCACAGTTTGAGGATAGAGTGGGGACAGCTCAGGGGTAATGTGAGGAAGTATTTTGTCACAGAGAGGGTGGTGGATGCATGGAATGGCCTTCTTGATGAGGTTGTGGGGTCAAAAACAGTAAGGGAATTCAAGAATGTATGGGACAGACATAAAGACATAAAGCAATTCTAGTGGGGCTGTAGGAGGAAGTAGGCTATTGGTTAACTAGGATCTGCAGCTTCTCCAATAGGTAGGAAAATGGGCAGACTGGGTGGGTCAAATGTTCCTTATCTGCCATCAAAGTGTCTGTTTCTATGTTTCCTGGCATCATGCATAAGTAGGTGTTTATTTCTAAACTAAAGCCCAGTCTCTTTATAGTTTTGAGCTGAACTCTTCAAAGTGTATTCTGAAGGAGAGCTGGTGGTCTATCCAGAAACCTAGATATCTGAACCTATCCACCACTTCAAGTGGTTCATTTAGCATGGTTACTATTTGATGGGGTGGCAGGAGAGGGGGGCTTTGGCTACGTGAGTGTGGGCGGAGAAGAGCATGACCTTCGTCATGTTTGAATATAGCCCCCCAAAGCAAAAATGAGGCACTAAAACATGCACCGAGTACAATTTACATCTCCCTGGTATCCAACGAGACATACAGTATCTGGTCACTGAAAACATGCAGGCTGTGATGGAGTTAACTAATTTAGGGCATCCCAGACCTGTTAGTGTTACAATAAGTACAATCAGGACCTCACTGAAAATGAGATACTGCATGTCCTGGGTAACTACATTATAAAAATGTATAAAAGCAGGACCCCAGTAAAAATTAGAGTTTGCATTTTACCTATGCTAACTTTACTAAATACACTGGAAAAATGTGTAAAAACATGATCCCACCGAAAATGAAATATTGTAGCTGCTCTATCTGACTAATGACACTCGCACCCTGTGTGTGTGCACAGCTGTTGTACTAGCTATGTGTATGTGTATGTGTGTGTGTTGTGCACATTTTCAAGGGGGTGTGTAGGTCCAGAACCAAAAACACTTTTTACTACATTACCTTGATGTTTATGGTCTTGTTTTTTTTCTACTATTGTGGCATAAATGTGGGACTTTTATATTTATTTATGTCCAGTATTTATTTATTTCAAAAGTTTCACCAGGAAAGACATACTGAGCTGAAAAATAGTACAGTGGTTTAAGGCTCTGACCTACAAACCTGGAGACCTGGGTTTGAATCCCACAGCCCCCACTTGCATAATGTGTGACCCTAAGCAAGTCACTTAACTTCCTTGTGTTCCCAGGTCGCACCTGTAAACAAGCTTTCAGCTTAGTGCATCTCCCCTGGTAAAAAAAAAAAAGAGGCATCCTGGTGGTGGGGTGGTGGATGACAGATGTAAGAACAACATAGAACAATAACTTGCACAATCAAACATCATACAGAGATATAAAATAAACAGTACAAAAGAAACATGAATGAGGTTCATCAGACAGGTCAAATTATAAGTAAAACTTTACAAGGACACAGAAGGGAATCTGCCCCATGGGCACAAGCAGTAGTACTTTTTAATGGTGAGGGCACCAGGGGATGGGACACTTAGGGAAGGAGAACAGACAGGGAAGAAGAAGGGAAAGTGTAGACAAGTGAGGGAAAAATAAGAGAGGGAGAAGGGTTGGTGAGGTGTGTGGAGGGGCAAGGAGGATGAGGACAAAGAGGGGAAGACGGTAAACTGAGGAGCGTGAAAGGGCTATGACTGAAGGACAGGCACAGGTGGTAGTGGTGTGGTAATGAAACAGAGAGGAGAGAGAGAGAGAGAGCGTTTGGAAGAGGCGGAACAAATGATTAGCGGGAGAGAGTTCAAAAGGTTAGGAAAGCCATAAGAGAAGGCAGCCTGACCAGCAAAATATTTAACATCACAGTAATACAACTAAGTCACACATTAATTCTATATCTCTCCTCCCGCATCAGTCATTCCCCTAGTTTTTATTTTGATGAGCTGCCAACTATTTTTGTTCTTTGATCAGTTCCAAAACTTTTTGCTTGGTAACTTATTTTGGTCAATTTATTCTTAAGTCATAATTGTCCTCTTTATCTTTGTTACATTTATTCAATTTCTATGAACTTTATATTCTTTATTTTTGTATCTGTTATCTTTTCCCCTTTCCCCTTCCCCAGGACACAGCTGTTACTAGTTCAGTATGTCTTTCTTTGTAAAATCTTTGAAATAAATAACTCTCTTATCATAGTAATGTAGTAGCAGCCATTGTGGCTTTGATCAGAGTTTGTTTTAAAAGTTCACTCCAGTCATGAGGGGGACCGAACAGACTTGCCAACAAGGCAATTTCTTTACAGACTCTTCCATGGTACTGCTAGCGAATGGAAGTCTACCAACATGGCAGTTTCCTTAAAACTGACTGTTGCTCTTACATAGCACCAGACAAATCTGTCAGTGTGGCTGATTTTTTTCAAAGTGTCTTCTGCTCATTAGGGGACCAGACAGACTCAGCATTCTTTTTTCAAAGTTTGTCCACTGTAGCTAAAGACTAGTCCGGGCCTCCAACACAGCTGCTTATATAAAAGTCTACTCTGATTCTTCATGGGAACCATATAGAACTGCCAACATGCCATTTACCTTACAAATATTACACACTCATGTGGGGGAGAGGAATGTTCAATTCCTCGAGGACTGGCTGCTGCTGAATAGGCCTTCTCATAAATATGGCCAGTATGCCATTCCTATGCCACCTAATGACCACCTTAACATTGCCCAAATGGATCCCCTAAAACATAAAGGAAACAGCACACCCCAATCTCTGGGTACAAAAGATCATAGCTTTACTTAGAGTTAATAAAGACTCCATGAGGGAGCAAAATAGGAACTTCCCTATCTACTGCCCTGTGCACCTTCCCAATAGCTGATATCCTGCAAGTTCCACACCAGTGCAATTGCAGTGTGATATGTTACCACACAAGCACTGCATTTGGTAGTAGCTTTCTTGGACAGGCTAGGCCCTTCCTGATTTTGCAGATCAATTTTCAGAGCCCCCAGGGTGACCAGGTCATTGCCACCCAGGTGCATCACTAAATCTGGGATGTTTGTGAAATCTCAATTGATGTACTAACCCTTTTAGCTAGTTCCATCACATCCCCCCCTTTTTCAACCATTTTAACATGGCCCTCTGTTCTGGCAATCCAAGCTGCATGCTGTATGGTTGGACTTGTGACTTGCTGTAAGCCCCCGAATATATGAGTGACCAATAAGTAAGCAATAAGTCACTCCGGGGTGTGTGTTAGAACTGTCTAACGCACACCCTGGAGTGGTTTATTGTGCTTATAAAATGGGTTTCTGTAATTTACATGCATGTAAAAAAGAAAATGTTTATGTTTATGAAAAAGTTTAAAACTGTAATATATTCTGTTGTAAAATAGTTCCTCCATCTACAAGAGTGCTGCATTTTTGTTTTACATTGGGACTTTTGTCATACTATGGCCACCATAGCTGTACTGTGTTTTCTTAGTGACAGAGTGGTTGCCATGGATTCCCACACAGTATTTTTTTTTCTTTAATATTTTTTATTTTGCAGTTATTTTAATCTTTGTTTTTGTGAAGATAGCCTCCCAAATTTGTTGTTGTGACTGCTCCCGCCCCATATCCCGGAAGCATAGTGGTTAGTCTTCTACCCATACCTCTCAACTGTCACACATTATGAGGTATGTCACTCATTTTACCTCTCAGAAACCCTTTGTCCATCATGGTGAAGGTGATATTCCACATTCCCCACTGAGACTTTAAAGCAGAAATTCATAATAATCTATTATGCTCAGTTATCAAAAAACATTATGAACAGTATTGCATCAAAAACTATAGTATTCTGAGCTTGCAGTGCCATGTTAGATGATATGTCACACATTTTGCTCATTTGTCACACATCGTGTTACACATTTTGGTGAAGAAAGGTTGAGAGGTATGCTTCTACCTGCCCCCTCACGCACAAACCGCCTCATTGTGATCTTGGTGCAAGTTGCTTTTATTTATTATTTTATTAGTTTAAAGTGACTGGGCAAGTGACGGGAAACAGAATTCAGACCAGGTGAGCAAGCGTGGTGGTACAGGTGAACTGAAATTGGTTATATTTTTAATAGAAACAAGGTCCTTCACATTTGTGAAACTGAGGAGCATTTTAAAATGGTGGTGTGTGAGGGTGAATTAATGGGAAGCACCAGTTAAGCTACAGAGATGTCAGTAAATTGCTAACACAGATGAAGACTAGCTGGGGGAGGAGACATTCGCAGTTTCAGGAGTTCAAGAGTGGGAATGGACAAACAGCGGTTGGTGTGGTGGCTGGGTCAAGAAAGAATAACTTGGGCTCACAGACAAGAGAACAGAGTTTTATTCTATTAATGTGAACATTTTTCTTTTTTGTATGAATCTACTGAAGACGGACTTGCCATGAGGAAACGTGTGTATGTGTGTGTGTGTGTGCGCGCACACGCGCTACAGCTTCCGTCGGGATTGTAGAATGATAATGCTTCAGATGTTAGAGCAGATCATACTGCAATTTGTATAAAAACTTGATATGTAACTTACGTCCCAGTTTATTTAGTTAATGTAAATAAAATTAATTGGTACTGGTCTTCCAATATGTACTAATAGGTCTATTTATATCTGAGCTGAGCAAGGGGGAAAAACGGTGTCTGACAGTTTTTGTTTTATTCCAGTGGCTCATTGGTTGTTGTCCCTTTCCTGTGTCCTGCTGACCAGCACTTGTTTTTAGCCATGTGTTAGACACTTCTAATGCATAGCTAAGAACCAATCAGGACACAGGATTTTCTCTACCCAATTTATAATTAAGCAATAAGGCACGACAGGGTGTGGTATATCATGGGATATCATCATGCCTCAGGTGGTTGGGACCGAGTGCGTCCAACACTCCGAGAAGTGACGATATCCCATGATATGCCACACCCTGGAGTGCCTTATTGCTATTATGAACTGGATCAGTATTTCTATAACTAAAAAAGAAAATGAAAAACTGTTTTAAAATGTTTTAAGAGTACATTTGCTAAGGTGTAGTGATACATTAAAACAAGATAGTTTTTGTAATTTTTACTGTGGGAAACAGGTGGCGCTGTTGTAAGGCATGAGAGAGCTAAAAGGATCCAGGCTGACTGCAGTGAGTCTTGGTAAAAATCTTGCTGACCCTTGTGAGTTGGAACCCCACCCTGTCTGACCCTTGCCAGGAAGTACAAATATTCTCACAACCCCCGCTCCTGTAAAAAAAGTATTGTGGAAGGGAGAATGTCTTTATTTCCCCAACAATGCCTGAAGTGAGAAACACAAGCCATCTATGTCCGAAGTGACAAACTCAAGCCATGGATTTGTATGGTAAGGCATGTGGAACTATGTTAAGTGGTGGCATGAAAACTGCAGTTTAGGCAGAGTGGGAGATGAGGGGGAAAAGTTGTAAATGTGTATTGTGTCTTGTATTTGTAATAACTGCTACGAGCGGTTTTACAGCAAAATGGACGACCGTGCGTGCGCCTCTTAAAACAGATAAAGAGACTTGAAATGTCACGCTGCAGTGCTTCCTAAACAAAATAGCTGTTTATTTGGGTTGTGGTACTACATTCAGCAGCTGGCAAAAACAAAACACATGGGATTCAGTTGCTTTAGTGCAAGGGGAGTCACCAGGGTGTGTGCACGTGTGTGGCAAGTAGGAGGATCCAATTGATGGCTAGCGGATGTCTTTAGGAGACAGTGAGGAGGCTGGTGGCCGGAGGTTTTCTGAAGCCGTGATGATGTAGCTCGATATCATCACGGCTTCAAAAACGTCTCGACCAATCAGCGACGTCCATTTACGATCCCCAGTTCATAATCCAGATTATTGGACCCAGTGCGAGCTTGCCTGATAATAGGAAAAAAAAGATGTGAGTGATCTGAGACACTATGCTCATACCTGTGGTAATTGCAGTTTGTGTGTGAGGGAGGTTTTGCCAAAGTTAGGAGGGAGATTGGCCTTTTAGGAGGGAGATTGCGTAGTGCACCGAGTTGGGGCTTAAATAATGTAAAAAAAAAATTAAAGAAAAAAAATATTTCATACTGTTTATTAATTCAATTTTTGCAAAGGTTTAAAAAAATGAAGGGCACCACAGCCCCTGGTTTAAGCAGTCAGCTTATTTCCCTTTATCAGGGTTGAAAATTCAGCTTCCACAGTAGTTCCCCGCCTCGCTGGTGAAACTGCACTCCCCAAGATCCCTTGCTGTGGTCTCCTAGTAGCCAGGGAGTACAGACAGCCTAACCACTCATTGGAGCCCTCTTCCTCTCGTTGCCTAAAGGGCATTTGAGGGAGAATAAGGCAGCTCCGATTTTAAACACCCTGCTGAGATTCAAATGTTGGCACCCTCTATTCTCTTACTCCTAATTGGCTGGTTGCCCCTGCACTACTCTTTAGCTCCCGACATTGCTGCAATGGTAGACACTGATGTAAATAGCCTGAAAATGTAAAGAAAGCTGCTATAACTAACCACTGCAATAAAGAAAGCTACTATAAATAACCGCTGCTCCCCATTAGCAATCCCGTGACTGAAGAGCCCCCAAAAAAACACACTCAGCACTCAGTGGAGCCCTCTTCCAAAAGATTCAGTGACTCGCTGAGAGCCGGGAGATAAGCATTCCCGTGTGTGTGTGTGTGTTTGTGTTGGGGGGGTGGGAGTTGAGTTAAGAAAATGGGACTCTCATGGGGAAAAACAGGAGACAGCCCACCTCTGTATGCTGTGTCCACAGTTTTCCACCTTCATTGCCCTTGCATCTGCTACCTGCATGTTGCACATCCAGTGCAGTAGGTGGAAACATTTTGTCTGGTAGGAGGTAGGTATCCCTGAGCTGGCGGTTGTCGCTTCCACCACCTGCTGTTGAATGAGGCACACATTATGAAACTTAGAAAGCCCTACAAAATGCACAGAAATAGAGAACCCTGAACAGCAGTACTTTACGTGATGAGCTGCAACCCAAACCCAATGCCCTCAACAGGTCATACAGGTCCAGATTGCCTTTGGGCTTCCTGCTGTCCTGTGTCCTGCTTCATGACCTGGCTAACCCCTCCAACATCTTCCTGGTTGTAAAAGTGTCAGTAGGGTCAGAGTGGCCATGCGCCCTGTGCAAAAAGGTAATATTCACCAAGTACACCCAGATTGCTGTTGGGGGGACTTACCCTGTTGGATCAGTGAGTGTGGGAGAAGGATCCACATCTGGTGTCAGCTGCCAGTATTGCTTGAACTAAAATTAAGATAATGCATCAGCAATCACATTCTCTTTTCCTGGAAGGTGGGGTGCCCTGAAAGTGATGTTTTCTTGCAGACAGCACAGGACAAAAACATGAAGCACCCACATGACATCCTCAGACTTGGAAGTCTGGGAATTGACTATGTATGTGACCACCTGGTTGTCCACATTAAATAAGACTCACTGGTTCACCAGCTGTCCCTTCATGCTCGCACAACCACCATGATGGGGGAAAAACCCCAGGTGAGTGACACTTTTTGTGAGCTCTTTTTCACCCATTCTTGGATCCATCACCTTGCAAATGATTGACCCCTGGAAAAATTCCCTGAAACCTTGACCCCCCCCCCCCCATCCAGGAGCATCTGTGACTAGTTCCAGCTCTGTGTTCCCCTTTTTTTGTCCTGCCATATTGCCACCCCATTGAAATCCATTACAACAACTCCCATACCTTTATGTCTGTTCTAATCCCCTTGGATACACTGATGTAATGGTAAGGCCGAGCAGGCCCAGATGCTGCTGTTGCTAGTCTCATCAGAAATGGCCTACCTGGCTTGACTGCCAAGCATGCAAAGTTCAAGCGGCCCACCAAAGACTGTAGTTGCACTAGTATAACCTTCTTTGCCATTATCATATTGCCCAATAGCCTGGATGGGCCAAGCGGTCCTGATCTTCCATCAGATTCTATGTTTCTAATGACTGTCTCAGGGTTGTTACTTTGCTTGCAGGTGAGACACCATGTGTGTGGAACTTAATTTAATTCCCAGGTAAGACAGTCTTGTGGTTGGGCCTTCCATCTTTTCTGCAGCTAAGAGTACACCAAAATGTTTCATTAGAGTGCAAAAATCCTCCAGTGTAGTGTGACACCTGCTGGATTGGGCAGATCCTGCAAACAAGATGTTGTCTAGGTAATGCGTAATGTGCACATTCTCCACGTACGGCTTAGTGGACCATTCCAGAAAAGATGTGAAAACCTCAAAAGTGGCACAGCTGACAGAGCAGCCCATAGGAATTGCCTTGTTAAAGTACCACTGTCCTTGAAACATGAAGCCCAGCAAGTCAAAACCTTTTGACCTCATGGTGAGAAAATGGAAGGTGAACTTGAGGTCACTCTTCGCCATCAATGTCCTATGGCTGAGGCTCCATACCGGCTCTATTGCAGTGCTGAAGGACACATATTTTATACTGTCCTCTGGTATGATGAAATCATTTGTCAAACTGCCTTTTGGGTATAATAGGTGATGCATTAAACTATACCCCCTTAGGAACTACTTCCAATGGAGATACTTTAAGGCACTCCATTGGCGGGTCCCTGAAAGGAACCGACATCCTGCCAGCCTCCACCTCTTTTTATATTTTTGCTGCGAGCATCACCAGGAGATCCTCAGCAGATTTAAGATCTGTGCTGTTGTGGTCACTCTGGGGCCCTTGTACAGAATCACAAATCCCTTGCTGAAACCATCCATTAAAAAATGCGCCACATATCTGTCTGGGCACCAGAAAAGTCAGGGGGATAGGTTTGTTAGCGGAACTGCTGTGTTATCCAGACCTATAAGATCCTTGTTTACTTTTGTCAGTACTGTTGGTGTCTGACCATTGTTGCTTTGAATCAGAGCTCTTGTAGCCGCTGACCTTGTGGTCTCCCCTGCAGTTACTGCAGACATGGCTGTCTTTACCAAAGGCGCAAAAACACTGGCCCTTATGAAAATCATAGCTTGCCCCCTTGTGGTCCATTTTTTGTTCCCTCCTGCCATCCCATGCATCCTGTCTAGCAATTAAATACCCACTGTCAGTGTATGTCACCACTTTGGCCTTTTCCTGAGTCATGTATCATGCCCACAGATTGCTGTCCATGTTTTCCCATTTTAAGTTGGTCTGTCACACCATTGTTAGCCTAAATTGCTCATTGTACTTAAGCCATGCATAGCCATCAAAAGCCAAATGGGCAGTCTTTATGGTATTCCTGTAGTTTAGCAGAGACACCAAATTCTTGGAGCATTTCATGCTGTAAACTGATGTGTGTGTGTGTGTGTGTGTGTGTGTGTGTGTGTGTATAGGTTCCATGTCATAACAGCAATCACTAAACAGCAGTCACTGTTACAGTGAGTGTACATCGTCAAAAAGCAAAATGGTGATGTACACTCCCCACCAAACCTGACAACAGTGATGATAAAACAACAATATATCTATGTGGGGGCCCCCCAAATTAGAATTCTCAACTCCAAGGGGATGCATGTCAGGGAGGGGTAGAAACTCAGAAACCAAAACAAATTGAAGTTCTGCACATGAAAAAACAAAATAGTATACCTACCCACCTCCGAACCCTGGACCTCCCTCACTGCAGTCCACCACCCTCACCACCACACCAGAATGCCAGCTCAGCAGTACATGGCCAAACTACAGCCCACATATCTTCTTCTTCCTGAGCCCTCCTCTTCCTTTCCTTTGCCCTCCTACTACCTTGCCATTTTTTCCCCTAACTTAGTGCTATAACTGCGTCTCACTACCCTTTCAGAGTAGCTCACATCAGAAGTGCTCAAATTCAGTCACTCAAAACTGAGTCGCTCATTTGAGTCACCATTATACCGTGCTAATATATAATAGATATACCACTCTGAGGTGTGTGGTCACGCTCTGATATACGCATGCCTTGGTGTGCGTTATGCGCCGCGAGCCGCGGGCCGGTCGCGTCAACTAGCGTGCGTGTATCAGAGCGACAGACACCTCAGAGTGGTATATCTATCTTATAAAATGGCTATAGATTTTTTATGGGGGAAGTAGTCCTTCTGTGTAGTTGGTAATTAAATGTTATGTTTGTAGAGGTGACACTTTTGGTGTTAAAACTGTATTTTAAATGAATTTAAGTTTTAGTAGTCCTTTGTGGTGTCAAAAAAGTATGTGTTTATAGTACTGTCACTTTAATTGCCCAAATGTAGCGTGACCAGTGGTGCTCATTTTGAAAGTGAAAGCTGTTAGGTTGTGAAAGTAAGGCGGCGTGTGTTTAAAAATTAGAAAAGTCTGTGCCTTTTATTAGTTTCTGTCCGTTTTCTTTAGTACTAGTTCCACATTGTATCGCGGAAGCAGCGAGGGTAGATTGAGTGAGTCGGTAATTTTAGAAGCGTGGAGGCGAGAGCGGTGTTGCTATGGCAACACTCGCTCGCCTGCCTAGGTTTCTAAAGTTACCGACTTGCTCGGCTCCGTCGCCGCCATTTCGCATCGGAATGGAGCTACTATTTTGATTACGGAGAGAAATCGGTAAAAGGGACTGACTTTTCTAATTTTTAAACACTGCACGTCTTACTTTCACCAGCTAACAGCTTCGACTTTTGTGAGCACCGCTCGTCACGCTATATTTGTATTGAAAGTGAAAAGGCACTGACTTTTCTAATTTTTAAACACTGCACGTCTTACTTTCACCAGCTAACAGCTTCTGACTTTGTAAAATGAGCACCGCCGGTCACTTACATTTCTGTATTGAAAGTGAAAGTACTGTGTTTAGGATCGTGGTATTGTCAATGTAAAGGCTTGAATTGAAGACAAGACTACAAAATAATGTATGTAAAGGCTTGAAATGAGGAGAAGAGTACAAAATAATGTATGTTGTACTTTTATATATACAGTTAGGTTTATGTTAATCAGACTGGTCACAGTGGTTACAGGGTGTCAGTTGCATATGTGTGTTAGTGTGGGTGTCTAGCTGCAGCAGGTGTGGAGTGGTCTTGCTGCTGGTGAAAAGGTTTTGAGGAATGGAAAGTAGTTTAGGCGGTGTCGTAGTAGAAAGTGTCGTGGGAAATAAATACTGTCATGTGACGTGTTTTGTCCAATTGTATAAGTGGGTTTTTATGATTTTACCACACCATTTATATATATATATATATATATATATATATATATATATATAAAGAATAATGGATAGGCGAATGCATTATTACCAATGAGTGATACCATCGAGAATTCTGGACATGTAGGAACCTCGAGAGCGAAGCTCGAAAGGTTCCTGTGTCCAGAACCTCACAATAGCATTGCTCACCAGTAATATACATTCACTTATGCATTATTTTTTTTAATATAAGGATCTGAGATTTTTTCTATTTTTTAGCATTTTAAAATTGGTGGTCAGCCGCTGAAGTGAAGGATTGTCTCAGTCCTGGCTGGTTGACAGCCACACAGTCTTGTTCCCGTAAGCAGGGTGTACCTTGAAATTACTGTTGCGTTTGGTAGGCAGTCCTACCTGTTCTTTTGTTTGGGGTATGCAGGATCAACCAGATAAAATCCATTTTTTGTACGGTTGAAAGAAAAAGGAACAAAGTGGGGAAATGCGGAGGTTGCTTGCAATACAGTCTCGCTAAGCGAGAGGTGGCTGCCATGTTTTTTAAACTGATCTGCCCACCCAGAGACACAAAGTGGTCAATCATCAGTTGTGTAGAGGAAGCTATTGTGTGATTGACAGTGATAGTATAGTGTGATATGTGAGACTCCTTCGCTTGTGCTCTTCAGTTTTATTGATAATAGTATCGTTCAGAGCTCTGAATGATAGTTTTATGGACTCTGAATGATACTATTATCAGTTGTTAACTGTAGTATTATTGCTCTGGGAGTAACTATATTATTGGAAATGTTTTGTATGGTTTAGGATAGTACTAATTTGAGAATCCATATATTAAATATATCTATATCTATATATATCTGTATCTATCTGTGGATATGTATATATCTATGGCCTGTCCTGCTTCCCTTTTTGTGTTGTTCTTATCCTCCTCTGGCAGCTCCCAATGTAGGAAGGAAAACATGTCTGTGAATTCCCCCTTTCATATTTTTGCCACATGGCATTTAACAAGTGATCTGCAGCGGGTCAACAGCTCTGGTGTATGCCCATTTTTTGGGTTAATTTTTTCCCCATTGCTGGCTGCTGCCATCTGCAGCATGTTGGAGCTACCTTCTGATTAACACAGCTGGGTTACTACTACCATAGGTGTGGTTGCTGGGGCCGTGTGTTATGGTATTGTTGTAGGCCTTTCCATACTCTGGCTGGATGTTGGCCCCAGCTGCCCTGTGGTCATCCTTAGTGCACCCTCACCCAGTGCCAAGCACTGATGTATTCTGTGGGTTGGCTGCACTTGCTGTACCCATCCATACCTGTACCACAGCACCTTGGGCACTCTGAGTACTCTATTGTGATACCCTTCCTGCTGGGGTTAATCGGAAAGTGCTCAGCAAGGATGTAGTGGGGGCATACACCAGGGGACCACAGGGGTTTACAATTGCTCCTGAGCCATGCAGTGGGCTACTAGAGCCACCAAAGATGCCCGGTCACATGTGTGCTCATGAGTTCCATATAGGTCCCCAAGGAAAACATGGCAATTGCAGCAGTTACAGGTTCTCTGGTGTAGTGTGATACCTTGCCAGTTGACTAAAGGAACCCCCTTAAAAACCCTCTCTGGATCAGCTTCTTGTAGAGACACAAGTCCCTCTCTATGGCAGTGGTCCAGGCTGGCCTCCCCATGGACTTCTGTGCCTGATTGGGCCAGCCTGGGACTGCCTTCCGGCCTAAAGGCCATCAGTCCCATTGGTTGGGTGACCCTATGCAAAGGTCCCCTTCCCGGGTGAGAGGCCAGGGTGGGTCAATACAGTGAAGGGAAAACTGCTTTTTTACTTTGTATTTTAAACTCTTTATTCTAGTTGAATATTAAGAAAAAATACCTCATTTTTTTCAAATGTTAGTTTAAAAAAATATTTTCCCCATTTTATGAGCTCAATGAGATGCTCCAGGATGTAGGCTGTACACATAAATACTGCATCTCCAGGTGTCTGAAGCCACCTCGTGCCTCACAATGCACCCGGGTGCATGATTGTTACAATACAAAACAAATCATGTCATGTCTTACATAGAAACATAAAAACATAGAAGTTGACGGCAGATAAGGACCGCAAGGCCCATCCAGTCTGCCCATTTCTTTTTCTACCTTATAAATGTGCCATCGGCTTTTGCTCTGTCAATGGCCTATCCATTCATACTCGTCTGTATTGCTCCCTTATGCCTATCCCATGCCTGTTTGAAGCCCGCACTGTATTCTTATCCACCACTTCCTGAAGTAGGCCGTTCCATGTGTCCACCACCCTTTCTGTGAAAAAGAACTTCCTCACATTACCCCTTAATCGGCCTCCCTCTAATCTCAAGCTGTGTCCTCATGTCCTGCTATTTTTCTTATATTGAAACATGTTAGACTCTTTCACCTTGTTAATGCCCTTAAGGTGTTTCAATGTTTTGATCATATCACCTCTCTCTCCCTCATTTGCTCTGGGGTATACATATTGAGCTCCTTTAATCTGTCCTCGTATGTTTTCTGATGTAGTCTCTGCACCATTTTGGTTGCCCTTCTCTGGACTGCCTCAATTTGCTTAATGTCCTTGTGAAGGTGTGGCCTCCAGTGCTGCATGCAGTACTCCTGATGGGGCCTAACCAGTGTCTTGTAAAGAGGGATTATTACCTCCCTCTTCCGACTTGTGATGCCCTTACTAATACACCCTAAAATCCCCCTAGCCATACCTACTGCTTTAGTGGTCTGCTTGGATTATTTCAGGTCATCAGTAATGATGATGCCCAAGTCTCTTTCTTCCCTTGTAACTGCCAGCAACTCCCCTCCCAGCCTATAAGTGGCTTCAGGGTTTCTCTTCCCTATGTGCATGATCTTGCACTTCTTTGCATTAAACCCCAGTTGCCACTCTTCCGACCATTTTGCTAGTTAATCAAGATCTCTTCTCATTCTGCCCACCCCATCTGGATCATCTACTCTGTTGCACATCTTGGTGTCATCTGCAAACAGACAAAGCTTACCCTCCAGTCCATCTGCAATATCACTGATGAAGATATTGAAGAGGACTGGCCCCAGGACTGATCCCTGAGGTACCTCACTTATGATTTGCATCTCTTCTGACTGTATACCGTTTACCACCACTCTCTGTTTTGTGCCCATCAACCAGTTTACCACCCAGTTGACCAACTTCTGACCCACACCGAGCCTACCCAGCTTATTAATCAATCTTCTATGTGGAACAGTATTGAAAGCTTTGCTGAAGTCAAGGTAGGCGACACAACTGCTCCCCCTTGGTCCACCACTCTGGTTATCCAGTCCAAGAAATCTATGAGATTAGTTTGATAGGACCTTCCTTTTGTAAACCCATTCTGTCTTGGATCCTGTGCTCCTATGGATTCCAGGTGTTGCACTATCCTTTCCTTAAGAAGTGCCTCCACAATCTTGCCCAGTACTGAGGTAAGACTGACTGGTCTGTAGTTCCCTGCCTTCTCCCTGCTACCACTCTTGTGGAGTGGGATCACTTGAGCCCTTCTCCAGTCTTCTGAGATCTCTCCTGTGCTCAGAGACTCACTAAACAGTTCTGATAATGGCTCTGCTAGTTCCACCCTTAGCTTCTTTAGTACCCTGGGATGTATGCCATCAGGTCCCATTGGCTTGTCCACCCTGAGCTTATCGAGCTCTTGTAGGCCCCTTTCTTTTGTGAAGGGACTAGTGCTCACCTCCCTCCCCCCTGTGTCCATGGTGTTGAGCTGTGGGCCCTGACCTACCACCTCTTCAGTAAATACTGAGCAGAAGTATCTGTTTAGGATAGATGCTTTTACATAGTCCTCCTCCTTACACGCCCCCTTATCTCCTTTGATCTTAGCAATACCCCCTCTGGACTTTCTTCTTTCACTAATGTATCTATAGAAAGTCTTGTCCCCTTCTTTTACTGTTTGTGCTAGTGTTTCCTCAGTTTGGGCCTTTGCCTGCCTTACTGCCTTCCCTGCTTCCCTTAGAGAAGTTTGGTATGCCTCCCTATCTTCAACCCACTGTGTTCCCTTATATTTCCTGAAGGCCAGCCTTTTGGCGCTGACCTTTTTTGCTACTGTTTTTGATAACCAAAGTGGTTTCCTTCTTCTTTTGCACTTATTTTTCTCTCTAACACAATGGGATGTTGCTTCAAGTATTGCATCCTTAATGCTTGCCTACTTTGCCTGTACCCCCTCACCTGTATTTCTTTTTGCCAGGGCTAGCTTAACTCTGTTGGTCATCTTATCAAAGTCAGCTCCTCTGAAGTCCCATATTTTTGCCTTGGGATGGGATGATTTAGTTGTAGTGGCCAAATTGAACCATACCATGTGATGGTCACTGGCCCCCAGGTGACCTTTTACCTGGAGATCTGTGATCCTTTCCCTGTTAGTCAGTACTAGATCTAGGATAGCCTGTCTCTTGTGGGTTGTTGTACCAGTTGTTTGAGGCCCTCTCCTGCAGAGAATCCACCATGTTTCTAGTTCTGGCAGATGTTCCTGCTAGTATTGACCAATCTGTATCTGGCATGTTGAAGTCTCCCATTACCAGAACCTCCCCTTTAGCTGTTTTTCTGTATATCTTCTAACAGTAATGTGTCTATGTCCTCCCCCTGGTCTGGTGGTCTGTAGACAACCCCTGTTCTTATGGCTGTCCCATTTCCTGTTGCCAGGGTGACCCACAGTTCTTTTGGCTCCTTATGTGTATTCTGAATTTCTGTAGCTTTGATATTTTCATTGACATACAGGGACGCTCCACCCCCCCTTTTTGCATCTCGGTCTCTTCTGAACAGTACATAGCAGGTACTGAAGTCTTCCACGTGTGGTTACTGGTAAACCACGTCTCGCTAATTGCTACTATGTCCAGTTTAGCCTCTGTCATTATTGCCTGTAGGTCTGGGATCTTGTTGTGAGTCTTATTGTTTACATTAGTTTACATTACTGCAGTAGTCAGTCCTTGCTCAAAATAAGCCCAGGATTAAATGGATATTACAAATGAAAAATGTTCTATACTAGGGCTTTGATATCTTATAGTTATAGTGGAGCAGCATGTGGTAGCCCACCCTGTTCCCCAGTTGGTAGTATCTATTCTTTGTATATCTAAGAATACCATTTGCCTTCAGGTGTCCTCCCTTATTAGCTTAGGGGCAAAGGCACTACTGCCTCACATCGCCACCAGGGTACTCTATATGCTGATGGTGCTTTCTGTGTTTTTTTCTAACTCTGCAGTGAGGGAGGTTTGTATCCAGAAAGAAAGTAATGCCCAGTGCTTTCATCCAGAGAAAGGTTTAAGTGGGCCTTATGACTGTCCAGTGTAACCCTCCAGAATGCTATACCTGCTCACCTCCCCACTGTGGTCATTCCTCCTGCAGACCCCACACAGAAAAGTACAGTTATGTAAGAACTTACTGTAACAGTAGATCTCAGAGAGAGAGAATCTTGCAGTAGGTGCTAACAGGTAGGACTAAGCCACCAGGTGCTAGGACCACACAGAAAACTTTTAGCTAGCAGTGTCTGGTGGGGTACCACCCCCTGACATCACGTGACCGATGTCAGCGTGCCACTAAAGAGGGAATGGTCCCCACGCCCACTCTCCAATTCTCCCTCCGGAGACCTAGAAAGGTGCGACAGGAGAAGGAGTGGGCTCCCGGATCTAAAGAGCTATGACAGGAGAAAGAGCAGAAGAAAAGGGGAAAGCTGGGAGGGAAAGCAGTACCTACTGCAGCAGCCTCTCTCAAAAATCTACTGTTACGGTAAGTTCTTATGTAACTGAGGGTTCCTGCAGTAGGTACTAACAGGTAGGACTGAGTCCCAAACAGTCAAAGTCAGAGAAGTCTGAGACATGGGAGGTAGGAACAAGTCAGTACTAAACAGAGATCTTAGAACAAGAGTCCCTGTAGAACAGCTAGGCCAAAGCCTGCTCTGCACCTAGAAGCAATGTCCAAACTGTAGTACCTAGTGAAGGTGTGGACAGAACTCCAAGTGGCAGCCACACAGATATCTGCCGTGGAGATGTTCCTTAAACAAGCAGTAGAAACTGCAATGCCTCTGGTTGAATGCCCTTTAACCTCTCCCAGAAGGGTTTTGTTATACTTCTGATAACAAAAGGTGATACAGCTTGCCAACCATTTGGATAAACACTATTTTGAAAGTGCAGCGTCCTCTCTTTCGGGTGCAAAGGAAACAAACAACTGATCAGTTTTTTGGACTGGCTTCATCCTGTTCATGTAATAATGAAGAAATTCTGTGTACATCCAGTGTGTGCAGAATTGCTTCACCTCGAATAGAATGCTCAGGGTAATATACTGGCAACTGAAGAGACTGATTTAAGTTGGATTCTGAAACCATCTTAGGCAGAAACTTAGGATTTGTACACAGAGCCACCCAGTTTCTGTGAAAAATCAAATAAGGCTTCTTACACATCAGGGCCTGAAGCTCGTAAATCCTTCTAGCCGAAGTAATGGTAACCAAAAAGAGAGCTTTCCATAAAAGGTAGTGCACATCACAACTTATCACTGGTTTGAATGGGGGCAGCATGAATTACTCCAAAATGAAATTTAGATCCCTGGGAGGAGCAGGACTCCTAACGGAGGGTTTCAAATGAAGGATCCCCTTCAAACAAGTCTTGGATACTTCTAGCTGAGCCAAAGTTTTGCCACCCAAAGAGATGTGGTAGGCAAAAATGGTGGATAAATGGACATTTAGTGTCGTATAACTAAGCCCCAGGTCAGAGAGGTAGAAGAGGTAGTCTAAGACCTGAGAAACTGGGCAGGAAAAGGGTTCCAACTCCTTAGACATGGCCCATATTGAAAATCTCTTCCATTTCATAGCATATGTGGCCCTAGTGGATGGCTTCTGGCCTCCACTAGGATCTCTGCCACCCTAGGGGAGACCCCAAAGTGGGCAGCAGCTATGTCAGTAGGTGCCACCCATGAAGGTGAAGGGACCACAGGTCTCAATGGACCAGGGTTCCCTGTTCCTGTGTCAATAGATCTTGGCAGATTGGTAGTAGAACTGGGGGGTCCACTGACAGTTGCTGAAGCAGAGAGAACCAAATTTGCCTGAGCTAGAAGGGAGTGATCAAAATCATTCGTGCCCCTTCTGCCTGAAGTTTCAGAAGAACTCTCTGCATTAGTGGACATGGAGGGAAGGCATACATGAACCTCTTCTTCCAACATAGAGAAATTGCGTCTCACCAGAAAACACCACACCCTGGAGCAAGCGAGCAGAAAGCTGGTAGTTTTGCATTGGATGGGGATGCAAACAGATCTAGGTCTGGTCTTTCCCATCTTTTGAAGATGTTGTCTACCACTGACTGTCTCAGTTCCCACTCGTAGGCCCTGGCTTGAGTGCAACTGAGCACATCCGCTAGGATGTTCTGAACGCCTGGAACATGAACTGCTGTCAGAAGGCTGTGACTGACTGCCCAGTACCATACCCTCATCATTTCACAACAGAGGGGGTATGAGCATATTCCACCCTGTTTGTGTGTGTACTAGATGATGCACATGTTGTCTGTCTGGATCATAAGCTGCCCCGGCTGTATTAAATGCTGGAAAGTGTGTAAAGCATTCAGTACCTCCCTCATCTCCAACACATTGATGTAGAGAGGGAGTTCGCTGTCGGACCAAGAGCCCTGAGTCCTGTGAGCACCCATGTGGGCTCCCCATCCCGATCTGGAGGCATCTGTCATTAGGATCTGGGAGGGTGGGTCTGTATGGAATGAAACATCCTGAAGGAGGTTGTCTGGATCCTGCCACCACAACGGAACCCAAGCCATCGGGTATGAGACCAAAATCTTGTGGTTCAGATCGTCGGGTCTCTGGTCCCATTGTACCCTGAGAGCCCATTGCATGACTCTCATATGAAGCCTGGTGAGGAGAACCATAGAGATTGCCACAACCATGAGACCAAGAAGGTGAAGAATCGTCTTGGCTGACATCCTTCTCTGTGGGGCGACAAAGTGCACCTGTTTGTGCAGGGTTTCCATCCTGCCTAGTGGCAGGAAAGCTCTGCCCTGGACTATATCCAACACCATCCCAACAAATTGGAGTTGTTGTGTAGGAAAAAGGTGGGATTTGGAATGGTTGACAGTAATGCCCACCTTCTGGAAAAGGTCCAGAGGAATGGCCAGTGAACTGGCCAAACTATCCCTGGATGGGGCCGAAAGAAGCCAATCGTCGAGGTACGGAAAAACCTGTACCCCTGGTCTGAGCAAGGCCACTGCTACCACCGCTAGGCATTTCATGAACACTCTGGGTGCTGACAAAAGGCCAAAGGGAAGAGCTTTGAACTGAAAATGCTGTCCCAGAAAATGGAACCTGAGGAATCTGCAGTGCAGTCGAAAAACTGGGATGTGCAGGTATTCATCCTGTATGTCCAGCGCACATAGCCAGTGGTCCTTCTGTAAGAGAGGAATCAAGCTTTGTAGAGACAACATTCAGAACCTCCTGTATTCCACGTAGAGGCTCAGGGAACTTGGGTCCAGAATGGGTCTGAGATTGCCAGTCTTCTTGGGCACCAGGAAGAAGTGCAAATAGAACCCTTTCCCTTGCTGCTTTGTGGGAACTGACTCTATTGCTGCTTTTGCTAGCAGGGAGCTTATTTCCTCTCTTACTAAGGGAATGTGGCTTTGTGGGTAAAATGAGTGATCTGGAGGATTTTCTGGAGGTTTCTCTGTGAACTCTATCTTGTGGCCTTGAGCCACCAGCTGGAGTACCCACAAGTCCGTGGTTATAGCCTCCCATCCCGGTAGTTGTCTTGCAAATCTTCCTCCTACTGGTTCCTCAGTGACTCACTCCAGAGGAGGGAGGGGGTCCAGTGAGTCAGGAGGCAGTGGGAAGGGTGGAGGCAGTGGCTTCTGAGGCTCTGTGAGATTTTGGAGGGGGGGGGGCCGTGCTTGCTGAAGGGGCCCGACATTTGTTCTGACGTTAGTTCTGGAACTGCCTTTGCTGGCAATGTTGCTGCCGCTGAAATGGCTGCTTAGGTTTCTGAGGGGGTTTATACATGAACTGGATGGAGTTCAAGGCCTTGCTCTTGTCCTGCAAGTCTGTAATGATGTCTTTGACATCCCCTCTAAACAAGACTGGACCTTGGAAACGCGTGTCTTGAATGGCTGTCTGTACCTCTGGTGCCAGACCTGAAATCCTGAGCCATGCATGCGTCCGCAGGCTAATGGCCATGGTTGTGTCCCTAGCTGATGCATCCACGGCATCATAGGTTGCCTTCAGGGTGCGTCTGCTAGCCGATGTAGCTGACCTAACCATGTCCGCAATTTCCTCTTTCAACTGGGAGTCTTGGAGAGAGCCGAACTTAGACTCCAGTTGTCCCAAAATGGATTTTTGGTAGATTGCCATATGAGCCACGTAATTCAGGGCTCTGATAGCCAAAGTGGAAGTCAAATAAATCTTCTTTCTGAACTAGTCAATGATCTTAGATTCTTTGTCTGGGGGGGAGGTACTGACGTGTTTTGGTTTGGCTGACCTATCATGGACAGCACTAATGACCACTGAGTTAGCCTTGGGGTGAATGCCCAGGTGATCCTTGCCCTTGGGTGTCTGATATATTCTGTCCACCTTTCTGGTCACAGGTGCCAGTGAGGTGGGCTGCTTCCAAATTCTGGTAGCCAGGTCCTCATGCGGTCCCATCCAGGGAAGGATGAGGGTAGGTAACAGATCAGATAGTTCTAGATGCTCTGCCAGCCTCTGGCATGGGGGATCCTGGGCCTCAGAGTGTCAGTCATATGCTGTTTGGAACTTTCTGAGAAGTTCTGTAAAGGAAGGATCCTCCAGCAGAGACTTGGGTGACTCTTTGGGCTTTGGATCCTCTGGTGTGGGTGACTCATAGTCAGTACCGAAGTGAGCCGAGTCACTTTCTGAACCTGACATTGGGCTCTCATTGGGTGAGCTAAGTCTCGGCAGTGGAATGTCCACTGGCCTGGAAAAGTCTCTAGGCCACATGAATGTGGTGGGAAGCGGAGTAGTGGCAAATGTTCCACCGTTCTACCTGATGTCAAAGGCCGGGGGGGCCCCGACAGCAGGATTTGTTTAGGTAACAGAGGCTGTCTCTTCTTGAGCTCTGACATAAGCTGTGATTTTGCCTCATTCCACCAAGATCACAGCATCATCTGACGGTCCACCTGAGGCTGAGGTGGGGGAGACGGAAGCGGAGGAGGTGTGCTGGGGTGTGCAAATCCCAGGTAACCCATATAGTAGGAGTAGTTAAATCTCGGTGATGGATACCCTGGCTTCAGGAAACCCTGGCAAACGGTACCCGGTGTTGGATATTGTGGTGCCGGATACCTCGACGTGGGATAATGCAACATCAGGTAGCCCAGCATCGGGTAACCTGGAGGGCTGCCTGAAGGGCCCGGTATCGGTCCAGACAGAGGAGCAGATGGCTTGGGTGTAGAGTCAGATGGCGGGGCCACAGGCTCTGGAACAGGCCCTGATGGGGGAGCAGAAGGCCCCAACAGAGGTTCTGGGAGAGGGGGCGAATGCCCTGAAGGTCCCGATGGAGTTGGCGTCTTGCCGACTGGTGGTGTTTGAGGTACTGGCATGGCTATCATCAGATCTGGCAGTGCCTCAGGCATGGGTAGCTCCAGCATCGGGGGCAGAATGGACCTGGACGTCAGGTTTTCTCCCTTTTCCATGTCCCCTGGGATTGGAGAGGCCAGAAGGACCACCTCTACAGGTGGAGGGGAAGAAACCAGAGGATACTCCAGTGTCAGCAGTGGTTCAGACATCAGCAAATCCTTCTCCTCAATGACAGGTCTGTTGTTAGCTCCTGATGGAGGGGCCAGCACTGTGCGGCTGTCGGAGGAGCCCACAGGCGTCTTACCAGCCAGGTCCATGTGAGCGTCAGAGGGTCCAGCGCTCGACTTACTGGTCCCACAGTTGTCACTAGGCCTCTTAATCGTGAAAGGCTTAGTGGGAGTGGGTGCCTCCTTTCCCCCGGAGGCTCCTGTCGGGCCTGAGTCTGAGCCTGATGGGGGGGGGCCCAACGGCTACTCCATTGCACAGAGGCAGCCATGGATGAAGGCTTCTTCCCCAGAGGGGAAGTTACTTCCTGGGCTGCGGTGCCCGACAGGGCCCACGGCTTGGAAGGGGACTCTTCCCAGTCCCAATGTCTCTCCTTGTCTTTCTTCTTCTTGCGATGGCCTTCTGGGGAAGAAGAAGAGCTCCTGAGTTTCTTCAGCTCCTTCTCAATGGAAGCCATTTTTTGTTTTGGAAGGGGGACTTCCACAGACTGCTGACAGTGTTTTCGTGTGGCCTGGTTAAACCCCTGGCAAATCTCACACTCCTAGGTCTTGTGATCTGCACCCAGATGGAAAAGGCAGAGGGAATGGCCATCCTTGAGGGGGTGCTGAGTCCTGTAGGAGTCGCACTTATTTTTATGCAGCTCGGATGACATCGGAGACGACATGCACAAACTATATCCTAACACTCTTTACAAGAAAAAATGTAATATTTAAGGTTAAATTCAAGAAATTTAAGCGAGAGATACTCATTCAAGATGGTGTCGACAGAAGCAACATTTTCCATGAGGTCCAACATGCGCAAGTCGATGGCAGGAAAGAACTGGAGGGCAGGTGTGGGGACCGCACCCTACATAGTGGCACGCTGATCTCGTTCACGTATTGTCAGGGGCCGGTCTCCCGCCAGACACTGCTAGCTAAAAGTTTTCCATGTGGTCCTAGCACCTGGTGGCTTAGTCCTACCTGTTAGTACCTACTGCAAGAGCCCTCTCAAGGTAGATCAGCAGTTCTCCCAATTCAACATGCACAATGGTATGGCAGTCAATAATTAGAAAAAAGATTTGACAGTAAAACACAACTTCTTCAGGAAACAGTCCTAAAAAAGAAAATGGATTATTTGCAATGCAGTCCCCATGAGGGGATTACTATGGCCCCTCTTAGGCGCCTGACCATGTGGGTTGATCTACCCACTCTCCATGTGGTTGTTTTTAGTTAGTCCCTTGGTAGGCTTAAAAATCTTTTACCATGGCTGCCACTTACTTAGCCCAACTAGGCACAGGCTACACTAAGCCTTCCCCCTCACCACAGCATAGTACAGTAGTTAGAAGAGTCCTCCTACTCAGGCTCTGTGGCACTGAGTGATAGGAGATTGCTCTGCATGCTGGCAACCAGGGTTTGTGCTTGAGCCTGGGACAGCCAGAGCTGAGGCCAGCGGGGGAGGGCTAGGAGCATCTGTCAGATACTCTCCTTCCTGGGGTGGGGTGGGGGTGGGAGCGAGCTTACACCTCTTCGATAGCAGCTCCAGGTGGCCTGTAGTGGCGATGCATTTTACGTTGTGAGTGACCACGTGATGCAGTGTGTCCTCCCAGGCCACCACATGTGTGCGGCCGCCACATGGATGTGGGCAGGTTGAGGGAGAAAAGGGAAAATCACCCACTCAGCTGACCGGATGACGGTCACCAGGTCCCCTCGTGCTACGCAGCCCAGGTGAGTGCCTTCTGAAACTGATCTCCCACTGTGTGTGTGGTCTAGTGTGAATCCCAAGTCTCTCCTCCTGTGGGCCCCAGGAGGGGGCCCCCAGAGAAGGGATAAGTTGAGTTTTCCAGGACACAGCACATGAGGACAATGACAATTGCTGAGAGGGATGGCTTGGTGGGTGAAGGGAGTCCCTAGGTGGCCTGAAGGGGGGGCATTGGGAGCATAAACAAATAAAGCAAAATAAAAAGTGTCCTCCTGTACTGAAGGCTGTTGTCCTTTACCCTCTTTACCTGGGTTAACTGTGCAGGCCCATTGAAGTTGGTCACTGTTGGTGCACTTGAAATATAAAGGGAACAATTTGCTCAGTTAGAACCCTCATCCAAAGGTCATGCAGTTGTTCAAATGACGCCAAGTGGACTTCAGACATGAGGTGTTTGTAAGTCATCCTGATGGCCACTTTGCAAATAATTAATCCCTCAAAACAATAGTCAATTCCCTACATGAAGCAAGGCAAGCCCTGTTCTTACTTACAGTTCCACAATGGGATGGCTAATTCTGATCACTGGCGGCCTGTGGATCTCTGATTTCCCAAAGTAATTCCAGATTAGCTGAGCTCTGAGCTCTCTATCCAGTCTGATGGTTTACTTTCTCAGTTGCTGGTATGCCAGGCTTCAGCTGGCTCTCAGCTGCTCAGCTGCTGAAGTTCCATACTGACACACACATCCTGCCTTCCTACTCTCTGGCAGCTGCAGCCTAACACCTGGGTGGAGTATCTACTGCAGTCGAGTTTTCCACTCACTCTTTGTTCTGCCCTGTCTTTCTTCAGCATTGTCTACTGTGCCGGCTGACATATGAATACCATTCGTTTGCTAACCAGGACTAAACAGCCTTAGCTCACTGTCTCACAGATGCAAGGCTCATAATGGTGCAGTTTGACCCCTCCCATAGACAACTAGTCCTGACTTTCTGAGATCTCTCAAAGTCTGTCAGTCTTCAGATCAACACCAACTGATATCTACAAGAAAGGTCTAGTTTCCATTGACACAGCCACTTGTCAATCAGTGTAAGGCTGTCAGGAGGTCTAAACCTCACTCTCAGGTTCTTGGCAATATTGGGAATGCAAGAAATCACAGACACGATGCATAAGAGTAATAAACTTGTTTATTACTACCAAAAGGATAAATCACAGTTGCCCTAAGCAGTTCTTACCAATACGAACTGGGAGCCAATGCTAAGCGTTCCCTATACCTCAAGGTTTCTTCGTGTCTCTTGGGGTCTCTGAGGTATAAGACTCAGTGTCTCACATTATATACCTATGATAATTACTATGGTTACTGTAAGATATAAACATTTCTAGTTACAGAGATGAGCCCTATTGGCTAAATTAGAGGTCGCTCCACGGTCCAAGATAACATTATACAATTTTGTAGTAGTAATCACTTTGTAAAACAAAAGAGTACAGTTCTTACAGAGTCTTACATAAATCAGTGTAGTAGTACAAATCAGCAAAAGGTGGCAATGCCGACTTATATATCATAATCATTACAAAGACACAAATGTCCTAACATCTTGTAAGTAAGAAATACACAGAAAATACATAGAATATATATGTATTAGCAAGCAAAGTGTATTACAATAATATTCGTACATATCCTGACATCTACGCTTGTATGGTAGATGCCCTTAGCCCTATATGTTAGTATAACATATGCCTAAGCACTAGCTGTCTACGGTGTACCTCTGGGGGTACCAATAAGGGTACAGGGACCTCGTGTAACAAGGCCTTCATGGAGATTCAAACCCGATTAGCCAATGGCCCATAAAAGAGCACCAGAATCCTTAGTCCTACGTCCCTAAAGCCTGCTGGAGCTGCTTTGTCAATACTATCCCTTGATTGACTGTCTCGTGAAATTAATGGTCAGGAAGATGGTGGTGGTCATGGTGTTCTGATGCACTGGCTTCATAGTTCCTGAAATGGAGGACTCCTGAATTTATTTGCAACTCATAACCCCCCCCCCCGACTCTGGTGATTGGGGTAGAATAAAGCTTCAGGTGATGTCAATGTGGCTGATAAGTATTCTGTCAGCAGGGGCCATCTCCATTTGATGTGTGGCCTGAGCTGCATCACAGTGTCCTGCAGGAGAAGCTGAAGAAATGAGGTCCTATACCTCCTATTGGTCCATCTTTTGCATAACCTGAGTCTCAGGGGGGAAGGGAGGCAGAATAGGGAAACAGAGATGACAACAGGTGGGGGTTATCTGGGTCCAGGTAATTTTTTTTCTTTGGTAACCGGGTAAGGCCCATTGGGCGCATGTGTCTGTTTTTAGGAGTGACCTGGGAGCACTGTGGAGGTTAAGTGACTTGCTCAGAGTCACACAGTATACAAGTGGAGGTTGTGGGAATCAAACCAAGGTCTACTGAATGTACCAAGCTCATTCACAACTTGTTACTCTAACTCCATACAGGCCCTTCTTATTGTACATACATATAAAATAGACTGAACAGATAGGGCACAAGTCAGGTTGACATTGCGGCCATAACAGAAACTTGAGCTACGCAGTACCAGGACTGGGATATGGTGATCTCTGGATGCAAGCTGTTCAGGAAACACAGAACAGACAGGAAGGGGGGGTGGCACTCTATGTAAGGGAGGGAATAAGATGCATAAGGGAGGAGGGGGAGGAAGGTGGAACAGAGGCCCTGTGGACACAATTTCAGGATTCAAAGCACAGGGTACTGAGGATAGGGGTAGTTTATAGGGCACCAACTCAAGGGGAGGAGCTGGATAGGGAATTGGCAGAACAGATCAGGAGGGTTTGCAGGAAGGGGAACACAGTGGTGGTGGGGGACTTCAACCTACAGGGGTGGTGGTTTGGAGAACGCCAACCACTGCAAGTGCTAGGGAGTAGGTTATACTGGCAACATTTCAGGATAGCTTCCTGGTTCAGCTGGTACATGAACCAACAAGGTTGGGAGGGATTCTGGACCTTGTGCTAACAAATGGGGAGGCCGTAAGGGAGCTGGAGGTTGAGGATCCACTGGCTGGGAGTGACCACCACTCAGTGTGGTTCACACTAAGAATGGGGAAGCAATCTGGAGGTTTGGGTACCAGGGTTGTTGATTTTAGGGGGGTAGACTTCAACAAGATGAGGGGAATTCTCTTAGTTCACCTTGGGGGAATCCAACCAACCATGGATGCCAACCAAAAATGGGGTATCATTAAGGCAGGACTTGCAGAGGCCACTGAGACATCTACAAGGGCGCAGAATAGGAGGCGAAGGGCAAAGAAACCCAGCTGGCTAATCAAGGAGGTCAGGGACAGAGTGAGAGCCAAGAGAGGAACTTTTCAGATATACAAGAAATCAGGAAGGTGGTAAGACAGGGAAGAGTATAGGAAGAAATCTAGGAAGGTCACAAGGCTGGCCAGAGCTGCCAAGGCAGCCAGAAAGCTGAGGTTGGCACAGGGAATCAAGGACAGAGAGAAGGACTTCTTCAGATACATTGGGGAGAGGAGGAAGAACAAGGACCACATAGTGAGGATTAAGAAGGATGGGGGTGGTTAGAGAAGGGGGAGGAGCATTCAGAGGCATTAAATGGGTACTTCAGCTCTGTATTCATGGTTTAGAGGAGGACAGATACCAGATGGGAAGGGTGGGGTGGGAAAGGGAGGGAGGAGGTGACAGATAATGATATTACAGAGGCAGAGTACTGGAAGGGGTGAGGGCACTCCAGGTGGACAACACACCAGAACCTGATGGCATTCACCCTAGGGTACTCAAGGAACTGGCAGAGTGCCTGGCAGGACCACTGGCTGACCTGTTCAATACCTCGCTGCACACAGGATGCATTCCACAGGACTGGAGGTTAGCTCATGCAGTGCCCATTCACAAGGGTGGCCCAAAGGATGATCTGGGTAACTACAGGCCAGTGAGCCTCACGCCAATCGTGGGATAACTCATGGAGACCATCCTTAAGGAGATGCTGGTGACATTTTTACAGGAAAATGGCCTCCAGGATAGGCAACAGCATGGGTTTGTCTCAGGAAGGTCCTGCCAGACAAACCTCATTGAGTACTATGGCTGGGTGACCAGACAGCTGGATAAAAGCCATGCTGTGGACGTCCTTTACTTGGACTTCAGCAAGGCCTTCAATTCCATGCTGCATGGGAGGCTAGGGGGGAATGGGAACATGTAGGGGTAGGTACTAGGATGGTCGAGAGGATCACTAAATGGCTGAAGGGTAGACAACAGAGGGTGGTGGTGGAGGGGAAGCTCTGAATGCCAACAGTGGTACTGCAGGGGTCGGTGCTGGGACCAATGCTGTTCAAGATATTCATAGCAGGTATCTTGCATGGGACCCAGTGTAAGATCAGTCTGTTCACAGACGATACCAAAATGGGAGCTATGGTGGATGACATTGAGGGGTGGAAGGGATTACAGGAGGATCTGACTAAGCTACAGGAGTGGTCAGAAACATGGCAGCTGGGGTTCAATGCCAAGAAGTATAAGGTAGTGCACTTCGGAGCTAGGAACCAGAGGTGGAGCTATCAGCTGGGTGGGGCACAGTTAGGGAGCACAGAAGAAGAAAAAGACCTGGGGTGATTATAATAGGGAGTATGAACAACTTGGCACAGTGCAGGAAGGCGGCAGTGAAAGCTAACAAGATGCTGGGCTGCATAACAAGGGGGATCTCTTCTAGAAAGAGGGAGGTGATCCTTCCCCTGCACAGGTCACTGATCAGGCTACACCTGGAATACTGTGTACAATACTGGCTCTCATTCCTTAAAAATGGCATCAGACTGTTGGAGGGGGTGCAGCGAAGGGCGACTAAGAAGATCCAGGGTCTGGAGGGGAACTCCTACGAAGGGATGCTGAACATGCTTAACATGTATTCCCTGGAAGAGAGGAGAGACAGGTGGGATATGATCGAGACCTTCAAGTACCTGAAGGGGATAAACAAGGCTAATACAGAGGAGATATTTCAGATCAGAAGAGGGAGGGATACCAGGGGGCACCATTTGAGGTTGGAAGGGGGAAAATTCAGGAGAGCGCTCAGGAGACATTACTTCACGGACAGAATGGTGGACAAGTGGAAGGCTCTACTGGAGGAGGTGGTTCATGTAGGATGGTGTGCTGCTTCAAGAGGAGGTGGGACAGAGTGAGGGGGGAGGACTTGGGGGAAGGGGCAGCTGCAAGTTGAAGGGCTAGCTGCAAAATAGAGCAGACTCGATAGGCCACTTTGGCCTGCTTCTGCTGGCCTTTTGTATGTTCATATGTTCGTATTCCACACCAGATTCAAAGCATCTTCCTCCTTTTCTTCTTTTCTTTTCTTTTCTTTTCTTTTCTTTTCTTTTCTTTTCTTTTCTTTTCTTTTCTTTTCTTCCTATCTGTATTATTTGTTTCCTGCTCTCTTGCTGTTCTTCTCTAGGTAACCATCTAAAATGACAAGGGGCAGTTGAGTCAGGTTAGAAATAGACTTTAATATCTTTAGATTTCTATTTCTGGAATCTTTTTTTCTCATGATGTTCATAGTAAGGGAACATGTTATTTTAATCTTATGTGATTTTGATCATGAAACATTTCTTTATGATAAATAAGTATTTTCATATGTTGTAATAATTACATTTTTATTAAATGTTAATTGACAGAGATTTTGTTGGTTGATTTGTTTAGACAATGCCATTTTTTTTATTTGTTTTGTTAAATTTTATTGAAGATTGTATATACAGCATTAATTGAGAAAACAATCTGGATCCACGTAAGTCTCACACTGTTTGGGGGGGGGTACAGTTGCAGCTGATCTGTTTGACCATCTCTAGAGTTAGTGGATCCTGTAATTATAAATTTGATTTTGTTTATGAATTTAAAATGACTCTGCAGACCACATGTACAAAAGTAAAGTAATATCATGGTGACAGTAAGTGAAAAAAACATGCTTCTTACTGCAAGTAAGCCACTTAACGGGATTGCCAAGAGATGGTTCCCTGAAGGCTAGAGTGTTACATGCAAACATACAAATTTGCCAGAAGAAGCCCCTACTGTAAATCTAATCTCACCTTTGTACATTGAATTATGGTGGGTCCCACTTCTGGCCCTTTAACTCTGACCCTCCCCTTTGCTTTGTGCTACCCTCTCTTGAATCCGTTGACTGTCTTCTGGTTCACAACCTTTGCTGGCAGTTCATTCAACCCAGGCACCACCTCTCTGTAAAGAAATGCCTCCTGACCTCCTTCTTAAACTCCCTCCAATACTGATTTGTAGTTGTACCCCCTTGTGTTTCTGTTCTTGCTCAAGGTAAAGAGGTCTCTTGATTCACCTTGTTAATACCTTTGAGGTACTTGAAGGTTTCAATAATGTCCCCCTCTCCCTTCTTTCCTCCAGTAAGTACATATTTAGGTTCCTCAGCCCGTCCTTTTATGGGCTGCCCTGCTGATCCTGAACCATCTTCATTGTACTTCTTTGCACTGCCTCTAGGTGATTTATGTCCTTTCTCAGTTGGGAGCTCCAATACTGCACACCACAGCCCAGGTGTGATCACACCATGCATCTGTACAGTGGCAGAACCACCTCTTTCCTTCTGCTTGTGAACCCCCTAGCTATGCACCCAGCATCCTAATTGCCTTTTTGCATTGCACAGACTGTTTAAGGTTATCAGTTATGGCCACCACGAGATCATTTTTCTGCTCTGTCACCATGACTCCCAACCCCCAAGCCAATATTCATCTCTTGGGTTCTAGCAACGATGTGCATGACCTTGCACTTTTTTGCATTCAACCCCAGCTGTCAGATACCAGACCACCTTTCAAGCTTTGCAAGCTCATCTCTGAGTTCCCTGACACCCTTCAGTGTCTACCCTCCACAGAGTTTGGTGTCACATGCAAAGAAGCAAATCTTGCCTCTAATGCCCTCCCCTATGTCATTAATGAATGCATAAAACACATGTTTAAGCATTAACTTGTGCGGGACTCTGCTGGTGACCTCCCCCTTGATACTGATAGCTCCCTTCCCACCACTGCACTTTGGGTACTCCTGCTGAGCAAGTCTGACACCCACCTTGTCAATTTGCTACTCACTCCTAAGTCTTACAACTTTTTGATTAACCACTTGTGGGGAATAGAATTGAAGGCTTTACTGAAATCCAGTTATAGTAGAGTATATCTACTGTTTTCCCCTTGTGTTTTTGGAGGGCTATGCTGGAGAATTAGATCCTGCTGACCTGATCCTGTTGGCTGACACCAGAGATCAGGGAAAGGTTGAGAGCCAAGAGGATGACATTTTGGAAGTACAGGAAAGCGGGGAAGGGAGATGATAAAGACATATTCAGACAGAAGTCTAGAGAGGTCACCAGACTGGTCAGGGGGCCAAAGCAGCTAGAGAGCTGAGACTGGCACAGGGGATCAAAAAAGGAGAAAAGACTTCTTCCATTACATAGTGGAGAGAAGGAGAAGCAAGGACCAGCTAGTAAGGATCATAAAGGATGGGGGTGGGAGGAGGAGGGGCAGAGCAGGCAGAAGCACTGAATGATTACTTCTGCTCTGTGTTCACGCAGGAGAAGGGGGCAATTACTGCAGGCAAGTGGGGGGTGGGTAAGGAGGGGGAGAGGATGACAGATGTAGGGATTACAGAGGGTGGGTGCCAGAGGGGCTGAAGTCAAAAAGGGTTGACAAAGCACCTGGACTGGATGGCATCCACCCTAGAGTGCTGAGGGAGCTGGCAGAGGTCCTGGTGTGGCAGCTGGAAGACCTGTTCAATATAGTACCCTGTCAAGTAAGTGCTACCAGAATAGCACCGCACTATACGGTGCTAGTCTGGTAAGCGCTCACACAGACAGCAACTGAGATTTACAGCGCTTGCTGTAAGCACTCCCCTTGTCACTGTCCATGGTGCTGGTACATCACAAGGGCACCAGAATCCAGAAGGCTGCCTGAACTGCTCCTGTGGCGTGGAGGGCTGGGGCATAGAGCAGCTCAGCCAGCGCTATTGGAGACCAGTGTTCTAATCCTGGTCTCCATTCATTTTACTCACATTAGGACTTAGTTTTGTTTTTCAAGGGGCCGTGGAAACAGTATTCCACAGCTCCAAAAATTTGACTTGCCCCATGATCTGCTCCCCACTGTAGTAGGAATCCTTAAGTCTGGGGGTGCATGGGACACAGTCCCCCCACATCGGGATGTGTGGGGTGCAGAGCCCCCCAAAAAATTGGTGCTATTTTTGCTGCACAGCTCTTGACCATGCTATTGTTGTCAGTGCTAGTCTGACTCAGTGCCATTCAATACCTCCCTGGACACAGGATGTGTACCACAGGACTGGAGAATGGCCCACATGGTGCCCATCCATAAGAGTGGGCCAAAGGATGAACCAGGAAACTACAGGCCAGTGAGTCCCACCTCGATCGTGGGCAAACTCATGGAGACCAAAATAAAGAAGAGGCCTGTGAGCTTCCTGGAGGCAAATGGTATTCAGGATGATCGGCAACATGGGTTTGTCACAGGCAAGTCATGCCAGACAAGCCTGGTGGAGTTCTACGACTGGGTGACGTGGGTACTGGATAAGGACCATGCTGTGGATGCCCTGTACTTGGACTTCAGTAAGGCCTTTGATTCAGTGCCATATGTGAGATTGGGGGGAAGCTGGTGAATGTGGGGGTGGGACCAAAAATGGTGACCTGGACTGAAAACTGGCTGAGGAGAAGGCAGAAAAGGGTGGTGGTAGTGGGGGAACTCTTGTCACCAGGAGCAGTGTTGAGCAGGGTACCACAAGAATCAGTGCTGGGATCAATACTGTTCAGATTTTCATTGCAGATATCTCAAACAGGATCTGTAGTAAAATCAGACTGTTCGCAGATGATACCAAGATAGGAGCAATGGTACTGTCACAAACGCATTCCGCAGGTCAGGCCCTCTGCTCCCACAGTGCCAACCTCTGAGCACAATAATGTCAACAGTTAATAGACAGGGTAACCCTCCGGGTCTGCTTTTGGGTCTGAATCACCTTTAGCCTCAAGTTCTGGGAGGATTCAAACTGTGACCCTTATGCTAACATACTAAATGTACAGGCTCAGATATGTAGGGGATTGCGGTACACTCTTTCGCCAGGGGCACCAAGCCAGGCTTCCAAAATAAACCCTTAAAACTCTATAAAAGACCTTAGGTATATTCTTACCTTTTCCCAGTTTAGTAACACCATCAAGCTGTTGAACCTTTCTTGTCAGACTTAATCTTCTATACGTCACATGCAAAAAGAACTGAGAGACACCCCAGGCAGTCTTTCGAATAAAGATTTTACTAAAAGCTGATAAAAATATGAAAAATGTAAACACAGAACAATATATCAAAGAGCATACAATCACTTAAAAGAAAAGCAAAGAAAGCTACAAACTGCTGCCAACATACAGTTTAGATCTTTTCTATCTAATGCATTACCTCTATAAGTGCTTATCAGAGCTGTGTCTCTACAGTCCCAAGATGGAATATATCTAAACAGTTCAGGCACAGTATAGTTTAAAATGTATCTCTCCACACCCCTTCTGTGAGTCATCTAACTCCTCATTTTAGAATATAAAAAAAATACAAACAGGATGTCTTATCTTGTTAAATAATGTCACAACAGAAGGAAAAGCACTTCCTAAATATGACTCTTTAATTAAACATTTTCTCTTTGATCTTGTGTGGTTTTCTGTTCCCAAGGTAGATTCAAAGGGTTTTATGACTTTTAGCACCATGGTGGTATCAAATGTTCTTCCTATAGGAATCATAAAACTTTATGATCCCTATATCCTGGCAGCTGGGCCAGTTCTAATTAAGACAGAAAAACAGGAGACCCTTAATTAAATCTCTCTGGTCTTTTAATTACCTCCTGGTTTCAGGTTAATATATCCTGTAGTTTCTCTGAAACCTGGGGGGGGGCACCCATAAGCACAGGCTGTCTTATGTGAGACAATCACCTACTATATTTTTATATTACAAATATCATACAACAATCATAACCAGCTGGCCAAGTGTCACAGTCCTCCCCATCTAGACTGAATTTGGGGGCTCTGTCCCCTGCATGAGATGAGCTTCCCAAGTCAGTTCACTCCTCATATAGACACGATAAGCCATCTGCATTCTGATTGCTTGCTCCAGCCCTATGTAAGATCATCATGTCATACCCTTGCAAGGCAAGACTCCATCTTAATAGTCTACCATTTGTTTTTCCCACTTGTGTCAACCAGACCAGGGGGTTGTGGTCAGTTTGTACCTCAAAATGCTGCCCATAAAGTATGGTTCTAACTTCTTTAGGGCCCACACTATGGCAAGACACTCTTTTTTCACAGTAGAGTAAACCTGCTCCCTGGGAAGTAACTTTTTACTCAGGTACACTACAGGGTGATCTTTACCTTGGTTGGATGTCTGACTCAGTACTGCCCCAATACCCATGTCTGAGGCGTCAGTCTGGACTATAAAGGGTCTGCTATAGTCAGGACTTGTCAATTCAGGAGCACTGCACAGTGCCTCCTTCAGTCTGGTAAAGGCTTTTTCACAGGATGGTTCCCAGGTAATTTTCTTGGCATCTTTTTCTTTACCAGGTCAGATAGGGGAGCAGCCAGGGCACTGTAATTGGGTACAAATTTCCTATAGTACCCTGCTGTCCCTAGAAAACTCCTGACCTGCTTCTGCATTTCTGGTCTGGGCCATGCCTTGATCACCTCTATTTTTACTTGGTTAGGACAGAGCTGTCCCCAGCCTACAACATGCCCAAGGTATGCCACATCAGCCATGGCAACCTGGCACTTCTCACTTTTGACAGTGAGCCCAGCCCTCTGTATCCTGCCCAGCACTTCCCTAAGGTGGGACAGGTGTTCCTCCCTGCTGGCACTAAAGATGGCAGTGTCATCCAGGTACTCTATGGCTTACTCTTCAGCACCATTTAACACCTGGTTCACCAACCTTTGGAAAGCGGCCAGGGCTGAAAGGAATTACTTTAAATTCAAATAAGCCTATCGGAGTGATGAAGGCCGACCTCTCCCTAGCTCTGTCAGTTAACTCTACCTGCCAATACCCCTTTGTCAGGTCAATAGTCATAAGGCATGTCGCCCCTCCTAACTTGTCTAGGAGTTCATCCGTCTGGGGCATCGGGTGGGCATCTGACTTCGTGACTGCATTCAGTCCATGATGGTCCACACAGAAATGAGTAGAGCCATCTGGCTTGGGCTCAAGGACTACAGGTGAGGTCCAGTGGCTACAGGATCTCTGGATTACCCCTAAATCCAGCATTTTCTCCACCTCCCTCTTAATGTTCTTTTGGACAGCCTCTGACACCTGATATGCTGTCTGCCATATGGGCCTCTGTGTCCCTGTCTCCACATTGAGCTTTGCAAAGGGGGTTAGTCAAGGCTTGGCACTAAACAGTGGGGCAAAGTCTGCTAGAACCTCCCTTACTTCCAGGATCTTGTCTGGGGCAAGCTGGGGTGACAATTGAACTGCCTCCACAGAGGACTTCCACTTGCTTTCTTCCAGCAAGTCCAGAAAGGGGTCTCCTTTGTCCATCCCCTCCCCAGCACTACATACTGCAAACACCATGTCAGCCCTATTAGCATATGACTTCATCATGTTGACATGGTACATTCTTTCTGTATGTCTTCTGTCAGGTAACTCTATGAAATAGTTCATGTCATTTACCTTTCTAACTACTTTGCACGGTCCTGCCCACTCAGCTTGCAGCTTGTCTTTCCAGACCGGAATAAGGACCATGTCTTCCTGACCCACCGTGTATGAGCAAGCTCTGGCTCTGTGGTCATATCACACTTTTTGTTTCTGTTGGGCAGCTGCCAGGTTGCTCTAGGCTGTCCCCATAAGCTCCTTCAGCCTTTCCCTAAACCTAAGGACATAATCCACTATGGGAGTGCCCTGGGTGGCATGCTTGCCTTCCCAGTCCTCCCGGATCAAGTCTAGGGGACCCACGTTCCCGGTGTCCATATAAGAGTTTGAAGGGGAAAATCCTGTTGACTCTTGGGGCACCTCCCTGTATGCAAACAACAAGTTGGTAAGGTGTTTCTCCCAGTCCCTTCCATGCTGTTCAGCAAATGCTTGGAGCATTGACTTCAAGGTACCATTAAATCTTTCCATTGGCTTGTGGGTGATAAGGTGTCATGCACCTCTGTACCACCCCACACTTCTCCCACAGACATTTCATCAGGTCCGACATGAAGGAACCCCCTCTATCAGTGATAACCTCCTGTAGAAACCCAACACAGAAGAAAATCCCAAGTAAGGCATCTGCTACCTTGTCTGTCCTCAGTGAGGATAGGGGCGACTGCCTCTGGATACTGGGTGGCATAATCCACCACAGTCAGGATGAACCTCTTCTGAGAGGAGCTGGGGGTATTTAAAGGCCCCACAATATCCATTCCCACCCTCTGGAATGGCTCCTCCACTATGGGCAATGGAATTAGGGTGGCTTGGGTTTTCTTACCTGCCTTGCCTATTTCTTGGCACCCGGTGTCAAGACCTGCAATACTCCTTCACCTGCTGGGTGAAGTTGAGCCAATAGAAATTTTGGGCCAACCGCTTCAAAGTGCGCGCAATTCCCAGATGACCAGACAAGAGAATATCATGTGAAATCTTGAGCAACTGCTCCCGGTACACCTGGGGAATGACACGCTGTCTGCCTATCACCCCTCCCTCTGTCTTCACAGCCTGAGTATACACAAGCCCATTTTCCCAATAAACTTTATGTTTACGGTCACCTCCTTTGTGCTCCATCAGAGTCTGCCCAAGCCCTCAGCTTCTCTAGACTAGGGTTACTTTTCTGAGCAGCTGCAAACTCCTGACACATTCCCAAGGCATGGGACAGGTCCCCTTCAGTCTCTAAACTAGGGTTCCTAGCACTAGTATCAGGGCACTCAAGATCACTGTCATCCCTAACCCTCTGACAATGGGTCACCCCTCCTTCTTCGGAGTAACCCTCTGTAGCTGTGTGGTTAACCGCTACTGGGGAAATTTCTACCCCCTTTTCATTAGTCTCCATATCAGGAGACACAGGCTGGTGAACCAGCCTCCAAATGGTTTCCACAATGGCTTCTGTGGGGTCCAGGGAACTACAATCTCCCCATCCTGCTTGGCTATGGGTAACTGCACACACCATCCCCTGTTTGAGATTATTGCCAAGGATGACATCAACTGCTAAAGTTTTGGCTACAGCCACCTGTTGTACAGTTCCCCCTGTTTCACCCCAGTCTAGGAGAACACTAGCGAGTGGCAATGTTTTCTCCTCACCAGTGAAGTCTTGTATTGTTACAAATTTATTGGGTATAAGCTGACCAGCCTCTACCAGATCCTCTTTTAGCAATGTCAGGGATGCCCCTGTGTCCCTTAATTTTTGTGTCTGTACACCAGTCACTGTGACTGGGTGTATGTGTTCCCTCATGTTCACAGTCATGCTTCCAGGGATATATAAACAATCCACTTCTTTCTTAGCCCCATTCTGCATATTGCTCGTCCTTTTGGGACACAGTCTGGCAATATGCCCAGTTTCTTTACAAATCCAACATTCGTTTCTTTTCTCAGAGAAATCTTTTCTTTGAAACCTGGGGCTAACTGGTTTTGGTGGAGGCAGTGAGGGTTTTAGCTGCCCTGAAGGCATGCTTTTCCCTTTCTGCACTGCCATGCCCACCCCATTCACTCTCAGAGCAGGTCTGCTCTTGGCATAGTGGTCCGAGAGTTCAGCAGCCTCTTGCACTGTTTTGGGATCTTGGCCCTCCAGCCAGATTTTCAGCTCTGCTGAGCATGCCCAAAAAATCTGTTCTAACAAAATAGCATTTACAATTTTATCTATAAAGTTTGCTTCAATTCCTTCCCACCAATGTTTTAAACACTGACGTTGTTTCGTGGCTAGCTCCTCATAACTCATGTCAGGCCTTCTCCTAAGCTTACGGAATTTAGCTCTGTATGTTTCTGCAGTTAAATCAAACTTTTTTAAAAGTGCAGCTTTAAGTTTGTTATAATCATTACTGTCCTCATTGTCCATTTGATCCAATGCATTCCAAACTTTCCCGGTAAGTAGCGGGGATAGATGGAAGCTCCAGGACACTCTAGGAATGTTTGCCTGAAGACAAACTTTTTCAAAGGAACTTAAAAAGGCATCCATATCCTCCCCCTCTTTAAATTCACCTATCAATTTGTAGTTTAATTTGTAACCCAGTCCTGTAGTTCCAGTTAAACCCAAGCCACTTACCTGCTCTTGTGCTGGTGGTTGGAGTCGTAGCTTCTCCAGTTCATGTCACCTCTGGCGTTTATGCTGTTTACGGTCCACCTCTCACTGTTCACGTTCAGCTTCTCGCTGTTCTTGCTTCTCTTTTCTCTGGAACTCCAGCTCCATTCTGCGCAACTCAATCTGCAGCTTGATTGCTTTTGGCTCCAGAATGCTGGTGACCTTCCCCTGCTGCTGTGGCCCTTCACTGGCACTGGCCCTGCTGTCATCCTCACCAAATTTGGGCACTGCACTGGCTGCTGGCCCTTCCACACCTAAGGTTTGGTCCTTTTCAGTCACAGTCTGACTTGATGCTCTGAGCAACTGCTGCCATCATGGCAACCACGAGGTTCTGCTTGGTGGCTCTCATCTCGTGCAGGACTTCTCTGTCCTGGCACAACTGCCTCAAGTAGTCTGCAGTGTACTGGCTGTATTTGGAAGCCATCTTCTTCCCTAACTATGGCTACTCTAACTTGCACTTTATAAAAAAAATAAAACAGGTAGGAACTTGACTGTAAGCAAAATAATATAGTTCTGTTTCCTTTTCAAAAATAAATCACTGCCTTATTTTGCAAGTGAGCTGTACAGAATTAGGTTGACACACTGAACAGTTAAAGCGTGTGTTACCAAATTTTATCTGCACCGCTGCCGACCAAATCTGTCACAAACGCACTCCGCAGGTCAGGCCCTCTGCTCCCACAGTGCCAACCTCTGAGCACAATAATGTGAACTGGTAACAGACAGGGTAACCCTCCTGTCTGCTTTTGGGTCCGAATCACCTTTAGTCTCAAGTTCTGGGGGGATTCAAACTGAGAACCTTATGCTAGCATACCCAATGTACAGGCTCAGATACGTACCCTCTTCAGGGGATTGTAGTACAACCTTTCACCAGGGGCACCAAGCCAGGCTTCCAAAATGTACCCTTAAAACTCTATAAAAGACCTTAGGTATATTCTTACCTTTTCCCAGTTTAGTAACACCATCATGCTTCTGAACCATTTTTGTCAGACTTAATCTATACGTCACATGCAAAAAGAACTGAGAGACACCCAGGCAGTCTTTCAAATAAACATTTTACTAAAAGATGAAAAAAATAGGAAAAATGTAAACACAGAACAATATATCAAAGAACATACAATCACTTAAAAGAAAAGCAAAGAAAACTACAGACAAACTGCTACCAATATACAGTTTAGATCTTTTCTATCTAATGTATTACCTCTTTAAGTGCTTATCAGAGCTGTGTCTCTACAGTCTCAAAATGGAATATATCTAAACAGTTCAGGCACAATATAGTTTAAACTGTGTCTCTCCACACCCCTTCTGTGAGTCATTTAGCTCCTCCTTTTAAAATATAAAAAAAATACAAACAGGATGTTTTATCAGGAGGTATGTTAAATAATGTCACATCAGAAGGAAATGCACTTCCTAAATATGACTCCTTAACTAAAACATTTTCTCTTTGATCTTGTGTGGTTTTCTGTTCCCAAGGTGGATTCAAAGGGTTTTTATACGCACCATGGTGGCATCAAATGTTCTTCCTATAGGAATCATAAAACTTTACAAGCCCTATATCCTGACAGCTGGGTCAGTTCTAATTAAGACAGAAAAACAGGAGGCCCTTAATTAAATCTCTCTGGTCTTCTAATTACCTCCTGGCTTCAGGTTAATATATCCTGTAGCATCTCTGAAACATGGGGGGCACCCATAAGCACAGACTGTCTTATGTGAGACAATCACCTACTATATTTTTATATTACAAATCTCATACAACAATCATAAGCAGCTGGCCAAGCATCACAGTAGATGCCAATGGGGGGGGATGGGGTTGCAGGAGGACCTGAATAAACTACAGGAGTGGGCGGATAAATGACAGCTGGGGTTCAATGCCAAGAAGTGCAAGCTTCTGCATTTCAGAGCCCAGAACCAGGGGAAGGATTATTATTTAAATGGAGTACAGTTGGGCTGTTCCATGGAAGAGAAGGACCAAGGGGTGATCATAACAGGGAACATGAACAACACTGCTCAATGCAGAAGGGTGGCAGCAAAAGCCAACAAAATGTTGGGGTGTATAGCTAGAGGGAGCTCCTTCAGAAGGAAGGAGGTTATCCTGCCTCTGTATAGGTCGCTGGTCAGGCCTCACTTGTAATACTTCGTGCAGTACTGGCACCGGTTCCTGAAGAAGAACATCAGATTGTTGGAGGTGGTACAGCGTAGAGCTACAAAAATGATCTAGGGACTGGAGGGTAAGACCTATGAGGAAAGGCTGAGTGAGTTGAATATGTACTCTCTGAAGGAGAGAAGGGACAGGGGAGACATGATTGAGACCTTTAAATACCTGAAGGGAATAAATAAGATGAAAACAGAGGGGATTTTCCAGAGGAGGAAGAGGAGGAGGAGGAATACAAGAGGTCACCAACTGAGATTGGAGGGAGGTAGGTTCAGGAGAGAAATGAGGAGACGTTTCTTCATGGAAAGGGCGATGGACAAGTGGAACACCTTAGTAGGTGAGGTAGTGGTCTGCAAAATGGTAGACAGCTTCAAGAAGGGGTGGGATAGGGTAAGGTAAGGGCAATGGAGTTGACGGGAGGAGGGTGGGGCAGCGGTGATTTAGGATGCTAGCTGCACACCGAGCAGACTCTGTAGACCGTGAGGCCTGTTTCTGCTGTCATTTTCGTATGTCCGTATGTATTTTAGGACTGAGCACTGTAAAGCTTTAACATTCAGAATTATTATTTTGACAGTAATTCTGCTGAATATTTTAAGCTAATAAAGATTATGAAGCAATGGGATTACATGCTGGTAATGAGCTTACTTATAAATAAATCTTGCCATTAATTGCTTGCTCAGTTGTAGTGGGGGAAATGAACAGATACAGAGTCTTGCTAATGTAGAACTACAATAGTCTAATCAAGAGATAACTAAGGCATGAACTAAGATTTATACAGTAACCAACGTTATAAAATTCCTTATTTGTGCAATAATGCAAAGCTGAAAACAAAAATGTTTGCTACTGCTATAGTCTGGTTACCATAGGCCAGCTGTACAGCAAATATGATGCCCATATTTTTACCCCTCTAACTGGAGTAATGCTTATCACTCCATAGGTGCCGTTTCTCTGTACTATACCGTACCTGATAAACTGTCACTCTGACTGGCATCTGTCCCACTGTTCTTCTGGCTAGGTTTTGCACTGATGGCTAGAAACATTCTGTCTGAGTACCTACTCTTTGACTTACTGGAGTAATGTATAAATCCACATCATTTTAAGTCTTTATACCTGTTAACTGCTGCCTAGTACACGTAAAAAAGAATCTCAGTTATTGACACGTTCAGCTTAAGATAGTTCGTGGACATCCAGACTGAAATTGAGGTAAGGCACCTAAAAATTATTAAAATACAAACTAGTGTTAAAAATATGTGATCATCTGATGCATTGTTGTTGGTGTTACCCCAGCTCAGGATCACAAAGGGCTGAAAATACTTTGCCTTGAGTACATCTAAAACTTGAAACAACCTACCTATTGAAATAAAACAGGCCAGACCACTGTCACAGTTCAAGCTACTTTAGAATCAGTACTTGTTTAAGGCAGTCATTTGCCCCACTCACAAACATGAATGTTACATTATTAACTAAATGACTTTGGCTTCCTAACTTTTCTCCCTTGCTTTACATTATTTAACGATAGATACACCATTGTACTTAGAGACAGTCAATATTGTAAACAAGGTGTTAGGTACTGTACAACAAAATGTCTTGTCTTTGTCTTTCATGTCTGGGTCATGCCTGTAAAGGGGTTATGTGACCTAGTATACTCACGTGGTTACCAAATGTTAAATAAATAGGAAAAAAATGCTGCTACCATTTCAGGCACAGAGGGAGTTGCAAATATCACAGAGATAGATCAGAGAAAGATTACAGAGAGGTTATGCACTGGTAGGCTAAATGACTTTGTGAGAGTCACACAGTGAAAAAGTCAAGATTCAGACCTAGGACATTGGTTTCACAGCTCTGTGCTTTAACCAGTAGCCCAAACAGCCCCCTGTAAACAATACATATTACTGTTGGCATCTCCCTTAGAGAAGAAAATTCTAAAAGCAGTGTGGTTTGGCTGCAAGAGCATGGAAATATGAACACAGATCACAGCTTCAAATCCCATTACAGTCTCTGTCACACTTTGTGACCATGAACAGTTCCTGTGATGTACTTTCTAGTCTTAAAACTGAGTAGAAGTGAAACCCCACTAAAAATGCTATGCTACATCTCAGTTGGCTAACTTGGGTAGAAAAAGGGTCTTGTTTTCCTGCAAAACTATGCCTTAGTTGAGCATCACTGAATAAAGTAAAGCTTTCTTTCTGCATCTCTTATCTTCTTTATGCAGTGTATCTGAAATTAGAAGGCTGGTATCTGTTTACCTCAGTTCACTCAATGAGACAGATTGCTACTATGGGAGAAATCTCAGCTGTCTCAGTGCACACAGTGTCGTTTCAATTACCTCCTGAGGTTTGATCTGTGACTGATGGATTTCTAATAAAAAACTATAGCACTGAAGTAGACATGTATGTCAAATATTCCTCCACAGACATCATTTAATATTTTTCTAGTTAGTCAGATACCACCTAGGGAAGGCTAGAAAACATCTGCAGGCCTGCCATTGGAACGTGGATGCTGGCATTAAATAAAGATGCAGTGGAGGTATAATACTGCATTTGCTTATTTTGGGTAAGAGTTTTTTGGATTTCAGTTTCAACAACAATAAATGAGATTATAATCCGGATGTTAATGCATTATTTCAGTTGCCAAATGTGAAGTACTAATTTTTATGGCTGCATGGTGATAGCCATGCTGAAGAATTGCTATTGCATAAGAAGAAGGGGCTGTGGAATCACATGACTGGATACCTAGACTGTGTCCTTCCACAGTGGAATTGAAGCACATGTGGTCTTGGCTATTCACCACAGTGCTGTTCACCCCCCCCCCGCTCCATGCACTATTTTCCAGTTCTGCTTTCACTTCTGGTTCACTTCTGGGTTCAGAGCACTGCTTTTACTTTTAAGATCAATTACAAATACAATAATTAAATTTTTTCCACCACAGCTTCTTTCAACAGCAGTATAATAAAAATTAACATCCACTGTTTGGATCGCAAGCCTGCTTCAGGGTTATAGTAATAGTTCCTTTTTATGTTGGCTTGCTGCGCTTGTGCACAAGTCAACATCTTGCGGTAGTGCAGATTTGGAGGCGCGGACGCTGTTGGGCGAATGCAGGGCACGCATCAGTAGGTCGTCCCTCATTACCTCAATCAGCCTGCATGCCCATGCATGCTAATGTGGCAAGCACATCTAAGGAAAGGTCCGCTGCAATCCGAGCAAAGCTCGTCAGATGCAGCGGACCCTTCCTGCATGCTCGCCACATTAGCAGCATGGTGGGCCGCCATCCAACGGCCGACTTTGGGGGTGCCCAATCCCCCAGCTGGTTTACTGTGGCCACACAAATTTGCCGATGGGGGAGCCCACTCCCCGTCGGCATAAATCAGCCTCCCTGCATTTCTTATATGCCGAGGGGAATGTCCAATCCCCTTCTGCTCTTGCCTCCCCTGGCTGTCATTGTGCCATCGGGGTACCAATCCCTGCCGGCATAAATTACCCCATTGTCTGCCGACGAGGGTGCCCAATCCCTCGTTGGCTGCAGCAACCCTCCCTAAAATAGTTAGGTGGCATGCTGGGAGCCCACCCCAGCGTGCCAAGTTCCCTGAAAAAAAAACTGTCCTGCGTTGTTAGTTTTTTTTTTTCCCTGTAACATAAAAACGGTCCCTCGTAGTCTCCTGCCCCCCACCCGCATCCACCCACTGCGCATCCTGCCTCCCCACACCCTCACCCCATACTTACCTCCGGAGCCCGGCGCGACGATCTTCGGTGGACTGGGAACACGTCTGCACTCTTCAAAGCAGACTGCGAACTGAGGAAATGCCGTAAGCTGTATAATGGAATGAATAGGGTTTTTCAACTTTGCTTTTTGGGCCCCTCCTCATGAATTCTGTCTGTCGTCATGGCATTAATCGGCCTCGAAAGGTGATTTCACAGTCACTGCGTGAAATCACCTTTCGGGACCCATTAACGAAATGACAGTGCCAGTGTTCATGAGGCAGCCTCTCAAAAAGCCTATGTTCCAAATTTGGTGGAAAAATCTAACAAATGCCTGTTTTACGAGCATGCATTGCGCAGTTGCTGTGCAGGCTCGTAACTTCATGAATTCACAATATTTTAATGCCAGATTTTCAGCATTGTCATTTTTGTACACCTCCTTGTGAACAGTACAGCTGTCATTTTCCACATCCTGCCCAAAATGTGTTTCCGCACTTCTGGTGCACAATAGCACAGTCACTGTGGGAAATCAGTGTTTGGGCCAGATTATGAAAATGACAGTGACACAGTTCATGAGTAGAGGTCCTAAAATGCCTATGTTGAAAATTTGGTGATGATACTCCATAAAATGACTGTGTTACGAGCGTGTGTTGGCAGATTGCACGCATGCTCATACCGTCATACATTTATAATATTTTCAGTCTGGATTTTCACCATTGCCATTTTTCCACACCTGTTGATGTACAGTACAGTCATCATTTCACATATCCTGCCCAAAATGTGTTTTCGAACTTCCGGTGCAGAATAGCGTGGTCGCTGTGCTAAATCACTTCTTGGGACATTTTGAGGAAATAACAGTGACACTGTACATGAGCAGAGGTGCTAAAATGCCTATGTTGAAAATTTGGTGCCGAACACCCATAAAATGGCAGTGTTCCAAGTGTACGTTGCATATTTCCCACGCACTCTTGTAACTTTGAAAATTTGCTGTATTTACATGCCACATTTTAAACACTGCCATTTTTTTACATCTTATGAACTGTACAGCTGTCATTTTTCACATCCTGCCCAAAATGTTTTCCCGCACTGCACCACCAAAGCTAATGCCAGCGCGACAACATTCGGCATTGACAAATGCTTCTTTGAATTTTGGCTCCAGATTTTCAACATGGGGTTCTTGGGACCCCATCTCTTGAATACATGCACTGTCATTTCATTACTCAGTCCCGAAAGGTGATTTTGTGGTTGCTGCACGGCATCACCTTTTGGGACCAATTAACAAAATGACAGTGCCATTGTTTATGAGGTGGGGTCCCAGAAAGCTTATGTTGCAAATTTGGTGAAAAAATTCCAAAAGATGACTGTGTTACGAGTGTGCGTTTTGCAGTTTTCACACATGCTTGTAACTTCGGCAGTTTTTAATATTTTCACTCCAGATTTTCAACACTGCCAATTTTTTCATATCTCCTTACGAACAGTACAGCTGTCATTTTTCACATCCTGCCCAAACTGTGTTTTCACACATCTGGCGCACAATGGCTCAGTCACTGTGGGAAATCAACTTTCGGGACAGATTAACAAAATTACAGTGCCACTGTTTATGGGCAGAAGTTCCAAAATGCCTATACTGAAAATTTGGTTAAAAAATCCCCAAAATAATTGAATTACAGGCGTGCATTACCCAGTTTCTATGCATGCTCGTGACTTCACTAATTTTTCATATTTTTACTCCAGATTTTCAACATTGCCATTTTTTTGTACCTCCTCATGAAAAGTACAGCTGTCATTTTTCACATCCTGTACAAAATGTGGTTTTGCACCTGTGGCGCCAAATGGCACAGTCGCTGTGCAAAAATCACCTTTCAGCTAACGAACTGATAGTGCCACTGTTCATGAGGTAGGGTCACAAAAAGTCCATGTTGAAATATTGGAGGGAAAATGCCTCGGGCATTAGGGTTTCCAACCGTAACGCCCTACCCTGTAGAGACTGACAGGTGTCAGGGGTGTGACTTGGGATTGTCGGACGTAATGCTCATGCCATTCCACCCCCACCCTGCAGCCAGTGACAGTCATCAAGATGTACCTTGGACGCATTGGCTCCAAAGTTTCCCACTGTCCTATGCTGTACCCATCTCAGTGTATTTCCTTATGGAATGGGGTGAGTGTAAAGCCCGAAGACCCCAATGCACACTGTGACACTTGTTGGTGTCTGCAGGATAAGGAGAGGTAAAATGGCATGAGCACTATGGCCAACACCCAAAGGGACACCCCAATGCCTGTCAGTCTCTGCAGGGTGGGGGTGGGTTGGCATCAGTTCAGTACTTCATTGCCATTTCTATTATGCATCTCTCTAACTCCTGCACTACCAATGCCAATGCCAGCAAGACAACATTCAGCATTGACAAATGCTTTTTTCTCTTTTTGCAATCTGTGCCCTAGACATTGAATTAAATATTTACTTGGCAGCATATTCAGTCAAACCCCCTGTACATTATGGCCAAGCAGAGTTAGAAATGTGCCCCCCCCAACTGATAGAGGGATCGGGAAGTAGGCACTACAGCTATCAGTTGCAGGGTGCGACTTCATCCCTGTTGGGTCAAGATCTAGCCCTCTTCCATCTCCATTCAGTAATGTCACAAAAACTGGAGAGACATGCAATAGTGCCAGTAGAGGAGTTTAGGTTCCAACTGCTGAGCTTGTATTAATATTAATTTTTGCATGAATTAGGATGGAACCCTATGAAATATATTTAACCAAGTGCCTGACTGTGCTCTGTACTGTTTTGTATTGTAAACAGCTTGTGCTGGGACCCCCACTATTTGGATTGTGAGCCTGATTCAGGGTTACAGTAATAGTCCCTTTTTTCTCTCTTTGCAATCTGTGCCCTAGACATCAAATTAAATCTTTACTTGGCCACATATTCAATTCAAAACCCCTGTACATTATGACCCAACACAGATAGAAATGAGCCCGCCAACCGATAGAGAGATTGGGAAGTAGGCACTACAGCTATCAGTTGGGGGGGCCATCCCCACCGGGTCATGATCTACCACTCCACTACTTGAAGAACTCCACTGTCTCCATTCAGTAATGTCACAAAAGCTGAGAGATGTGCAGTTGTGCCAAAAGAGGAGTTTAAGTTCCAACTGTTGAGCTTTTATCAATATGAATTGTTACATGAATTAATATGGAACCCTACAAAATATATTTAACCAAGTGCCTGCCTGCTCTGTACTGTTTTGCATTGTAAGCAGCTTGTGCTGGGATCCCCACTGTTTAGATCATGAGCCTGATTCAGGGTTACAGTAATATAATAGTTTCGTTTTTTTCCATTTTTGCAATCTGTGCCCTAGACACCAGATTTAATCTTTACTTGGCAGCATATTTGATTCAAACCCCCTGTACATTGTGACCAAGCAGAGACAGAAATGAGCCCTCCAACCGATAGATGGATTGGGAAGTAGGCACTATGGCTGTCATTTGGGGTTACAACTCTGTCCCCATCGGGCCATGATCTACAGGAATTTTGAATCTAATATGCTTCCAAGAAAATATTTAATTCTGTTTCTGGCCACAGCTTGCAAACAGGGAATTAAGTGAATATTAGCTCTGCATCAGGCTTGTGATCCCAACTATGGGGATCCCAGTGCAAGCTGCTTACAATGTAGTATAGTGCAGTACAGAGCACAGTTGGGCACTTGGTTAAATAAATTAAAAATGTAAATAAATAATTTAGTAGAGGCATAGCATGTGAAGTGTGATGGAACTGATGTCAATGGAGCAGATAGGTAGTTTTGAGCCCCAGAGCCGCCACTTAACAGCTGTGTGTGAGTGTGAGTGTGAGTGTATGAGTGTGTGAGTGTAATTATGGAGAAGAAGTATCGGACAATTAATGTTGAAAATGGACGACAAAGACAAAGCAACTTTGGTTGCAAAAATATTTGTCCCACCTTGTAGAAACATTAATTTTTGTGTGAATGAACATGGAACCCTACAAAATATATTCAATTAAGTGCCCAACTGTGCTCTGCACTGTTTTGCTTTGTAACCAGCGTGAGCTGGGATCCCCAATGTTTGAATCCCAAGATTGATGCAGAACTACAGTAATAGTCTCTTTTTTCCATTTTTGCAAACTGTGCCCAAGACACTGAATTAAATGCTTTCTAGGCAGCATATTAGATTTAAAACCCCTGTACATCATGACCTGACAAAGATGGAAATAACACCCCCAACTGATGGAGGGACTTGGAAGCAGGCACTATGGTTATCATTTTGGGGGTATGCTGCTCCACCCCTGTCATGTCACAATCTACAGGAGCTTTGAATCATAGAGATGAACTACTGGGCAATGAAAAATGTAAAAAATATTGGAAATGTATGACAAAGAAAAGGCAACTTTGGTTGCAAAAATATTTTCCCCACCTCTTGGAGGAAACTAAACATTGAATTACTGAGTGCATACATGCAGGTTAAAACAAGTTTTTCTTACTTACAGAAGGATACGAGGATGAGTGGGTTTTACTTTTCTGCTGGATATTTTGATTTTATTTAGTGCTGAATTAGTAATTTTTTCTACACAGATCCGACTTTCTAAGGTGCGGGATTGATGTTATAAACTTGCTAACTGCTGTCTTCAGTCTCCTTTCATTGTGGTTAAGGTCTGCTTTGTTGTAGCTGTTTGCTCCCTATTGGCAGGGAGTGGATCCCTGCTTCTCAATTGACATAAACCAGCTGCCCTTGCTTTTATGCCTTGTGCTGAAAAAGAAAGTCTGTTAACAACTTCAACTTTCATTTTTATGCACTATGCCATACTTTCTTGTGTTACTGTAGCAAATGTACTTAAACATCCCTGTTCATTAACATTGTTTTATTTAGTTATTATGTTAAACCATGTTTATGAGTTATATTTTTTCATTTCTTGCAGAAAAATGTGTGCACTGCCCAAAATGGAGATGAGCGGCGCATCTCAGAAAATGTGCAGAAGCGCGATATTCGAAAGGGAGAGATATACCGCACATTTCCGAATGCGCGATAGCACAGAAATAATGTATGTGGTGCAAAAAAAAGGGGGCGGGTATATGAATATACAGCGCATCTGTATATTCAGCCAAAATGTGTGTCACATCTGCCGTGGATCCCAGAAGTGTGCCGCGTAAAGTTAGGCAGACAAAAGGATGGCCTAAATCGGCCAGCCATCCACAGGAAGGCCGTGGAACTGCAAACAAGCCATCCTGAGAAAGCCCTTGGAGGTGCACCAGGATGTGCTCCAGGCACCCATACACAGCAGTCATGCCAGGATGGAAGTACCCAAAGCCACAGGTGCTGGCACACCAGAGGCACTGCCTAGAGCATCATCCTCCACACTGCACGCAGATGTAGACACCCAGCTGCCACATTTCAGTGCTGTTGGGTACCCCCCTAGCACACAGATGGCCACACTGCAGCGCATGTACAAGGGGCCATGGCCTGCACACATGTGGCCTGCATGGCACAACCCATTGGTGGCATGCACCCGGGGAGCAACTGGGAGAAACAGTGCCCAGGTAGCCTGGTGGTATGAATTGCAGCCTGGTAGGGCCAGGGACTGACCTGTGGCACACACTCATGGTGGTACACCATAAGTGCACACAGGTGGGACCCACACACTCAGGTACCTGGTCACCTCTGCACATTGCCATTCCTTGCAGTTGTCACCATGTTCCTCTCATATGGGGAGGGGGCACTGCAGGAGACTGTATGCTGCATACAGAGCTGGTGTATCACATGCATATGGTACACTGATCAAACTGTGTCACCCTGTGCCTTCCCCTGTTGCTTGTCCAGGTGGGTCCCTGTGGCCACTGCCCAGGTGGGCTCCCTGTATCCCAGTCCAACCCTCTACATGGCAATGGGTAATAGCACTGTACCCAGGCCAATGCAGTCCACCCACCCACACACAAACATTCCATCACACCTGCCTGCTGGGCTGCAGTACCTCCTGTTCACCTTTGTGGGGTGGGGGGGCAGCCCTGCAAAGCTGGAACTGCGCATGCCTGGGGTATGCAAATGGCCTGAATACATCCCAATTATGAGCTGCACATGTGGGGAGTGGGCTTAGAATGTGTAATGAAGTCATTTGCATATCCTGGCTGAATATTGCAATTTTGCACACCGTGCATATGGCCGCCTAGTGCACATTTCCCTGTGCTCCACATAGGGCTCAGGTCACCTGCCACACCATGCATCTCCCACTGCGCGATTGCTCATGTTCGGGGTATTCAGACAGATATGTGCGACCACATCTCATGGTGCAGCTTCTGAATATACCATTATTTTGTGCAAGCACATCTCAGTTGTGTGGCGCAGGCACTTGTGCGATGCAGCCTGAGACTTCTGAATATGGGGCCCAGGATCTGCAGTGTTATGTATGTCTAGCAGTGGCACTAGATTCACACTTGGTTAAGGAAGCCATGGCTCAAAATTCATTAGCTGCAAGTGCAACCTTAACAACTTTTTTTTTTGTATCGAACTGCATAATTCAGTTGCTCTGCACAGACACTGTTGAGGTCTGACCAGCATTAGCGCTGGACTATGAATACACACAGAGGTGGGCAGTTTGTATCTTAGCTTTTAGGATTAGTTTACATGCATCTGTAACCCCCCTACACATGGGGGTTCCTAAAAGCCTTCCCAGAGTCTGCCTAAAGGCTCCCTGCTTAATTAGTGTTCGGCTTGAGGCCGCTAAATGTGGGCGTCGTGAGTGCTTTTAAAGCCTCCTGTACTGTCTCTTTAAGAGCTGCCTGCTTGCAGGTTTGCGTGGTTTGAATGGGGAGGACTGGGGTTTCCCTGCTCGAGTCCCGCCCGGACTGAGGTGAGACCGCTCCAGTTTTGCAGTCGCTGTGAGCACTGGGGGAGCCCTGTTGATAGGTGTAACTGTTGGCTGTAAAGAGTTAGAGTGTTAGTAAAGTTACAGTGTTTATAACCTGTTTTCCTTGCAGCTGGGACTTTGTGTGTTCGGCCCTTCCATTTTGGACCTGGACCTGTGAGATGGGCAATAGGGAAAATGGGGGACACTAAAATGGAGATCTTTTTGACCAACCAGAATCAGGACTGTAACTGGAGCCGGCTGACCAATGGGATACAGCTAGTGATTCTGGGAAGTGGAGTTCTGGACCCTGGCGCCTTTTTGCACCAATGGGGGGCAGACTTAGTGACTGGCTTCAGCAGCCCCACCAATGGGATTGGGTGGCACCCGAACTGAGAGGCTTGCCCCATACTGCTCAGGGGCAGAGACTTAGTGGCTGTGAGCAAGGAAGGAGCTCAGGGGCTCCTGTGCTGTTTGAGCATTCACGCGGGAAGCGCATTTAAGGCCAGTGTCGGGCGATTTGAAATGCCAGCATCTCTGGACTAAATCCACTGGGTAGAGGTCAGAGGAGGCTGTGCGAGAGCATGGCTACCTACCAGGCTCACCCTGTAGAAGACTGGAGAATTTGCTTGAATCGCGCTCGGTCTGTCAGGAACAGTGAAGCTGCATCGGTTTGGCCTGGTGGATGGTGTGCAGGTGGTCGAGAAGGACAGCAGCTGCCTGGTATGGTACCCCTCTGCCTTGCGTATAAATGTGTGGAGAAGTGCTTGACATCCAGGCTTGGTCTAGTGAGTGGTGCGAGAGCGCTCTGTCTGCTGGAGTTGTGAGTAGCAAATCAGGGTAGCTCCCTGGCAAATGGTCCTAGTGAGGGCAGGACTTTCTGGGTTCTGTACAGGTGACACTATCTGAGCCCGCTGGCTCTACTTAATCTTCGTAGGAATTAAATGCTCGTTTGTGTCAGGGCCCCAACCAGCTGCATCGAGGAACTAGCCTTTAGGGCTTGGATACCCATGGACAGTGACTTATAGGTTAGGCCTGTGCACAGAGCCCTAGATAGATACTCATATATTATAGTGGTAAGCTAATTAACCTGATCACCCCCAGTCCTTGTTACTTACCCTTAAATAAATCAGATTGATTGTTTTTCAAAGGTACCCTGGCTAGTTTGTATATTAATGGTGAAGTATTGAACAGTGAATATTGTGTAACTGCAACTTATTTTTCAGGGGGTTCCCGGAGCAAGCTGATTGGTTCGAGCTGGGGGGTAAATGTATATGGTAAGGACACTGTGATTGCATTGTGTGGGCCACTAGTGGGGTAAAAAGGGGGGATGCAGCAACCCAGAGGACTGTGACCAAGTCATACTCAACCGCCCTAACCCTGACCTCCGGGTGGAGGCGCCCGCCAACGGATCTAGGCCCCTCACCCTGTTACAGTCGGAGCAGGCAGGGGTAGTAGCCCTTGGGATAGCACCCCCTTGGGGTTACACATCCTTCTTTATTGCCCCCCATAGCAGGCAGTAGTAATAATATAATTGATATAACTAATAACATTAATACTACAGTGTGCTATGGGGCATGAAGGATACATTTAAAGTAATCCTAAAATGCAAACTGCACACCTCTCTGTCTGTTCACACTCCAGCTATAATGCTGGTCAGACCTCAACAGCCTGTTTGCACAGCAACAACTAATTATGCAGTTCAATACAAAAAAAAGTTGTAATGGTTGCAGCTAAAGAATTTTGGGCCATGGCCTCATTAACCAAGCATGAGTCTTGTGCTGCTGCTAGACATACACTGGAGATCTTGTGAAAATGCTGAGTGTTATTTAAGTTAATACTAACATACTAACATACTATTTGCCAGCAGATTAGGCCTTATGGTCTATCGAGTCTGCTCGAACCTCAGATCCCTAGTTGGGAGCCGAGGCCCTCCCCTCCCTTGTGTTCCAGAAACCCTTATCATCCATCCCCACCCCAGGACAGGCCATCATCTGATACATCCACTTTCTGTGTCTGTCCCACCCTCTCTTGAAGCCCTCCACTGTGATCTCTGAACCAGCTCACCAGGCAGTGCATTCCAAGGGTCCACCACCCTCTCAGTGAAAAACCTCCTCCTCTTTTCCCCCCTCACCCTTCCACCTTCCAACTTCAAACCATGCCCTCTGGTGATACCTCCCTGCTTTAGTCTAAAGATCCCCCTCCATGTTTACCCTATTTATTCCCTTGAGGTACTTGAAGACCTCAATCATGTCCCCCCTGTCTCTCCTCTCCTTCAATGAAAACAGGCAGAGCTCCTCAAGTCTGTCCTCATACATCAAATCCCCTAGCCCTCGTATCATCTTAGTTGTCCTCCTCTGTACCCTCTCCAGGAGCTGTATGTCCCTCTTCAAGTGTGGTCTCCAGTACTGTACACAGTACTCAAGGTGTGGTCTAACCAGTCCATTGTACAGCGGCAGAATCACTTCCTTTCTCCTAGAGGTGATCCCCCTTACGATGCATCCCAACATCCTGTTTGCCTTGCTAGCCGCTCTCCTGCACTGCTCAGAGTTATTCATACATGCATCCACCATGACCCCTAGGTCTTTTTCCCCTATTGAGGCCTCCAGCGCCTCCCCTCCCAGGGTGTACCTGTGTTTAGGGTTTCCCTGACCAAGATGCAACACCTTGCACTTGGTGATATTGAAATTTAATTTCCATGTGTGAGCCCAGCTTTCCAGGGTGTCCAGGTCCCCTTGCAGGGCCAACCTCCCCTCTTCTCCCTCAACTACTGCTCCCATCTTGGAGTCATCAGCGAAGAGACTCATTTCACACCCTATATCGTCCCTGATCTCCGATATGTATGCATTAAACAGGATCGAACCCAGGACCGAGCCCTGCGGTACCCCACTACCAACCTCTCTAGGGTTCGAGAGCTCCCCACAGACCACTACTCTCTGGGTGCATCCAGCTAGCCAGTTTTCAATCCATCTGACCATCAAAGGGCCTACTCCTAACCCCATCAGTTTCTCCACCAGACCATTGTGGGGGACAGAGTCAAACGCTTGCTGAAGTCCAAGAATAATACATCCACAGGCTTTCCCCTGTCCAGTTCTGATGTTACCCATTCGTAGAACTCCACAAGATTGGTTTGACATGATCTACCTGGCACAAACCCATGTTGCCGACTATCCAGACCTCCCACCTCCTCCAAGTACACCCCCAATCGTTCCTCTAGTATACTCTCCATTAATTTTCCCACCACCGAGGTCAAACTGATGGGTCTATAGTTACCTGGTACTTCCCTCGACCCCCCTTTATGGATTGGCACCACCTGTGCCTCTTGCCAATCCCCAGGTACCCTCCCTGTCTCAAGTGACCTGTTGAAGAGCTCCACCAGGGGTGCAGCCAGTATGTCCGCCAATTCCCATAGTACTCTCGGATGAATGCCATCCGGCCCAGGAGATTTGTCTTTCTTTAGGGCCTTGAGGGCTAACCACACCCTTTTGGCGGAGATAGCATCATCTGTCCCCTCCACCTTACTGGCCTTTTTATCCTTATCCAGATGTGACACCCCTTGGGTACCTCTCCCTCCCTCTTGCTCCATTTCTGTTGCTCCCCTGATCCCACTCACTGCCGCTTCTATCCCCATCGTGCCTTGCTTTAGATATCCCATCCCTCTCCCCAGTGAACACAGAGGCAAAGTACTCGTAAATACCTCTGCTTGTCCTCGCTTCTTCCACCCACCCTCCTTCTGATCTCAATCTGCTGAGATGGCCCTTAGTTTTCTCCACTCCCCAATGTACCGGAAGAACCCCTTTCCTCCATGTATCCCTGTGCCAGCCGCTGCTCTTTTACTGGACTTTGCTCCTCACCATCCGGTGACTTTTCTAGATGCAAGATGGTACATTTCCTTATCCCTATCCCCTTGTTGTTTTATATTTTTTGTAGGCCACCTTCTTTTCTCTGACTGCTACCTGTACCTCACTGGACCACCAGCATGGTTTATGTGACCTTGCTCCCTTATGTTTCAACTTAGCGTGGATCCTGACTGCCTCATGAAGTACCTGTTTTATGACCTCCCATCTCCTTTCCACACTTGTCATTGATGTAATCCCCTTCAAGTGATCCTTGAGAATATTTCCCATGCCCACAAAGTCTGCCTCCCTGAAGTCCACTGCCAGTGTCCTAGATCTCCCCATGCTTATTTGAAACCAGACAGTATTGTAGTCGCTCCCAGTCAGGGGATCCTCTACAACCAGGTCCCTTACCAGATCCCCATCTGCCAGAACCATGTCCAGGACATGCCCCTCCCTTGTGGGCTCCATCACATGCTATGTTAAGAACACATCCTGGAAGCTGTCCAGCAGCCTCTGCTCCTTGGCCACCTTAGAGGACATGGTTCCCAGTTGTACCTGGCATATTAGGTCCCCATCAACACCACTCCTTCCTTTTGGTCCACACTGGGCAATGATGTTGTCCAGCAAACCATCCTCTAGAACATCACTCATCCCGAGGGGCCTATATACTACACCCAGCTTGACCTTATCTCCTGCTGGGGATCGTAAGGTGACCCATAAGGCCTCCACGTTTCCCTCTGCCTCTTCTACCCTAGCAATTTCTATGTCATCTCTAATGAACATAGCCACTCCACCCCCTCTGCCCTCCTTTCTATCCTTCCTAAGCATAGTGTACCCCACACGTTTAGGTCCCAGTCATGGTTTTTGTTGGCCCACGTCTCTGTGACCGCCGCCACATCCACCCCCCCCCCGAACAGCATGGCCTGGAACTCTGGCAACTTGTTTCCCAAGCTCCTGGCATTTACTAACACCAACCCCCACCCCTTATCCCTGATCCCTTTGTCGAACCCCACCCAGGTTCCTTATACTTCCATCCTCCCTCTGCTCCTCCTGAAACTCCACCCCCAGTCTGTCCCCGGCTTGAAGGCTACTCCCTCATCTGGAGGAGAGGGCTTCTGGTCAGCCCCTCCCTTATCCCTTCCCCCTCACAAGTTTAAACCCCACCTTTCTTGAATGTAACCAGCCACCCCCTGTTTAAGGACTTCCTTCCCTAATGGGGCAAGATGAAGCCTGTTCTTGGCATACAGTCCCTTATCCTCCCAAACTCCTTTCCAGTTCCCTAACACCCCCAACCCACTCTCTTCACCTCACTTCCTGAGCCAGTGATTAACCTCTGTGATCTTCATTTTTTTCTCCACTGAGGCCTTTGGTACTGGCAATATCTCCGAAAAGGAAATGTTGCATCCATTATCCCGACAGACTCTCATAAGTTCTTGGAACCTTGCTTGGATTTCCAAAATGCTATTTCCCTCTAGATCATTAGTTCCCAAATGCACCAGCAAATCCAGTTTCCCTCCACAATCCCTAACCAGTTCATACACCATGAACTTTGCTCTGTGCACTGTCAGCCCAGAGATACTCACTACCTTCACCTGGCTATGGCATCCACCCCCCTGTCCTTCCCACTGGATACCCCTAATCATCGAGTCTCCCAATAACAGAACCGTAACTCCTCCATCATCCTTATGATTACCTCCACTATGCCCTCTCAGCCCCCCATCCCCCTCTTTATTCATGATCTCAATTCCATGGGAGTCTTCCTGCCTTATTAGAGACCCCCTTGTCACCCTCCCCTTTCTGGCTCCCTCGTTATTTTGCCCACTTAACTCAGACCTCTGAATAGGTGTCCCCTTTAACCTCTCTTATCTGAACCATTTATCCTGGCCCTGATGGTTTCCTTCCCCACACCGCCATCCTCCCCTTGTAATAGTACCCCTGCCTAGAGGCTCTCTGTGGGTCCCTTTAGCAGAGCCCCATCCTGGTACTGACCCCCTGCTGAAGGGCTCCTCCCACCCTCCTTGTCTCCCAGTTTCTCTCCAGTCATGCTCTCCTCCCTCATGTCTGCAATATGTTGCATCTCCCCCATCTGCTTAACATTTATGTTGCCCCTTCTCCCTCTGGGACTATTTCTATCCTTTCCATTGCCGGTCTGTGATGCCCTATGGGTATCTGACTCCCTCCCCCCGGCCTCTGTATCAGTTTCCTCATTTCCACCAACCCATTCCTCCCCCTCTAGGTTGCTTAGTAGCTCAAATTTATTGTGACACTCTATGTCAGCCTCCATCAAGTAACCAGAGTTTCCCCTGACTGCACCTCTAAACTGCCCCTCTTCTTCCCCTCCTGCTCTGTTCTCCTTAGGAGCTCCCTTCCCACAGTCTGCTGTTTCAGGCTTCCCCACAACAGCCCCTCCCTTCTCAATGTCTGCTCTACTAGGCTTCCCCACAACAGCCCCTCCTGACTCTTCCCCCTCCACTCTCTTTGTATTAGGAATGTTCACCCCATACGCTTTCCCCTTAGCATCAACATCCCTATCTAAGGGTCCTCTGTCCCTAATATCCCCCCTCCTGCTTGCTGTAACATAACATCCTGTAATTTCAGAGCGTTGCCCCAGCCTCCCCTCAGCCCCACCCTTCTGCTGCCCATATCCACACCCCTTATCCTTGGACACCCCCCACCAGCTCCCCCAGCTTACTCCTTAACCAATATACCTCACTTCTGATACAAGACAGCTGTCTACAGAGTGGGCAGCCTCCCTCTTTCCAGGCCCAATTGAGAATTATTGCCATCCCACAGCCTGTGCAGCCTACAACCCTTCCGAAGATGCCTGCCATGGTGGAATATGGCCACCCTGTTTGTCCCCCTCTGATTATAATGGCACACCCCCTTTTCTCAGTCCCTTCCCCCTGGAATACAGTTTCTCTCTATACTGACTGCAGTTATTTACAAACCCAATTTCAACCCCACCAATAAAGTTTCCAAGTCACACAAACACATACAGTCCAGTGTGTGTCCAGTCCCACTAACAGTGTGAGTATGCAAACATCAGGTACCGTATGATGTCACAGGCCCACCAGTTCCTGTTGCTTCAAATTTCAGTCCCAAACAGAAATACACAGCCCTTCAATTCCAACCCCCAGTGTTTAAGAAAGCCTACAAAACAGGGTGGGTGGTAGGGCTCTTACCAACACCAAGCAAACATCACATTTAAATTTCACTCTAATTATCACTGCCAAACAAGTGTTCCCAAGCCTCAAAAGTTACAATATCACAGCCCAAGTAACAGTTCTAACTCAAAGTAGTAATTTTTAACACATAGAACTAATTTCACGTACAAAACTATTCAAATATTTCAGTTAAAACAGAATATAACCCCAGACCTCTGTCCTTACCAGCCTCCTGCTAATGTTCCCAAGTGATATAACATATAAATTCATGCTGTTATATTTATTATACATGTGGCACACCTAAGTAGCACTTATCGGTGGTTTTCTGTTGAAATGTCCACACTCCACCCTTCTTCAGTAAAGAATTTGTACATTTTTTGTGCATGTGCCAACTGGTTAATTTACTGCACTGCTGGAAGAGGAGCGGTCTTGTGAATCTGGCATGAGCATGGTGCCAGTGCACATTGGGCCCTATTTGCAAAAGGTTAGCACAGCACAAACTGGGTTTATGCCACACTAACCTGGAATAGTGCCAGCTGTCGGGGGTGTGCCCATATTCAGAGGGCACATATGCATGACACCCCCCCCCCGATAGCACAATTGTGCACAGTATTGTGCTGCACCTATGCAAATGAGGGTTCCCCCATGTATATGCAGCACAGCTCAATACTGAAAGTGTTCATTAGCACTAAATGGCTGCCAGCAGTGATGCAGTTTAATGGTTTTGAAACCCAGCCCTTAACAGTGTGCAGACCCATCTGCCCACTGCCAATGGCTAGGTACCCTGGTGGTTCCGCGTCCCTTCCTAGCCCCGATCCATGTATTAATAAAAAAAACTCCCCCTATTCCATGGCAGTCTAGAGACCCCTCCTCCCCAAGCCCTGATACATGTTATAATAAAAAACAAAATCCCCATTCTCTGGTAGTCTAGTGGTCCCCCCTCTCCGAGCCCTGATCTGTGTATGAGTAAAAAACTTTCCCGTTCCCTGGTAGTCTAATGGTTCCCCTTCCCTGAGCCCCAATCCTATTTAGCAGAAATAAATACCCACATCCCTGGTGGGCTAGTGCCCCCAACCCCCACCCCAGTAGGCAGTGACCCACCACCCCGCTCCCCCCATGAACAAGACTGGAGCCGGCGACTGGCACAGCCCTCCTCACACTGCCATGGTCAGCCACTGATTGAACTGTATCAGAGCATGTACAATAAACAGTACACGCTCATTGGTTGACCGGTCAACCAATGAGCGTGTACTGTTTACTGTATGCGTTCTGATACAGTTCAGTCGGCAGCTGCCCATGGCGGTGTGAGGAGAGCTGTGCCAGTCGCTGGCTCTAGTCAGTTGTGAGGGGAGCAGGGTGGTAGGTCACTGCCTAATGGGGTGGTGGGGGGCCATTAGCCCACCAGGGATGTGAGTACTTATTTCTGCTGATTGGGATTGGGGTTCAGGGAGGAAGGGACCACAAGACTACCAGAGAATGGGGAATTTTTTTTATTATAACACAGACTGGGGCTCGAGGAGGGGGGAACCACTAGACCTAGACCACCAAGGAACGAGGGTGCTTTTTACTCACACATGGATCACACATGGATCAAGGCTCGGGGAAGGGGACCAATAGACTACCAGGGAATGGGGAATTGTTTTTATTACAACACAGATTGGGGAAATCCAGGAGTGGGATAGTAAGGCTTAAAGGGGAAGAAGGAGAATGTGTGGAAGGGGACCTGGAAAAAGCATCAGTACTGAGCAAATATTTTTGTTCTGTATGCACAGAAGCAGAAGGTGAGGGATCACAGTTAGGCAACATGAACAAATATAGGAGGGAGATGGACACCAGTCCATTTACAGAATAAAGAGTCCTAAAGGAACTTACAAAACTGAAAGTGGACAAGGCAATGGGACTGGATGTGATACATCCTAGAATATTAAGGGAACTACAGGAGGTGCTGGCAGCACCACTGGCAGCCCTGTTCAATGAGTCACTCGATATGGGAGTGGTTTCGGAGGACTGAAGGAGGGCAGATGTAGTCCCTCTTCACAAAAGTAGCAGTAGGGAGGAGGCTGGAAACTATAGACCAGTCAACCTCACCACAATAGTGGCGAAAATTATGGAATCACTACTTAAACAAAGGATCATGGAATATCTTGAAGCCAGCAGAGCACAGGATCTGAGACAGCATGGATTCACAGCGAGAAGGTCATGTCGAACAAATCTAATTGATTTCTTTGACTGGGTGACTAAGGTCGTGGATCAAGGGGGAGTGGTGGATGTTGCCTACCTGGATTTCAGTAAGGCCTTCAATACCATTACACATAGAAGACTTGTGAACAAGCTGGGCAGCCTGGGAGTGCGTCACAAGGTGGTAAACTGGGTTAAGAACTGGTTGAGTGATAGAAGATAGAGGGTCATGGTAAATGGTGCTCAATCTGAGGAAAGGAGGGTGACCAGTGGGATGCCACAGGGATCAGTCCTGGTCCCACTCCTGTTTAATGTCTTCATAAGAGACATTGCAAAGGGGCTGGAGGGGAAGGTGTGCCTCTTTGAGGATGACACTAAGATCTGCAACAGGGTGGATACTCCGGGAGGGATGGAAAAAATGAGAAGGGACCTAAATAAACTAGAGGAATGGTCCAGAGTGTGGCAGCTGAGATTTAATGTGAAAAAGTGCAAGATCATGCACTTTGGGAGCAAGAACCCAGGGGAGGATTACATGATGGGGGGGGGGAGGACTGATGGTCAGCAAACAGGAAAGGGATTTAAGGTGGCCAAACAATGTGCCAAGGCTGTGGGGAGAGCCAGTGGGATGCTGGGGTGTATTGGGAGAGGTATCACCAACAGAAGGAAGGGGAGGTGGTGATTCCACTGTACAGATCATTGGTGAGGCCACATTTTGAATATGGTGTGCAGTTCTGGAGGCTGCATCTCTGTAAGGACGCAGACTGGGTGGAGGCAATTCAAAGAAGGGCAACAAAGATGGTGCAGGGCCTGCACCAAAAGTCATATGAGGAGAGACTGGGAGACCTCAATATATATACCCTAGAAGAGAGAAGAGACAGGGGAGATATAAGAGAAACCTACAAATTTCTAAAAGACATAAATAGGGTACCTGAGGGTAGCATCTTTCAGAAAACAAGATGTCCAGGAATGAGGGGACATGACTGTATGGTGAAATTCTCACTTGGGGCCCCCCTGATGATCCCTCCCCTGTTGAGATGATCAGCTATTGTCCTTTGAGGGGATTGTCCCCATAGGGACTGATGGCGGTAGTTGTAAGTGCTGTTTGTGCGACTGGCTTGGGTAAAGCAGTGGTAGCCTATAATAGGGCTGTCACTGAGGCATTCTACATTATCGCACCAGTCTGTACATGACCCAGGTTCTCTTGCTTGAGACCCCCATGGTTTGACGGGGCTCTCAAGACAATGAAGACCATGGGTCAGAGGTTGGAGCGTTACTGGTGTAGGATTCGGTCAGTGGAGGATAGACTGACTTTGAAGAATCACTATGTTGATTATCAAAGGGCAATCAACTGTAAGAAGGCAGAGTTCCTGTCCAGGGAGATTGCTGAGGGAAGAACAGACCAGCTCAACTCTTTCGGACTGTGGACAGGCTTCTTCATCCAGCCTGTCTACAGCTGAATGGAGCCTTTTCAGTAGCACTTTGTGAAGAGTTTGCTCTGTTCTTCTGTGACAGGGTATCTGCCATTCAGGCCAGGATCTTGCCAGTGGGTCTTGATCAGTCCCGCAGAGTGGGGTCTGGGTGGAGCAGGAGCACTCCGATTGTCTGGGCAGAGTTTTGGCCAGTGGAGGTGGTCATGGTCTCCATGGTGATTTCGAAGCTGCGGCCCACTTGTTGTGAACTGGACCCTGGCTTGATTCATCTCCGAGTGGGCTGCATCAAGGTCATCAATCCAGTGTTCACTGGGATTGTCAGGTGTTCACGTTCAGAGGGGGGTCTTCCCCAACGTCTTGAAGGAGGTGTTGGTGAAGCCTCTTCTGAAAAAACATCCCTCGACCCTGATGTCCTGGAGAATTATAGACCTATCTCCAACCACCCATTTTTAGGGAAGGCTGTTGAGAAGATATTGGCTGTTCAGCTTGAGGAACACCTGGAGGCCTTTGACATCTACAAGCCATTCCAGTCCAGATTTAGGATGAGGCACAGCACATAGACAGCATTAGTCTGAGTACATAATGACCTCCTCAGGGCAAGAGATCAAGTGGAGCGGTCAATTCTCATTCTCCTCGATCTGTCATCAGCGTTCAATACCGTGGACCACATCGTGTTGCTCGATTGCCTTAGAGAATACTGTGGACTTACCAGTACTGTCATCAACTGGTCCTTTCTCTTGGGCAGGAGGCAGAGGGTAGTGATGAGAAATTTCTCCTCCCCCCCATGCCCCTGACCTGTGGAGTTCCTCAAGGTTCGATCCTGTCACCAATGCTATTCACAGTATATATGCTGCCTCTGGGGAGGCTGATTAAGACAGTACAGTCTGGGTTTTCACTGCTATGCAGACGATACTCAGGGACAAATGATGCCATTAAAGTGCTGAATAAATGCCTTGCTGAGATCCAGGACTTGATGAACTCTAACTGGCTGAGACTTAACCCAGATAAGATGGAGGTACTGGTGATTCAGCCTGTTCATGGTCGTGATGGAGATGCTTCTGGGGCGATGACAGGTTTGGTCCTGGGGTTGACCCCATTGATGGCATCCTCTAGCGTGAGAAATCTGGACATTGTCTTCAACGACAAGCTAACATTTGAAGCTCAGGTGTTGGCTTTTGTCAAAAGTGGTTTTCACCATCTGAGGAATATCGCCTGGATTAAACCCATAATTCCGCCCAAAGACCTGCCATCACTGATGCGTGCCTTGTAACATTCAGATTCGACTACTGTAATGCTCTTTACCTCGGGGTCACTGGAAAGAACCTCTGTCAGCTACAGCTGGTGCAGAGTGTAGCAGCCAGGCTGCTGATGGGTCTGTCAAGGTCCTGTCATATGAACTCAGTCCTGCAAGGTCTGCATTGGTTGCTGGTCAGGTGGAGGATTCTCTTCAAGGTGGTCTTGCTCACCTACAAGGCCCTATATGGATTGGGACCTGGCTGCCTGTCAGACCTCCTTACTCCTGGCCCGCTCCCTTCATTCCTCCAATGCGGGCCTCCTGGCAGTTACGAGGACCAGGCTGAAAACCTTGGGTGATCGCTCATTCAAGGTGGCCAGCCTGGTTCTCTGGAACTTGCTGCCAAGATCTTTGAGGGAGGACCCTATGGTGGAGGCATTTTGGAGGGGCCTAAAGACTCACCTGTTTAGCTTGGCCTTACCTGCAGATGTTTTTTTTTAATTTATGCTGAACTTTTAATTATTTTAATGTACTGTATTGCCTGTTTATATATTTGTATACTGTTGTTGCTTTGTAAATTTTGATTGTACAGTGCTTAGAGCCTCTGGGATTGGGTGCCAAACAAATGAAAAAAAAAATCAATCCATCTATCTATCTATCTATCTATCTATCTATCTATCTATCTATCTATCTATCTATCTATCTATTGATGATGGGCTCATCTGCATGTTTGGGCTGAATATCACCCATAGAGCCAGCTAACCATTATGCGATAGTGCTGTACTACAAGGTCTTCAACCCTGCATCTAATGACTACGCGAATGTGGTGGCCACTTGCTGTGTGCTGCGCTACCAGGGTCCAATATTCAAATGACTAGCGTGGTCGGTTCGGATTCCCCTATCTGTTTGAATATGGTGCCCGAGCCGGCTGGCCCTATTAGCTCTGACAAGAGTTTGTTATTTCTGAATTTACAGTACCTGACAGCATTGTATAGGAATGTATCAGTAGCAGTGCATTACACACTGAACTACATCCCAGAGAACCTTAGCAATAAAAAAATAACAAATCTCACTGCCTTCGCTGCTGCCCAATACTGCAAAAACAAAAAAAGAGAAGCTGGGGCCTAATATAATCTCTGTAGTTTAACTTAGATAGGGGGTGATCCTTCGCCTCATGGGATTTATGAAGTGGGAGGAGGTATTGTATGTCCTAATTCAGCTGTGGACCCACAGCATGGAACCTAGGTAGCCACAGTGTCTGGTAGTAGCCCTGCAATTCCTTTATGCTCCTCCCAGTGGTAAATGATGGCCCAGAAAGGATGGTCTGAATGTCCCTTTGGTACTGGACTTAATGGTGGTATAGGATGGCTACCACTAATGCAGCCCCTTAATTAAGGGTGGGCCTGGGGTTCCCCCAGTGCAGGTCTTCATCTGTTCCAGGACCAGAGCTTGGTATGTGTGAAGAAAATGTCTAAAGTTCCATTTGCCCAGTTTCCTGTGACTGTGACTGTTATCTAGGGCTGTGCATGGGCCAAATAATATTTCCTGAATACCACAAATTATAGGTTTCCTGAATGTTTGGGATCAATGCCTGAATAGTTCTCTATTCTTAGTATTCATCTCAAAGGTACTAAAAAAATGTTTCCAAATTTTCCAAACTCTTCTCCTACCTACCTCTCCCTTTGCTGGTGCCTCAAAGAGTACAAAAAATAAAGCTTTTAAATTATCTACTCCTGAAACAATGATTTTTTAAGATTCTTTGCAATACAGAATTTTATTTCAGCCTCCCCACATGACCCATTGGCTTGATTGGGGAGGGGGGGCTAGTGGCAATTCATTATCCAGGCTATTCAGATGGCCCCTCTCCCACCATGTACCTCACCTATCCTGTTGCTCCATATGCTGCCATATAGCACCATCTAAGTGTCTTTTTGAATCATCGAGTGGGCATGCAATCATGAAGGAGGGGTTGGCAGTAACACCACAGTGATGTTATACAGCCTATCCTGGAGTGTATCAATCCCAGTGGTGGCACTCTGTGGCAAAGAGGTATGCATCCACATCTGCAACAACAAGGAAAAGGGGTATTTTGTACAGTGCATATTACAGAGGAGTCCTCAGTGTTTTTTATAGTTTGCAGATCCTTGATTCTGTTGTAAAGGGGGCGGTAAAGGGCTTAACTGAGGTGGGATAGCAGTCTGACTGCCTGTCTACCCACTGCTAGGCCCACCCCATCTGTCCCCAAGTGACAGATTTTTATTTTGCTTTCTATTTAAAAAAATAATATCACCTGGAATCAGCACTGGGATCAGTAGAGGGCCTTGGGGGCTTCTCCTGGAGCACTCTGATTTTCATTGGATATGGGCAACTGGCATGTGCAGTGTTTGGCTGTGCCAGTCATGAGCCTAGGTGACCCCTCCACTGAATTTTCATTAAATTGGCATTCTTAGCCTGCTGCAATAAAATTTAACAGCTGATTCTGGCTTTTTGATGCATTTTTTCCTCCTCCAAGTGCCTCTATTTTGGTTTCCTGTGTTTCAAGTGACTTGCAACCATTAATGCCACTGGCATTTCCCTTTCCAGGTGCACTAGAAACTGATGGGAGAACTGAACTTGGCCATGACAATGGGCCTGATGGTTTATCCCCTTTTCTTGGCATCCCTGTCAGCATCCTTTGCAATGTCCTCAGTAGTATCTCAGTAGCCATGCCCCATCATGCCCAGCAGTTTTACCTGGCAAATTGGTTACTCCTTCATCCCTGGTCTCCCACCCACTTTTCTGACCAGCAACTGAGCTAACACCACTCTGACAGCTTCCCAAATGCAGGCTCGAGTGGCTCAAAACTAGGATCTCAGGCCAGGATCAAACAAAATGTTGAACAAGGATTGGCAGGGGATAATGGGCATGCGTAAAGGGAGGCCTGGTGCTGTTACTGTTTGGAATTAACTGTTTTCAGTTTGTTTCCCATGTCACAGCAGGGTGGTGTTCTAGTGTGCAGTAAGGTGGTGTGACAGCCCATGCAAAAGACATCAGCTGATGAGATGGGAGCTGGGTCTAAGCCAAGCGCAGTAAATGAGGGAGCTGTAGTGACTGGGGCAGTGGGCTGAGTGCATGCTCAGCTGGTAATGACACAATACACACACTGGTCAGGATTACAGTGAGATATACTGTCAACCCAGGCTGTCAGAATAGTGTTGACATGAACATGTACTTAATCATGAACCTGCGGCTGGCCCATGATAACTCAACATGCGGCAACCGAGAGCTGCTACCTGGCTGTTGGGCTGGGTTTATTTATTTATCAGATCATCGGTTTACAGACCTTTGAGTCAAAGACTCATTTACAAAGGCACCTTGTCATGAGAGCAATAAATCACAACAAACAAAACAGTACAGTACATAACGCTTAAATTAAAAAAGCAACCGGTGTTACAGGAATTCACTGGTGGTACAAGCTTGGTAATAGGTAGGTCACAGTAGTCATAATATACGTACACGAGTACCACGTCAGGTTCTCTCTCCACTGCAAGTTGCTCTCCATGCACTGGTCTTCATGTCTGTTTCACTGCTTCTTGGGCTGCTGCTTATCCAGTATTGATTTCCAGTGTCGTGCCAGTAAGGGTGTGTGGTTGTTTTCAACTTGCTTAATAGGCAAATTCAAGGAATTAGCAGGTTGTTGCTCCTTGCAGTTAATAGCTAAAATCAAGATTGCAGTTTTGTTATAATATACTGCAATTTGCTCTGAAATACGTTAGAAACAAATTGTGTGCGTACAACTGGTAAGTAATTGACTAAATGGCAGATTTAAAAATAAAACATGCACTATGGGATCTATGCACAAAGCAGGGGAGTGCCCATGCAGGTCGTGTAGTTGGGGCATGTAGCACAGTACGTCTGTGTGGATCATATGATACGCACAATCGGCATGCACAAACCACGCATAGTGCTACACGCCTGCATCTGCTGTGGATGAGCATAGTTTCAGGGCATGAGGCATGCAGGGGGTGGTTCCACACAGAGTGCCACATGCCCCCCAGGTGCGCAACACTACACTGGGGTAGGGCTGTCATAAATTCCTGTGCACAGGCTGGGACATAAGCTGGCAGGGGTGAATACTGACACAGGCAGTGCAGGCAGCCCCATGACACAGTGGATGACAGACAGCACAGCATGGGTCAGAATGGGCCAGGCATGCCCCCTGCCACACAAGCAGGACATGGTACGCTGGAACATGGCTGGCCTATGGCACCCCGGTGGGTATAGTCCTCATCAGACCCTTGACAGACCTTGATAGCAGGAATGCCCTGTGAACAGTCCCAAAACATGCCCCCCCATACAAGGAGTATGCCCGTGACATCAAGGTACTGTGTATATGCACCCATGACTACCACACAGGGTGGTGACAGACATGACAACATCACCAGTGTATTGTAGCTTATGCCCTGTAATGCTAGGGTGATGGTACCATCTATTACTGCACATTACAGCATGCCCTAATGTAACTGATTAGCGCTGTGTATCTATAGAACCACTTCATTCCCATGGGATGACATGCCCTATGTATAGTTGTAGGTCCCAGTAAAACACAGAAATACCTGAAGGGCTGGGAGCCCTGACAGAGTCGTGCCCCAGGTAATCATACCCAAACCATAGTCCTGGAAATGGCGGCCCTATGGCAGATGCCCACCTGTTGAGGATGTGTCCCTGACTATGGGTCTCTGCCCTTGATTGTAACAAGCTGGAACACTGCTATGTTGGCCAAACCAATGTGATGCATGCACCCCAGACACAATCCCCCTCAGCTGCACGCTGAGCGACACCAGTCTGTACAGACACAATTAACCAGTTAAACATGTTTATTAGCGTAGCCAGACACAGTGCACTACAGCCACTTGGCCCAGTGCTCATAGGTCCATCTTGGACGAATCCCCAGAGGATGCTGGAAGTGTACTCCTGGTGGGAGGGCACAGGGACAGGACAGGACCAGATGTCTGAGTGGGCCAGTGTATTTCTGCAATGGGAGAAACAGACAGAAAAGCAGGGGAGTGAGTGACCTGCCCGTGATGTGGCCCCAGCACCCATGCACTACACACATGTCATGTTCCACTTACCTTGGAGGGCTCCTCCACCGCCCACAGCTCACCATCATCCTTATAATAGATGTCCCGGGATCCCACCCTGAAGACAGAATCTCCAGGATTGCCTGCAGCCACCTCATCCTTCTTGCAACTATGGTCGCTGACTTCCCCAGATCCAGCTCTCTCTGCTCCAGGGTCATGAAGACCAGTTTCCTATTGAACGCCTGTAGGGACACACAGGAGACAGACTGTTAGCCACTGGTACCATGCCACAGCGATGCCTGCACACCTCCCCATGCAGCTATGTACTCACCTCTGCTGGTTCTGTGACCTCCTATATATCGCACCCCTACCGGGCATTCTGGTAAGTTAATGCTGCCCATCACCAGAACTTGCAGTGGTACACCCCCAGTCAACCTACCACTGCCATGGTGTTAGCTGCCTCCGCCATGTTGTCAACAGTAATGGATGTCACCACATGGCAGACACCCTATTACACCATGCCACACACCGGCATGCACCAAAAGTGACCATAAATGGGTTATAGAGTAGTCCAGTGGTGCTAGATGGTCCTTGCAGGCCACTGTGCACTACTGTATGGGCGTCTGCCACAATACACCAGGTGTTCAGACAACTGTTTGTGCTCCATGTGCCCAGGACTAGTGATAATTGCCCTCCTCCTGGATGAGGCACTTGCATGAGCAAGGTGTCAGCAGGCACACTCCTGGCCATGGGTTTTCTGCAACAGACTACTGCTTCACACACTCCGTGACACACACTACATACAGTGGTTCCATGTGGACCATGCAGCCATCACACATCACGCTCTGCATCAGATGTTCTAAGGCAATGACTGTGTAAACAAAGGTACTGTGTGCATTTCAATACTATGCCACAGGCTCCTTCCAGAGTGTGGCAGGGGATGTAACAAGTGTGAGCCAGTCATCTGTATCCTGTGCCCTGCAACAAGTCACTGATGCCCTGCTTATGCAATGTGCAGGCCTGCATCACATTTCCAAATACACCTGTGGACATCCAACATGCTGAAGAGGGTTTCTATGGCATGCAGGGCATGCCGAATGTGATTGGCACTATTGAATCACCCATATAGTGATCCCGGCCCTGCCGATTGTTGAGGAGGTTGTATGCAATGCAGATGGCATCATCACAAACATGTGAGCAAAATACCCAGGATCATGCCATGATGCCTACATCTTTGACCGGTCAGGCCTGGGTGCCTGCCTTGCTGAACATGGTGGTGTGGATGGCTGGTTGCTTGGTAGGTATCCCGGAGGGAGTACGGTGTGGCCGCTGGCCAGATCACACATACTAACACTGTCATGCATCCCCCTAGATGACAGTGGATAGCCACTATGTCCCTACCTACTGACACTGTACCTGGAGTCACAGGGGCAGACAGAGGTGGCATACAATGGGGTGCACAGGAGGACACGGTCGGTGGTGGAATGCACCATTGGAAGGGTAAAGATGTGGTTCAGGTGCCTGGACCACACAGGTGGCATGATGATGCTTGCCCCCAGAAAGGCATGCAGAGTGTTTACTGTCTGTGTCATGCTACATAACATCTGTAAACAATGGTGACTGCCAATGCCAGATGATGCACCAGAGGACATGCCACTATATGATCACAATGGATCAACATGCGGGGTGGGTGGGGAAACGCTGTCAGGCCGTGCAGTGCAGCATTCAGTGACACAGGGTACATTCACCCAGTAGTCTATTGGGCCTGTGGTGCCCCTGGGTCATGTGCAGTGCATGTGTGTATGTGTGTGCAGTGTGTGTGTTGCCCGTGTGGTGTGTGCTGTCCCGGCCCCTGGTGGGGGTACGGTTATGTGCTGTCATGTGTGACCCATATGCTGTGTGGTGTGCCAGGGTGCTGTGTGGTGCTCCTGTGTGGTATGTTGGGTGGTGCTGTGTTGTGGGGGGGGCAGTGTGGCTTGTGGGGTGCCTGTGTGCTGTGTGAGGTCCTGTATTTTGTGAGGGTTACATGTGTGGTGCTTGGTGGACATATGTGTGCTTGAGGGACATGTGTGGTGCTTGGGGGACATGTGCCTTGCACGTTGTGCATTGTTGTATGCTTGAGGGGTGTCGGCAATGTTGTGCTGGTTTCCATGTGATAATAGCGAGTATTTAATCGCGACTCGCATAAGGGCGACTACAAAATGCCAAAAACAAAATCTGCGATTAACACTACGCCAAATACAAATTCGGAGATATGGACCTGCATTTTATGCGTAGCTATGCCCCCCACTCCCTTTGTAGTAGGGCCACCCCATGCCCCCAACTGAAAATAATCAACTTCACAGGGAGGCGGACACTGGGGAGGGAGAAAACACGGGAAGAGGTGACCTTTGCGGTAGGGACAGCTCGCTGGTGGAGAAGAACCGGGAGGAACAGGAGGTCACAAAAAAATAGTTAAGTACACTGTAACAGCCAGAAGCAAAATGTATACACACCTGCATGCAGTCCTGAACCTGGGTCCTTCTGCATCATGGGTGGTGAGCATAACCACCATGCCAGGCAGCCAGCTCAGCAGTTCTCTGCTTACTCCAGTTACTTAACCCACCTGTACACAGGCTAACCTACCCAATGTTCGCTATTCTTCCCCCCCCACCACGCTAGTCACATCCCTCTCTATTCTTTCATGGTCGCTGTTATTCCGGGCGTGCATATTGAGTCACTCATTTTGAGTCACTCAATTTGCTTTGCCCATATCACTGGATGTTGTTGTGAAGGTGGTGGTGCGATGTGTCCCCATATGGCACATGCCACTGTTCAGTTGTTATCTGCCAACAATTTCTATGTTTTTATGGCAGTCCTTGTTCTAGCCCTTGTGCTGAGGCATCTTCCAGATGTCTGTCCACCTCTGCCTCTAGTGGGCTGTGGTGGCTGTCCCTTGCCAGTGTTCTGTCCACTCTGGGGTATGCCTTGCACCATAGCTGCCTGCCATGTCCTGTGGCATCCTGTCCACCTCCACACCTGTGGTGCTGCCCTGATTTGCAGCTTGTGCTGCATGGGTAGGCAGCATGTGCTCTGTCATCCTCTTGCACATCTCGGTGATCCTGTTGATGCACCTGTGCATTCCCCCCACCTTCCCAGTGAGGTCACATATTGCTGCAGCATTCTTCCACTGTGCTGCTAGGCATTCATGTTCCAGCTGCCATAGGTCATGGTACTAGGATGGCAGCACAACCATGGAAGGGGTCCTTCTTGTGCACCATGGCGGTGGTCTGGATGGGCCTTTCTCACCACTTTCATTGGCAATTGGTAATTGGGGATGTCAGTTCTGCTGTGGCTTGCAGCTCCTCGCCTGTGCAGGCTGTTGGTGATGCACGGTCTTTGCCTTGGTGCGGCAGGGCATGGACCGCTGTGTGCTCTGGCAAGTCCTGGGATGGTGAGGGGGCCCAGGGGAGCTGATGTGTGTTGACAATGGATGTGTTGTTGTCTGTGTCCACTGACCTGTCCGTGGTGTCCACTGCCTTCACAGTGTCATTAGATTTTGGCACTCTGCCTTCCACTGGTGGTGTTGCCTGTTCTGTCTGTCAACCCATGGGTGACAGGGTGGGTGATTGCTATGGGCCAGTCAATGGCTGTGGGGTACACAGTCTTCGTATGGTATGTCATGGGTGCTACCTACCACCCACGATCGATGGCTCCATTGGCACCTCTACTGGTGGGGGGATCCGTACTAATTGCCAATATGAGTAAGCCCGACAAACATAAGCCCGACACCCAAATCCCAAATCAGTCACAACCTGGGCATTCAAAATTCCAATCCCATCTACTAAGCTGTGTGTCTGTTTAAATCTCAACATCTGTGCTTCAACGGCACATAATTTACACATATATACAAATACAGTAATTTGGACCAAAGCTGCTTTATTATCTGATGCTGTTTTATGGACTGCTGGTCGGTAGAGAAGCAAAACAAAAACAATACTTCAATTCAGCAGTGGCCAGGGGTTTAAGTGCCAAAAAACTGGAGGCAGAGCTGCGAGCTGCATGGGCACACACATTATGAGAGGGATTCTCATGGACTGGGAAACACCGGGTAGGTGGCACTGAGCTGCAACTGCAAAAGATTGGTGAATACCATTTTAAAGTACAGCCAGTCAATATCATGTGAACATCATTGGGGGGGGGGGCAGTACAACACAGCAATAGAGAGAGAAAAAGACACACAGCCAGAGTAAAGTACAGAAACTTTTCATTGAATGCTGTGTTGCTGCATCTCTCTCTTGAGCTCCCAGCAACTCACTTGCCCCATCATCAGTCGGGCACTGCTCTCCTTCTGAGAGCTGCATGTGTGGGGGGGGAGGGGGAATGTGGTCACTGAAGTGCATAGTAAGTTGTGAGCACTACCTCACTCAAATGTCGGGATTTTGGCAAGTCGGGTTTGCATGTGTCAGCATTTTGAATGTTGGGAGGATGGTGTCGAGAAGATATCTGTCAGGAATGTCACTGTTGGGCAAACATACCTAACCCCTGGTGGGGTGTTCCCTGCAGTTCTTGTGGTCCATGTTGTTGTGGCTGCTGGGATGCAACAGAGGGTGGTTACAGTGGTAACTATGGCAACCATGTCCCCCTTACCTATATATAGTGCCCCACTTACCTGCTAGTGTATCCATGCCAATTTCCTCTTCGTGGTGGACCATGTTGGAGATGGTCTCTGCCGTGACACTCTCAATCGGGGTCAGGCATAATGCTTTGGAGGGTAGACCACTGCCCAGGGCAGACTGTGAATGGCTGTCAGATGCCAGCTTCTGCTTCATGGTGGACTGGAGATCATGCCAATTGTGCTTGATGGCAGTCAATGTGTGTGCATCCAGCCCTGCTGCATTGACAGATTACTGTACATCTAGCCAGAATTTTGCCTTCGCTTTGGGGGAGACCTTCAGTGCATTATCAACATACAGGGCTGAGTAGTGTGCCCATATGTTTGTGACCAGGGCAGCCATCTATGGTCCGGTAAAGTTCAGTGACCTGGGCTGAGCGGTGCATGTTGACAGGCCCAGGAATGCAGTGTCCATTTGCCCCATTCTCCTCCACCAGTGGGTTCTGGCCTGTTGCCACATTCAGGTCAGCTGCCATGCCTCCCTGGGGTGAGCCATTACCTTTTCCCTCCATGTTGGCATTCACTTCCATGGGTGCATGCAACAGTGTAGTTGTTCATATATGGTGAGGTCACAGGCCATGATTCCATTCCCGACTTCTCTCCGCATTGCACTGCGGGCTTCAGCGGGCACTGCCCCGGCCTTGGCCATGCATGGGCCACTGGTTGTGAATGCTGCTGTACAGTGCAATCTCACATGGCTGTATGTACATACTGCACTAAGTCTCCTCTTGGTGCACTTTATGCACCTCCGTGAATAGGACCCAATGTGCTCAACGTGCTTTTGAGATCATAGTTCTAAGAATTTAATTCCTTTCAGTATGGTAGAACATAACACTGATAACTGGGACTGGATCCCATTACTATTGCAATATATCCTAACTATTTTGGCTGAGATGTGCTCACTTACCCTACAGGGGAAAGGCCTGTGGACATAGTGGTGACCAGGATGAATAGGATGGCTAACCAGAGCGTACCAGAAGTTGTCCCTGTATCTGGTCCTTAACCTGACCCACAGCCTGAGCTCCAGCAGCATAGGTGAATTCAGTCTTTGAACTAATCTTGTTCCCTAATCTTGATCTAAATTAATTGTAGTTTTAGTCCTGGTAACCATGCTTGGGTAGTAGTAGCGGTTCCACCATGTCACAGTGATGTGAAAAATACATGACTGTCAATAGGGCGCCAGCCCAATGCTGATGGCGAACATCACACCCCAGCAATTGTGCCATCAAACAACCATCATGCCCAATGCCCTGGGGCATGTTCTGGCTGTTTGCAGGAAGGGCTGCACCTCCCCACCCCCGTACTTTAGTATAATCACCTCCAGGTCACAGGTGTAAGGGGCAAGGGACGAAACACTTGGATGATGCCGTTCCTCCAGAGCTCCACAAAATCCAGTTCACCAGCATGACAGGTGAACTGGTTGAGCTGCCCTAATTGTGGTGCCTGCATAATGCTATATGAGTGGCAGCTACTTCTGGTAGATACCGCAGGAAAGGTACTGATGCAGTTGGGCGCCGTAGCTTGTTATCTTGTTTTGCTCTGTATTTGCTTGAGATGGTAACCAGAGATGGCTTGGGAATACTAATTACTTGAAGGTGGTCATCTGTCTAACTGTTGCCTGCTCCTCAAGCATCTCTGTCATTGCTTGTGAAAAAGCAGAAACTGTTATTTTAATCAGCATTTGAAAAATGCAAGTTACAGTATAGTAAATGTATCAGCTGTGCAATGGAGAGGTAGTTATCGCACCTAGTTACTCCTGTTATATGTTTTCTGCTAGATTTTTGGAGTAATGACAGTATTCGGAAAAGAGGGCATTCCTATCTTTTCTAATGAAACTGCAAGTCATCATAGTACCTAATACAGTTCAACAGGATGATTACAGAAGTACAGTAGTTGTACTGCCTAAAATGTTGAGCAAAGTAAGCACCATTTTCCAACATCCTTTCTAGATATGGCTATATTACACTGATGTTAACACATACATACATACATACATGCATACACAATGTCAGCAGAGAAGGACCTCAAGGCTCACCCAGTCTGCCCAGTCTCACCCCACCTACCCAGATATCCCCAGCCTTACCCTTTTGCCAGAACCCCTCCCCCATTTACCAGAATCCCCTTGTGCCTATCCCACACATTCTTAAAACTTGTGATTGAGTCAGCCCCCCTTCCACCTCCTCTGACAGATTATTCCAAGTGTCCACCACCCTCTCTGTGAAGAACTTTCTTATGTTACTCTTGAACTTTCACCCTTCAGCTTCCAGCCATGACCCCTTGTCCTTTGGCAACTTTTCCTTTGGAAAACACTCCCCTCCTGCACCCTATTGATATCATTGAGATACTTAAAGGTTTTTATCATGTCACTCCTCTCCCTCCTTTCTTCCAAGGAATACATATTCAGTTCCCTCAGCCTCTCCTCATAGGTCATCTCCTGGAGACCCCTTGTCATTCTTGTAGCCCTCCTTTGCACCACCTCGAGTCTATCTATATCCCTTCTCAGATGAGGCCTCCAAAACTGAATGCCATACTCGAGATGCGGCCTCACCAGAGTCTTGTAAAGCATATCATGTGTTAACACTGTCATTGGAGCAAGTGACAACTGTACGAAAATGTATTATGAGCTTTTTCTTCCAATAGATATTCCGTCTTTTGGATGAGATGTTAAACCGAGGTCCCATCTGCCTGTTCTGGTGGTTGTTCATGTGGATGTTAAAGATCCCATGGCATTTCTTGAAAAGAGTAGGGGAAATTTTATTGAAAAATCAAAAACTAGATGCTTCCAAAAACAAATACATATATTGACAGGAATTACATACATAAAGTCATATCTAAATGCATTATAGTAATACAAAGAAAATCACTTTTAAGTCACTGCAGTGTCAGAATCAGTTATTCATGGCAAGTGCTTCCACTTCTCTAGAATTTCATGTCTAGGGATGGTTTTACATTTGGTAGAATATATTTTCTGCAAGTCTTTAGTAATTTTCTCAAGTAGTTCTGGGTAAGACCCATCTTTTTGCTGTAAACATACATCGAGCCATCCATATGTGTTATTTTATTACTGTAAAAGTAAGGCATAAGGTACTCTCATTCCATTTGTCCCATAAACCTGTGAAGTGACCATAAATCACATTACGGTAAGAACCTGTCTTAAACAATGCTTCTAACCACTGGAGAGCTAAATAGACCCAAACCTTTGCTATAAAAGAACATGAAAAAATAAGTGCTCTTGTGTTTCTAAAAGTTGATTGCACTGAGGTCTACTGCACATTCTATCATTTAGCTGCTCGTGTTTGTGATTTGATTTGACATCAAGTTTCTCATGACATGTAAGCCAATGCATGTCTGACATATGAAGAATGTCTTTAGTGAGTTAATTTCCCATTGTGTGAACCAGATTTTACAATTATCATGTAGCCAAGGTTCCCATCCCAATATTTGTATTTAATAGAAGTGGTTTAATGTTTGCCTTAAAAATATGCTGTTAAATAATAGTATGGGGTTAATCGTGTTTACGCCCTCTTTATTTAGGGGTAAATAGGTAACATTGAGTTTTATCGGATTAAGCCAACTTCCCCAGAGGACTTGGAAGAATATACTCTACTAGTTTATGATTTCTTAGCTGTGGGGAATACACTGCTTATATACAAAAATAGATGTATGAGCTACGTTTTATCAGAAAAACTCTTTTTTTTCTTCTTCTCAAGTTTCCACTTATTCCAGTTTGCCACTTTTTTGTTTACCTATGTTCATTTTCTGTTCCCAATTTAAAACATCCATTTCTTTTACACCTTACTGTATTCCCAAAATTGTTATCGGGCCTTTTTGTATTTTTATGTTACTTACAGGCAATAAATCTTCTGAGCTTTGTTTCAGGTTAAATCCTATACATTTATCTACATTAAGAGAAGCACTCAAAACTTTACCAAATTCATCACATATGTGAAGGGATTCTGTGATCGAATTTTCATTAGCAACTAATAAGCACAGGTCATCAGCATAAACCACCATTTTGTATGGGATACACCCTAAATTATTTTGAAGGGGAGATATATTTTGGGAGGTATTAATTTGCTGCAATAAAGGGTCTATGAAAAAAAACATATAGGATGGGGCTTAGGGGGCAGCCTTGTCTCACCCCACATTTAATATGTATCTTTGGGCTTTTCCAGCCATTAATTAATCGGACTACTGTAGCAGTTCTATACATTCCTTTGATCCATTTATTACTGTAGGAGGGACTTGGTAATTTTCAAATACATACCAGAGTCAAATGCTTTCTTTTGGTCTAGAGAGAGATCACATACCCATTTAGAGTGCCATTGTTGCTACGTTCCATGACTTCTCTGAGTAGTGTAAGATGATCAGAAATTTGTCTGCCTTGCACTGAACATGTCTGTGCCATGGAGATTACCAGGGGGGAAATCATAAGAAATCTTTTCATCACTGTCTTTTATTTTAATCTTAAAATCAACATGCTAATAGGTCTCCAATTCTGTAATTTTGTTCTGTCACCTTTTTTATGTAAATAAGGTACCCGGATTCATATTTGAGGAAATATAATCAGTTTGTAGCAGAAAATTATACATTAATGTTAGTTATGATAAAATGTCTGGGCCTACCTTTTTATAAATTTCATTTGAGAGCCCATCTGGTCCCAGTGAAGTAGAAACATAGAAACATAGACTTTGACAGCAGATAAGGACCGCTTGGTCCACCTAGTCTGCTCATTTCCCTTCCTACAGGATAAGCTGCAGATCCTAGTTAACCAACAGCCTATTTCTTCCTACCTCCCACAAGAATTTTCTTATGCCTGTCCCATGCATTTTTGAATTCTCCCACAGTTTTAGACCCCACAACCTGCTCAGGAAAGCTGTTCCATGCGTCCACTGTGAAAAAAATACTTCCTCACATTGCTCCTGAGCCGTCCCCTCTCTATCTTCAAATTATGTCCTGTTGCTCTTGCACATCTCTTTTTCTGAAAGATACTACCCTCTTGGACTTTGTTGATTCCACTTAGGTACTTAAAAGTTTCTATCATGTCCCTCCGCTTCCTTCTTTCCTCAAGGGTATACATATTAAGCTCCTTTAGTCTCGCCTCATATGGCTTCTTTTGCAGACCCTACAACATTTTAGTTGCCCTCCTCTGGACTGCCTCCATCCTGTCTATGTCCTTGCGGAGATGGGGGGTCTCCAGAACTGGATGCAGTACTCCAGATGGGGTCTCACCAACTGTCTGTACAGAGGGATAACAACTTTCTGTTTTCTGCTGGTGATGCCTCCCTATACATCCCAGTATTCCCCAACCCTCCTTACTGCCTTCTCACATTGCTTGCCAACCTTAAGGTCATCTGATATGATTACCCCCAGGTCCCTTTCCATTTTTGTTGTTGTTACTACCTCCCCCATTGTGTAATCTTCCCCTGGGTTTTTGTTTCTCAGGTGCATTATTTTGCACTTCTTCGCATTGAATCCAAGCTGCCATACTTCTGACCATTTCTCCAACCTTGCCAAGTCCCTTCTCATCCTTTCCATGCCTCCTTGTGCATCAACCCTGTTGCAGATCTTTGTGTCATCTGCAAAGAGGCATACTTTTCCTTCCAGTCCCTCTGTAATGTCACTTATAAAAACATTTAAAAGGACTGGACCCAGTATTGAACCCTGCAGTACCCCACTAGTAACCCCTCTTTCTTCAGAGTGGACTCCATTTACAAGTACCTTCTGTGTCCTGTTGTCCAGCCAATGTTTTACCGAGGCCACCTCTCTGGGACCCACTCCCAGGCTGGTTAATTTGATTATTAATCTTTGTGTGGGACTGTGTCAAATGCCTTGCTAAAGTCTAGTTAGGCCATGTCCACAGCCCCTCCCTGGTCTACTACTTTGGTCACCATGTCAAAGAAATCAATTAGATTCATCTGGCATAACCTTCCTGCTGTGAACCCATGCTGCCTTGGGTCCTGTGCCCCACTGGCCACTAGGTACTCAACAATTATTTCCTTCAGAAGTGATTCCATCACTTTCCCTACCACAGAGGTCAAACTGACAGGTCTGTAGTTTCCTGCCTCTGTCTTGCTCCCACTTTTGTGAAGGGGAATCACATCCACCTTCCTCCAGTCCTCAGGTACCACCCCATCCTCCCATGATTTGCTAAAAAGGGTAGTCAGTGGTGTCACTAGTTCTCCCCTTAATTCTTTTAGAATTCTGGGGTGAATTCCATCAGGCCCCATTGCTTTGTCCACCTTCAGTTTTAGGAGTTCTTTCAGAGTACCATTTTTTAAAGTTGAAATAGAATCTAGTATCTCTTGACCAGATATAGGTTGACTGACTCTTGTTAGAATTTCTTTAGGAACACTAGGTAAAGTAAGTCCTGAGAGAATATGGGTGAAGCGAGGTGGAATTGTAGGGAGAGGGGCATACATGTGTCTAGTGTAGTCAGAAGCTACACATAAAATATCTTCTTTAGTACTATATAGGATATTTTGGTTATCAGAAATACAGTTCATCTCTTTTTTAGTTATTTTCTGGTACCAGTCTTTGAAAGGCCACACCAAAGCTGCTGGGCCCTGAGTTCTGAATTTTTGCTGTTGATATAACATTTTGGACTTCTGTGCATGGAAGTTCATTCAATCTTGTTTTATAAGCTGAATTTGTTGGGACAAGTCTTGATTTGTGTTGTAGGCTATTGTGAATAATGTTTAGAGATGCTGTCTTTTTTATAAGTAACCCAGGTACAAGGTTAAGCATTTGGTTCTACTATATTTTTTTAAGAATCTTTACAATTCATACTTTGTATCTTCCCACCATAACAGAGGGTTGTCAAACCAGATAAATACTGATTTTCTGGCCATTATAAATTGAGATAGTGAAGTAGTAACTAGTATGTCATTCAATAGAGAAATGTTAAATTTCCATATACCATGACCTCTGCTAAGGGATGAAAAGTGTCCGACAGTAATGTGCAGCAGGCTATGGTCTGAAAATTCTGCCGGTTGCACTTGTACTGGTTTTATAGGTACATGTTGGGATATAAAAAATAGTCAGTTCGTGTAACTAGTTGTCCTTTATGAAAAGTGGGGGTATGTAATGTACTAATATCCAAATATGCATCCCTATCTGGCTTTACGTAACATTTGGGGCAAAAAATTCAAATTACAGTATATATTTTTTTGCTTTGGACTGTTTACTTCTATCAAGTATGGTGAGACTACAGTTAAAGTCCCCCCAAAAAATAATGTGATGTGATGTGTATAGGTAAGGTTGAATCATCTGTAATATTTGAATACGGGCCATTTTTATTTGTGGGGCATACAGATTAATTAATCTATAAGATACATTTTGTATTTTCACGTCTAATATTAATACCTTTCCAGGAACCAGATCACATAGCTAAATTATTTGAATTTCTGGCATCCTAAATAAGATGCCAGCTCCCGAGCATGTTTCAGGCCCAAAAGACCAAAATGAGGGGCCCATGTGCCAGTCAGTTTGAGCCTAGCAGATTTCTTGAATCGTATGGAACCTTACACCTTGTAAAAAAATAGTGCCCAGTTGCAAGTATTTCAGAAAGGAAAATACAGAATGTCTTTTACTGGGCTGCTTTACACAGCTAACATTCACGGTGTAAAAAGAAAAGTTATTGTACATTATGGTACAGCTAGGGATTTATCATTTCTTCCTGCCTTTCCTGTAAGTTTCATCTTTATTTTTAGCTTAGTTTTTGCTTTTCTGTTTAAGGAAATCTCTGAGACTTCAGTATCTGTAGTTGCCTCTGGGACGGAGGATACTACCGAGGAGGTGTCTGAGTCCTCATCTGAATTCTCTGATTGATCTTAAAAAAAATCATACTTGTTAGAAAATAAATTGCTGTCAGTTTTAATCAGTTTTGGTGCAGGAGTTCCCATTTTTGAGCATTGTCTAGTGATCCTCCTTTCTATATCTGTCCCAGGATTTGTATGTGTGTGTGGGGGGAGGGGAGGGCATGATGTCAGTCCCTTGAGATATGGTTTGTACAATACTGGTCCATCTCTGGGAGGTGATTCATCTCTCTGATCTATTGTCATGGCTTCTGAAGGAATTTATTCAGAGGGTTCTGGGAGGGGTGGCTGAGGGAGTGGGACTGCCGATGGAGATACCTCCGGTTGTGAATTGTCAGTGAGTGGAGGGTCAGGGTTAAGTCTAGGCATTGTACTCAGTCTATTTTTTTGAGCCAGGGTGAAGTATAGCCTCTGCTCTGCTCGATCTGCGTGTTCTGGCTGATTGTGGGCAGCGCAGTTGCAGTTTTGGAATGTATGGCCAGATTCATCACACAGGTTACATTTACATTCATTTAGACAATCAGCTCCTGCATGGCCTAATTCCCCACAAACTGTACACTTCACTTTATCACAGGCACTACTAAGGTGCACTATGGATCCACACCTGTAGCAGGCTTTTGGCTGGTCTGTGTAGAATAATACCCCTATCCCTACCTAAAAAGAAGGAGTTAGGGAGGTGCACCACCTCTGTATTCGTACATTGCAATAATACTTTCACCCTCCAGCCCCCAGTCCATATGTTTTCAGAGTCAATTATAGCCTCAGGTTCCCCCAACACTGTGTAGTGTTGCTTAAGCCAATATGTTAAATCGTTCACACTCACACCTTCACTTCTGAACAGTACCGTAGTGTTCTTGTGGGTAGGCTTAGTAAGGGGGACCGCAATAAATATTGTACAGAAAGCCGTTTTCTTAAGGGTATTATATCTGACCCCAAATCGTTCAAGATCATTTGCAGATTTAAAAATAATATCAAATGTTGTCTCTCCTAAGATGTGTATTAGTGCATATATCTCACTGGTGAAAAACTTCATGGAGTCTTTTAACAGTGTATGGGCAATAAACACTCTGTCCTGTGGTTCTGGCATGCTTCCTATATAAGATAAATGTACCACATTATGCCTTTTAGCAGAAAGTATGGATATGTTAAACAATGAATCATCATGTCTTGTGTTATTTCTGTTTGGAGTATTCAATGGAGCACTGCCCTGAGGGCGAGAGGGACTGGGCTGCTGATTGCCAAAGGCCACATCATTAGGTTTATTTTTATTTAGTGCAGGATTTGCCTGCAGTTGGTTAGGAAGGTTCAGTACTGGATTTTGCATTAAGGCTAATTCTGCAGGAACCTCTAGTTCATCATTTACTTTGTTATTCTCAGTTGGTATAGCACCTTTAGTTTGCCAAGGATTTTCTTTTTTTTAGTTGTTTAACCAGGAGTAGCACACTAAGCTGAAAGCTTTTTTACAGGTGTGACCTGGGAGCACAGGGAAGTTAAATGACTTGCTTGGGGTCGCACAGTATGCAAGTGGAAGCTGTGGGATTCAAACCCAGGTCTGGTTTGCTGGATGTTACCAGATTTGCAGCTCAGAGCCTTAAAACACTGCGCTATACTGCCACCCTTTCTGCTGTTGGCATTCGGACAGGGTATGATCCTGACCTCCATTCTCTGGTTGAGGGATGCCACTCCCATCCCACAGCTTGCAGAGCTTTTTTTATGGACCATTCTGCAGATTGAGATTTCCGTTCAGTGAAAGAGTCGAGTCGTCATAGGCCAGGCCCCTCAGGGTCCGTAATTGCCATTTCAGACATTTTACTCGACGTTACTTCTGTAGAAAAGATATTAGCAACTGGGACATTGCAAAAATCAGTGTTTATTGCAGGGTTAGCTGGTGACAGTTCTGCGGCTTCAGCAGCCTCCACCCAGTCTTTCGGCCTAGTCTTCGATGTGTTTACGTCAGCATCTATCAGTTGTGTTTTACTGACAAGATCCCTCTGACCTTCATGCTGTAACTGCTGAATGCACTTTCTTAGAGACATCTTTTTGAAAAGGAATTTCCTTTCTTCTGTATCGAGAATTTGTTGCAGTTTGGCAGTTTCTATTGAAATGTTAAGTGGCACCTTAGTACCTGCAATACCAATATTTTTTGGTTCCCATTCTGTAGATTCTCAATTGGTAGTGGATTCTGTCATTTCTATTGCCATTTCCATTGCTGTCGCAAATCCAGGAGATGCTTCAGATACAGATAAGATATTGTTTGTTGTCTCTTGCTCCATGCATTTTTTCCCAAAGACAGTTGTCTCTATAGCTACCAAGGCAGGGAAGAAGACCTGCTCCCCTATCTCCATCTCCTCCAGCCGTCTGTTCTCACCGGGATCCGCTGTCTTGGCAGCATGCCAAGATGACAGAGAGTCCCCCTGTAGGAAGAGTAGGGGAATTTTTTATTCAAAAACCAAAAACCAAAACAAACAAATTCATACAGCAGATTACAGAGTTAAAAAAAACACAGCAAGAAAATGAACAAAAAAAAATCAGCAAGAATCCTATCCAGAAAGCAGTGTCAACCATCTCACCACTCCACCCAATCAATATCAGACCACAATCGTGTACATTCAGTATCCCCAAAACATGAAAGCTCATGTTGATAAATAGCATCTAACTCTGCCTGTACTTTAAAAGACAGGTCAGCTAAGGCTAAAACTTAATTCCTCAGGAATTGCTGACAGCGACCTTGCCATATAACCCATTTAAGAGGCAAAAATAACATAAACAGTACTTTGTTCTATTTTAACCATCTTGCAGTTAGCTGATCATAAATTAAGATGTTATACTGTATGTATTCCATAATGTATCCAACATTTTCCAAAAAGGACGTATAAAAGAGCACTCAAAAAATAAATGGAACATAGTCTCCAACTGCCCACACTCCTGAATTAAACAGTTCCTGTCAGTGATTGCCTTATGCTTTTGATTTTTTTTTTTTTTAGTAGTTTTTGTTGACTGGGTAAGCGTGCTAGACAAATCCTGCCTATTTTCAGGCATGACCCGGGGGAAGGGGATACAGATGAATGCCAACTGACCTTGAACCAGATGAAGCTGTTGGTGGTATTTTTAGTGAATGAGGGAAATTTGGCCAGGACAACGGGGAAATTCCCCTACTCTTTTCAATAAGTACCATGGGATCTTTAACATCCACCTGAACTACCACCAATCCAGGCAGATGGGACCTCGGTTTAACGTCTCATCTGAAAGACGATTTGCCCAGACATTGAGCTTCACATGCCCACAAAGCCACAAAATATCCTTCATCTTAGGAGGGATCCTGTTATCCAACATTGCGTCAAGCAAATGTTTACACTGTACCTGGGGACTGACATTAAAAACTGGCTCCTTAAAGTAACAATTAACTAGGATTTCAGTATAAAATTGTTTTCTGTTAACACCCTGAAACCAACGTGACTTTATTTTCCATAATCGAACATATTTCAAACAGACTTGCACAATGTTAGGAAGAACCTTTTCTGCCACACTCCACCTCCCCATTCCCCAGGATGAGAAAAAGGCAGCCTTCCAATTAAGCACGGCCTGTGTCCAGATGTTAGAAACACCAGTAAACAAAGGATGTACTGTATATTGGTATAAAATAAAATACTAAAAAAGAACACAATTGGGTGAATTATATTCATCCTTCCCTCCTGCGATTTCTTTTGACAGGATTGAGTCTGCTGCCCCATAGCAGCTGGAAAAACAGACCCAGGACCTTTGTGTGCATAGAAAAAGGTACTGGAAAAATATGGGCAATATGCAGAAATATGGGCAAAAGAGACTGACGTAACAAAAAAATCCTTTTCTTCCTGGTCATAGACCATGACTTCCATCGTGCAATTTTGGCCTGTGCAATGGTAATCATTTCTTTGTAAATAATGTGAGCTGCATTCATTACACCAGACATTAAACCCCACATTTTAGTAGCCCTAGTAGATACTGGAATTGCAAAATTATCTGACAGAGGTGCCTGCCCCAATGCCAACACCTGACTTTTCTCCAAATTTATATTAATGCCTGTGGAAAGACTATTGTTGGAAAAAATGGCCAAGGCTCTAGTGCCAGAGGCCAGATCTCCCACTACCAAAACACAATCATCAGCATATGCTGAAGTTTTACCTAGAGTAATGCCACTCTGTGTGTGAATTGGGGTCATACGGGAATCAGCTTCTACTGTCTGAAGTAAGGGATCCATACTAAAGATAAACAACAGCCTACTAAGGGGACACCCTTGTCACACCCCATTCAAGAGGTACATAGGGGTCCCCAAGTGGTCATTCACCAGTGGCCAAATTTGAGCCTCGGTATATAACACTTGTATAATATGTATAAAAGTGTCAGGAATGCCATAAGGGTACAAGCTCTGCCAGAGATATTCATGCCAAACAGAGTCAAATGCTGTCTCTTGATCCACTGTCAGTAAATACCCCTCCAAAGTCATATCCAGACCTTGTTCGACAATTTCTCTGATAAACATTCAATTCTGATTTATATTACGGCCTAGAATTGCACATGTTTGTGCGTCCATCAGTAAGGTGTGTGCTACCGTAGCCAATCTTTTGTTAATAATTTTTGCCAGTATTTTATAGTTTTAGGTTAGCAGACTGATGGGCCTCCGATTCTTAATCTCCATGGGGTCCCCTTTCTTGAACAAAAAGAACATGACCCCATCCTTCATGCTAGCACCAAGTGTCCCATGGTGAGGAATAGCGTCCAATATGTCCTAAAACATTAGGCATAGCTGTTCTGAAAAAATGTTTATAAAACTCATTAGGAATGCCATCACTCCCAGGAGCTGTCCCATTCGATCGGGGTTTAATGGCCTCCTCAATTTCACTCTCCTAAAAGGGCTCACATAAGGGCATATAGTCTAAGTCTGAGAGCTGAGGCATAGTGAGATTCCCCGGGAACTCCTCTGTGCCTTACGACCCCTTTTCTGAAATTTCTGATCTAGATACTGCTGCACAACTAACTGGAGAGAGGCATTTTCTGTGACCTGTTGTCCTGTCTCATCCTTTAAAGAGGTCATCACTCTGTGTTTTAAATGATCCACATTACTCTCAAAGGAGTTCACATGGAATTTAGAACCCTGGGTCCAAACTTTTGCTCCATCTGCAAGGATTGTTCTCTATCATACTGATAGGAAAACATTTCCTGCTTTACCTCAGTAAGTTGCCCACTCAGGTACATCCCCATCTCCCTCATCTATGTCAGGAGTTCCAATAACCAAGCCCTAAGGCCAGGTGGTTCAACAAGATTCAATGTGGTGGTGGTGGGGGAGGGGCAAAGAATCTTCATTGAAGTGGCAGGGAAAATTTTACACTTTTTGAAGTGTTTTGGTGTCTTTTTATCTTTCACAGTGTTTACTTCATATAAATAAATCATGTCACGTCAAGAATTTATTCTTTTTTTTATTAATATTCTTAATTTTTTATTTTTTTTATATAGTTATATATATATATATATATATATATAAATGACAGCAGGAGTTCATCTATACAGTATTGCTGTTTTGTCTTATAATACATGGAATGTTCTTTGGGTTGGCAATTCATGTTTCTATAACATCATTCTGTTATATATCAAATGACACGATCACAATTCATATCTTACAAAAATTGGTCACTTTCAAATGGCTCTATCAGGGAACAAATGTTTCAGCCAGAGGTGAGATATAGAAAACCCATGGTCTCCATTGGTACTCAAATCGTGACATTCTTCCAGCTCTAGAAGCTACTATTCTCTCTAGATAATATATCTCAGTCATCAATGAATGCCAATCAGAGAGGGTGGGTACTTTAGCCATTCGCCATAGGTGAGTTATAACCTTTTTAGCTACTGCCAGGTACAGGTGTAACTTATTTCCACCTGGTGGAACTTTTCCATCTTCCCCAATATAAAGTAGAATCATCTGATTGGATAAATTAATTTCTGGTCCCACAATATTTTTTATACTCTTCTCTATATCTAACCAGTATTGAGTAACTTTCGGACAGGTACAAAAAATTTGTGTTATATTTGCCATTTTTTCTCTACATTCTCTCCAACAAAGGCCATACCTAATAGATACAAATTTAGCAATTTTGTCAGGGGTATAAAAATATCTACTATGACATTTCCATATATATTCTGACCAGTATGATGACTGTGATACTTTCATCGAGTGAGGAATAGGTTCCAACCATTTCTCATAAGTTATCTGAGTCCCTAATTCTGTATTCCATCTCCCTAAGATATCTTCAGTGGATTCCTTCCAAAAATCTCTTATTGCTTTATATATTTGTCCAATTAAATGAATTTGTTCCCTGCCTTCTATAGCGTCCCTTAAAAGGGACATCAACATAGGTATGAGAGAGGGCAGAGTATTTAATGCTAATTCTTTCTGTATAAATGACTGAATCTGTAAATATCTATAATGGTGTGTATGGGGAAGTTGATATTTTGCCTGTAGTGCGGCAATAGTCAATACTCCATTTACATCTAGGTATTGATATAACAAAACAGACCTTTTTTCTGCCATTTTTGATGGACCCAGACAGCACCTATCTCCGAAAGTACACTTTCTGTACCTATTAGTTTAAAATAACCAAAAACTTCAATTAATGTAGTAGACACCCTTAGCTCAAACCAAGCCTTTAATGTATAACAGGTTCCAAATGTAAAGTTTTGTAACTGTGGATAAGCGTTTTGGGGGGCAAATATAATAGGGATAATATTTACTAAATCATTTAGTATAAATTCAGTAAATTTCCATGGTTTTTCTACCTGAGGATTCAGCCATGTCATCACTATTTTACATGTTACTGCCTTACGGTAATCTCTAAGGTTTGGAAGATTACAACCCTCTTTGCCACTGGTAACAGTAACAGAGACCATGTGACCCTAAGCTGCTGTCCTGCCCACACAAATCTCGAAAAGATTCTAGCCCAGGATGCAAAGTACAATTGCGATGGAATAATCGGCAAAGTCTGGAAACAATATAATATCTTAGGAAATAAGGTCTTCTGAATAGCTTGTATTCGAGCTGAAAAAGAGAATACCTGATGTGTCCAATTCCAGACTAAATTCCCTATCTCTATCGATAGGGGCTCTAAATTAAACAGTTCCAAATGTTCTAATTTCTGGGGAATATTTACACCTAAATATTTAATCTGATTATTTCTACATTTCAGAGGGATCTGGTTCTTCAGAGACTGAGAGGGGATGAAATTTAAAGATAATAACTCTGTTTTTTGTATATTTATTTGGTATCCGGCTATCTCTGAGAACTTATCTATCACTTGTAAAGTAGCAGGAATGGACTTTTCTGGTTCTAGGAGTGTTAATAATACATCATCTGCATATAATGATATAGTAAAATCCCTCCCTCCTAAAGGGACACCCTGAATATTAGGATGTTGCCTTATGGCTTCAGCCAATGGCTCAATGTATATGGCAAACAGTAAGGGGGAAAGTGGTAGCCTGCGTTCCCTTCCCAGCTGTATCATTGAAGACAACTGTCCATTCAATTTAACATATGCCTTCGAGGTATAGATTCTCTGTATCATGCTAGAGAATTCCCCAGAAATCTAAACTTGCTAAAGTTTCCCATAAAAGGCCAACTGACGCTGATCAAAAGCTTTGTTCGCGCTCAAGGCTGAGCAACACTGCCTGTATCTGTCTCTGATTTAAGTGGTCCAACAAATGGATCATTCTACGTACATTATCTGTGGTTTCTCTGGCTCGAATAAACCCGGATTGATCTGAATTAATCAAATAGGGTAACAATTCCTCCAGTCTATGTGCCCATATGGACATAAATAACTTGTAGTCCATGTTTAATATGGATATTGGCCTATATGAAGTAGGCAGATCTGCTGGTTTGCCCTCTTTTAATATAGGTGAAATATTAGTGTAATCCCATGAAGGAGGAGGAGGTGGACTCTCCTGTTGAATTTCTAAAAAGGCCTTTAGTAGTAAAGGGGTCAGTTGTTTACTAAAAGTCTTGTACCACTTGGATGGAAATCCATCTGGGACAGGGGTTTTCAATTATTTACTTTCCTTTATAGCACATCTGACTTCTTCTGCTCTGATAGGGGCTTTTAATCTGCTTTCAATTTCCCTAGTTAGCTTTCTTACATACTAACATACTATTTGCCAGCAGATTAGGCCTTACGGTCTATCGAGTCTGCTCGAACCTAGATCCTTAGTTGGGTGCTGAGATCCTCCCATCCCTTGTTCTCTAGAAACCCCTATCATCCATCCCCACCGCCCCGGGACAGGCCATCATCTGATACATCCACTTTCTGTGTCTGTCCCACCCTCTCTTGAAGCCCCCACTGTGGATCTCTGAACCAGCTCACCAGGCAGTGCATTCCAAGGGTCCACCACCCTCTTGGTGAAAACCTCCTCCTCTTTCCCCTCACCTTCCACCTTCCAACTTCAAACCATGCCCTCTGGTGATACCTCCCTGCTTTAGTCTAGATCCCTCCATGTTTACCCTATTTATTCCCTTGAGGTACTTGAAGACCTCAATCATGTCCCTCCTGTCTCTCCTCTCCCCCAATGAAAACAGGCAGAGCTCCTCAAGTCTGTCCTCATAAGTCAAATCCCCTAGCCCTCGTATCATCTTTGCTGCCCTCCTCTGTACCCTCTCCAGGAGCTGTATGTCCCTCTTCAAATGTGGTCTCCAGTACTGTACACAGTACTCAAGGTGTGGTCTAACCAGTCCATTGTACAGCGGCAGAATCACTTCCTTTCTCCTAGAGGTGATCCCCCTTACGATGCATCCCAACATCCTGTTTGCCTTGCTAGCTGCTCTCCTGCACTGCTCAGAGTTATTCATACATGTATCCACCATGACCCCTAGGTCTTTTTCCCCTATTGAGGCCTCCAGCGCCTCCCCTCCCAGGGTGTACCTGTGTTTAGGGTTTCCCCGACCAAGATGCAACACCTTGCACTTGGTGATATTGAAATTAATTTCCATGTGTGAGCCCAGCTTCCAGGGTGTCCAAGTCTCGCAGGGCCACCCTCCCCTCTTCTTCCTCAACTACTGCTCCCATCTTGAGTCATCCGCCAAGAGACTCATTTCACACCCTATACCCTCCCTGATGTCCGATATGTGTATGCATTAAACAGGATCGGACCCAGGACCCAGTCCTGTGGTACCCCACTACCAACCTCTCAGGTTCAGAGCTCCCACAGACCACTACTCTTTGAGTGCATCCAGCTAGCCAGTTTTCAATCCATCTGACCATCAAAGGCCTACTCCTAACCTCATCAGTTTCTCCACCAGACCATTGTGGGGACAGAGTCAAACCTTGCTGAAGTCCAAGAATAATACATCCACAGGCTAACCCTGTCCAGTTCTGATGTTACCCATTCATAGAACTCCACAAGGTTGGTCTGACATGATCTACCTGGCACAAACCCATGTTGCCGACTATCCAGACCTCCACCTCCTCCAAGTACACCCCAATCGTTCCTTTAGAATACTCTCCATTAATTTTCCCACCACAGCGGTCAAACTGATGGGTCTATAATTACCTGGTACTTCCTCGACCCCCTTTATGGATTGGTACCACATGTGCTCTCGCCAATCCTAGGTACCCTCCTGTCTCAAGTGACCTGCTGAAAAGCTCTGCCAGGGTGCAGCCAGTATGTCCAGCTGATTCCATAGTACTCTCGGATGAATGCCATCCGGCCCAGGAGATTTGTTTTTCTTTGGGGCCTTGAGGGCTAACCACACCCTTTGGTGGAGATAGCATCATCTGTCCCTCCCTTACTGGTCTTTTTATCCTTATCCAGATGTGACCCCCTGGGGGTACCTTTCCTTCCTCTTGCTCCATTTCTGTTGCTCCCCTGATCCCTCCCTGCCTTCCATCCCTTCATGCCTTGTTTTGTAGATATCCCATCCCCTCCCTAGTGAACACAGAGGCAAAGTACTCGTTAAATACCTCTGCCTGGTCCTCGCCTCTTCCACCCACCTTCCTTCTGATCTCAATCTGCTGAGATGGCCCTTAGTTTTCTCCGCTCCCCAATGTACCGGAAGAACCCCTTTCCCTCCATGTATCCCTGTGCCAGCCGCTGCTTTCACTGGACGTTGCTCTCACCATACGGGTGACTTTTCTAGATGCAAGCTGGTACATTTCCTTATCCCTATCCCCTCTTGTTGTTTTATATTTTTGTAGGCCTTCTTTACTCTGACTGCTACCTGTACCTCACTGGACCACCAGCATGGCTTACGTGACCTTGCCCTTACGTTTCAACTTAGCGCAGATCCTGACTGCTTCCATGGAAGTCCCCATTTTATGACCTCCATCTCCTTTCCACACTTGTCATTGAGGTAATCCCTTCAAGTGATCCTTGAGAATATTTCCCATGCCCATAAAGTCTGCCCCTGAAGTCCACTGCCAGTGTCCTAGATCTCACCCCACCCCCATGCTTATTTGAAACCAGACAGTATGTGGTCACTCCCAGTCAGGGGTCCTGTACAGCTATGTCCCTTACCAGATCCCCATCTGCCAGAACCACATCCAGGACATGCCCTCCCTTGTGGGCTCCATCACATGCTGTGTTAAGAACATCCTGGAAGCCATCCAGCAGCCTCTGCTCCTTGGCCACCTTAGAGGACATGGTTCCCAGTTTGTACCTGGCATATTAAGGTCCCCCATCAACACTCCTTCCCTTTTGGACCACACTGGGCAATGATGTTGTCCAGCAAACCATCCTCTAGAACATCACTCATCCTGGGGCCTATAGCTACTCCCAGCTGACCTTATCTCCTGCTGGGGATCGTAAGGTGACCCATAAGGCCTCCACGTTTCCTCTGCCTCTTCTACCATAGCAATTTCTATATCATCTCTAATGAACATAGCCACTCTACCTCTGACCTCCTTTCTATCCTTCCTAAGCATAGTGTACCCTGTACATTTAGGTCCCAGTAGTGGTTTTGTTGGCCCATGCCTCCGTGACCGCCACACATCCACCCCCTCGAACAGCATGGCCTGGAACTCCGCAACTTGTTCCCAAGCTCCTGGCATTTACTAACACCAACCCCACCCCTTATCCCTGATCCTCTTTGTAACCCCACCCAGATTCCTTATACTTCCATCCTCCCCTGCTCCTCCTGAAACCTCCACCTCCAGTCTGTTTCCCCTCCCCTCTTGGGCTTAGGCTTCTCCCTCATCTCTGAGGAGGCTTGGTCAGCCCTCCCTCATCCCTTCCCCCCCTTACAAGTTTAAACCCCACCTTTCTTGTATGTAGTCAGCCATCCCCTGTTTAAGGACTTCCTTCCCTAATGGGGCAAGATGAAACCTGTCCTTGGCATATAGTCCCTTATCCTCCCAAACTCCATTCCAGTTCCCTAACACCCCCAACCCATTCTCTTCACCCCACTTCCTGAGCCAGTCATTAACCTCTGTGAGCTTCTTTTTTTTCTCCACTGAGGCCTTTGGTACTGGCAATATCTCCGAAAAGGAAATGTTGCATCCATTATCCCGACAGACTCTGGCAAGTTCTTGGAACCTTGCTTGGATTTCCAAAATGCTATTTCCCTCTAGATCATTAGTTCCCAAATGCACCAGGAAATCCGGTTTCCCTCCACAATCCCTAACCATTTCATACACCATGAACTTTGCTCTGTGCACTGTCAGCCCAGAGATACTCACTACCTTCACCTGGCTATGGCATCCACCCCCCTGTCCCTCCCAATGGATACCCCTAATCATCGAGTCTCCCAGTAACAGAACCTTAACACCGCCATCATCCTTATGGTTACCTCCACTATGCCCTCTCAGCCCCCTTCCCCCCCTTTATTCATGATCTCAATTTCATGGGAGTCTTCCTGCCTTATTAGAGACCCCCTTGTCACCCTCCCTTTCTGACTCCCTTGCTATTTTGCCCACTTAACTCAAACCCCCTCTGAATAGGTGTCCCCTTTAACCCTCTCTTATCTGAACCATTTATCCTGGCCCTGATGGTTTCCCCTTCCCCCACACCACCATCCTCCCCCCTTGTAATAGTACCCCTGCTTCCAGAGGTTCTCTGTGGGTCCCCTTTAGCTAGGGCCCCATCCTTGGTACTGACCTCCCAGCTGAAGGGGCTCCTCTCCCACCTCCTTGTCTCCCAGTTTCTCCAATCATGCTCTCCTCCTCAGTCTGGAATATGTTGCATCTCCCCATTTGCTTAACATATATATTTCCCTTCTCCCTCTGGGACTATGTCTATCCTTTCCATAGGTGGTCTGTGATGCCCTGGGTATCAGACTCCTCCCCGGCCTCTGTATAAGTTTCCTCATTTCCACCAACCCCTTCCTCCCCTCTAGGTTGCTTAGTAGCTCAAATTTTGTGACACTCTATATCAGCCTCCATCAAGTAACCGAGTTTCCCTGACTGCATCTCTAAACTGACCCTCTTCTTCCTCTCTTGCACTGTTCACCTTAGGAGCTCCCTTCCCACAGTCTGCTGTTTTAGGCTTCTGCACAACAGCCCCTCCTGACTCTTCCCCCTCCAGTCTCTTTGTATTCAGAATGTTCACCCTGTACACTTTCCTCTTAGCATCAACTTCCCTATCTAAGGGTCCTCTGTCCCTAATATCCCCCCTCCTGCTTGCTGTAACATAACGTCCTGTAATTTCAGAGCGTTGCCCCAGCCTCCCCTCAGCCCCACCCTTCTGCTGCCCATATCCACACCCCTTATCCTTGGACACCTCCCCCAGCTCCCACAGCTTACTCCTTAACCAATATACCTCACTCCTGATACAAGATAGCTGTCTACAGAGTGGGCAGCCCTCCCTCTCCAGGCCCAGTTTAGAATTATTGCCATCCCACAGCCTGTGCAGCCTACAACCCCTTCCAAAGATGCCTGCCATGGTGGAATATGGCCACCCTGATTTTCCCCTCTGTTTATAATAGCACACCCTTTCTCAGTCCCTTTCCCGAGTACAGTTTTCTCTATACTGACTGTAGTTATTTACAAACCCAATTTCAACCCCACCAATAACGTTCCCAAGTCTCACAAACACATACAGTCCAGTGTGTGTTCGGTCCCACTAACAGTGTATGTAAGCAGACATCAGGTACCATACGATGTCACAGGCTCACCAGCTCCTGTTGCTTCGAATTTCAGTCCCAAACAGAAATACTCAGCCCTTCAATCCCAACCCCCAGTGGCTTTTCAGCAACACATTTAAATTTCCCTCTAAATATCCCTGCCAAACAACTATCCACAAGCCACCAAAGTTACAATGTAACAGTTCTAATTCAAGGTAATAATTTTTAACACATAAAACTAATTTCACTTACAAACTATTCAAATATTTCAGATTAAAACAGAATATAACTCCAGCCCTCTTTCCTACCTGGCTGCTGCTTAAGCTCCCAAGTGAACAATGAAAGCCAAGTTAATTCCTGTTTAGAGACAAGGTAACTGCAGCTAATGTCCCATCCCCCAAACACCAGGCAAACAACACATTTAAATTTCCCTCTAAGTATCCCTGCCAAACAACTATCCACAAGCCACCAAAGTTACAATGTAACAGTTCTAATTCAAGGTAATAATTTTTAACACATAAAACTAATTTCACTTACAAACTATTCAAATATTTCAGATTAAAACAGAATATAACTCCAGCCCTCTTTCCTACCTGGCTGCTGCTTAAGCTCCCAAGTGAACAATGTAAGGGGGGAAAAAAATTCCTCAATTTTGTTAAATTCTGGATCTTGTGGTTTCTCATATAGCTGCCTATAATATTTCTGGAACAACTGCATTATCTGCTGTGAATTAAAAGCTCTTATTTTTCTCAATGGAGCCACTAAATGTGTTATGATTGTGGCTGTCCTATGTCCCTTAAGCCTCCGGGCTAAATTTCTCACCCCTTTTGGCCCTCCCTCATATCTATATGTTTTCAAGTAAAAAAGTGCCTGTTGTGTTTTTTCGTCTAAAAGTTTCTGGAGCTCAGCCTTTGTCTGATTAATCTGGGTTTGGGCCTCTGTAGTAATAGGGGTAAACTTTGTATTTCCCTTAATTTCTCATGTAATTCACCATATCGTGTTTCCCAATGTCTCTTCTTGTATGCTGAATACCAATTATCTCCTCCCGATCACAACCTTCAGAGTATCCCAAACAATTCTATTGGATGTCTCCTGGGATGAATTTTCTGCAATAACCTGAGGTATTTTTGAGTTAAAGCTGTCCCTAAAAGCTTTATCCTTTAGGAAGGATGTATTCAGGTGCCACCCAGTGGATTTACTTGGTATTTTAAAATCTAGCCTCAAAAATAGGGGAGAATGATCAGAAAGAAATCTAGGTCCTATAGTTAAATCTTGTAAATAGTCCAAATGTTCTTTTGAAATGAAAAAGTAGTCCAATCTTGAGTAAGAATTGTGTCTAGGGGAGAAAAATTTATATCCCCCAGAAAGAGGATAAAAATGTCTCCATACATCGATTAGACCTAATGCCCTAAGTTAAGAGATAAATAATCTTTGAGTTGATGTTAGCCTATATTTGGAAGGTGCAGAGGAGTTCAACCGAGGTGTCAAAGTTAAATTGATATCTCCCCCCTAATATAAGACAGCCATGCATAATGTCTAGAAGCTTTGCAAAAAATCTTTTAAGAAGACAAACTGATGTAAGAGGGGGAAAATACACGTTCACTAATGTGACCTTTGTCCCATAAAGGGTACCTTTTAAGATTACATACCTTCCCTCTGAGTCTACGCACTGTGTTTCTAAATGAAAAGGAGAGGTCCTAGGTATTAAAATGGCTACTCCGTGTCGTTTCCCTTTAGGGAAGGACGATGCATATACCCAAAACCTGCCCCCCCCAATTCAATTTTGCATGTTTGGTATCTGTTAAGTGTGTTTCCTGGAGGTAATAAAAAATCACTGGGGTGTTTCTTAACATATTGGAACAGTCTGGCCCTTTTGGTGGGGTTGTTAAGCCCATTTATATTAAGCGAGAGTGCTTTCACTATCTGAGTAGCCATCTTATTCCCTTATGGAAACATATTCTCTCCTGTTGTCCCCATTTTAATAATCCAGTTCCTGAAGGATCACCATACTGATGTTCCCCCCCCAAGCCATCTTTCTGAAGGTCACTTTTTTTGAAACATTTTATGCCTTTCCTGTCTAGATTTTTCTTAAACATCTCCTGCTGTGATCTTATCAAACTTTTTGAAATCTGAAGCAAATTATCAGTATATGTCTGACTTTCTTCTTGATAACTATGTACATACACTGTGTTCCAAATAATATTGACTTCCAAGGTAGGGGAGTCTAAAAATTTACTCCCTAAGTGTGCCTCCTGACAGTTTGAGGTCACCGGAGGATATCTGGTAATACCAAATGCCCAGACCTCCTGGGGATATACTACTCCCCTAATAAAAATAAAAGGAAATGTGCAGACAAACTAAATAAAAATCAAACTGTTAACTCAAAATATCCTGCCTGTCTGTCTTTGATTTGAAATGGGCTTCCCTGTTAGGTCTGGAGATGCTTCCTCCCCCAATAAATTGTTTGTTTTATTATTAACTAAATTCTGTAGTATACAACTAGGGCAGCTTTACTTAGGCCCTTATATCAATTTAGCCCTGAAAACAAATCAAACAGCCCTCAATAATCTGCTCTTTAAAGTTATATCTATTGCTTCCTTCAGAGCAATCGTCAGGGCCAGTTCAAACAGCCAGATTGAAAGTTTTACTTGTTTCTTTGTTATGGCAGAGTTTTCTGCAGGTAAACTTATTAAGCGTTCCTTTTCTCCGTCCAACTTCCTGTGAGAGAGTTGTCATCTAATAAAGATTCCAGTTCAGACAACTGAATTCCCAGTCCCTCTCATCAGTCATGCTCTTTCAGAGACCTCTATCCAGAAGAACCTTGAGAAATTTCAAGACAATCTACATCTTCTATCAGTCAGGTTCTTCCCCTTGCCGACTGGCGAAAATTTGCCAGGCTGCTCTGCGATTATGCATAGTTTGTGGAGCGTAGTCATTATCTACATAGAAATGGGTTTGTCCATAAAAGACCTTGCCTTTTCGCCATGCTGCTATTAATACTGTCTCCTTGACTGCGTAGCTTAGAAAAGCGCATAATAATAGATCGAGGCCTTGCATTCGGATCCGTAGGCCATGGGCCCAGTGCACAGTGAACTCTCTCTAATGATAATTGAATATCAGAGGGCAATTCAAGAGCTGTTTTGAGCAAATTAATAGTAAACTCTGTAATGTCCTGACCTTCTGAGCCTTCAGGAATGCAATATAATCTTAAGTTCTTTCTGCGAGCTCTATTTTCTAGATCTTCTTGTTTTTCTTGCAGTTGTACACATTGATCTTGTAAGAGCTGAATTGTATTCTCCATGTCATCTACTCTGTTCTGTACTACTGTTATCTGTCTCTCCAATGCATTGGATCGTTGCTCTAGGCTCACTACGTCTCTGCTAAGCTCTCTGTAAAGATCTTTAATTTTTGCATGAAACGATAATAGCTCCTTGTATATAGTATCTAACTTTATGTGTTTGTGTCTCACTTTAGTATTTGGTATGGTCATCTGGTCCTGCCGTTCTGCTGGCGCTTGAGAGTTTTCGGAATCAGAGGGCTCCTGGGCTTACATTGCTGCTCGATTTAATTCTGCTCACTGCTGCCCGTAGTTGTACTGTTTCTTTTATTTTTCTTCTCTAAGTTGCTTCTTACGTATGTCCCCGATATCTGGATCTTGTTTATTTTAATTTGTTTGTTGTTAAGAAAGTCAAATCGGGAAGATTAGCAGGGGGTATAGCAGAGCTCTGCGTTTATACCGCCATGCTGCTTGGAAGCCCAACCGGAAGTCAAGAATTTATTCTTATTAACAATAATCTAATTAGATTCATTACCTTGGATGGTGCTGTGCAGTACATTCCTTCTTGTACCCAGCATGCACAAATGCTGTTTGTCATAATCCCCCCTGCATCAGTTGACTGATACTGCTTGCATCACTCTTGTACCAGGTGAGACCAGCAATGCCAAGCTGTGTTCTTATAGTACTGTAGGTGCACAGAAGATGAGCTGACGAGCTTCAACAACATCTCAAAGCCAATGCATTTCTTAACATGTGCTCCCTCCCTGCCCCTCTTTTAATTTCAAGATGCCTAAATTTTGAGACCAGATCACAGACCAGAATGGGGGTGAGTGGTCAATGGGCTTGACCAACATAAGCTGATCAATGGAAGGGGAAGGGGTGGAGAGTGCAAAGGCAGTGAAGAGACAAGAAAATGGGCAATATCTTAAGCTTCCCAACTCTATCAGTGTTTAAAAAAAGTAAAAAATCTCCTACCAGATACCACACACAACAGCCAGAGGGCAGGAGGAGCTTTTAACATTTAATGGGCATATATAACAGCCATAGTTAAAAAGTTGCAAACTGTCTCAACCTTGTTTTTTTTTTTTGAAGGACACCACAGTGGAAACCGTAAACTCATAGATACATATACAATGATGGCAGAAAACTCTGGACAGTACTCATGTCAAAACTCCTAGACTCCTGGTCATCTGGCTCATGCCCACCACGGTCATAATTTACAGGCTGCTGCCACACAAGAAGAAACATTACATCAGTTGGCGTCAATGAACATAGTGTGCGTCAAGGGGAAGGAAGAGGATAGGGGTGCTTCAAAACCAGCAGTCTTGTCAGATTTATTTCCTTAATTATGAAAAAGGCAGCCCCTATTATTCCAGAGCAGCACTGACACATATCTTTTAGGAAGCACACTTGCTAATCAGCTGTCAGTACTGCTGATAATCACTACATTTTAGCCCTTTGGCAGTGGGTCAGATGAAGTTGTTTGCTGCAGAATCCCCAGCAAAACATCCAGATTGAATAGGTTATAGTTCGCAAACATTACACAAATCATAAAGCCACACAAACAAACTCTTGTTACAGCTAAACATTCTCTGAGCACAAAACACACTATGTGGAAGGGGTGAGGGCCTAAAATAATAAAAGTAAGTCCCAAGGTCACATGAAGTCACAGTCTACACACACTGCAAAAAACCATAAAAACTGATATTAGGCAGCAAACACAAATCAAAACCGCTCTTATTTAATAGGCAGCAGATGAGTGACTGAGGTCAATTGTCAAATCCAACTGTTTTCCGCAACAGTATGATCTGCAGTACAGATCAGACTGTTATGGAAAACGGCTGGATCTGACAATTTATCTCAGTCACTCAGCCTACGACCTGGCACTTTGATTACCCACAAAGGAAAAAAAATGAAATTCTCAGCAAACGCTAATCTGAACCACTCTGAATTAATAGGCAGCAGTGGCAGAACAAATCTTACCATTGTGGAAAATGGTGGGATTCGACAATTTACCTTGGTCACTCAGGATTTGGAACTTTGATTACCCACAAATAAATAAAAATATTAGGCAGCAAAAACAAATCAGAACCACACCACTCTTAATTAATAGGCAGCAGAACAGATCATGCTTTTGTGTAAAAAGGCAGGATTTGACCATGAATTTATGTAACTCCTAGGTGTCACTATCCCAAGGGCTACTACCCCTGCCTGCTTGACTATTAGCAGGTTAAGGGGCCTGGGTACTGAAATGGATGCCTTCACCCGGAGATCAGGGTTGTTAGTGGTCAAGCTAACCTGGACACAGCCCTCTGGGACACTGTAACCTCCCTCTTTCCCTTCTAGTGACCTGAACAATATACAATAATCACTTTCACAATGACCCTTATTCACCATGAAATTACCCACACTGTTTGCACTTACCACCAGGGCTGGTTCCTCTAGCTCGACCCTGGGGACCCCCTGTAAAACAAGGTTATGCACAGCAAATAGCAACAGTACAGTACTCTTGGCACAAACTGGAACCACAGTCAGGTTAAATGCAAAAAGAGTTAGATCTGATTTATTCAGGGGACTTAAACAAGGGAGGGGCGTAATCAGGTTGATTTGCTTAAAGGCTATATCAGTCAGACAGTTATGCATGCACTTCAGAGTCCCTACACAGTCACATGCTCTGGGTACCCAGATAGGAAGATGGTGGGCTAGCCAGGAACATTGCCCGGGGTAGGCCGGCTCACAGCTGATTGGTGCCCTGTGATGGAAGAAAGCAACATACACAACACACACTATTTGTAATCTGGAGCCAGAGGGCTCAGTTTGTGACAGAAAACAGAAAAGACAACAAAGCAATCAGATGACAACACTTTAGATTTAGCCATTGTTGCAGGGAGCTACCCTGATGTTTACTCATGATACCCTATACAGGACACAGGCAGGATGAAATCGAGACAGCAAGTTGTTGAACTGGAGTGCCAGGAGAAGCAGGACCCACATGAATCACCGTGGCGTTGTTCCTGTTCAAAGTATGAGCAGGGAGATGATCCTCAGGCAGGTCTCTCATTGATGGCTTTCTCTGTGCAGCGGGTAGTCTGGCTGGGCCAGTGTGGCAATGCCCAGGCCCAATGGAGATGAATGCGGATTTAGTCCGTGGGAGCTGGATGCAGCCTCCAGCAAGCAGAACACAGTTCAGTACACAGTGGGGAACTAAATCATGACCCACTAACAGCACACAGCACATTTATATGTAAGAAATTCTACTGTACCAGGCAGATTGCTATCCGGTCGCAATTACAGAGTCTCTGCACAAACCGGGAGTTCAAAGGTGGCTAGAAATCCTGACAGGTCGATCGCATTCAGCAAATGTTTGGTCTTCTTCAGGTTAAAGCTTGGTCACAGTTATGTGGCTAAATCATCCTCACAATTCGGATTCAGTCCAGATGAACTTCAGTTTCTCTCTCAGGGACAGCAGGCACACAGGCAGGCCAAAACTCAGCCCTTTCACAGTACTCCTGCGTGAATTACACAGTGGCTGCTGCTTGAATCACTCAAGCTGTTACCACTTTCACTTCCTAATTCAGACTGACTGAAACTGCAAGCAGCCTGGGACTTTCCTCAGGATCCAAATGGTTCGATTGGCTGATTCCTCTGTCAAGTCACAACAAGGGCTACCCCTCCAGGTTCATTTAGGCGCCAAAAGCCCAAAACTACAATTACTATAGAATTTTGCTCCCAAAAAGCCCCTGGGGATAGGCTCCATTTTAGAGTCCCCAAAGGTACTGATTGGCCCATTTCAGCAGTCCATGATGGTGGAGATAAACAGAAATGTCCATGCTGCAAAGAAGGCAGGTTAGACAAACTGCAATATTATTACTATTCTAATAAATGATCGGTAAACAGGTACATCTTCTAACAGAGCTCCCTCTGAACAAGTAGCAAAAGCAGAATGGAGCAATTATCTGACAGCCCTGGTGGGACTTGAGCATAGAAACACCCAGCCACCTCCCAGATTAATTATGACTGCAATCCAGGCAGCTCTTAAAGAGACAGTACACAGAGGCTATACAGGTCCTCTCTGGCAATACATTTAAACTGCTAAAACGCAGGACACCAGCCTGGCAGTGAGCATTTAGACAAGCTCAAGGAAGAGTTTTTTGGAACCCCCATTTGTAGGGGGGTTACATTTATTATCTCAGTCACTCAGGATCTGGCTCTTCTATTACCTGCTAACCAACTCCGTTTGACTACCAGTATGCTGTGTTCCCGCTCTAACTAGTGGCTGCTGTGTACTGATATTTCATTGGCTTAAATGAATAATTAATTAATTGCTTCCCCAGTATTACTTGCAGATTACACTCATCGCCATAGTAATACTGGGAGAAGCAATAAACAAATTCTAAATTCGAAGTTACATAGTAACCTGGTGGGCAGAGCTGTCGAGGACCCTCCACCTGCCTGCCCAGGTACCTCTGAAGAGCCGCCAGCCCTGCCGCAACCGCCAAAGTCCTGCGCCCAGCCCTTCCAGGAAGCCTGTTGACAGGGGCCGACCGCTGATATGCACGCCCAGAAAGAGAACCACGAGCTCGGCCGCACCCTGGTCCTTTGACCCGCTAAAGGCGTAAAAGCCGCCAGGTACGTTGTCACCGCTTTCCAGCTGCCGGTTGCCTCCAGATCAGTCTGCAGTGTTCCCTGGCTGTACTCCCTCAGGAAAAGCGGCTGTTTTCACCTGAACTGCTGGCCTTGGGGAACTTTCTTGGACTGGGACTTCTGAGCGCCACTTGCAAGCGCCTCCCTACCCGCCTCAGGTTAACTCCTGAGCAGATTCAAGACTCAAGTACTACAGCCCCTTCGGTGGCAGTTTTGTTTGGACTATTTATCCCTGGATTTAAGTAATTCTGGCCTTTTGCCCTGCTTTTTGCTTAGAGCGCATACCTGAGCTAATTTTCTGTGTAGTTAGTGCTCTTATACTGCCTGGTACTTGTAATTTATAGAGCCTAAGTCTTAACCTGTGGAGCTATCTTGTAACTAACTTAAAGCTTGACTTTACCTGACTGTATTGTGTATAGACCCTCTCTCTCACTGTTTTCTTTGGCTCCCCTCCCTATTCTCACACTCCCGCACTTTTTCTTTGTCCTCTGGCTGCGCCTTATCCCTCAGTTTCCCTTGCTTAAGTCTCTCCCTTGCTGCTCTCCTTAGGTCCTCTCCTAGCCTGCCGGGGCTTAGGAACCCGCCATCGAGACCCCCAGAGCCGTCGAGGACCCTCCACCTGCCTGCCCAGGTACCTCCGAAGAGCCGCCAGCCCTGCCACAACCGCCAAAGTCCTGCGCCCAGCCCTTCCAGGAAGCCTGTTGACAGGGGCCGACCGCTGATACGCACGCCCAGAAAGAGAACCACGAGCTCAGCCGCACCCTGGTCCTTTGACCCGCTAAAGGCGTAAAAGCCACCAGGTACGTTTTCACCACTTTCCAGCTGCCGGTTGCCTCCAGATCAGTCTGCAGTGCTCCCTGGCTGTACTCCCTCAGGAAAAGCGGCTGTTTTCACCTGAACTGCTAGCCTTGGGGAACTTTCTTGGACTGGGACTCTGGGCGCCACTGCAGCGCCTCCCTACCGCCTCAGGTTAACTCCGGTAGATTCAAGACTCAAGTGCTACAGCCCCTTCGGTGGCAGTTTGTCCCCCTGGCGCTTCTTGGCGCTCCTCCTACCTGGTCGACCCTTTAGATTTATAGCTCTCCGAGCGTCATATGACTAAGTGCCCACTTTCCCATTGGTCCCTTATACTCTCTCACCGCTGGGGGTGATCAACCCCTAACGTCTGTCTAAACTTTTCAAAATCCTCCTTGCGCCAAGAGTTCGTAACCTCCCCTGAACCAATTCGTCCTCCTCCTATCCTGTGTACACTGGACGGGTTCGCTTATATATACTCACTTCTAAGCTTCCTCTCTCATTAGCGCCACTGTTTTCCTTTCTCTTTCCCCCTATCTGCTCCAACTTAATTCCCAGGAACCTTGCTCCAATTATACCACTCCCCAGCTCACCCCTGCATTAACCCCTCAGCTGCACATTCAAAAGTGTTGGGTCCTAAGTGTGAATCATGTCCTTCTTGCCTACACAAGCATCTTGTCCCCATGGCAGACTGTATAGGATTATTGTCCTGATCTTCCTCTCCCTCCTCTGGGGCATAAACGAAGTCTCTTTGTCAGTATGCACTGACACTCTCAGAAGTCCCCCCTCAGCCACTGACTTCTGTTTCTCCAACCTCATGACTGCAGACCATAGACCGAAACCCTCCTGGGAACACCTTCTCCTCCACAAAGGCTGCACTTATTAAGCTCTGTCCTCCCTCAGAAATAAAAGGATGTGTTATAAGAATGCCCCAGACCTCCTTAGCACACTGCTCTTGTACCTAGCATCACTCCTGATAATACTTTCTGGGGATATTGAGCTGAACCCAGGCCCGCCCAGCAGTGGGGCTCCCCCGATTGGATCTTACAACAAATCCAAAGGTTTTTATATCACATATGAACATCAGAAGTCTCTTAAATCACCTGCCTGAAGTGGAAGCATGGCTCAATGTACATGATCCGACATACTGTGCCTGTCAGAGACCTGGCTGAAACCTGGAACACCTGATTCCTTGTGCACCATACCTGGCTACTCATTTATTCGGAAGGACAGACCGGGGTCAAAGAGGGGTGGAGGAGTTGCCCTCTACCATAAATCTCACCTGGATGTTAGTATCATCACTGACTCAAACCCCCAAACCTCAAGTGAATCAATGCATACGCTCCTGTCCCTTGGCTCTAAAAAACTTCACATAATCTGTATTTATAATCCACCCTCTGGGGGAGTAAATGGGCTTCAGAAAGCACTCCAGCTCACCCTAAAACACATCAACAAAAATGAAGCTATCATCCTTGGTGATGTCAACTTGAACTGGCTAGGTCCTTCGCACAATTCCCTGGCTTCACTAGTGCAAGGTCTAAACTTTCATCAACAAATAACGGAAATCACTAGACTGTCTGGGCCACAGTCTGGCACACTTATTGACTGGATCATGACAAACAGACCTGAGCACATGACCTGCTCTGGGATCTTGGCAGATACTATCACTGATCATTCCCCTATCTACTGCCAGTGGAGGGCTGGTCAGCCACCCCCCCACCTCGGCAGGTCACTTTTACGAATTTTGAAAACTTGGATACAGACTCCTTCCTCCGGGACATCTCAAACATTGACTGGTCATATATATATACGGACTGAGAATGTAGAGAATGCCTGAAGCATTCCTACAACATTACCTCCTGTACAAAACAAGCATGCTCCAAAACCACGCGTAGAGTCAGGGGTAAACAAACTAGATGGCTACACAAGGATCTACTAAAACAACTAAGGTACAGGGACAAGCTCTGGAAAACCTTCAAAAACTCTAAATCGACTAGAGACTATATGAAACTACAGGCAAGAAGAAATTCTTGCAGGAAAAACATCAGGCTGGCTAAAAGCGTGTACTATCAGAATCTGCTAAAGAACTCAGCCCATGACCCCCGTAAATTCTGGGGCCACATAAAAACCTTCCTGGGGACACCTCAATCAGTTACACCCTCTGACATGGTAATAAGTGGCTCTCATTGCAATAACCCCATCACCATAGCAAATGCCTTCAATAGCATGTTCTCAGATCTCTCCCCCATACCAGCACTCTGCCACCAGCAGCCTCCACTGCCGACACTGTGCCTCTTACTGACCCTGCCACCCCTGCCAGTGATCAAAAACCTATATCACACCTCCTCTATTTCAAAGCCATCACCAGCGCTCAGGTTCTGTACCATCTAAAAAAACTATCAGAATTCACCAGTCCTGGCTCTGACCAACTTGAACCTTGCCTTTTAAAACTAGCTGCGCCTTGTATCTCCAAACCTCTGGCTAGAATTTTCACCTTATCCTTCACCAGCAGTGCAGTCCCAGAACTATGGAAAAGGGCCAGGATCTCCCCTATCTTTAAAAAAGGGAACAAGAAAGATATCTCTAATTACAGGCCTATTGCAATATTATCCCCTCTCAGCAAAATCCTTGAAAAACTGGTTGCCACACAGATCCAGGAATTCCTTGAAACCACTAAACAGCTCAACGATGCACAACATGGATTCAGGAAAAACCACAGCACTGCGACGGCTCTAGCTAAGTTCACCACTGACATCCTCACTGGCATGGATCAAGGAAAGCTCACAGGGGCTGTCTTTATTGACCTAACCAAGGCATTTGACCTTGTTGACCACCCCCTGCTCCTATCCACCCTAAGCAAAATAGGCTGCTCCTTCCCTGTGCTTGAATGGTTCAGGAGCTACCTGATCAACAGGTCCCAGGCTGTTAAATTCAACTCAGCCATCTCCTCCACTGTGGAAATGAACATTGGAGTGCCACAAGGCTCCATTCTGGGTCCTCTTCTATTCACTCTATTCATCAATAACCTACCAGATGAAATACCAGCCTGCTCATCGCTCCTCTACGCAGATGACTTAGTTATCTATGCCAGCTCACCCAATGTAGAGCACATTAACTCCTCGCTAAATAGTGCCTACTCTAGTGTCTAGAATTGGTTAAACTCCCACCGCCTCATTCTGAATTCCTCCAAAACTAATGCCATGCTACTAGGCACCACTCAAAAGATCCATATGTGTTCCACTCCCCTGAGCATCATAGATTTAAACGGCGATCCTCTGCAGACAGTCACCACCTTTCATTACCTGGGCATCCTACTAGACCAATCACTTGATTTTAACCTTCACATCCAAGCCACATGCAAGAACGTTAACTGCAAGTTAGGAGCTGCCTATAGAACAAGTTATATGCTCACCTCCTCCGCTAAGCTTGCCATAGCCAGAGGGATCCTGCTACCAACGCTTACCTACTGTGCGCCCATACTTACCTCTGCCCACAAATCTGCACTGCACAAATGGGATGTAACCTATAACAACATATGCCGATATGCCTTACAATCCCCACAGCATCTTCATCACTGCCAGCTATATAAGGACCTTGGGTGGCTCTCCCCCGCGGCCGTCAGGAGCTACTTCCTGGCATGCCTAAATGACTCTATACTGAGACAAAGTCAGCCTGCCACCCTAGCGAAGCTCCTTCTTCCTGTGATTCCTAACCGCACGCTCAGATCTGCTGACAAAGACCTGCTGGAAATTCCCCGCTGCCGCACCAACAAAGGAACAGGCTCCTTCCAACATGCAGCCCCCAAGTTATGGAACCAGCTCCCTCTGGACCTCAGGCAAGCACCCTCCTATCCCTCTTTCAAACGGGGATTGAAACTACACCTGGCTGCCACAGATCCATGCACCTGCTTTGATCCTTCCTGATTCCCGTACCTTCCCTGCCCCTACTCCCACCTCCCTGCTACTGGTCTCTTTACCTCCCTCTTTTGTTCTCTCTCCCCTGACTCCTACCCCTCTCCTCAAACTTCATTATCGTTACATCATGTATAAGTTTTTATGAATGCATGCACTTATCTTCTACTACCTATATTTACTGTATATTATGTACTGTTTTTATCCTCTGCGCTACCTAAACTCTGCCCAAACCTACTTCAGGTGGATGTTGGTATTATAAGGCCCCACCTCCTCCCCCCCTCACTTGTCCTCCTTTACCGCTTTAGACCCCAGGCTAGGGACTGTCACCTTGCCTCTATGCCCAACCTCGGAACCACGAGCCCGGCCTCACCTTCCCGCTTACTACCGCTAAAGCCGTATTTTAATGCCGCCTTTCCTACCCCCCCCTTTTTTTTCTTCTTCATCCCTAACGGCAGGGACATAAACCTGGTGTCCCTCTATCCTGCCGGAGGGATCCTCTCTTACTTCCCTTGGACCCCTTGAGGCTGCACGGGCTGGCTGCTGACGGCCGTCAGTTTATGGCACCTCTCACCCTTCCCCCGTCTCTTACCCTCTGCGCTACCGGGGCTCTGCCCATACTTACCTTAGGTGCACGTTGGCTTTACTGCCTCCCTTCCCCTTCTCTTATCTACCTCTGCCGATAGACGTTAATGGTCAGGACTGCTCCGGTCCTTATGCCCAGTCAAGGAACCACCTGCCCGGCTTCACCTACCCACCTTCTACTGCCAAAGCTGTATCCTTAGCCGCTTTTCTCACTCATCCATCCCTCCCCTTTTTTCTACCCCTGACTGTGGGGCCATGAACTTGGCATCCCTCTAGCTGCCGCCGGGATGTTCTAGGCATCCCCCTTACTCCCCCTGGGTACTCTGCTTGGCTGGCTGTCGAAGGCTGCCAGGTCTTGTTTTCCCATTACCCCTCCCCCTGTCTTTCCCTGCCCGGTTGGGAACCCCAAACCCGGCAGTCTCCCTATGCTCTCCTTGGGATAGTAGCTAGCAGTCCCCCGAGTCCTATACCCCTTCCTTACCTGTCACTGTTACATTTACTCCCCTGAAGCTGCTCTTGGCCTACTGGTTATGCTTAATATAGACTAAACCATGTTAGACTAGTTGAAACCGTCTCTCTATATGACTAGGAATGTACTATGTATGGTTGTTTGCCTAAGTTGTATTGTTTGCCTCCATGTGTTATGCTGTATTGTACTCTCCCGGGTCGTTTCTGAAAATAGTCACCTGTTGGCTAGAGCACTTACCCAGTAAACAAAAACAAAATAAATAAAATAAATATAACAGCATGGACGGTATTGGCGTCATGATATCGGTATATGATTGGTGATCATAAGCAGCTGATTGTACCGCACAACTGAAATTTACATTTTTGTGCTGCATATATTGATTAATAATAATATATACAGGCCATGTATACATAAAAAAAAAAACATAGTGTCAAAAAAGTGGAGGGGCCGGAATACACATATGGCCCACCCAGGAATAAGAGTGGGGGGGGTCCATGGCCTGTCAGGCGCCCCTGATTTAGTCGCTCCTGCCTAAGACCCAAATATTTACAATATTTAGACTGAGCCACCTTGTGGGATACTTGTATCAATAAATGTTTCAGATCAATTTTGGTATCTTCCCACCACTCTATTAAGTTGTCATAAAGACATTCAACTGATTGTCTGGCAGCCAATAATTCCAACACCTCAGTTTTGACAAAATCCTCTTGCAAAAGGGACATATTTAATTTCTTGTACCCCCTACCAGGCTGAGCTTGGTTAGGTCAGTGACTGCTTGCACTGTAATAAGGTCCGAGGTATCCACAGGCAATATCTTAACAGTACTTACAGGGGCCCACTCTTGAAAAGACAAAAAATCAATATGAGTGGACAAGGAACCTTTATAAAAGGTGTGCATGAGGAATTCCTGCAATGTCCTACGCACCCTTGAAACCAGAACATTGTAAAATAGTTGTAAGCAAATTTGTGTCACAAAAATGTTATTAGTTTTTCTCCCCCAATCCTGTTTCGCAAATCCAAAATTAATATGTCCCCCCCCCACAAGGTTAATCTGGAGGTGTGTAGAAAAGGCTCAGTCCAATGAAACAAGTTAATCCTATCGGCCTTACTATGAGGAGCATAAGTATTAATGAGATGGAGAGGTGTGCCTAAATAGTGAACATCTACAATTAATACACGTCCTGGACAAACATCCACCACCCTGTTAATTTTAACTTCCTGTCCAAAAAAGAGAATCCTTAGTGCAGTACACAATTCCTTTCCAACAGACCATTGCAAAGACCCCCACCTCCACTCCACTCCCTCTGAGCTAACTTAATATCAGGTATGGAATGAAGACAGGAGTCCTGAAGGAAAATTATATCCCGCTGAAAATCATGCAACAAAGAGAAAGTAGCTTATCTTTTAACCACTGACTTTATACTGTTTACATTGCATAAAGTAATGGTTAGTGATGCCATGAAGGAGAGAAAAAGAAACAACCAATAAATGAAGGAATATCACATGACTGACCAGTTCATTTTTTTCTTTTTGTGTTTCTTGGACTTCATGACAACCCCTTGTATAAAATCCATGGCATTCCCTGGCTGTGAAGATGCCACTGATGAAACAGCAGAACCCCTTCAGATTTAGCCCAATCCCCAGTTTGCAAAACTGAAAAGGGGTTCTGTAATTCAAAGTTATACAATGGCTTCTAAAATCCTTTCGTCTGATTGGCTGACTGGCACAATTTGCTCATTGTAAATCCTGGCATTACCAACGGGTAGACGTGCCAGTCAGCTGAATGTGCCCAAAATCAGTGCAACCCCTGAATTAAAAAAAAAAAGCCACCATCTTGTATTGCCGCTAAATGGCAATTCCCGCTACAGCCGCCTAGCAGCTTAAGACACTTCAAAATTAAACACACGATAGCGGTGGTTAAGTCACTGACGGCAAAGCGCAACACATCTCTCCTCCATTATCTGACTAATGCTCCACATTTAAAATTTGCAGTCACACATTGCAAGTTGGTTGGTTTTGCTGCGAATCTCTCCCGAGTGCACCTGCTGCCAGCCCGCCACGGTGCGGTCACCCAGATGTTCTTAAACATCTGGAACCATCCCCATTCTGCTAAAAAAATACTAGAAAACTATGACCAATACTGAACTGGGGAAAGTATTTCAGAATTTAAAATGAGGGCTGAAAATGATGTAAATCATGACCGAAAAGCAGAGCTGTGATACTTGCCATGCGTCCATGCATATGCGTAGGCACATGCCCAGTATCATGGCTTGTTTTTTTTGGCTGTGATTTCCATACCTTCTAACGACCATTTTTAATTCAAAAACACTTTCCCCACAAGTACAAAAAAAAGAATAAACTGGCACAACCTTCGGCTCAACGGACAGGGTCACTATAAAAAAGTAAGCTGGAAGATCTTACTGTTTTTTGTGTATTTCGGGGACGGAGGCAGGCAGCAATCAGAGGCACCACAGACCGCAGTTCAAGATAGACAGGGGGGTTAATGGTAGCGTTGGAGAGAGAGGGAGAATGACAGATTGTGCGCGCGTGCGTGTGTGTGTGTGTGTGTGTGTGGGGCAGTGGGCCGGGCTGAGCAAGAGGCAGCAGAAGAACTGATTGGCAGACTTTCCTTGGACTACACTGCATTTAAAGCAATAGATGTCTAAAACTATTTTTTTCTGCGGAGGAATATCTACAGTATTTTTTCAATATTTCAACAAAAATAAAAAAAAATTCCCACCAAAGTCTTTCCATTTTACTTATGGGGATCATTGTATAATTGCAGTAAACCACTCCAGGGTATGGGTGTTGCTGGGTTTACCCATGCCTGGCGAAGTTTGGTCACTTGGCCAAACCAGGCATGGGTAAACTCAGCATCATCCGCACCCTGCTGTGGTTTATTGCTTAAATCTTTGTCCTCCAGCAACTCTTTAGAGACAGGAGGTTGTTGGGCTACTTTTGACCTGGTCACCATCTTGAAAAGACCCCCTGTAGTTGATGCGGGGGGGTGGCATACTAGAATCGGAAGAAGGAGGTGGCCCTTCAAGTGGAGTGGTATGTACCTCTGGTTGTGTGTGTGGGGGGGACTGCTGAAACCTCCATAGCTACTACCCAGCCCACTCCAGATTAATTGCTAGAGCTGAAGTAGGAGAGGGGGGACTACATAAGTGCTATCATGTGGGGTAAGACTCCGGAGCCTCTTGTCCCAGGGCACAGTCTCAGCAGTAGTGTCATCTTGAACTGGATCAGTAATCATCTTCAATCTCTCTTTCTGAGCCAGAGCCACATAGACATCTTGCTCTGCTTGTAATGCCATATCTAGGCTATTATGTGAGGCTCAGCTACAATTATGGAAGGTGTGGCCATGCCCTTCGCACAAATTGCATTGCATAGGACTGGTGCATTATGCACTATTATGACCCAGTACGCCACACATGCCGCACTTCAGCTTGTCGCAGACATTGCTTAAGTGTCTGGTGTCCCCATAGTGATAGCAGGCCCGGGGCTGGCCTGCATAGAACACCACTCCCTTATCCCATCCTAAGAAAAAAACATTTGATAAATGCTGAGTTTCCCCATTTTCTTGCTTCAAAGTGATCTTGTACCTCTTGCCCCAGTCCAAAAGTGTTCAACATCCAGAATGGGTTCCAGGAATCCATTAATGGTAAACATTTGTTTCAGATATGTGTATATATGTTAATACCACCCCATGCTTTGTATAAAATATTTTGAGATTCATAAAGTATAACTTTTCTGCTAGCTAGCCTCAGCACGCTGATACTTTCACTCTGTACCATAAAGCCTGTAAGGTTCTGTGTCTGTTCTACATAATATTTATACTTAATAATGCCTTGCCTGTGCTTTGTACCATAAATGCTGTGCCTTATTCTGCATATTTAACAGCTACCTTGCTTCTGTACTTAGCATAATTTTTTTCCTATTTTTGTAATGCTTTGTTTTCTACCCCTCCCAGGTCAACCCTGAAAAAGGGACTGCAATTGTCTCAGTGGACTTATCCGGTCACCAAAATTCAAATAAATAAATAAATAAACCAGAAAGTGATATCTGCAACATTAACCCCCTCATTCTGGAACAACACCGTGATCCGCTTAAACAAGGGTTTCGTTACTGGAATAGCCAAAAAAGGCTGCCACATGGGGGAAGATTTCAACAACTTATACTGCTTCCAAAATTGGTCTAGACCAGCAAGGTGCTTAAAACTGATGTCAAATACTATTTGCCAGCAGATTAGGCCTTATGGTCTATCAAGTCTGCTCGAACCTAGATCCTTAGTTGGGTGCCGAGACCCTCCCATCCCTTGTGCTCCAGAAACCCCTATCATCCATCCCCACCCCCCCCGGGACAGGCCATCATCTGATACATCCACTTTCTGTGTCTGTCCCACCCTCTCTTAAAGCTCTCCACTGTGGATCTCTGAACCAGCTCACCAGGCAGAGCATTCCAAGGGTCCACCACCCTCTCAGTGAAAAACCTCCTCCTCTTTTCCCCCCTCACCCTTCCACCTTCCAACTTCAAACCATGCCCTCTGGTGATGCCTCCTGCTTTAGTCTAAAGATCCCCTCCATGTTTACCCTATTTATTCCCTTGAGGTGCTTGAAGACCTCAATCATGTCCCCCTGTCTCTCCTCTCCTCCAATGAAAACAGGCAGAGCTCCTCAAGTCTGTCCTCGTAAGTCAAATCCCTAGCCCTTGTATCATCTTTGTTGCCCTCCTCTGTACCCTCTCCAGGAGCTGTATGTCCCTCTTCAAGTGTGGTCTCCAGTACTGTACACAGTACTCAAGGTGTGTCTAACCAGTCCATTGTACAGCGGCAGAATCACTTCCTTGCTCCTAGAGGTGATCCCCATATGCATGCATCCCAACATCCTGTTTGCCTTGCTAGCTGCTCTCCTGCACTGCTCAGTGTTATTCATACATGTATCCACCATGACCCCTAGGTCTTTTTCCCTGTTGAGGCTTCCAGCACCTCCCTCCCAGGGTGTACCTGTGTTTAGGGTTTCCCCGACCAAGATGCAACACCTTGCACTTGGTGATATTGAAATTTAATTTCCATGTGAGCCCAGCTTTCCAGGGTGTCCAGGTCCCTTGCAGGGCCAACCTCCCTCTTCTCCCTCAACTACTGCTCCCATCTTGGAGTCATCCATGAAGAGACTCATTTCACACCTATACCATCCCTGATGTCTGATATGTATGCATTAAACAGGATTGGACCCAGGACCGAGCCCTGTGGTACCCACTACCAACCTCTGTAGGGTTCGAGGCTCCCACAGACCACTACTCTCTGAGTCGTCCAGCTATCCAGTTTTCAATCCATCTGACCATCAAAGGCCTACTCCTAACCCCATCAGTTTCTCCACCAGACCATTGTGGGGGACAGAGTCAACGCCTTGCTGAAGTCCAAGAATAATACATCCACAGGCTTACCTCTGTCCAGTTCTGATGTTACCCATTCATAGAACTCCACAAGGTTGGTTTGACATGATCTACCTGGCACAAACCCATGCTGCCGACTATCCAGACCTCCCACCTCCTCCAAGTAAAACCCCAATCGTTCCTTTAGTATACTCTCCATTAATTTTCCCACCACCGAGGTTAAACTGATGGGTCTATAGTTTCCTGGTACTTCCTTCCGACCCCCTTTATGGATTGGTACCACATGTACTCTAGCCAATCCCTAGGTACCCTCCCTGTCTCAAGTGACCTGTTGAAAAGCTCCATGAAAGTAGCAGCCAGTATGTCCAGAATTCCCATAGTACTCTCGGATGAATGCCATCCGGTCCAGAGATTTGTCTTTCTTTAGGGCCTTGAGGGCAAACCACACCCCTTTGGTGGGGATGGCATCATCGTCCCTCCACCTTACTGGTCTTTTTATCCTTATCCAGATCTTGACAGCCCTGGGGTACCTTTCCCTCCCTTTTGCTCCATTCTGTTGCTCCCTGATCCCTCCCTACCGCTTCTATCCCTTTGTGCCTTGCTTTGTAGATATCCCATCCCCCTTCCTAGTGAACACAGAGGCAAAGTACTCATTAAATACCTCTGCCTGGTCCCTTGCCTCTTCCACCCACCCTCCTTCTGATCTCAATCTGCTGAGATGGCCCTTAGTTTTTCTCCGCTCCCCAATGTAGCGGAAGAACCCGGGCATATGAATCAATGTGTAGACCTCATAGGCATAGAACATCATGCTGTCCTTCAGTAAGGTACACTTCACAAAATGCCTATCAGGGAGATCATCCATACTCCCTCTGTATTTCAATTGGACTGCATTTTGTTTTTTGGCTGGTTCAGCAGCCATCCTTGATGCCCCAAGGAATAGTCCTTCACGCACATTAGAATGCCATACATTTGCTAACAGAGGCACATGGGCCTCAGGAATAGTCTCCTGCTCCCTACAGTCAGTATGGGGCAGGGAAGTAGACTGACTGTCTGTCATAGCTGGCTGTTGAGTGGCAGGAGCCCCCACATGTGCTGGAGGAGGCACTCGAGCCTCAGAAATTACCTCCTGCTCCATACGGTCAGTACTGGGCAGGGAGGTAGCTGGATCATCTTCCATAGCCGGCTGCTGTGAGGCAGTAGCTGTCATCAAGTTTGTGCAGTCAGTAACCCCTGCTGGGGGCAAAGCATCTCCTTCCATACGCATAATGGTCTGTAAAAGCCGAGGACTGTGGAAATCTGCTTTGGGCAACCCAGGAACCGCAGCAGGTGGGGGAAGGCTGGCCTGGTGATACTGAAAACTCCACACAGGAAGCGTGTGTGGAAAGAGTCTCCTTGCATAATTTTCGAGGCCAGAGGTGCTGCCACTGTAGCTGAGGATGTTAGCATCCCATCCCTTCCCATCCAATGTTTTCACCCATCCAGTCCCTTCAAGGGCGCTGACACCCAGGCTGGTGTGGTCACAGTAATCCCTGCTTGTACAGGAGCTGCTGAAATGGGACTAGTGGTTAAGGCAGTCTTATGTCCCAAACTTCCTCCAGAGTAACCTACAGGCCCCATAACTTTCTTTTTTTGTCTTTTGGTGGTTTTACATTTTCCTGCCCCAATATTCAATTTTACTTTTGGAAAAACCGTCCGCCCTTCCGACAACTCCTGCACCGGAGATAGCGGCTGGGCAGGTGCACTAGTCTGAACAGTCTTCGTAGCCCTTAGGACATCTTCCTCCTCTGTTACTGTGTCTCCATGCCCCAAGTGACATTCCCCTGATTGCACAGTACCTGTGGTGTCCATGTGCTGAACTTCTGTAATTTTCACACCCGCATCTGTAGTGGTAGTTGCTCTGCCTTCCGAGACTTCCATGTCTTCCTCTGAATTCTCCTGCGACACCAGGCCACCTCCAGCATTCTCCAGCAGCGCGCCGGAACCCAAGTCTCCGATTACTGCCAATCCAGCCCCATTTCTATGAGGCGCATGTGATCCGTCCTGTTGTTGCTTCTGAATATGGTCACGGAGCAGAGCTTGTCGTGACACAAATTGGCTTTCCTCTTCCCTTAACAATTTCTCCAAGTCCTCCATGGAATCAATACAGATGCCCTCCTGTTCTTCTGGTTGCGAGGTGCAAATGGCACCACCATTCTCCTCCTGCTGCTGGGAACTACTCGGTTCTATACATAAGCCACTCTGCCGTTTTCAGCTCCACTCATTTCAATAGTAGTCATGTTGGTCTCAGAATTGTCCGAGGCAAGGGAGGATAACCCGCTCCCTAACCTCTCCTGCATCCATGCAGGTCAAAGTCATAAATGGACTGGTCATCCTCAAGAGCTAGACAGCACCCTCTCCTGCAGAGTAAGGAATTTCCCTAGTGTCCTGGAGAAATTCCCCCCATTTACTTAAATACTACCAACAGCTTAATCTGGTTCTGTAAGTCAGTTTGTATCTGTATCTTCCCCTTCCTCCAGGAAAAGGTTGAAAATAAGCAGAATTGCCTAGTCCTCTTTTCCCGGTCAACAAAAACTAAAATAAATAAAAATATGCTCTCAGGTAGGGAAAACATCTAGCCCCGGGTTCCTCAATCTGATGTCAGAGAGGGGGTACTCCCTTCCTCGACCACTGGAAGTACCTGCACTAAAGCCAGGGTATCTGCTGCAGTAGATTCCCCATAGGGTGGGAGCCAGGGATGGGAGTCTGTGCTGGAAAACTACTGCAGTCACCTGGTGCAGTCAGCTTGGATGTACTCCCAGAATTAACTGCTGAGGTTCGAGCCCAAGGCTGGCCTCAGAGGCAAGCATAGCCATGTGCTACTGCCCATACTTCTGTCAGTTTATTCAGGACATGCATTATGTGTAGCAGCTGTAACAGAACATGCTGCACTGTATTCTCCAAGGAAAGCATGTTACTTAACTCTCTGTTGATTTCAAGTTGTTTGTAAACTGTGCACAAAGTTAATTAACAGTCTTCTGAGTCTAGCTGAGTCACCAGGAGTGGAGTACTGAAATTAGTCTGTTTTCCAGGAAAATATCATGTCCTTTTGTTGCAAACATATAATCTTGTTCATCCTTTTATGCTACAGTAAAGGGGGTGGGGTGGTGCCATAAGTTTCTCCTTGCATTTGATTTAAAATGGGTGCATTTTGTATGCTTTATTTTGACTGACGTGGGGCCTTTGCAAAAGAGTCTATGACTCAAAGGATTATAATTCCGATTCTATAAATAAATAAATAAATATTTCTGAAAAGTGCAGATGAGCATGGGTATCACTTTTCACAGAGTGTCACAAGCATGGTGTCAGTGCTGCGATAACCTCACTTCCTGGGTAGTTGAAGGCCTTAGGCTATACCTTGGGTTTCAAAGCCCAGTCAAAACATTTGGTTATTGCAATATTGCTGTACACCTGATTCTGGGTTCCTTACAGAACCCCCTTAAAAGAGTCCCATTTTGATATGAACCCAGCTAATCTGGTTTGGGAGGATACTGGGCCTATAATGGCATACAGTAAAAGATTACATGACCATACTTTTGTAACAATATCTACTACCAAACTGTTTCTCACCTGCTATGAAATGATGGGGTATTAATCACTACTTTAATCATGTCTGTAAAATAAGTTTGCGTAATTTAGCCAGGTGTTCTACCTGTGCCTACACAGGAAGGAGGGAAGCCAAATGGTATTGAGGCACCCTCAAGCTGCCAGTGGGTAAATCACGTAGTTGCCAATCCGTTAATTGTTTGAGCATTATAGCTCAAAATTAACAAGACCAGCAACATAATTGCTAGAAAGCATTTCAACCCAGGCAGTCCCATTCACAGCATGGGGGCAGGGGCTCTCAAGTCAGGGAGAAAGCAGTGGTAGCAGAATAAAATCTATAACAATATTACTCTTCTTGTACCCTAATTATCAAATAATTTAATCCGGTGTAATTGCCTTCCAAGTGCACGTGGAGACCCAAACTAGCTACAAGTAGAGTACAACACAAAATAAAACAAAGTCAGATATCAATGATAGTCATTGAGTGTCCAGTGGACTGCTCTCCTCCTCTGGGGAGGGGGAGAGGGGGGCAGCGACCAGTGGTGACCAAGTTCAGTCTTCCATTGTGTATGGCCTGACCTCATGTCTCTACCCTGGGGGGTAAGCCAGGGAGGAACACCGGCAGTTTGGGGTTCTGCCAGGAACTGATGCCAGTCTCTGTCCCTCTGATTTCTTCCTACCCCCCCATAAGAATTGCCTTATGTCTGTACCATGCATTCTTGAATTCTCCCACAGTTTTAGGCCCTACAACCTCCTCAGGAAGGCTGTTCCATGCATCCACTACCCTCTCTGTGAAAAAATACTTCCTCACATTGCCCCTGAACCGCCCCCCCCTCTATCTTTAAATTGTGTCCCCTTGTTCTTGTACGTCTCTTTTTCTGAAAGATGCTACCCTCTTGGACTTTTGTTGATTCCACTGAGGTACTTAAAAGTTTCTATCATGTCCCCCCTCTCCCTTCTTTCTTCAAGGGTATACATATTAAGCTCCTTTAGTCTCTCCTTGTATAGCTTCTCTTGCAGACCCTGCACCATTTTAGTTGTCCTCCTCTGGACTGCCTCTATCCTGTCTATGTCCTTGCGGAGATGGGGTCTCCAGAACTGGCGCAGTACTCAGATGGGGTCTCACCAATTGTCTGTACAGAGGATAACAACTTCCTGTTTTCTGCTGGTGATGTCTCTCCCTATGCATCCCAGTATACCCCAGCCTCCCTACTGCCTTCTCACATTGCTTGCTAACCTTAAGGTCATCTGATATGATTACCCCGGTCCCTTTCCTTTTTGTTGTTTTTACTACCCCCCATTGTGTATTCTTCCCCTGGGTTCTTGTTTTGCAGGTGCATTATTTTGCACTTCTTTGCATTGAATCCTAGCTGCCATACTTCTGAGTATGGGGGTTATTAGGATCTTTGTGGATCTTGGGAAGGATGCAGAAGGTGGATATAACTGGAAATTCTGTCTTTAAAGAAGCTACCTCTTCTGTTGTAATAAATTCTCCCTCCAACCCAAGATCCACAAGATCAAATAACTCCCTCTGGAATCTTTGAACTGGATTACCATTTCATTTTTATGTTTGTTCGAACGCATGCACAAGAAACATTATGCGGCAGCTTAGTAAGAAGTGGGTTGTGGAGGTGCGGCAGGGTGGCCGCCAATGCCAGCACTACATTTGTGGGCTTGGCGGTGTGCACCCAATGCAGGCCCAGTGTCCTGATGACACTGGTTCTGCAGAAGTGCCACCAACTTGAAACAATTTGGCTGCTGCAATGAGGGGCTGCCTCGTTGTTGCAGCATCAGCAGTTCCATTGCAATGAGGGAGCGACCCATCATTGCAGGGCGGTACCTTGCCTGGTGTAACATTTCCCATGGGCATTTCCCTAAACATGGTGGTGGCTTCCTCAGAGCCCCTGAAAGTCGACTGACAGGGGTGCCCAATCCCCCTTTTGGCATTACCCCGACCCAGTTCATTTGCTGATGGAGGAGCCCACTCTCCGTCGGCATAATGTACTCCCTCCCCATTTGTTGTGTGCTGAAGGGGTTTCCAATCCCCCTTGGCATCATGCCCCCCAAACAGTCATTATTTGCTGACGGGGGGCCCAATGCCTGTCAGCTTAAGTCCCCTCTTCCCCAAAACATAGGCGGCACACTGGAAGTGCACTCCAGTGTGCATAAATGAAGCCTGAAAAAAAAAACTTCCTATGACATCCTTTTTATTATTTTTGCCCCTGAAATAAAGAAAACAGTCCCTCGCATGTCTTTGTGCCCTCCCACAACCCAGCGCACCACCACTGCACCCACCTCCCCACACCCCTCACCCCATACTTACCTCCAGAGCCCAGCATGACGATCTTCGGTGGACTGGGAACACGTCTGCACTCTTCAAAGCTGACCATGAACAGAAGAAGAGCTGGGAACCTGTATAATGGCATAAATAGGGGTTTTCCAACTTATGTGGATATCGCGGCCATTTTTTGGACTTTTGCCACCGAATTTTCAACATGGGGTTATTGGGACCCTTCCTCATGAATACAGTCACTGTCATGGTGTTATTCGGTCCCGAAAGGTGATTTCACGGTAACTGTGCGGAATCACCTTTTGGGACTGATTAACAAAACGACAGTGCCACTGTTCATGAGGTGGGCTCTCAAAAAAGCCTATGTTGCAAATTTGGTGAAAAAAATCCAAAAAATTACTGTTTTACGAGTGTGCATTGCGCAGTTTCCACGCACACTCATAACTTCACGAATCTGTAATATTTTCACTCCAGATTTTCAACATTAGCATTTTTTCAGACCTCCTTATGAACAGTACAGCTGGCATTTTACACATTGTAGCCGAAATGTGTTTCTGCACTTCCGGAGCAGAATAGCGTAGTTGCTGTGGGAAATCAGTGTTCAGGACACATTACAAAAAAATCACAGTGACACTGTTCATAAGCAGAGGTCCTAAAATGCCTATGTTGAAAATTTGGTGAGGAAAGTCCATAAAATGACTGTGTTATGAGCTTGCATTCCGCAGTTTCCACGCACCCTCGTAACTTTGCAAACTTGTAGTATTTTCACTCCAGATTGTCAACACTGGCATTTTTTCATACCTCCTTATGAACAGTATAGCTGTAATTTTTTCACATCCTGTCCGAAATGTGTTTTCGCACTTCCGGGCACACAATAGCGAAAGTTGCTGTGGGAAGACAGATTAAGAAAAGCACAGTGACACTGTTCATGAGCAGAGGTGCTAAAATGCCTATGTTGAAAATTTAGTGACAAAAGTCCATGAAATGACTGTGTTATGAGCTTACATTGCGCAGTTTCCACGCACCCTCATAATTTTGTGCATTTGTAATATTTTCACTACTGATTTTCAACATTGGCATTTTTTCATACCTCCTTATGAACAGTACAACTGTCATTTTTCATATCCTGCCCGAAATATGCATTTACACATCTGTCGCAGAATAGCGTGGTCACAGTGGGACATTAATGTTCAGGACAGATTAAGAAAATCATAGTGACAATGTTCATGAGCAGAGGTCACAAAATGACTATGTTGAAAATTTGGTGAAATAATTTCACTAAATGACTGTGTTACACGCGTGCATTGTGCATTTTCCACATATGCTCATAACTTCACAAATTTGTAATATTTTCATACCAGATTTTCAACACTGGTATTTTTTCATGCCTCCTTATGAACAGTACAGCTGTCATTTTTCACATCCTGGCTGAAATGTGTTTTTGCACTTCTGAGGGAAATCAGTGTTTGGGACAGATTAAGAACAAGCGAGTGAGAGAGGGGGAGTGCAGCACTGGGAGAAACAGAATAAGTGAGTGAGAGAGGGGGAGTGAGCAAGCTCAATGGAGCTCTGTAGGGACTGCTGCAGATTTCTTTGTGGGCAGAAAAAGGTGCCAACACAGGCAGGAGCCCAGTACAAAAGGGCAGCCTGCAGCACCGGGAGAAACAGAACGAGCAAGTGACAGAGAAGGAGTGAGCGAGCTCAATGCAGCTCTGTTGGGACTGCTGCTCATTTCTTTGTGGGCTGAAAAAGGCACCAATGCAGCAGGAGCCCAGTATAAAAGGGCAGCATGCAGCGGAGAAACAGAATGAGTGAGTGAGAGAGGGGGAGTGAGTGAGGTCAACAGAGCTCTGTTGGGACTGCTGCAGATTTCTTTGTTGGCAGAAAAAGGTGTCAATGCAGGCAGGAGTCCAATACAAAAGGGCAGTCTGCAGCGCCGGGAGAAACAGAACAAGTGAGTGAGAGAGCGGGAGTGAGCGAGCTCAATGGAGCTCTGTCGGGACTGCTGCACATTTCTTTGTGGGCAGAAAAAGGAGCCAGTGCAGGCAGGAGACCAGTACAAAAGGGCAGCCTGCAGCGCCGGGAGAAACAGAATGAGTGAGTGAGAGAGGGAGAGTAAGCATGCTCAACGGAGCTCTGTTGGGACTTTAGAGTTGCCCACCCAAACCGCCCAGGGTCCTGTGTGATCCTATATTACAGCATGGTCTCTGGGGTGGAAACAAAGCAATGACTGAATACTTTTAGGGTTGCTGTAATAATACAGATTTAGTTCTTCTGTTCATTTTTCTAACTGAGCTGAGTACTGAGCTATGCTGTTAGGATTGCTGTAACAATACATCTTTATTTGTTCTTTTTATTTCTCTGAGCTGAATAACACTTGGAGTGCAATACAATTTCTAACTGGGCTAAGTGAAACTATGAGGGCTGAGAACAAAAAGTATGGTAGCTGAGGGGTGAAAAACGGACAAGGAGGCGCTAGGATTGCTCCAGTAATACAGTACCTAACGGATGAGATTTGAGACGGAATTAACCCGGTCGGCAAGGGAGCAGTAGGGGGACTAGTGTGGGGGGAACAGGAATTTGAGTAAATAGGGTCTAACAGTTGTAGTAGGGTACAGAAACCGGGAGTAAGAGCCCGTATCATAAGATGGAGGCCAAAATGGGGTAGGTGCCACATGTCATACGGACAGGCACCTTTGGAAGGGTGGTGGGGTGCACATGGTGTGGGTCCACCATGATCCTGGACAGTGCTTGGAGGGGGGATGTATGGTCTATAGTCAACTGGCTAGTTTGAGGGAGGAGCTGTGGAGGTTAGGGAGGAGTCTAAGTGGTAGGGCAGATGGGTATGGTAGGCATCCTGGCTGGGGAATGGGGATGGCAAGGGGGACGGGGAAGAACAACTAGGGATTGAAACTTACCCCAGTATCAGAGGCACTAGCAGAAAAGAGAGGAGAAGGAAGGGGTGCCCAAGCAGGGGGGACCCTCCTGATGGAGGAGGAAGAGACCACGAGGAGTACCAGGGGAGAGAGCAGATGGCTGCGGATAGGGAGGGACCAGGGGTGGGATGGAGTGGCGTGTAGGGGAACATGTGGGGGGAACCGATAGGGGGAAGAGATGTAGGAGGGGTACCGACTAGGAATAGATTTGAGCCTCTGTTATGGGAGAGAGAGGGCGAGAGGAACATACTGAAGGGGGGAAGGACAAGCAGGGCATGAGAGGGATGGCAACAGGTAGGGGAAGAGATAGTGAGGACAAAAGGGTAGAAGGGGGCTAGTAAGGAAGGAGGGGGTGACTGGAGGAGAGAAGGCTATGGGAAGGGGAAGGATGGAAGGAGCATCACTATTGGAGTCAAAGGGAATGGGGGCTCTAAATCGACAACAATGGGGATAGGAGAGGGGTTGGAAATCAGCAGGGGAGGAGGGGAGGTCGACTTGGGAAGTCCAGTAGGAAGTAGTCAGGCTGGGAAGGGGTTCAAGTGGGGTGGGATGGGAGCAACAAGGCAGAGAAAAGAGGTGAGGCAAAAGTAGGGGGTGCAGAAACAGAAGTCACAGAGGGCACAGCTGATGGGGGTAAGGGGCAGGGAAGAACAAATACTGGGGTGGTGGAAGGGGCATTAGAAGGAAAGGGGTAATGGATGGGGAGTACTCGTCCTGGGGGATTCTATACTGAAAGAGGTGAGATGGGGTGGAAGGGGGGAAGGTACAGCCGTATTTCATGGGTTGAAGGTATCCCTGGGTTGACTGCAGGAGGGGCAGGGCAGGCACTGCTCAAATGTGCAGCGGGAGGGAGGAAGAAACCTCATTTACTGTTGCATGTGGGTACAAACGACTTGGCGGGGGAGACTGTGGAAGTTTTGAGGGGGAGGTTCTAGGAGTTGGGCAGGCAGTGTGAGGGGGTGGGGGGAGTTGGTGGCATTCTTGAAGGTTTTTTTGGTACCGTGTGCAAGCATGGGGAGGAAGAGTAGGATTCAGGAGTTCAACGAGTGGCTGAGGGATTAGTGCCACACCAAAAATGATAGGTTAGTGACTAACTGGGATAGAGTCTGGGGTAATAGTGACTTGTACGAGGGGGACAGGCTACACTTGAGTGGGGAAGGGAGTATTAAAGGCGGGATTAGACGGGTATATCTCTACTAAGGTGGATTTAAACTAGTGAGGGGGGGTGGCCAAAAGACTGAGGTTGGTAGAAAGGTCCGGACAGGGAAGTCTAATGAGCTCACCACCCTAGATGTAGGTAAAGGTGGAGGCGTAGTAACCCTGGGAGGGGGTGGGCAGAGTGGTCTGAGTGTAATATAGAAGGCACCACCATCCGGTAAGAATAACGAGGAGAAAGGGTGTGGACTACTGGGAGGAGGGATACAGGCCAAGGAGAAGAGTGAGGAGAAGGAGGGGTATGGGTAGGCGCTCCTTTCAAAGGGGAAGGTGGACACTACTGCAGTGACAGAGACTTGGGCTGCAGAGTACCATGATTAGGACTTGGCAGTCCCAGGATACAGGATATACAGGAGGGACCAGGGGGTTTGAAGGGGGGGGTTGCACTGTATGTGAGGGAAGGGATCAAATGCATAAGGCATGAGGGAGAAGAGGAGAGGAGAGGACAGAGGCACTTTGGGTGCAGCTCCTGGACTCCAAGGGCAGAAAGCTGAGGCTGGAAGTGGTGTACAGACCACCAGCCCAATCCGGGGAACTGGATGGGGAATTGGCAGAGCAGATAAGGAGGATGTGTAGAAGGGGAAGTGTGGTGATAGTGAGAGATTTTAATCTACAAGGGGTTGAATAGAGCACCCCAACCACTAGCAGTACCAGGGATCAGGTGCTCTTTGATGTATTCCAGGACGGCCTCTGACACAATTGGTAAGTGGGACTACAAGGCTTGGTAGCACTCTAGACCTAGTACTGGCAAATGGAGAGGTGGTGAGGGAGGTAAGGGTGGAGGACCCACTAGCGGGTAGTGACCACCAAACAGTGTGGCTCATTCTTGCACTGGGCAGGGAGACAGGAGGCATGGGCACTAAGGTGGTGGACTTTAGTAGGGTGGACTTTGGGAGGATGGAGAAATACTGCGAGGGAGATGCCAGGATATAATGCCGGGGATGGATGCAGAACAAAAGTGGGGAGTCACAAAGACTGAGCTAACAGAGGCCACAGTAGCCTGTACCAGGGCCAGGAGTAAGAAGAGCAGAGCCAATAAACCATGCTGGCTAAACAGGGAAGTGCTGCAAGGCATGAGGGCAAAGAGGGCTGCATACCAGAAGTACAGGAGAATAGGGAAGGGAGAGGATAAGGAGGCTTACGGGAGTTGGTCAAGGGAGGTGACCAGGAGGGTGAAAAAAGCTAAGGCCTCCAGGGAATTAAGGTTACCACAGAGCATAAAGGGAGGGGGAAAAGGTCTTTTTTAGGTATGTCAGGGAAAAGAGGAAGTGCAAGGAACATATTGTGAGGATAAAGTGGGGAGCGGATTGGGTGGAAAAGGGGGAGGAGAAAGTGGAAATTCTAAATGAGTGCTTTTGCTCATTTCATTAAGGAGAGTGTGGTCCACTACCAGTGTGGGCTTGGGGTGGGGAAAGGAGGGAGGAGGTGATGGACAAAGTGATCACAGGGAGTAGGGTGCTACAGGGGCTGTGGGCACTAAAATATCCATCTGATTTCTGTCTTCTGTAACAAATTAAGGTGATCACCCCCTCTAAATAGATATGGCACCTGTTCAAGTGCCATAAATTTCAAACTCTCAGGACTAGAGCGATATGCAGCTGCATAGTGGGCACCTATTGCATTGTCATAATTCTTATTAATAATCACCCTAACATGTTCCTGTATTCTAACTTTCAGCATTCTAGTGGTCATCCTTACTTACTGCATTCCACAGGTACACCATAAAATATAAACAATATTGATTTGTCAAGCTGTGTTAACTGTGATGTATGATGAGTATAAAAGGGGTTGTCCCCCTTACTGTGACATGCCCTCTGAGGAAGACCTTGCGGTCAAAATGCTGGGGCTGTTATTAGCATCCTGTTCACCACTGGATTAAATCTTTAATAAGCAATTTTGACTTAGTGTTCTTTTCTGAGAGTACAACCTCCTTACTTTTGTGCTGCATACTGGGTTGGCTACCTTTGATTGCACCGACTGACCTGTGGTCTTAATTGCACACCACTCATACATGGTTTCGACTATAAAAATGGCAGCCATTGCTGCAAAAACACCTGATTAAGGCATATTGTGACACCTTACAGCATCTTCTCATCCATTACCATCTGGGTTACGTCCATCTCATAGGCTACTGATGCACGTGACCAGATGTTTCGAAACCTGATCTGCCTTGGTCCACCTCCTTCCCACAGGACTCCAGTTCATTCATATGCATCGCAGAGGCTATAAGCATATCGCCTGGCTCCACAGCTGTGTTACTTTCAGGTAGGACACTTACTATTGCCTTCCCTTCTTACAAATATATTCAAGCAGTTTTCTGCCATTTATGAGCAGGGCGGTTACTACTTGTAGCTGCTCTGCTCTGCGATGCTCTCACTCTTTTAGCTTATTTTGTCTGTTCAGCCTCCTGTTCTAGATAGGGAGTACAATGCTACAGTTTTAACTTAAAATAAAACAAACCCCCCCCCAAAAAAAACAAGAAAAAAAACAAGCAGGTTGTAACTTGAATGCAGATAGCTTTACATGTCTGAATCAACAGATAGTATTTCATATTGCAATTGCCATATTTGATTATCTATAGCTACAAGCCTGTGGAGGTTAGTTGCCTAATTGTGTTTACCTGGTGCTTAGCTCTCCTTCAGGCTAGCAATCATTTTTCTGTGGCGTCAGGGTCTAGCATACATTCCATCCCTTTCATATTCTTCTCCAGAGGAAAAGGCTAATTTTAATTGAGTTACGTGTACATGCTTCCCTGACCAGTGTTTCAGACCTTTAAACATGGCGCCTGGTCATAACCCATGCCCTGTTTCTCTACACCTCCCCATTAACCCTATGAGGCATTACAGGTGGGCAACTAAGCAGCTGGGTCCCTTGCGAGCGGCTCAGGCTCTCCTTATGTGGGCAGGGTCCCCTCATGAGCAGACCCCGCTAAAGCGTAGGGTGATAGACAGTGGTCCTCATTTAGAACTATTGCCAGAAATACACTGCTGGAGTCCCAATCAAGTGCAACACTGACCCACAAGTTCAGAGACGATGACTCCTGATTTTCTGTCTCCATTGAGACATCCAACTCCCTGGACTGAGCATTTCAATGCTCCTGCAGTCAATCTGAGCAGACTCCCCACTCTTAGCTCCTGCAAGATCCTCAGCCATTTACCCCCACCTTGCTCACCTCCACCATTAGTTCAGCTAGCCCCTAGGGATGCTTCTTCTTCCTGGCAGTGCAGCCTTCCACTACAGCATGTGCGTGTTGCCCTCTGCACATGCACAAATGGCTGCACATGTGCACTGGTAATTCCTCTGCCATGTCGAACACAGTAACCCACCTTGCAGAATCTCCAAACACAGGGCAACCCTCTCCACTTATGATACAATTAAACAGCACAAGAACGCTGCAAATATGCGTTTTGGCCCCACACATGCCCAGATGGGCTGAATGTCAAGGTTAGCCCAGCGCTGAGATGGGGAACTAATATCTAAATACTGCAATCCTACCTGGGTCAGGTCTCCCAGGACAAACAACTTGAGTGGCCTCACTCACAGGGCACATGGGGCTAACTACTTAACATTTTAAGCCAGCTGCAGCATAAGGCTTCCCCAGGGCTCCGAACAGACAAAACAGTTTTTGGCATGCTGCATTCTGTTTATCTGTATAGATATGTATGTTGCACAAGCACCCTGGTCCAACTCTGATGAACTCCATATTCCCCCCGTCTCCAACAGATTACTACAAATGGCCAAGGCAAAAAGTGCAAATCATGCCAAATCACCCTCCTGCCAAGCCAGATCGGCCCTCTCTGCCCAACCTGTGACAAACAACAAGGGGGAGTACAACTCCCTAGCAAGACTGAAGAGGAAACGGCCACAGGCTGTCTGGAAGATACACAACCCGAGTTGCCCTCTATGGCAGTATAGTTCTTCCAAACTCAGCAAATTGCGATGCTCAAAATATTGGAGCGCATGGAGGAGATGTCCAAGTCCAATAGGGCTGCCCCGGCCCCCGCACCCAACAATCTGGCAAAATCCACCACAGTGGATTACAGACCCAGCCCCAGTAACCCACCCTCACAGCCTCCCAATGAGGAGGAGGACATAAATTCAGATGAGTGTGCACCTGATGACTCGGCCAATGCTGACCAGGGGGAGGATGAACATCAACTAGACATCGAGGAGGAGCTCACCCTCACAAGGAAGATGATGTCCATAGAGACCCTTCCTGAACTGTTCAGGGCAGTTAAAGAAACCATGGGCTTTGAAGCTGCGGAACCAAAGAAGGAGTCCAAATTGAATCCCCTTATTAGGGTAAAGCTGAAACACGAGGACTTCTTCCCCATATGTGAGGCACTTACTGAAGTGATCGCAAAGGAATGGGAAGCACTCGACCCAGCAAGAATCACAGAGAAGAGAATCTTTGACAGGTTCTACCCTATACAAGATGACATCAGCAAGCTCTGGTGCAACCCGTCGGCAGTAGATCATCAGGTAACTCGGTTGTGCAAGAAAACAGTTCTACCTTCCGAAACCACAACCCCACTCAAGGACCCCTCAGATAAAAAGATGGAGAAATATATGAAGTGCTTCGAAATGACAGGGCTGTCCTGCAGAGCAAATACGTCTGATACCTACACATCTAGAGCTCTTGTTACATGGCTTGAGGAACTAACATCCAGTTTGGACCTGGGATCTAGACAGACCGACCTTGCAGAATGCAATACAGGTAGCGAGGTTCGCAGTGGATGCCTCCATCGATGCCTTCAAAATGACCATTCGCATGGCCGCCCTATCCAATAGAGCAAGGCACCTCATATGGCTCAAGATCTGGAATGCGGACACCGAATTGAAAACCATGTTAAACAAACTTCCATTAAAGGGCAATCTGGTATTCGGGGAGGGCCTGAAAAAATATGTCAAAAACAAAGGCGACAGAAAAAGTCTGGATGAAGATAAAGCCTCCAAAGACACCTACCTCCCAGCCTTTCATGGCAGATTTCAGCCATTCTGGGGAAAGCAAGACAGAAGGCAAATGGGGCAATATTACCAAATCGTATCATTCAACTTCAAACCGGCCTTCTTCTCCAACAGCAGCAGGGCCAAGCCAAGGGGTAGAGGCCAGAGAGGCAGATACAGCTCCAATGTTTCCTGCAGCCGCCCCCAATCGCACTGACTACAGTGCAGCAGACAACAACCCAATGGCACCAAATCCGGACCTACAACCAGGAGTAAGAGCAAGATTACTACAATTCTCAGAAATCTGACACAAGTCAACACAGGACAGATGGGTGTGGGAGATAGTCTCTCTTGAGGCTATTCCATAGAATTTCAGCAGAAAACCTTCACGAACAGGGTGTTCATGTCACCAGTATCACGCCGAATGGAGAAAATTCAAGCGGTGAGGTCAACACTCCACAGCCTAATGGCAAACAAGACAACTGCACCAGTACCACTAGACCAACATGACCAGGGCGTATATGCCATCTTCTTCCTAGTTACCAAGAAAACCAGGGACATGAGGCCAGTACTCAACCTCAGATTCGTCAACAAATTTGTTCAATACAGGAAGTTAAAGATGGAGACACTATCTTCCACCCTTCGCTCCCTATGGCCAGGGGACTTCCTCACATCAATCGATATGAAGGATGCCTACCTTCATATACCTAGCAGACCAGCCCACTACAAGTACTTGCACTTCAAGATCTTAGGTCAGCACTACCAATACCAAACGCTACCCTTTGGACTGGCCTCAGCCCTCAGGTGTTCACAAAGGTGACCTTCGCCTTGGCAGCCTCCCTCAGGTAGGAAGGGATCCATGTAATCCCCTACCTGGACAATTGGCTCATCCATGCAAAGTCACCCCAGCTGGCCCACCAACACACTCAGAAAGTGGTGTCAATCCTGTAGTCCCATGTATGGGTTCTCAATTGGGAAAAGAGCTTCACCCCCAGCCAGACCATAGGGAACCTGGGAGCTCTCATGGAATCCAGAGCAGGTCAGGTGACACCCTCCCTGAAGAGGACAGACAGAGTTTTAACCCAGGCCCTAGAGTTGTCCCATTCCGAATGCCCAACACTATGGGCTGTCCTGTAGGCACTCAGGTCCATGACATTCTACATAGGCCTAGCTCCATGGGATCTGTGGAACACGTGAACACTCCAACTCTTTGCAATACAAGCCAGACACAAATTGGGTCAGGACCTTTCCAAAAAGTCACCATGCCAACCTCGGTCAAGAAGTCAATACAGTGGTGGACCAACAAGGCCAATCTATCCAAAGGAGTCCCACTAGAGACGGGAACAGATGTGGTTATAGATACGGATGCCAGCCTATTAGGCTGGGTCGCCACTTTAGAACACATTCCAACACAAGGGAAATGGTCTCGAGCTGAGTCCAAAATGTCAATCAACCTGCCGGAGATGAGGGCAGTATTGCATTCTCTCCATCACTTTAGAAGCAGAATACACATGAAAAGAGTCGCAGTCAGGTCGGACAACAGGGCCACAGTAGCCTACATCAAGAATCAGGGTGGAACCCGCAGTATCAGGCTACTACAAGAGGTGAGAAAGGTTCTGGACTGGGCTCAGGCCAACCTGCAGTCCATCACAGCCAAGCATCTAGCAGGGAAGCTGAACGTCCAAGCCGACTGGCTCAGCAGACAAGAGATCTCCTCGGGAGAATGGTCCCTACAGCCTACAGTTTTTCAACATCTGGAGAGAAGATGGTGACCACTGGAAATTGATCTGATGGCAACAACAAGAAACTTACATCTACAGCAATTTTACTCCAGATTCAGAGAACCAGGTTCCCTAGGGACAGATGCGCTATCCCAAAACTGGCACTTCCACAGATCATACATCGTCCCTCAATACCACTCATCCCTCAGGTGCTCTACAAGATCTGCCAAACAGAATTGACGGTGGTACTGTTCATGCCCTACTGGTCACGAAGGCACTGGTTTGCAACAATAATCGCCATGGCAATAGATTTCCTGTGGCAAATCCCATTACAGCAAGACCTACTCACTCAGGGCCCAATATGCCACCCGAATCTCTCATCATGGCACTTCACGGCCTGGCTTCTGAGATGCAGAGATTGTTGAGCAAAGGCTATTGCCCTCGGGTTGTGGACACCATACTACGGTCCAGATGGCAATCAACCACGAACACATACAATCGCCAGTGGACGATATTCCAGAAATGGAGGGAGGACAATCATCTTAGTGCCCATAACATAACCATACTTCAAATTTGACAGTTCCTGCAACAGGGCCTAGATAAAGGCCTATCCACATCATCCCTGAGAGTCCAAATGACAACAATTGGTGCAGGAGCAGGCCCCATAGGCAACCACCCTATGGGTTCACACCCAGACATGCTCCAATTCCTAAAAGCAGCGTCCAACATCCACCCCAAAGTAAAGCCAATCATAGCACCCTGGGAACTCAACCTCGTCCTGGACACACTAGTCTCCACATCATTCGAGCCCATTGCCACAGCAGGTATCAAATGGGTATCTTACAAGACCCTATTCCTGGTAGTTATATGCTCTGCCTGGAGACTCAATGAAATTAGGTCCCTATCCTGCCAGTCTCCATTCCTGGTCATCCACAATGACGGGGTCACGGGGTCACACTAAGGATCTCTCCAACCTTCTTACCTAAAGTTGCCACTCCATTCCACACCTCACAGACTATTGAGCTACCATCATGGCCTACCTGTCTGCAGGGTGACCACAACACAGCAACAGAAGGCTGGGACATGAAGAGGGTCATTTCGACATACCTTGAAAGAACCAAGGACTTCCACACCTCAGGTAGACTTTTCATACTTCACAATGGGCCAATATGAGGCCAGGCTGCTGCGCAGTCCACCTTGGTGTCCTGGGTCAAACAAACTATATCCAAAGCATATAAACTAAAAGGAATGCCTACCCTGCCCAGCTTCATAGTCCACTCAACTAGGGCGGTATCCACCTCTTGGGTAGAGATAAACAGGACCTCAATCTAGGACATCTGTGCAACTTGGTCCTCAGTCCACACATTCACCAAACACTACCGACTAGATGTTCTCAATGCTGAAAAGGCAACCTTTGCTAGGAAGGTCCTGCTGACTCATGGGCAACCCTAGCTGGCATGTCATCCAAAACCTCCCATATTCACTCTCACTGCTTCTTACTACCCAGATGGTAATGGATGAGGGGATGCTGTAAGGTGATACAATATGCAATGGTAGTTTACTCACCTGGAAAAGGTGATTGCATGAGCATCACCTTACAGCATCCCCGGTCCCACCAGTTTCTTCGGATGCCGAACCAGCCATGGTCACCCCTAACCTTATTATTTTTCCTCGGCATGCCGTACGGGCTGGTATGATCAGTTTGTATAGAATAGGCAATTAATATAAGATATGATTTTTCTGGCTCTTGTCCCTGACTGTGTTACCACCAACTCATAAAGATATTTCCAAGACTTCTAATTATCCAGGCAGAATGTTGTTGATTTTAACCTATCTTCACTACTTTAGGCCTTTCACAGCTTTGGAAACATCGAACTGGAGTCCTGTGGGAAGGAGGTGGACCAAAGCAGATCAGGTTTTGAAACATCTGGTCACATGTGCATCAGTAGCCTATGAGATGGATGTAACCCAGATGACAAAGGATGGGGGGATGCTTTAAGTTGATGCTCATGCAATCACCTTTACCAGGTGAGTAAACTAACATTTCACTGTACCTGTTAGGCATGTTATTTATTATCCAAAGATCCACACAGACTGTCATGCTGAGCGAGCTGTCCTCGGCTATCTCATGCTCATCAAGTGGCTTCCAGTGCGTGAGGTATGCTAATGACTGCTACCAACTCTTCCATTAGTTGGTAGCCTTCATTAGCATACTCCATGCCATGAAAGCCACCTGACGAACATGAGGTGGCCATGAGCAGCCAACCCGATATGACAGTTGGCACTAATCGTTGGATGTTAAATAACTGCCTAACAGGTACAAAAAAAAAGTACATTAATGCTAAAAGCCCTAATTGGGCATTTTTTTGCAGCAACTGCTGCCATTTTATTAATGTCTGGAATTTCCCTTTAAAGTAGAACCAAATGTCCAGGGGGTATAACCTGTTTATTTGCTGCTCATCTGAAGAAAGTCCTAAGATTGAGCTAAACAGATTTAAAAAGTGACAGAATTTGCAACTTCTCAGTGTTCACAAACAAATTCACCCTCGAAGTTACTTGTGAGCATCTTTATTATTAAACTTCTAAAAAGAGGAAAATCAGTTGTATCAAATAAATAATAAGAGTAGGAACAAATGATAAATATAACAAAAATCCCTTTACATATGCATGAAAAATAGATTATTCCTTAAAGAGAGTGGAAAAAAGAGAAAAAAGTGATAAACACACTTAAATCTCCATGGTATTTATTTTATTTGTTTATTGGATTTCGGCAGCTAGGAAGGCTCACTGAGACAAACTGTCCATTTTTCAGGCATGACCTGGAATTCATTACAAATATAAGAATAGGCAACCTTTATTCAGTGAATACACATGATTTGCAATTAACAATAACATGTGCACAGGTCAGGTGTTACTTACAGGCAAATACAGAAAGTCATGTTGGAATACAAGACAATGGACAAACCAGTTGGAGTAATACAAGATGACAGTAGATAGCTAGGTGTAGCAGTCAGAGGGACTAGTGCTGTATAGGAGTTCCTTGAGGGATGATTTAAAAAGAGAATAATGGATAGGCAAGTGTGTGTTATGGATTTTTTTCACAGCTGAGGTGTGTGATGACCCATAAACCACGCGAGCGAAGTTTGAGAGGTTCATGAGGTCATCACATACTGAGGGTATGTAAAAAAATCAATAAACACACACTTGCCTATCCTTTATTTTTTATAATTACTAGTGCAAGGAGTGAGTGGCAATGTTAGTTAAGCAGTTTTTTCTATTTTTTTCCTTTAAAAAATGCTACTTTTGAGCTGTGTTTTTTTTTTTTTTTTTAAATGATACTGTTGAACCGTAGTGAAGTCAGACAGAGTTACACTGGGGATGGTGATGGGTCAGACCGAAGCTCTGACTGAACTGTAACAACAGCAGGATCAACCAGATATTTCTTTTATGTTATAAAGGCAGGATCAACCAGATAAATAGTCAAAATGTTTTACAAGTTACCTGTGACTGAAACACCTAGAATCACTGCTGGCTCCTTGGTTGCGAAGAAACGGAGCCGCCATGTTTCAAGAAGTGTTAAGCCCGCTGACACACACAGCATGAGCCAATGAGATGGCGCACAAACTGGGAGGGACACTACTATGGAAAAGAAAGTTTTGAAAATGCCATAGTAATAGGTTTTTAGGTTATTATGGCGTTTGGAAAAGGTATGTAAAGCAAATGATAAAGGGGGTCACCAGTAATTATAGCAGAATAAGGTCTGGCATTCCAGGACTTTATGGAGGAGAGCATTCCATAGTGTAGACATCATTGCAGCAAAAGACTGATGACCAGCAGCAGTGAGTGACTGTGGCACTATTGCTAATTTTAGTATAGTGGATCGAAGAGTCCTTCTTTGAGGTTTGAAACCTGTAAGCCAATGCAGATTTTGTGGGAGCAGTGCAGGAGTTTGTAGGCTATGCACAGCACAGGGTTATATAGACTCCCTTCCACAGAGAGCCAGTTCAGCATGAAAAGAGCCCTGCAATAATATTCCCTGTTGCTGGCACCAGCAGCAAAGTGAGAGCTGTGGTGGTAAGCAAACTTTAAGCTGGTTAGTTCATACTCCTTGACTGATGAGAGTAGTGCTGCTCCATAGGTAATGGCAGGTATGAGGATGCTGTTAACAATGACTAGCCTGTCCTCCTTGGTGATGTAGGGGGTGCAGCCTATACAGAAGGTCCAGTTTCTGGTTTTGAGTTTTGATCACTCCTTCAACATGTGACCTGAGGGAAAGCTCCTGAACGGACTGAATTCCTAAGTATTTTATTGAAGACTGCTTTTCAATGCATGTACCCTCACATGTTTAATAAGTTTTGTCTGTCATGGCCGGGTGTGAAAGTACCAAAGAGCACAGCCTTTGTTTTTTTCATGTTCAGTATAAGTAAATTGGAGTGAAACCAGGATTCCAGTGATTGAAAGCCCCCTGAAGACCAGACTGAATAAGAAGAGTGCTGGGATCAGACCTATACACCACCACATTGTCAGCTTACAGCAAGAGTTTTGCATCACCACAGTTATCAGACAGACCATTAATAAACTGTGAGAACATTATGGGGCCCAAAATTGAGCCCTGTGGTACAGCAGTGGTGACAGGCCGCAGTGAGGACCTACTACCCCCAACCCCCATTTCACATGTTGCTTGTGTCCCAAAAGGTAATTTTGGAACCACAGACATGAATGGTGATCAAAGCCCATTCTTTTCATTTCATTTAAATTTTTATTCAAAATTAAATAGGATAGCTCAAACTGAGACAAGCTCATTTCCAGTGAGGTCCTTGGTGCAAATTTTGCAATAAGTTGCAAGTGAACATACAACATCAATTACAAACATTCATTGACAAAAACAATACATACATTTAATCACACAATGACAGAGCAATACATGATAAAGACCAGAAAATAAATATGTGATGAGTCATCAGAAATGCCAAAGATGAAGAAAAAACTCTTATGTTGAATGTACAAATTCTGCTGCTATTCTAGATTTTGCTTCATTTATGAACTAATTTTTTACTGCATTAATACATATTTGTTTGCCTTCAAGCTGGAAAATTAAGGGTAGTGTATTCCATAATCTGGGTCCATTATAGAAAACATGTTTCCTGCCTAGAGTTGCTTTAATATTTGGGAACTGATATTCTAATCCTAGCGCAGATCGCAAACTTTAACAGGTCTTACCACGAGACTATCCAGAATATAATCAAATACCTGACCTTTAGAACATTTTGACATAAACAAGACTGTATGTAGAGCTTGCCTCTCTGTGAGGCTAATCCATTGCAGTTTTTCATACAGATGAGTCATATGGGTTCTTAATGGGACATCCAATATAAATCTAGCCAGCTTATGCTATATTATATCTAATCTATTCAGACTCCTTACTGAGGCGCCTGAATACACAATGTCTCCATAGTCAGTTATGGGCATAGTTAATGTTTGAACCACATGTTTCTTAGTACTGTATACTCGGTCATGCAGTACTTGTTCCAGTACAAAAAGCCCAGACATTTCCACACTTTCTTTTCAACTATTGCCACATATGGGTCCCAATTTAATGCTAAATCTAGTTGGATTCCCAGATATTAGTAATTATGTACTTTTTCCAGATATGTATTGCCAAAAGTCTTGATCTGAAGAGACGCCTCCAAAGGGCTCATATTCTTCTGTCTTGTAAAGAGAATCACCTGGGATTTCTTAGCATTTAATACTAACTCCTGTCATAAATTGTTGCAGTTCATCAAACGCCATCTGGAGGGGTATTGGATACTGTCAACAGAGACACCCTCCATATAAATGATGGTGTCATCCTCATATAGGTGATATTTAACCCTGCAGTCTGAGATACAAAATTTGTTCATATAAATATTATGTAAAACTGGGCCCAATATCGAACTCTGAGGGACACCAGATACCATGGTGCCCAAGCCCCCCAATTTATTTACCAAAAAGTTGAGGTTCACAAGGTCAAAGGCCTTGATGAGATCCACAAAAACAGTTCCGGAGGTTTGCCAAGCCTCCATAGCAGTAAACAGATCAGATGTGAGCCGAGCTTGGGCAGTGTTGATACTATGCTGTTTCCTGAAGTCATGCTAGACCTCTGTTAGGATAGTGTGCTCTCTAGATATTTTTGTAGCTGATTGTATATCGGTCTTTTGTGAGTCTTGGCCAAGGCACACAGCAAAGATATGGAACTATAGTTCTCAAAATGTTCCTTTGCCCCCCACCCCCTTTTGTGTACCCGAACCACAGTGGGTGAAATTTTTCAAATCCTAGTTGAAAGGTGATTTAGTGTCATGGCTGCAAACACACATTTTGGCATAGATTTAAAAAATCTTACCTACATTGTTCATGAGGTGGGGGTCACAAAAAGGCCATGTCGAAGGTTTTGTGGAAAAATATTGACAATCAGTGAAGTTATGAGGGAATGGTAAACTATTTCAATATTCATGCATAACCTGGTTATTTTACCATATTTTTCCACAAAATTTTCAACAGTCTTCTTATGACCTCACCTCATGAATCCAGTAGGTGAAAATGTTCAAATCACATCGAAAGGTGATTTAGCAGAGAGACCACTAAATCACCTTTTGGGACAGATTTCAAAAATGTTATCTATCTTGCTCATGAGGTGGCGAACCAAAAAGACCATATTGAAAATTTGGTGCAGCCAGCCCGGTGGCGTAGAGGGCTGAGGCACTGGCACCTTACCTCGAACCACACCAGCAACCCAGGTTCGGGAATGGACTCGAGACGCCGGGGGGCTGGCAGGGGAAGAAGAGGATCGACCATCTGTTGGACTGCTCTCCTCTTCTGGGGTGGGTAGTGGGCTGACATCATGCTGCAGCGGCCTCTGGTGGAGACCAGGAGCACTGCAGATGCATGCAGGAGGGAGAAGCATCAGAAAAGAGGAAATACTGCTCCACGTACAGCCGGATGATGGCTGCCTGACTCTCTGATGCTATTCATGTCCATGCCAAGTCCTCTATCCCAGCAGCACCCCAGAGCCAAGTGTAGCACTGGCCTGCTCCCCCGGGGCTGGTGCATTCCCCCTTGGAGGAGGGGGACCCATCCGGCGAAGGGTTATGCTGAGTTACCCTGGGGGTGGCTACCATATGGAAATGAAGGCTCAGAGGGCAGATGGATCAGAGGAGCCCTTGGCAAGCCTGAAGGAGGGGCTGATGTGGCAGCATATAGGAGGTAAAAAAAAAATACAAAAAAAAGAGAAAATTTGGTGCAAAAATATTGAAAAATTGGGCAGACCTAGTGGCGTGGAGGGCTGAGGCGCTGGGCACCTTACCTCCTGCCACACCAGCATCCCGGGGTTGGAAATGGATTTGGGTTGCTTGGAGGCCAGTGGGTAGAGGAAAAGTTGAGCATCCCAGGACAGCTCTCCTTCCTGGGGAAGAGGGGTTGGAGTGGCGCACTGCATGCCTGCCACCCAGCAGTGGCTGAGTGGCAGCACATGCACATCACCATATAGAGAATGGAAGCAATGTTCAGGAAGCCAGGGCCATCTCTGCAGAAGCAGAGCTCAGACACTGTGCCCATTGCACGTCCATGGGCCCATGGAGAAAACCCATAGGAAAACCACCCCAGGCGGCAGGATGAATGACTGATCCTCTGCAGGTTGGGCACAACCACAAGTCCTGTGGCAGAGGATGATGGTGAAAGTAAGTCCCAGAGGAACTGGATGATGGAGCTGAAGGGGTAGGTCAGAAGGGGGCTGCTGGGGAGAATCAGGAGATAAATAGGAGGGGAAAAAATATTGAAAAATTACAAAGTTATAAGTAAAAGCTCAATACACATTGAAATGCAATAAACTGGACATACCTTATTTTCTCATATTGCAGTCACCATTTCAAGTGGCAAGACATGTTTTCGATCAGAGAGTGGATCTATAGCATGGGACATGTTTAGGTGAGTGTGTGTGGGGGTGGGTGAGGTGGTAGGTGCAAAGTGGGGGTTGGGTGGATAGAGTGGGGGGTCAGATCAGCTAGGGACTTTTTTTACAGGTTAACTTAAATAAAAATAAAAAAAGATCAACAAGGGACAGTTCTGGTAGTTTACTCACCTGGTAAAGGCGATTGTGTTAGTTTATATCCATGGCACTCCAGTCTTTACATCATGGGTTCAGAACCAACTGATAGGCTGCTTGATGCACATATGACCCAGGATCAAATTTCTGTAGTCCACCTGGGTCCCAGAAGCCCCCTTTTGCCCCAGGTTAGACTCTTCACCAGCTGAAACAAAGAAATGTTTTAATGACTTGAAATATCTATAGGAGTGACCTGCAGAAGGCTAAATAAGAGATGAGGCACCACCAAATATCGTCCTCCTATTTATTCACCTATTGGTACATTGGCTAACCACAAGATATCTTTAAAAGTTGGCTGCAGTCATCCATGTGTCTTCCTACATATGATCAACCAAAGGTATGGAATGATCTACCAGGTCCAGGTTCTATAGTGAGCTCTTGTGTAAGGGTGGGTTGTAGAGTGCCATGGATATAAACTAACACAACCACCTTTACCTTTACCAGGTGAGTAAACTACCATTGTGTTGTGTTTATATCCAAGACACATCAGTCCTTACATCATGGGTCAGTAAACAGCAGTGTCTCCTGAAATGGGAGGGTCTGAGCAGTCAGTATTAGAACCTGTAGAGTAAGCTGCAGATAAGACTCTTGCACAAAAGGAGGCCCTTTGCCTGGTCATGATCTCAAATCTGTAGTGTCTTGCAAACAAGTGGATGGAAGACCATGTTGCCACACTACAAATGTCCTCAGTGGAAGCATTACTTTTCACTGCCCACTATATGGCCATGGCCCGAGTGGAGTGTGCTTTTATGCCCTCTGGCGGGGATAGTCCCTTGGCCTTGTAAGGCTGTTGTATAGTCTTCTTCAGTTACTGTGCTATAGTGGATTTGGAGGCAGCAATGCCCTTCTTTGGACCTTCTGAAATTACAAATAACCTTTCTGTCTTATTGATTGTGTCCTGTCGATATAAGTGACCAGAGCGCGCCATATACGTTGAGTGTGTGTAGGCGTTTCTCTGCCCCTCCCTATGTGTCTGAGTAAAACGTCGGTGGCTCAATAGTTTGATTGTGAAGGAAGGCGGAGGACACCTTTGGCATAAATGAGGGGACTGTCCTCAGGGACACCCCTTCAGTGCGGAAGAATGTGTGTGGTTCTCTGAATGATAAGGCCCCCAGTTTTCTTATTCTGTGGGCAGGGTGTATTGCTTCCAAGAAACACATTTTCAATCTTGCCCACTATAGTTACGCGTCATTGATGGGTTTGAGTGGTGTCGTTGTTATATTGAAACACAGAAGCATAGACTTTGACAGCAGATAAGGACTGCTTGTCCCATCTAGTCTGCCCATTTCCCCTACCTACAGAATAAGCTGCGTATCCTAGTTACCCAACAGCCTATTTCTTCCTACCCCCACAAGAATTGCCTTATGTCTGTCCCATGCATTCTTGAATTCTCCCACAGTTTTAGACCCCACAACCTGCTCAGGAAGAAGGTTCCATGCGTCCACCACCCTCTCTGTGAAAAAATACTTCCTCACATTGCCCCTGAGCTGTCCCCCCTCTATCTTCAGTTTGTGTCTACTTGTTCTTGCACATCCCTTTTTCTGAAAGATGCTACCCTCTTGGACTTTGTTGATTCCACTGAGGTGCTTAAAAGTTTCTATCATGTCCCCCCTTCTCCTTCCTTTCCTCAAGGGTATACATATTAAGCTCCTTTAGTCTCTCCTCATATGGCTTCTCTTGCAGAGCCTGCACCATTTTAGTTGCCCTCCTCTGGACTGCCTCAATCATGTCTATGTTCTTGCAGAGATGGGGTCTCCAGAACTGGACACAGTACTCCAGATGGGGTCTCATCAACTGTCTGTACAGAGGGATAACAACTTCCTGTTTTCTGCTGGTGATGCCTCTCCCCATACATCCCAGTATCCTCCCAGCCCTCCCTACTGCCTTTTCACATTGCTTGCCAACCTTAAGGTCATCTGATATGATTACCCCCAGGTCCCTTTCCATTTTTGTTGTTGTTACTACCTCCCCCCCTCATTGTGTACTCTTCCCCTGGGCTTTTGTTTTCCAGGTGCATTATTTTGCACTTCTTTGCACTGAATCCAAGCTGCCATACTTCTGACCATTCCTCCAACCTTGCCAAGTCCCTTCTCATCCTTGCTATGTCTCCTTGTGTATCAACCCTGTTGCAGATCTTTGTGTCATCTGTAAAGAGGCATACTTTTCCTTCCAGTCCCTCTGCAATGTCACTTATAAATACATTAAAAAGGACTGGACCCAGTACTGAACCCTGCAGTACCCCACTAGTAACCCCCCTTTCTTCAGAGCGGACTCCGTTAATAATTACCTTCTGTGTCCTGTTGTCCAGCCAGTGTTTCACCCAGGCTACCACCCTGGGACCCACTCCCAGGCTGGTTAATTCGTTTATTAATCTTTTGTGTGGGACTATGTCAAATGCCTTGCTAAAGTCTAGGTAGGCCATGTCCACAGCCCCTCCCTGGTCTACTACTTTGTTCACCCAGTCAAAGAAATCGATTTGATTCGTCTGACATGACTTTCCCACTGTGAACCCATGCTGCCTTGGGTCCTGTGCCCCACTGGCCTCTAGGTACTCAATAATTCTTTCCTTCAGAAGCAATTCCATCTCTTTCCCTACCACTGAGGTCAAACTGACAGGTCTGCAGTTTCCTGCCTCTGTCTTGTTCCCACTTTTGTGAAAGGAATCACATCCGCCTTCCTCCAGTCCTCAGGTACCACACCATCCTCCCATGATTTGTTAAAAAGGGTAGTCAGTGGTGTCATTAGTTCTCTCCTTAATTCTTTTAGAATTCTGGGGTGAATTCTGTCAGGTCCCATTGCTTTGTCCACCTTCAGTTTTAGGAGTTCTTTCAGAACCCTTTCTTCTGTGAAAGGACTGGGATTAACCCCCCTATCCAGAGTGCTTCTGTTAATTGTATTAGGTACCTCCCCCTCCTCCTCCTCCTCCTCCTCTTTTGTGAATACTGAGCAGAAGTATTTGTTTAGTATCCCTGCTTTTTTACTGTCCCTCTCTGCTCACCCACCATCCATTCTATTCAGCCTCACTATCCCTCCCTTTGTATTTCTACGCTCCCTGATGTACCTATAAAAGGTTTGATCCCCCTTCTTAACCGAGTTGGCTGTCTTTTCCTCAGTTTGGGCTTTTGCTATTTTGACTTCACTCACTGCTTCCTTCTGCCTCAACTGGTACAGTTCTCTGTCCTGCTCCTTCTGTGTTTCCTTATACTTCCTAAATGCTATTTTTTTTCCTAACCTTCCCTGCCACCTCTTATGAGAACCATAGTGGCTTTTTCTTTCATTTTGATTTGTTTATTTGCTTCACACAAAGGTTTGTTGCCTCTGTGATGGCAGTTCTGATGTTTCCCCATTGTTGCTCCACCACTCCTTCTTGCCTGCTTGCTAGTGTTTTTCTAAAGCACTCTCCCATCTTGCCAAAACCAGCCCTCCTGAAGTCCAGTACCCTCACTTTTGTATGGCTTGACTCTGTAGCTGAGTTTATTGTGAACCACACTGTTTGGTGGTTACTTGTTCCCAGATGGCTACCCACTTCTAGATCTGAGATCCTCTCACTGTCCCCATTTGAGAATATGAGGTCTACGATTGCTCCCTCATGAGTGGGTTCCAAAACTAGCTGTCTGAGGCATGCCCCCTGTAGGGCATCGAGAATGGCCCTGCTCTTGGATGTGGCTGCAGCAAAGGTGCTTCAGTTAACATCTGGTATATTCAGGTCCCCCATCAACAGTATCTTCCCTTTCTCTGCCATCCTGAGGGTGCCTTCTATCATATCCTTATCCATTCCCTCCCCCTGAGATGGGGTCTGTATACAACCCCTGTGCAGATTGTGGTGCCATTTCCAGTCTCTAAGATGACCCACAGTGTCTCTTCTCCTCCTTGTTTACTCTTTTTGTTCAGTTGCTTTTATCCCTTCCCTTACATAGAGAGCTACTCCTCCCCCTCTTCTCCCCTCTCTGTCTCTCCTGTAGGTTGTGTACCCTGGTATGTTAACATCCCAGTCATGGTTCTCTGTGTACCATGTTTCTGGGACTGCCACGATATCCAGGCATCCCACTTCCATCAAGGCCACCACTTCAGGGAGCTTGTTGCCTAGACTACGGGCATTGGTACTCATTACCCTCCATTTCTTGATGGCCTTACCCCTTTTTGCCCTGACCCTGTCCTTATTGCCTTTGTTGTTTTCTCCATTTACCCCTGCCCTTCTCCCTATCAACATCTCTATCTTGGTGTTTACCTCACTTATGACCCTGAGTTTTTGGGAGCAGCTAGGATTTCCCTGCTCCTTTCCAGTGCTTCCCCTTGGTTAGTTTAAATGCTTGCCAATGAAGCATTTAAACTTATCACCTAGGATTCTGGTTCCCCTCCTGGACAGATGCAGACCATTGCACCAGTATAGGCCTGCATCACTCCAGGTGGACCCCCAGTCCCCAGTGAAGCCAAACCCCTGAGCTCTGCACCAGTGTTTCAACCACTGATTGAATTCCATGGTGTGGATCACCCTAGCCTCACCCATGCCATAGACAGACAGCACCTCTGAGAATGTTACCATGTGTACTACTTGTCTAAGGTCCCTCCCCAACTCCACAAACTCTTCCTGCACTGCTCTGATCCCTTTCTTAGCCAGGTCATTTGTCCCTAGGTGGACAATGACATTCAGCTCTCTCCCCCGTGCAGCTGCTCCTGTGATCCTGAGGGTTCGCTCCCTGTCCCTCCAAGCCATGGCACCAGGCTGGCACCTTACCTCCCTCTCCCCTTCCTCCCCCAGTTCTACCCTCCTAACAATGGAGTCCCCCACCAGGAGATGTTTCCTTCCCCTGTGGGGTCCCATGCCACCCTACGGTGGGTCTCCTTTGTGGAGGTTCCCAGCATCCTCCTTGGTCTCCACTGTGGGTGCCTCCATAGAGGAACCACACTTTGCCAGAATGGCATATGAATTCTGGAGAGGTATAACTGGAGGGATGCACCTCTTTTCCACCACCCTCATCCTCCCTGAGCCCACTGTGGTCCAACCGCTCCTCTTTCTTGGCAACCTGTGAGGCAACAGCAGTGGCTCTGGGGGTCCCTGGGTGTGAGAGGAGGTCCACCAAATCCTGGCAAACTCAGCCTGGAGATGAGCAACCTCCTTCCTCAGCCGAGAGAGGTGCCTGCAGATGGGACAACACTGCATCCTCTAGAACGTCTCCTGGAAGACTGCTGCTCCACAGCCACTGCTCTGCACCACTCCCATCATGTCTTATTTCTGGCCCCTTAACTGTTGTTTTGGATACTTACTCTTTCCTCTGTTTATTTATTTATTTACTTTTTTTTTCCATTTTTTTTCTCCCTACTTACTTACTGCCTCTGTGCCCTTTAAGCTCCTAATCTTCCTGTTCTGGGACAAGAAGTTCCTATATTTCTCAGAAGTCTCCTTACTTGCTCAGAGTCAGACATCCAGCAGCTAGGGGGGGACGGAGAGCTTCTCACTTCCTTCTAGGATGGCGAGTCTTTTGTGGGTCTGTGATCACTCACTTCCTGCTCCCAAACAGGAAGTTCCTGTTGTCAGTCAATTCCTGTGCCTATAAAAGTAGAGCTGGCTTAGGGTGGCAGGGTGGAGGGGATAGAAGGAAGGCAATATAGTCTGAATATAGTCCTAGTAGAAAAGCATAGTTATAACAGCAACTCCTTCATCTTGCTGTTCTCTGCCTGTTAGTGAGTCTAGAACTAGTGTGAGATCCCAAGGGGCCACTGTCACCCTTTTTCATGGTCTGATGAGTTTGGTCACTTTAAGGAACCTCTGTATGTCCAGAGGGGAGCCTGGCACTAAACGTCAGACTTGGCCCAGAGCTGCTCCAATTGCAGAGTTGCACCCAGAGGGAAGCAGGTGACAGTCCCTTTTCTAGGCCTTCCTGTAGGTACAATAGGATAAGCAGAACATTTGCATTTTCCGGGTCCTTTGAAATGCTCCAAGAGGCAAATGTGCTCCATTGCCTATTACATGTGGACATTGTTGACAACCGTCTGAACTGGAGTATAGTGGCTATCACTCAGTCATGGTAGCCAGCGTTCAACAGTCTCTGCCTTTCAGGAGCCAGTCTGTGAGTTTCAGTTTGCATGGATCTAGGTGAACTACTGGTCCCTGTGATAGCATGTCTGGTCTGAATGGAAGGCGTCACTTGTCCAGGGCAATGGGTATGACTGTGGCAAACTATGCCCTCCTGGGCCAGTATGGTGTGATGACTTTTCTTAATCTCCTGGACTGCCTGACTTTCATTAATACCTGTGGAATCAGAGGTATGGAGGAACATATAGACACAGTTGTGGGACCAGTCTTATGATAGGGTGACAGTCCCTAAAGCCTGTCACTCTCTGCATCTTGAGAAATATTGGCTGACTTGAGCTTTTGGACCTCCTTTCCTCTCCTGTGAATCATATGGAATATTTCCCTGTGCAGGTGCCACTCCCCCAGATGCACTTTGCTGTCTGCTTAGCAAGTGCACTTTCATGTGCAGTTTCCCTGCTAGGTGTATGGCATGTATGTGAGTTAGATTGTTTTGGTCCCAAGTCATTACTTTGGCTTTTTCCCTGGCCTGACTTCTGGTTTCCCCGTGTTTGGAAATGTATGCAACAGTCATCTTATTGTTTGACTTGATCAGTACCAATTTTCCCTGGACTGTTTTCTTGAAGGCCCATAGTGCCTGTAGAACTGCCCTCATTTTGAGAATATTTATGGACAGCTTGGACTCCGATTTTGACAATACTGTAGTTAAATTTACAAATGATGTGATACTGAAATTGGCAAGAGTGCATTAACTGGGGCTAGCTTTTTGAAGATCTAACACTTTTGACTTAGTGGACCATTAGCTATTGTTGGAGAAATTAAAGCTTTTGGGCATATACTCTCCAGCACAAAACTGGTTTGAAGACTGTGGGTTTGATTTTAAAAGAGCCCTTAGAGTGACACAAGGTGCATTGCTCTAGGGTTGTGGCAAGCTTCGGGTGCATCAGCGACCCTGTGCCAAATTTTATAATATTGGAGTTCTCTGCACCAAAGACCAAGGAATTGCTGCAGCTGCAGGCTTGCACCAAACATACCACATGCACCTGTGGGATCCTTCTCCCTGCCTGGTGCAACAGTAGAGATGCTGAGAAGGTGAGGGGGGGTGAATATGCCTGCAAGGAGGGGTCCTGGGGCAAAAAGCACCTGGGTGTGCCCTAGGGGGTGTTAGAGAAATGGTGGCTATGTCAGTGTGGTGAGTTGGAACCCGTCCGGGATGCCATGTGCAAGGGATGCATGATTGACCTATGTAGTGGGGGGTTGGCAAGAATGGACTGTGACCTGCCCCAGGTGGGCACAGCCCTGGCACCTTACCCCATAAGTATAACAAATCTCAGCCCTGTAAATTGAAGGCAGCCTGCCACAGTATGGGGAGCCGGGTACCAGGGGACTGTTGTTGTGCCCAGAGAATGTTTCCCTTTACCACTAGCAGCCCTCACCTTGCAGACACTGCTTCTCACCTATAGGGTTGACATTTGTTGCACCTATGGGGCAGGTGTCAGGGCTGTGCCCACCTGGGGAAGGTCACGGTTCATCCCTGCCAACCCCCCGCTACCTGGGCTGATTGGCCATCTGCTCTTGTGCATGGCACCCCCACCAGGTGCCAACTCACCACACTGACATAGCCACTGTTTCCCTGAGTCCCCCTAAGGCACCCCCCATGCTCCTTCTGCCCCAACCCCCTCCTGGCAGGTCCCCTCAATCACCACATTGTCTGGGAGAGGTGCATGGACCTTAGACCACCTCATTACTGGTCCAACCTCAGCCTTGCATCATGGCAGGGTTTCCAAAATTCCAAAAAAGGGGATGGTGCAGTCCCACCATGGTGCAAGTCCTCTTGTAACCAGCCACAAGGGTGCTTCTGCCACAAGGGTGACACAGGGCTGCTTAGGTACAAGGTATCCTGATTTCGACACAGCCTGTGTTCAAAAATAGGGATTCCCACAGCCTTTGATGTAAGGTGCCACTTGAGTCATACTCATTTGGTGCAGGCACCTTGTGTCAAAGAATTCCTTTTTAAAATCAGTTCCTATGTCACAAACAGAATACAGATGGTAAAAGTAAAATGTAACCTCTCCTTACCTGCCAAATTACAAGCAGGGGTCCCTCATGGATCTGTAATAGGCCCACTGTTATTTGCACTATTTATAAATGACTTACCTACTATCTTTTGCGATGTCTCCATCCAACCCTATACTCGCATGTGGTGCGATTGTCTACTGGGGTCTCTTCAAAAAGTAGCATGATAAATTAAGCACTGCATATAACAATGCCTACAGATCTGTATTAAATGCACATAGGTTAACCTGCCAGTGACAGCTGTACTCTCAACTGGGCATCCTACCCCCCTTGAAAATGTAAACAAGCATATGGTGGAAAAAGCTGTTCAACATAGTGAAAAATAAAGAACCAGAGGCACTGCATAGTTCCCTCCAAGTGCAAAATGAACACTACAGTGTTCCCTCCACTACTACCAATGTTTACGATATCCCCAAGACAAGGACAAAAATTGGAGAACATACCTTCTCATACCAGGGGGAACAAGCTATCCCATGGTGCTCAAGTTGAGTTAAACTTTGCCCATTTCAAAAACTATGTTGTTACTTACCATATGACCAACTCAGTGTGCAACTGTGTTTCATAGTTACTAACAAGGAGTATGTAAACTGTATACCAGATGACCCTGCTGCCTTGCTAATAGTCAAGATATCTGTCTTGTTTATACCCTGAATCTGTTTGGACTTACTTGTTGTACACACGCCTCTAAATTTGCTGTATTGTATTGTAGTGTATTGACATGTATTGCACTGTACTGTACTATTTCTCCCTGTTTTCCCTGGGTGAAAAAGGGACCTATGTCTCAGTCCAATTTACCCATTTATCAATTTCCAAATCTGTGAGACAATCCTGAGTTGAAAGAAGAGGTTGAAAAGGGAGGCAGAAGGAGCAGCGATAGCAGGAGCAGAGAGGTAAAAGAGTTGGGAGCTAAACCATTAGAGTTGTGTCCTTTGGAGGGACTGAGAGAGAGAGAGAGAGAGAGAGAGAGAGAGAGAGAGAGAATGGAGCAGAAACGGTAGCTCTAGCAGAAATGGGGGAAAATGTAGAAGAGGCAGAAAGGGTTAGGTGAAGGTGGGGGGGGACTTTAAAGAGGGCATAGTTAAGTATTAAAGAAAAGGGGAGGTTATGTATTGTGATGCTCTTTATTGTGAACTGCAAAGGGAAACCAGTTTCAAGTAGGTATGGAAAGTCCTCTTGGATGTGTAAAAAAGGTACTTTAACAACATTGTCAGTTGTTTGCTAGAATGTGCAGTTTAAATGTTTCAACTGAGTTAAACTAATGAGTGTTGTTGTTTCTTTGAATACCAAATCTGTGGTTATCCAACATCAAATATGCCTAATGTATGTTTAATCTGGATTGTAACACTGATCTAGGATTCTAGCAAATCTCCCTGTAGTCTGTCTCTCTCTCACTCTGCACTCTCTCCTTGTAAACATTGCCTCAGGCAACCCCTGACTCATGTAGTTATGGCCCTAGTATAAGCAGACAGGAACTACTGAACCAGACTGTAAATTATTTACTACTTCTAGTGTCAGAAACTGTTTGATTTCCATGGAAGACAAAAAATAAATTCTGTACTAGAAAACTGGCATCACTGATGTGATCCTACCCTGTAGTAGTATGAGCACACATCTGGGACATAGGGAATTTACTTTGTGGTTCGTGTGCTCCGTGAAGCTGTTATTGGCTCTCCAGTGGTCCTCATACTATAGCTGAGGGGATGAAAAATAATTTTTGTAGTAGGAATATGCCATGTTTCAATCATTCTTCTCTGCACATAAATCAGAGGGAGCCTATTAAGAGAAGGGCTACCAAGATGACACAAGGGCAACAGGGTGTCCCATATGAACAGAGGCTGGTGAACCTAAACATGAACTCACTGGAGGAGAGAAGAGATAGAGGTGATACGATCCAGACCTTCAGAAATCGTAAAGGCATCAATAAGGTCGACATAAGGGATCTGTTTTGCAGAAGTGAAAAACAAAAACACCCAAGGACATGACTACAAATTAGTGGGGGTGGGGTGGGAGGTTCAGGATGGAGGCCAGAAAGTACTTCTTCACTTAGAAGATGGTGGTAGGATGGAACAGACTTCCAGGAGGGGTAGCAAAATCACATTTCAGTTGGAGGATTTAAAAAAGGGTGGGATAGATCTAAGGGGAAGGTAAGGATGACAAGGAAGGGGCAGAGCAACATGTAGCAAATATGCATGATCTCTGCAGCATGCAGACTCATAAAAACATAGAAACAGAATTTGCCAGCAGATAATGACTGCTTGGCCCACCTAGTCTGCCCATTTTTCCCTGCCTATAGTATCATTGCAGATACTACTTGATCTATAGCCCATTCACTCAGCCCCCTTCCCTTCCCTTTCACTAAGATTCCCTTATGCCTATCCCATGCATTCTTGAACTCCATCACTGTTTTCACCCCCACCACCTCTGTTGGAAGACTGTTCCAAGAATCCACTATTCTTCCTGTGAAGAAGTACTTCCTCACATCTTTCCTGAATTTACCACCCCTCCAACATCTTCACTACCAGTCTAGCATTGCTTGTAAAGTGCTTTGGATATATGAAAAGTGCTATATAAATGCTGATTCTTCTTCTTCTTCTTATCTTGTCCCCTTCCCCTTGAGCACCTTTTTTTCCTGAAAAATACTTCCCTCCTGTACGTTATTTAATTCTGCGAGGTATTCCAAGGTCTCTAACATACCTCTCAACTGTACCACATTACGAGGAACGTTCCTCATTTTATTTCACAAAATCTCCCTGTTCCACATTGTGAGGACTTGTCCCACATTCAGTGTCAACATTTGAAAGCAAAAATATTTAGTAAATGATGCAAAAAATATATTATTCAATTAATACCAGACTTTCTGAATATAAATGAAAACGTTTTAACAGTGTTCTGAGCTTCTTAGGTAAAGATTTGATTAAGTGTTCCACATTGTGCTGATTTGTTCCACATTTTGAGAGGCAATGTTCCACATTTGGGGGCCAAAAGGTTGAGAGGTATGGTCTCTAACATATCCCTCTCTCCCTTCTGTCTTCCAGGATGTACATATTTAGGTCCCTAAATCTGTCACCATAGGATTTCTGATGCAGACTCTGCACCATTTTAGTTGCCTCCTCTGGACCACCTCCACTCTGTCTATGTAATTCCAGAGATGTGGTCCCCAGAACTGGACAAAGTACTCTAAGTGGAGTCTTACTAGTGATCTACACAGAGACAATACTTCTTCCCTCTTTCTGTTGGTGATACCCCTCCCTGTGCACCCCAGTATCCCACTAGACCTCCCAAATGATGTGTCGCACTACCTGGCTGTCTTCAGGTCATCCAATATGATTATCTCTGGGTCTTCTTCCTGCTTGGTGGTCATTAGTACCACTCATCCCATTTTGTACTCTGCCTCTGAATTTCTGTGCCCCAAATGCATTACTTTGCACTTTTTCCCATTGAAACCCAGTTACCATAGCTTTGACCACTCCTTGAGTTTTCTCAGGTCTCTGCTCATCCTTTCCACCTCCCTGGAGTTTCCACCCTATTGCAGATTTTGGTGTCATTCACAAACAGGTAGACCTTCCCATCCAGCTCCTCTGAAATATCATTTATAAAGACATTAATTAGGATGGTCCCAACACTGATCCCAGAGGCACCACACTGGTCACCCTCCCTTCCTCAGAGCGAACGCCATTTAATACCACCCTCTGCTACCTATCTTCTAACCAGTTTCTTACCCAGTTTACCACTTTTGAACCTACTCCTACGCTACCCAGCTTTTATACTAACGTCCTATGTGAAACAGTGTTGAAAGCCTTACTGAAATCTAGGTAGGCCATGTCCATCACTCCACCCTGACCTAATTCCTTGATCACCCAGTTAAAGAAATCTATCAGATTTGTTTCACATGACCTCCACTCTATGAATCCCTGCTGCCTTGGGTCTTGTACCCTGTTGGATTCAAAAGATTCCATAATCCTTTCCTTCAGCATTGACTCCATTAACTTTGCCACCACCAGTGTCAGGCTGACTGGCCTATAATTGTAAAACAATGTTATCTCTCTATGAATTTTGTAAAACAATGTTAACCATTCATGTTATGTACTTGATGTGGAGCCTTTGTAAGTGAGCCTTTGGCTCAAAGGTATGCTCAATCCTAGACTTAAAATACATACATACATAATTGCCAGCCTCTTTCCTGTTACCACTTTTGTGAAGTGGGACTACATCTACCCTCCTCCAGTCCTCCAGAACCACTCCTGCTTTCAGTGAGCTGTTAAATAGGGCTGTCAGAAATGCAGCTAGTACCTCCCTGAGCTCCCTCAATGTTACTGGATGCACCTCATCTGGGCTCATTGCTTTGTCGTATTTCAGATTTGTAGTCTCTTCAGGACACTCTCCTCTGAAGACAGACTAGTGTCCCTCCCTCCAGTGCTCCTGTTACTTTTTTTGCAGCCCTCCCCTTCTTGTTCCTTGATGAACACTGAACGAATGTATTTGTTCAGGATTCCTGCCTTTTTCTTGCCCCCCTCTGCACAGTCCCCCCTTCCCGTTTTAATTTTATGATTCCACCACTCGTCTTTCTCCTTTCACTTACATAAATGAAAAGGGTCTTGACCCCCTTCATCATCACCTGGACTAATCTCTCTTCAGTTTGTGCCTTTGTAGTCCTTACTGCTTTCTATGCTTCCCTCTGTTTCCCCTTCTACACCTCTGTATCCTCCTCCCTCTGTGTCTTCTTATACATTCTGAATGCTACCCTTTGAGCCTTTACCTTTTCAATCATCTCTTTCGAGAACCATTGCAGTCTCTATTTCCACTTGCTTTTGCTCATATGCCTGATGCAGAGGTTTGCTGCCTTCTCTGTGGCCCTTTTTAGCTTCACCCATTGTTTCCCCAACCCACCCAGGTCATCTATGAGGTCAAAAAAAAAGAAACTGCACTCAGGAGCCATGAAAACTCCTGGAAAAAAATATTTAAAGTTAACACAGCACTTTTATTTTGAACAAAGGGTAACCTAGAGTGCTGTTACTTCAGTGCTTCCACCTGTGCTATGTCTTCTTCAGGGGATTTGTTGCCTTCCCTATAGCCCTTTTTAGCTTTGCTCACTGTTCCTCCACCCCCACCCAGGTCATCCCCCTTGCTAGGACATCCCTGAGGCATTATCCATCTTTTAAAATCTGCCTTCCTGAACTCCAGGACCTTCACTGTTGTGTGGTTCAGTCCTGCAGCCTTCCTTATATTGAACCACACTGTACAGTGATCACTGTTCCCCAAGTAGGTTCATACCTTGACATTTGCGACACTGTCTCTGTTAGTGAGTACCAGGTCCAGTATTGCCCCATCCTGAGTAGGTTCACTGACTAGCTGTCTGAGAAATGCCAGGGAGTCCAGGATGTCTCTGCTTCTAGCTGAAGCTGCAGCTGGGTGGTTCTAATCTACATCCGTCAGACTGAAGTCCCCCACCATCAGCACCTCCCCCTTTTCTGCCATCTTGTCAGTAGCTTCCTTGATTACTTTATCTAACTCCTCCCCCTGTGCTGGTGGTCTGTAGAGCACACAAGTTTGAATAGAGGCACCATTCTCTGTCTCTAGGGTGACCCAAAGTACCTCTGTTTCCCCCATATTCACTGTATTTCCATTGCTTTTATGTCTACCCTCACATAAAGCACCACACCTCCTCCTTTCCTTCCCACTCTGCCCCCCCCCGTACAAAGTATAGTGTGGTATGGACATGTCCCAGTCTTGATTTTCAGTGTACTGTGACTCTGTAATGGCCACAATGTCCAGGTCCGCCTCTGCCATAATGGCCTCCAGGTTCAGAATCTTTTTCCTAGACTTCTAGCATTTGCAAACATGGCCTTCTAGATTTTGTTACCATTCTCTTTGTTACCTCTTCTTTCCTTCTTGCACTCTCCACTCCCCCCTCTTTTTTAATGCTTCCATTCCCAACCCCTTCATTTCTACCACCCTGCTTCCTTTATTAATTTCCACCTTGGGGGATTCCATTCTCCTTGGGTTCTTCCTACTTTCTATTTCAGCCCATGGGAGGGGCAGTTACTGCACCCTTGATTTTTTCCACCACTCCTTTGGCAAGTTTAAATGTTGACCAAATTAACATATAAACCATCTACTAAGGACTGTGGTTCTCTTCCCGGATAGATACTGGCTAGCACCCTTATAAAGGCCCTTATCTCTCCAGGTGAATCCCCAGTCCCCAGTCCCCAGTGTAGCTGAACCCCCTTCTCGCTGCACCATTCCTTCAACCATGAGTTGAAGGTCTTGGTGAGGAGATCTCTCCCCCCCCCCGTTGTAGACAGGCATTACCTCAATGAAAGCCACTGAGCATGCTACCATTATAAGATCCTCCAGAGCTCCTTAAACTCCTCCTGCACTGTCCCAGTCCCATTCCTAGCCAGGTCATTAGACTTGATAGACCTTCAGAGCTTCTTCTGCTGGCATTTTCTATATTTGTATATTTTCAGCTGCCATCTCCTAATCTACACTAAAACCTGTGTTTCAGCTGTGGACAGCTTCATGGAATGTTGATAATTTTTGCTTTTAATTCATTTACCCGGGGATAGCCCACTTGAGATGCATCTTGCTTTCAGTGAGGTCCTGCTTGTATCCATTTTCCACAGCTGGGTGGACTGGAGCACTGGAAGATTTAGTCACTTGCCTGCGGTCACATAGTATGTATTTTGCCTTTAGCTAGGATTACAACCTATGATCTCTAAGTTCCCAAGCTGGTGTCACCATATAAAAACAGCAACCAGAACAACAACCAGCAAAATTATTAAGTAGAGAAGGCAACACACACACACACACACACACACACACACACGAAATGATCAATCTTACTTGGGGCAGGGAAGTTGTTTAGTTGATTTTCAATTAGATTAAACAGTTTGGTTATTAAAGGAATACTGCATGACAGGGTGTGTGTCGTGCTGGGATAATGCCATGCCTGGGGGGTTGGGCACGAGGCCGCAGGCCAGAGGCGTCCAATGCCCCAGGCATGGCGTTATCCCAGCACGACACACACCCTGGAATGCATTATTCCTATTATACAGTGGCTTGCTGTTATATATAAAATAAAAAAATAATGTTAAAGAATGTTTTTATTAGTGTGGAAAAATATTTTTGTTTCTTAAGAGGAGATGCAAAAAAAGAGATGCTCATAGAGCTCTATAAGCTCATAGACTAGACCTGTGGCATTATGTTGGGATAACGCCACGGGTCCAGCCCCAAACTGACCAATCACAGTCCGAGATTCTTTCTTGCCATTGTATAATATTAAATAAATTAAAGCTTGTGATGACATTGCATACACACTTGCACACTTGTACTGGTAACCCACAAGCAAGGCCACTGATTTAAAATAATCAAATTCTGTTTTTAAGACTTGGAATTCCCAGGTTTGCACTGGTGATTGTTAGCCTAATTTCTGGATTTTACGGGGATTCTGCTGTCATTCTATTAGCATGTATATAAATGATCAGACTAAAAGACAGCTTTATATACAGAGCATTAAATGAAACAAATTGAAAATAGTATAAAATGCTCAATTCCATAACATTTTTCATTTTTACCAGTGTGCAGGCAGTCCAAATTCTGGAATTTTACCAGGTTTTCCAGTAAAACCAAAAACCAGTGGCCTTGCCCATAAGATACGCACTAGATTTTAAAATCCTTCCTTTAATGTTAAATGCATGTTTAGCTGTGGCTTATCCTACCTAACTGATATTGTGCAGTTGTACAGCCATCTGTGTTCATCTGTAGCACTCCTTTTTAGAGCCCACCCTGTTAGATTGTCTGTTTACAGTGAGAGGGCATTCTCTGTCTATGGCTCCCAATTTCTCCACCAGTTGGCTATATACATGCTCTGCACCACCATCCTTTCAGATTGTGAAATGAAATTGAAAGTCTTTCCATACACAGTACCATGACATGTTCTTCATAATTAGAAACATTACAGGCAGAAAAAGACCAAGAGGCATACCTCTCAACCTCCTGCCTCATAAATCAGGGACAAGGCTTAAAAAAATCAGGGACAAAGGACCAAAATCAGGGACACATCTTCAAAATTAGAGATATCCACCCAGAAAGTTGGTAGAATATGGGGCTTAGTGCAGAATGCATTTTCTAAAGATGAACAAGTCTGTAACTTTAATGCTTGACATTGTTTTGTGCTTACAGTCCCCACTGTTTAGCTACAAAAACACAAATTTTAGGAGGGACAAAGTAAAATTTTGAGGCAAAATCAGGGACATCCCTGAAAATCAGGGACACTTGAGAGGTATGCCAAGAGGCCCTCCGGTCTGCTCTGATCCTACCAACTACCACTTTATTCTATATTGTATGTCTGACTATTCTTCTTTTGTGATTTATAAAAGTTGTGTAGCATCTTGAATTATTCTTAAACAAGGAGCTTGATAATTTATAATTAGTGATATTTTTATTCATTTGGGTTCTCAAAATAACAGCAACAAATTTAATGAAGGTAAATTCTATTTCAAATGATGCTATAAGATCACCAGTACACAATCAGGTCTGTCACTTGTAACACCCCCAAAACGGGGAATTCCTTCTGGTGCCTCCATGAACTACTTGCTTCATCTTGTGCTCTCTCCAGCCCACTGGACTGCAGCCAGGTGGGGGACTGGAGGAGCTCATCTTATATTGCTGCCTACTTGGTGGTCCACCAACATTCATGCACCAACTCAGTGCATGTTCAAGCAGCCACCTGCTCGAATGTGCATGCTGCTATCTTGCACATTACCTCTCAGTGCTCAGTGCACCAGACATGCCAGCACAAACACTTCACCACCGCAACCCATGGCCACTCATGAAGGACTCCCTCTAGTGTGCTCCAGCCCCAGGGGATACCAGCAAGGCATCAGGTGTCAAGGACACACTAGGAGGGGGGAAACGGAAACAGCGTTGGTTTAGCGCCGTTGTGCCATTGATATCAACGTGGCTGACAGACGCATTCTCTTAGGACTGCTTAGCATGGGGGAATGGACTAACAGAGCTCCTGAAGGGGCAAAGAATATCTCAATCAATCCAATTTCACCACCAGATAACTAGGCACAATTGTGCCTATCAAACCGGGGGCAGACATAATAAAAGCCGTGTAGTAGCCCCAACAAAGAGACTTTAAATGTGAAGCAATGCTACTTTCTGCAAGGAAAACACCATCTTGATGACCTCTGACCTCACAGACAGCCAATCAGAGGTCAGGAATCTCAGCATGTGATTAAAGAGCATGCTAGGAGAGTGAATGTGCTGCAGTCTTGGTGGCCTTTCCACTAGTCGATAAGGTGCTGAGTGAACATTCTGCATACTAATTTTAATGATTGACACCTGGTTTGCCAATCTGAAGCTGCCTTTGCCCAAGGAAATATTGAAGGCAGCTTCAGAAGAAGACAGTCAGAAGTGAGCTCTCAAGAATGAGGAGGAATTGTGCTGCTGGCCAGAGCAAACCCAGAGAAACCTGTCTGGGCTTCCACAGCCAAACTTCAGGAGGTGATTCTAATGTTTCTACAACCATTTATGTTTACAGAGACTGAACTATGTGTTTTGGAAGTGTTAGGATGATATTTTTTCCTGTGAAAGAGACTGAAGCCTGCTTTGCGAGAAAAGGAGGTATATGTGTGCCGCAGCTGCACCCCTGTGGGCACCAGAGACTGACTGAGTACACTTGTTTGAGAAAATCTGCATTGAGCCTGCTGACAGCCAGTTAGTGCTACTGCTAGGTACTAGCTAGCACACTGCACCAGAGTTCTGAATCCTAGATGGAGGTGTGAGGCATTTGGCTCCTGCTCCCTAGACTGGTCTGTTCTATGAAAGAGGATGCGAGAAGAGCCAGAGAGGTTCAGAAGATGGCAGACACAGAGAGCCTGATCAACATTGTGAGGCAACTGAGACCTGAATCTTAGAGCCACACCCCCCCACTGCTCAACCAATCCATCAGCCTGAGAGAACCTGCACCTTTCAGAGGAAGAGGAAAAGGGCCCCAAGCTGACCGTGAAGCTGGTATACCAGAACTGTGAGTACTCACAGGGCTTGCCCTGCAACTGGGAATTTTGTACAAAGTTTGCTGCCAAATCTACAGATTTGGCCAAAGAGCCATGGGTTACAAATACCTTAGTGGAGATTTTGCCATATAAGCAATTGCACGGACTGTGGGATTTGGATTTGAAATGTGTTTTGTTCCATTGAAAGTGCACCATTGCTGGCCAGCCAGCTGGAATGTTCCTGGGCCTGCATTGTTCCTATGGCTGGGTACCCAGTAAAGCACAGGGAGTACCCTTAGGTTGAAAACTCTTTCCAGTGAGAACTAGATAGCACTCCCAGTACAGGTGGGCTGGTAATACTAAAGGTTTCACAGTCTTATCCATCATTGTAATGTCTTGCCTAGTGGAGGGTGGGCACTACTACTGTGTTTTAAAGTCTTTTACAGGTCAAGCCTAGTTGGGTACCTAACTTCATTCTTGCATGTAAAATTCACATGTTACTTGCAAAAAGAGTGTTGCTTTGAATTTCCCATCCCTTGTGAATATCCCCAATAAATATTTTATTAGAATTTTACATTTTGTCTAGTGAACATATTATTAGTGTCAACTCACTAATTGCAGTTTTGTTGATTTCAAAGTTACTTTGTAATTTTCCATGTGTAGGGGGATGCTGTGGGGAGGTGGGGAGGTGCTGCATCCCAGGGGGCTGTAGAACTCTGACAACAGGTTCATTTAAACTTTACTCTATATGGAGGCACTGCACAAAACTTAAGCTATCTAGATATGAACCCACCATTCAGAAAAATCAGAACCCAGGCCCCTCAGCACGGGATGAGCCCACAAGGCAGGGGTAGTAACCAAAATATCCATGGCAACCCAGTTACAGCTTCAGAAGCACTATTAGGATCTCCTGTTTATAGAAACATAGAAACATAGAAACATAGACTTTGACGGCAGATAAGGACCGCTAGGCCCATCTAGTCTGCCCATTTCCCTACCTACAGGATAGGCCGCAGATCCTAGTTAACCAACAGCCTATATCTTCCTGCCCCCCACAAGAATTGCCTTATGTCTGTCCCATGCATTCTTGAATTCTCCCACAGTTTTAGACCCCAGAACTTCCTTAGGAAGGCTGTTCCATGCATCCACTCCCTCTCTGTGAAATAATACTCCCTCACATTGCCCTGAACCGCCTCCTTCTATCTTTAAATCGTGTCCCCTTGTTCTTGCAAGTCTCTTTTCTGAAAGATGCTACCCTCTTGGACTTTGTTGATTCCTTGAGGTACTTGAAGTTTCTATCATGTCCCCCTCTCCTTCTTTCCTCAAGGGTATACATATTAAGCTCCTTTAGTCTCTCCTCTGCAGCTTCTCTTGCAGACTCTGCACCATTTTAGTTGCCCTCCTCTGGACTGCCTCTATCCTGTCTATGTCCTTGCGGAGATGGGTTCTCCAGAACTGGACACAGTATTCCAGATGGGGTCTCACCAACTGTCTGTACAGAGGGATAACAACTTCCTGTTTTCTGCTGCTGATGCCTCTCCTATACATCTCAATATACTGACCCTCCCTACTGCCTTCTCACATTGCTTGCTAACCTTAAGGTCATCTGATATGATTACCCCAGGTCCCTTTCCTGTTTTGTTGTTGTTACTACCTCCCCACCCATTGTGTATTCTTCCCTGGGTTCTTGTTTCCCAGGTGCATTATTTGCACTTTTGCATTGAATCCTAGCTGCCATACGTCTGACCATTCCTCCAACCTTGCCAAATCCCTTTTCATCCTTTCCACGCCTCCTTGTGTATCAACCCTGTTGCAGATCTTTGTGTCATCTGCAAAAGGCATACTTTCTTCCAGTCCCTCTGCAATGTCACTGATGAAGACATTAAAAGGACTGGACCCAATACTGAACCCTGCGGTACCCCTGGTAACCGCCCTTTCTTCAACTTGGACTCCATTTACAATTACCTTCTGTGTCCTGTTGTCCAGCCAATGTTTTACCAGGCTACCACCCTGGGACCCACTCCCAGGCTGGTTAATTTGACTAATAATCTTTTGTGTGGGACTGTGTCAAATGCCTTGCTAAAGTCTAGGTAGGCCATGTCCACAGCCCCTCCCTGGTCTACTACTTTGGTCACCCAGTCAAAGAAATCTATTAGATTCATCTGACATGACCTTCCGCTGTGAACCCATGCTGCCTTGGATCCTGTGCTCCACTGACCTCTAGGTACTCAATTATTCTTTCCTTCAGAAGTGACTCCATCACTTTCCCTACCACAGAGGTCAGACTGACAGGTTTGTAGTTTCCAGCCTCTGTCTTGGTCCCACTTTTGTGAAGGGGAATCACATCCGCCTTCCTCCAGTCCTCGGGTACCACACCATCCTCCCATGATTTATTAAAGAGTAGCCAGTGGTTTCACTAGTTCCTTCCTTAATTCTTTTAGAATTCTGGGGTGAATTCCATCAGGACCCATTGCTTTGTCCACCTTCAGTTTTGGGAGTTCTTGCAGAACCCTTTCTTCTGTGAAAGGACTGGGATTGACCCCCTATCAAGAGTGCTTCTGTTAATTGGATTAGTCCATCCCCTCCTCTTTGTGAATACTGAGCAGAAATATTCGTTCAGTATTCCCGCTTTTCACTGTCCCCTCTGCCCACCCACCGTTCATTCTATTCAGCCTCACTATCCCTCCCTTTGTCTTTCGCTCGCTGATGTACCTATAAAGGTTTTATCCCCTTCTTAACTGAGTTGGCTATCTTTCCTCAGTTTGGGCCTTTGCTATTCTGACTTCCCTCCTGCTTCTTTCTGCCTTAACTGGTACAGCTCTCTGTCCTGCTCCTTCTGTGTTTCCTTATACTTCGGAATGCTATCTTTCTTCCTGACTTTCACAGCCACCTCTCTGAGAACCATAGTGGCTTTTTCTTTCATTTGATTTGTTTATTTGCTTCACACAAAGGCTTGTTGCCTTTGTGATGGCAACTTGATAATTCCCCATTGTTGCTCCACACCTCCTTCTAGCCTGTTTGCTAGTGCTTTTCTGAGGCACTCTCCCATCTTGCCAAAGTCAGCCCTCCTAAAGTCCAGTACCCTCACTTTTGTGAGGCTTGACTCTGTAGCTGAGTTTAACGTGAACCACACTGTTTGATGGTCACTTGTCCCCAGATGGCAACCCACTTCTAGATCTGAGATCCTCTCACTGCCCCGTTTGAAATACGAGGTCTAGATTGCTCCCTCATGAGTGGGTTCCGAAACTAACTGTCTAATGCCTGCCACCTGTAGGGCATCAAGAATGGCCCTGCTCTTGGATGTGGCTGCAGCAAATATGCTCCAGTTAACATCTGGCATATTCAGATCTCCATCAACAGTATCTCCCTTTCTCTGCCATTCTAGAATGCCTTCCATCATATCATTGTCCATTCCTTCCCCTGACATGGGGGTCTGTACACAACCCTATGCGGATTGTGGTGCCCTTTCCAGTCTCCAAGGTGACCCACAGTGCCTCCTCTCCTCCCTGTTTACTCTTTTGTTCAGTTGCTTTTATCCATTCCTTTACATAGAGAGCTACTCCTCCCCCTCTTCTCCCCTGCCTGTCTGTCCTGTAAGTTATGTACCCTGGTATGTTAACATCCCAGTCATGGTTCTCTGTGTACCATGTTTCTGTGACTGCTACAATATCCAGGCACCCCTCTTCCATTAAGGCCACCAGCTCAGGGAGCTTGTTGCCCAGACTACGGGCATTGGTACTCATTACCCTCCATTTCCTGATGGCCTTACCCCCTTTTGCCCCATCCCTGTTCTTCTTGCCTTTGTAACTTTCTCCATTTACCCCTGCCCTTCTCCCTATTGACACCTCCATGTTGGTGTTTGCCACACTTACTACCGTGATTGTTTGGGGGCTAGGATTTTCCTGCTCCTTTCCAGTGCCTCCCCCCTTGGCTAGTTTAAAAGCTTGCCAATGAAGCATTTAAACCTATCACCTAGGATCCTGGTTCCCCTCCTGGACAGATGCAGCCCATCATGCCAGTATAGGCTTGCATCACTCCAGGTGGACCCCCAGTCCCCAATGAAGCCAAATCCCTGAGGTCCACACCAGTTTTTCAACCACTGATTGAATCCCATGTCTGGAATTCCCTAGCCTCTCCTATGCATAGATGGGTAGCACCTCGAAAAGGTTACCGTGCGTGCTGCCGGCTGAGCCTCCCCAATTCCTGAAACTCTTCCTGCTTCTCTAATCCCTTTCTTAGCCAGGTCATTTGTCCCTAGGTGGACAATGACATCCAGCTCCCTCCCTGTGCAGCTGCTCCGGCAATCCTGAGGATTCGCTCCCTGTCCCTCAAGCCATGGCATGAGCAGGCTGCCTACCTCCCTCTCCCTTTCTTGCCCAGTTCTACCTTCTAACAATGGAGTCCCCACCAGGAGTTGTTTCCTTCCCTGCAGGGTCCCTGCCACCCTACTGTGGGTCTCCTTTGTGGAGGTTCCAACATTCTCCTTGGTCTCCACTGTAGGTGCCTCCATAGAGGAACCACACTTTGCCAGAATGGCATAGGGTGTGAGAGGTACAACTGGAGGGATGTGCCTCTGTTCCACCACCTCACCCTCCCTGAGCCCACTGTGGTCCAACTGCTCCTCTTTCTTGGCAACCTCTGAGGCAACGGCAGTGGCACTGGTGGTCCCTGGATGGAAGAGAGTCCCACAAATCCTGGCCAACTCAGCCTGGAGATGAGCAACCTCCTCCCTCAGCCCAGAGAGGTGCCTACAGATGGGACAACACTGCATCCTCAGAACATCTCCCGGAAGACTGCTGCTCCACAGCCACTGCACCACCACCAATCATGTCTTATTTCTGGCCCCTTAACTGTTTGCAATCCTTACTCTTTCCTCTGTTTTTTCTCTCTCTCTCTCTCTCTCTCCTTACTTTCTGCCTGTGTGCCCTTTAAGCTCCTGATTGTCCTGTTCTGAGACAAGAATATCCTATATTTCTCAGTAGACCACTTACTTGTTCAGAGGCAGACCTCCAGCAGCTAGAGGGGGCCGGAGAGCTACTCTTGCCCTTCTAGGATGGTGGGTCCTTGGTGGTTCTGTGCTCACTCACTTCCTGCCCCTAAACAGGAAGTTCCTGTTGTCAGTCAAATCCTGTGCCTATAAAAATAGAACTAGCTTTGGGTGGGGAGGGGTGGAAGGCAACATAGTCCCAGTAGAGAAGTTCGGTCACACAGCAGTCCTTTCTCCTTTTGTCTTCTGCCAAGCTCTTGGCAGAATCTTTCTAAGGCAGTCTTTAAATGTAGCTTCCTTCTAGCTAAGCCACTCCCCCTACTTACCAGATCTTTCTACAAGAAATTTAAACCTCACAGCAGTTAAGTTCTTTCAGTCACCTGAGATTTACACCTAGATGACTTTTCAGTTACCCATTCAGTTCAGTTAACCCAAACACACACTTTTTTTTTTGTTTTTGTATGTTCGTTTTTTTTACCCTAAATTAAAGGTCCAAATACAAAAGTTCTTCTACTTTAGTCACAGCAGAGAGGTTCAGTCACACAGCAGTCCTTTCTCCTGTTGTCTTCTGCCAAGCTCTTATGAGATGGGACCTCACATGGCGTTAAATGGAACTGAAAACAAATTGGTTCCCCAACCTCACAAATAGTACCAGACTCAATGGTATGTGAAAGGTTGATCAGTTGGCATGCAGGTGAGGAACTGGATCCTCTGAAAGCCATATTGCTCCTTGGAGTCCCACGAGGGACTGATAGCAGTAGAACTGAAGAAGTTCTGCATGGATTGAAGTGTCTCAGCAAAGTAGATGTGCAAGGACGTTCCCTGAATAGCAACATCTGGAGTTTGACAGTATTGGTAGAGTGCTGCAATGCTATGGATGCCACTAAAATGCCGAGTGGATTGATTCCAGATGGAGACAGTGCCAGGTGGGCAATAGTGACATATGCCAGTATGACCACCCAAAAGCTAGAATTCTAGCCCGTGACTGAATGTTTTGAAGAAGGGTTACACAAGTGGCTATGAGCTGTAGAGAAGTCAGCCAGTGAAGTCTGAATGGTGTTAGGTGAACAAGGAGGTAGGCCACCTCAAGCTGTAGGAATATGACCCACCTATGTGCTGTCTGGATCTGATTTGTGTAGATGATTGTGAATGTTTTCAGGTGTGAAAGTCACTCCTGCAGGGAAAGGTGATTTAGAAACATGGAGAGACTATGCTGCTCCATTGATTCAAGGCTGGCAATACTCAGAAGCTGAGAAAAGAACATGCCTTGGGGAAAGACTCAGAGGTCCTGTATTAGAGACTATTTGTTCTTTGAGGTCCACCAAACCAGAAGCTCCAGCACAAGAGTATCTGACTTCATTGGAGCATGTCTTTGTTAGCATGGAATCTACTGAAATTCTCTTGTGGAAGTTCAAGATGGCAAAACAATGGAAAGGAGAACCATTATCCACCTTTTTGAACTGCCTGGAAAGGGCCTTGCAAAGAGTATTTTGGAAGGGAAGTATGGCATCTCAGAACTTGAACCAGATGAGACTGGACCATGTGCTCAAGACTCCTTGCCATTCCACATTGTTGAGTCTCAAATTATGCTAGGCTGAGAAAAAAGGACAACCTCCCCCATCTCACAGAGTGCTAATGAGAGAAGCAAGATAAGCCGAGGAAGAAGAGTGCTGGGGACCCTAGCACATCTCAGCAGCTGTTACACATGTCACTTATAGAGTATCCTCTACTGAGACTCAGGAGATGAAAGAGTTGCTCAAAGAATACAAGGGCATGATCACACAAGCTAAAGTGGCTCCAAATGGTGGACAATATGTCCATCAAGGGAAACTTGTTGCTCCAGTTAACCAGAATCTCCCTGTTTTGGATGAAGAAGTGCCAACACAGAAACCACCTGCAGACTGTGAAGTCCAAACCCAATTTAATGACTTGTGCGGTCTGGTGATTGAACTAAAGAAATGCAATATGAAGTCCATGGCCTTGCAGAGGGAGAGAACCCCAGAACAAGGGCAAGCTGCCATCAGTGCCCCATATCAGAGCTCCAAACACCTATTCTCTGAAGCCAGGCACCTGAGAAAGGAGGCCACCCCCTGATGTATCACCCAGGTCAAGTCAGTAGAGAGAGGATGTGTTCTTCTACAAGTGCAAGAAAGATGAACCCATGAAGAAAGTGTGTTGGTCACAGGAAGATATGTGAAAAGTCACCTCTGAACTACTAGAAAGAATCCACAAGCAGGGAAACTTCCCCAGAGTTTAGTAAGGGAGCACACTGGAGTCTCATCTGCAAGATGCTCCAAACCCTCAGTGAGACCCTCAGTAGCCAAGTCCACAGTCAAGCCACAACAAGAGACTTTATCAGAACACTTTGACAAGTTATTTGGTCCTTTAACTGAAACAACCATCACAAACAATGGTGTGTCAATCCGTGCTGTTGTCGACAGTAGCTCCCAAGTCACCATCATTTATAAGGAGTGGTCCAACAAACATCTAGCTAAGAACAGTAAGTTATAGTCTTTGGGAGGTTTGAACATGTGGGGGTTGAGTGGGAAATCCTACCCCTTCCTTGGTTACTTGAAAGCCTAGATTGCTTTTCCTTCAACAGTAGCTGGAATTAGTGATGCAGTTGAAACCTTGACACTGGTCTGCCCACAGGCAGGAATGTTCAATAACATGCCTATCTTCAGCAGAGCAAATGCACACATTTTTGGGCACCTTGCCCAATTGTGTCAAGAGCAAGAGGCACAACAGAATGGAAGAGCACTGCAAGTACATTGACTGGTAAAGAAGGCCTACCAAAAGCAGATGCAGAAGAGACCAGAGGACTAAGAAGATGAGTTTGCTCAGCCTCCCCATAGCTTGCAGCTAACCCTCCTGATATGCCATCTGTTTGGTGCCTGGCCAGGGTTGCTGCAAGCCTAGGGACTTTGCCACTGGGACCCTGCCAGATGGAGAATCAGGTGCGGGGTCCCTGGCGCACCGAACCTTGATGTAAGCTGCCTTTTGCTGCATCTTGCATCAGTCTAAGAGCCCTTTGAGACTCAAGCCCACAGTGTTTTTTAGGTTTTTACAGGTATTACAGATGCTTCATCAAAGACTGTACCCAAGTGGTGAGACCATTGTTGAAGCTAACCCAAAGTAACCCCCCAGAAACAAAGGTAGAACGTTTCCTGCAGTCGGGAATGAGCCTGGATTACTGCAATGCCAACTTGGAGAGGATGGTGGAGCATCTCAATAGGCACTCATCTACTCGGGGAAGGGGGTATCTGAACTCCACTGTTCTAATACCACCTGGATAATTATAGGTGGCAGTGCAGCTGGGGTCAGCAGATCAAGGGAAGGGACAGGGAGAAAAAAGAAAAAAAAGGCCCCGATCCAGAACCAAAGCTAAACTCCAACATGGAGTTAGGGTAAGTCCCAGGGATGGTAGGCAACAGAACTGGGTGGAGTGGTTGGGCTGATGAGGATCAGTTGGTGCAAGGTGGCATAAAGCACAGTAAATAAAAATAAAAGTTTCCTGCTTTTACAGATCCAACCAAAAAATATTTCGAGCCAAGTGATCCATTCAGCCAGAGATGGGATGCCCAGTGTGATAAATCATTCCAAGAAATCATCTACTGTCTGACAAGTATGCCAGTACTAGCATACGCTGACCCAGCAAACCCCAATGTTCTACATACAGTTGCAAACCTCTGTGGACTTGAAGCTGTCCTGTAGCAAAGTTATCCTGAAGGACTGAGCCCTGTCACCTTTGCCAGTAGGAGCTTGAACACAGCAGAAAGGAACTGCCCAGTCTATAAACTGGAGTTTCTTGCACTCAAGTAGACCATTGTGGGCCAGTTTCATAAATACTTGTATGGGGCATACATTACTGTCAAAACACATAACAACCCTTTGACCTATGTAAAAACAACTGTAAAGTTAGATGCTGCCGGACACAAATGGTTATCTGCATTGTCAACCTGTAACTAACATGTGGAATATAAACCTGGTTTAAATCATGTGGGTACTGATGCCTTTGCCAACCAAATGCATCATCCACTAACAATCAGATGTGGGTACAAGCCCCAGAGTAAACTGTCAAAGCACTGTGCAAAAGGTTTGACACAGATGAAATATTGTCAGCTGCAAATGCTCATCTACTCATCCACAGTCTTGGTACACCTAATAACTGTCTACTAAATGCTTTCTGTCATTTTGCTGCACTACATCTGACCACTCTCCTGCAGTTAACTCCCCAAGACCTTCAAAGTGAACAGAGATTTGACTTTGGCCTGAAAGACATTGTTTTGCACCCTGAAGAAAGGAGGTGATTTCGCACAAGTTTGTATCAATAATTCTGACACAATGTTGCTACTGTGGAAATGGGCAATGGCCCAAGTTAGAAATCAAACCTGTTGTACCATGAAATCCAAGAATCACAAGGTTTCCCAAAGGTACAGTTGGAACTACTATCAAAGTTCAAAGGAGTTGTGCTGTTTGCCCCGCACAATGACGTGGGGCACCTAGGAAGTGAGAGGACTTTGGATCTTGCTTGTGCTCGCTTCTATTGGCCATGTATGAAGAGTGACATGGAACAGTACTGAAGAACCTGCAACAGATGTGTGAGATGGAAAACTCAGCCACAGAAGGCAGCCCCTCTGGTGAACATAGTAATAAGTGCACCTATGGAGCTAGTGTGCATAGACACTCCCAGCCTAGAACCAGACTTTAAGAACATTGCCAGTATACTAGTAGCAACTGACAACTTCTCCAGGTACACCCAAGCCTATCTGACAAAGGACCAAAAGGCAACGACTGTTGCAAAAGTCTTAGTTGAAAAGTTCTTTGTATACTATGGAGCCCTTCAGTGGATCCATTCAGATCAAGGTCAAGATTTTAAAAGCTGTCTAGTAAAAGAAATGCTGTCCCTCTGGGGAATAACCAAGTCAGAAACTACCCCATATCACCCTCAAGGTAATTCTCATCCTCAGCGGTTCAGCCGAACCCTAGTGAACATGCTACTTATGCTAAACCCAAAGGACAAGAGGAAGCGGAGTCAACAAATTAGCACACTAGTCCATGCATACAGCTGCACCAAAAGTGGCACTATTGGATTCTCTTCATATTACCTGATGTTTGACTGGGAAACCTGACTTCATCTGGACTTATGTTTTGGTGTCTCTGCCATTAGATCTAGGGCAGAGAATTACCTCCAGTACATACAAAGATTGAAAGACAAATTAAATGCCACCTACAGGTTGACAAGGGACACTGCAGGAAAACATAACAAAACCAATAAAGATAAGTATGGCAGATGGAGAAGGTACATGAACTGCTGCTAGGAGACAGTGCTCTGTTAAGAAACTTGGGACTGCCAGGGAAGTACAAAATTGCTGACTGCTGGGGCAAGACCCCATATGTTGTGACAAAAAACGTGCAAGATATGCCTGTGTACATGATTCATCCTGCAGGGGAGGCAAGCAGATATTGGACTATCTACCAAAACCATTTGTTGCCTGTTTGACAGTTGGTTCCCAGTGATGTAATAGAAAGCAGTAGAACATCAAAGCACCCCCCCACTACTTGATCTGCTACATGCAGACAAAATGCAAAGCAAAAGGCTAGGCAGTCAGAAACTGTTCCTCCTACAACTGGTGCTCAAGTAGATTAGTATGACTCTGACTCAGAAGAAGGGGGTGCACTAACTTACAAAGGATCTTTCTAGACTATTCAGAGGTTTGAACAGAACCATAAGTAATGTGTCAAATGTGCCTCTTGCAGAGCCCACCCCAACAATCATGGACTTTGAACCAACACCAAATGTACCCTTGAATGACGGGCACATGCCTGAGGAAGTGCCAGAGGAACAAAGTGGAGAACCTGTAGAGCCAGCAGAAACAACAGAAACAGTAGAAATAACTGAGGAAGCTGTGGACCGTTCCACTCTGTCATTTTGAAAGAACTGTCAAACCTTTGTTTAAGTTAACCTATTACTTTCCAACTGTTTCCACCAACTTGCCAGTGTTTGTAGTACACAGAAGTAGCTATATGACACCCAGATCACTGCCTCAGATTGTGTTTTGTAAAGCCCAGACCATAGCAGCCAGAGTGGGAGGCAGAGTAAAAAGTAAAACAGGAGGTTGAATATAAATATTGCATTGATCAGTGTTACAGTATTGCACAAAGTTATGAAAGTGCTCATTCCTATGGTATGATGAAGGTTACAGCTGTTTTGTGAATATAAAAGGATTTAAATTTTATGTTGTTTTACTAGCTGTATTTGTCTAGACTAGGATGTACTGTATACCTACTCCAGTCAGGAAGCAGTAGCCTAGATAGATTATGCACACTACTCATATGTTGTGTTGTGTACACCATTTATTGTTACAAATTAATTCTGTTGATAGACTTAACACATATGTCAAGTGTTTAGACAAGGAAGCGTGTACACCCCCAAAATGGGGGCCTACCTAAAACATGCTAAAGATAGAAAGAAAATAATATGGAATTTAGGATAGCCCATGTAAAAGATAATGGCAAGACTTTTTTTGCATATGTCAATGATAAAAGAGTTAATAGGTTTGTAGGACCAATACTAAACCATACTGAGAAAATAAAAGACAAAAAAGAAATGGTAGACCATTTTAATGAATATTTTTGCTCAGTTTACAGCAATACTGACAACAGTGGGACAGCTAGTAATTTACCAGAGGAGACCCCTGAGGCACATAGGGATGAAACAAATGTTATGACTATAAAAGAAGAAGAGGTAATGGAACAGTTGAATCAAATAAATGTAAACAAGGTGGCAGGACCTGATGGGCTGCATCCAAGACTGCTTAAGGAAACTAGGATGCTTTTGGTAGGGTCTCTGACTCTATTGTTTATTAGATCTTTAGAGACTGGTGAGTGGCCAAAAGATTGGAAGAATGCGACTGTGGTACCAATGTATAAACAGACTCTGGTCAGAGCCGATATGGCTGAGGAGAGCTTTTAGGAGTGGCAAGAGCATGGAAAAGAATATGTAGTTATTTCGCTGCACCATAAGTAATACTGCAGTCAGCCATAAGTAATACTGCAGCAATTACAGTAGTGCACATGCATGATACTCACATATGTGAAGTTTGCCCTGTAGTCAGGCCTGCACAACATGGCGATGCTAACATAACTATGTATGCATGATAGTCGTGCATGCACAGTTTAAGTCAACGTCACCATGTTGCACATGGTGGCCATCAGTACTGCAGTTGCAGAACAGAAAAGTAGAGTACCGGGAAGTGGGTATGTTTATGCGGCGCATGGAGGAAAAGGGCTGCATAAACAGAATCACTGGAAACTATGTCGGAGCACTGTGGCAGCACATCAGATAGCGGTCCAGTTACGTGCTTCCACAGTGCTGTACAAATCTGATGATGGCATAACATCCATGGACCTTGGCCCATGAAGCTGTACAAATCAGACTCAGGAGGTGTCTATTAAACTAGAGATCTGGTCTGGGACTTGCTAATCATCACAGTCACTTTCTCATTCTTTTCTAAGCAGTAATTTCTGGCAAATGTGTTTTAACCATATTGATCTCAGTGCTGGTAGAGTACTTCTGGTTTTCCCCTGATTGTATTAGACAGGGGTAGAAGCAATCTTGAAGTGGCAGCTGCCGGTGGTTGCATGCTCTGGAAAAAGTGGTTCCCATGCTCGTCTGCACATTTTAGAAATTATGCCTTTTTTTGATTTTGCTGTAAAGAAACTGACCCCTTTAACACAAAAACAAGGAGTCAGTTATGGCCTCCACTCCCCCTTTTTGCTTCAAGTGAGGAACGTGATTATGGGTTTGCATCAGATGTACAGTGGCAGCCATAGATGCAAAATATTGTTAAACAGTAATCAACTGTATGTAAAAGCTCTTTTTTATTTAATGTGTGCTTTCTTAATGTTGTCAATACCACTCCACCCACGTGTACTCTGCCCCTGGATTTCTGTGACTCAAGTGCATTATTTTACATTTTTGTGTTCAGGACAAAAATGGCTTTCAAATGAGGGTAGTCACTAATCTAAATTATTTATAGTTTTTTATGTTTCCTTGCACGTGTGCAAGAAACATCTTGTGGTAGAACGACATTTCAGAGGTGTGTCAGGGATGAGTCCAATGCACAGCAATCTACAGTGGGCATGTCTCTGGCAGACCAATGAGCACGCAACCAGACAGTGACACTACTCATAGTTTCACAGCTGGAATCTGTACTCTAATTGAAAGTTATAAAGTGCTCGAATGAGAGCGTTTCATTTCTTTCATTCATGTCCTTACTGATCTTACTGCTTGTCTCCCCACCCAGCCTACAGATGTCCAAGTACCCAGCCATACACTGTATCCCCCACTCTCTGTGCCATAAGCAGTACAGTCCTAGCAGTAAAGAACAAATAAACATAGTTTATCCTTTCCCAGACAGATGTCCGCATTGAACTTGTTTGTGTCTCTTTATGAATGACAGTGAGTGTTCTTGTCCCTGAGCTCATCTCTCTCCAGTGCTTCATGTGTGTCACAATGCCCAGCCTGAGCATTGATCTCTGTGAAGGTACCCACTGACCCGGCCCATTTATCTCCTAGTGTCCATGCTGCCTCAGTGTGTCCCCCACCCTGCCACACAATACAAGGAGCAAGAGTGCTGAGAAGTGAGGCAACATTGCCTGCAGCACTGTAGCTTAACCCTGGATGACAGGGAGAGAGACACAGGCTGCAGGGACAGACACCGGGAAGAAGAGGCAGCAGCGCCCCTCCCAAAAGAGAGTGCAGGATTGAAAGAGGTGATGAGTGCCACCAGTATCAGAGACAGAGTGGAGAGTGAGCCCTCAAACAGTGACAGTAACATGTTGAGATGTGGTAAGTAAGTGGAATGAGAGTGATCACCAGGTGTCAGGCTGTCACTATTGCAGCACCACCTTGGCAGTGTAAAATTGGGGGCAGTGCAATGTAGTGACTATAACCACAATGACCAGTGGCTCCCAGACCTGTGCCTGAACAAACATTCAATTAAATGGGTGGCCTGTCCCCTAACAGTGTCTACTTCCTCCCACACCCCCCTTCCACTCCCCCCTGTGAGAGAGAAACACACAGCTATAGTGAGAGCCTCATCCAGTGCAGCATATATGTTCAGGTCCAATCTGTTCCAGTCAGAGATGGTGTCAACCCCCCTCCCAAACAAAGAAGTGGAGTACAGTGTGCACCCGAGCTCAGTTGTCATCCATTTTATTTCCGCTCACTCTTCTGGCACCTAGCTGTTTGTCTGACTCTCTGTTTGTCTTTCTGAAGCTCAATGGAAGCAGACAGCACATACAGAGAGGCAGAGAAAATGACAGCAAAAGTGCCATGACCTGGACAGAGAGCAGTGCTGCAGAGTTTTCCTCTCACCATGGGGGAGTGGACATTAGAGAGAGAGAGAGAGAGTGACAGACCAGGAGAGAGACAGTGTAAAACAAACTTGGTGCATCTATTCCACCGCTGCACAAATGGAGCACCCAGACTGAGCCAGAGACAAATATGTGGGCCACATATCTGCCCCTTCACATTGACTAGCACAGTGTAGGGTGGGCACTGGATGGGCACCCCTGGGTAGTTGCTGCTCCCTACACCTCCAGCTCACAGCAGCAGATATGGAACAATCTGCAGTAGCCAAAGACTGATGTAGGTTACTCATCTTCCCCTCCACACCCATTCCACTTCACACAGGTTGGCACAGTGACAAGGTAACCTCCAGGTGGGCAGTCCAAGGTAAGTAGTGGACTGTGGCCTGGCAGAAGTTGGTGATTTGTACCCCCTCCACAACCATCCCACCATTGCACATTGGCTTCCCCAGCCAGAGACAGAAATGTGAGTTGCACATTTGCCATGCTACACCTGTTTCTATCTAGCCTGGTGGGTGCCAGGTGGGTGGAAATGGGATTGCAGTCCAGATCCATTGGGTGGTCCGAGGTCATTGGCATCCAACACATCTTTCCTCATTTCTGCATGTGTGAAGCATTTTTTCCTTCCATTCCATCTCCTGCATGTTACGAGCACTCTGCAGGAGCCAATGACAGATGTGGTTCTCACATCTGTCCATCTTCACCCATCCGAGTTCTATGAAAGCTGCCACTGGCATTGGGTGTGCTCCAGGCAGGTGGCTCTGGGAGAATGATGCCCCATCCCCCATCCCACCTCCACACAAGGGTAGCACCCTGCAGCAGCCAGGGACAGAGATGCAAGTTGCACATCTGCCCCTTCATACCCATCCCTGCTCCACCAGAGCTAGCGTGAAGGTTGGAGTGGGCTTTGGGTGACTGGCATTTCTTCACCCTATGCCAAACCTCTACACTTGCAGAACACTGCTTCAGCCAGAGGCTCTCCCACCTAATGTACTCTACCCATGGAGAGAAACTCTGAGGTATTGAGATATAAAAATGTGGATCTTGTATCTGCCCCTCCACAACTGTTCCCACTCTACTGGGTGGGGGTATGATGCAGTGGGTGCCCCTGAGTGACTGGTGCCCCCTCATGCACCCCCACCTATCAACCCAATACTTTTCAGCAGCCATAGAAGAGATATGGATTGCACATCTGTCCCATCATAAACTTTGCCCATTCCAAAAGGTTTCACTCACAGGCTAGAGTGGGGTCTAGGATGGTGGCCAATAAATGAATGTCCCCCCCCATCCCACCTCCACACATGGGGAGCACTCCTTCCCCTCCATTACACATTTGCACATAGAGAGCACTCTTCCCCCTCCATGCCTCCTTTTCATATGGGGAGCAGTTCTCCTTCTCCAGCTCTCTTCCACATGGTGGACATTGTGTCTTATATAATCATAGCTGGTCTTAATCCTTGTTGAATGCAACATTGTACATATTGTACAGTATATACCAATGTAAAGAAAACTGCTTTATTTTAATTTATGTGTCCTTACTTTTTGTATCTCACACCATGTATTGTCTATCAGTGCTTGTACAAGTGACCTCCCTGCAAATGAGCTTGCTCAATGGATTTTATCCCTTCACAATAAACTTGAACTTAAACAGGGAAACCACTCTTCCCTCCATTCCATCTCCACGCATATGTATCATTGCTGCACCTCCATTCATTGTGAGCACTCATCCCCCGACCCCTCCAGTGCTTCTCTCATTATATTTCATCTCCCTCACATGGAGAGCACTTCTCCCAATGCATCCCACCTCCTGCATATAGGGACCACTTCTACTCCTCCATTTAACCTCCACACATGGGGAGATTTCCTCCCACTTCATATCAGCTCTGTACATGGGGAGCATGCCACCCCTTCATCCCACTGCCGCTACATGTGGAGCATTGCTACCCATCCATCCCATTCCAACACATGGGGACACCTCCACTCGTTTGCATCACTTCTCCTCTACCACCATCCCACCTCTGCATATGGAGAGTACTCCTAATCCCATTCCACCTTTGCACATGAGAGCACTCTGCAACAGCCAGAGACAAAGATGTCAGTCAGGCATCTGCTTTTCCACATCTATTCCCACTCCAGATGATAAGCTCCAAATTGGGCAGAACATTGGTGGGTTTGTGATGTACTGAATGGGTTGCCCTGGGAGATGGTGTCAATACCCCTTACCACCTCTCTGAATGAGAGAAGTCCCCTCCTCTGAATCAGTCTTTATTCTTTTCTCCACTCACCACTTTTCTGCTGATTATCCTCCTGTTTGCTTGCCTTACCAGTCGCTCCCCTCCCAAGACAGGATTATAGGCCACTAGGCCCAGACAGATTTTTCCTTGACATCTCCTGTCTTCTCTTCGGACCACACCACCAGTCCAGCCAGTGTCCAGCATAGTCAAGAAGATGTGCCACATGTTACTCGCAGCTCAGCACTGGATGAGTCAGTTCTTTCTCTAGTAGACCATACTTCAAGTTCTCCCACAGTTCAACTGAGGCTAGCGAAGAGCGCACACAGTCCCACTCTACCACCACAACAGTTGACATGACACCACAACTTGCTTGACACTATTCAGATGATGCAGCACAGCAGCACGTGCACTAGTCTGTCTCACCAGGCTTCTCCTGCTCTCTATGTTGATGATGTCTCCATCTCTCCTAGCCATCAATGATCCCATGCATGCACATTGTGTTGCAGCTAGCTCCAACTGCTATGGAGACTGATGAGACACTGAGTTTCTTAGCAGCTGAGCCTGAGCCAACCTGAAAATAAAATACAGGAATTTGAAATTTTCATAGGTAATTTCGGGGAAGGGGGAGTTGAACACCCTGAACACCCCCCTACCTATGCCCCATGCAATCCACAACAGTTCAGACACATACAGTGCTCACACTTAAAGGCATTCCTCTCAGCCCAGCCATCCCCCCTGCCTACCTTGGCAAACAAATGAACACCAACTGTGACCCCTCCTACTTCCTCTGCAAGCAGTGAGGATCCCACACTCTCAAGTGGTCAGTCCTGTACAAAAAGCAGAGTTGGGGGTCCAGGGCTCCAGTTGGACCTGCTGCTGTAATGAAGCTCAAGAATGCCTGAAAACAACAGAAAAGTTAAACTGAGTCCCCTTAGTCCCTACAAATGGAGGGCTGCTGCACAGATGATTGCTACAGCCACTCGGGCACCACCGGGGATTTAAAACAAGGGCTGGACTGTGGCAGGCAGCCTGCCATCCATCTCCTCCTCCTGCACTGACTGCTTGCAGCATTTGCCCAGCTCCTCCTCTGCTACCAGTGCCCACCAACAGTCAGTAGTGTCAGTGGGTGCCCCCATTGGAGTGGTCAAGCAAGCTCCTCAACTTGTTACTAGCCCCTGTAACTGGCACTCTTTTTTTTTTTACCTTTGTTTTACCAGGAGACACACACTAAGCTGAAAGCTTGTTTACAGGTAAAACCTGGGAGTACAAGGAAGTTAAGTGACTTGCTCAGGGTCACACAGCATGCAAGTGGGGGCTGTGGGATTCAAACCCAGGTCTTTAGATTTGCAGCTCAGAACCTTAAACCACTGTGCTATACTGCCTCCTAGACTCCACGACTCCACAACCTTCTTTTGACTTCTTTCTGTGTCTGGTTGCATTTGCCTGTTTTCAAACAACCAATAAACTTTTTTACTAGTGTCTACTTAGATACAGAATATTAAATATATCAAAATAAAATATATTTGCTTTGAAGAAGATAGCCTTTATTATGGCTCGACTTCAATGTATGGTTGGAGAATGCTGAAATCTCATCTTGATTGTTCTACTTCCTTATTGCTATTTTGTATTTTCAGGTTAAATCAAACATAATAATAATATATATATATATATATATATATATACATATATAATTTTTTTTTTGAGAAGATAGAAGCTTTTTATTATGGCCCTTTTTAGTTCAATCCATGCACACTGAAACGTTGAAGCAGTGAGATCACCATGATTATGGCAACCTTGCATCATTCCACTGATCCTAAAAATGTGTATCACAATGGTTATATAATTGTACGTCTATATTCAAATGGGTTTAATTCATTATAATTACACACTAAGAAGAAGGTATTAATGAGTTCATTTAAGGTTCATAATTTGACCTTTTGCAATGTTAATGACCTCCCAATACTGGAGTCTTCAAATTTTTTTATTTAAACATTTCTTTGCTCAGTTCATCAATAATCCAATAAGATTTATAATAAAATTACTTTAGAACAAAAACTGTATAAACCTTGGGTTTTATTTTGCACAAATATTATTTCTCTCCAAGCTGAAAATGCATAGGAGATTAGTTGTACATACTTTTCTATTTCTGTACACTTTTACTGTGGAAATTTGTAAACAAATATGAAAAAAATAACATTTGACCTTTTGCACAGGTCTTGACCTCCTGTAAAGAGAATGGCTTAAAACCTATTTAGGAGTCATTCAAGAGTTATCCCAAGGTCAAGATTTAGTAAATTATACATTTAATGCATTTTAATAACAGAAGTTGCCAAAGAGGACACAATAAATGAAAAAATATGTGTTGCAGCATAGAAGCCTAAATGTTTTACAGACAGCCATTGTTTTTCTTCTCTGTCTTCCTTCTTCCCCCTATCTGGTCAGCGTCAGCTTCACATACAGATCTCATATGATATTGCTGGCTAATAATCACTAAAATTAATCTGCTGCTTTTTTCTGAAAAGATTTATCTTGATCCCATTCTGAAAAGATCTAATGTGACCCCAATAAGCAGATCATTTTGTTTCAAGCTGGTAAGCACTAAAGAATTCCATTGAAGTCCTAGTAAGTCAGGATCTACTGTTAAATTAGGCATGACAAGATGGCGTGGTCTCATTTCACTTAAAATTGCATAGTACTTTAGAGAAATGAGACTGTTATAAGTGCAGTAGGAGTTATGCAAAACAAATGTAAATATCTCTAAAAGTATACGAATTACACATAAACCATCAGTATGAAAGTTGTTCAGGACAAAGTGATCTTTCAAATGAGCCTATCCATTAAGCTGCACTAATTATATTTTTTTAACCAAGGCCATCTGATTACCTGAATTTCCATTTTTCTTCACAATTGTCACCTTTCATTTGGTTATATTTAAAAAAATCTAATGAATTCAGATTAGTGACTACCCTCATTTGAAATGCCATGTTATCCTGAACAACTTTCATGTTGGTTATACATTGGTAACTTTTATACTTTCTGAGATATTTACATTTGTTTGGTATGACTCCTACAGTGTTCACTCAGAGAGAAAAAAATGAGGTTGTTTGGAAGACCATATTTTACAAAATGTAAAGAATTCAGATTAGTGACTACCCTCACTTGAATGGTCTTTTCGTCCTGAACAACTTTTACACTGGTTGTTTTTGTGCAGATTGAATAGTTTTAAAGATATTTAGATTTGTTTAGGCTTCTGAAGAAACAGATTGTACCTAATGAAAACCCTGACTTTCTATGAAAAAGTAGAGCAGATCCCTAGAGCAAAATAACCCAGATGACATACTATTTCTTGATTTTAAGTGAGCTTTTGACAGGGTACCTCACAATCTAATGATAGAAAATTGTATCAGATGAAGACTGAAAACAAAATAACAAAATGGAGAACAAACTCCCAGGTTGCACCTGTAAAAAAGCTTTCAGCTTAGTGTGTCTCACCTGGTTAATCAATTGGAAAAAAAAAACTGGCTGAAGGGCAGGACACAAAGGGTGAGAGTAAGGGGACCACCATCTAACCCAGCTCAAGTGGAAAATGGTGTCCCACAGGGATCCGTACTGGGACCTATTCTTTACACTTTCTTTATGTCAAATTTATGCAAACAAGTTAACAGTTGGGTGGTAAAATTTGCAGATGACGTAAAGATAAGTAAGTACCAGTGAGTAAGCTAAACAGTTACAAAGAGATTTAAAACAAATAGAACTCTGGGCATTGAAAAATGGAACTTCATTTAGTACTAAAAGTGTGTGACCATGAACGTGGGGAATAAAAATAGTAATACCTCATATAACCTAAATTGCACAACACTTAAAAGTGTTGACAACCCTAAGAATCTGTGGATTTTAATAAACAGAAATCTAAGTTTTAGTGGCCACTGTAATGAAGTATCACAAAAGACCAATAGGTTACTGGGCTGTATCCACAGGGTCTTTCTTTGTAAGAATAGGGAATGTGTGATGCCACTCTATAAGACCTACATCAGACTCCATTTAAAATACTGTACCCCTCTATGGGGTCCCTATTTGAAAGGGGACATCCAAAAACTAGCAAAAACACAGCATAGAGTTATCAAAATGATCTCAGGCCTTAGCAGTATGCCTCATGAGACTAGGCTGGATACCTTGGGACTTCACTCCCTGGAGACTAGGAGGACTAGAGGTGACCTGTTAACCATGTTCAAAATCATAAAAGATGCGGAATTAAGGATAGAGCTGGACTTGGAGTTCAACATGAGAAAATCAACCTCAGGAACCATGATAAACAAATTAAGCTTCAGTTCATTAAGAAACATAGCAGAAGAGGATTATATACCCAAAGAGCAGCAAAAGTCTGAAATACCTTGCCACAAGAAGTAATAGAGTAAGACTCCTTTCAAATTTTCAAGGGCAGATTGGATCAGTACCTTCTGAACATCAACCGGTCCAAATGGCCCTGCTGATGCAGGAGACAGACTAGATGGGCCCTGGCCTTCTGTCTTAAATCCAAGAATAGTTCCAAGTATCCAAGCATAGTTCTACCTGCATTTCTCTTTGTGCCTCCAAGAACTGCCTGCCATCTTCTCCTGTTGTCTCTCTCTTCCAGGACTGCAGCCTGGTGGGGGACTGGAAGCGTGCATTGTGAGCTGATGTCTGCTTGGTGGTCCACCAACATTCATGTAGCTCCTCTGTGCATGCTTGAGCAGCTGCCTGCTTGAAAATGCAAGCTGCCATCTTGCACTTTACCTCTTGGCCCCCAGTGTGCCCAACCTGCCAGCATGAGCACTTCACCATCGCAACTAATGGCCACCCATGGAGGACTCTCTTTAGTGTACTCTGGCCCCAGGGATACCAGCAGGGAATCATGGGGCATGGAGACACTAGAAGGGTGAGAAAAGGAAACAGCATGGGTTTGGAGCCATTGCACCATTGATATCAGCATGGCTAACATATGCATTCCATTAGAACTGCGCAGCATGGGGGGGCTTGACTAATGGAGACCATGATGGGGTGAAGAAAGCCCCAATCAACCCAACACCATCACTGGATAACTAGGCACAGGTGTGCCTCTCAAATCAGGCGGGCAGTCACAATAAAAACTAGCAGAAGACCCAACAAAGAGATTTTAAAAATGAAGCAGTACTTCTTTTTGCAAGGGACCAACCATCTTGATGACCCCTGACCTCACAGACAGCCAATCAGAGGTGAGGGATCTAGGCATGTGATTACAGAGCAGGCTGGCAGAGCGACTGTGCTGCATTCTTGGTGCCCTTTCCACCAGCCAATGGGGCATAGAGTGAACATTCTGCATACTGATTTCACTTATTGACAGCCTGTTGTGCCAATCCAAAGCTGCCTCTGCCCAGGGAAATGCTAAAGACAGATCCAGAAGAAGGAAGTTGGCAGTGAGCTCTCACAGAGTGAGGAGAGCTTGTGCTGCTGGCCAGGATCAACCCAAGAAATCCTGCTTGGTCTTCCACAGCCAACCTTCAGGAGGTGATTTCAAGGTTTCTACAACCATTCCTGTTAACAGAGACTGAACTGTGTATGCTGAACGTGTCAAGATGACATTTTTCTGGTGAAAGAGACTGAAGCCTGCCTTGAGAGAAAAGGAGGTACTAAACACATACAACAGTTGCCAGCCTGTGGGGATCAGAGACTGACTGAGTATACCTATGTGTGAAAACATGCATCAAGCCTGTGTACAGTCTGGAAGAAGGCCAGTTAGTGCTACTGCCAGGTGCTAGCTTGTACACTGCATGAGGATTCTGAAACCTAGATGTGGGTGTGAGGTGTGTAGCTCCTGCTCCCTAGACTGGTATGTCCTTCAGAGGAGGATGAGGGAAGAGCCAGAGAGGTCCAGATGACTGCGGATGCAGAGAGCCTGATCAACATCCTGAGGCAACTGAGACCTTGATCTTCAAGCTGCATCCCCCAACTGCACAACTGAAGCATCAGCCTGAGTGAGCCTGAAACTGCAGAGCAAAAGGGAGAGGAGCCCAAGTTGACAGGGAAGCTGGTACAGCAGAACTGTGAGTAGTCTCAGGGATTGCCCTGCAACTGGGAAATTTGTACAAAGTTTGCCACCAAATCTACAGATTTGGCCAAAGGGCCAGAAGTTACAAATACCTCAGTGGGGGTTTTACCATTTAAACAATTGCATGGGCTGTGGGGTTTGGGTTTGAAAAGTGTTCTGTTCTGCTTAAAGTGCACCACCACCAGCCAACCAGCTGCAACATCACCAGGTCTGCACCACTCCTATGGCTGGGTACCCTACCCAGTGAAGCACAGTGAGCTCTCTCAGGTTGAAAAAAGGGTTAAACTCGTACTAGTGGAATGTGGGTAATACCCTCAGTATAGATGGGCAGCTAATACTAAAGGTTTCACATACCTATCTGCCACTGTATTGTCCTGCCTGGTGGGAGCTGGGCACTGGTACTGTGTTTTACAGGCCGAGCCTAGTTGGGCACCAGCTTTGGTCCTGCATATGAAGTTAATGAGTTTCTTCCAAAAAGTAGTGCTTTGCATTCCCCTATCCCTTGTGAGTATCTACTAATAAATATTTTATAGGTATTTTGCATTTTGTCTTGCGAGTATACTATTAATGGTAAGTCACTAATTGCATTTTTGTTGATTTCAAGGTTGCACTGTGATTTTTCATGTGTAGGGGAACACTTGAGGAGGTGAGGAGGTAATGCATCCCAGGCAGCTATGACATCAGACCCTCTTAAATTTTACTCTGGGTGGAAGCACTACATAAAATGTAAACTATTTGAGTACAACCCCCCCCCCCCCATTCAGGAAAATTAGAACCCAGGCACCTCAATCTTGTCTGAGCCCACAAAGCTGCTTGGGTAGTAATCATAACATCCATGGCAAACTGGCTACATTTGCAAACAATTTCTAGTGCTGTGTGGCATGTGAAATTCTGCCATTGGAATTGCTGCAGAATGGCAACTCCGTTGCTCAAATGATTTATGGAATTTCTTTTTAAAATTCTGCAGAATTTTAAAAAGCATTTCTATGCAAACTGCAGAATAATTTTCTGTGGAGCATGTAAACTGCAGAATAATTTTCTGCTGATTGTGGAAAAGGAATCTGCGGTTTATGTGAACTGTGAATTATTATTCTGCAAACATTTTGCATGTGTAATGTCGAAATTCTGCAAATGATGGAAACCGCCAAATTTTCTAAAATTCCATGGAATTCCGTTCTGTTGGAAATTCAACATTCTGCACAGCCCTATCAATTTCCTTTAAAACTCATAGTAACAGATTATTATCAATTGCTTAAACATTACCTAGTAAATACTATTTCTTGTAGATGCTTCCCTTATAAGGGACTAAGTCTTGATGCTGTATGTCTATCCTGTAAATCAAGCATATGCTATTATTTAGAAATTAATTTTGAATAATGATTTCAAAATGGGTATGATGAAGCTTCTTTTTTTTGAAGGAATCTTTATTGAATATTATAGAATGGCAAGAATAAATCATGCCCTCTGATTGGTCAGTGGCCTTCCTGAACAGTGATGTTATCCCAGCAGATCACTGTATCAAGGTCCAGCAGCCACATGACTGCTCACAAGTTACACATGAAAATGAATCACTCCACACAATTCCCTCACATAGGTAGTCTGCCAAACAACCTGCCACCACCCCGACACACACAATGAATTTTATTGCCAGACTACATGATGGTGGTGAAACAAAAGCACTCAGCAACTCACAGAACACAAGACCTACAGTATATTCCTTTGCTTTTCTTTTAGATTCTTTGTTTCACATCCTTTAAAAACACAGTGATCATGGCATGCTGAGGTGCTGGGTGCTTTATTTCCTGCCAGGCTGGTGACCTGGGGTCGGGAATGGAACCAGGATGGTTGGGGGCTGGTGGGGTGAGAAAGAATCGAGCATCCCAAGACAGCTCTCCTTCCTCAGGGAGGGGGGGTTAGAGTGGTGAGCTGCTTGTCTTCCACCCAGCGATGGCTGGGTGGCAGCACATGCATGTCACCACATAGGGAAAGGAACCCATGTTCAGGGCACTGGGGCCATCTCCACAGAAGCAGAGCTTGGACTTCGCACCCATTGCACATCTGTGGGCTGGGGGAAAAAATGGAGTAAAAAACAACTCTGGCGGAAGGATGAATGACTCACCCCCACATACCCTGCACCAGTGGCCAGGCACAACCACAAGTCCTGTGACAGAGGACAATGGTCCTGCAGGAGCCTGGTGATGGGACTGGGGGGAGTGGGTTGGTCAGATGAGGGATGCCAGGGGAGAATCAGGAAATAAACAGAATATGGAAAAAAACCCACAAAAAAACCCCAGGAAAAAACCCAACACAAGGATCATGAGCACTCCATGAAAATGACGTAACTGTCCATTTTCCCCCACCACTCACTGTACTAGATACTGTCCCTGCCTGCTTTCAAAGACACCAGGAATAGTTATAATAATAAAATATAATAGTAATAAAAAAAGCTCTTGTTGGATACTACACATAAAATGAAATGCACCTTTAGAAGTGAAGCATATTCCGATCCCACCTCTCCACTTCAAAAATGTCTTCTGATCCTGGGAATCTCATGATCCCTTGCAGTCAATAATGCTTCATAGAGATTAGCAGCTTGAAAAGTCAGCTGTTTAAAAACCTCAGAGGATTCCTTACCATTCTTCTCTCAGTACAAACATGACAGTATCAGAGAGAAGCACTACAGAAGCAACAGCACCATGTGAGCGAAACTCAGGGAACTTGGACAATGGGGGCACTTGACTCCTGAAAGAACTGTCCTCCTTGCATATGGCCATGGTAAGAAATGTTCAATAAAAAACAAAATACCCTGGAAAAAAATTAGCAGTGCTACTGTTTTGGGGGGGAGGGGGTTGTCAACAAATCACACGTAGCTCCTATGCTCATTGCTGGATGTGTTCCAAGACTGTCTACTGGTGCAGCTAGTAAAGGAACCCACCAGGCAGACCGCAGTCCTTGATGTGGTGCTCACCAATTCAGAGATGGTGGGAGTAGGGGAGCCACTGGGGAACAGTAATCATAACTCTGGTTTGAATTGGCCCTCAGGGATGACAAGCCACAATTGAGAACTGTAGTCCTTGACTTTAGAAGTGCTTACTTCAATAGGATGAGGGAACTGGTCAGGAATAAGTTAACAGAGGTGGAGGACATAGGTTGGGTGGAGGAGACATGGGGCATAATTAGGGGGACTATCCTCAAGGCATCTAAAGTATGCATAAGAACAGTAACAAAGAAAAACAGGTTTAAGAGACCACTATGGTTTTCAGCAAGGGTCAGGGAAGTAGTAAGGGCCAAAAAGAAGACCTTCGATAAATACAAGAAAAAGCAGGGGGAGGTAGAATGGGAGGATTATCTACAGAAAAATAAAAAGGTAAAGAGGGCCGTAGGAATGGAGAAAAACAGTTTTTCAGATATACAGTATTAGTGGAAAAAGGGTGGGGGAATTGTAAGGCTAGTTAAGGGGGGGGGTAGAGTGATAGAGGAAGATGAGCAAAAGGCCGCCATCCTAAATGACTAGTTTTGCTCTGTTTTCACTAAGGAGTACAGGCTGTCCATGCCAGAGAATGGCATCAAAATGGCCACTAAGGGAATACCAGAAATGAGAGAGCCATTGTTTACTAGTGAAAGGGTTCTGAAAGGGCTTGCTGCTCTTAAGATAGATAAGGACCCAGGACCAAATGGGTTACATTCAAGGATACTCAGAGAGTTAGCAGCAGAATTGGCTGAACTGCTGGTATATCTGTTCAACAACTCACTTGGGTGTGGGGAAGTTCCAAGGGATTGGAAGATAGCAGACGTTGTACTGCTTCATGGGGGGGGGGGCTAAGGAGCAACCAGGGAACTACATACCTGTTAGTCTAACCTCTATAGTGAGGAAGCAGAGGGAGTCACTGATCAAAGAGAACCTCATAGACTACCAGGACAGCAACAGGCTCCAGGATAGTAAACAGCATAGTTTCATGGCAGGAAGAACTTGTCAGACTAACCTGATGGTTTTGACTGGGTGACAAAGGAATTAGACAAGGGTCATACTGTTTATATGCTCTACTTTGACTTCAGCAAGGCTTTTGACTTGGTACCTCATGAACGATTGCTCAAGAAGATGGAAGACATGGGTGCAGCTAAAACTGTAGTGAACTGGGTGGGTAACTGGCTAGAGGGGAGGCAGCAGAGGGTAGTGGTCAATGGGGTTAAATTACAGGAGAGGGAGGTTATGAGCGGGGTCCAAAAAATTGAATGATCTTTAGGGTCAACAACCCCAATTAAGACTACACCCCTGATTTACTTCACGGGTGGGGGTGGGGTTTTAGGGTTGGAAACCCTAAAGCCACATTTCCCTACTTTTGTGGCTGTAGCCTGAGCCCTAAATGTTGCATTAACACAGTTTTCATTTTGCAAAGAATTTCCTTACTTTGTGAGATAGTATAATTGTATCCTCATTTATCTGTAAGTGTGCAGGGCCTGGAGGGCTCTGAACTCATATCCCTCCTTAGATGCATACATTAAAACAGAAAAATAATTATCAGCATAGCTTTCTTATTGCCCCACCTCATGAACCCAATAATACAAATGTTGAAATCCTCACAGAAATGTGATTCTGTGCCACTGCAATGCCACTGTGTGTCACAGGTGCGAAAACACAGTATGGCTAGGGTTTGATAGATGATAGCTGTTACTGTAGGTTCATGAGGTGGTGTAAAAAGATGCTTATGTTGAAAATTTGGGATCAAAATATTTAAAATTGCCAGAGCTACGAGAGAGCATAGAAAAATTTCAAAGTTTGTACATAACGTTGCCATTTTTACATATTTTTACCACAAATTTTCAACATAGCCTTTTTATGACCTCACCTCATGAACCAGGGTGGTGAAAATGTTCAAATCCTGCCCGAAAGGTGATTTCACTAAGCGACCATGAAATCACATTTCATGCCTGATTTGCATAATTCCACCACCATTATTCATGAGGTGGGTCCTCAGAAAGGTCATGTTGAAAATTTGGTGTAAAAATATGCAAAAATTGAAAGTTATGCACCAAAGTTGAGAACCCCTTTGAAATACATTGAATTGCACTTACCTTACTTTCTCATATAGCAATCAGCATTTCTAGTGCCACAAGCCCACTCATGTGGGGCTGGAATTCCCTGGGCTACTGTGAATCCCCTTGTGATCAGGGTCAGGGATACCCCTCCTCTCTCTGTTTAGTAAGCTCACTGTCTCACAATTAAATGTATGCCAGAGGGTCCTGGGGTGCCCTCTCTCTAGGTGAGGGGGTGCAGAATATAGTCTTGAGTCTGTGTTCCTGGGAGAGAACCCTCTTGGCCACTGCACAATGAACCAGAAAAGCCAAAGGCATGTATAGCCCTTTGGGGGACACCCTATGCACCCTATTTTGTGTCTTTCCCCAGAAATACAAAGACTGGTTCAAACCCCTACAGATTCCTTCCTGAGATCTTTTATATTTCCTCCCCTCCTTTCATCCACAGAGTCCCTAGTGGTATATTACTTTAGTAGTGTTTGGCCCTTAGCAGTCAAACAGGTGCAGTATAGTTTGAACACACTCTTCCCAAAGCATACAGACACACAAGACACTGACAGAATTATCTTAAAATAAGCCAAAGGACTATATTAATTAATTAATAAATGCAATAAATAACAAAGACAGATAATTTTAGACATTGGTTACAGGATATGGAAACGAAAATGGAAATATACAATAAAACCTAAACTGTGAAATTCTGGTTTTAAAGTTCTACCTCAAGTCCCTGGTTGCTGAATTTGCAGTGCAAATTGTCCTTAGAAAAGTAGTTGCAAATCTTGGCTCTTGGTCCAGGAGAATTCTTGAAAAGAAAATGCCTCCACTCTCTTAGCAAGACAGGGTCCCAGTGCAAACAGTTTCACCAAAGTCAAAGGGTAAAAGGGCAAAAGGCCTTGATACAGTCTTGCACCCTTGTTTTAAGGGCTTCTCAAAGGGCAGGTCCAGTGAATATTGACTTGCCCAGGAATAGACTAGCATTCTGTCTCCATGGCTATGCAACCCATCAGCTTTTAGTATTTTATTACAAACAACAAATGTTCATCTCTGAATATGAGAGAAAAAAGGGCTCAGAGGTCAGCTAGTCAAAACAAGAATTTTAGGAGACCATCCAGCCCCCCTCCCTTTGAAATGGCTGTAATGAAGCTATGCTCAATAAAGTCATTTACTTAAAACGCTAGTCCATTTAGCTGTAACTAGATTTACTCAGGGTAGACTTGCAGAGACACAAGGAACCCAGACAAAATGGCACCACTAGATGCTGAGGGCTATTCAGACACAAATGCCTGGCCTTCCAGCCCTCTCACTGCCTGAGTGGCACCCCTTAACTGGAGGCAGAGCAGGATGGCTGTCACACCGGCCGCTGCTCACCAGGAATCCAACAGCTGCAGACCGCTTACCTGGTCCACAAACCCGGACACTTCACCAGGCTCTCACCGCCTGGGCGGCGCCCCTCAGCCGGAGGCAGAGCAGGACGTCCATCACGCAGGCCGCTGCCTGCCAGGAATCCAACAGCTGCAGACCACTCACCTGGTCCCCAAACCTGGACACTTCACCAGGTATTAGCCGCTACTGCCTACTTCGTGCCTTCTCCTTGGGAGTGTTTCTGATTGGTGCGGCTCCTCGGTGCTAGTCGCTGATTGGTCTGCTGGCCGTGGGCTGCTGTGCTCATTGGTGCACCTTTCCCTGTGGCTTTTGGACAGAGACTCCAGTGCTTTTCAGCACCCTTTTTTATTTTCAAACCTTGCGCTTCTAGCTTAGCTGCTTGTGGTGTTTTTGTTTGTGGTGTTTTTTTTCTCCCGCCCCCAACCCCTCCCAAGCCTCCATTAAATACACAGTAGCTCCTCCCTCTGAGGTCCCCCCTCTTATCATTGGCTTATCTCTAACCCTGCTGTGAGCTGTCAACTAAACTGCTAATTTGTACTCCCCTTTCTCGCCTGATTTAATTACCTGCAACTTAAGCCCTCAGTTACCTGCCCTGTCAGTTTTTTGCACAAGACTATTCTGTCTCACAATATACTTTGTTCTTCCCAAGTGAGACTGCCTTTTCACACAAACTCCTCATTTTGAACTCCCCCCACCTAAGTGGATCGTGTAAAATTATGCCTGTTCAATACCCTCCGTAATCTTGATTACACTGTTAGGAGAACACTCTTGTGGGCTTTGTCTGACCCCTTACTAAGTATTTCCATTTAGACTGTCTATCCACCATAGACAAGTGCACGTCTTTCCTCTGGCCTGCTGCTTGGGGTACCTGTCCTGTCTGCCTATCTGTAAGGAAACAAAAAATGTCCCTACAGATGATACTGTATCTTCTTGCGATCACACTACCCCTACTCCTTTTTTCCATGCCTATGGCACCTCAAACTGAAGCGACCCACCCTGACTTTTTGCCACAAGATTACTACTACTCCAATCTCCTGCTACTTCCTACCCCTTGCTGTGACCCATCCCCAGTACTACTAAATAGGATAGGGATCCACATGGTTGCCCATGTCCAAATGAAATGCAGCTGGCACCTACATGCCCGTGGTTCTTTCTTGTGCCGCAAGCTATGGTACTTTCTCTTACTTGCTATCCTGCTCTCAGGTGATGTTCAACTAAATCCAGGACTAACTAATGTACTACCTGAGACTATTAGTAATGCTAAAGGTCTTAATATAGCACACCACAATATCAGGAGCCTTGCACATAATCTAGCTGAGCTTGAATCTAGGACCTCCCTCTACAAGCCAGATATTATATGCCTAACTGAAACATGGCTAAAACTGTCCATACCTGATTCTCTGTGCCCCCTTCCTCACTATAATCTATTGAGACTTGACAGAGCTGCACCCAAAAGAGGGGGTGGGACAGCTGTCTACTTTAGAGATCTTCTCAATGTCTCTGCCCTAAAATCATCTATCTTATGCCACTGTGAGGCACTTCATGTCCTGCTCACTCTTGGTACCAAAAAACTACATATTGTGTGTGCCTACAACCCCCCAACCAATGGACTAATAGGACTGGATGAGCCTATGGAACAAATCTCATGCCTTGCTGGAAGAAACGAGGTCCTTATACTTGGGGACCTAAACATTAACTGGCTGGGCAGTAACCAATCCACAATAATGACCAAATTGCAGAGTTATAACCTGCACCAACTGATAGGTGAACCTACCAGACATGCCCTTCATGCAAACGTGAACACGCTACTAGACTGGATAATGACCAGTCGCCCTGAAAATGTAATTGCCTCTGGAGTACTACCAGATGCCATCACCAATCACTCCCCAATGTACTGTATCTGGGGCAAAAACAGACCCTACCCAGATGGGGCCCCACTTCATTACCTTCCACAACTATGCAAATTTTAACTCTCAGTTTTTCCTGCACGGCATTGCCACTACTGATTTGTCCTCCATTCTTATGTCCAATGATGCTCAGACTGCCCTTAATCTGTTCTTGAAACACTTCTTAGCACTCCAGGATAAGCACTGAAAACTTGTAACCAGTCGGGTAAGAAACAGGCAAACCCATTGGCTTGTAAGATTCTTGCAGGAGTTGGACTTATGGCTCTGGGATCCCAGTACTGAGAATAGTATAAATGCCACTCAACACAGTGAGTTCTTGTTTCCTCACCTGGAGGAGGTTTATTCCATCATATAGGCATTAGCATTACAGGCACTATAATAAAAATATAGCTGGCAATAGTTTACAAGATAGTAGAGCATGGATATTACCCATCCTCCTGGAAGCTGATGGCAGGTTCTTAGGATGTCAGAATTTGCAGCTCAACTCTGGCTAATTCAGCCAGTTTATATACATTTTACACTCCACCTGATGGCTGCTTCCAGAGAAGGTATGCAGATATTCAAATGAGAGCAAATGAATAGAGCTAAGAACTGATGAATGGTCTATTGGAAGGTATGCAGATAACTAATGAATGGAGCTAATGAATAGCCTTTTAAACATACACACAGCTACTGAATAGCTTAGTGAAGACTTGCAAATTTAGTATGTTCCTTCCATCACGTACTCAACATCAGGTCAGAATAATGTCAGGTCAGACTAATGTCAGGTACATTCTTTTCATCACATACTCAACATCAGGTCAGAATAATGTCAGTTTCAACTAGCTCCTGACCACAAGGCTTGTACCTATTATGAACCTTGCTCTGAACCTTTCATGAACCTTACTTTCAACCTTTTATACACTCACTTTGGCCATCAAGCATTGAAACACAGTGCATAATACAGCAGTACCTATACAGCAGTACCTTACAGTCCCCCACTTGAAGGAGAGAGAGAACTCAATCCTTCACATGGCGTAACCTATAGCATAGAGCGAGTGATACCTGCAGCTCTAATCATAAGCATTTCAGTTTTGACATTTCTTATTAAACGGTGGAGATAACAAATCCTTAACAAGAGGAAAAACACTAGAACCAATTGTAACATTAATAAAACCTTAAAGGATAAAACTCCCCAACTATCACCGAGAGTAGAATATATTAAATGATCTGAGTCTGCAGCATTTAACAATTCATGCACAGTACTTTGTACCCTTGCAGCAGAGTTCTCAATTTGAATGAGGTGTGTGTTTTTATGGTCTAGTAATTTTTGTACGTTTAATGTGAGGGGTGGTATGGGTACCCTGAAAGCCGGGGCATATTCTTTAATCATCATCATACTCTGCCTGGGGACTGAGGCATTAACATATGATGTTTTGTAGGTATGGGTGGTAGTAGGATGGAGAACTCGGTTCCCCAGTTAAGTGTCTCCAAGGGGCACAAAACAGAAATTAGGATAGGGGATCAGACATTGGAGTTCTTGGTGAGTCAGAACCTGAAGGTTAGTGACCATACAGTACTGATTAGTACTATTATATGTGACTCTTATTTGCTTTGCAATCCATTTAGATATTCGGATCGGACACCAGGTGGAGGTATTGGATTGATTATCAATAGGTTCTTCTTTGCAGATGGGCTATTCCTGTGATAAAGCATCACAATCACAAACCCAGAGATCACTCATTGGACAACAGTAATAGAGATTTGGTGCAACCGATGTACGGTTTTCATTTAGCACCAAAACCTCTGGGGGCTCAACATGGTAAGCATAGTAGTCACCTACTAGTTTAGCTACTGAGTGAACACTTACTATATCTTGATACATTTGGGTTTTACATCTACCTGAGGAAGGTTTACAGTAAAGGAGACCACCATGGTCTGGCTGAGGGTGCAGTTGGGTTGACAGGTAAATTTGGGTAATGTACCTGGTGGCGGCTATTTTTCTGACCAGAGGAATTGGGGGCACCTCATGTATAGCACATGAGGATAGGCAGTGGGTGTTATTGGTGTCAGTGCACATGGGGCAGTACCATAACTTAATTTGGGTGTTGGATACCATATCAGGGAGTTTTCTGAAGTCCAATAGTTCAAACAACTTGGCAATGGTTGTGCGTACATATGACTCATATGCAGTACAAATAATTGATTGCCTGACGGTCTTATTTCTTACTTCTTCATTATTATGTTGAATAATCTCATTGATGTTATTTTGTACTTCCTTAAAAAGATTAGCAATATCATGCATATGCTGCCCCTGCCCTGTGAAATTCTCTACCTCATCGGATATGAGAATGTCTGACCGTTGAGAGTTTTAAATCAGAGCTCAAAACTGTTTTGTTTCATAAAGCGTATGGAGCATTATTTTATTTATTGTTTATGTAACTATTGTTGTTTTTAAATGCTTAGTTTTTAAATTCTGTACAGCTCTTTGGTTTTTGAAAAGCGCTTAAAAAATAAAATGTTACTTACTTACTTACTTATTAGTGCACAATCTTGATTATATCCTAACAGAATGAGGGGGTTGCTAATATTTACATGAAGGCCAATGGCAATCGAGATTGTTTGAAATATCTTTTCCTAGAAAGGTACCAGCTTAGGGCAATCAGAAATCATGTGTGTTATGTTTGCTTTACTAGCACTACTATGTTGGCAATTGTCCTGAATATTAGGGTTCATCTTATTGAGTTTATTTGGAGCATAATTTGTTCTCTGCAACATGTTATACCTAATTTGTTGCAATTTAGTTGAGATTATATCCTTATATGGAAGCCTTAAACTATCAAGTCATTCCATATCTGCGAACTTCACTTGGTACTCTCCTTCCCACTTGGCCCATGATGAATTTAGATCAACATTATTATATGTCATTAAGGTATAATATACCCTTGAAATTAACTTTTTCCCTGGGCTAGCCAGGTAGCATAAGTTATGAATCGGACAGTATGACATTCTATCCAATAGGCCATTATTTTATTAACAAAATCCATCAGTTGAAAATATTTAAATGGGTGTTGATTCAGAATAAGGTATTCTGTTTGTAACTGAGCAAATGTTTTGAAACTTTGGTTTTCAAAGCATTGCTCTAAATTGGTCAGGTCATATAAGTACCAAGTTTTAAATTCTTCAGCTCATAAAGAGGGTTTAAACTTATAATTCTGAATCAAAGGGTGTTTGATCTGATAATTTTCATCCACTTAATCATTTGGTGAGTTTTTGCCATATTATATAAGTAGTAGCAGTGGAGGTTAGTAGATCTTTATACTTTACTTCTGGTAGGCCAGAAAATGAAAAGGATGGTAAACATTTGTATGGTGTTTTGTCAACCTCATATAATTTACTGATTCTGGGTTTATAGTATAAATCAGTCTAAAGGTTGACTAAGATGTCCGGCATAATAGTAAAGCTGGAAATTGGGTAGGCCCAATCCACCCTCACATCTTGGTAACATTCATTTTCCAATAGATATACTAGGTTTTTTACCTTTCCAAATAAACTTTGAAATACTTATATTAATAATAGAGAAGAAACTATCTGGAACTGTAATCAGAAGAGTCTGAAATAGAAATAATATCTCAGGAAGGAAGGATGGCCATTTTAATCAAATTAATTCTTCCAATAAGAGTCCAAGGAATTGAGACCAGTTTTTCCAAACCTTTATTCATTTTTTGATATAAAGGTGTATAATTTAACTCCTATAATTCTGATATAGTATTAGAAATTTTAACACCAAGATATTGAATAACTGGGAATTCTACTGAAGTCTGAATCATAGACATTAGAGATTGTTGAATAGGGAATGCCGGACCATAATAATTCCGATTTATTCCTGTTAATTTTATAGTCAGAGGTATATTCAAATTTTTCAACAACTGAGAACAGCTGATTCAATGATGAATTTGAGATAGAAAGAACATCATCTGCATAGAGACATATTTTAACTTCATTATTCTTAACACTGATCCCCTTTATCTGTGGGTATGACCATTTTGCTATAGCTATGGGTTCTATAGCAATTGCAAAAAGAAGAGATAAAGGGCGGTTGTTTCTAGTGCCCCATATCAATTTTTTTTAGATATATTATTGTTGGTTCTAACCTGCTCAGTAGCTTTTGAGTAAATCATTTTAATCCAGGTAAAAAAATCTGGGGTCGAAGCCCATCTTGTCCAATACTGCAAACATATAGTCCCATTCTACCCTGTCAAATGCTTTTTTGGCATCTAGTAGACTATTATCTGAATGGATAGCTAGTTCTATTATGTCAATGACTCTATGTATATTTGAGTTGCGTCATCTGTATTTAATAAATACTGTCTGGTCTGAATGAATTATTGATGAAATAATTGCTTCTGATCTAATAGCCAGGACTTTAGTAAAGATAGACTTCAAAACAGTCCCAGACTCCAGAATCGGAAGTCTGTAAGGGAGAGTTTATGTTAAAGAAATTCAAGATTTCTTGATTTAATAGTTTGATAAATTATTCCTCATTAGTTATAGTGGTCTCTAAACACCATAGAACTGGGGGTTTCCTTGTGTTTAGCTTTAGTTTTAAAGTAATCAGTCCATGATCAGAAAGTATTGTAGCATGACAATGGGAGTCACTAATGTTATATAGTAGGTCATTAGATGTTAAAAAAATATATATGCATCAGTATGATTGATGTGCCAAAGAGAAAAAATAATATTTAATTGTAATATGGTTGTTGTGTCTCCATGGATTTACAAGATTCAGATCTGACATAAAATTCTTCATTATTATAGTTACAGAAGGAATTTTATTAAATGGACCCTTAGACCTGTCTAGAATTTAATTCATAGTTAAATTAAAGTCACCTCCTATTACATAAGGTGAGGAAAATGGCGAAAGATTTAAAAAAAAATTCTGTAAAGAAGCCTGGATAATTTTCATTGTGTCCATAAATATTGGCGACTGTAAAAAAACTGTCCAGGAGTAAGAATTCCTGTATCACACATCTGCCTTTGGTATCAGACAGCTTTCCCTAGTTTCATGTATCCATTTTTTTGTTCATACACAGAACAACTCCTCTAGAGGCGGGAGTAAAAAAAGGAAGCTGACCCTGGGCCCCACTTTTTTTGAAAGAAATTGAATTCCTTCTGTGGAAAGTTAGTCTCCTGTAATATTAAAATATCAATTTTTTTCTATTAATATAATTGAATGAGCTTTTATTTATTTATTTATTTGAATCTAGGATTTTAAGTACCTTTGAGCCAAGGCTCTTTTACAAAGATTCCACATCAAAGGAGATACAGTACAGAGTAGATGAGACATTCAGTTACAATAGGCAAGGTAAACATCATAACACTAAATACAAGTATGTGGTTATGGACATACAGGCTTATGAGTGCTAGTGCACTGAGCAGCAGCAGAAGGAGAGCACAACAAGTGGGGGAAACTAACTGAGGGAGCAGCCAGAGGCATTGTCATAATACAGGTAGAAGTGCTGTGACTAAGAAAAAAAAAGAAGAAAAATGAGACTGAAATAAGAAAAAATAGAAGTGGAGGGGTTGAGGGTAGCAGAAGTGCAAGTTGGGGACTAGAGGGGCAGCTAAGAGTGGGGGAGGTGGGTTAAAGTGGGGGGTAGGCAATTAAATGTGGCAGTCGCAGGTGCTGGAGGCAGTGAGGTGAAGATGGAGTTTGAACTTGAATGGTCCAAGCATTGGCACAGATGAGAGATCACTGCTGAGCATATTCATCCAGCTGGGGGCCCTATAGGTGAAGGATCTTTGACCCTGAGAAGTATGGCAGTGGGGAACCTGAAAGAGTTGGGTTGCAGAGCCTCTTGTGGGTCTAAGCTTGCTGCTAGGGCAAAGGAGAGCTTGGACTCCAGGTGGCACAAGACCCAAGGTGATTTTCTTTGCCATAGTGCAGGTCAGGTATTTAATGCAGTTTGAGAGTTGAAGCCAGCCAGATTGTGCATATAAATCACATGTATGTGTGAGATGGTGGGAGCCAGTGATGAGCTGGCAGGCTTTGCTGAGCATCATGGATATGCGCCTAAGAGCTATTTGTGAGGTGGAGCTGTAGATGATGAGGCCATAGTCTATAACTGAGACAACTAAGCTCTGAAGAGTGACCCTTAGGACTTCTGGTGTAAGGTGCTGTCTATGCTTGTAGAGGAGACCAAGGTGGGTATTTGCAGCTTTGGCAACACTGTTGATGTGGGTTCTATAGGAGAGGTGACTGTCTAAGATGATCCCAAGGTATTTAAAGGAGTGAACCTGCTGAAGGGTGGCTCCAAGGCAGTTTGAGATAGTCAAAGGTTGCAGCTTGTATTTGTTGCGAGTGCTGCAGAAAAGCATAGACTTGTTTTTTTTATAGTTAAGTAGCAGTTTATGCTTGCTAAACCAGTATTCAACTGAAGCAAAACAATGCTGAAGTTTGTTTTGGAGGGGTAGGAGATCCTTATGGATGGCATGAATGATGGCGTCATCAGCATAAAGAAGGATTTGTTCTGTGCAGGATTGTGGAAGGCTGTTCAGAAAGAGACTAAACAGGAGGGGCCCCAGAATGGATCCCTGTGGAACTCCTGATCGGATTGGTCTTGCATCGGAGAGGATATCAGCAATTTTGACTCTTTGGGAGTGGTTTTCCAGGTAGCTTTTGAACCAGACAGAGGAGAGGCCAGCTAACTGGAGCTGCTCTATTAGAAGACCATGATGGATGGTATTGAAGGCCTTTGTTAGATCTATAAAAAACAGACCCAGCAAGGAGGCCATTGTCCAAGGAACTGTGGGTTGCACCAGTGAATTCAAGGAGGGCGGAGGTAGTGCTATGCCCTTTTCTGAAGCCATGTTGTTGACAGCCTAGGATATTATGCTTATCCAGGTATTCAGTAAGCTGATCAGCTACTGCACATTCCAGGGCCTTGGAGAGTGGGGGCAAGATGGAGATTGGGCGATAATTCACATGGAGGGCCTTATCACCACTTTTGTGGACAGGGGTCACGGTTGTGAATTTCCAGTTGTCAGGGGAACTGCCCAAGACAGTTTAGGATCTCTTAAACCTTTGACATTCCATGAGTGTGTAAGTAAGTCTACATTATTGATAACAATCATAGCTTACTTTATCTAAATTATATAATATTATCCATATACAGGTGCTTATTATATTTACCAGTGTTTCTCCATACCCCTTTATATTAACATTGCCAATGTTTGATTCCTTATACAGCATTTTCTCTTTTTTCCTCACCACAGACTTACTAACAGACCCACAAACAGCCCTCATCCTTCCCTTTGCCCTATCCTCAATAGCTTTACCCATCCCACTCTCCTTCACTTCAAACATCAATTCACATCTCCTTATACCACACTTCATACCGTCCACCCCTTTGTGCATATTAAAGACTACCAATGAGATATATACTTATCCACCAAGATGAAGAAGGGTCCGGGGTGCCAGTGAGGGTCATCATGCACTTGTTGTGAAAAAGCAATAACAAAAGTAACGTGAGAAGCCTGCCAAGTTAGATAGCATGTTTTTAAAAAGCAGAAAACCATAAGTGTGTACATTACCATGTAAATGAGACAGCAATGCATTGTATATATTTTTTAAACTATATACAATGGACACCAAATTAAATACTTAGACATGTAGCCACCTCAAAAAAGACAGTTAAAATACTTAAATGTCTGCTAGTGTAATCATCATATATATATATATTTTATTTATTTAGCTTTTGTTAACCGGGTAAGTGCACTAGCCATAAAATGACTATTTTCAGGCATGACCTGGGAGAGTACAGACATGCAGAAACTTAACAGGATAACAATTTATAAGTGCTTTACATACAATGAGTTAAAGAGGATACAATATATCAGAACATACAAAGTAAAGCACTTTACACACAATGAGTTAAAGTGGATACAATATATCAGATACATACAGAGTAGACCATTCATAAGTTCATAGGTGCCTACCTATGCAATGAATAGAGATGACCTTGGATAATAAATTATCAGGTGACATATCATATGAACAGAACAAGGTACACAAAAACAAAAACAGGTAATACAAAAGGAAGAAATAACCACTGAGAGCAGAGGGTGTCATTAAGGAAAAGGTTGGTAAGTGAGGAAGAGGGGAGCAAGCCATGAAATTAGATTATATGAGTGTATGTAAGTGTAAGGGAGATGCTGCAGTGCAAGATTGTATACTGGCAGGGAAAGGGAGCTGGGACAGGCTGAGGCAGTAAGAGGGTTATATAGAGGTGAGGAAATACTATTGTATGGCCAGACACATCAGTCATTAGGTAGGGTGAAAGCAGGAACAGGTATCAGCAATCAGCAGATTTGAGCGCGATTTTCTCTTAAAGCATGTGTGGGAGCTAGAAAGTCTAATGTTGAGGGGAAGGGAATGCTACAGCTGTGGAGCCGCATGCTCAAATGCAACAGTTCCTTTCCTAGTGAGGCACCTCAGCAAATTCAGAAAGGATTTATCAGCTGATCGTAGACCATGGAGTGTGTCCTGAGGAACAAGCATAGCTGCAAGACACCTAGGGGTTTGATTTCAAATTATCGAATCAATAAGAGAGCCAAGTTAGTATTTCCTACTAGCTAATGGAGAGAGCCAACCAAGATCATTATAAAGTTGACAGTGGTGTTTAAGCCGAGGAGCAGAAGAGGCATAGCGACATATGTTGTTATATGTAATATCCCATCTGAGTAGGTCAATTTTATGAGCAGCCCCAAATAAGGGAGCCCCATAGGTTAGGGTGGGGAGCAGAATCCCCCTCGCAGTGGCCATTTCAGCCGATGGCATGAGCATATAACTAGTCTTATATGCAACACCTAGTTTGGAGTTGACAGCTCTGCAAACAGACTGTACATAAAGATTAAGATCAAGAGATTGATCTAGCAGGATGCCCAGGTACTTGAAAGAGGTCACACATTCCAGTAATTGACCTTCTAAATTCTGCACCGTCAGTGCTGTTGTGCAAGCCCGGAGCTCTGGGGCCGATCCAAGCAGCATGGCTTTAGTTTTGCTAGTGTTGACAGCCAGTTTGTGGTCGTATAGCCAGTTTTGGTTATTGTTAAAGTCAGAGGAAAGGGTTGTATTGATAGTGTCTATATTAGTAGAACTTGTATAGATGACAAGATCATCAGCATATAGAATAACAGAGCAGGATTTTAGAGCAGCTCCAATGTTATTTATATAAAGACAGAATAGGAGGGGCCCTAGGATGGAACCCTGAGGTACACCAGTGTTAATGGTGGTACTGTTTGATAGAGAGGAATTAAATTTCACCACTTGAGTTCTATTTGTCAGGTAGCTTTTGTACCAGTCAACAACAGAGGAGGAGAAATGCAGGTGTCGAAGCGAGGAGAGAAGCAAAGTGTGATCAACAAGGTCAAAAGCCTTTGTAAGGTCAATAAAGATAGCCCCAGTCAGATTGCCAGTATCCATTTTTGAAAGAGTGTCTGTGGTGAATTTAAGGAGTGCAGTCGTTGTGCTATGTCCTTTCCTGAAGCCATGTTGAGTATCCGAGAGCAGACTGTGCTTAAGTAGCTAGTCAGTTGTCTGAGTGGCAACAATTTTCTCCAGGATTTTGCTGAGTACCGACAGCATGGCAATTGGTCTGTAGTTCATGTCAACCTTAGGATCCCCTTTTTTAAGTACAGGCGTGATCCGAGCAGCTTTCCAGAGGTCAGAGACCATTCCACCTGAAAGTGATAATGTATAAATTTTGGCCAGCGGTAATGCAATAAGGGGAGCTGCAAGTTTCAAGAGGTGTGGTTCCAGGGAGTCTGAGCCAGAGCTGGTGTGATCAGAGATGGACCTCAGGAGCATCAGGACTTCCTTTCTAGACACAGCCTTAAAATAGAATGGAGGAGTATAAGGAGGCACAGGGGACAACACTTCCAGCTTATCCAGACAGGTTCCTGATGAGGAGTGGGAGGGCACTGCAGTGGGATCGAAGGAAGAGGTATATTGGGAGAGATCAGAGAAATTCAGGTTGAAAGAATTAGCTATGGTTTGTGAGTCATTGCAATGCACATCATTTATCAGCATATCACCAGGGGTAGTTGACTGTGAGGATCCTAGGAAGGATTTGATGTGTGACCAGAATTTTCAGGGATCATTGGCCGAGTTAATCAGTAGGTCTTTACAGTACTTGCTCTTAGCAGCTCTGACTTGTCTTTTACATGAATTCCGTAGCGTACGGTAAGCGTTGAAATCTGTTTGCTGGCCTGATCTTTTGTAGTGCTTCCAGAGTTTATCTCTAAAGTGCAGACTTTTGAGCAAGTCTTTGTTTAGCCATCTTGTTTGTTTACCCCTCACTCTCCAGGTGATCTTTGGGGCATGTTTACATTGAACCGTATGGAATATATATCTATATCTATATCTATATCTATATCTATAATAATAGATAGGTTACAGTGAATTACAAGGCTGTAATTCCATTGAGAGGTTGTGGGGACATAGATAACATTGAGAGCGAAGCTTGAGAGGTTTCTATGTCCCCAGAACCTCGAGATGGAATTTCAGCTGAGTATTTCATTGTAACCCATTTTTTATTTTTTGTAATATATGGAAGAGAGAACCTGGCAAGGTCTTACTTGATGAAGCTTTGTGCAGGGTGACATGTTCAAAGAGGAATCGGGAAGTTGTGCATTTTTTGTGTGGAGAGCTGAACAGGAAAGTGCAGAAAACAGTTCCATTTAACAGTAAGAGGCAAAATGTAGTTACACTTCAATGGAATGTGTAACTGTTACTTGATTTTCTTTTTTTAAAAAAAAAAGAAAAATAAGGTACTGTTCAGTTACCACAGAGCCAGCTTTGAAATCCCTCGTGCTGATGCTTGGAAAAGCCGGCTCGTGGTCAGCACGAGGCATCAGGCTGCACATGTGCATTTGTTTCAGAGTGATAATACTATCGTTAAAATGGAACAATGGTATTATTGGGAGTGAAGTGTGGTATTATTGAGAAGCTGGTGTGTATTACAAGATTTTTTTTTGCATCGTTTTCTATGCTATTATTTTAACGATCCATGTATTACATATTTATATATGTATATGAATCTTCACAGAAAATATTCCATAATCCTTTATACTCTTCTGAAGTTCATTATTAATCCAGCTTCTTTTCTTAAAGGTGAAGTAAACCTTGCAGGGGTCTCTCAAATTGTGAAAGCCCATAAAAAGATATTTCAAATGAGATATGGGACTTCCTTGTAGGTGTCAGGAGTCCTGAGATATCAATATCTAAATACTCTGTAAATCAAAACAACGCAGCAGCCTTTTCATGGGATCCTGAGACAGAAAGTGATGTCGCTGAGGGGCAAGTAGTAATTAACAACATAGAGCTGACCCCTCAGTGACATCACTTCCTGATTTAAGATTACATAAAATGGCTGCTGCTTTGTTTTGATTTACAGATAATTTGATATTCATATCTCAGGACTTCTGACACCTACAGCTAAGCCTAGTACCTTGTTTGAATGGTCTTGTCTTGCACTTTCACAATTTGAGTGACCCCTGCATTGTTTACTTCCCTTTTAACAGGCTAAATCACTTGTAATTCTTTTGTAGCAGGTTGTCATTCATTTCATCAGGACTATTTGGAGCCTCTATACCTTGATTGTCCTGTGATCGATCCTGGTCTTGTGTCTTATGGATCAGATCAAATGTGTTACATAGGGATAATTGACTTTTATTCAGAGCATTCTGCTATGCAGTGGAATGGGCTGTGCTCGAGAAAAGTCTGCTGCCTCCAAAGCTTGAGCAGCATCCGTAGGATTAGCAAAATATCTATTTCAACTGTTCAGGTAAAATGTTAATGTGGCTGGTGGAAGTAATGCATATTTGATGCCTTTAGATGTCAATGTAGCCTTAACTTGATCAAAAGACTTCTATTGATGTTGGGTAATTTGACTAAAGTCCGGATAGACTTGGAATTTTAAATTTTCATATGACAGACCACCATTGATTCTCACTTTGTGCAGAATTTTTTCTTTGTCTTGAAGTTTATGAGTCTTGATGAAAACAGTTTGAGGATCGGCTTTAACGGAGGAGTGTTTTGGAAGTGGTTTATTATACTTATTTATTTATTTCCTTCACAAAGAATCCTTTAGGCAGCTGCCTATTTTCAGAGTTGAAAACAACAGTTATACATACAATCACAAGATAAATAAGAATCAGTTGATGCACATTACAGCAGATGTGCAAACAAGAACAGCAAATTATACATAGTTACACAATAACAGTAAAGACGGGCTGGCAACAGGGGTAATTAACAAGAAATAAACTGGTGTAACAGGAGAGGCAAACTGGTTTACTTTGTCAGTTCCACTCAACAATTATTTAAAACATTTACAGATAGCAGAGTCTTTAATTGAAGTGAGCAGCCTAGATTTAAATACTTTGACCAAGTTGCTTCCTCTAATAACAGGATTAAGGCTATTCCATTGTTTAGTGAACCTGTATGCAAAAGAGTTCTGACCTAATGTGGTTCTCCTCCTGGGGATCAGCAGCGTGTGACTTCCCACGCCCCTGGTACTGTACTGATTTTCAATAGGAGTGAACAGTGACCGAAAACCTGGGGACAGCATGCTGTGCAGTACTTGAAAGCCTGTTGCAAGTGTATTACAGTGAAGTCTCAGGTTTAAGTTTAACAGGCTGAGCCTGGAGTAGAGATTGCATGTATGCATATCCAATTTAACATCAAGTACAAAATGAGAAGCCCTATTGAACAACAACGTTACCTGGCTTAGTGTTCCATCATTCGCAGACCCGTAGACAACCAGCCCATAATCAAAGAAGGTAACAATAAAGCTCAGCACCAGCAATTTTTTAACAAAGAGTGAGCAACTTCTGTGTCTCTAATGGAAACCAATTCTAGAATTAACTGATTTCACTAGGTGTTCACATGGTCAGCAAATGTCAAGGCACTGTCTAATATTAGGTGGAGATACTTAAAAGCTTATTGGGGGGCCCATGGTGGGTTCATTCCAACTAAATAGTCTCTTCTGGATATTTACAGCCCATAGAAATAGCAATAATTTTTTCAAAATATTTCAGAGTCTCCTGTTCCTTCTGCATCCTCTGGGATTTTAAATAATCTAAGATTACTCCTCTTAGATCTGTCCTCCAGGTCTTGAATCTTTTTCATTAAGAACTTAATTTATTTATTTATTCTTTCAGAGAGACCTTTGAAAGTGAGCTCTTTTACAAAGGTTTCACGTCAGGGAATTTGTATCTCATGTTTAGATATGGAATCCACCAGAGGTTGTATTGACTTCTTCATTGTAGCAATTCTTTCCTCAATTGTATTAGTGCATAGAGTGAGGTATTCCATTTTGGAGTTAATGTTTGCAACTGAGAGGGCCAGATCTGACATAGTATAAATCTTCTCAAAGTCCCCCAAAATTTCATTTCTCATTGCAAGTAAATCTTTCCTTAAGTCTATAACCCATTCTGATGCATCATTATTAGATTATCTATTGATATGCATACAATTAGGGATATTAGATCAGGTTAGAATTGTTAGCATGTACTTTTGAGGAGATGGATAATATTATTTTCTATGATGATTGGCTGGTGCTGCTAATATGAGTCAGAGGGGTTTGTGATAATGGTGAAATAGGAGCAGAGAGACTTTCTAACTCATCTTCAAATACAACAAAGTTTGCTTGATCAGGCAAGCTTGTCCACCACCAGGTTTTGTGTCCCAAACTGTAGTTATAGTTTCTGCAGACAGGACTCCCATTTTCTCTTGCCCCTTTAACTCCATACTTTTCCCTGTATCCTCTGTGTCCAAGCAGCTGCAGTCTGAGGGGCTATAGCACTCCCCTCCTGGAGATCAGCTAGCCTGGTAATCATCTTATCGGTTGCTTGAGGCATACTTATTATCAGGGGAGTTTCTTGATTATCTGGCAAATCATGTACTGTACCTTAATACTAGTCTGTGCTGTGGCTTGAATGGAAGCTTTATGTCTAGATTGGTATGAAGGCTTACCTATCATATTCATGTCAGTCATTTTATTCTGTTGTTGGGTTTCCAAAAGGCATTGATTAGCAGTGTTTTTGCCTGATGACTGTGAAACTAGTGTCAGACCTGTCTCTTTCTTGTCAGAGTTCATTAGGACTTCAATATTAAGTAAGTCTGCATCTGCGTTGGCTGGTAACATGTCAGGCTTTATTTTATTACTCTTTTGGGGCTCAGCTATGTCTCTAGATTAATCTGGAGTAGCTACTGTGGAGAAACTCTCTGGTTAAGCTTCCATCAGTTTATCACTAAATGTAGCAGTAGCTGAGCTCACCATTGCTGATATGTCAGTTACAGAATGATAACGCTTCTAAATAAGTACATCAGGAGAACCTGAAAGAGGCACATGGAATAATCAGGAGAGCTAAGGTGAACACTAAGCAGAAAACTGCAGAAGGGGTCAAGGGGAGAGAGAGAGAGAGAAAGCCTTCTTTCATTTAATTAAAAAAGCAGAAAATAAAAGAGGGAATAGTAAGATTAAGAAAAGAGGATGACTATGTGGAAGAAGGCAGTAGAAAAATGCAGATGCCCAGAATGAATATTGTTGTTCAGGCTTCAGTGTAGTGGAAAGTGAGCCTCTCCTGGAGTGTCAGGTTCAGGCTCTAGGAGAGATGGGGCAAAGAAAGGAGAAGGGGTTGATATCAGAGGATAGAGTGCCCAAGGGTCTCAGGTCCTTGCATGTGAATAAATCACTGTGCCCACATTGCTTACATCCTAGGGTGCTGAGGGAGGTGGGTTACACATTAGCAGCACCATTTGACTGATCTGTTTAATTATTCCCTAGTATTAGTGTTGGTGGAAGAAGACTGGCAAGTGGCTAATGTAGTGCTATGCCACAAAAATGGAGGCAGAGATGACCCTGGTAACTACAATCCTATCGGTCTGGCCTCGATTGTGGGGAAGCTGCTAGAGTCCATTAAGAAAGAATGCCTAGTAGAATTTTTGGAGGCAAATGGGATACAGGATGAGAGGCAACATTTGTTGTCAAGGTGCCAGTGTGGCTCAGTTGGTAACACATTTGTCTCTGGGCTAGAAGGTCACAGATTCTAGTCCCATACCTGGATTGGGCTCATGCTTCAAATGCTGGCACCTGAGTGCAGTACTAGGGGGGTGCTATACTTTTGATGAGACATTAAACCAAAGTCCCTTCTACTCCTCTCTGGTTGACATGAAACACCCATGCACAGGTGAACTACTGAGGTGTGTGCTGCTGCAGGGGTCGGCTAACCCCACAAAGTCAAACACCAAAAAGCAACAGCACTCCTCATTCTGAAACAAAGGGCTCTAGAACACAAAAATAATGCTAATCATGATTTATTTCAGACTTAGAAAAAGAAAGAGCCTAACACATTCACCTGAAGCATAGACACCTCAGTGCTTCCCCTATTCAGCCTTCATCAGGAGGTGGAGACAATTAGTGCAGAGGTCATTTAAATGTGAGATCAACAGAGACATCATATAAATCTATACCAGTCAGTGAACATATACTTAACGACTATAGAAAAAAAACTAATTTTAAAAAACTGTTACAACTGCTAGTATCCAAAGGAAATAGCATGTTCTAGACTTAAAATAAAGAATGGACTCTCATATAACAATGGCTCAATACCACTAGTTTCAGTGATCACCCATCATAAAAATCCTTTGAGTATTATGATCTGGAAGGCCAATTAGGAAACATTGTGTGGAAAAACTGGCTGATACTTTTAAATGATAACAGGGTGGCTGAATTTGTGGGTGTGAGTCCAACAGTTACTTTCAAACAAAGCTTTAGCCTACATGACAGTCTTGTGAAGAGTTTGTGCTCTAGTCAGGAAGTTGAACAGTCCTGCTGGCTATGTAAAAAAACAGAGGGATATTTTAAATGTCACAATCATAAGGTGTGCCAGTTTGGTTTTCAAACAAAAACATTTAGTTGTCCCAGGACTGGCTGGACTGTTCAGATTAGAGACTTCATATCATGCACTACGAATTTCATGGTGTACGTACTGTGGTGCACCTGTAACTTTTGCTATGTGGTAGAACTGTACATATGCCATCATCAATCATAGATTAGATACCCCAGTAGGGAGACATTTTAGTGAAGTACACAATGGGGACCCTAAGTGTGTGCAATTAGGCTTCATTTTGCCGTTCATTCCTCCCCCTTCCCCATCAATCCCGTTCTCTTTACTGGCTCCAGTCATAAATGAAGGTTATATATTTTTTCCCTTTATTAATTTTTATTTAGTTAAGTGTGGGGTTCTGTTGTATAAGTATTTCCATGCTTGCATATTTCCCTTTTTTCTGTATTTTATTTCTTGGTAATACAGGATTTCCTGACATTCATCTCTCTGCTTGTACCACATGTTGCTTTACAACAGTTCAAATGGATCCCCTGGAACTCTCTGAAACATTTTATGATGATGAGTGATCACTGAAACTAGTGGTATTAAGCCACTGTTATATGAGAGTCCAATCTTTGTTTTAAATCTGGACTGAGATGTTATTTCCTTTGGACACTAGTGATTGTGACATTCTTTAAACATGTTTATTTTCTGTATTCTTTAAGTACAGTATGTGTTCACTAATTGGTAAAGATTTATATGAAGTTACTGTTGATCTCACATTTACATGACCTCTGCACTGTCTGCACCTCCTGACGAAACCTGCATCGAAGCATTGAGATGTTTGTGCTTTAGGCGAATGTGTTGGGCTCTTTTTTCTATTTCAGAAATAAAATAGGATTAGCATTATTTTTATGCTCTAGAGTCCTTTGTTTATGATTAATGAGTGCTACTGATATTTACACATCTCTGGTGCTGTCCTTGTGGGTGTTCAGGTGGAAGTAAAAGAACCCAAAGCACTTCTCACAAGAGAAGTTTTTTTTTTTATTAAAACTTCAAAATCAAAGCATAATCCAAAAACATAATGCAAAACATGTTAATTTCACATCTAAATAAATATATGAGGTTAAAAAATCATAATGAATCAAATTCATATTAATTTATACCCTTTTCCTATGCCTCCTTTCCAAAAAAAATCCTATACATTTTTAATATTAAAATGGATAAAAATTAAATCATAATGCAACTTAAAGTAAGTATTAATACATACTAGTCCTGCACCCCCCCCCACTCTATTTTATAGTAGGGGAATTATTATTAAGAGTACAACAGCAGATTATTTACAAAAGGTTATAGTCACATCCTAAATGAAAATATCAAATAAGTATTTCAGTCATACATCCTGTTTTGATTAGCAAACATAAAAGTAAGGGGGAAAAAACTATCTCACCCCCCATAATCAATTAATAAGGTATTTGTTTGAAACCACTGATAAAAATCATACACAAAAAAAAAAAAAACCATCAGGGAAGACCCTTAAAAAAAACAAATACATATTTTATCATACCCTGTCCCATAAACCTCCTGCCTTAAAGAAAAAATATATAATTCTATAAAAATGATTGCCAAAAGAAATACAAAACTAATAAAATACATCTAGGTAAGATGGTAGCATATTCAACTCATCCCCTTTCCTTGCCCCCATAAAAGAAAAGGATGGGGTAAATCAATAACCCAACCAATTAATCCAAATGCAAATCTTAGAAAAGGAAAGTAAAAAAAGAACAGCTTATAAACAGAAATCAAAATTAATTTTCTTCAAGATATAATAGATTAGCAATGGTTCAGCTCTCACCAGCTCTCCCTAAATGTAAAAAAAACTGTCACAATGACTTTTGGCACGTGACAACGCCTGTCCAGACTCCCATCCCTTCCCTATTTCTACACCCTGAATGGTCAAAAACTCGAAGATATCTCCTTATTCTGCTACTTGGGGGTATGGCTCGACTGCCATCTTTCCTTCTCAGACCACATTGATGCTATTTTAAAAAAAACGACGCCCCATGCTCGGTGCACTTTATAGGAACTGCAGTAGCCTCCCTCCCCCCGTCTGACGTGAACTGGTCCAGAAGATGATACTTCCCTCCTTTGATTACTGTGACATTGTTTACGGTGCAGCCCCTAAGTCCACCCTATCTAAGCTGGACACACTTTTTCATGCCTTCTGCTGCTTTGCTCTCAATGCCTCACCCCTTACCCACCACTGTGACCTTTACCGGTCCCTGGCACTACCGTCCCTCGGAAACTGCCGCATTTCACACTGTGCTAAGTATGTATCTAATCTATGGCTTGGCACCATCCCTTCCTACCTCTTGTCTGTGTTCTCAGCTGCCCCTCCCCCGCCCATTATCTTAGATCCTGCGACTATTGCCAACTATCAATCCTTAGGCGGAAGACTTCTGCTGGGCAAGCCGCCCTCTCACACCGGTTACCCAAACTATGGAATGATCTCCCACCTCAAATTCGACATTCCTCCTCTGCCCACTCTCTTTCTAGCACCCTAGCTAACTTCCTCACCACTAATTGCTCCTGTACATGACTCGGCCATATGCCAATTGCTCCCCTTCCCACTGCCCGACCAGCAGCCTTAGCTTTGCTATAAATGCTGACATATAGCCCCAACCTATGCACTTTTGTCCTGTGCCTTTTTGTCCTGCACCATCATGTGTTCTGTGTCTCCTGTTGCTTATACCTCCATTTTACTGTGTGCTAAATTTTCTCTTGTATTGCTGCTATATGTCAAGTAACTGTTATATGCGCCATACAATATCCAATGTACTCCATGTGTTGTTGCTTGTCATTTAATGCAATTGTATCCATATTCTGCTACTTGCCTCTGTTATTTGCTCAGTTGATAACTTGCGTGTTATCCAACCCCCTTGTACCCCCTCCCCCCACGTCACACTGGGAGATGAGCATCTTGTTGCTCAGCGTGCCTTTCCTGGTGAAACTATTTCAATAAATAAATAAATAAATAAGAGACTTGCATGTAAATGAAACTGTAAACTCCATACCCATCCCCTTCCCTCTTCTACAAGGCATGGAACAATAAAATTCAGGATAAGCTATCTTCATATCTAAACAGTTATGATAACCATAAAAAATTATCCTCAGCATCCTTGCCAGAGGGCAACTTCCATGCTTTTCTGTTCAGTGGTTTTAATAGATACTAACTCATTCTGAATAGTATAAACCAATTTTTGTGGAGAAAGGGCCTGCTTCTGAAAAACTAAGTAACAGCAAATTTGCCATATCCAAAATAACAAAATAGTCATAAGAACTCTAAAACTGCTATCATTACGTAGTTCCCAAGCTGATGAAAAAAAATTGAATAAAGCTGAGAAGGTGTCGGAGATTGTATCAAGCCTGTTTTCCATAAGGTCTCTAACTGAGCCCAGAACTCCAGTATAAATGGGCACTCAGAATATAAATGAGCCATAGTTTCTATAACTGCTATACATGTTTCCCTAGGGCAATGCCTGTCTGCTATTTTTTTGTGTTTTTGATTTCCTTTAACATTGATTTTCCCATGGACCCCTAGCCAGACAACATCTTTCATTTTGGATGGGATACTTGGGTCTGTTAAGAAAGAAACCAAACAATCTTGTTCCTGTGATACTTGCTTAAAAGGTGAAGTCAGGAAATGTGTTATGTTACACTAAACTATATACAAACTTCCGGGACAATGTTAATACATGGGCCACTGAAATACCCCATACCTTAACATAATCAAAACAATATGTCCATACAGCATTTAATTTCTGTACCCATTTATCCTTATGTTCAAATGTATTAATTCTCCACTGCCCTAGAATTTTGAGCAATGTGGGGTGAGTCTACCAGACCTACAGTTTGTTCTCTGATACGGGATCATTTTTTATGGTTATCATAACTGTTTCTGGATACAGAAGTTGATACCGGCCCATTTACAGAACAAAGGGTTCTGAAAGAACTCTTAAAACTGAAGGTGGACAAAGCAATGGGGCCTGATGGGATTCATCCCAGAATTCTAAAAGAACTAAGGGTAGAACTAGTGACACCACTGACTACCCTTTTTAACAAATCATGGGAGGATGGGGTGGTACCCGAGGACTGGAGGAGGGCAGATGTGATTCCCTTCACAAAAGTGGGAGCAAGGCAGAAGCAGGAAACTATAGACCTGTTAGTTTAACCTCAGTGATAGGAAAATGATGGAATCACTTCTAAAGGAAAGAATTGTCAGTATCTAGAGGCCAGAGGGCACAGGACCCTAGGCAGCATGGATTCTCGCCGGGAAGGTCATGCCAGGCGATCTGATAGATTTCTTTGACTGGGTGACCAAAGTAGTAGATCAGGGAGGGGCTGTGGACATGGCCTACCTAGACTTTAGCAAGGCATTTGACACAGTCCCACACAAAAGATTAATATACAAGTTAGCCAGCCTGGGAGTGGGTCCCAAGATGACAGCCTGGGTAAAGAATTGGCTGGAGAATAGGACACAGAGTAATAGTAAATGGAGTCCACTCAGAAGAAAGGAGGGTTACTAGTGGGGTACCGCAGGGTTCAGTATTAGGACCGGTCCTCTTCAATGTCTTTATAAGCGACATTGCAGAAGGACTGGAAGGAAAAGTATGTCTCTTTGCATATGACACTAAGATCTGCAACAGAGTTGATGCACAGGGTGGGGTGGAAAGGATGAGAAGGGACTTGGCAAGGTTAGAGGAATGGTCAAATGTATGGCAGCTTAGATTCAATGCTAAGAAGTGCAAGGTAATGCACCTGGGAAACAAAAACCCAGGGGAAGAGTACACAATGGGGGGTGAGATACTAGCAACAACAAAAATGGAAAGGGACCTGGGGGTAGTCATATCAGATGACCTAAAGATGGGCAAGCAATGTGAGAGGGCAGCAAGGAGGACTGGGGGATACTGGGATGCATAGGGAGTGGCATCACCAGTAGAAAACAGGAAGTTATTATCCCTCTGTACAGACAGCTGGTGAGACCCCATCTGGAGTATTGTGTGCAGTTCTGGAGACCCAATCTCCGCAAAGACATAGACAGGATGGAAGCTGTCCAGAGGAGGGCAACTAAAATGGTGCAGGGTCTGCACCGGAAGACATATGAAGAGAGACTTAAGGAGCTTAATATGTATAGCCTCGAGGAAAGAAGGAGAGGGGACATGATAGAAACGTTCAAGTACCTCAAGGAATCAACAAAGTCCAAGGGTAGCATCTTTCAAAAAGAGGTGTGCAAGAACAAGAGGGCACAATTTGAAAATAGAGGGGAGCTCAGAGGTAATTTAAGGAAGTATTTTTACAGAGAGGGTTGTGGATGCATGGAACGGCCTTCGAAGGAGGTTGTGGAGTCAAAATCAGTGGTGGAATTCAAGCATGCATGGGATAGTCATAAGGCAGTTCTGGGGGATGGGGGTAGGAAGAAGTATGCTGCTGGTTAACTAGGATCTGCAGCTTATCCAGTAGGTAGGGAAATGGGCAGACTGGGTGGGCCAAACGGCCTTATCTGCCATCAAATTCTATGTTTCTATGTTTCTCATTATTTAAAATAGGTTTTAAATTAGCATAAAGGAATATACTCAAAAAACAAAACTATGGGGTGTAACATCCCCAAATCTCCACAAAAAATTCAATTTTCAATTCAATTTCAATTCACTTTATTTGTAAGAAAAAAAGGTGCTATTCCAGAAGATCATAGTGCCTTAACAATTAAAAGCAGTAAAAAAAAAAATCCAACCAGATAGCATCACGAAGCTGAGTCACAAAAAGCAAGTTCAAATAAATATATTTTCAGAGCTTCTGTAAAGCTCTCCATATTTAGTCACTCTCATATCTGATGAGGTAGAGAATTCCACAGGGTGGGGGCTGCGAACATGAATGCCCGGGACCTAGATGTCTTTAACCGAACCCTGGGAACTTCAAGCAATCCCTCGTTGGCAGAGCGGAGTGGTTGGGGGGCAGTAAAGAAACAGGTAGCCCTGTCCCTGACCATGTAGGGCCTTATAGGTCAGTAAACGACCTTGAAGGTGATACACCACTGAACTGGCAGCCAGGGCAGTTCAGCAGCACTGGAGTAATATGACTGGATCGACATGACCCAGTCAACAACCTGGCCACAGCGATCTGCATCAGCTGCAGGCAGTGGATATCAATCCCTGGAAGCCCTAAGTAAAGGGAGTTGCAGTAGTCAAGGCAGGAGGTCACAAAGGCATGGATCAATGTTGTAAGGTCATCGGACAGAACAAAATACTTAATCCGGGCAATATTCCTCAGATAGTAAAAAGAGGATTTGACAACAGCTGACAGTTGTGAATAAAGCATCAGCTCATTGTCAAATATTATTATTATTTGGTTTTTGTTTACCGGGTAAGTACACTAGACAACAATGTTGCCTATATTCAGGCACGACCCGGGAGAGTACAGACAGGGGAGACCAGAGTCAACATTAAAGAGTATTTCATGACGCAGCATGAGGTGAGAACAAACATTTGAACAGTATACAGCCAGGTACAGTCATTATCAGTAACGACAAAGAGAAACAGATAACATTACATTAATTATTTTCATCTGATGATACATCAATGACTAAATTGAAACGACAAACAGCAAACAAAACTTAAATGAAGTAGCATTATAACAATAGGATTTCTGCTGGATGGGGACCTTTCAGATTTTGGAGACCAGTAGGAAATCAGTAAGTGCCATAGGGAGGAGAAAATGCTAGGAGAGAAGCTCAAGTTACAGCACAAGAGCAGCAGTCGGATTCTAATAGGTGTGCCCGAAGACTCAGTTTAAAGGCCTTGTGGGGTTTGGAGAGTTTGATGTGGGAGGGAATGGAGTTCCAGAAGTGGGGGTCAGATATGGCAAAGGATCGTTCTCCTTTCTGTGTGAGATATCTGGGAATTTCAAGTTGGGTTTGAGCAGATGCCCTGAGGAGGTATGCTTGGGAGGGCTGAGTTAATAGTTCAGCAAGGTATTTAGGGGACCCCGTTCTGATCATATTATCAATTGTACAGCCTGCAGAATAGTGTCTGAGTGAGTCTGGGGAGAGCCAATTTAGTTTTGAGTAGAGCAGGCAATGATGGGTAAGTCTGTGAGCGGAGAGAGCAAATCTGCATATACTGTTATAGCGGGTGCTCCATTTCTGGAGTGCTCCTTTGCTAGCTTTAAGGTAAACCTGAGAGCAATATGTTAGAGCATGGAGGAGAAATCCTTGTGCAATAGCAAGCCGGGCAGCATCATTGAGGGAGGACCTAATTTTAAAGGCAAGACCAAGTTTTGAGTAAACTGTCTTACATGTAGCCGTAATGTGGAGGTTAAAGTCAAGAGATGGGTCGAGAGTGACTCCTAGATACCTGAAGGAGGAATCTGAATTCAAGAGGGGTGTCATCTAGAGAATGTATCAATAAGTCTGGAGTAAGAGATCTGATTCTTGACGGGGGGCCAAAAGGCATAGTTACAGTTTCTTAGCATTCATTAGGAGCCTGTTCTGTAGTAACCACTCCTGCAAGCAGGTGAAGTCTGCTTGAAGATGTGCTCTTACTGATAAGGGATCTTTACCACTGAGAGAAGCACCATGTCATCGGCATAAAGGATTAACGAGGAGGAGCAGGGAAGGGAGGGCAAGTTGTTAATGAAAAGGGAGAAAAGTAGTGGGCCAAGAATAGATCCTTGGGGGACTCCAACAGAGGTAGGGGAAAGATTTGAGACGGAGGATTCAATTTGGACAAATTGCAACCTCCCTGAGAGGTAGCTATCGAACCAGGAGATGGACGACAGGTCAAAGCCAAGGTGGGACAGTTTGGAAAGTAGCAGAGAGTTATTTACAAGGTCAAATGCCTTTGTGAGATCGATAAATATAGCCCCAGTGAGCAGGCTCTTATCCATCGCTGTAAGGACTGCATTTGTCAGCTGAAGTAGAGCAGTTGTGGTGCTGTCCTGTCGGAATCCGTGCTGGGTAGGGGATATAAGGTTGTTAAAGTGCAGGTAATTTGTGACCCGAGTAGCGATGGCCTTCTCGAGAAGTTTATTTAGGGTAGAGAGAATGGCAATTGGTCTATAGTTTGACATATTTTTGGTATGCCCTTTTTTGTGAACAGGGACAACGCGAGTGGTTTTCCACAATGTTGGTACCGTTTGTGTTATTATGGAAAGATTAAAGATTCTTGCAATAGGAACAGCAAGGGCAGGGGCTGCCTGCTTCAAGAAGCTTGGCAGTAGCCCATCCGGGCCAGCAGATCCATAGGTGGATACTGATTTGAGGAGATGCAGCACTTCGGTGGAGGAGACTAATGTGAGATGAAAAGGGTTTCATCGAAAGTTGCACCTCAGGAGGAGGTGAAAGAGGTTGTTGAATTTCTCAGTGTATTCGGAGAGATCCGAGAATTGTGCATTAAGAGCATTAGCAATAGTAGGTAACTTGTTACAGTTTGCGTCATTCAGTGTCATGTCGGTAATGGCCGTCTTGGGCCTTTGCCCAATGAAATTTTTGATGTGGTTCCAAAAACCCCTGGTATCACCCGCTGAAGATTGGAGAAGCTTAAGGCAGTAGCTCCTTTTAGCCTTCCAAATATCTTTTTTGCAGGCATTTCTCAGTTGTTTATAGTTAACCCAGTCTTCTGATTGTTGGGACTTCTTTGCCAAGGTCCAGGTCTTGTCTCTTTTATCATGGCTCGAAGGAGGTCTTTTTAAGCCATTTATTAGGGAGCCCCTAAGACGCCTTTTTTTCAGAGGGATGTGCAGATCCTGAAGGGCCAGAAGCTGAGACATCAGGTATTCAAGTGCTGTGTTTACATCATCAGTGTGATAGATGGGAGACCAGTCTTTATTATTAATATCCTCGAGAAGTGCAGTTCGGTTTAGTTTGGCAAAATCCCGAAATTGAATGATTCTTGGGGGGGAGTTTAAGGCAGTGGCCATTCCAGATACAGAACATAGGCAGATGATCACTAATAGAATCCGAAAAGGTCCCTGCAGCAATTATTTTATTTGCTCTATTTGTAGCCATCCAGTCCAGGAGAGATTGGCGCTCCGAGTTGGAAGAGATGCATGTAGGGCTAGAGCTAAGTTGAGCGAGGTTAAGTCGGATGAGAGCTTCAGTATATGTACCGGTGTGACTCTGTGATAGGTCTAGGTTGAAGTCTCCCATTAGTATGACTTCAGATCTACCGTTTAGAGTGGCCAGATAATCCAAGAGCCCATTTAAGCCAGGGAGAGCCCCCTTTGGAGGATTGTAGGCACAGATCAGATTTAGCCTTTTATCACCACCTAGTTGTAGAACTGTATGCAGAGTTTCACAGTGATTTGTTATCCAAGACTGGAGTATAGAGACATTGAGATGCTCTTTATAATAAAGGACAACTCCTCCACCCTTTTGTTTGGTGGGGCGATCAAATCTGGACAAGCTGTAGCCAGGTATTTTGTACATGGAATCAGGCATATCTGGCCTGAGCCATGTTTCAGTTAGTCCAAGTATGTCCAGACAGTACATGGCTATCCAGGCTTCAAGTTCAGGAAAGTTTGCTGGTAAACTTCTGATATTCATGTGGGCAATTTTCATGCCCTTAGTGGAAAACCAAGAGGAGTCATCCGTGGACCTGGCATTCCAATGGGGGCCAGGGTTAGATTCTATGTCTCCTGACAAGCATAAGCGCAGAAGCATCACCCAAACTTCTTTGTAGAATCCGTAATTGCGCTTGAGGTATTTGGGCATGCTAGGGGGGTGATAGAGAAGGAAATACCAATTATGCCAGATTTCATGCCTGTTCAGAGGTCAGCAGCTGGTTTATTTATTTATTTATTTACGAGATCTACCGGGAAGGCATACTGAGCTAAGAGCGCGATTCCAGATGCGACCTTGGGGCTGAGACCCAAATACATACATGAAGTATATACATATACAGTACATTTTGGGAAAGCCAAGGCTTACCTATAAGCATTTGGATGACTGAATACAGACAAGGGTGGATACATACAGTGTAAAGAATGAGTGTGTAATATACATTATATATACATTTATAGTACAGCAAGCATAGTAGTAAATTGTTAGTTATAACAGGAGCAGCTGGAGGAGAAATGGGCTCTAAGTAGCAGGTTGCGATGGTAGGGGTTCTGTGCATGTCTTATGGGGGCCGGCAGGGCATTCCAAATCTGTGGGATTCGGTAGTTAAAGGCGGCCTGACCTTTGGTTGTGCACATAAACGGGACATGTAGTAGTCTGGGGTCCATGTTCCTGAGGGAGTACGCAGGTGGGGATTGTTGGGAGAGGGTAGAGGCCAGATAAGGGGGGAGGGAGAGGGACCAGAATTTGGCAGCGAACCTAGCACAGTTTATTTGTCTGCAATCATGGAGGGACGGCAGTGTTAAGGAGCTGTATAGGTTGCAATGGTGAGTGGATTGAGGACAGCCTAGAATGAAATGGCAGGAGTGGAACAGGGTGTCTAGGCTGGCCAGAGCTGACGCAGCTGCAATGGAGTAGACTATGTCACCGTAGTCGAGTACAGGAAGAATAATTTTTTGGACAATGGCGTGCCTAGTTTGTGTGGGGAGGCAGTTTTTGTTTCGGAATAGAGCACCTAGTTTGGGGAGTAGCCTCTTATGTAGTGAGTCAATGTGTGAGGTGAAATCTAGGTGCTGATCTAGCCAGACGACTAGATATCTGAAGCTAGTACAATAGTCCAGGGGAGTCCCATCCGAGATTTTGAAAGGAGGGCTGGGATCTTGGCGGGAGAGTCTTTGTTTGGAGCCAAATGTTTGTGATACGTTTTTTTTAGGGTTTAGGAATAGCTGGTTTGTCCTGAACCAGCTCTGGATGGCATAGAAATCCTCCTGGTGGAGGGTTGCTACGCTTTGTGTGGTGGGGCCGGAGGCATACAGGACAGTGTCATCCACATACATTTGGAAGGATGAATGGGAACATGCTGATGGGAGGTCGTTTAGAAAAATGGAAAAAAGTAGTGGACCTAGGACAGATCCTTGGGGGACTCCGGCAGTGACTGGCAAGTGGTTTGAGGTGTGAGAGGCCAGTTTGACTGCTTGTTTCCTGCCCACTAGGTAGTCATGGAACCACTCAGTGGCTGGATCTGAGAGCCCTGCTTCGGTGAGTTTAGAGAGGAGTAGGGAGTGTAAGAAGGTATCGAAGGCCTTGGCTAGGTCTATAAAGATGGCTAAGGTGACGTGTCACTTTGTCCATGCCGGTGAGAATGTCACCAGTGACACATAGCAGGGAGGTGGTGGTGGAGTGGGATTTATGGAATCCTGACTGGAACGGAGTGAAGAAGGAGGAGACATCCAGGTAAGGGGTGAGCTGGGACATGACTAGACGTTCCTGTATTTTGGCCAGGATGGGGAGTATGGAAATGGGTCTGTAATTTTCTGGGGAGGAGGGGTCACCACCTTTTGGCAGAGGTATAACAGTAGCCAACTTCCAGGCCATTGGTAACTTGCCCAGAGAGAGAAGGAGAGGTTGAAAAGGGCTGCAAGAGGGGTGGCTATGGCTGGGGCAGACAGAAAAAGCATATTGGCATCCAGGGACGTAGGACATTTGCCTTTGTTTGGATTCAGGGCCTGTAGGGAGCGGAAGACTTCTGCTCGGCTTACTGGGTGGAATGAGAATGGCAGGACTGGGGGGCAGGTTTTGGGGGCAATGTGTGGTGGGGGGACTGGGGAGTATATACAGGAGGGAGGATAGGAGCTTGTCAGCGCAGCTGGAGAAATGTGTATTAAAGGCTTCAGCTATGCAGATGGGGTCGGAGATAGAGAGCCCTGAGCTGATAGTGTAGGGGTGGGGGTAGAGTGGGGGGGGAGCAGGGATTTGAGTGATTTCCAGAAATCAGTCAGGTGGTTAATATTCTTGCTAAAGGCCGATAGGAAATAAGTCTTTTTGGCTTGGTGGATGGTGTTTGTGCATGTGTTTCGAAGGGTTCTATATGTGGTGAGGGATGCCTGTGTTCCCGTTTTCTTGTATGTTTTCCAGGCATGGTCCCTGGAGTGGCATTTTCTAATTATGTCAGCCAAGATCCAGGGGAGATGTGCACCTCTAACCCTTTTTGTATGTGGGGGGGGGCATATTTGTCCCAGACTTTAAGGAAACAGGTTTTGAAACCCTCAAAGGCTGTGTCAATGGAGGGTGCCTTGCATATGAAAAAACAGTTTTCGTGTCCTAAGTCTGACAGGAGAGATGCTAAGATGAGGGAGTTATAGGACCTGGTGTGCAGTGTCTTTGGGGAGGGCAGTGGGGCTATGCACCTTCCTAATCAGGAAGATCATGTGATGATCACTTATAGAATTGGGTAGTAGACCTGCGCTTAGAATCCTGTGGGGGTGGGAGGTGAGAGCCCAATCTAGTAAAGAGTGGTTCTGTGTCTTGTGATTGAGTCTGGTGGGATCAGCAATGAGTTGGGTTAGGTTCAGAGCCTTAATTTTGGTCTTCAAGTGGGCTTTATCTGTACCTAGCCAGTTTGTGTTAAAATCACCGGTGGCGTGTAGCTCACCCCTGACCGCTAGGGATTGTAGGGTGATTAGGTGGGAAAGGATATCCTTGGTGGGTGTACAGGGGGGGCAGTACGAGCCTGCCATGTATACGGGGGTGGAACTGGGGAGAGAGAGTTTGATGAGTATAGTGTTTATGTTGGCAGGGGTTGAGGGGATATCCACTATTGTGAACTGACAGCTGTTGGTGATAAACATTGCCATGTCACCGCCACGCTTTTTTTGCCTGGCCGGTCATGTCTGATTATTGTATACCCTGGTATGGAGACTTCCACATCTGTATGATGAGGTTTTAACCAGGTTTCGGAAATGACTAGGATGTCAGGACGCTGTGTTAAGACAATTGGTTGCAGTAGAAACATTTTGGATAATAGGTTGCAGGTGTTTAGGTGTAGGATGCGGAGGCCTTTGGGTAAGGAGAAAGGGGAGTGGGAATTTGTGGGGTTTGGGCCAGGGTTTGCCTCTATGTCTCTGGACAGGAGTAGAAGTATGGAAATGAGATGCTTTATTTTTGTCCTAGGGTGGTATGGATAGGATGTGGAGGTCTGAGTGGTAGAGAAAATTTGGGGGTAGCGACGGGTTGGGGTGTGTATAACCACGAGCCCCTGAAGAAAAGAAGGTGGAATGATACTGGCACTAATACCCACATAATGGTTTTGGGCCATGTCATGGGCAGGCATGTGTGAAGAGGCAGCGTGGCAAGGCTGTGGGGTATGCTGAGGGGTTACCCCCGAGCCAAAGCCCAGAGGCACTGTCAGTCACCAATCTCCCAGTCTGGTGACCCGGATCCACTACCAATACCTCAGTCTTGTCAGGATTCAACTTCATTCAGCTGTCATTCATCCAGTTCTGTATCTTGGTGAGGCAGTTGTTAAACACTGAAACTGCAGTATCCTGCTCGGGGACAAAGGACAGGTACAGCTGGATATCATCTGCATAACAGTGAAAACCCAGCCAGTACCTCCTTCCAATGTCTCCCAATGGCAGCATGTACACCGCAAACAACATGGGGGACAGCACAGAGCCCTGCAGGACCCCACATGGCAGTGAGAATGAGTCAGAAGAAAAAATTCCTGACACCACCCTCTGAGATCTGCCAGAGAGAAAAGATTAGAACCATCTCAGGACTGTCCCTGACAGGCTACAGATGAACCACAGGTGTTCCCGCAGCACCCCATGATCCATGGTGTCAAATGCTTCAGAAAGATCAAGAAGAACCAAGATGGAACAGCTCTTCCGATCTCTTGCTATTAGGAGATCACTTGAGCACCTAAACAAGGGCAGTCTCAGTGCTATGCCTCTTCCAAAATCTGGACTGGAAAGGATTGTAGATTTCATGGATGGTAAGGTGATTTTTCAGTTGTAGCATGGCCACCTTCTCAATAACCTTCCCCACAAAAGGGAAGTTAGAGACTGATCTGTAGTTGGCAGGACAGTCTGGGTCAAGAGAGGATTTCTTAAGGAGGGGCATCACAACTGCCTCCTTCTGGGAGTCCGGAAACTCACCTGACTCTAACGAACACCAGACTATCTCTTCAAGGACTGGGCCGATGACATCAAGACACCCCATTAAGAGGTGAGTTGGGCCTGGATCCAAACTACAGCAGGTCGGCCGCGTGCTCTGGACAATCCACACAATCTCCATAATCTCAAACCAGTTGAAGCTGACCCAACAAAACCGAGGAGGAGAAACCTCACACTGACTGCCTCATCCTCCATAGAGCGAGCCAATCAACAATAATAAAAAAACAATAAAATACCACAGTTTCCAATTTCTTTGGTACCAGGTACACATAATTCAGTTATAAAAAAAGAGGCACTAAAAAGTTTTAATAAGGTATACTCTCTTCCGTTTGCTCATATGCCATTTGTTCCAGTTGGCAACTTTCCATTTACCAATATTAATTTGAATCTCCCAATTATAATGCACCAGATCCCCTGGGCCAAAACACACCCTTAATATTTTCTTTGACTCTGATGCCACCGTAAGGGTTACAGCTGTACCTCCTGGAGGAATATGTTCTGCAACTGAAATACAACTACTCTTCTCTAAATTCACTTTTGCTCCCACACACTGTGACAATGATGTCATTATATTAACAGCTGTATCCCCTGATGCTTGGTCCTAGACCACCCTTATCACATTGTCTACATAAGCTAATGCCTTAAGCAGAACCATTTGTCCAAACTGAATACCCTGGACTTTTGGAAAGGCATCCAAAATTCATAATAAAGGATCTAATGTCAGAATATATAAAAAGGGACTAAGGGTGCATCCTTGCCTGACTCCTACCCTAATCTTATATTTCTTCCCCAACCATTTATTGTCATAGGGTTTACTATACCCAGGACTTTAAACTAGCTGTACCCGTCTAATAAACAACACTGGAAATCCATAACTCTTCAGACATTCCCACAATAATGCATGACTCACCCTATCAAATGCTTGTGCTTGGTCTAGACATATTAAATACCGAGCTTTCGTCCCAGACTTTCTTTTGTCTAGAATTTCTCGCAGAAGGAATAATAAATCCAAAATTTTCCTTCCTGGGATAGAACAAGCCTGTGCCAGATGAATAATGGAATCCAAAACAGCCGATAATCTTTTACTTAAAATTTTAGTCAGTATCTTAAAATCCATATTAATTTGCTTTCAATTTATCCCCTTTTTTATATATAAAAGTAAGCAAACCCTCATATATCTGAGGATGTACAGTACACGTACTTCAATCAACATAGCTTGATAAACTGCTATGAATTCAGTGGGCATAGTTTCCCAAAGGACTTTATAGATTTCTCCAGGAACCGATCTGAACCCGGGGCCACCCCATTCAGTAACCGAGGTATAATCTCATTCAGTTCCCAGGTCTCTAAAGGGGCAAATATGTGTTCTTTCTGTTCCTCCCCTAACTGTGGGAGATTAGCAGCCTGTAGAATTTGAGAAATATTTTGAGGAAGTGGGTCAGAAATATTTTGCTGATTTGCAAGAAAATCCTCTATTATGCTCAGAATCCCTACATTATCATTTATCATTTCCCCTTTATCATTTCTTAAAGCAGTAATATGTATTTTGTGTAGCTGGGACTGGCAGTCTTCAAAGGGATTTGTTTGCTTTTTTGTCCCTTGGGTACTGAAGCGCTGTTCAGCTTCTAAGGACAATAGTCTATTATATTGTAGTTTGAACATTTCTTGTTTGTCCTCCTCTATCTGGGCAGAAATATCTACATTTGAACAAGATTCTTTGGAAAACAAATTATAAAGTTGTCTCCTAAGCTGTAGATATCTATTATTCTTGTGGCAATTTCTATGCTGGGCAATAATTTGAAAGAAGGCAGCAAAACATAGTTTGCTGTCTTCCCACCAGTCAATGGGGGAATTATAAAGAAAAAACACAGGCTGCCTATCTAGAACTATATGTGAAAGGCCCTTTATTACAGTTGGATCCTGAAGCAAACTAGCATTCATTCTCCAAATCCATTTCCAAGAAACTCTAGGAGGAGAGGAAGACACATAAATCCCAACCAAAGCATGATCAACAATCTCAATTGGTATTGTTACAAAATATGAAATTGGGAGTTGTTTAGATACAGTGGCGTGAAAAAGTATTTGCCCCCTTCCTGATTTTCTCTATTATTGCATATTTGTCACACTGGATGTTTTCAGGTCTTTAGACAAAATATAATATTAGATAAAAGGAACCTGAGTGAACAAATAACACTTTTTTTTTTTACTTATTTCATTTATTTAATGAAAAAAGTTAACCAACACTAACAGGCACTGTGTGAAAAAGTAATTGCCCCTAGTTAAATCAATCCAATTAAAGGGATAATTAGAGTCAGCTGCTTGAACACAGCCAGGCTTGATTACAGCCAGCCCTGCTCAATATAAATCTCACTTATTTTGACCCTTACCATCAGAGTCACGTTGCCAGCACAAAGATTCAACAAGCACATTATGCCATGATCAAAGGAAGTTCCTGAAAAGATCAGAAAAAATTTGTTGCCCTCTATCAGTCTGGAAAGGGTTACAAAGCTATTTCTAAGGCTCTGGGACTCCATCGAACCACAGTGAGAGCCATAATCTCCAAATGGAGAACACTTGGAACAGTAGTGAATCTTCCCAGGAGTGGCGGCCTGCCAAAATTACTCCAAGGGCGAGCGTAAAATCATTCAGGAAGTCTCAAAGGATCCTAAAACAACATCCAAAGAACTGCAGGCTTCTCTTGCCTCAGCTAAGGTCAGTGTTCACGACTCCCACAATCAGAAAGAGACTGGGCAAAAATGGGCTTCATGTGAGAGTAGCAAGACGGAAACGACTGCTAACCAAGAAGAACATAAATGCTCGTCTCTCATTTGCCAAGAAGCACCTGGATAATCCACAAGCCTTTTGGGAAAATGTTCTATGGACAGATGAGTCCAAAGTGGAACTTTTTGGATGACATGGATCCCATAATGTCTCGCGTAAAGCAAACACAGCATGCCACAGTAAGAACACCATACCAACAGTCAAACATGGTGGTGGTAGTGTGATGGTGTGGGGATACTTTGCTGCCTAAGGACCTGGATGACTTGCCATAATTAAAGGAACCATGAATTCTGCTCTGTACCAGAAAATTCTTAAGGAAAATGTCGGTTATCCTTCCATCAGCTGAAGCTGAAGCGTAGTTGGGCCATGCAGCAAGACAATGATCCAAAGCACAAAAGCAAGTCCACATCAGAATGGCTAAAAAGAAGTAAAATTAAAGTTTTGGAGTGGTCTAGTCAAAGTCCAGACTTAAACCCAATAGAGATGCTGTGGCAGGACCTGAAACGAGCAGGTCATGCTCGAAAACCTACCAAAAGTTACTGAATTAAAGCAGTTCTGTGAGGAAGAGTGGGTTAAAATTCCTCCACAGCGATGTGAAAGACTGATATTGAATTATAGGAAGTGTTTGGTTGCAGTCATTGCAGCTAAATGTGGCATAACCAGTTATTAAGTGTAAGGGGCAATTACTTTTCACACAGGGCCAGTTTGTGTTAGTTAACTTTTTCATTAAATAAGTGAAATTAAAAAAAAAACAAGTGTTATTTGTTCACTCAGGTTCCTTTTAGCTAATATTACATTTTCTCTAAAGACCTGAAAACATCCAGTGTGACAAATATGCAATAATAGAGAAAATCAGGAAGGGGGCAAATACTTTTTCACGCCACTGTACAAACCAATAATCTATTCTAGTTGAAAGCTTTCCTTTATAAAATGTATGTGCTGATGTTTGAGTCTGGGTACCATGTGCATCCATTAAATTTGATTTTGCTACTAATGTTTTTAGAAAATTAGCATCACAATAGGTTTTTCCCCCTGAACCTTAGTTTTGTCAGATTTCAATAAACTAATATTGAAATTCCCCCCAAATAGAACCTGTTTCCCAGCATATAGATAAGGTTGAATTAACTTCAACAAATCTATCCAAAGAACTTTTGACTGGGGAGCATAGATATTTATTAGTCTAAAGTCAATACCAGCATAATCTACATCCGTAATCATTGCTCTACCTGGAGAAATGTCTGTTAATTTATGTAAAATAATCTCTGGGTTAGAAAGACACTGCCCAGGCTACAGCACTGATCCTCTCCTATGGACCAATAAGATTCTCATAAACTCATTCCCTTTCAGCCAACTCGATATCTGAACAGTACGTAACCTTGTATCCTGTAAACAAAAAAACATCCTATGTAAGTTATGATAAAACAGAAAAAGTTTTTCATTTAACTGTGGATTTCATACTATTCACATTCAGGGTTGCTAGCCTTAAGGGAGGTAATTATGAGTTCTTTAATGTTTTTTCTTTACACTGGAATGTGTAAACCTTTTCCCCTTGGGTACAGCTGAGGTAGTAATGTTTACTGTTGATAAATCCATTGAAACATCACCCTGTGATGAATGGGCTGATACATCTGAATCCCCTTCCTCCATTCTATCACTCAGCTCTGGAGGGCTTCATGTTTATTATCAACAGGTACACCCACACTGGAAGTCCCCTTCCCTGTAGCCTGACCTTTCAACATAGGCCCCTTTGAAACACTTTGAGAACAGTCAGGGTCCAGAGAACTGTGCACTACCTGCGGCTGTGGGGTGGGGGTGGGGGCATAGTAGATGCAGTCTCTGTCAATTCCTGAGCAACAACAGGTTGTACACTGAGCTCTTCATCAATAGTAGGTAAAGAAATTTGGGCAGATTCTTGGAAGGTAGAAGTCTGTTCCACAACGGGGGGAGGACATAAGGTGGGGGAACTTGAGACCTCGTAGTGGTGTGAGGTCTTTTTGACCTGAAAACTTTTCTTGCCCTCAGTAAGTAGAAATCCTGTTCTGCTGAATCTGTGGTCTCTGGAGAGTTGTGGGCCACCCAAGGGCAGGACTTGAAAAAATGTTCCTCGTCTCCACACAGATTACAAATAGGGGGCACTGTAGGGAATGACCCTAAGCACCACAGTGAAAGCATTTAATATGGTCACAGTTTGTATTCAAATGTGTTAAAGAATCACAACGATAGCAGTATTTTGGTTGGCCAGGGTAAAATAGGATTCTCTGGTCATTCCCCAAATAAAAACAATTCAGCAAATGTTGAATGCCACGATCAGTATGTTTCAGATGAACACAGAATCTTCATGCACCAGTTCAAAACCCATTGTCATCCATAATGGGGTCTGGATGGCCATTAATGTTGCATCTTTTCTCCAGCCAAAAAATGATATCATTAACACACACACACCCTCATTTCAGAACAAAATAGTAATGTTTTTTGTGGTGGGCTTTGTAGTGGGGATAGCCACAAAGGAAGCTCACAATGGAGAATTGTTGACTTCCAGAATTTATCTAATAGTTTGGCTGAACAAAAATTGACATCAAAATGATAGTCCCCATGGCGTGGATAAAGGCATATACTTCTGCTGGGGTAAAATGCAACAAATCCTTGATTAAACATTTCCCCACATAGTTCCAATCTGGAACCTGATCAAGTCTCCGCCGATATCGCAACCTGACTACAAAATGTATTTTAGCTGCTTCTGCAGGTTGCTGGAATAAACTTGCATATGTCGCAGTTATTTTGTTTCTCCATATTAGCCTCAGAACTGTCAGATACAACAAGTTGACCCACATCCCTGTCAGCCTCCCCAACAGTAGTAGCAAGAATATCAGAAGTATTACCTTGCTCAATCTGCATTGCTTCTAACCCTTCAGAGAGGGACAGTGAAAAAGCAGGGATCCTGAATGAATACTGACAGGTCTGTTTTCTGCCTCTGTCTTGGTCCCAATTTTGTGAAGGGGAATCACAACTGCCTTCCTCCAGTCCTCAGGTACCACACCAACCTCCCATGATTTGTTAAAAAGGGTAGTCAGTGACTTCACTAGTTCTCCCCTTAATTGTTTTAGAATTCTGGGGTGAATTCCATTAGGTCCCATTGCTTTGTCCACCTTTAGTTTTAAGAGTTCTTTCAGAACCCTTTCTTCTGTGAAAGGACTGGGATCGACCCCCTCCTATCCAGAGTGCTTCTGTTAACTGGATTAGGCACCTCCCTCTCCTCCTCTTTTGTGAATACTGAGCAGAAATATTCATTCAGTATCTCTGCTTTTTCACTGTCCCTCTCTGCCCAACCACCGTCCATTCTATTCAGCCTCACTATCACTCCCTTTGTCTTTCTACGCTCCCTGATGTACCCATAAAAGGTTTTCTCCCCCTTCTTAACCGAGTTGGCTATCTTTTCCTCAGTTTGGGCATTTGCTATTCTGACTTCCCTTCCTGCTTCCTTCTGCCTTAACTGGCACAGCTCTCTGTCCTACTCCTTCTGTGTTTTCTTATACTTCCTGAATGCTATCTTTTTCACCCTGACCTTCCCTGCCAACTCTTTTGAGAACCATAGTGGCTTTTTCTTTCATTTTGATTGGTTTATTTCTTTCACACAAAGGCTTATTGCCTCTGTGATGGCAGTTTTGATGTTTCCCCATTGTTGCTCCATCCCTCCTTCTAGCCTGTTTGCTAGTACTTTTCTAAGACACTCTCCCATCTTGCCAAAGTCAGCCCTCCTGAAGTCCAGTACCCTCACTTTTGTATGGCTTGACTCTGTAGCTGAGTTTATTGTGAAAGGAGCCAGGCAGTAGACCTGCTGTATTTGGATTTCTGCAAGGCCTTTGTTTCTGTACCACACAGAAGGCTGGTTAACAAACTGGGAGACCTGAAGGTGGGGGATAAGTTTACCAGATAGATAGGGAACTGGTTGTGGGGTAGAATTATGAGGGTGGTAGTTAATGGTAAATACTCTGGGGAAAGGGAAGTCCCTACCAGGGTGCCACATGGATCAGCCCTAGGAACAATGCTGTTCAATATCTTCATCTGTGACATGAGGGATGCTATCCAGAGCAACATCTGTCTTTTTGCAGACAGTACAAAGCTCTGTGGTACAGTGGACACAAAGGAGGGGATAAGGGACTTGGAACTCACTTGACCCCAGCCTAAGGAACTCTGCCAACCTGACCGCCTTCTCTACTATCCCAAAACAAAAGTTTCAGCACAGATGTAACTGTTTTATTAATTTTGATTTTACTGTTCTCTATCTGTGTTTTGTACTTTATGTAACTATTTGTTGTATGTATTGTAATCCGGATGTTCTGTTCAGTGAGACATTGGAGTCATGGGACTCATCCCACTCCAGCTGTTAACAAATAATTAAATAAATGAATAAAATAACTCACTAAATAAATAAAGGACATGAGTGATCTAGAAAGGTTAAAGAGGTGGTCCAAGGTATGATGGCTTAAATTTAATGTGAAGAAGTTCAAACTTTCACATATTGTCAGAAAATACAAAACAGACAACTCGGGGGGAAGGGAGTGGGGGAGGTGAAAATGGCTCAAACATTGGAGGAAAGGGACCTGGAAGCCATCCATTATCAGTGCCAGTCTCATGTCCATGGCCCAGTGCAACACGGCATATGGGAATGCAAGTAGGAAGGACAGGAGCCACTTGGAGAGGTTCCAAAGAAGGGTACAAAATGATTCAGGGGTAATAAGGGAAGACATACATGGAGAGGGTGGAGAGTCTCAGCCTGGTCTCACTGGAGGCCATGAGGTAGAGGGGAGACATGACAGACTCAAGTTCTTGTGGGTAATTGACAGTGTAAACTGCACCAACCTGTTCACAAGGAACAAAAGCACCATCACAAGGGGGCATGAGTAGAAACTTGTAGTGGTGGTGGCATGCAAGGAAGTTCTTTTTCATGGAACCCATGCAGGATGAATGGAATACTTTACCCAGCAAGTTTGTTGAAGCCAAGTCCACAACAGGGCTCAAACATGAGTGGGACAGATGGAGGCATTTCTTGAAGAGCAAGGTAAGGGAGAGGGTAGACAGTCTGTGGAGGGGGTGTTGAGACATCCTTAGGGCTATTGGCTCAGCAAGTTGGGTCCAATGTAAGGTCAGGCATAGAGTCAGCAGGTATATTGGCAGACTGGATGGAAGATTGGGTCTTCATCTATTGGCAAATTTTGTGTATCTATGTATGGAAAATATCACATAGTGAAACTAGAAGTCTTACACATTTTTGATGAAAAAACAAACAAACAGAGATGCATTCAAAAAATACTTTGTAGTTTCAGGTAGATATGTATGAATCACACTTATCTTCCTTAATGAAATATTGTGGACAGCTCTTGGTTGAAATGCTCACATTTGTATAATGTATACAGTATAATATTTTCTGAAGTTTTATATTATAAAACGTAGATACTCATCAACATTTGCTATTAGATAGCATATATGTCACTGGGGAGTACAGTGGAACTAATATAATGCAACTAATCTAAAACAGACAGGTTGACAGATCTGTACATGTACTTTTTAAAATGCAGGACATTTTCCTGTCAACTTTTTCTAATTATATTTTGTAAAACTGATGTGTATTTCAGAGTTTTAATTAAATGTCATTAAATGGTATGTTGGATTAGTAAACCTGCCAATTATTTTAAGGCTAAGCTAAAGCTAATGCATATTCAATAAACTTAGTGACAATGTTGAGCAAACCTGGACCTAGGAATCAAACAATGAATGGGAAAAAGCACTGTTGCACATCTTATCTTTGTTATCCTTCACTTTAATGAGTACTTTGTCCTCACAAAAGGCATAAAAGTGGATAAAAGTGGAAAACACTTCTTCCAAGGGCAAAATGTTACTGATCCGCAGGCCAAGCGAGAGAAAATAATTGACAAGCCTGACCAACGCATATCTTTTGCTTGCTCATTATTTGCCTAGTTTTACTGGAGTTTTGACAGTTATTCTTTCTTACATCTTAATGAAAAAACTGCAAGCATTACCAGATTTAAGTGACAATCATCTTGTACTAATGGCTCTAAGGTCTTTTTTTAAATATAGGTTAATGTTATTTCCCTTAAACAATGCTTGAAGTTAATGAGTACCTTCAGTACACATAGCTGCTGAACATCTGATGGCTTCATGCATCCAGACAGGGGGATTGCTGTAGAGTCAGCCAGCTAGTCACCCGCAGTGCTGTCCAATGAGCCATGTCTTGTTTGTCACTAAAGAAAGGAGGAGTGCAGGAGTGTGATGGTACAACTCTTGCTGAAATGTTGATTGGATATTAATAAGCTGTCTGCATGCACACTTAGGCCTCCTAGGTGACTCTAGATAGATCAAGAGGTTATTTAGACAAGGCATCTATTTCGTTTACCTAGTTTTGTTTTTTAACAAAAGTTTTCAGTTTAAGGCTTAATAAGATTTCCACTGAAGAAAATATTGTAGCTATTAAAGTGGCAGTTGTTTATTTAAAGTTTATTAAAAGGTTAATATTTGTTGTTTTTTCTATCCTCCACACACACAATCACGCACACACTCACAGACTTCTATATGTTGCAAATAACCTAATTAATTTTCAAAAGACATTTGTGCTGAGGAGTTGATGCTCTTCTTGTCTCTGTAGGAAGCAAATGTTAAACTTGGAGATATATAATTAATTGTTTATATTTCCTATGCAAAAACACCCTATGGCCAGATCGTACCTTACTCTAAGGAAACAAAGGAAAAACATTATAAATTAAGAATTGATATTCAAAATTGTTTATTTCAGTTTTGGAAGTATATATTTCATTAAGGGGAAACATTACAAATAATGGATTTCAGGATAACCTATTCAAATGCTTAATAACTTCAACATCTTAAACAGTATTATCATACAACACCACAGAGTTCTTGACATTTAGCTAAAGAGTCAAAATAAATTAAACAGTAGCAATCATCACTAGTGAGAATCAAGTCCAGATAGTAGAAGACAATTACAGGTTTGACAAAAATGCTGAAGCTGACACATGGAGATCTTACCCATCTTTTATGCTGGATCATTGAAATGTAGGATGCAACTTGCCATCCAACAGTATATGCCTCCAGGGCCCTTATTCACAAAAACTCGCAAAGGCATCACAAAATTTTGCATTGCACTTTGCAGTTGCCCAGGCATCCAAAATTGCTATTCACAGTTGGGTAGTGCTTTGTGCTATCCGACTTTGAAAGGGGTGGTCCAAGGCAACGGTAACCATTGTACCGCAAGCGCTACCCTAGTAGCGCCACCCTGACATGCTGCCAAGCCCTGCAAGGAACAGCACAGGGGTGCTATTTCCTATTCGCAAAGGAAGCCATGCAAATGAGCCCATTGGGCATGCAAGGCACTAGGTGGCCATTTGCATGCCTGTTATTGGCCCATTTGCATAGGCTGCAGCGAGTGTAGCGCTGCCCCCCCATCATTGATTGCTGTCCTGAGAAATAAATAAATGAATAGTCCCTGGTGGTTAGTGGCCCCCTCTCATCACCATTCACCATCCTGTTGTTAAAAAACAACTCCCTGGCGGTCTAGTGGTCTCTCCCCTTGCTGCTCACTGTCCCATTAATAATAACATATATATTCCTGGTGATCTGGTGTCCCCTTCCCTCACTGATCATCAGCCCAAAAAGAAAAACAGAAGTAACCCTGGTGCTATTGGCTCCCTCCCATGATCACTGATTGCCAGCCGAGGTAAAAAAAAGAACACATTTCCCTGGCATCCAGTGGTCCCTTCCCCCACCTGCACCCATGCCCAAGCTAGAAACATATCCCTGGCATCCAGTGGTCCCTGCCCCCCACTTGATCACCCACCCAACATTGCCAGTATAGTCCCCGGTGACCAGCACAGCCCTCCTCTCTCCACCATGGCTGACCACAGACTGAGTCCTCATGAGCATGTACTGTATACGGTAAATGCTTATTGAATGACAGCTCACATTGAGCTGTCAATCAATGTCAATGAGTGCACACTGCATATAGTACATGTTCATGAGGGCTCAGTCTATGGCCAGCCATGGAGGAGAGAGGAGGGCAGTGCTGGTTGCCAGTTCAGGTTCAGGATGGGGGAGTGGGGTGGTGGGATACTATCTGCTGGCGTGAGGGGGCAGGGGGTCCACTAGACACCAGTGAAAGGTTTTATTACACTATACAGGGGCCTGGGGAATGGGAGGGGGTCTGCTAGACCACCAGGGAAACGTTTCTATGTACTACACAGGGGATTGGGATAGGGGAGTTACCCTGGACACCGGGAACTATGCTAGCAATTTCAGGCATGTGATTGGGTGGGGGGAGGGACCACGGGATGCCAGGGATACATGTTTCTAGCTCGGGATGGGAGCGGATGAGGGGGTAACTTGATGCCAGGGAAACCTCTTTTTTTTTTTTACCTGAGTTGGTGATCGGTAATTGCACAGAGGTGAGGAGCAATGGCAGCAGGGTTACTTTTCTGGCCAGCAATTGGCATGGGGGAGGGAACACTAGACCACCAGGGAATCTCATTATGTGATATAAGGATGGTGACTGGTGAGGGGAGGGAATATTAGACTACCAGGGAATCTCATTATTTGATATTGGGATGGTGAATGGTTATGGAGGGAATGCTAGATCACCAGGGAATATCAGTATTTCATATCAGGATGGTGACCGGTGAGAGGGGGACCACTACCACCAGGGAATAAATGTATTTTTTACCTATTGGGCCAGTGATCAGCATATAGAGGGAGACCACTAACACCAGGGAATAAAATTACATTTTACCTATTGGGAAAGTGGGGTGGGGGTGGGAGCTGCTGCAATACCTCCACCAATCACTGCTTTTTTTGTGTTTAATTTATTTAAACATTGGTAACCGGGAAAGGCACACTGAGCCGAGGCTCGTTTCCAGATGTGGCCCGGGAAAAAAAAACTCAGGGGTTGGGGGATGTACAAAAAACATGAACAACTTTCAGTAAGCAAAGAGTCACAGTTACAAACAATAAAAGTACAATTGCAGAGGCAGTAGAGTACAGTGTATGGGAGCACTAGCATGGTAGCACATTGTAGTAAACTACTCAGACAGTGTGCAATAGTGATCATGTGGGTTACAAGGCAACCCTATCTGACCAAAGAAACCAGGACTGTAGTCAGCAATGGGACCATCATTCCCATTCTGTTCTATGGTGCAGCAAAGCTTCAAGCACTGAGGGCAACGGAACAGGCACGTCTGAACATGCTGTACCACAGAATTAGGCATTTTGCCACCACGGTGCAAAGAATGCAGCACCACTGCGATGTGCTACAAGTGTTAAATTGGCCACCCCTTAAAGCGAGACTCACTTATCCCTCCCTGTACTTGGCTTTCAAATTGCAACAACGTGATGCCCCCCCCCAAGCCTGAGAAATCTGCTAGTCCCAAAAGCAAACAGGAGGGAGCTCAGGTCGACAGAGCGCAAGCTACTAGAACCCCCAAGAGCCAGATCAACTATAGGCCAACGGTCACCTAAAATAACCCTCCCCAAACTATGGAACAATCTCTCAAGAGAGCTTCAGAACTGTACCTCTCTTGAGGGCTACAAGAAAGGGCTAAAACAACACCTAAGCCACGAGTCTCATTGCAGGTGCCACAACTAATAAGGTACCTTTGCCAAGGGGGCACATTGTTTAAATACAGACAAAAGGGAGGGAGGGACAGTAAGGTAGGAAACAATGTACTGGACTGCACTTATTTACATTTATCTATTTACCTTGAATGTGTGTAAATAACAAGTATGTTAGAATGACAACTCGTCTATGTCAATTGTTGTAATGTTTTTTTTCCCTGTGATGTGTTTATACATGATCATTGTACCATATGCTGTAGGTACCACAAAATGTATTGGTTTTCTTTTCCCCTCTAGGTACATGTAACTGCTATGATCAATGAAAATCAGGATTTTAAAAATAAAAAATAACAGAGAGCTGTTTGGCAAGCAGGAGCAGGAGGGTGTACAAGACTGGGGAGACTGGAGGTGGGTCACTGCTATTGAGGCTAAGGTAAGATGTTGTGTGGGATACGCAGCCATGTTTATCGTGGGAATTTGCTCGGTGTATTGGTATTTATGTGCTGGGTTCTGATTGCCAGGAGCTACTTTCACCCAGGCTGTTGTGCTGGGATAACGGCCCATGTGAAAATAACTCTTGACCAGGCAGGAGCCAGCATTCTTTAAACCCATTTCGTAAAACACATTTTTTATATTGCATGATTTATGAACCAGTCTGGCTAAATAGCCCAGTTAAGAAGCAAAACCTTGTTTTCATCAGAGCCCTGCTTCTATTAAATTTCAAAAACATTTGGAATGAAGTCAATAAGCATGCTCATGTTAATAGTTACACAGTGATCCATTGGCTATGGTGTGATCTGAACTTGTAATTTTCTGTTTTCTAGTTCAGCGACCACTAGACTACAATGCCTCCCAAGGAACACATTTTTCGCTTGACTAGGAACTGAACTCAGGCCATGGTTATGAAAGAGTGCTATACCCCTAGCATTTTCTGATGCAGCTGCCAATATTATATCACGGTGTGTCCACCTCCATTTAATAGTCTGACACCTGATTTAATGTGCATCGTTGCATTAACACTAAATGGCCATATCAGCTTTACTCCATGTTTTAATTTAAAAGTGATTACGTTCCTAGCCCAAACAACTAAGAAGTTAGCCCCTTTCACAGCAATTATCTTTGGGAAAAGGCTAACTTTGGTACCACTAGTGCTAGGAACGTAATTTGAAAAACAAGCAAATTGATAGCTTGGTGTCATGTTGACATAGCTGTGACATGTCAATACAGTATTCATGTATCAACACTGTAACTTTTACATTGATGTATTATCTTTATATCAATAATGACAATGCTAGGCTGAGGCTTGTTTATTTATATTGTTGTTTATCATTAACAAGTAGTTGGTCTACTTCTTCTATGACTATTTTTGCCTTGTTCTTCACTGTCTATGTACTACCTTGTGACATAATCTGCAGTACATGCTGTTTGTGCTTACTGTTGCTCATTGACCCTTGACCCTATGTAACTTCCTGGGTCATCATGCCTGAAAAGGCATTTAATTGTCTATTGCAGTTACCCAGTCAACAAAAACTAAATAAATAAACAATATTTACTAGCCAATGTCTCTTGCTTCTTCCTCTTTAGAACCTGAAGCTATTACATTAGGCCTTCACATTTCAAAAAATCATTGGAAGCAATGATCAGAAGACAGAAAAAAAGGCATCAAAAAGTAAATCAGAATTTTTAAACTACCAGACAATACAAAAATCAGGGACGTGACACACACGTACTGGTTAGCTGGCGCTGCTTTTCAAATAGCATTTTTAGTTTACCCAAGAACAAGAGGTGCAGATGGGAAAATGCATTTATGAAAGCACACATTTTTAAATATCTTTTAGGGAAGAGCCATAAAAAAATGTATTGGAAGAAGTCATATATAACTAGAAATGTGATCAAAGATTACAGATTGGTCATTGTATACAGGATTAGATCCCAAGATGAAGTGTATGACAAAAAGGAATCTGGGGTCCAGTGTTCAAAATTTAGCCCCAGGGCAAAATTAGCACTGGCTGGCATACAAAAATAGCCTTGAACCACTTGCATGCTATAGTCAAAATAATAGCCCAGGGCCTAAATCAGTTGAACATAGCATGCAAATGACAGTGTGCAAATAGGGCTTTGAATGCAGTGCAAAAATAGCCCAGCAAATAAGACAGTTCTGAATATTTTCTTATCACTGGTTGATTACACTGATTTCCTCTACAGTCAATGCTCCAATGTAGAGAAGGTGGATGGAGAAAAGAAGTATGTGTGAGTCCTGGGATTGAATGCCCCAACTCTTACATGGCTAATCTGGACACACTCTACCATCGAGCACTGAGGTTTATAACGGGACTTCCCTTCGACACTCATCACTGCACCCTATATGCGGCAGTGGGGTGGACATCACTAAAGTTCAGGCGCCACAGAAACGCCGCTCTCTGGACCTATAGAGCCATCTCTAATAAGCTGCCTTACTATATCTCCTGCTGTCTTCCCCTGAGTATAATTGGGAAATATGCATTAAGAGGTTACTCAGCTATTACACTTAAAGTACCCAAAGCAAAATCCCACTTCGGCAGGGCAGCCATAAGCTTCATGCTACCTACAGTACCTTATGGAACAATCTACAAAAAACCCTCAAATTAAGCACTCTAATCAGTATAAATGCCTTCAAGACACTTTATTTCCGTACAATCAGAGAAGTATGTAACTGCTTCACCCACTCAGACCCAGTGTCTGCACTGGTATATAGCCACGCCTAGACCGGATTTTAAGTACTGACCCCCCAGCTTGTTCCTCACCAGCCTAATTGTTCTTTCTCTTATCCCCCATCTTATCAACACTAGGCCCTCCATCCCCTTATCCTTCCTTTCCCAACCTCGGATAGGAGCTCACTACCCCTGGGTTGTGACATCCTACCATGCCCCGTACTTTATAGCATTCAATCCCAGGGCTCACACATACTTCTTTTCTCCATCCACCTTCTCTACATCCCATTTTACCAACTCCTCTCTGTGCACCGTGCCCTCCTAGCCTCTCTCCCCCACTTCCCTCCCTTCCCCCCCACCTTCGCCTCTACCTGGTGTATATTTTTTTTTCTTCCGTTACTTCCTCCTGCAACCTTAGATAACCTGCTTTATCTTCCTATAGACACTTCTATGTATGTAAATACCCTGTAATGTGTACAATATCTGTATAATTCTATGTACATATGAACTTCTTTTTCTTCCTCTCTGTAAACAGTATTATCTGTATTGCCTTGTAAATACCTGTGTTGACCTGTATATACAATTGTTCATGCTCCACCCAGGTCCATCTTGCAAATGAGCTTCTGCTCAACGATGAACACCTGGTTAAATAAAGATTGATTGATTGAATATAGCGACCACACAGTGCAAACCACAACAGCAGCCCAGTGCACACAGGCATGGAGTAAGGCAAAGGTGAACTAAATGACCAATGTGTGTGCTAGCAAAAAAGTGGATTTACAAAAATTGCAAACAACAGTGCAGGCCAAATACTGCAGAACCGTGCTATGGTTCTGACAGGTTTGTGCACCGGTGCTAACATGTTTGCCTGGCGCTAACACGTTTGCCCATGGCAAAATTTTGCTATATTCAAAAGTGATATGCAAATGAGCCTACTTAGGCAGTCTGTGAGCAAACAGCCACATTAGCATGTCATTATGGCCTGATTTGCATGCATTACCATGTGGATTGCCCTGCGCTATTGCAGGGTGCACACAGCTCCATCTATAGATCAGCCTGGAACTACAGGTCGGTAGCTGCAGGCTGGGTCTTCTCACAGCACCACTTGTATGTCAGACTGGATCAACATGTCGGTAGCTGCAGGCTATGTTTGTACACAGCAGCAGAGATTATTGTGCCCCAGGGGACTAACACCACAGGCATGTGTGGTGGTGCTGCATGCCATGAACATATTGTAGTCCCTGCTACAGTGCATAGCAGATGCCACAGTACCATAGTGGCCGGTATTGTGAGGGACACAGCAATGCCTACGGTGTGTCAGGCATCAATGACTGCTGTTCACCACACAGTGACAGGTCCAGCTAGCAGGTGCATTCTGACAGTGCACACCACTGTCATGCGGTCCTGTGACCCACATACGCTGCGCCACTAGCATGGGTACACATGGCTGGCTGTGTGACCATGATGTCTGTACAGATGTGCAGTATGAGCTGGGAGGGTAAATCATATGATCAGACAGGCACACTGGTGTCGAGGTATTCCCTACACTGGAACATGTGCACTATGTGGATGGCCCCAGCTTTGTGGCAGCATCTACTATGTGGTGCAGCCTGCCCACCTTTGCACCCTCCTCTCAACACCCTCCATTCCCCCAGTGCTGCATGTGTGTGCTGGATTGTGTTGGTGTGCCCCAATGGGGGGATCGGGGGTGTGTGCTGTATGGATGCACTGCCATGGTGTCTGCTGCATGCTGGGGCACCTACTAATGCTTTGCAGGGTTGGGACCAGTGCCCGATGATGGCAACATGGGTGGTGTCATCTGTGTGCAACATATCTCTCCCATTCATTTGTTATTTTTCTTTTTATTTATCACTTTGTTGACCAGGTAAGCACACTGGGCCAAGGCCCATTTTCAGGAATGACCCGGAGCCATTACATGTGCGGCTGAGATGATACAGTGTACAGTACATACATACAATGAACAACACACAATTCACAAATGTCAACTTTGTGTCACATTAAAGGCAATTACAAATAGTTTGTTGCTGCAAGTGGAGTTTTGGCTCAGGTATATTATTTACATGGTTGTTATTTTCTAAGCAATGCTGAGGCATTGTATCCCACAGTTTTGGTGCCTGTGCATATGGAGTGGCCCAGGGATGCTGTCTGCCCTCATAGCCTCCTCATTGGCCTTATACAGCCTTGTTTCCTGTTGCTGCTGTGTCCACAGCCCCCATCCGTGGTTTGCCCAGAGTTAAGATCACTTTTCCATATGCAGTAATTTGTGCTATGTTACATGTAGCACTAATGCATGTTGCGCAGCGTTATGGTTGTGAATATACCATTGAGCCTGTATGCATGTCCCCACCCCTCACTTTGCACTGCACATACATTATCTTTTAACGTTGGCATTAACACACTGCGCTGGCACTATTTGGCCTTTTGAATATAGCAATCTGGTGCAAATGTGATGCAATTGTGGTGCAATTGGTTTGTGCCTGGCACAAAGTTTTGAATATCTGGCCCCAGATCACTTAAAGTACTGAAAGAATTGCCAGGGAACTTTCAGGGAGTACTGCATCCCCTTATTAGGGACATGTGGTTTTCAATAGGTGTATATGAATACCCTAATTTAAATACTCAGTGACTGATTCTACAGTACTAGGCAACCCAGATACACAGCTATAGTACAGTTCACATTAAACCATTACACCAATGAGTTGGTTTTGCATTTTTGTTAAAGTAACATTGTATTGGCATCTCATGATGCGTTGTTTTTCAAAACTTAACCAGCTCAAGATCAGTTTTATAAAATGACTGTGCAACTCAAATGGAATGCAGCTACATTTCTCTCACAATACAATGCTAAACTGTGCTGTAACTTTTAACTGCAAAGCTTTATGCTGGATCCAGTAACTCCTCTGCAGCTCTTTGAGAACTGCTTAAGCAACTCATTTGTGTGACAGTTTATCTATTTATATTTTTTCACACCAGGATAGCCTCATTTAGGTTACAGTAGACACTTATTTTACAAGAGGGTCTGGGGCACTATTGTAGCAGCAGAGATGATAGACAAAGGTTATGAATGTGAAGATTATAAAAATACTGTAGCTAAAGACATAAAGTTATAAAAAGGGCAACTGTAAACCACAACACAGTAACATACAGTAAGTACTTTCTTGATAGTAGTAGGTGTAAGTCCTGGAATGATTAGAAGCAATATTCTGTGGCAGGGGATAGGAAACAAGGATAGGCTAGTTGAGGATACAGTGAAGGAGGGGAGTCTCATTCTTGAGATGATGAAGAAAGGATACTCACTAGCAGTCACAAGGGTTTCTGTGGGTATTGGAGCAATGCTTTCTTGAAGGGTTGCAGGTTGATGAGGTTTTTCACACTTTCAGGTGATGTATTCTAGATGGCTGGAGCAGCAATAGCAAACACCTTTGCTCTCATTAATTTATGTGCTTGACATTGGTGCAGGACATTCCTTGACAGGGAATGAAATTGATAGTTCTGAACTGGTCAGATGTAGAAATGCAGTGAAGTTTTACTTTAATCGCAAAGTCACTGACCTCGACTTCTCAAAGCACTTCATGAAACTGGCCATTTTGTGGCAACTTTGACTTACACTGCCTGAGAAAATGGTAGCATTCTCTGGTTGGGGTACACCCTCTGTCCCACCCTGGCCATAGTAGTTAATAAACATGAGGGTCCCAATATTCACAAATAGGCAAAAGCAGAGCACAAAGGTTTGCGCTGTGTTTGCCTTTGCCACAACCCCAAGGATGACATATTCAGTCAGATAGTGCACTGATGCTATCTGATTGAATATAGAGGCATGTTGACACAGTGTGAAGTTGAGTAGCACTGCCTTGACATAGATCTGGGAAGTGCAGGCAGCAGCGCCTCCAGAATGGATAGCACCGGGATCCCTGGTACAATATTCAGCCAGCATCATGCAAATAAGTCCATTGGGAATGCAAGGTGCTAAGAGGCCATATGTATGTCATTATGGGCTCACTTTATGGGAAGTGGCAGCAGGTTTACACCCTTGTGATCAGCCCCCCCATCCTGATCACCCATCCTCTTATGAAAATACCTATTCCCTGTTGTCCAGTGACACCTCCACCTTCCGATCACCATCCCCATAGTTAAATATATATTCTCTTGTGTCCAGTGGCACCTACCACCCTCTGATCACTGGCCCCATAGTTAATTATATATTCAATGGTGGCTAGTTGCAACCCACTGTTTGATAGCTGGCACCATATGTAACTACCCATTTCCTGGTGTCTAGTGGCACCGCCACCCTCCAATTGTTGTCTTCATAGTTAAATATATATTCTCTGGTATCCATTGGCAACCCCTGTTCTCTATTTGCTGTTCCTGGCATAATTCTACCAGTCCCTGGTGTCCAGTGGTCATCACCACCCTCCTGTCACTCACTGCTAACTAAAACTTGCATTATCTGGTGGCTAGTGCTACCCCCACTCTCTGAATGCTTGCCACAATTTAGTAAATGAAGTCCCTGGCATCTAGCAGCCCCCCTGCACCACTCACACTGGGTACATCACCCTGCCATTCCTCCTTAACATAATCATCAGTGCCACAGGGAGCCCATACAGAGACTGGCATAGCTCTTCTCACCCCTCCTCAGCTGGGTGCTGAATGGAATGTCAGGGAGTGCACATACTTTGTACTGTACAGGGCGTGTGTCCTCTGTACTGTATAGGGAGTGCAGCCTGTGTACTGTATAGGGAGTGTGCGGCCTGTGTACTGTACAGGGAGTGTACAGTACACAGGCCATGCTCGCTGTACAGTACAGATGACGCATGCCCTGTACAGTACACAAGATGCGTGCTTTCTGACATTCCATATAGCAGCTGATAAGGAGGTGAGAGGAGGGCTGTTCCAGTCACTGTATGGGCTCCCTGCAGCACAGGCGATTATGGTAAGGGGTGGTAGGGTGGTGTACCCAGTGTGGGTGGTGCAGGGTGGCTGCTAGATGCCAGGGACTTTGTTTACTAAACTGCAGTGAGTGATCAGAGGGGGTTGCCACTAGACACAAGAGATTGCACTTTTTAGTCAGTTGAGAGAGATCGGGGGTGGGAGTACCACTAGCCACCACGGAATGCAAGTTTTAGTTAGCAGTGAGGGATCAGAAGGTGGGGAACCACTGGACACCAGAACTTGTGGAATTATACTGCAGATGGTAATCGGAGGGTGGGGGGGTGCCACTTGACACCAGGGAATATATATTTAACTACAGAAACTGTGATTGGAGGGTGGGGGAGTGCCACTAGACTCTAGACAATGGGTTGTTACATATGGGGCCAAAGATCAAAGGGTGAAGGGGTGCCACTAGATGCCGTTGAATATATATTTAACTACAAGACTGGTAACTGAAGGTTGGGGGATGCCACTAGGTGCCAGGGAATATATATTTACATTGGCGAACAATGATCAGAGTGGGGGGTGCCTCTAGACACCCGGGAGCAGGTATGCCCCCCAAACCACCAACATTGTTGCTGGTTACAGTGGCTCCACCAGCTGCTAGGGTTGCCCAGAGTAAGTTGGGCTTCTTCTCAGTGGTAATTGCACAGTGAATGGTGGCCTGCGCTATTCGTTTTGCACAGTGCTAATGGGCTGAATATTGTGCTGCATCCATATTTATGTCCCTGCCCCTTCTTTTGCGCACCAGTCTTTGCACATGTGGTAACCCATTTAGCATGCACTCCTGACCCCTTTGAATATTGCGGATGGGTGCAAATGCTAGGCCAATGGCAGGCAATCACTTTGCCCACTGGGAAACCTTTTGAATACCCGGCTCTATATGTTTTAAATGCCCATTTCTCCTATTTTTCTCATGGAATTTTTTGTAAATCAGTTTAGTGCCCAGAAATGCACTATATGAAAATCTTATTTCCCATTTTTTCTCATGTCCCAGAAATGTACTTTCTACGTGCTGCTGTGCTGTCAGTCAGACTCTCACCACAGCAACAGCACCTCTAACTTGTAATTCACTTTAGTGCCCAAAAGAAATACACCACATGAAAATCTCATTTCCTTTTTTGCTCATGTCCCAGAAATGTACTTGCTACATGCTGCTGCATTCTGTCAGTCAGTTTCCCACCACAGTATCATCACCTGTAACTTGTAATTAGAAAATGGGCTAAGGATTTCTGGGCTCTGACTGTCTGATGCCCTTAGCAGGGTGGGCATCTATCAGACAACAGAACCCTAGTAAAAAATGTGAGAGTGCCAACCAACCTAATCACCAATTTTATTTATTTATTTTATTTTATTTAAACAGCAGTTTGGAAAACCTTTGAGCCATAGGCTCATTTACAAAGGTACCTTGTCACAGTAAGACAAACCAAAATACACAGTATAGCAGTACAGCACATAAGTATAACAGTAAATTAAGACATAGATACAAACAAGCTGGTACAGGTAGGATGGATGCAAACAATACCAGAGTTATGTTGTCCTTAGCAGCTTAGTAATAAGCTTTGTCATAAGTATTGAATACGCTTTGACTAGCGGCAGTTACAGCATCGGGTGTTAATAAGGTGGTTACGTAAGGAAGTTTTGAAGCACGATATAGTTGGAGCTTGGAGATGGAGGGCAGTGTGTTGAACCAGGAGGGGGCCCTAAAGCTGAAGGCTCTTTGGCCGTGAGAGGTCCTAGCTCTAGGGATAACAAGAGAGGTTTTCCCAGAGGTCCGAGTATGAATTAGTGGGACAGAGCAGCGTATGGTGATGGTCAATCCTGGTGGGGAAAGCCCAAGGAGGGTCTTTTTTGTAAGGGTACAGGTAAGATATTTGAGGCGCTTGTCGAGATCAAGTACCAGTGCTTTAGCATACAGTAGACAGGTGTGTGTCATCCTAGGTGCTCCAGTAATTAACCTGCAGGCCTTATTCAGAGTAGTCGCGAATTTTATGGAGCTCGGTCTGATCAGCAGCACCATCACCGGCAGTCCATAGTCCACTAAGGGACAGGATAGAGGAGGTGACTGCAGTCGAAGAGCCTCGGGGAGGCAGTGTTTATACCAATGTAAGATGCCCAATCGGATATTAGTGGCAGTGGCTGGGGCAGCGATGTGTCCATGGAAGGAGAGGAGGGAGGGATCAAAATGGATCCCTAGGTATTTATAGGAGCAAACTTGTTCGAGTGGGAATGAGGACCCAGAGTGAATGAGGAGTTTGAAGTTGCAGGACTTGTTTTGGGGATGAGTGAAGAACATGGTTTTTGTTTTTTTAAGATTTATCACCAATCTATGTTCCTTGAACCAGCCCTCGGCTTCAGTGAAGGACTTCTGCAGCGAGTCCTGGAGGGCAATAGGGTTACGACTTGAGGCAAAGATGACCGCATCTTCAGCGTACACTAGAATGTTCCCCGAGCAAGAGCGTGGAAGGGTGTTAAGGTAAAGGGAGAATAGTAAGGGGCCCAGAATGGAGCCCTGGGGAACCCCAGAAAAGTTTGGACAGATGTCTGAGTAGGTCCCATTAATTTTTACACACTGTGAGCGGTCAGACAGATAACTGGTGCACCAGGAGATAGGCCCATCAGCAAAACCAGAGAGACTAAGGGCATCAAGAAGGAGGGGGTGGGCGACAGTGTCAAAAGCTTTCGAGAGGTCAATGAAGACAGCACCAGCCAGAGAACCAGTGTCTAAGGAGGAGTGGAGAAAGTTGGAGAACTCTAGGAGGCTGTGTTGGTACTGTGGCCCGCTCAGAAGCCATGCTGCTCAGGACAAAGGACATTGTAGGTGGAGAGGTAGTCAGAGATTTGAGAGGCCACCACTTTTTCCAAGGCCTTGGAGAGAGGAGAGAGAATGGAGATCGGTTGATAGTTTCCAGCCACAGTCCTATCACCACCTTTAAAGATAGGGGTGACAGTGGCGACTTTCCAGGCAGTTGGAACCTTCCCCAGACAAAGAGAGTGGTTGATGAGGCATGTGATCGGGGTAAGGACTGTGTCTAAGACCAGCCGTAGGATACATGGATCCAGGGTGTCACTGCCTGTACTATTACTCTTGAGGGCAGTGACAAGGTGTGGCCTAAGTTCTTGGGCAGAAACACGAGGAGGAGAAAATAAGGGTGAGAAAGATTTATGGCAGGTGCTGGGGGAGGAGGGTCAAAAAAATTTGTAGGGAGGATAGGGCTAAGGTCAGTGAATGAGGTGTTGAGGTGGTTGGCTATAAGGGCTGGGTCTGAGGAGATCACACCATTAATGTTGATCTGGGTGGGTGGGAGTGTACTCCCATTTAACTGTTTAATGTTATCCCAGAAGGTTCTGGGATTCCCCATGAGGCAGTGAGTGAGGACTGATGGTGCTCAGACTTGGCCTTTCTGATGGCCAGTGCACTTGTTTGGGCTGCAGCATATAACTGCCTGTCATTGGGCGGCCAGTCTCAATGGCACAGTGCCATAGGTTGTCCCTATGTTTGAGCTGGTGGATAAAAGCTGGGTAACCCAGGGGCATTCTTCCTTTTAGAGCAGCGGGTCAACACTGGGGCAAAGATATCACAGGCATTATTAAAAGTTTGGGTAAAGAAGGAGAGCTGTGTCAATGTCAGGAGTTGCCTGTATAGGAGACCAGTCAATTTGGGACAGAAGTTCCTTAAGTTTTATCAGTCCACCAGGTATTAGGCAGCTGGCATGTGGACTGTGCTATGGGTTTGGGGACTGAGGTTGACCAGTGGAATAGAATGGGGAGTGATCACTGAGAGAGTCTGGGAGGACTTGTACATTGGGTATCCGATTAGAGGCGGTTGGTGAGTACCACATCAAGCAGGGTACTGGAGCCTCTCTTGGGGTTAGTCCTGGTAGGGTGGGTAACTAGTTGGGTGGGTCTATTGCAGAAAGGAGTCTCGGGTAGAGGAGGAGGAGGGCTGAGCCAGTTGACATTTAAGTCACCCACCAGAATTTGATCAGCGGAAGGAGGTAGAGAGGTAAGGTATTCTGTAAGAGAGGCAATGGCCTGCGTTTGGTCCCTGAGGGGCACGTATGCAGTAGTCAGATAAAGGGGTCCCTTTAAAGGGTCAGGGGTTAGTTTCAGCGTAAGCGCCTGGGCCCTGGAGTCAAGGATGGGAGCGGGCAGGGCTAGTACAGGGAGAGATTCCTTGACATAAATAGCGCAGCCGCCGCCCCGTCTCCCAACATGGTCGGACCGGAAAAGGGTGAAACCAGGAAGGGAGACTAGGGAGTCAGGGGTGGATTTTGACAGCCAAGTCTCAACCAGGGTGATGACATCAGGGTTAATTGATGTGACCAGGCATTGTAGTGAGTCAAACTTTTTTAGGAGGATACAGATATTCATGGAGACCATGCATAGGCCTGTGGTGCGAGTTGGGGAGCTCCTGGGAACCGGGCCAGGGTTTGGATGAATGTTCTCTGACAGGAGTAGTAGCATGACTAACACCCTGGCTGGGAGATGGTGAGAGGTTTTCCTATGATTGACATGAGAGGGGGAGGGAGGCTAAGGGAGCAGGGGTGGGCAAGGAGGTACAGGAGGGAAAGCAAGAATAAGAAGATACCCAAATGTGCCTGAGGTGAAGAGAAAGCTAGGGGGAGGGCAGGGAGGACAGGGACACACAGAGGTCCCAAGGGGCAGGAGAGGAGGTTCAGGAGCAAGGGGAGGGAGGGGTGCCAGGGCACAGTGTGGACTAGCAGATGGGTAAGTGGGTAAGTGCACTGCTAGTGGGGATAGGCACAGGCAGAGCAGGAGGCAGGGCCAATACATTGTGGTGAGCAAGATCCCAGGGAACTAGTGCTGTACAGGTAGGAGTAGGAAGTAGTGAGGGAGCATAGGTCCCTCTAGTGGCCAGCAGGTATAACCTGCAAATGGGAAAGTGGGGAGATAGGTTCTGGGCAACAGGACGTGACGTCACCGGATGTGATGTCATGGGGTGGATCCTTAAATTGACAGCCGCCCCTGGGTGGGAGGGTGGTTGGGGCGGGCAGGGCAGACGGCACAAAGCGCCGTCGGGCTAGCACCCCTCTGCAGGCATCCAGATGAAGAAAAGAGGCTCTCTTTACCTCAAAAGTTATCAGGCTGGAGATTTGGATTCCTCAGCTACTCAGGTGAGCTGCTTGTTGCTTCAGTTGCTTGATTGTCCTCGAGTGCCTAGCTTGGGGAGCTGCCTATGTAGTGGAGAAAACAAAGTCTCTCATTACTATGCAGTGGGAGAATATGTTGTGACTTACACAAAGGAGCTCCACTCTAAGCAAACAGGGCTATTCCAAAATGAGGTCACACTAGGACCCAGCTAACCTAATGCCTTCAGTTACAAGCACAATTAGCTCAATACCACCATATAAACAAGTCTGATCTATATTAGCTGCTTGGTATATCTGGCTTTAAGATGAAATCAGCAATTAGCTCCAAATACCACCATATTAAACAAGTCTGATCTATATTAGCTGCTTGGTATATCTGGCTTTAAGATGAAATCAGCAAGGCAACTCTAGAAAACCAGTGAGTCCCTAGCTTTACACTTCAGCATTAGTAGCACAAAGAGAAGCAAATAACAAGCCCACCCAGTGGTGAACAGGAAGAAAGTTCATAAAATATAAGTGTTCATCAGGTAGCACCCCTCTGCAGGCATCCAGATGAAGAGAAGAGGCTCTCTTTACCTCAAAAGTTATCAGGCTGGAGATTTGGATTCCTCAGCTACTCAGGTGAGCTGCTTGTTGCTTCAGTTGCTTGATTGTCCCGAGTGCCTAGCTTGGGGGGAGCTGCCTATGTAGTGGAGAAAACAAAGTCTCTCATTACTATGCAGCGGGAGAATATGTTGTGACTTACACAAAGGAGCTCCACTCTAAGCAAACAAGGCTATTCCAAAATGAGGTCACACTAGGACCCAGCTAACCTAATGCCTTCAGTTACAAGCACAATTAGCTCAATACCACCATATTAAACAAGTCTGATCTATATTAGCTGCTTGGTATATCTGGCTTTAAGATGAAATCAGCAATTAGCTCCAAATACCACCATATTAAACAAGTCTGATCTATATTAGCTGCTTGGTATATCTGGCTTTAAGATTAAATCAGCAAGGCAACTCTAGAAAAACCAGTGAGTCCCTAGCTTTACACTTCAGCATTAGTAGCACAAAGAGAAGCAAATAACAAGCCCACCCAGTGGTGAACAGGAAGAAAGTTCATAAAATATAAGTGTTCATCAGGTAGCACCCCTCTGCAGGCATCCAGATGAAGAGAAGAGGCTCTCTTTACCTCAAAAGTTATCAGGCTGGAAATTTGGATTCCTCAGCTACTCAGGTGAGCTGCTTGTTGCTTCAGTTGCTTGATTGTCCCGAGTGCCTAGCTTGGGGGGGGGGAGCTGCCTCAAAAGTTATCAGGCTGGAAATTTGGATTCCTCAGCTACTCAGGTGAGCTGCTTGTTGCTTCAGTTGCTTGATTGTCCCAAGTGCCTAGCTTGCGGGGGGGGGGCGAGCTGCCTCAAAAGTTATCAGGCTGGAGATTTGGATTCCTCAGCTACTCAGGTGATCTGCTTGTTGCTTCAGTTGCTTGATTGTCCCGAGTGCCAGATCACAATGCCATTTCAATTTTGAAACTTTGGCTAGCTGCTAATTTTTTCCCCATCTGAACCACATGTTTAAGAAAAGTCTGATTAGCTGAAAGCGAATTTCACCCTCTTCAACCAGGATAATGTCCACACCTTCTTCCCCGAAGAAGAAACTGTAGTATCACCAGAAACACTTGGAAAAAAACTAAATTAGAGCTAGGCACTGGTGACAGGTTTCTTACTGTAATGGCTGCACAGCTTGATCAAATCGAAGCAGGCTATCAGGAGGTAAATACATGCAAAAATACTATTTGGCCATCAAATGTATTTAGACAGGGAGAACTTCAAAAATACAGTAACAGACTGGAAAAGTGAATCCCTCGAACAGCGCAACAACATTTTACCACAGTTCTACGTCAAAGTCTGTACTGCCATGGGAGAGCAGTTTTTGGTGTCCGGGTACTGCACTCTGTGAGTGGGGCTAAATAGGCACCTCACTAGCCCTGTTATAGGCTGTAACATCAGCCTAATAGGCTACCTAAGATTCTTGTCCTGTAATAAAGTGCTGACTTCAGTACTGAAAAATACTGAGGAAAGAGCATGAAGAGCAAGGCTGCCAACATCCAGCCTTCACAAAAACAGACCTGTAATTGCTCAGAAATTCAAAAGCCCTATCCCCCGATACCACAACTGGGCTTGTACATAAAGTGTGGTTCGATATACAGATCCACATGGCCAGGCACAGTCGGGAAGGGTGAAGAGAGCTAATGCTTCAGTCATTTGCTGCTAACATGGATGAAAACAGTCTACAGTATGTCACATTAAAATACAATGAATCCACCAAAAACCTCAAGAATCCAATCGAGCATAATGAGCACTGTTACAGAGGCTTTATGTACTCTGAACTGGAGAATCCAATGTATGATTAAATACCTGTCTAAGTTACCTGATAATGCATCAGCTTTCTACCTGCACCCCCTAAGACAGCCACAAGCAATACTAAACACGTTATCCTGTTGGTATTCATAAGAGCCAATGGGTAAAAAAGTTACTAGGTACCCTAATTGCTAAAATAAGCACTGTGGCAGGTTTAAGCAAGTGCTACCCTAACCACGGTGTTAGGGCAACTGCTCTGCAGCTGTTATCCAATGGGGGACTCAGCAGCAGAGAAATCACCAGTGTTACTGGTCACTGTTCAGAGGGTAATTTAGCCAACTACTGGGCTCCCAACAGTAAGGACAGGAAGCAGTGGAGCTAGATCCTTTGTGGGCAACAAAGGCAAGCAAGTAATCACAGGAAGAACAGTCGGGAACAGGAAAGAAAAGTGAAGGAAACTCAACCATGCCACCTGCAGGTACCAGAAATGAACCAAGCACATCTTCTGCAAAACTACCCCATGTCATTACAGTTTCTATGCACCAATTAATTTAATCACATATGCAAAATAGTGTGGTCTTAGGTTTTTATGTTCCTCCTCCCCATCTTCAGAATGTACTGCAGCATGGTTTAAAAGCTTTTTTTTAGTTTCTTTTTTAGGGACTGTTTTTTACCTCACAGTTTAAGAAGTTCAACTAAAATCTATCTGTAAACTGTAAACACTGTGTCAGTCTCTATTATACTTACTTTCCATTTTGCAAGCACAATACTACCCTCTAGAGTGGGAGGTATGGGCTATTCCCAGCCTTCTAGGGGCTATATAAGGCCCTCGGCCTGCCACATTGGGCCTCATTATGCCCCTAGGCAGGTGGGTATAACCCAATACCTCCCAGCATTTCAGGTATTATTGCTTGCTTCACTTTAGTGCCATGAAGAAATGCACTAAATGAAAATTTAATCTCCCATTTTTTCTTATATCCTAGAAATGTACTTGCTACATGCTGCTGCTGTGCTGTGTCAGTCAGTCTCCACCACAGCAACAGCACCTCTAACTTGTAATTCACTTTAGTGTACAGGAATGCACTATTTGAAAATCTAATTTCCCATTTTCTCTCATGTCCCAGAAATTATATATACTTGTTACATGCTGCTGAGGTGTGTCAGTCATTCTCCCACCACAGCATTTTTCTCAAGTCACAGAAAATGATATATGATTCTACTATATGCCACCGGCAACAGTGTTGTGACGTGCAAGCTATGCTAGACAGTAGTTTAGCATGGTAAACAGGACAGACAATTGAGCTCTGGTGGGCAGAAACACTCACCATAGAATAAGGCACAACTGTGAGTGGGAGTAATAAACAAAGTCAGCTGAGATGGGTGGAGGTGGTGGCACTGTTCGTTGAGGGGTGGCATAGCAAGCAATGGCAAGGTGCACAGTTGCCAGAAGGGGGCACAGATGATAAAAGTGGTACCTGCAGCCAGATTTGGGGACTGCAGCCATGGAAAGAACCTAAGACAACAGCTGCAGATCTTCCTCCTATGCACTGAGATGAGGGCCTCAGATGCTGAGATATGTCCAAGGAGGCCACACACCAGATGCTGCTCTCAACCAGCAGAATCTCTTTGAGGGAAAGATGGAACTCCATGGTGGGGGTGCACCCTCTGTCACAGGCCATAGCAGTGATGCATACTATATAAAATCCTAATTTGCCATATTTTTTCTAGTCCCAGAAATTATGTTACAGTGCTGAGGTAGTGCCACTATAGTTAGGGTTGAGTAGGCTGTTTAACGTCAAACCCCTAACTTTGCACCTTAATAGTTTTGCTCCCATTCAACAAACATGCATGAAATTGCGCATGCACAGGCTGGGGGGCAAGGTCTCTTGATCTGCCAAAGTTTTGTTCTAGTCAGATGTATGGATTCTGAGATCCAGCATTTTTAGGAAAAATATATATATTTTTTTTCCTGTTTTTTTTTGTCATAGCCTACAGCCCTGACAGTTTGGAATTTTGGTCTGAAATTTTCAGGATAGAGAGGGCATGCCCCAGACTGATGCCTTTAATTGGTTTGGTGAATAAATATTAATCCTTTCTCAAGTGATAAAGATTTGAAATTTCAGTTCTGAGCATACTCAGTATGGTCTTTTGGATATACATTGATACCCTACTGAGAATGCTCAGAACCAAAAGTTTAACTCCTTATAACTTGGGAACAGATTAATATTTTTTCACAAAACCAAAGGAAGGCACTATTCTGCGGCAAGCCCTTTCAACGCTAAACATTTCAGACCAAAATTCTAAACCATCTGGGCTGTAGGCAATGACAAAAAAAAAAAAAAAAAAAAAAGGCCAACAAATCAAATTTTTCATTGAAACACAGTATCCCAGTCTTGGAATCCACAAATCTGACTGGAACAAAACTTGGGAAATCAAGACACCTTGCCCCCAAGACTGTGCATGCAAAATTTCATATAATTCCATTGAACAGGGCAAAGCTATTAATATATTTATATGCAGCATCTATATGTACATATAGTATTATAGTGGTGCAGTCCTTTCTGGCCATCTGTATGCTGGTCTGAGTGTGCCCATCAATAGGGCACCAAAAGTCTGAATTTGCCACCTCTTCCCTGAGGTCCACCCCCACTAGAGTTAGAATATTTAGTTAGGAGTGTGTGTGTGTGTGGGGGGGGGCACAGCCCCCTGCATGTAAAGCGGGATTTTAACTTAAATCTCTGGTGCCCTAATGATAGGCACACTCGGATGGGCATGTTCCAATGGTGGAACTAGTGCAGTAGCACCACTATAGCTGGGGTTGAGAAGGCTGTTTAATGTTAAACCCCTAACTTTGCACCTTAGTAGCTTTGTTCTTATTCAACATAATTGCACAAAGTTGTGCATACACAGTCTGGGGGAGGGCTCTCGATTTGCCAAGTTCCATTCCGGTCATATGTGGATTCTGATGTTGTGCATTTTTAGGAAAAAATGTGTTTTTTTGCTGGTTTTTTTTTACATCACTTACAGCCCAGGCAGTTTGAAATTGTGGTCTGAAATTTTCAGGGTAGAAAGGGCTTCCCCAGAATAGTGCCTTTCATTGGTTTGGTGAAAAAATATTAATCCATTCCCAAGTTATAAGGATTTGATATTTGATTCTGAGCATGCTCAGCAGGGTCTTTTGGTCAGATGTTTGATACCCTACTGAGCATGTTCAGAACTGAAATTAAATTAAAGTAATTGAATTAAATTTAACCAAAAGTAATCTAGAAGGTGGTTAGCAGTTACTGGTATAAGGACACTAAAAATAAATCTTCATTTTGCTAATTATCTCAAGATGTTTGACATATCATAACAGGTTGTAACTATCTAGTATGTACAGTCTGTGTAACAGTGGCAATCACAGTCATAATACAGTAACAAGAAATGTGCACCCCATCCACACACGCAAACCGTGTTGTGCATTATTACTCATCTCAAACAGTAAGTTTCCTATCTACAATGAAAAATCCATTAAGATTAACATTATTGCAGAACACCACATAAAGTGAAATGAGAGTATGGCTACAGTGAAAAAAAAAAAACATGCTGCATTTTAATAGTAGTAGTAACATTTTTATTCTGATAACAGAAAAGGATAGCCCAGTTTAGCCGAAGCTCATTTTCAATGGGGTCCCACAGTAAAAAGTATCGGTTTCATAGTAAAAATTCATAATATACAGAAGAAACATACAATACAAAACAATGCTGTCTTACAATATCACAATAAATAGACACACATATAAGCACACATTCCTCAACTACAACAAGCTTTTGGAAACTTAGCAGCATCAATAACCCAGGATCTTATAGCATTCCAAGATACTGTACATTTGTGCAACCTTAAGTGACCCGGTAAACTATTCCATAACCTGAGACCTGAATGTACAAAACTAGAATTACCCCTTACAGTTTTCATAACTGGCACCGTATACTCTATTTTCCCTGCTGTATGTAAGCCCTCCCTAACACTCTGTTCCCCTATTAATTCTAAGATGTAATCAGGAATTTTTTGGCATTGACAATGGTACATCAAGTGTATCATATGTAGATTATGTCATTCAGTCAATTCTATCCAATCTAGAGCTCAATAGAGAAAACAGTAATGTGTATCCCTGGGCATGTCTAGGATGAACTATTCAAACCTATTAAACAATACATCAAGCCTGCGCAGCACTCTGCCCGCAGCGCCTCCAATGGCAACATCACTGTAATCAAACAGTGGAATTACCATTAAATTCATATTTTTAATCTAATGTCAGATGGTATACAGCTTTTATGCTTATACAGGACCCCCAATTTATTATTTAGTTTCCTGATTAAGAAGTCAATATGTCCCATTTACAGTGGGACTCTATCCAGACTCCCAGATATTTACAGGAGTCAACAAGAGTTAGGCTACAATCATCAAATGTTTTTTTATATTCAGAGTAGGTTGATTTTGTATTTGTTTATTATAGAACAACATAATGTGTGACTTTGAGGAATTGTGAACCATACCATGGTCCTGAAAATAACTTTGCAATATACTGAAATCTTTTTGCAACTTTTCTTGTATCTGACTAGCAGACCTGCTTTCCACAGTATGTAAAGTACTATGTCATCCTCGTACAAATGGTGCTAGACATTATTCAGTAGATGTCTGACACCATTTGTATACACATTGAAGAGCATAGGTCCTAACACCAACCCTTGGGGTACCCCAGATTTGATAGTCAAATATTTAGATAAATCGTTGTTATACCATTTGACTCATTGCTGTCTCCCTACCAAGAAGCCATGGAACCAATCCAGTGCATCCTGGCTGAGGCCTGTAGATCTTAGATTTTCAATTAACATTACATGATTTAAAGTGTCAAATGCTTTTGACAAGTCTATAAATATAGCCCCAACCAGGAGGCCTTTGTCCATGGCTATCTGGATATCTGATACTACTTTAACTAACGCTGTAGTGGTACTATGTTGCGTCCTGAAACCGGATTGGTATTTGTTGTATGTTTTCTGACCCTCTAGGTAACTTTTTACTGAAATATTGCAATTGTCTCAAAAATCTTACAAATAACTGAGAGCAGTGATATGGACTGTAATTCCCCATGTCATTTTTCTGTCCCTCTTTAAATATTAGAATTACTTCTGCTTGTTTCCAGGCTAGGGGACAGACAGCAGATTCCGAAGAAGGATTAAAGAGATTTGCCAATAAGGGAGCTACCACAGGTGCAGCAATTTTAAATAAAAAGGACGGAATCCCATCCGAACCTTGAGCCTTATTAATAATTAATTTTAATAACTCCTTAAAAAACTGGCCAACCGTTATGCTTTTAAAATAAAAATTGGTTTATTTTCTTCCCTTTCTTCTTGGTCATTTTTTGTTTCTGCATCCTGGGGGTAAAAGAGGCACCAACTTTAGAGGAACCCATATTTATAAACATCTCATTAAACTTATCAGCTACTTTATCTGAGATGTTGTGGGAGGCATCATTCACCATTAAAGCACTTGGTAATTCAGAAATGTTAGTACCCAGTAATTGTACTGCCATGCTCCAAAAGTCATTGGGGTTATTAGCCCCATTCTGACCTGAAGCCAGACAAAAAATAATCTGCCTTTTGGCATTATTCCTCTGAAGTAGAACACACTTTGTGATCTGGTTATATGAATCTCAATTGCATAACCATCCTGACAGTCACTAAAATTGAAACTAATGAACCACCATCAATATGCTATGAATGAAAATAGAAACACTGATTGAAACAGTATAAGTATAACATATAACATTACTGTGACTGATTGCAGTTTGGAGAAATTAGGAAGATAACTACAGTTTAATGTTTACTTCATTACAATGCTTATTGTGCTGCTCGTAACTTGGAATAAGAGGTTTTACTTGTATGAATTACACTCAGAAAGTTACATAAATAAAAATGAAATTGTATTTCACGCTTTTGAAAATTATGAACGAGTCAGGATTAATAGCTTAATGCACTTCTTAATTACTATATTTCACAGCAGGTCAAGATGTGCATCATTACCTATATGGTGTGAAACTGAAATTCAATCAATTTTTTCAGTCAATTTTTATTGGAAGGCAGTTTGAGAGAAACTCTTGTTTACAATTGCGTCCATACATAAAAAATATTTACAGGAGCAATATAATACAAACATTTCAAAACAGATAATGTAAACAATCATATCCCATGATAAGAGGCCTATTTTAAATGACAATTTAATAAAAAGTACTTGGCCCAGATATTCAAACTGCGACAGGCTGTGACATAAGCCTGGGAGCAACTCAACTTTGTTACGCAGGGGTGTGGCCTAGGTGATATTAACGGAGCTGCCATGCAGCAGCTTTGAATATCATACCCTGGCCACCCCCACTGTGCATGGTGCAGTGGCACTGCACCAGCACAAGTGGCCAGAGTGGAGCTTGGAGATGCGCTAGTGCAAGTGCCATTGTGCCATGCACAGCACCTGTGATATTCAAAAGGGGACATGCAAATGGGCCCATAATTTATGCAAGGCACACAGGGCAATTTGCATCTCATTATGGCCTCATTTGCATGCAATTAGCATGCAGGTGCGCCGATCCCCAACAACTTGCACCTGGTGCCCTGCCAGGCAGCAGCCGTTGGGGACCAATGCCCCCTGCAGCCCGATCGTGGACATTCATGTAAAAGAAACCCCCCCGTCCAATATCCCTGGTGGTCCAGTGGACCGCTATGTGCCCGATCACAGGCATTTGTCTATAGAATAAACCCCCCATCCTACTCCTGGTGGTCCAGTGGACACGATTGCTGCCCTGATCGTGGCATCTGTAACTCATACTCCCTACTACCCTGGTGATCTAGTGCCCTCTCCCCACCCGCCCACTGGGTCCCACCACCGCTCCCCTATCAGTTGGTGGGCAGCACCCCACCCACTGTCAGTCAGTGGGCAGGGGGAGGCCGCCCACCGCCTGACGGGGGTGGGACAGTGGGGCTCAGTGGGCAGGTGGGGAGGGGGGTACACTAGAGCACCAGGGTAGTAGGGATATGTTATGAGTTACAGATGCCCGCGATCGGGCAGCGATCGGTCCACTGGACCACCATGGATATTGGACGTGGGGGGGTTATATTACTGATGCCCGCGATCGGGCACATAGAGGTCCACTGGACCACCAGGGATATAGGACGGGGAGATGTCACTACACGGATGCCCATGATGGGGCATAAGGGAGCGCCGCCAGGTGCGGCAGAAACTCTGGTGGCCACCCACAGGTGGCAGCTGCCATGTTGCGCCCTGCAATGTGGCAGCTCACCTGTTGGTGGCCATCACTTGTTCCTTTTTTTTTGGCTTAACTTTGTGCAGGCGCAGGTAGGGGTTGCGCATGCATGACTCTGCACATCCTGGGCTGAATATCGGTCTGTGCAGGTTATCCATGGGCACGCCCCCCCCCACCTGTGCCTGCATACATTACTGATGTGCTCCGGTGCATCGGGATTTGTGCAGCGTACTTTTCCCTTTTGACTATTGCTCCGGGGTGCATCAGTGGGTTGTGCATGGCGTAACACTGTTGCACCATGCGTAACCCTTTTGAATATCTGGGCCCTTATATTCAATCAAAAAAGTCACATTGTTTCTGAAATGGGGTATCAGAGCACACATTTTGAACCTTTTCTTAAGTTCTTTCCAGGTCTGTGAGACAGAAATTGACAGGCTATGACCACAAAGTTTTGTACGAGTTCTAGGGGTAGTAAACCTTGGTAATATACATGATCTAAGATTATTATTGTATATCTGCTCAAGCAGCTTAACACATAGTGAATTCAGTAGGAAAGATGGAAGTTTACCTAAGACAAAATGATATACAAACAAATACCAATGTTGTTGTCTCCTTACTGCTAATGAATCTCATCCCACAGAAGAATAAAGGTGGCAACCGGTAGTAGTCCAGAGCAAACCAGAGATAAAACTTAATGAACTATGGTAAAGATGGTTGAGAACATCTAATACTGAATTGCTAGCATTTCTGTATATACAGTCTCTGTAGTCAATGATTGACATAAATACAGAATTTAATAGTTTTCTTTTTTTTTTATTTATGTTTTTATGGCCCTGATTTTCCCTCCTGTTTTCTCCCGGACCCTGTGCCGGCCATGTGCGTATTTGTGGTGGCATGCACATGCCACGGTACCAGGATGTCCCTCCCACTACTTGCTGACCCTCCCACCTACACTGACCATTGGACCTCCACCTGATGGCAGCAGAACTATGGGGGGCAGCAGCCTCCCGGGAAAGAAGAGCTGCCTTTTGGCTGCTCAATCCTGCTCCATCCCTCCCCCCCATGTCAGCTCTCTGATGACCCGAATCTGGTCCTGAACCTGGGCCACCAGCATGACATTAGGTAAGGCAGCCAGTGCCTCAGCCCTCTGCACCACAGAGCCGGCTAACAATTTTCTTAAAGGCAAACTAAAATGGGATTTATTTTTGTAAAAGAAAACTAATAACCATTTTAACTTGGATGAAATACTGGAGATGTGAGGTTTGAATGTAAGTTGGGCATCCAAAATTATTCCCAAGTATCCATAGTTAAGAGTCTTTGTAATTTCATTTTTATTCCAAAAAGTTAGTTTTAAATGGGAATTATCCTCAATTTTTTTAGAAAATCGGCCATTGTGTTTTTCTTACATTTAATAGCAACCAAATCTAATAATGCATCTTGTATTTTATTGAAATCTTGCTGTATGTTTTTAATCACTATGTTTAGTCCTTATTACTTGTATACATGACAGTATCACCTGTGTATAGATAAATGCTAGTTGACTCAGAACAATGCAGTTCTGCATGAAGAAAGCTACAACAAATTGTTTTGGCAACATGTGTAAAGACATACTTCTCCACCTTTGAAGAGTGTATCATTGTGAGGCACTGGCTGGGAGCTGTGCCTTGTACTTTTGGACTGGAGGCTAGTGGCTGGGGGTGAGCATTAGGGTTGACAACCCCAAGGAAGATCTCACCACTAATTTGCTAAGACTCCAGAGACCCAAAACCCTAGTGTTTTTTCCTTTTGCTGCTTGGGTGGTGGAGGTGGGGAGTTACGGTTCAAAACCCTAATATCACATTTCCCTACTTTTGTGGCATTAAGGTATCCTAACTGGTGCATTAATTATGTTTTTTGCAAAGAATATGCTATATGCTGCTTCAGTGTGTCAGTCTCCAACCACAGCACCTCTCTTTAAGCACTTCAGTGGATAGAAATTTGTGACAGGATGAGAAGGGGAAATTGTTTAACCAGGAAAGGCACACTAAGCCGGAGCTTGTTTCCAGGTGCGACCTGGGAGCACAAGGAAGTTAAGTGACTTGCTCAGGGTCACACAGTATGCAAGTGGAAACTGTGGGATTCAAACCCAGGTCTGGTCTGCTGGATGTCACCAGATTTGCAGCTCAGAGCCTTAGACCACTGTGCTATACTGCCTCCTCAATTTTCTCAGAAGAGACCTGTGAAGACAAGACTGAAATTATGTAGGCTCTAGTCCACTCATTGTTGTGTCATGTTGCAGTTGTGAAAGCAAAATTAAAATGAAAAAGTGTAAGTAAAAAAAAAAACAATTAGAAATTAAACTTAGCTTCACACTGGTGATGGTCGTGCTGAGTAATGGCACAATGGATCCAATGCATTAAGAATGTGTTCAGATAATGCACAGCTTACAGAGTTACCTGTTGCCCCAAACTGCTGCTGCACATTACAGATGGTCTGCTCAGCACCTGGAGCAGTGGAATGGCCTGACTAATAGCGGCAGTGTCCCCACTCACTGCCTGTGTGGCATGATCGAGAGGTTTCAAGATCAATATCCACAGGGATCATATGATGCCACCAAGCTAGCAGCATCCCGGTTCTAGAGCTCCATTCCACCAGGTGTTAAAAATGTATTTCTCCTATTTCCTCTGTGTTTTTTTCCAGTGTTCCTCCAACATCAGAGAGTTTCTAATGGCCACTAGATTGAAATATGACAAGACTGGAGCATTAGCAAAGGAAAAATACAAACTTTCTGTGTCACCCCCTTCCACGGACACTGATGTAGGGCCTAGCCCTGATACTCAAGTAGAGAGGGAGTCCGATGGAAGTTTAGTGGTGAGAGAGCTGGACAAGATTAAATCCTTTATGAGCGGCATAAGGAATGAACTTAATCATATTACTGTCCAGATCATGGCAGTTCGGGTGTTGGTAGGGGCTCTCAGCCACCGTTTGGAGCATGTGGAATCAAGAGTCAGCCAAGTGGAGGACTGAATGAGACCTGTGGAGTGAAGGCTGGGCCTAATGAAAAAAGAGATCAGGTCCCTGTGGGACAAAATAGATGATCTTGAGTTCTGTCACAGAAGAAGCAACATTTGATTGTTTGGCTTGCCAGAAAGGGTGGAAGGTGACGATATGATCTCATTTTTGCAGTCTCACCTGCCGACTTGACTACAATGGAGCCCTGGGACTCTGGTGGAAATTGAAAGGGCGCATAGATTCTCCACAGGACCACCTTCAGTGGATTGTACAGCTTGCCTGTGGCCCATCGTCTTTAAACTACTGAGGTACCCTGACTGAGAAAGGATTCACCGGGGTTCCAGAGCATGGAGGAAAATTCATTCTAATGGGTCCAGTTTGACTTTTTATCAGGACTTCCCAAAGAGAGTGATTGACCGACATAAGTCCTTTGATCAGGCCTGGGATTTGGCACGGGCGCAGGGACTATAGTGTTTTGTAATTCCACCTACCACTCTGAAAGTTCTGGTGGATGGCAAAGTGGAGAGGTTTACCTCTGCATTGGAAGCCTTAAAATTCCTTCATGAACAGAGTGGAGCCAACCTGGTTGAGAATAGTAAAGTTCCCCAAAGAGAGAGGCCTCCTCCTCTCCCACAGCAAGCCTCCAGTGAATCATCGAGATCTCCTTCGAGAGTAGAGACAGTGGCATCCAGGGACTCAAATGCGCCAGACCTTCCACGGGATAAGGATTCAATGGACTAATTCAGGCAGTGACTGAAGGCATTTATTCCTTGAATCTATGGTTCAGCATACTAGAGGTAACGGGAGGTGGTTGGCAGAATTTCTTACCTCATTAACTGTATTTTTCTTTTTTGCAGTGAACTATATATTATTATCGAACTTCTGGTTGTTGGTCCCTTTCTTAGATCAGAACTTCGAGGATGTTACTTTGAAGATGCTACTTCTCTCAAGGGGGGCCCTCTTTCTGAAGGGCGCAACAGTATTAATAGGGGCTTAAAAATGGCAGGTATACTGAGGGAGGAAGGAGAAGAGATGTGTGGAGTTTGGAAATAGTAAGGGTGGTCTACTTTGAAATGGTCAAGTTTCTTAAACTTTTTATTTTCTCTGAATGAACATAACAAATTTTGTAATGGGAGTATGTTGGATTGGCATGGGTTTTAATTTGCCTCTTACGCACCAGATTTCGTACTCTTATGGAGGGCGGCTTTGAATTGGGGCTTGAAGGGCAGTTATATGACATAGAAACATAGAAGTTGATGGCAGATAAGGACCACTAGGCCCATCCAGTCTGCCCATTTTTTCTACCTTATGAATGTGCCATAGGCTTTTACTCTGTCAATGGCCTATCTATTCATACTCATCTATATTGCTCCCTTATGCCTATCCCATGCCTGTTTGAAGCCCTGCACTGTATTCATATCCTCCACTTCCTGAGGTAGGTCATTCCATGCATCCACCACCCTTTCTGTGAAAAATAACTTCCTCACATTACCCCTTAATCGGCCCCTCTCTAATCTCATACTGTGTCCTCTTGTCCTGAAATTTTTCATATATTGAAACGTTAGACTCTTTCAATTTGTTAATGCCCTTAAGATGTTCGAATGTTTCGATCATATCACCTCTCTCCCTCCTTTGCTCTAGAGTATACATATTGAGCTCCGTTAATCTGCCTTGATATGTTTTCTGATGCAGTCTCTGCATCATTTTGGTTTCCCTTCTCTGGACTGCCTCCATTTGGTTAATATCCTTGTGCAGGTGTGGCCTCCAGTACTGCATGCAGTATTCCAGATGGGGCCTAACCAGTGTCTTATAAAGAGGGATTATTGCCTCCCTCTTATGACTTGTGATACCCCTGCTAATACACCCCAGTATCCCCTTAGCCTTACCTACTGCTTTAGTGGTCTGCTTGGATGATTTCAGATCATCTGTGATGATGATGATGCCCAAGTCTCTTTCTTCTGTTGTGATTGCCAGCAACTCCTCTCCCAACCTATAGGTGGCTTCAGGGTTTCTCTTCCCTATGTGCATGATCTTGCACTTCTTTGTGTTAAACCACAGTTGCCACTCTTCCGATCATTTTGCCAGTTTATCCAGATCTCTTTTCATTCTGCCCACCCATCTGGATCAACTACTCTGTTGCAGATCTTGGTGTCATCTGCAAACAGACAAGCCTTACCCTCCAGTCCATCTGCAATGTCACTGATGAAGATATTGAAGAGGACTGGCCACAGGACTGATCCCTGAGGTACCCCATTTGTGACTTGCATCTCTTCTGACTGTATACCGTTTACCACCACTGTCTGTGTTGTGCCTGCCAACAAGTTTGCCACACAGTTGACCAACCTCTGACACACCCCGAGCCTACCCAGCTTATTAATCAATCTTCTATGTGGAACTGCATCGAAAGCTTTGCTGAAGTCAAGGTAGGTGACATCAACTGCACCCCCTTGGTCCACCACTTTGGTTACCCAATCAAAGAAATCTATGAGATTAGTTTGATAGGATCTTCCTATTGTATACCCATGCTGTCTTGGATCCTGTGCTCCTATGGATTCCAGGTGTTGCACTATCCTTTCCTTAAGGAGTGCCTCCATAATCTTGCCCACTACTGAGGTAAGACTGACTGGTCTGTAGTTCCCTGCCTCCTCCCTGCTACCACTCTTGTGGAGTGAGATCACATGAGCCCTTCTCCAGTGTTCTGGGACCTCTCCTGTGCTCAGAGACTCACTAAACAGTTCTGATAATGGCTCTGCTAGTTCCACCCTTAACTCCTTTAGTACCCTGGGATATATGCTGCCATCCGGTCCCATTGTCTTGTCCACTCTGAGCTTAGCAAGCTCTTGTAGGACCCTTTCTTTTGTGAATGGACTTGTGCACACCTCCATCCCCCCAGTGTCCATGGTGCTGAGCTGTGGACCCTGCCCTACCTTCTCCTCAGTAAATACTGAGCAGAAGTCTCTATTCAGGATATATGCTTTTCCTTGTTCCTCCTCCACACATTCCTCCCTAACCCTTTGATCTTAGCAATACCCCCTCTGGACTTTCTCCTTTCATTAATGTATCTATAGAAAGTCTTGTTCTGTATTTATCTTTTTATGTTGGCTCGCGCTTGTGCAGCCAACATATTGCATTAATAGCAGATTTGGAGGTGCGGTCACTGTGGGCAAATGCAGGGCACGCATCAGTAGGTGCGTCCCTCATTCCCCAATAAGGTAGCTACAGGCGCTGACATCAGCAACATGTAAACTGGCCACTAGATCAAAGAAAAGGTCCACTGCAATGACAGCCAAGCTTTTCACACAGTGGCGTGCCTTTCCTGGTGAACCAGTTTACAAAACATGGTGGCATGCTGCCGCAGAGTGCCCTGACCCACTTCATTTGCCGATGGGGGAGCCTACTCCCCGTCGGCATAATGCAACCCCCCTCCCATTTAAAGTGTGTGCTGAGGGGGTGTCCAATCAACCTTGGCATCATGTCCCCCCTTCCCAGTTTAATTGGACGATGAGGAGCCCACTCCCTGTTGGCATAATGTCCTTCCCCCATTTGTTGTGTTCTGATGGGGGTGCAAAATCCCCCATCGGCTACAGAACCCCCCCAAAAAAACACTCAGGTGGCATGCTGGTAGCCCACCCCAGCATGCCAAATGCCCCTGTAAAAGAAAAACCATCCCGCAATTTTTTTTTGTTTTGTTTTAACCTGCAAAGCAGAAAATGGTCCATCGGTCGACTTGGTGGCTCCACACCAACCCGCGCCCCACCTTCATGCGCAACCTACCTCCCCATGCCCCCCTCACCCCATACTTACCTCTGGAGCATGGCACGACAATCTTAGGTGGACCGGGAACACATCTGCACTCTTCAAAGTTGACCGCGAACTGAAGAAATTACGGTAATCTATATAATGGCATAAATAGGGTTTTTTCAGCTTTGGTGGATATCATGGCATTTTTGGGAATTTTGGCACCAAATTTTCAACATGGGATTATTGGGACCCCTCCTCATGAATTCAGTCACTGTCATGGCGTTATTTGGTCCCGAAAGGTGATTTCACAGTCACTGTGCGGAATCACTTTTTGGGACTGATTAATGAAACGACAGTGCCACTGTTCATGGGGGGGGGGGGCTCTCAAAAAGTCTATGTTGCAAATTTGGTGAAAAAAATCCCAAAAATGGCTGTTTTGCGAGCGTGCATTGCGCAGTTTCCACACACGCTCATAACTTCATGAATTTGTAATATTTTCACTCCAGATTTTCAAAATTGACATTTTTCCAAACCTCCTTATGAACAGTACAGCTGTCATTTTACATATCCTAGCTGAAATATGTTTTCACATGTCCGGTACACAATAGCACGATTTGCTGTGTGAAATCAGTTTTCAGGACAGTTTGAGAAAATGACGGTGACATTGTTCATGAGTAGAGGTTCTAAAATGCCTATGTTGAAAATTTGGTGATGAAAGTCTATAAAATGACTGTGTTATAAGTGTGCATTGCGCAGTTTCCATTCACCCTTGTAACTTTGCAAATTTGCAATATTTTCATGCCAGATTTTCAACACTGCCATTTTTTCACATCTCCTTATGAACAGTACAGCTGTCATTTTTCACATCCTGCCCATAATGTGTTTTTACACCTGTGGCGCACAATGGCGTGGTCACTGTGGGAAATCAACTTTTGGGACAGATTAACAAAATCAGTGTTACTGTTCATGAGGGGAGGTCCCACAAAATGCCTATGTTGAAAATGTGCTTAAAAAAATCCCAAAATAATTGGGTTATGGTCGTGTGTTGCGCAGTTTCTATGCCTGCCCATGACTTCACCAATTTTTCATATTTTCACTCCAGATTTTCAGCATTGCCATTTTTTTACATCTCCTCATGAACAATACAGTTGTCATTTTTCACATCCTGCCCAAAATGTGTTTTCATGCCTGTGTCACCAAAGAGCATAGTCGCTGTGCAAATCCACCTTTCAGCTAACAAACTGATAGTGCCGCTCTTCAGGAGCTGGGGTCACAAAAAGCCCATGCTGAAAATTTGGAGTGAAAATACCAACACATGCCTACAGCATTAGGGTTTCCAACTGTAACACCCACCCTGTAGAGACTGACAGGCATCAGGGGTGTGACTGGGGATCATTGGCTGTAATGCTCATGCCATTTGACCCCCACTCCCCACCCTGCAACCACTGACAGGCATTGAGGTGTGCCTTCGAGTGTTCGGCCCTAAAGTTCACCCCATTCTCCTATACTGCACCCATCTCAGTGTATTTCCTTATGGAATGGGGTAAGTATAAGACCAAAAGACCCAAAGCACACCACGACACTTGTCAGTGTCTACAGGGTAGGGTGAGGTAAAATGGCGTGAGCGTTATAGCTGATGACCCAAAGGCACGTCCCAACGCCTGTCAGTCTCTGCAGGGTGGGGTGGTGTTGGCGTCATTTCAATACTTCACTGCCATTCCTATTATGCATCTGTAACTCCTGCACTACCAATGCCAATGAGAAAACATTCAGCATTGACAAATGCTGTTTTTAAGTGGTATCAACAGTGCTTGTTTGAAGGGGGGGTCAATTATTAATAGGGCCTTGGGGAAATATTATTCCCTGATGCAGGGTGATGGGACTTTGTTCGGTGCCTGGAAGGTTGTGGGAGACATACATGGAACTTCTGGGATCTAGGGGTGAAGAGGAGCACATGACCCAGTGAGTACCTGGGTGACTTGGTAGATATGGTTGTATACTCTTTATTTCTATTCTGCTCTGTAAATAGTTCAGTGATATTGGGGGTGGGCAGTTCCAGCGGTTCTGTTAGTTTTTGCTATTTTTATGGGTCTATGAGTGTCTGCTGGTCTTTGCTTGTTTGGTTGCAGAGGTGCCGTGGGTGGGGGTGGGAGAGGCTGGCCACCTAGGTGTTATCTATTACTTGTTAGATGCCCGGTTTAAGCTGTGCCCTGGAATGTATGGGGTATGAGTGCACTAATTAAGGACAGACGTGTCCATTCCCATATTAGGAAGCTGGGGGGGTCAGCTTGTTTTTCTTCAAGAAAACCATCTACTTTCTAAAGAAGTAGAATGATTTCATCCCAGTTGGAATGGGCAAGTGTATGCAGCTTCTTGTACCTCTAAGAGAAGGGGGGTAATGATTCTGATTGCTCACGGGCTGAACTGGGTTACCAAACAGGTTGTGAGGGATCCCCAGGGGCAGTGGCTGCTGTTCTCTGGGCACCTGGATGGGTTTTTATATACTCTGGTATTGGTTATGGACCCAGTGAGGATGGGGTACCCTTTTTCCACAAACTCTCCTAAGTTCTTCAGGATAAGGCAGAAGGTGCTTTGGTACTGGGGAGTGATCTAAATTAGGTCTTAAATCGCTTATGTGTATGCAGTGGTACCCCTGTTAAGTTGCACACTGAAGGATCATGAGCTTTGTCACAGTTGAAGGATGAGCACAGATTATGTGATATTTGGCGCCTTGGTAATCCGGATACATGGAGATTACACTTTCTACTCTACAATGCATCATACTTACAGCCGTATTGTCCTCTTTCTGGTATCACAGATGTTAGTTAAGTGTTCTCTGCACACCACTACAATTGAGCCTATTTTAGTTTCAGATCATTCCCCAGTAACATAGCTGTTTGTGGTGGGGCAAGAGGAAGGAAGGTCAACCCAATGGAAGTGTAACACTAGTTTTCTTTCAGATAACTCCTTTCAATCGTGGTTGCGGGAAGAAGTTCAGGCCTGTTTGCGGGATAACCATATGGGCACAATAGCCCCTAAATGGGTCTGGGAAGGCTTCAAGGCCTATATTTGCCGCAGGATGATTTCATGCTCCTCAGCACACAAGAAAGAGTGGCAGGCTAGATATCAATCTTTGGAATCACAACTAAAAGCCCTTGAGAAACAACATAAAGCAGGAAAGAAGTATCCGACTTTGTTTAGGCAGATGAGGGATCTAAGGTTCCAGCTTAATTTACTTAACACCCAACAGGCCAAGTTTGGTTTATACAAGACATGACAGGTATATTGGGAGGGGGGTGAGAAAGTGGGACGTCTTCTAATATACTGACTGAAGAAGCTGGTGGTCTCTAGGATTATTCTGGATATCCGGAGGAATGGGCGACTGGTTTTTGATCCAGAGGGGATCAACAAAGCTTTTTATGATTATTACTGCCAGTTGTAATTCCTCCAGAAGGCCGGCAGGGGAAAATACAGCAGATATACAGGCCTTTTTAGACTTGGTGACATTGCCGGTGTTATCTAAGGAGCAACAGGGTGGGTTTGATGCCCCCATAACTGCTGAGGAAATTAAACTAGCAATTGGGCAGATGTGTGGGGGAAGGGGAAGGGTCCTGGCCCTGATGGGTTCCCAACTGAATTTTATAGGGTGGTGAGGGATTTGCTTTGCCCGTTGCTGGCAGAAGTGGTTGATGGGGCCCGGCGACAATGAGAACTCCCTCCCACTATGTATGATGCAGTCATCTCTGTTTTGCCAAAGAAGGATAAAAACCCTTTTCAGTGTGGCAGCTATCATCAGGTGTCCCTTCTCAATGTAGATTATAAATTGCTGGCAAAGGTATTGACTAATAGGGTGTCCCAGATCTTACCTCAACTGATGCACCCCGATCAAGTGGGGTTTGTTGGGGGAAGAGGTGGGTAGATTATATTCACCGGCTGATTAGCTGTGAAGGCTTTTGATTCAGTTGAATGGCCTTATCTTTTTGCAACCTTGGCCAAATTTTGTTTTGGCCCCACTTCTTTGATTGGAATCAGGCTATTTGCTTGACTCCTCAAGCATCTGTTTTAATTAATGGTAAGCTATCTTCATCATTTCACTTAGGTAGGGGAGTCCACCAGGGATTCCCCCTCTTTCCTGCTCTTTCTTTTGGCTATTAAGCCCCTGGCCCAGAAGATCAGGAAATCGCCAGAGCTTGAAGGTATAAAGGTGGAACCTCAGACCTACAAAGTCATGTTTGCCGATTATATTTTGCTAATGCTGAGGAGTACTGAAACATCTTTGCCACATTTGTTACGCATTTTAGCTGAGTTTTCCTCTCTTTCAGGTTTATGTAATAATTGGAATAAAACAGAGATACTCTATATGGACCTGGGGGGGGCTCCACCTATATCTATACCTGGCCTTAAATGAGCTGTGGGTCCTATTAAATATCTGGGGATACAGATCTCTTCTAGGCCCATGGAGTGGACTGCTTTGATTCTCCAGCCTTTGCTGTATGGTCTCAAGAAGGACATAGCTAGATGGAAGCGCCTCCATCTGTCTTAATGGGACAAGGTGCAAGCTTTGAGAATGATTTCCTTACCAAACAATTTTATACATTGTTAGATACCGCCCCTTTAAGATTTTGGATAGTTGGTGTGGAGAGTTTTTCTTTGTCCTTATAAAGGTGTGCCAAGACTGTTTTGTTTGCCATTTTGTGTGATCTTAGAGCACCCGTATCTCTGTGCGGCTCTATCTTATTTCCAGTTGGTGGCACCAGTTTGACTCGGTGATTTCTTCCTTTTACTGGGAGGGCCAGAAACCTAGACTATTGATGAAGCGATTGATGGCACCAAATTACAAGGGAAGCTTTGCTTCCCCTTGACTTCAAGGTTATTACATTGGGGTGGGCCTTTGGTACATTTGGTATTGGTTACATTCAGAGCACTGGGACTCCACGGTTCATTGGTTGGTTTTAGAGGAAGACAGAGATCCTAGGTTTCCTCCAGAATGCAGTTTTTGCCACACCCCAGTCATTCTACTCAGTCACAGACACAAGAATATGCCTCTCATGTGTGGAAACTGGTGAATTAATATTGTGGTGCCAAGTGGGATGTATGCCTCTCTTTGTGGCCCATATAGCACAATCCCCAGCTGACTATAGGTGGTACTTTGTTATATTGGCCTTTGTGGTTAAAGGGTGGTCTCAAGAGGGTATAGGATCTGTTCTCCCCTGAGTCAGGTTATTTTAAATCCTTTCAAGATTTCCTACACCAGCTTTCCCTTTTCAGTTTGCATCATTGGAGATATCTCCAGTTGTGACATTTGATTAGCACTTGTATAGGGGGTTCTTTGAAATTGTCATCTTCCCCATTATGGGATAGAGTGTTTGGCAAAACAGGGAAATGGGAGACCTCCACTGCCCCCCCAGCTGGGGATTATTTATAGGGCATTACAGCAGTTGGCTTTACCAGACACAAGCAAACCACAGCAGTAGTAGGAGCGTATGCTGGGACATTCCCTCACAGAAGAAGAATGGAAAGTCATTTGAGCCAATGCATATGGTGCATGTAAGGACTCTGCAGGGTGGGTGATGCAATTAAAGACTTTGTTGCATTGGTACAGAACCCCTGTATTGCTTTATCACATGAGATTGCTTTCGCACCCTAGGTGTTGGCGCTGTGAGTAGGAGGAGGGCACTCTGATTCAGATATTGTGGGGATGCCCAAAAATTGCTTCCTGGTGGCAGGGGGTGATTCATGTAATTAAGAGAATATTGGGGTTCAGCATATCAGTCAATCCTTCACTTATGGTATTGGGCAGCACAAGGGTACTTCCTCAGGCTAACTGCTATCAATGGGCCTGGTTTATGATGGCTATCACAGAGGCCGAGCATCTTCTGTTGCAGAGGTGGCTTTCAGCGGATATTCCCACTCATAGAGAATGGACAGATTGCACGTTAAGGGTGGCTGGTTTTGAGAGAATGTCCTATGTGGTAATAGGAAAATATGATACATTTGCTCGGGTCTGGTGCCCTTTTTTGGATTATTTGGGTATCTTCTTGCCACAGGGTCAGCTATGGCTCCCCCTCCATACTAGTTCAGGAATTTCTTGACTTATGGGATTATACAAGCTTTTAGCTTGAAGATGGACTGGTGGCTGGCATGGGTTTTTCCCCTTTCACTTTTCTCTTTCCCATTCCCCCCATCCTTTTACTTTTAGGAATGGCACTTTTTGATTTTTGGATTAAGTGGGTTAATATTTTCATCTATCCAGCAGACCTTGGGGTTATGTTGCAGAGGTAGTGTTTAATGTTGTTGCTGTTGTTTTTTTAGTCGCTTTCTTTGTATTGGTAATCCGTAGGTGCTCTTAGACTGTATCTCCATGGAGTGGTTTACACTCCAGTTAGGTGACCCAATGGCACTGTATGTAATTGCTGTGAACTGTTATGATGTTAATGAAACTTTAATAAACTATAAATAAAAATAAAAAAAATAAAAGAAAGAACATCAAAATCAACCCATCCATAACCCTCTACTGTTCTGTTGTCAGCCACATAGAAGCTCCAGAACTGTCATGGCAGCATATACTCTGATAAGGCCTTATACTGTTCATACATCTGCTCCAGCATATACAGGGTTGAATTCCACCTTGTGACAGCCTCCTGGTTTAATCAGTGCTTTCTAAGGCAGGCCATTTTTTTATTGCAGTGCACATAATTGGTCCTTTGCCTTTCTGGACTGCGCAGAATGGCCACAAATTTGACAGCCATGGGTAAGCGCTTGTTTAATGTCACATTGTGACAAGAACTTGAGCAAAACCAGGTTTAGACAGTGTACAAAGCAGAGCAGCCTAATAAAGCCCCCATCACTAATAGCCTTGACAACATTTGCACCATTGTCAATGACTATGAAGCCTGCCTGTAAGGACAGTGGGTGCTACTCTCCTCCAATATTAATGCCAAAATGTTTTCCCTAGTGTGTGAATCAAGCATGTTCTTCCATAGCCAGTGTTGCATGCTTACAAATTCCCAGTATGTAGCTTCCATTACAATTAGGTTGCTTGCATTTTCTGCCAAGGTAATTACCAAACCCCTTCAGTTCTATCTAATGTATTGTTACACACATAAATGAAGTAGCAATTGTTGGTCATCTGCTCACACATATCTGTGGTAAGATGGATGAATGAACTAAAGGAATGCTACTTAGCATGTGAGACTTCTTTTTGAAACATTCCTTCAGTTCAGGAATTGCCCACTGTGAAAAGTAAGCCCTGGATGGCACATTCCCCTTGGGGCATGCTTTGGACATAAAGTGAAGGAAACCAGTATTTTCCACAAAAGAAAATGGAAGAAGATCAATAGAGATCATCTGTGCCACAGCAACATTCAATTCCCTGGCCACTGAATGATTGATGGGGAATTGACATTGCTTAGCAAGAATGCTAGTAATCTTTGGCTAGATCCTTTTTGGGTGGGTGCTTTGTAGGAACAGTTTTGTGTGGGCATCAAGTTGCTTAGAGGGTTTCACAGATGGAGATGGTGTCAAGAAAATTGCAACTTGGCTAGGGATTTTGTCAGGGTGCCGCTGCTGCTCCTGTTGCCCATCAATGATTTCACACTTTTGGGTACTACTGACCTTCTCCTCAACCTTCTTTTCCTCCACAATATCCTCCACCTCATCTCTACCTCCTAATCTACCTGCAGACACTTTCCACTGAAGTGCTTGCCACCTAGCCATATGTTTGCCTTTAAGATGGGTATGCTGTCCAACTGTACCAACACAAGATACTTTCTTTCCATGGCTTACTCATGCCTGACAAAGCTGGCATATTGCCACAGTGTCATCTTTTGGATCAGTAATTAAAAAAGTCCCACACAAGGGATTATGAAGGATGCACAAATTTATGTGGAGCACCAGTTGTGGTGGCCACCACACCCATACTTGTTTCTATTGTAAGATATGTTATCATATATTATCATTTGTGGCAGAGGTTTCCTATCCTTCAGTTTGAAAAATGTATACACTTTGCTATCACCCTTTGTTTTTTTCTCTTCAGGCTCCCATAAAGGATTGATGACAGCGTCATCCTCACCTTCATCCTCCATTTCCTCCTCCTCCTCCTTTACCAGAGATGGCAGTGGCACACACAGCTCTGCCACTGCATCATTCTCAGATTCAGGTTCAGTACCAGTAACTACTGGGGACTCTTTCTGATTTTTTTCAACACCAGCGTGCTTACTCACTGGTATTGATGGGGTTGAGGCAATTTCGAATAACAGGTCTTGACTCATTCTGCCATCTCCCTCAATTAGGAGAGCAGCCAAATCAAGTGCTGCAAGCATTTTTGTAACAGCACCACTACCATCATACGCTGCAGATACAGTACACTACTATCACCTGCAGCCATAACATGCCCTTATCTGCCTTGACCAATAATCACCACAGCCACTTTTCCTGCCTTTCCTCCCTGTCTACCCTTTCCATTTCCTCTACCAATCATTCTAATGTGGTAATGTGTAGCAATTATAGTGACTTGAAAAAATAATATAACTACTCCAAACAGTTAAATACTTAATCACAAATTAAAAAACATTTCAAAATAACAAGAAATTACAAATAATAATAAAAAATGTCAACAACTACTTGCCAGAGCCCTGGACATACATTAGTATTTTAGCAGTACTTGAACACTGAGAGTGTACAGAAATTATGGGACTTGAGAAAAATGAATTGTCTGAGAGTGACAATGAAAACTGAAAATGCACTGAAAGTTTCTGAAACTAAAGTTGTTGCTGGCTGCAGACAAAATCACCCCCCCACCACCACACACACAGCACTAGTCCAGTACAAGAGCACCACACAAAAAGAGAAGAGAAAAAACAATTAACTAAACTGTAGGTAAAAACATACAAAATTAAGTCTGCAGATGCAGAACACCAAGGAGAATATGGTATTACAAATAAGTTTGTTTTATGCAATGAACAGCAGTACAAATTGAGTCAAAACTGATCTCTAAGTACAGTGCAGATCCCATCTCCTGAACACACTTCCTAGAAACACACAAAGCACAGCTCGTTTAGTCTGTTTCCTGTTGCATTGAAACCATGTGATCAGCAGGTCACATGGTGCAGCAACAGCACTGAATGACAGCCATTTTGTGACACTCAATGAACTTCATCAGCAGAGCTGTAAATTCACAGCATTGTTAAGTTGGTAATAAGAGTTTGACTTTGTGAAGTGCAAATAACTTCATGAAGTTGCAGAACTACTTAAAGTTATTGTAAATCAAAGTTTGTCAGATTTCACACACCTCTAGTCAGATGAAGAAGCTGTTTAAGTATGGGGCTAGAGACCTGAACACATTTATACAGAAGGGTGGGCCATTTGAGCTCTCTTCTTTTTTCTGGGACGAACTGTCCAAGTTTACACTACAGACTATTGTGATGAGTTCTTATATCACACAAATGTGCAAACCAGCATGCACTGTTACAAGAAACAATAATTTTTTTATAAGGCAGTAGTAATTGCTTTCTTATAGATTTTGCTCACATATTCTAACGTAGAGAAGCTTCCTGGTGTTAAGGGTAAGAATGCTTTCATTGTGATAGATGAGACCAAGCTTTTGATGCATGATTCTAATGGACCTGGAAATGTGATCTGTATATGTTAGTTATGAATCTAGCCATAATCTAAGATATTTGAATTTTTGCACAACTTTCAATGGTATTCTATCCAGTGGACAAATTTGGAGAGAATGGTTTGGTTATGAGTTTCCCCTAAACAACATGACTGAGACTGAGTCATGTCCTTTTTTTTGCTTCAATACAAATGACCTCTGCCACAAATGACCACAAGTAATAACATATTTAAAGAGCTACTGACTCTTCAAAGGAAACTTGAAAAAACATAATAAATAGGTACAATTCTGCCTGCATTCCATTTATATTTTGTATATTTCTCCTACTCATTATTTATTACTAAGGAAATTTGCATGAATATATTATCTTTATCCCTCAGAGTTCTTTTACAGTCCATCTACCTCTGTAGCTTATTCCTTACTTCATGCCATAATCCTCTGTTGTGACATCACAATCTGTTGCTTTGGGAGTAACTGTGATACCGCAAGCAGTGCTCTATGACTTCAGGTAGGGAGTAAGCAGTTGGAATAGATAAACTCTTCAAGAGCAAAGATCTTGTTTTCATATAAATGATCTCAGTAATAAATAATGGGGAGGAGGAATACAGCATTGATGGGAAATACAAGTTGAACTGTGTCTAAATACTACATTTTGTTTAAGTTCCTGAATGCGTCACCAGCTCTTTAATAAAATATTCATTGCCGACCTCAAGGCCTTTCCATTTGTAGTCTGTTTTACCTGACAGTATGCCTATTACTACATCATGAGTCAAAGTGGTTTAGCTGAATTGACAAAGTTAAATTTAATTTTCAGGCCCTAGCATGAAGCCAAACCAGCGAAGATGGCTCTTGCTCACTAATTCACCCTTACTGCGTACTGTAATAAAACTGAGCAATCTAGATTCACGTGTCAAAAGGGGGAGATATGAGGACATGGCACACCTTTGTCCAGGGTAAAAGAAACATATATTTTTAAAATTTATTTTTATGTATTTTACAGCAGTTATAACAAAAGGTACAGAAAAAATAGATACATAGCGGGCTAGATTTTCAGTGCCCCAGAAAGCCATGGCTGTGGGTAAAAAAATTATCTGAAATGGGTCTCCACTTGTGGCGCTGCAGTTCTTCCCCCATAGCTGCTGTATTTTCAAAGGTGGAGCCAGTTTATGACTGGCTCCATGAGTTAGTGGGACCAGGCATAACATTCCCACAGCTGCTCTGCTGAAAATACGAATCTTCACAAGTGTGGAGATTTCATCCCGTAGCAGTGGCCGTGGGTTGGGACTTAGTCCCTGATGGGCTGAAACCCCAGCCTCATTTTCTGTAATGACAGTACTTTCCAAAGTGGTAGCTGTGTCCATGACAGTCTCAATAATAGCTCAGCTGGCTGTATCCCCTAAAAAGGAAAAAGCATCCATGCTACCTTGTTACTGCATAACCACAATAAACAGACCAACATTTTATGTGTTTATTTCAAGCACTAGGAGAAAACCTTAAGAGCCAACGTTGTTTTTCAAAGGTTCTGTATCAAATTACACAAGTATAGGCATTAGGAACAACATAGAACATACATGAGTGCATCAATAAATGAGATACAAGCTCAAACAAATGACCTAAAGGCAAAGTGCTAAAATCATAATGTTTTCACAGAACTACATATGAAGCTGGTAGACTTCACAGTGCCAAATAGTTTATCGTAGATTATAAAAACAGGGGAAAGAAGGAAATATTACAGAAGCCTCCTTTAATTGAAGAATTGTAAAATTGTAACTGGGCGGCCAGATGAGAGAATCCACCCAGTGAGCCTAGTCGATATTGGTGAAAGGTAACAGTATAGGCTGAAGGAGAGGACAGGTAAAGGCAGTGGAGAGGAGGATCATAGAGATAGAAGGATGAAGTGGAAAGAGAGAGAGAGGGGGATTTCATTATCTCAGGGCCACTGGAAGAAAAGATGAGAGGGCTGGGGATTTGGTGGAGGGGGGATTATTAAGGTGACAGGGGAGAGGGGAATTCAGATAAGTCATGTGGGTAGACACTAGAGATCAAAGTCAGTCAGGAGGGAAGGGGTCAGGACCAAAAACAGAGGTTAGGTAATTAAAACAGCCCATACCTGCAGTTACTTAGGAAGGACAATCATCCCCCAAGGGCTACCAACTGTTCCTACAGTTTACGTTTGAAGGGACCAATCTTTGTCTCAGACTGAAAGTCACCACAGATGGTGTTAAGCCAGAGTGGGGCTCGGTATGCAAATGATTTTTGTCTCTGTGTTGTGCGACAAAAAGGGACTTTGAATATTTGTTTGTCAGAACCTCTAGTGCAGCAAATATTGGTCATATGGCAGAGAAGGTTTTGGAGACTTGGAGGGGTAAGACCCAGAACTGTCTTTTTGGCAAGTAGGCAGGTCTAGTACTTCAGTCTGCTCATTAGATTAAGTCAACCCGTTAGTCTACACAGTTCACAGGTGTGCAAGAGATGATGTGCTCCTGTAATTAGCCTACAGGCCATGTTTAGTGCTATTGCCAATCTTTTGAGGATTGTGTCTGCTGCTGCCCTATATATGGACAACCTATAGTCAGTTACGGGGATAATCACATTGCCCACTACAGACTGCAAAGCAACAGTAGGTAGGCAGTGTTTATGTCTATGTAGCATGCCAATTTTAGGGTTAACGGTCCTAGCAACCTGTTCCACATGATTAGCATTTGAGAGGGTGCCATAACATAAAGGATATGTGGTCTTTCTTTCTTAGCACAAAGTGATTTTTCCAGTGAATCCTTACATAAGCTATGGGTAGACCTGACAGTTTCTGATTTTTTTTTTTTTTAGAAAATCGATTGAAAAAAATCTATTTTTATTTTTTAAAATAGCCTTTGATTAATTTTGGTGTGTATTCAGCAAGGCAAACAAATTCAATAAATAAACAAAAACTAAATAAAATAAATAAAAATAAAAGTTTTGGTTTTAATTAGTCAAATTCCGATTAAAATGTATAATGTAGCATAATGGTGAAAATGACAAGGATATACACACAAACCGACAAGTACAGACAAACAAAAACATGCAACATGTAACCTGAAGACACTGACACACGTATTCAATTAGATAGAATCATATATGTGCAAGCAGAAGATTCACCCCGCCCCCCCCCTTTTAGAGGTACAACATTTTGTATCGGTAAATGCAGCAAAATTTTCAGTGATGTCCTTATTATGGTACAAGATGTTTAGTAGACCAAGTCTCTCCTCTGACAGTCACATTCTCCTTTTGTCCTGTACTTTTCTAGAGAGACTGAATGACTTTTCCGCTGAAGTTGATTTAACTATCACGGCAAGTGCACGCATTGCAACACTGGACAATACTGACAGTGTCTGCATCTCACTTTTCCAGTAGTCCGTGGGTGTAATTGAGTTGTCAGAGGGAACATCGAGCTTCATATATTGGTAGAAGTCCTGTTCAAATTTGTCTGATTTGCAGTTGAAAGTATTTATTATGTTTGCATCAAAATTTGCAACTTAAGAAATGTGTCAAAAAGTCTGCAATTATCAAATAGTGAGCCCGCACCATAAAGGCAGTTTGGTACATTGAGGCTCAGTGTGGCATTAAGCTTACTTTGAAAAGTTTTAGCAAAGGCATGCATTGCTGCTGACAGAGACTGTCTTTTGGAGCCCATAGATTTTAAATTGACTTCCTTTAAGGGTATCTTAACTCTGGATGCCATTCTTTTTAACTGTCTTTAATTAGAGATGTGGGAACTCGCTACAGTACTCGCCGGCAGACTTTCTTTTGCGACCTATAATGGAACCCACAGCTAGTCAGGAATAGGTAGCTACTGGAGTGAAGGTAAGCTAACAATATATGTGCTGGGTATGTGGTTGCTAATTACACTATTAAGAACTGTGAAGCACGCTCAGGAAATCTCACAGGCACGCAGTACCTGTCAAGTAGGTGTGAATTGACACTAATAGCTCTAATGTGCTCAATGCTATTGCCTACTAATGATCTGCTGAGGCTGCTAACACACTGCTACTTTGAAAATACTGTGGCTGATCTAACTAATGATGCAATTTTAATTGACATCTCTATTTTTTCATTGAAAGTCAGACTTTTGGAAAATTTAGATAGAAATCGACTTAATTCGATTGTTATAGATAGATAGATAGATAGATAGATAGATAGATAGATAGATAGATAGGTAGGTAGATATATATTTAATTTATATAGCACCCATCTCCATGACTCTGGGTGCTGTACAATATAACACATATAACATGTACCATACAATAATACAATTCTAAAACTAACTGCAACAATATACAAAATATACCTAAAAACTACAGCTTGACTAACCATCACAAACATACTATTTTATAAAACCCCTTCAGTTAAAAGCCTGATTAAATAGATATGATTTGTGGCCCTTCTTAAAGGCTTCCACTGTGGGATCCTCCCTAAGATAACCAGGCAAGAAGTTCCACAGGGTAGGCGCAGTGGCGGCAAACGCCTGATCACCAGAATGCCGCAGCCCAACCCTGGGAACTACAAGGAGGCCACCCACGGCAGAACGGAGAGCCCGGGCTGGGTGGTACAGCACAAGGAGCTCTTGCAGATAGACTAGGCACCTCAAATGCAGGGATTTATAGGTTAACAGCCCTATCTTGAAGACAATCCTCCACCGAACTGGCAGCCAGTGCAGTTCACATAGCGCCGAGGTGATATGTTTGCCTCTTTTCACCCCCAACAACAATCTTGCTGCTACGTTCTGTACTGGCTTCAGTCTGCAGAGGTTGCCTCCAGATATCTCTAGGTACAGGGCATTGCAATAGTCTAACCTGTAAGTGATGAAAGCATGTATCAGTGTGGGCAGGTCATCAGGCGGGATCAGGGTTTGAATTCGGGCAATATTCCTGAGATGGTAAAACCCAGTTTCTCACCACGGCTGACACCTCTGCTTCAAGTGTCAGGCCACCATCCAGGATTACACCCAAATTCTTCACCTGCCTAGACAGGACTAAAGGCATACCCCCCGACACAAGTTCAGGGGGTAATGTCATACCCCCCGTCCCAATGACCCGACTCCACCACCAGTACCTCAGTCTTGTCTGGGTTTAGTTTAAGCCAATTTTGAGTCATCCATGTCTGGATTTCCTCAAGGCAGCTGTTAAATACAGAGTCTGACACCTGGCTATTGGGAGCACAGGACAGATACAGCTGTGTATCATCTGCATAGTAGTGAAAACCCAACCCATACTGCCTGATAATGTCCCCCAGTGGCAGCATATATACCGTGAACAACAGAGGCATTAGAACTGACCCCTGCAGAACACTACAGCCCAGATGCTTTGGTTTGATGAGAAAATTCCCATGGTCACCCTCTGCACTCTGTCTGTCAGGTATGACCTAAACAAGTTGATGACTTTTCTGGACAGGCCACACCAGAACTGCAGTCGGGCAAGTAACACCTCATGGTCCACAGTCAGCCACTGCAGAGAGGTCTAGGAGGACCAAGATGGCATGGTGCCTTCTATCCCTCACCATCAGGAGGTCATTAAGCAACCTCTCCAGGGCTGTCTCTGTACTATGCCCCACTCAGAACCCAGACTGGAAAGTCTCATAGGTGGAGGAAGCAGAGAGATGTCTCTCCAGCTGAATGGCCACCACCTTTTCTACAACTTTCTCTAAAAATGGGAGTTTCGAGACAGGTCTGTAGTTGCTGAGGCAGTCTGGGTCCAAAGATGTTTTTTCCAACAAGGGTCTAACCAAAGCCTCTTTCAAGGCTGAAGGAAAGATCTCACTCCCTGAAGAACTCCCAATTACCCCAGCAATCATAGGACCAATCAGGTCCAAGCATTCCACCAAAAGGCGAGTTGGACCTGGATCTAAATCATAGTAGGTTGGCCACAGCTTAGAGATTATCTCTACCACCTTCCCAACCCCAATTAGCTCAAACTCATCCCACACAGGAGGAGTGCTCCGACTCAAATCAGTCCGGACCCTGCAGCCCTTTCGAGAGACGTTCGATGAGACCTCAGCCCTGATGGAGGACACCTTATCATCAAAAAACAGAGCCAGCTCCTCGCACCTTACACTCGAACTTACCCCTCCAACACACAAACAGGCAGGATGTAAAAGACTGTCCACTGTGCAGCAGAGTTGAGACGGTCTGTTTCTCACTATAGCAATCTCCCCAGAAAGAAATTTCACCGTTCTACAGGAGATTGCCCCCGATAGTCCACATAATGTGTCCTCAGGGCCAATTTGTCCATAACCAAACCACATCTCCTCCAATGCCGCTCTAACCTCCGACCCCTAGTCTTTAAACCTCAGAGATTTTCATCATACCAGGAAGATCTCCGATGAGTAGACCGGGGTCGGACATGTAAGGGTGCAGTTGAGTCAAAGGCTGCACCAACTGCCCCATTATAGGCTGCTACTGCCTCCTCTGACCCAATCACACAAGCTGCCCCAACTCCCAATAGGTCCAGCTCCTCTGGGGAACCCCCCTTAAAGACCGGTACTGGACCATCTCCATAGGGGCAGGACCATCCAGGGGGGCCCTAGACGTGAACCCCATGGTGCTATGAATTGACCAAATCACCAGATCAACACTTAGGTCCATAATATCCAACTCAGCAGAGAAACCCAGATCCAATGTATGGCTGCCCCGAGTGCATCGCTGTCATTACCTTTTGTGTCAGGCCCAGTTCCCCCATGCTGTCAAGAAGATCTCTACCAAATTTTGATAGCCCCCCCATCGACCCAGGCATTGAAATCCCCCAAGATCAACCATCTGGGGCCTCCAATACCAGGCCTGCGACAAGCTCCTCGATCTCTTGCAAAAAATCCCCATCGCTACCTGGGGGGTGATAGGACAGAAGGACACTGAAGCCCACACCCGTACCTCCTCAGGCAGCCACACATTCAAAGGACCCTATAGGACTCATAGGCAGCACCGTGAGGTTCAGGTTAGATTTAAAACAAATGTCCAACCCCCCGCCCCTACGATCCTTACTCGGGCTGTGTATCATGGAGTATTTGGCTGGCACTGCCGCCACCAAGATTGGGGCAGCATTTTCATCCAGCCAGGTCTCTGTGATGCAAGCCAGATTGACAGAGGATATCAAGTCCGCCATTATAGCCATCATGTTCCTTATTGATCTGGCATTACGCATCACAACCCGAGTAGGATGAGGTGAGGCAGCTGGACCAGTCATCTGCCCACCCTCTAGGGTGGAGCCCTTGGGTACAGGGACTAAACAGGGCTCATCCTGTTCAAGTCCCCATTTCACCCCAGGGCATCTCCTCAACTTCAACACCTGAATCCCAGACTCACCGGCAGCCACTCGAGGGACATCCCGTCGGGCCCCCCCCTTTGAGCTATCCCTAAAGCCCTACATCTAAAGTAGGCTTCTGATGATAGTACTGGAAGCTCGAAGGGACGAAGCCCCCGGAGATCATCGCCCGAGTAGCTGTGCCTTACGGGCCCCAAACCCCAACACATTTCTAAACCCACTTGGTAATTCAAATTACTCAGTTGCCACACATACACACACACATGCACCCCCACTACAAACCCACAATAACCCACCCAAAAAAAAAAAACTCAAAACAAAGAACAAAACCACCCCAACCCTAATTAAAACCCCCAAAATCAACAAACCAAAACCAGGATAAAAACAAACATGACTCTAAATACTGTAACTTTAAATTAGAGTACAAAAAAATATGTTGACTGTTCTTTTGCAGGACCTTCAAAGTCTGTAACAAGGGTAGCTCTCACCTAACCCTTGCAAAATGTCCAGAAGTGGCCCTCTCACTGCCACAACAGTTAAATTAACCAAAATATATTAAACTGTTCTTTACCAGGATCTTCAAAGTCTGAACAAGGGTAGCTCTCACCTAACCCTAGTAAATGTCCAGAAGTGGCCCTCTCTCTGCCACAGCAGTTAAACTTAATCACCAATATGCTTCTACTATTTCAAAATAAAATAAATACAGTACCTGGTGATAGATTAATGTATGGCAAAAATAAATATATCAAACCAGCAGAGCACAGAATCCTGTTAATAAACTTTAAGAGCTAAAGCTTGTAGTTCTCCTCTTTCACAGAAACCTGCAGCCCAGTTGCAATTATTTATTTATTTATTTTATTGAGGATTCGGAAATACCTTTGAGTCAAAGACTCATTTGCAAAGGTTCCACGTCACATAAATTAGGTACAGAACAAACTTTTGCAAAAGAATCAAAAAGGACACAGCTCAGCATTGATACAAAGAAACAACGAAGGCTAACAATAATGAACTAGGGATAATTAGTACAAATGTGAAGTACATGATACACTCAGAGATAACGTCTTGGGCCTGGTAGGCTATGGTCGGTAGGCCAGAGGCATTGGTCAATGGGGAAAGGGAGGAGGGGAGAGGGAGAGGCGCCAGTCCAAAACTGTTAAGCCTAGATATGGGACAAAAGATTGCTCCAGTGTCATCACATGCAAAATCTATGGTTGCCAAATTTCCAGAATTTTTGGAATGCAGTCCTGAATGGAATAAGTAAATTTTTTCATGAATATAGTTCATTTACTATGTCTACCCACTGCATAAGAGTAGGTGGGTTTTCTTTTAAACACAGCCTAGTGATTGCTTTCAAATATATTACTAACAACATATATAAAAGTATTCTGGAGTTGCCCCAAATCTGGAATCCCCTTGGGGTACGTGAAGGAGCACTAGATTAATTGAAAGAGAGGACATGTATGTAAATAATTGTACCTGGGCATCAATTTCAAATTAAAATGACTCCAATTTTGGGCAAGACCAAAATATATGTGCTTGGTCTGCCTTTTGCTCCCCACACTTCCTCCAGCAATTTATTCATTGCTCCCCCATATATGATTCCTGCTCTGCTGGTTTTGGAAAATAATGATTATGGCATTTCTATAAAAATTATCTCTTAAATGGTGAGGAGGTAACCTTTATAACAGATAACATGGTTTTAAGCCGTTCATCATATCATAGTTCAATCTGTAAATCCTGGTTCCACCTATCCAAAATAATTTCTGAGCTTGAGGGCTGAAGCCTGGAGCCCTCTGTAAAAATTGTCAGTCAAAAGACCCCCATCTATCCCCCTAAATTGCTCCCATAAATAGAGAACAGCATACTTGGGGGAATTGGTAATTTGACTTATGACTTATGACTTATGATTTGTAAAGACAGCAGAAGGTGTGAGCACATATATGCTGTCCCTTTCAGTTATAGTAATACCCAGCTATCTCCTTTTCTGCTAAATATTTATCCAGATTGTGCTTATAGATGTTAATGTTTGTACTCCACACCACATCTTCTGGCAGTCCATTCCATATACTCACCACTCTCTGGGTAAAATACTTTTTCCTTTTCTCCATTTTAAAATTTATTGGTTGTATTTTCTTTCAAAGAACAAACCAACTCCATTTAAACCTGGAAACCTGATTAAGGCATAATACTGCAGAGCATTTGGTAAGAAAAGGGAGCTACGCTTTCTACAAAAGGTTTTATTTTTATTTTTCCTTATTGGCATTAAGCAGAGAATTGCAGGATTCCATTAAAAGTGTAGTAATTTTAGAACCAGAGGGAGTGAGATACAACTGAATTTGCTTGAGTGCTGGAGTTGAGACCTAGAATTTGGAAGGATATTTTTGTAACATGTAAAGTGTCCTGCTGGCTGAGAAGTTAGTTCATTTTCATCCCTGGACACAGTAGAGTGGTTTGTGTAGGAGCCGTGGTCGAGTAAATTGTGGTGTGTGTTGTATTACTATAAAGGACAGTACTTACCAGGGTGGTGGAGCAGTTGTGTATTTGATTGTTTCTAACAGTCACCAGTGGCTGTGCACTACCCACCCACCTTTCCTCCCCCAACCCCCCAGGCGTGGCATTTCCTTTATAGACACAGTTCTGACATCACTTCCTCAACAGTTCTTGAGGAGAACTGTCATATTCTAATAACCCTGCAACGGACATAAAGAGTAGGTACACAAAACAAGTAGTAATACATATATAATTACATATTGTATATAATAAGGGAGGCGGGACATGGTGGGTGGTGCAATGCACTGGCTTGGGGCAGCAGTTTTCGGAGACATTCTGGAAACTGTGTTGCTGTCCTATTTGTAGGCAACTGTCAGCTCTGAGAGAGGTTGCCACCTCCAGGCTGAACTAGCAAGGACTAAGGAGGCATCCCTCTCCCAAAGAACACCACTGCCATAACCACTGAGTCAGAGGGTTCGGAGTATGAAGAGCAGTTGGACCACAGTGGGTTCTGGGAGGGTGCGGGTGGTGGACCAGAGGCAAAGCCCCCCAGTTGTACCTCTACACAAATCATATGCCATTCTGGCAGAGCAAGGTTCCTCTATGATGGCACCCTCAGTGGAGACCCAGAAGAATGCTGAGGACATCCACAAGGAAGACTCACAAAAGGGTGGCAAGGGACACTACAGGGGAAGGAAACAGCTACTGATAGGGGACTCAATTGTTAGGGGGGTAGAACTGGGGAAGGGAGAGAAGGAAGTAAGCTGCCTGCCTGGTGCCATGGATTGGAGGGACAAGAAGTGAATCCTCACAATTGCAGAAGCAGCATCACAAGAGAGTAAACTAGATATCATTGTCCACCTTGGGACAAATGACCTAGCTAGGCATGGGACCAGTGCAATGCAGAATAAATTTGTGGAGTTGGGGAAGGGCCTCAGATGGGTAGCAAGCACAGTAACCTTCTCAGAGGCGCTACCAGTCCATGGCAGGAGTGAGGCTAGGGTACTACACACCATGCAGTTTAATGAATGGTTGCAAAACTGGTGCAGAGCACAGGGCTTTGGCTTCATTGGGGACTGGGGGTCCACCTGGAGAGATGAAGGTCTATACTGGTATGACGGTCTGCATTTGTCCACAAAGGGGACCAAGCTCCTAGGTGACAGGTTTAAATGCTTGCTTGGCAAGCTTTTAAACTAGAAAAGGGGGGAGGTACTGATAAAAGGCAGGAAAAGTCAAGCCTCCCCCCCACAAAACATGGCAGGTAGTAGGGTAAACACTGAGATACAGAGCTCAACACAGGGCAGGATGGGGGTAAATAGTAAAATAGATAAGAGCAATAAGAGCAGGGATGGGGGAAAAAGTATAAAGACAACATTAAATGGAGGGCAATGACTACCAATGCCCGAAGTCTGGGAAACAAGCTTTCTGAGCTAGTAGTTTTGATGGAAGATGAATAATTGGATATTGTGGCAGTCACAGAAACATGGTACACTGAGAACCATGACTGGGATGTCAACATACCAGGGTACACAATCTACAGAAGGGACAGGGAAGGCAAAAGAGGAGGTGGAGTAGCTCTATAACATAAGGGAAGGGATCAAAGCTACAGAACTAAAAAGTAAAGGGAGGACAAGAGGCACTTTGGGTCACCTTGGAGATGGGGAATGGCATCACAATCCACATGAGGGTTGTATACAGACCCCATCTCAAGGGAGGAAATGGACAAGAGAATGATAGAGGACATTCTCAAAATGGCTGAAAAAGGGGAGATACTGTTGATGGGGACCTGAATATGCCAGATGTTAACTGGAGGACATGTACTGCAGCCACATCCAAGAGCAGGGTCATTCTCGATGCCCTGCAGAAGGCAGACCTAGACAGCTAGTGCTGGAACCCACTCGGGAGGAGCAATACTAGACCTGGTACTCTCAAATGGAGAGAGGATCACAAATTTAGAAGTCGGTGACATCTGGGAACAAGCGACCACTGCACAGTGTGCCTACAATGAGCACAACCATGGAGATAAGCCATACAAAAACAAGGATACTGGACTTTAGACGAGCTGACTTTGGCAAAATGGGTGAACACCTGAAGAATGCACTAGCAAATGGCCAAATAGGAGGGGTGGAAGAACAATGGAGAAAAATCAAAACTGCCATCATAGAGGCAACAAGTCTTTGTGTAAAACAAATAAAGAAAACAAAGCAGAGGAAAAAACCACTATGGTTCTCAAAACAGGTGGCAGATAAGGTTAAGAAGAAAAAGGCTGCATTCAAAAAGTATAAGGAATCACAGAAGGAGCACGACAGAGAACTGTATCAATTAAAGCAGAAAGAAGTAGGAAAAGCAGTCAGAATAGCAAAGGCATAAACCGAGGAAAAAATAGCCAACTCGGTCAAAAAGGGGGATAAAACCTTTTATAGGTACATTAGGATAGAAAGGTTAAGGGAGGGATAGTGAAGATTAATAAAGGAGAGGGAGGTCGGCAGAGGGAGACGATGAAAAGGCAGAGATACTGAATGAATACTTTGCTCAGTATTCACCAAAGAAGATGAGGAGCAGTTACCTAAACCAGACAATAGAAGCACTCTGGGTAGGGTGTTGACACCAGTCCATTCACAGAAGAAAGAGTACTGAAAGAACTCCTAAAACTCAAAGTGGACAAAGCAATGGGGCCTGACGGGATTCACCCCAGAATCCTAAAAGAACTAAGGGGGGACCTAGTGACACCACTGACCACACTTTTTAACAAACCATGGCAGGATGGGGTGGTACCTGAGGATTGGAGGAGGGCAGATGTGATTCCCCTTTACAAAAGTGGAAGCAAGGCAGAAGCAGGAAACTACAGACCCGTAAGTTTGACCTCAGTGGTAGGGAAAATGATGGAATCATTTCTGAAAGAAAGAATTGTTGAGTACCTAGAGGCCAGTGGGGCACAGGACCCAAAGCAGCATGGATTTACAGCAGGAAGGTCATGTCAGACTAATCTAATTGATTTCTTTGACTGGGTGACCAAAGTAATAGACCAGGGAAGGGCTGTGGATATGGCTTACCTAGACTTTAGCAAGGCATTTGACACAGTCCCACACAAAAGATTAATAATCAAGTTAGCCAGCCTGGGAGTGGGTCCCAGGGTGGTAGCCTGGGTAGCGAACTGGCTTCACAACAGGACACAGAAGGTAATAGTGAATGGAACACATTCCGAAGAAAGGGGGGTTACTAGTGGAGTACCTCAAGGCTCAGTACTGGGTCCAATCCTCTTTAACATCTTTATAAGTGATATTGCAGAGGGTCTGGAGGGAAAGGTATGCCTCTTTGCAGATGACACAAAGATCTGTAACAGAGTTGATACACAAGAGGGGGTAGAAAAGATGAGAAGGGACTTGGCAAGGTTGGAGGAATGGTCAGACATATGGCAACTTAGATTCAATGCAAAGAAGTGCAAAGTAATGCACTTGGGAAACAAAAACCCAGAAGAAGAGTACACATTAGCAGGGGAGGTACTAACAACAACAAAAATGGAAAGGGACCTGGGGGTAGTCATATCAGATGACCTACAGGTGGGTAAGCAATGTGAAAAGTTGGTAAGGAGAGCCAGGGGGATACTGGGATGCATAGGAAGGGGCATCACAAGTAGAAAAAGGGAAGTGGTTATCCCTCTGTACAGACAGTTGGTGAGACCCATCTGGAGTACTGTGTGCAGTTTTGGAGACCTCATCTACGCAAGGACATAGACAGGATGGAAGCAGTCCAGAGGAGGGCAACTAAAATGGTGCAGGTCTACATCAGAAACCATATGAGGAGAGACTGAGAGACTTAATATGTATACCCTTGATGAAAGGAGGGACAAGCGGGACATGATTGAAGCGTTCAAGTACCTCAAGGAATCAACAAAGTCCAGGAGGGTAGCATCTTTCAGAAAAAGAGATGTGTAGAACAGGGGGCACAGTTTAAAGATAGAGGGGACGGCTCAGGGGTAATGTGAGGAAATTCTTTTCACACAGAGAGTGGTGGATACATGGAACAGCCTTCCTGAGGAGGTTGTTGGGTCTAAAACTGTGGGGGAATTCAAACATGCATGGGACAGACACAAAGCAATTATAGTGGGGGGTTGCAGGAAACAGGCTGTTGGTTAACTAGAATCTGCAGCTTATCCAGTAGGTAGGGAAATGGGCAGACTGGGTGGGCCAAGTGGTGCTTATCTGCCGTCAAAGTCTATGTTTCTATGTTTCTATGTTGCTGTGCCCTCTCAGATTCAGTCTGAATCTACACTTTTAGTTTAATCCCTTCATTAATTCCTTATTTCATAGATTTTATATAACATGAGTAAGTCTCCTCTTATACATCCATTTTGTAGGGTATTTAGTTTCCGAATTTCCAGACATTCTTTATAGTCTTTATTCTCCAGCCCTTTTACTGATTTTGTGGTTTCCCTCTGTATCCTTACTATTTTGTTTACATTGCCCCTATTTAATGTTATTTAATTTGGTACAGTCTCTGCCATGTTTTAGTAAATAAGCTATTAGTTGTACCTACATATCTAAAATGTTATCTATTTTATTTATTTATTTATTTCAATCTAGGATTACAATACCTTTGAGCTGAGGCTCTTTTATAAAGGTTCCACATCAGCGTGTACAACAGTCATAATTTTAGTTACAAACATATAGTCATTGACTTACAGACATGTAATAACCAGTACAAAGACTTGAGCTATGAGCAAGACAAGGGAGGGTGGGGGTGGGTGGGGAAGTGAGGTAGGAGATCGAGGGAAGAAGGTGCAGGGGTATGGGGGGTATGGGAGGTAGTTGGGGCGGGGGCAGGAGTGGAGATACTGGGCGAGGGTGGGAGACAGTGCAGCCAGGGGGCCTTGTCGAGGGAATATGACAGGTAAGGTGCTAGGGGTGCAAAGACTGATTGTAAGTGCTGGGTGCTGGGGCATGTGCATTAGTAAGTCTGTATTTATTCTGGAGTTCTCCAAAAAGGAGAATGCTATTTTCATCCAAGAACTGAAATATGTCACCTAGGTCTACCCGTCTCCACCTTTAAAAGGTATAGTCTATGTATGAGATGTAGTAAAATTGGTATAATAGGCTAGGTCTCAGCAGAAAAACAACAAATTTTAAAAGAGGGAAATCACTCCCAGTTTTCTCCAGAGCCATAATGTTGTGGCTTGGGTAGGTATAAAGTCTCTTAGTGGCTGTAAATTCTGAGTATTTAAAATAATATATTTTGTAGTATCATGTACATCATTTAAATGAAATTTAATATGTTTCCAATAAGGTGTATAGGTCAGAGACAGCCAGCAATAAAGCATTCTAAGGTGGGAAGCCATGGCACAACGTTTTAAATCTGGGAGGTTAAGTCCCCCTTTACCCTGGAAAGCTGCAAACTATATCTGATGCTGGGTGACTGCCCCCCCCCAGAAATAAACCTGAAGATTAATTTACTCCAAGATCTATACTAGTAATGTGCAGGGAAGAAGGGCAGGGTCTGCAAGAAGTATAATAATCAAGGTAGGATGTTCAAAGTAATATATTTGTGTGTTTAGGGAGGCCAGAATGAAATGTGCAATGTGGTCATTCACACTATAGTACATCAGTATGCCATCATATTGAGGTCCATTTACTGGGCTGGTTTAAACCATAAGTGCTTCACCCTCCATTAACAATACTGCAGACAGCATCACTACAAAAACTATTTGTCCATCCCTTTAGTTTACAAAACTGAGTTTTGCAGGGTGGAAGATCAGTGTTTTGTATGTTCTGCGCTACTTGCATGCTGCTAGAATATGGTTTTCACAGGCATTAACAGTGCAGGGCAGAAACTATGCAGCCAGAAGAGCTGCTGTTGTGCCTACATACCCCTCTCCACCTGGGTGTACTGCATAATACCTTGCCTGATCAGCCCCTGTCCTTCAGCCCCCACCCAAGGGGCATCTGTTCGGGGCTCAAGGCATCACTGGCTCTAGCTGGTATACTTTTATAAAGTGCAGTTTACACATTGGGGATATGGCAGACTATGGAGCAACAACACAGACTGCCATATCCCATGGTTCCCCACTCTGTGCAGAGCAGGGGATCCACTAGAGCTCCAACCCAAGCTTCTGATTGTATGCCCAGTGTTCCTGTTGTCATTGCTCCAGGTGCTACTACATCAGCCCCTGCCTGGGGCTCTATACATGCAGAGGGATGGGGCTATGGATCACCGGTATTGATGCACTGTCCTAGGGTATGTCACTGCATGGCCAGGATACACTTGATCCAAGCGTCACCCTTCCGTCTTTGCAGACTGAGCCCTAAAACAGTAGAGATCGAATTCTTGCACCAACAGGTGAAGACAGTTATGTAGCCAACTAGTCCTTGTCCAGTTGATGTTGTTCTGTCACAGCCTCTACAATGACATTCTGAAAATATTGCTTTGTTAATGACGGAGGATTACAATAACTTCTGAACTGTTTGCATCTGTAAATGTGACGATTTGTCTAACTAGTGAACTGTACTTCAGACTTTCACTTTAAAAATGAACACTTCCTTTACTTCTCAAGAGCAGGCAAATTGTCATACAGATTTAAAGATATTCTTTGCAGAAAACTTCATTAATGCACCAGTTAGGGTGACTTAATACCACAAAAGTAGGGAAATGTGGCATTTTGATTTTTCCAAACCTAACTCCCCACCCCACCCCATCCCCAAGCTGCAAAAAAGGACCAAGGTTGCGCCAACCTGCTCATAACTAACCACCCAGCCTTCTACTTTAAAAAGGTGACAGTGAAGGAGGCCCTAACGATGGTCAGGAAAGTCCTAGTCAAAATCAGATTGGGGAGTGACGGACTAGACATGAAGTTACTATCTCTCACCCTTGATGTTCTTATCATGCCCATAACAATGCTATTTAATAAATCCTTGGCCCTAGCTCAATTTACGGATGTATGGAAGAAAACCCTGGTAACTCCAGTGAATACGAATGGTGACAAGGTGCTGGTGTCAAACTACAGGCCAATATCTATCCTCTCCCCACTATCCAAAGCTTTGGAAAAAATCGGCAAGTCAACTCACAGAATACCTCAATAAATACAATCTGCTCTGCCCAAACCAACATGGTTTCAGGCAAAAACACAGTACCACCATGGCACTGCTGGAATACACTGACTATGTGCACAAGGCCCTGGATGAAGGCAGATTGGTGGGGTCCATCTTCATTGACCTCACCAAAGCCTTCAACACCGTCAACCACCTTCTACTAGTACTCTAGCTCCAAAGATTGGGTGTGGCACCTAATGCCATGAATTGGTTCAATGACTACCTAGTACACCGGAGCCAGTGAGTCAAAATTGGGCAGACGTTATCCAGCTCCAGAGATGTACTCCTAAGAGTCCCTCAAGGATCAATTCTAGGGGCCCCTGCTTTTTTGCCTCTTTGTAAGTGACCTACCCACAGCCTGTGACACCAAACTTATTCTGTATGCGGACGATGCCATGCTGCTGAGCAGCAGCACCTCTCAGGCTGCCCTACAAACAGAACTACAGAACTCTTTCAATAAACTTGAGGACTGGTTCAGTAGGCAAAAACTGCTACTAAATTACAAGAAAACCAAGGCCATGCTACAATCTAGCCCCTACAACAAACACAAGCATGCTCCCCTCGTAATCAACAATAAGGCTGGTGAGCAGATTGAGCAGGTGCACTTGTTCAAGTACCTTGGAGTCACCATTGATGACTCTCTCATTTATGCACACCACATAGACTCACTTGTCAGAGTGATAAACACAAAGATCGGGGTCCTCTATAGGCATAAGAAATCCCTCACCCCAGAAGCACTCCGAATCTGTCTCCAGCTCCACATGATAGACTATGGGCTGGTGGTCTATGGAGCTGCTACTGATACAGTGCTCAAAAGAGTCCAAATTGCATTCAATAAGGCATGCCGCCTCACCCTGTTTGCAGATCACTACACTCATACTTGCATCCTGTGTGAGCGTACAAACCAGTTTAACCTAAAAGACAGGATCAAATACCAAACTTGCCTCCTGGGAAAGAAGATACTCCTCTGAAAACCCCCAACCTGTATAGGAAACCTGCTCAAGGTTTCTCTCTCAACACACATCACCAGATGGAGGAAGAATGGAGCACTGTCTATACCATTCCGCTGAACCTCACTAGGGCAGCGCGCTTTCTCCTATCAGGCCCCCCTCTGGATAAATGAACTCCCGTTGAAATTACAAACAAACAACAGTCTGTCTCAATTCAAAGCAGGTCTCAAACAGCGCTAATGTCTAGCTCAAAATGCACCTGCTTCTCAGGCCCCACTTGATAGACAGGCCTACCCCCAAGGTAGCACCCAGCAGGGCTACCTAGAGAACGCTGCCTCCATTCCAGCCTAGCCAAGGGCTTAAGTAAGCTATCGGTCCTCTTTAAACACACTTGGTACTGCCCCTCCCAAACCCCCCACACACACACCATACTCGACAAAGCCCTCTGGAGCTGCTCCCCCATTACAGCCCCCTCCCTGTTTCACTATTCCCTCACCTCTCGCTCTCTGCGGTAGGTTCAAACCCAACCCCCCTTGTTTCACTGTCACAAAGCCTCTTGCCATGTGGGATAGTGTTAAACCCTATGCAGTTACTCTGCCATAGTCTATCAATGGATTTGGAGGTTTCCAAGGGTGTGCTACCTAGGGTAGCCAATTAGAAATAGCTTAGTATTCGATTCCAACTGCTCTGTTTTTTCTCTTATTTGTCTAATTGTCATGTAATTGCTCTTTAATTCCTAATGATCAGGCCTCTGTAACCACTGAATATGTATATTGTCTTATTGTCCACCCTGACGTGGAACCTTTGTAAAAGAGCTCACGCTCAAAGGTCTTTCCGAAATTCTAATTAAATAAATTAAATGAATAAATTAGGGTTTTGGATCTCTAGAGTCTTGATGAATCAGTGCTGGGTCTTCCCTGGGGTTGTCAACCCTAATGTCCACCCTGCTACGTGTGCAAACAACATCACACATGATGTCCTTTCTTCACAGAAGGCCCTATGGGCCCCGTAACATAGAAACATAGAAAGTGATGGCAGAAGGAGACCATATGGTCCTTCTAGCCTGCCCATAGGCCTACCCCCCTCCCTTAACTGCTAGTCAGTGTGGTGGTGCCTTTGTACCTGTCCCAAGCGTTCTTGAAACCTACCACTGTTTTTGCCCCCACCAGTACCTGAGGAAGGCTGTTACATTCATCCACCACCCTCTCGGTAAAGAAAAACTTGCGTGTGTTACCTCTGAATTTGCCCTCTCCAGTTTCATGTTGTGCCCCCAGTTCTTGTATGATTTCTGACTTGAAACAGTTCCTGAACCTGCACGTTGTTTATTCCATTTAGGAACTTGTTGGTCTCAATCATGTCTCCCCTCTCCCTCCACTGCTCCAGGGAGTACATGTTCCAGTTTTACAGATGCTCTTCATAGTTTTTGTTCTGTAGACTGTATTTCATTTTTGTAGCTCTCCTTTGCACTGTTTCCAGTCCGATGATATCCTTTTTCAGGTATGGTGTCCAGAACTGTATGCTGTACTCCAGGTGTGGCCTCACCAGAGATCTATGGAGTGGCAGGATGACTTGCTTTTTTCTGCTGGTGATCTTCCTGCCTATGCAGCCCAATATGCCATTCACCTGTAGTGCCGCTTTCTCACACTGTTTGGACAGCTTTAGGTCATCTGTTTTAACAATTCTCTGATCCCTTTCCTGTTTGGAAGATTACAGTTGTACTCCTCCCAGGTAGTAGTCCTCTCCTGGGTTGGCCCTTCCTAGGTGCATGACCCTGCATTTTTTTGCATTAAACTTTAATTATCATGTTTCTGACCATTTTTTAAGAGCCTTAAGGTCAGTCTTCATCTTTTCTACCCCACCTGGAGTGTCTACCCTATTGCTTATTTTTGTGTCATCTGCAAATAAGCTCACCTTCCCCTCTAGTCCCTCAGTTATGTCACTAATAAAAAGATTGAATAAGATTGGACCGAGTACTGATCCTTGTGGCACTCCACTATCTACTCCTCTTTCTTCTGAAAGTGAGCCATTTACAAGTACCCTCTGTGTCCTTCCAGTGAGACAGTTGCTTACTCATTTCATTACTTGCTGTCCTACTCCCATTCTGTCCAGTTTGTTGAATAGCCTTCTGTGTGGGACCGAGTTGAAGGCTTTGCTGAAAGCCAGGTATACTATGTCTATTGCTCCTCCCTGGTCTATTATTTTAGTAACCTAGTTAAAGAAGTTTATCAAATTGGTTTGGCATGACCTTCCTGTTGTAAAGCCATGCTGTTTTGTCTCTAATTTGTTGTTTTCTCCTAGAAAGGATATAATCCTCTCCTTGAGCAGGGTTTCCATTATTTTGCCCACATTTGAGGTTAGGCTTACTGGTCTGTAGTTGTTTGCACTTTCCCTGCTTCTGCTTTTGTGCAGAGGAATAACTGTTGCCTTCTTCCAGTCTTGAGGGACTTCCCCAAACTTGAATGATAGGTTGAAAAGATCAGCCAGGGGCGCTGCCAGCTCATCTTTTAGTTCTCTTAGTAATCTAGGGTGAATTTCATCTGGTTCCATGGCCTTGTTTGTATTGAGTTTCTCTAGTTCCTTTAGGACCCTTTCGTTTGTAAAGGGACCCGAGTGTATTCCAACTCCTTCCTTGTTGTGTGTTGCATTGCTGGGTCTGCATCCTTCCTCCTCCTTGGTGAATACAGAGCAGAAGTAACTGTTGAGGATTTCAGCCTTGTTCTTGTCATTTTCTGTGATCTTCCCATCCACCCTTGTGAGTCTAACAGTACCTCCTGATGTCTTTCTCTTCTCTTCTCACTGACATATCTATATAATGTCTTGTCACCCTTTTTGACCTCCTTGGCTATCCTCTCCTCAGTTTCTGCCTTTGTTGTCCTGATCACTTTGTTTACTTCCTTCTGTGTCTCTTTGTATTCTTCTCTGTCCTTGTCAGATCTGGTTTGTTTGTATTTCCTGAAAGCCATTCTTTTCTCCCTGACCTTAGTGGCTACTTCTTTAGAAAACCAGAGTGATTTTCTTTTCCTTTTAGCTTTGCTCACCCTTCTTATGCAATGGTTTGCAGTATTTAGTACAGCCCTTTGTAGCTGTATCCAGTGGTCTTCAACATCTATCACCCCCATAATGTTAGCCACGTGTGAAGAAAGCTACAACAGACCGTATTGACAACATGTGGCAAGACATACTTCTCTTCCTTTGAAGAGTGTATCACTATGAGGCAGTGGCTTGGACCTGTATCTTGTGCTTCAGACTGGAGGCTATAGGCTGGGGGGGGGGTGAGCATTAGGGTTGACAACCCCAAGGAAGATCCCCCTACTGATTCAGTAAAACTCCAGAGACCCAAAAATCTATTATTTTTTCCTTTTGCTGCTTGAGGGGTTGGATGGTGGTTAGGGTTGGAAACCCTAATGCCTCATTTCCCTACTTTTGTGGCATTAAGTTACTCGAACTGGTGCATTAAGAACATTTTTTCAAGTAATTTTCCTTCTTTTTAACATAGAAACATAGAATTTGACAGCAGATAAGGACCGATTGGCCCACCCAGTCTGCCCATTTCCCTACCTAATGGATAAGCTGCAGATCCTAGTTAACCAGCAACCTACTTCTTTCTACCCCCAACCCCTAGAATTGCCTTATGACTGTCCCATGCATGCTTGAATTCAACCACTGTTTTTGACTCCACAACCTCCCAAGGCCTCTCAAGGAAGGCCGTTTGAGATAGTGGAATCATATCCTCATTTATGTAAATCCCTTTGGGATGTGCATGAACAGATTCAGACACCAATGGCCATCTGGGCCATGTGCTGAGGGAACACTCTGTCCACCTATCGAAGTGCAGGGTCCCACTGACCCTGCCCTTTTGTGCAGTGTTGGATATCAAAAGTTACCAAACTTATGGACATGCATAGAAAAATGTCAACGTACCTTCATAACTGTGTTGTTTGACCCCAGATTTTCAAATTGCCTTGTTGTGAACCCACCTCATGAACCTGGTATGTAAAAAGTTTCAATCTCTTTCAAAACATCATTCCATGGTACAGGAACAAAAACCCATTTCAGCCAGGTTTTGAAAAATGACAATTGTTATACTCATGAGGTGATGTGAAAAAATGGCAATGTTTACTAAAGTTACATGCATGTGTTGCAAAATTTCAGCATACAGTGGTACAGTAGTTCTCTTAAAGTTGACTACCTTGAGGTACCTCGAGGTACCACTGAGGCACCCAAATTACAATTTGCATTGACCGTAGTGTGATTCTGCCTCAGTATACCCAGGTATACCTCAGTACTGATCAATTTTTGTATGACTAACACTGTATGCTCATAATGTTGTTGTTTTGTAATGTTTGTTCCCAAAATTTAAACATAGACTTCTTATGACCCTACCTCATTAACAAGGGTGGAGAAAATTTTCAAAACCCACCCAAAAAGTGATTTTGCACATCAATAATATAATTCCGTGCCACAGGTCCGAGAGCACATTTTGATCAGGATTTGAAAAATGATAGTTGTCATGTTCATGAGGTGATGTGAAAAAATGGCTATGTTTAAAATTTGGGGTCAAAATATTTAAAACTGTCAAAATTATGAGCATGCATTGCAAAATCTCAATGTATGCAATAACTTTGCCATTTTAAAATTTTTCACCCAAAATTTTAAACACAGCTTTCTTATAATACCACCTTGTAAACAAAGACAGAGACATTTTTTAAGTCCCACCTGAAAGTTGATTTCATCAAGCAACTGCAAAACCACCTTTAGGACCTGATATGCATAATTCCACTGCCATTGGTAATGAAGTGGGTCCCAAAAAGGCCATATTGACAATTTTGGGTAAAAAAATGAAAACTGACAAAGTTATGCATCAAAGTTCAAAACCCCGTTGAAATACATTGAACCATACTTACCTTTGTTTCTCATATTGCAGTCAATGTTTCCAGCAGCAAGATGTGTCTTCAATCAGAGAGTGGATCTACACCATGGAACATGTTCAGGTGAGTGAGAATGTGTGTGGGGTGGGCTGTGGGCTGCTGGGTGCTGAGTGGGAAGTCGGGTGGAAGGGTCATGTCATCAAGGGACCATTTTCTTTTTTACAGGAATAAAAAACCAAAAACAGTGAGGGACAATTTTCTTTTTTACAGGGGACTTATCCAACATTGGGGATTGGGCACCCCAATGTTAGGTGAAAGTTCAGTGACATCATGGGTGGGCACCACCTATGAAATGGGAACCAGGACAGGCAATCTGGGGGGGACACCCCAATCGGCATACATAAGGGAAGGCTAGCTGGAGGGGAGGGGGGAGAAAGAAGTGAGAGAAAGAAGCGGTACAGGGAGTGGCACCCTAGTCCACTTAATAAATAAGAAAAGGTATAACTAGGTAGATAGATAGATAGATATACAGATAGATAGACTGACAGACAGACAGACAGACAGACAGATGGATAGCGAGCTAGATAGCTAGAAAGATAGATTTGTTTCACAGATCCCATACCCCATTAGACCCAAACAGAAGAAAAAAGATAAGAGTCTTTCACTTTCCCAATTCCCATTGTACAGCATTGAAATTTCTGGGCATGCTCTGTGCATGCGATACGTTATCTCCCGTCCATTAAATCCAGCCCAACTCTGTAGTGGCAAAACCTGATTTTTCAAATGTATATATCTTAAAAAATACAAATCTCCCAAATATCAAACCCACTAGGAAATCCTTCCAAACCAATGACCACAACCATACAAAATTTCACTATTTAAAACTCTGTAGTTTTTTTCTCTAAACAAGAGCAAAAAATTCAGAAAAAAACACAGTTCAAATGAATGGAAAAATATGTTTTTTTTTTTCACAGTTTAATATCTAAAAATATGAAACTGATTTACATGAAACATTCAGGGATTGTAGTTTCTGCCATTTACAACAAATCCTGAAAGTGTCATGTAAATCTGTAAATCCATCTTTCTGCAATCAGCAAACAAAAAATCAGGTTATATACTGTAGAAGTCACCAGCCATTCTAACTGTAGGGGTACTACCACACTCGTATTTTGTAAGTTTAATTTCTTTTAAGGCATGGATGTATTATTCAGTGTTCTTTTTTACCCTATATGAGTGGGTTCAAATTATGTTGCAAAACTCATCCCAAAGACATTGGGCCAGATTCACAAAACAAAATGGGACTAAGTCCCACTCCACAACTGGCATTTACATCCACTGCAGCTGCAGAAGGATGTTATGTCTGGTTCTACTGGCCATAACATATTTCAATAGCTGTGAGTATTTGTATGGAAACACCACCTGCAAGCTACTGTGAATTATGGAGCTGGTCATAAACTGGCTCCACCTTTGTGAATACTGCAGCTGTGAGAAAAACTGTGGCTTCACAAGTGGCAACCCATTTGCATTAGGTTTTTTCCCACAGCTGTGACACTTGCTATAGACTGTGTTATAGATGGAACATAATTAGATTGGGAATTACTTAAACTTTAGAATCTTTTTTGAGTTTCTCTCAAAGACTTAATTCTTCCTAAATAGGATATGATTGATTGATTTTACTGTTGTTTTTTTTAATCATTAATTTAAGATGGGAGTTATTATCCAATGATACTGTATGTCTTTGCAGTGAGATGTTCTGTATTAAGCTTCATTCTCAGGTTCTAGTGATAAGCTGAGGTCAAATGTGATTTATTTTTCTCTTTTCAGTTTTGTTACCCTGTCTATAAGATGCTAAGTTCACCTTGGCCACCACCTAATACATTTAATGAAGTGATATTTTAATTTATTTTAATGATCTGCATCTGTACAACTTATTTATATCCCACAAATCTTTTTGGACTTACTATGTGGTTTACTGTATTTTGTCCTTTATGTTACTAGGTTAAAAAAGACATGAGAAGACCGAGGCCCATCGAGGATGTCTCCCACTGTGTGAGGGTAAATTACAAGTTGCCGTTGTCCTCAGTTCAGGTGTCTGTCTAGTCTAGTCTTAAAGACATTAAATGTTTCTGCTTCAACTATGTACTGTGGAAGAGAATTCCACAGTTCGGCTGCTCTAATAGGGAAAAAGTTATCCCTTTTTTGTGCTATGGCTCTTGGAACGAGCAGTTGTAAATTATTAGGTCTGAGACTTACAGTTCTTTTGGAGAACTTTAGTCCACACTGTTCAGTTAGTGTTTTATTAGTTTTGTATAATTGTAAATATCTCCCCTTCTCCTTCTTTCCTCTAGTGTAACAAATCCTGTTTTCATTAGCCTTTCATTATATGGTAGTGTTTTAACCCTTGGAATCAGTTTTGTTGCTCTATGTTGAACTTGTTGTATTAAATTAATATATTATTTTAAGTATGGATTCCAAAAAGGTGAACAGAAATCCAATTGTGGTCTAATGTAAGTTCGGTATAGTGGAATGATGTACTGAGCACTTTTATTGATAAACGTGCGTTTGATAGAGTTGAGTATCATGTTACTCATTTGGACAACTTTTTTACAGTGGTTGTTAGGGGACAGAGAGTTATCTGTAATGATACCTAGGTCCCTTTCTTAGGTAACATTTCTTAGTGCTAGGTTATTAAGATAATAGGTGCAGGCAGAATTATTAGGACCCATACGTATAACCACACATTTATTTGTATTAAAAGGCATTTTATTTGTATTAGCCCAAGCCTCTATTTGCTTTAGGTCCCTGGCTAAGGACTGTTGTTTATGTACTGTGTCTACTTCCCCTTCCAGGTTTGTGTCGTCGACAAATTTGATGATGAGATTTTGAATATTATTGTTAATGTCACTAATATAGGCATTAAAAAGTATAGGTCCCAGGATGGTGCCCTGGGGGATACCAGTAGTAACATGTCCTATGGCGGATAGGCTACTTCCTATATGAACCATGCTGTGTTCTTCCTATCAGCCAGTTACTAAACCATAGGATTAGTTGATGACTAACCCCCAGATTATTTAGTTTTGTAATCAGCCCATTATGGGGGACTTTGTTGAATACTTTACAAAAGTTGAGTAGAATTACATCTACTGGTGTATCTTTATCTAGACTGGTTCCCACATTGTCATAAAAAGTTTGCAGATTTGTGGTACGAGTCCTGGGGTAAATCCATGTTGATGACTAGCATTGTAATCAAGTAGCTGTAGCTCTTCTGCAAGTTTTCTTTTTATTAACTGTTCCATGATCTTCCCTAGAGTAGAGGTAAGACTAATTGGTCTATAGTTAGCTGTATTTTCTCTTTATCCTCTTTTTTTTTTTTTTTTTATTTATTGAGGAGTTGGAAAAGTACCTTTGAGTCAGAGACTCCTATACAAAGGTTCCGCATCACAAAAATCAGATACAAAACAGAGACTTATATATTTATTTATTAAAGTTTGGTAACCGGGTATGCCCACTGAGCCCCGAAGGTCCCTTTTTCAGGGGTGACCCGGGATAACAATACAAGTTATAAGAATGAACAAGGACATAGGGAACATTTGAGGCATTGTGAGTTACATCATGAGGTGGTTACAGTAAAGAAAAATAGTGGATACAGGCATGGATACAGGCATGGTAAAAGAAAAGCAGTGGATACAGGCATGGCTTACAGGCATGGTAAAAGAAAAGCAGTGGATGCAAGCATGGGTACAGGCATGGTTATCATCATGACATGTAAGCAATTGGTAGTACTTTGCATATAGTTTATTCAGGGGTTACATGTGGCCTCTGGCAAGCAGACTGTATAAGGCAGGTAGTAGGAAGGTTAAGCTAGGAGATGGGAGTTGGAGAGGAGGGGAGTACCTTAGGAGCTTTAAGTGCCCTGACAGTGGCATGCGCTTGAGGTCAGCAGATGGGACTTAAGCCTGGTGTGGAAGTTCATGAGTGAGGAAGAGGCCTGGACCTAGGGAGGGAGCTTGTTCCATTGGCAGGCTGCTTGGGAGGAAAAGGATCTTCCACCAGTGTTTGTCCTTACCCTAGGGACTTCTAATAGCGTTCTATTTGAGGTCCTTAGGTTCCTTGGGTTGTGCTTGAGGGTTATGGTCCCGGAAATGCTTGGTGGAGTGTGGGGTTTGAAAAGCTTGTAGGCCTGGACAAGCAAGGAGTGTTGGAGGCGGGTGACCAATGTGGGCCATCGAAGATTGGCCAAAGTGTCACAGTGATGACGTCTCGGGTGGTCTAAGGTTGCGAAATGAGCTATTTTATTATATAGTGTTTGCATCCTGGTAATCTCTTGTTTAGCTATGCCCTGTATAATAGGGGCCGCAAAGGTCAGGTTGGGTAGAAGGACGCTGGTAGCTATGGAGAGCCTGGCTTCAGGGAAGAGTTGGTCCCTGAGTCGGTACAGGGTGCCAAGTTTCCGATGTAGGGTCCTGGTGACCTGGTCCACGTGTTCCTTGTATGTGATATTCTGATCCAATGTGAGGCCTAAGTATTTAAGGGAGGGGACTACGTTAATGGCTTTACCAGAGAGTGAGGTTAAGGAGAGGGATGAGGACCTGTCAAATCCCAGGGATCTTGGCCCGAATAGCATTGCCTTGGTCTAGTCGGCATTTAGTACCATTCTGTTCTTACATAGCCAAGTCTCTAGTGAAGTGAGATCCTTTTGGAGTAGAGGGCCTAGGGCAACCACGTCACGCAGGGGTCAGAAGATGACAGTATCATCAGTGTACTGCACAACCGAGCTCTCCCCGCAGTGGGTACGCAGGTCATTGGTAAACAAGGAAAACAGGAGGGGGCCTAGAATTGAGCCCTGAGGTACACCCTGGTTTATGTGTAGTGGGTCAGACATGGTCCCTTTCCATGAGACCGTCTGTGCCCTGCCTGATAAGTAGCTCCCAAACCACTTCAGGGCACGATTGTCTAGGCCTATATTTTGCAGCTTCTGTAGCAGCAAGTTGTGGTCGACGAGGTCAAACGCCTTGGATAAGTCTGTAAAAACTGCACCAGTGGGTATCTCTTTGTCCATTGCCCTGAGAACTTCAGATTACATGGCAATTCACCAGGACACGAAGCAAGCTGTATACATAGAGCAAGGAAAAGGCTAACAGTTAGATACTAGGATTAATAAGCACAGTTCTTAAGCAATAGGTTAAAAATACTCAGAAATAGATCTGAACCTGACAGACTTAGGCTGGAGATTCAACGAGGGTGGGAAATAAGCTAGCCAGGGGCCTTAGTCAGGGGAGGGAAGAGGATAAGTGGCAGTCACAGTTATTTGAGGACTGAAGACATTCCTTAAGCTGAGTTTTGAAGAAGCCAATTTGTTTTTTGTCAGCAAGAGAGGTGGGTAGGCTATTCATCCAAGATGAGGCTCTGTAGCTAAAGGACCTTTGGAATTGGGAGGTACGGCAGAAGGGTACTGAGAGGAGCTGCTTAACAGAGCTTCAGGTGTGCTTAAGTGTTGGGTACGAGTGGATTAGAGGTGTGAGTCCGGGGGGGGGAGGGGCGAGGCCAAGGGTAACCTAGGTATAGAGACTACGATAGAGGATTTCCAATCTGTTGGTACATGGCCAGAAGTAATGGATTTAGTAAATAAGATTGTAATGGGGGTTACTAGGCTGTTGGCTGATTGAAGTATAAGTCTAGCCTTAAGATTATCAAGTCCTGGTGAAGAGTTTTTATTAAGTTTTTAATGGCAATTAGTGTTTCTTCTCCTGAAAAAGTGATGGTGTTATTAATATTACTGTCTAAGGATTGTGGAGCCTGCTGAGGATTGAATACAGAACAAAAATATTTATTGAATTATTTTGCAATTTGTGTGTCGTCATTAACTCCAGAACCATTAATGATGATGGGCCCTATACCAGTTCTTGAGTTCTTTTTGCTATTAATGTACAAATAAAGGGCCTTATTATTGTCCTTAGTGTGGGCTATTTTGAATTCTACCCAACTTTTCTCTTTTTTGATCAGGTGTTTTAGTTTTTTTAATTCGGGCTTATATTTGGAATAGTTATTTTCATTCCTCTACTTTTTTTAGTTTAGCGTTGGCTTTCTCCTTGTTTCAAATTTGTTTTTTTACAGAGTGTGTTAACTATTGTGGGATTCTACATTTATGTATTTTTTTTTTTTTTTATTAAGGGTACAAATTTAGATTCTGCTATTTGGATGTGTTTTTTAGTATCATTTATTTATTTAGATGGGACCTTGGTTTAACATCTCATCCGAAAGGCGGCACCTCAGGAGTGCACCACCCCTCTCATGCTGCACTACAGTGTCAGTATTGGAATATTAACTTTTCTCTGCCTTATTCCTCCCATTCCCCTTGAACCCCTTCCCAGCCCGACTACTTCCTACTGGGCTTCCAATGTTGACCTCTCCTCCTCCTCCCCTGCTGATTTCCAACCCCTCTCCTATCCCCACTGTTGTCGATTTAGAGCCCCCATTCCCTTCTACCCCAATAGTGATGCCCCTCCCATCCTTCCCCTTCTCTTAACCTTCTCTCCTCCAGTCACCACCCCTTGCTTCCTTACTAGCCCCTTCTACCCTTTCGTCCTTGCTATCTCTTCTCCTACCTGTTGCCATCCCTCTCATGCTCCGCTTGTCCTCCCCCTTCAGTATGTTCCTGCTCCCCCCCTCTCTCTTCCATAACAGAGATTCGAATCTATTCCTAGTCGATACCCCTCCTACATCTCTTCCCCTATTGGTTCCCCCCTCCTACTTGTTCCCCTCCATGCCACCCCTGGTCCCTCCCTCCCCTCAGCCATCTGCTCTGTCCCCTGGTACTCCTCATGGTCTGTTCCTCCCCCATCAGGAGGCCCTCCCTCGCCTCGGGCACCCCCTCCCTTCTCCTGTCTTTTCTGTTAGTGCCTCTGAAACTGGGGTTGGTTTCACTCCCTCGTTGTTCTTCCTGCATCCCCCTTTGCCATCCCCCATCCCCCCCCAGGATGCCTACTATACTCATCTGCCCTGCCACTTAGACTCCTCCCTAATCTCCACAGTTCCTCCCTCAAACTAGCCAGTCATCTACAGATCATGCACCCCCCCCATCCTCCAAGCCCAGTCAAGGATGATGGCAGACCCACACCCTGTACAGCCCACCACCCTTCCAAAGATGCCTGCCTCACTGACATGTGGCACCTGCCCCATTTTGGCCCCCATCTTATTTTACGAGCTCTTATATCCAGATTCTGTACCCCACTACAACTGTTAGGCCCCTGTTTACTCAAATTCCTGTTCCCTTCCCACACTAGTCCCCCTACTGCCCCCTTGCTGACCGGGTTAATTCAGTCTCAAATCTCATCCATTAGATACTGTATTGCTGTAGCAATCCTAAAGCCTCCTTGTCTGTTTTTCACCCCTCAGCTACCATACTTTCTGTTCTCAGCTCTCATATAGTTTCACTTAGCCCAGTTAGAAATCCTATTGCATTCCAAGTAATTCTCAGCTCAGAGAAATAAACAGAACAAATAAATATGTATTATTACAGCAATCATAACAGTATAGCTCAGTACTTAGCTTAGTTAGAGAAATAAACAGAACTGAATCTGTATTATTACAGCAATCCTAAAAGTATCCAATCATTCCTTTTTTCCACTCCAGAGACCCTGCTGTAATATAGGACCACAGAGGAACCTGGGCGGGGGGAGCGGGCAACTCTAAAGTCCCGGCAGAGCTCCATTGAACTCGCTCACTCCCCCTCTCTCTCACTTGCTCATTCTATTTCTCCCGGTGCTGCAGGCTGCCCTTTTGTACTGGGCTCCTGCTTGCATTGGCGCCTTTGTCTGCCTACAAAAAAATCTGTAGCAGTCCTGACAGAGCTCCATTGAGCTCACTCACTCCCCCTCTCTCACTCACTAGTTCTGTTTCTCCTAGAGCTACAGGCTGCCTTTTCATACTGGGCTCCTGCCTGCATTGGAACCTTTTTCTGCCCACAAAGAAATCTGCAGCAGTCTCAACACAGCTCCGTTGAGCTCGCTCACTCCCCCTCTCTCACTCACTCATTCGGTTTCTCCCGGCGCTGCAAGCTGCCCTTTTGTACTGGGCTCCTGCCTGCATTGTTGCCTTTTTCTGCCCACAAAGAAATCCGCAGCAGTTCCGACAGAGCTCCATTGAGCTTGCTCACTCCCCCTCTCTCACTTGCTCATTCTGTTTCTCCCAGTGCTGCAGGCTGCCCTTTTATATTGGGCTCCTGCCTGTGTTGGCACCTTTATCTGCTCTCAAAGAAATCTGGAGAAGTCCCGACAGAGTTCCATTGAGCTCGCTCCCTCCCCCCCCACCTCGCTTGTTCTGTTTCTCCCGGTGCTGCAGGCTGCCCTTTTGTACTAGAGTCCTGCCTGCATTGGTGCCTTTTTCTGCCCACAAAGAAATCCGCAACAGTCCCGACAGAGCTCGATTGACCTCGCTCACTCCCCTTCTCTCACTCGCTCATTCTGTTTCTCCTGGTGCTGCAGGCTGCCCTTTTGTACTGGGCTCCTGCCTGTGCTGGCACCTCTTTTTGCCCACTAAGAAATCTGCAGCAGTTCTAACAGAGCTCAGTTGAGCTCGTTCACTCCCCCTCTCACTCGCTCGATCTTAATCTGTCCCAAACACTGATGTCCCACAGTGACCTCGCTATTCTGCACCAGAAGTGCAAAAACATATTTTGGCCAGGATGTGAAAAATGACAGCTGTACTGTTCATAAGGAGGTGTGGAAAAATGGTAGTGTTGAAAATCTGGTGTGAAAACGTTACAGATTTGCGAAGTTACAAGGGCACGTGGAAACAGTGCAATGCATGCTTGTAACACAGTCATTTTATGGACTTTCATCACCAAATTTTCAACATAAGCATTTTCGGACCTCTGATCATGACCAGTGTCACTGTCATTTTCTTAATCTGTACCGAACACTGATTTCCCACAGTGACCATGCTATTCTGCGCCGGAAGTGCGAAAACATCTTTTTGCCAGCATGTGAAAAATGACAGCTGTACTGTTCATAAGGAGGTGTGAAAAAATGCCAATGTTTGAAATCTGGCGTGAAAATATTGCAAATTCGCGAAGTTACCAGCGTGTTTAGCAACTGCGCAACACATGCTTGTAAAACAGTCATTTTTTGGATTTTTTCCACCAAATTTGCAACATAGGCTTTTTGAGAGTCCACCTCATGAACACTGGCACTGTCATTTTGTTACTCAGTCCTGAAAGGTGATTCCGCGCAGTGACCGCGAAATCACCTTTTGGGACCGAATAACGCCATGACAGTGGCTGAATTCATGAGGAGGATTCTCAATAACCCCATGTTGAAAAGTTGGTGCCAAAATTCCCAATAATGCATGAGATAGGCACCAAAGTTGGAAAAAACCTATTTATGTTATTATACAGCTTATCGGCATTTCATCAGTTCGCGGTTGGCTTTGAAGAGTGCGGACGTGTTCCCAGTCCACCAAAGATCATTGCACTGGGCTCCAGAGGTAAGTATGGGGTGAGGGGGTGTGGGAGGCAGGGTGCACAGAGGGTGGGTGTGGGTTGGGGAGGGAGCAGGACAGACCACGAGGGACCATTTTCTGTTTTACAGGGTAAAAAAATAAAAAACATCGTGGGATGCTATTTTCTTTTACAGGGCATTTGGCACACTGGGGTGGGTCCTCAGCATGCCACTCAACTGTGTTTTTTGGGGGCAGTAGCCAATGGGGATTGGGCATCCCGTCGGCACATATGAGGGGGCAAGAGCCGAGGGGATTGGGCACCCCTCGGCAGAAAACAAAGGGTTTTTGGGGGGACATTATGCCAATGGGGAGTGGGCTCCCTCATCGACAAATGAAACTGGGATGGGTACTGAAGCCGATGGGGATTGGGCCCCCCCCATCAACAAACAAAGACTGTTTTCTGGGGGCACATGCTGCCGATGGGGATTGGGCACCCCCTCAGCAGTTTGGGCTGGATAATATTGTTTGTGAACATGGTGGCACTTGCCGTCGGGTTCACAAACAATATTAGACTAGGTAACATTCCGCCCTGCAATGACGGGGCACTCCCTCATTGCAGTGGAATGGCTGACACTGCAATGACGAGGCAGCCCCTGATTGCAGCAACTAAAACATTTCAAGATGGTGGCATGCTGGCTGAACTAGTGTCACCAGCAGCGTGCCAACCCATTGGGGAATACGGGCCAAGCCTCAAAAGGTGGGGGGGGGCATTGGCCACAACAGTGCCGCACCTCCACAACCTGCTTCTGCAGCAAGCTGCCACAACATGTTTCTTGCGCATGCACGCCAGAAACATAAAAAATACTATTCACAATTTTATTTCTGTGTTTCTTTGGTGACTGTGAGAAATCCCCCTCCTATTCTTACCAGCTTTCCAGGGCAAAGTCTCTTGCGTATCATGCTACAGATAATGTTGATACCTTGGCTTTATTTATTTATTTGAAACATATTTTACCAGGTAAGCAATCGGAGTCCATCTGGACTAATTTCCAGTTGCAACCTCATGGAGCAGGAACAGGGAACAGCAGATCTAATAGGCATAGTGATACAGCATAAATAAAGAAAAGTACATTCACAAATAATAGGCACAGTTTCCAATGAAATAAGCAGCAAAGGACTCGGGTATGGCAAGGTGGGAGCCCACAGCATAGTATACAGTATATACACAGACACATGTAAAAACCTGCTCATGGGTGTGACAGGGTGAACATTCTGCCAGATTAATGCTGCAAAAGTTTCAATTTCTGTATTCCATGATTAACAAACATTCCATCTATTGAGTGTGTGGAACACACAGAGGATTGTGAATGAGCAATCATACACAACAAGGCTGTTTACCGATTGAGAGATTTCTGTGGTAACAGGAGATCTCAGGAGTGCAGCTCGAGCGGTCTCATTACCATGGAAACCTCGAGAATGGAAAACAGCTTTGTATGTGTATGATTGCCCATACACAATCTTTTAAAGTGTATGGGCAACCACTATTTTGCTCCTCTATTTGAAAAACATCCCCATATAACTTAAAAAATGACTTATAGTGACGCGGTTCCTTCCAGTGCTGTTTACTTCCTGGCCAGCTGTCACCACCACGGCATACTTTATCATGTATTCATGAGGACATTCTATGTTATTGTGCTGCACTACTGATGTACAGTAGGTAGTGCACCACAACAACACTGTGACGCAGTCAGTGCAGGACAACAAGCGCATTCCACTAACAAATTTGTATTGGTAATCACGTTCCATCATATACTATAAATGATTGATACATAAGGAGGGATTACTTTTTACTGGTAATTTTAACAAAAGAAAATACCAATTTTTAATAAAAAAAAAGCTGTGTTTTTAATTTTTAAACTGGTTCTCAGTTTACCCATTTCACAAGGGCAGTAAGACACTCCAGATCATTGGATAGCTGGGGTTAATGCACTTTCAGGCACTAAAGGCACTTGGCTCAACAAGCACTCTCTGCCTCACTACGTTCCTGGCGTGCATTAATCTCAGATAACCAATGCTTGTTGTGTCTTATTGCTTACATCAACACTCAGTTTAATCTTTCAAACAGTTTAACATGAATGTTTAAACATAATTTGTAACAATAAACACTTTAATTATGATGGCAGAACATTCCAGCTGCAAAGGGGTATCAATTTAAAAGGACCAATATTTTTGATTTGTTCCTGTATTTGGCACTGTATAATTTACTGTAGACAGTCTGCTGTGGCATATATACAGTTGGTCACTAACTATTTTTTAACTGAATAATCTAATTTTATGGCCTCTTATCCATCCTCCAGTTTGCCCTTGTCAAATCCAGTTTCTGTGGCAGGCTGAGCAGTGATACCTAAAACACCAGTAAGTTCAGTGTTTGTGCTTCCTGAGTGATGTTTCTGGTGCCATTCCTACTATTTCCTGAACATCACGTATTGAATGTGGCTCCACTTCTGGCTACAAAGCATTTGATGTCTGTCAAGATGGTCGCTTAATGTCCGCACTATTGGAACTGTTCAGACTGTGACTACACCAATGAGGTTATTGACTCACTATTGTACTACACACCAATGAAATGGAGCTCTTCTGAGGTAATGGAACATTAGAGTCCCAAAAGTGCTTAGAGGACAGTGGCAGCAAAAAGACATAGGGCAGCACCCATCCTCTGGCCATAAATAGCTCACAATGTTCCTGTACTTCTACCCTAGTCTCAGGGGATTTGCTAAAGAGCTTAACTGTCTGTAAAAACAGCAGGCAGCCAGAGAAGTAAGAGAAAAAGCTGATAGTTGACTCATAGATACACAGGAGATAGCCACTCTATGCAGCAGCACAGCATCCAGTTTTAGCCCAGCTGGAAAAAAACAGATTTAAGGAGTACTGTTAAGCAATTCTGAATTATTTTACAGATGTAATTGTAGTCCATTTAGATGGTAATTGATAGTATAGTTTAATTTATACTTCAGTCTATTGGTTTCAGACTTTTAATGCATTTATTGTTTGTGGCCCATGGCACATGAATGCTTTTTATTTATTTATTTTTGTTATACAATTTATTAACCCAGGATAACCCAGCTGAATCCCATTTTCAGTGGAGTCCTGCTTCTGCCCCGTTCCACAGCTGGGTGGAATGGAGATCTAAGCGGTTAAGTAACTTTCCCAAGGTCGCATACTGTACTGACCTGCTGACTGTAACATTGTCTGTTTTTCTTTCTTTATTTTTTATTTTACTTTTTAATATTTTACTTGTCTGTTTATTCACCCACTCACAGGTTGCATCCAGCTCCTTCCTCAGTTACTGCTCCATCTCTGCTCTTTGTCAGCCTCACAGTGCTGAGGGACCAACCCTGGCTCAGGACTACCAACATCACCACATCCCATGGGCAGTGCCCTTCCATGGTGGGCCCTGAGATGAATATTGTACTTCACAGTAGTTTGAGACATTGCAGGGAGGGGTTGGGACAGACGTTAAGTAGACGCATGGGGAAGGCCGGCACTGGAGGTATGGAGGAAGCTGGTATTTTCATTTACTACCCAGGAGTGATATGTTTTCCTTTTGTTGCCCCACCCTCCCTCTATTGAATTCAACATACAGGGGCCAATCATGGTGCCCATACCCTCTGCTGCCTACTAGATGCACTGAAGCACCAGCTCAACATACTCTCTCCTTCACAGAGTCAGTAGACACTGCCTTTGCAGTCTCCTCTTGTCCAATAGAGTGTGTGGGGTCATGCAACAAATCTGAGTCACCCACATAGGAGCAATAAACACTCCACTGGTACTACTGGGCCAGGCTAGCACATGTATTTTTTATATATTACTTTAAATTCATTTCCCATGATGTAACTTATTTATTTCAAATGTTTTACCGATAATGATGTATGTGTTGTTATCATCTCATTGCCAGATGTGTCCTGTGTGAAGGGAAGCAGGAAGTAAACTGTACACAGAGCAATACATGAACAATATGTAGGTGAAAAACAATATTAACATATACCAAAATTAAATAATTAAGAGTAATCAAAACAGCATCAATGACAAATAAAATTCTCCATAATAAACATATTAGGTAGGAGGACACCAAGCTGCTTCACACTGTTACACGAAGGAGGAGTGTATCAAGCAGTGTAACTAGAAGGTACTTTTATGTATTACTAAAGGTATGCCACCATTACCTCAACTTGTGTGATACTGTAGTTCCCCTTCCAGAATATGTTGTTCAGCTTGTATGCTGTGCTATTTCTCCTGCTGCTGCTGCTTCCCCCCCAAGGAGCCCAGAGTCTCAAGGTGGCAGAGGAGTTTGTCAAGAGGACAGCAGGGAGCTCTGCAGAGAGCCATCCACAGGAGAAGAAGCCCAGCAGCAGTGTGTTAAAGCACCTGCAGGAAATTTCTTCCCATCATGTCCTCACAAGAAACTTTAGTGGCTGCCTCTGAAAAACTCCAGTTCATCAAAATGTTCTAAATCAGTTACTCAAGGGGAGTTTTTGATCATATTACATTTTATTTTAACACGTATCACCAAGATCACTCTTTAAAAACTGGGGTCTGGATTCACAAAGCTTTCAGAAGGTGTAGCACCTTCCCTAAGTCCCCAAAACTGCCTCAGCTACGGACAAAAAGGGGAGATTGCTCTAAGTGCTATTCACAAAAACCTCCACAGCTGTGGAAAAAAACCACTATGGACTGTGGAAAAAAGTGCAGCTGTCGAAGTCCCTGAGGAAGAAAAGGTGTGAGATAAGTAAGGCACAGACCCTGAAAGGCTATTCTCAGCCAGGTTTTTTCTGCAGTTGCTGAAAAAAATGTTACACACAGGGGAATGAGGTGTAACTCTCCCTCAGCAAACTGCAGTAGTGCCCCAACAATTGGAATCAATTAAGGTGGAGGTGAGGCACAGGTAATAACATCCCAGATAGTTTAGCAGTGGCTGTTAGTACAGCAACAAATGCACACATTGCCATGATATGGCAACAGACAACAACCACCAGACCCAGTGCAGCCCATGACGGAGCCCTACAGGTAGTAGAGTCTGACCAGCCTGCAGCGAGTGTTACCCCTGCAGGCCACAAGAATACCCCTGGGACAACCAGCAGTGACAGTCAGCCACTGTGGTACCATGGTATCGCTGGTACCTGTGGTGCTGCAGTGGTCCCAGTTAAGGGACTGGTTGCAGGTCTCTTTGTGTGTGCTGTCAGCTTCATATTATGGCAGCAGTGTTAAAGTCTGCTGCTTCAGCTACATGGATGTACTATTGCTGTGCCTCTTCAGCTATTTCCACAGCTGCGGATTCACAGCAAGTGCAGGATTCCCGCAGGTGTGGGACCTTTTGTGGATTTCCCTCAGCTGCGGGATTTTCTTTAGGAATATCTTGCAACTGCGTTTCTGCAATGCTGCAAGTCTTTTGCTGCAGCTGATGGATTTTTGCTGTTCTTTGAAAATCTTGCCCTGGATATTTCATTAAATATTACTTTATTTTTTCTTTTGACTTCTTGTTCTGTTTAATCACTTTATCGTACTTATAATTCCTTTTAATTGTGTTTTTTTCTTTTTAAAAAACTCACTAGATTGATTGCATTTGTTTTTCACACCGCAGCTCTATAAAAGTGAGGTCAGGTGAACCTACTTGCACTACAAAGGGCATGCGTGGTGTTTTCAACTCACTTTTGCTTTGAGACTTCACTCATTGGTTAAACTCTACTCAGTACAGGATTTGAGGAGTGCACTAGCATTTTAGTTTTATTTGAAATAACCGAGGGGTAAGCCTTTTTCAGTGCTTCAAGGACAATTGTTTCTGTGTCAAACCACCTGTGATTTTTTTGATCATTTTTGGTATTTTTGCATTTGCTCTACCTCTTTCAGAAAACTCTCCCAGTAATTTTCTTACTACCAACTTGGATTTTTGTTTCTCCGTACCATAGTTGTTACACTGTGTAACTTTTCTACCCAATATAGTTCTATTAGTCAGGACAGTGTACATTGACCTCTCTAAGACCTTTGACACTGTCTCCCACCCACTCCTACTAAATGCCCTCAACCACACAGGTTTCTCTGCTGGCCCCCACTCCTGGTGTGCGAGCTACCTATCGGTCCACTCCCAGTGTGTCAAAAACAATGGGGTGCTCTCAGAAACCCATCACATCCACTCAGGGGTTCCCCAGGGCTCTATCCTGGGCCCACTACTCTTTACCTGTACCTAAACGCCCTGCCTAGCACCTGCTCTGGCAAAATTCTACTATATGCTGATGACACCGTGATTTATGCAGCTCACAAAAATCTCATCTCCCTCCAAGACTCCCTCCAGCACTCTTTCAATGATGCTGAGAATTGGTTTAAGAAGAGCAGACTAGTAATTAACCTCAAAAAAACTAAGGCAATGCTCTTTGCCCGCCCCCAGAACAAAGCCAGCAAAAGTCCCCTCCAAATCTTCCTGAGCACTTGTCAACCACTCGAACAAGTTTACTTCTACACATACCTTCGAATCACATTTGACTCGGCCCTCACCTTTCATGCCCTCATTACTGTCCTTGCTTCCACCGCAAATGCGTGCCTTGGCATCCTCTATCAGGACAAGGACTGCCTCCCACCTGATGCCCTCAGGCTTGCCATCATGTCCACAGTAATGTCCCTTATTGATTACGGCTTCCCAGTATATGGTGCTGCTGACTCCACTGCCCTCAGCAAGATTAGACTCATGCTAAATAAGGCTTGCAGGCTACTGACCAGTGTCCCCAGATTCACCCACACCTGTCAACTCTATGACATGGCCAAACTCTTAAACCTTGATGAATGCATCCACTACCAAGCTGGCCTGCTAACCAAGAAGTTCCTACTTGGGCTCTCCCCCCTGGGGTGTCTGCCTCCATCCAATTGACACACCCCAGGACCACCACCCGAACTTTGGACAAGGTCACTCTACTAGTGCCCAGAACTAGGACTTCCCAGACTCAGAGGACTTTCAACTACAGAGCCCCTACCTGGTTCAACTCACTCCCCGCAGCCATTTCCAACACCACCAAAATTGCCCCCCTCAAAGCTGCCTTACGAGACGTGCTGTTCAACACTCGCTGCTGCACCTGTCACTATAAGATACTTTGCTGTTCTTCTGGTACTATTGACATGGCCCACTGGGCTGAACACCCACCCACCCCAATCCCCCAGGCCCTTTCTCCTGTGTCAGTACCTGCTGGTACTATTTGAAATGTTTATTTAACTACACGTGTTCAAGCAATTGTATGTAATACTATGTATCTCTGTTCACGCAACCGATGTAAAACTATGTTGATTCTGTATGTCTGTATTCTGTAAACATGTAAAAATCTGTTATTCTGTCTTGACTGTACTCTGTAAATTATGTTAACCATGTGTGTTCTCTCTGTGATGAGGTACCTTTGTAAACGAGCCGCTGGCTCAAAGGTTGTAAATCCGATTATACAATAAATAAATACAAAATAAAATTATTTTTTTTGAGATTCTGTAAGATTTTAAAATTCTGCACCTCATAGTTATCATAGCATTTTGAAAGTCCTAGCAGCTGATTTCCTTCCTTGTCCCTGCTTTAGCTATGTCTGTGTGGCTGCTGGATGTAGACAGCAATCACACTCCCCCCTCCATCTACTGAGAAATGCTTAGCAGGGTCCAATATTATCTTACTAATAGAGGGGGAAAACAGACAAAATTAAACCAAATATTCCTTAAATCTCCCAGTTAAAAATAACACTTTTAAGCAGACTTTATCCTCTACAGTATACTCTTAACCCTTTCACTGCCAGGGGTATTTTACACTCCTGTGCCAGTCAATGTTTGTTATTTTTGCACAATATTATATTAAATTAAAATATCACTATGTTCCCTGTAAGGAAAAGTGGGGAAAGGATGGATGTTTTTTACTGACAGACTCTGACCTTTTTATAGGTAGTAATGTTTTGTTGATATCATGTCATGTGACCATGAAACACTGCCTGAAATGTAAACAAAATGCTATTTCTACTCAAAAAAAGTTGCAGAAAAGATCCCAGAAAACATATTATTTAACTGAGAACCATGGAAAGCTATATGTTGCTGAACTTCTCAATGTCTATACTATATACGTACCAAAAATCTTTTATAGGCAGAAACATATTACTCTATTTAATTTCTACTTGAAATTACTTAAATTCTAAATTAATACATGGCATTGCTTCTCTTGCTTGTAGAAACCCAGAACTTCATGTTATTTTAGGAAAAGTATATATTTCTGAAACTACACAAAATACTGTTTTTAAAGATAGGTAACATAGCCCACTATCCAACTATATAAGACCCATTATTTTTGTTTATATTTCTTGCAACTATGAAAAATAGTAGAAATTTGCATAATTTTCACGTTCTAACAAACCACATACTAATGTATCATAAGAGGCAGGTACATAAATATCCCATTTTTTTTATTCTACAGAGAGCACTGGTTACAACAGTACCACATTTATGTGACTTTACCACAGAGGTCTAGCAGAAATAAACCCTAAACACATAGGTTGCTAAGTTGTATTTTAAAGTGTAAAAATCTGAGTCCGTAACAGTGAATGCCCAGCATTGCTTCTCTGGCCTGTAGACTTTCAGGACACTATGGTGTCATATGAAAAGTATATATTTTCTGAAATGGCACAAAATACTGGTTTTAAAAATGGATAACACTACTCACTGCCCAAGTGTTTGCTACCCATATTCCTCTTCTATATTTGGTACAAATGTGAACAATAATGGAAATTTGCGTAGTGTTCCCAGTTTAGCAAACAAAATGTCTATGCAACATGGGCTGCATGTACACAAACACCACATTTGTGGACTCTTCTGAGAGTACTGGTTACAACTATATCACATTTATGTTCCTGTATCACAAACGTTTGTTTGAAATAGGCTTGAAACCTATAGGATGCTAATTATATTTTAGACAGGAAAATTTCAGCCCACAATGGAAAATCCACAGCACTGATTCTCTGGCCTGTAGACATTCAGGACACCATGGTACCATAGAAAAAGAATATATTTTCTGAAATTGCACAAGATACTGTTTTTAAAAATGTATAATATTGCCCGCTATCCAAATGTTTTATACCCATAATCCTCCTTTATATTTGGTAGAACTATGCAAAATGATGGAAATTCACATCGTTTTCACAATTTAATAAACCAAATATCTATGTAACATAGGATGGAGGTACACAAACACCACATTTGTGGATTCTGTTGACAGCACTGGTTACAATGATGCCATATGTATGTACCTTTACCACAAAGGTTTGGTTGAAATAGGCTTGAAACCTATAGAATGCTACAAATACTATATTTTAAAGAGGAAAATTTAGGTCCACAGTGGAAAATCCACAACATTGATTCTCTGTCCTGTAGACATTCAGGACACTATGGTACCATAGGAAAAGTATGTATTTTCTGAAACTGCACAAAATAATGTTTTTAGAAATGTATGACATTGCCTGCTATCCAAATGTTTGCTACCCATAATCCTCCTTTACATTCAGTAGAACTATGCAAAATGATGGAAATTTGCATAGTTTTTACAATTTAGCAGACCAAATGTCTATGTAACATAGAATGGAGATACACAAACATTACATTTGTGGATTCTGCTGAGAGTATCAGTTACAATGATGCCACATGTATGTACCTTTACCACAAAGGTTTGGTTGAAATAGATTCAAAACCAATAGGGTGCTAAGTAAGTAGAACATTTTGCTCCACAATGGAAAATCCACAGCAATGATTCTCTGACCTCTAGACATTCAGGACACCATGGTACCATAAGAAAAGTATATATTTTCTGAAACTGTACAAAATACTGTTTTTAAAAATGTATGACATTGCCTGCCATCCAAATGTTTGCTACCCATAATCCTCCTTTACATTCAGTAGAATTATGCAGAATGATGGAAATTTGCATAGTTTTTACAATTTAGCAAACCACATGTCCATGTAACTAGAATGGAGGTACACAAATATTACATTTGTGAATTCTGCTGACAGAATCAGTTACAATGATGTCACATTTATGTACCTTTACCACAGACATTTTAGTTGAAATAGGCTCAAAACCTATAGGGTGCTACGTGTATTTTAAAGCGGAAAATTTAGGCCCACAATGGAAAATCCACAGCATTGATCTCTGGACTGTAGACATTCAGGACACCATAGTACCATAGGATATATTTTCTGAAACTGCACAAAAATACTTGTTTTAATCATGGGCAAGACTGCCCATTACCAAAGTATGTGCTATCTATAATCCTCCTCTATATTTGGTAAGAATACGAAAAATAATTACATTTTATACAATTCTCACATTTTAGCAACCAGATATCTAAGTTAAGTAGGATGCAGGTACATGAAAACATTTTTTTTCATTCTCGAGACAGCATTGCTTACAGTGGTACCAAATTTATGTTCTTTTACTAGAGAGTCTGGCAGAAATAAGCCCAAAACACATAGGTTACTAAATGTATTTCAAACCCCTTGTATGTACAGTGACAGCAGGTTTGGAGCATTTTGTGCCAAGGGTCCTTTGTTGGAGGAACAAGTTTGTGGTACCAACACAGTTAGTACTCCCCCAAAGAAGCCCGACATGGTATGAGTTTGTACTTGAAAAATGAGACAGCCAGGTAATTAGGTAGAAATAGGCCAAAATATTGCATTTTATTCAGTATTTTTTGCTGTGGAGCTTAATTCAATGAAGGATTATGGATAACAAACATATGAGGAGGAGACTTTCTCAGACATTTGTAAAAACTTTATTTTGTAATCTTTAAAGCAATATATATTGTTCCCTGCATTGAAGTTTTCTGGAGGTGGGAAATTCAGGCAGGGAGGGACTGCATGACAGTTTTCTACAAAGGCATATTGTAATAGGCAGGTGTGGACAGAACGCCATGGTAAGACTGCATGTATTTCATACCTGCATTACCATAATACTCCGGCAGAATCAGAAATAAGGTGAGTTTGCCCATGCAGTGTAAAATAAAATTATATACCATAGCCAAAGGTCCCTTGAATAAAGAGCTAACACTATAGCCTAGAGATTAATGTAATTAGCTGTGATTGAGCTTGGTACAGCCTTGGGTTTGATTTCCACCACCTCCACCTATGAATGACCCTGATCAAGTCATTTAACTTCCCCAGTGTTGCCAGGTTGCCCTTACAAACAGGCATTGTGCTTAGTGGGCCTTATCTGGTTACCCAAAGAAAACAAAGGTTTGTGGGTGCTGAGATAAGAAAGTAACCTTTCCCAAAATGTTTTTAACCTAGTGAATGCTTTGGCCTTCTCATCCTATCCAGGATGAATTTTTGTACCTATCAATTAGTCATTCCAGTAAATGAACTTGATGTGGTGTTTCTCAAAACAGTCCTCCAGGCACAGCCCTGGCTCTGTGGGACACTGTTGACAGTAAAATCTTGAGTCTGTCCTGAAGCCTTTTTTTGTAGCAGACTCTACATCTCCTCTGGGGTCTAGTCTTCCTTTCAGTAGGTGGCAGGGTTCTGCAGAAATGTCTTTCAGTCAGTTTGGCTACACCATCATTTCTTTCTATTTCTGGTATTTGTGTTGAAAACATTTTAAAAAAGATGATCAATAATAGGCCTTAATTTAAAAAGCCTATCATTCTCTGGATGGTGCCTTGGCAAAGCCTGAGTGTTGCTATTGTAGTGCATATCTTAGCAGGAACTGAAATCGGTTCCTGCTCATTATAGTTGGAAATAGAGGGGTAGTTCAACTTTAACTTTCAACTTTATTGGTTAACAAATTGAAATAAGTTATCTCTTTTCCAATTGTATCCAACAATCAACATAACAGGGATAAAATACAATACTTACATACATCTACAAACATCATAAACTGCCATATTAAAAAAATACAGTAATCAATCACAGGATATCAATGCAATACAACAACACACTTTATCCATTGCAATTACAATGCTTATTATATAAGCTAGCCAAAGATGATCTAAAATGTTCAAGAGGCAACAATACAGACACATTTAGTTGTTTGGATATTCGATCCCTGTTCTGGGAGCTGAAATTGATAAAGTTCTGTTCTCAAAACTAGTTTTGCATCTCAGAACATATAAAGAGGTTCAAGATGAAGATCTTGAACAATAACGTTGCACTGGTTTGGTTTTTATTAAGTTCAGCAAAAATTCTGGGAGGGACTACATTATGAATTTATAAACAAATAAGTGCCAATGAATTTCCCTCCTGTCAGATAATGAAGAAAGGCCTCACAGCAATAGGCTCTGTAAGGCAGGTTAATTATGAATCTTAAAGCACTATTATATAAGACATCCAGTGAACTCAGTTGTGATTTCCTTGCATTTTTGTAAACAATATCTCCGTAATCCAATACTGATAAAAACATAGAAGTGACCAATAATTTCCTGACTTTTAGATTGAATAAAGTTTTATTCCTGTAATAAATCCCAATAACCTCTTCAACTTATTAGAAATGTTGATTATGTGCAAATCAAAAGCCAAGTGTTTATTGAGTAGTACCCCTAGATATTTATAAGATTCCACATCACCTAGGGAACTCCAGACAATGCACTGATTTTTTTACTTGTTATCTCTTTTGTGTTGGTCCTCTAAAATAACATCCACTGAGTTTTTTGTTCATTTAAAAGGAGTCTTCATTCTATAAGTTCCCTCGATATATTCAAAAAATCCTGCTGCAGAATTTCCATTGCTGTGTTTGTGTCATCTTTTTTAGTATATAATATTGCATTGTCAGTGTAAAAATACATAAAAGTGTCAGGTGAACAGTGATTGGGAAGATCGTTCATGTAAAGTAAGAATAAAAGGAGACCCAGTGCTGGCCCCTGGGGTACCCCATTCTCAAAATAATTGTAGCTGAACAAGCACCTCCCACTCTGACACATTGTAACCTCCCGTTTAAATATGAATGAAACCAATTTAAAGCAGCGACACCCAAACCAGCTACCTTCAAGTGATTATGTAAGATTATATGAAGGACAGTGTCGAATACCTTTGACAGATCTAGGAATATAGAAGGTACTCCCTGATTCCTGTCGAAGGCATTCAGCACATCATCAACCACTCTTGCTATTGTATATGTTGTATTATGCCCTTTCCTAAACCCTGATTGTAAGTGAGTTATTATATTTAGTAAAATACTTTGTCAATTGTTGATATACAAGTCTTTCAAAAATGTTTTGTACCAATTAAAAGAATTGAGATTGGTCTATAAGAACTCGGATCTGATAAGTCCTCACCTTTAAATATCAGTATGACAAATACTGTATTCCAATCGGTTGGTAATTCTGAGCTATCCAAAGAGAGATTAAAAATATATGCTAAATGAGGTGACAGTATTTCAGTGGCTAATTTAAAAAAAATAGGAGAGATATCATCACATCCTGGACCCTTTTTAGTATCTAGTCTCTGTAATTGGTTCCTTACATCTTCGTTTGTTATAGGGTAAAAGGAAAACACAGGTCTATCTAAATTATATGTAAAATCAGTATCCAACGCTGGTGAAGTAAGTCCAGGATACAATCTTTCAAATATACCCCCTACTGAGGTAAAAAAGGAGTTGACTGTTGCAACTTTATCATTATCTAAAGTCAGTACCCTTCCCTCAGATTAAAAAAAATACAGGTAAAGAGGGTGGGGCCCAATTCCTGTTTCAGTGAATCAGTTCCCTTCCACATTGCTCTAGAGTTACCTTCCGATGCCAAAAATATCTGTCATAGTAGGTTTTCTTTGCTTTCCTAATCTCTTTTGTGCATTTGTTACGAATAACTCCAAAGGTTAATTTATCTTCTATAGTTTTTGTCTTTCTTGCTACGTGCCATCGACTCACTTTTTCCCTTATTAAATTCTTCAACTCCCTAGTAATCCAGCGTACTTTATTCTTTCTTACACTCTTCCATTTTAATGCAGCATGTTTTTCAATTATTCTTAGTACAGAAGTTTTAAGTAAAGAAGTTTTCGAAAAGGACCATGCTGAATGTGCATCTGGGCAAGTATATGATAAATTCCAGTGAATTTATTATATACTTGCCCAGATGCAAGTACATAATAAGTAGAATGAGCAGGGTGGGTGGACCAGTACATGCTGGTGGCGGGCTTTTTCACAATCCCCATTAACAATGTCAAACTCCAGAACCTTTTCATTTCCTCTAAGTTTGTGGGAGTCCATTGGCAAGCCCTTGCATGTAGTTTTAGCTATTCCCCATATTGAGCCAAAAACTGATCTGCATATATCTGGGTCCCGACTACTTGAAAGAACTCCTGGTGCCTTACACCCCTCTGAGACAGCTCCGCTTGGCTGACGAGGGGTTGCTGGAGATTCCGAGGGTAAATTTGAAGTCATCTGGTGCCCGTGTGTTTGGATTTGCTGTACCTACTCTCTGGAATTCTCTGCCTCATCAGCTCCGGGAGTGTAGGACGGTGGGGAGCTTTAAGCAGGCACTAAAGACGTTTTTATGGGAAAAGGTGTTTCCTTCTTTGTTCTGATTTTATATTGCAGTACTGGAATATATGTTCATATTTGATTTTATTGAATGTATTGAATATGTTTTATGTTTGTTCTTGATGTACAGCACCTTGAAATTTTGAAAGGTGCTCAATTGAATAAATTTTATTATTATTATTATATAAATTTGAGCCACTATGCGAGACAGTATTTCATCATTAAAAATAACTGAAAATATTCTATGGGGGTAAATTCCTTTGTGTCAACATGGACACCTGCATTACCAGTAAATGATGGAACACATGGTTTTTCCATATTTGGGGGATTCCATTGGTAAGCTGGAGTATAACCACTGTTGTGTTTGCTGTGGCCTGTAGCTAGCACTGGGACAGTAGTCTCGGAGTGAGGCATTAACAAGGGAGTACATTCATTTGAGAAAGTGGCACTGCAGATGAGTAAGGACTCATACTTTAGAAAGGTGTCAGGCTCAGAGAGTGCCTCATGTTCAATCTAAGTGTCTCCCTCAGGTAAGATGCAAGACTTGGGCAGAGTGTCGGGCTCAGGCAATGTGTCAGGCACAGGCTATGTGTCAGGTTTGGCCAAAGTGTCAGGCTTGGGCAGGGCATTGGCTCAGGTGGGGAGTCATACACAGGCAGAGAGTCATGCCCAAGCAGGGTATCTGGTTTGGGCAGCATTTCAGGCTCAGGTAGTGTGTGAGTGTCAGGCAACTGCTTGCACTTTAGTTTATGCTTTTTTGTTGAGGTTCTTGCATATGCTAGGGCTCTAATTCAGGCTGAGGCAGATGTTTGTGCTTTTTTTTGTGCTTTTTGCACTTACCTTCACCCTATTTTACAGGCACCATATCTTGAATAAATGGAAGCTCCCAGGGGGCCTGCTGATCAGGTAGCATTTGAGGCTCAAGCACTGTCTCAAGCAGGAGCCAGTGCCCATGATTTTGTTTTTTTATGAGTACCATGAATTGCCTGCACAAAAGCTTCTTGTGCAGGGAGAATCTTGGGCTCTGGCAATTCCTTGGGTATTTTTTCTGCTTTTTGTGCTTGACCCAAGTTGTAGATGTAGGCTCAGAAAGTAATTATTTTTCAGGTTCAGGCAATGTCTTTGCTTGGAACAGTTACTTATGCTTGTGTTTTTGATGACTTCCTTCAGCCCGCATTACTGCATCCATTTCAAGCATAGAGCCTTCTTGCTCAAGTAGGGTCATAGATTCAGGCAAGTGCTTTTGCTTACACTTATGCTTCATGTGACTTTCCTCAGCCTGCGTTGTAACCTCCTGCTCTGTCAAAGGCACACATGGGGCCTCTTTCTGGGGAAATATCTCAGGCTCCGGTACCTGCACAAGCTCAGGCAGATCCCCATGCTTCTTCTGCTTTTAATGATTGGATGCTTGCTTGGGGTGTGATTTCTGCTTTTTCTTTTTAGGCTTGGGTTGGTGCTCGCTAGTGGGCACACCTTGAGTCCACGTAGGGACTTAGACTTGGCCTTAGGGCTGTATGGACCACCCTCATCGGCATCATTCAATATTGTATCATCAGTGGGGGTACTGCTTGGACAGTAGTCACTCCTAGATTCTGGATCAATAAAAACATCCAACTCAGACTCAAAGCTGACGATATATTTTAACACCTCCTCTGCAGTGTATTTAAGTGGCATGATTAGCAGCCAGTATGTCTTAATGGTAGAGATACTCTCTCTCCTCTCCCTCTCCTGGATTGTAAAGCACTTTTGGGATAGTGCAATTAAAAGGCACTAAATGTTTTGCCTAACACTTGAAGCACACAGGTGAGAACCTAGAAGTCTAGGTTTGAATTCCACTGTGGACTCTTACACGCAGTGTTTTTTTTATTTTTTTTATTTTATTTAAACAGCAGTTTGGAAAACCTTTGAGCCATAGACTCATTTACAAAGGTACCTTGTCACAGTAAGACAAACCAAAATACACAGTATAGCAGTACAACACATAGGTATAACAGTAAATTAAGACATAAATACAAACAAGCTGGTACAGGTAGGATGGATGCAAACAATACCAGAGTTATGTTGTCCTTAGCAGCTTAGTAATAAGCTTTGTCATAAGTATTGAGTACGGCTTTGACTAGCGGCAGTTACAGCATCGGGTGTTAATAAGGTGGTTACGTAAGGAAGTTTTGAAGCACGATATAGTTGGAGCTTCGGAGATGGAGGGGGGCAGTGTGTTGAACCAGGAGGGGGGCCCTAAAGCTGAAGGCTCTTTGGCCGTGAGAGGTCCTAGCTCTAGGGATAACAAGAGAGGTTTTCCCAGAGGTCCGAGTATGAACTAGTGGGACAGAGCGGCGTATGGTGGTGGTCAATCCTGGTGGGGAAAGCCCAAGGAGGGTCTTTTTTGTAAGGGTACAGGTAAGATATTTGAGGTGCTTGTCGAGATCAAGTACCAGCACTTTAGCATACAGTAGACAGGTGTGTGTCATCCTAGGTGCTCCAGTGTGGCAGGGTGTAATTGCTGTATACTATCTGGATTTTTTTCTGATTTTAATTTCAATTTTTTGCTAACAAGGACAGCACCTAGAGCTCTATGTTTGTATCCCACTATGGACACTTACAGCGTTACTGTATACTAACTCACAAATTCTTTTATGCTATTTTTATGGGGTTATTTTGTACCTAGAAAGGACAGCAAAAGAAGAGTGATCTCAGAGTGACTGTGGTGCGTAAGGCCCCAAACAGCACAATATTTGTAAAAAAAAAAAAAAAAGGTTGCACTCACCACCAGAAGCAGAAAACTATATATAACTGTATCCCACTATGGACACTTACAGTGTTGCTGTACACTAACTCAGAAATAATTTTATGCAATTTTTTTTGGTAACTAGAAGAGATACTATAGCCTTAGATTTGTATCTCACTATAGACACAGTGACACAATGTCACTTTATACTAAATATCAAGTTCTTTAAATTTTTTTTTTTTATTATTCTTTGGTAACTGGATAAGACCCACTGGACACAAAGCCTGTTTACAGGGGTGATCCCGGAGCACTGGAAATGCGTATAATTGAAAGTAAGTTAAGGCAAATAAAAGGCAATTTATAAAACAAAAACTATTTTCAACACATCACAAAACAACAGTTAGAAAACTAACAAGAGTCCTAAAATAACAGTTGTCTGCAAAAAAGTAAAAAATGAAATAAAAATAAAAACACATTAAATGGCCAAAATACAAGGCAATGGTTGATAAAAAGGAGCAAAGAATGTTATCTTTTTTGTAATACTAGATAAGTCTGCCTAATACCCCAAACAGCTTTAGAAACACAATACATCTGTTACAGGACACTACAGGTCATTGGTTTGCTACTTTACAGCAAGTTTTAAATAACTTTTAACAGCAACTGTAGCAACCTCCATCTGCCCTGCTACACTGTCTCTTATAGTTTTGCAGCCCAAGAGAAAGTAAAAGCAGACAAACCCAGACAGACCATGTGTTTGCATGCTTCTGCAAACATGTGATATCTGCTGCATTCCAGACCCCCAGGATCTTAAGACTAGGGGCTCCTCTCATGATCCCAGGGGTCAGAGCTAGTAAATACACAGAGGATCCAGTGCACTGGAGAGATTTATGGTCAGATGTACAAAGTATGTCTTTATGGCCACGTGCAACTGTTCCCTGTGATGTACACAGTACGGCACAGGGCACTAAAGGAGTAATATTGCTTTAGACATTTGCATTTGAAGCTCCATCTTAATTGAGATTTGAAAAGTTAATAATTTAAGCTGCAGATATATATTATAATTAAAGCCTTATATTTAAAAATTTGAAGTCTAATACTGTCTGGCGTCTTCCTTTAAGTGTGTCCTATCTACTTATCTAGCAACTTCTGTGGGCTTTCAAAACACCACTATAGCACAACACAGTGAACAAGCTCCCTCTAAAAACAAGCTCCTGTAAAATCTTCCTACATCAAACATTGGACCCATGGCTTAGAAGTTAACTGTCTTCTGGAACTCCATCTCCATCTCCATCAAGGCTTCATCACGGCTTTAAAGACAGGGAGGAAGAGAAAGTGATCTTCAATTCATCAATTTCCCATTTACACAATTGAAAGAAAAGAGCAAGAGAGATTTTCCCGATTCTATGGACCTGTCTCTGGTACTTTTCAAACTGGTACTGTTTAAACATCTGATGCCAAAATTAATACACACTTAATTTAGCCTTATTTTGGATTGTCTTGAATTGACCTAACACCACCAGTTTTTGGACTCACTTGTTTGTTTCTGGTGGCAATTTTACTCTGATTCTGCCCAAGCATTGTATTCTTATTTTAATATTTCTTAAAGGTGTACCTACTACCAGTGCACATTATTCTATTATTGGCTAACTTATAGCTTACATTAAATGAGATAGGTTTTTATTAAACAGTTATTGTGTATAACATTGACTTTTACTAAACTTGTATTAATTTAAGACTTTACATTGTAGTGATGGTCAACATTCGTTCACAAATGAGGACTGGTAATAATTGCTCCCTATTATGTGAAGAACAATTTTCTACACAAATAAATACATGTAAAGACCCACAGAAATATAAAACATGAAGGCAGACCAAGATTCCAGACCACTTTACTAACTCCCTGAATAGTGACAGAACTTCTGCACCAGTTGGTAGTCAGAAAAATTATTTGTCACCTTACATAGAGAATCTAGATCCAAAAGGAAAATTAAAAGATATTTCATTTGTTTCAAATAAAATAAAGTGGTGTCCCCCAGGATGAAACCCACTTTTAAAGCACTCTGCAGTATGCTGCAACAGACCTACTGAATAAAGCAATGTAATTTCAATGGCAATTAATCCCTTTTGTCATGCAACAAACTATAGCATTCACTTCAACCTGGCAGTGTCACATTTTCCTGAATGACAAAAGGGACTAATTGCCATTGAAATGACATTGCTTTATTCAATAGGTCTGCTGCAGCATTCTGCAGAGTGCTGCAAAATGCGGCAGAATTGGGTTTCATCCTGGGGGATGTCACTGTAGATCTAGAGAGTGAATCAAGGAGCTCTGTTCTCTCAGATGGCACAGGAAAAGAGAAAGATGAGGGGGATAGTATATTAATGGACCTAGGCACTAGTGTAAATTTTGATTTAAATTGGAATACCAATTTAGAAACATACACTGCTGGTTATGTTTCAGAGCAGCATAAACATGTATACAGTACATTTCTAAAGGGAAATTAGATGAGGTGTTGCAGGGGGATCCATACTAATTCCTGACTGTCAAATTCCTGACATGGATTTGCCTGACTCCACAATCCTGACTGGGTTGCAATCCTGACTTTTGTCTGCCTGTCAGTTATTTGCCCAACATGTACATTACCAAATTTCGTAATGGCGTATATTGCTGTTTGTTTTGGGAGTGCAAAATGCTCACACTCAAGGCCCCTAAATGCTTCTGTACTAAGCAGTGCCGAAATGTTTCATAAAGTACTTTTCCACTTGCCTTCTGTTTTTTTTTTGCAACACTTGCAATATGATAAGGACTCTGTTACTTTCTGTCACTAAGCATGCTCTAAAGATGTCCTGTGGTCTCCAATTGATGCGTATCTGTGCTCCCTGAGAATGTGCTCTTGCAAACCAATCCTAACTTTAGAAGGATTTATTTTGTTCTGGCATCAATTGTGCTTCAGTGCTAATGAACTGTGTCTTCTGGTGTTCAGTTACAACTTGATTAAGGTGTAATCAATTTCAGGCTGCACTGTACAGCATAATGCATTCAAAAGTAAGCACAATAATGGTTATAAAATCCATGTACTGTTCATGTTAAACTTTCTCTAGTTCCAGCAGAAATGTGGTTGCTTTTGATATACAATAATATATAGAATCTCAGGGGAATTAACTAATTGCAAATCAGACTGCTAAGCCAAGTCATGGCCACTGCTGTCTCCATGTGAATTCTGATGCTGGGGAACTGCAGGGTGGGGAGGGACATGGCATTTTACAACCATGAAATGGAAGGGCAAGATTGGAATCTGCTGCAGCAGGAGGTGGGTGTGACTGAAAAATGACAAGACATGGTTTGGTGTTACTTGGGAACAGAAGGGCATGGGAGGGATCCACAGTCGTGCAGTTCCCTCAGCACTCAGCCCGACACAACCCGACATGGCAAATGTCGGGATTTCAAGTTACAGGTTTTTAAAACTTTTGGCATTGTGGTTTTCTTGATTTTGGTGTTGGACAATAGTGCAATGGGATTTAGTGTGTCAGAAAATCATACCTAACCCATTGCAGGACCTCCAAGTAAGCTCTGATGGCTAGAAGAACATAGAGGGTAAAAGAACAAATGTTACTAAATTACATAACAACTCTAAATCAAGTTGTTGGGCAAATCTTAATGGTAGGAACACTGCATCAAATCTCCACAGTTATGGTTCTATAGTATTAAGTGATGATATAGTTAAAAGTTTAAAAGATCCCTACTATTTGAACATTTTAATAATGGAACACATAATTGTGACAGGGTTGAATAGGACCCTGTCCCAGTTGTTATGGAGAGTTTGAATGCAAGGATCTGTTCTGTTCTTTTCTTTCCTGTCTCTTGCCTGTCTGGTTGCACAACCAAATTTTCCTGTGAGACCTATGGTTTGATCACCCCAACAGTCTTGCAATTCTCTGCCTCTCGCTGTCTCTCAGTCTTCCCTTGCAGTTTCTGTCTTTTTCCTCCCTTGCATATCTGCTGGCATAAAAATATATGCGAATCATGTGGAAATGTAACTGATATTGGGATCCCTTTGTTTAGAAATTGGTGGTGGCAGCCTGGTCTGGTGGGATTTCTGGGGTTTAAAATGCAGCGACTGTATAGACATGGCAGCGTCTAACAGCGGCAGCTTGTGGCAGTGAAGTGCAGCCAAGTGCTGGGAGTCCGTGGGAGGTAGTGGGGTGTGGGTGTAGTTATTATTTGAAAGTGTAATAATTCAAGGTTAAGTGTAGGGGGCTAATATGAAGAGTCTGTACCCTCTGGGTCTGTATGTTAATGGGGGGGTTGATGTGCAGTGATAGTTTGATACTAATTAAAGGGACTGAATGGGAAGGGGAACAGCTTGTATCGGGGGATTATGCCATGTCTAATGTAATGGTGTCATTTGTTAATAGAATTGAACCCTTGCATGTAATGTTCCATAACAGAGTTGAAATCAGAATTTGTGGATACTGGGGATGGCATTGTTCTATGCACCATACTAGGTTTTTCTTACAAAAGATTGGTCATTTATTTGAAACTTGCCTTGCTGTTGCTTAGAGCAGATGATATTGAGGAAAACCCTGGACCCCAGCATTTAATAGTGTGCCAGACTCCTTTAATAGTTTCCAAACTTCTCCTCTTGCAAATTGACAAGGTCTTAAAATGCTTCATTTCAATATGTGGAGTCTGATTCCTAAAACTGATGAAATTGAACAGCTATTTAATTATCATAAACCTGATGTTGTTGATCTTTCAGAGACATGGTTAAAACCCTTTGTCCCTGATAGTGCATGTGGCATTTCTGGATTTAAACTAGCTCTTGCTGATTGAAAAATAAAAAAAAGGGGGAGGGTGTCTTGGTTTATTTCAAAGATTATTTACAAGTTAACATTCTTGGGTCAAGCTGTACTGAGGAATGTCCCACTGATTGGTTGTTGTTACAGTTTGGTAGGATGAGATATTAGTGCCGGTGATTGGGCACCTACAATAACGGTGACCTAATCCCCGGCACATGTTTGCAGGGCTACGAAAGGGTAGGGCGGTTGGATGGGAGGTCAGAAAATATAGCGACGGGATGTCACTATACATATGCGTGTGGGGGGGAATGAGCACACACAGCAAGGGGCAGGAGGGTATGTGAGAGGGTGGTGCCATGGTGGGCTGCTGAGTCAACCCCGTGGTGTGGTGGGTGGATTGGCGGTGTTGGTGGGCAGGGTACTGAGTTCAGGTCTGAGAGCTGGTGCGTTTTTGTTGTGCCCAGCCCGAACCTTTTTTTTAAACATTTTTCACCCCCCTGACATGCACTCCCCTGGAGTTGAGAATCTTTAAGTAGGGGAGTGCGGGATGGTGGTGGTGCAGGGTTGCAGCCCCCCACATAAAACATTAAAAAACAAAGTACCCGGTGCCGTTTTGCTCTGCACCGGGGTGTCAGAGTGCTGAAATAAATTGTCAGCACACTGAATTCACGATAATGGCGATTGCCTTTAGGCTTTCACCGTTATCACATAAACCCTGACAATTTACTCTGGGAGGGAAGAAACATATCATAGTAGGCTGTTTATATAATCCCCCTCAATGTGGACAAGAAGGTTTGCAAAACAGTCTTGAGGTGCTTGTTCCTTATATGCAGAGCTATGATATGGTTATTTTGGGGGACATGAATTTGAATTGGCTTTCGAGGGAAAGATTGGGGTTGGAATCTTTTTTGCAATCACTTGGGTTAGTCCAGTGCATCAACGAGCCTACACATTTAAATTCTATTACTTTAAACCACTCAGTATTTGATTGGATCTTAACAAACAGTATGAGAAGGATGGCTAAGGTTGGTGTTCTGGCTGACTCCATGAGCGACCACATGGTAACATTCTGTGTAATGAATTTCAAGTACCCCAGACTTCCTCCTTGTCTAATTCAAACTTGGACATTTAGAAATGTTAATTTTGATGAGTTATATTTTCATTTATCTTTAATGGATTGGTCTTTTTTGGAGTGCATTGCTGATGTTGATTTGGTATTGGATTATTTTTGTAAGCAACTGTCGCGGGGTTGGGATAGACAGGATAACACAACTAGGCAGAGTCAGGATTTAGTGCATAAAAAACACCCTGAGGCATTCATCAATTTATTCCATCTTCTGCAATCAGAAGGATATATGTACAGAAACTAAGAAAATCACAAAAGTTAAAACTCAGTTGAGAATAACAAAGAAATAAACTTAGAAATGGGAGCCACTGCTTTGCCTCAGCAGGGTTGCATGGCTTTTCCTTCACAGCCCAGACAAACACTCCTGGTGTGAGCTCACACCACTTGGAGGTCTTTCTCCTACCTCTGTCAGTACAAGACTGACTCCTCTCCCTTTCCCCTAGTGGTGAACCCTGTTTATACCATAGGGATTACATCAGCTTTTTTGGGAAGAATTCCCATTTGCTGGGGTGTTACACAATGGGGAGTTTCCATATTTTGCCATGCTTTATCATGTAGGGGCTTTTTATTTGGGTCTTTTTGTCCAAATACGCTATTTTTCTTCAGGCAGCCTCAGTCACATCTCTGGGGCTGCAGAAACTCATAAGGATTGAGTATGTTTTGAGTAGTAACATATTCAAATTTTTTTTTATAAATCCTTATTTCCTTTGTCAGGTTTAGGCTCAACTAGATCTATGTTGCCTAGTGTTAGACTATCAAATGATATCTGTTTGAATGTAGTTAAGCAAAGCTTAAAATTGGAACATGTGCATCCTTAGTTGCAGCCCCATTATACTGGAATGCATTACCTATTTGTATTCATCAGGCTCCCTCCCCTGGTAATTTTAAGATGAAGATGAAAAAAATACCTACTTCAGATTTCTGTATGTAATTGTTATTTGTAGAATACATGTTATGTTTAATGAATGTTTTGTGTTTTTGTATTTGTTGTTCTTTATGTCCAGGTCAGACCCGAAAGAGACCTTTGGTCCAGTGTCCTAACCCAATGAACAAAGAATAAATGAAAAATGAAATGAAATACAGTGTTACTGTTGAAATGCATATATTTATAGTTTGAGATGATTGAAAAAAACCTATTGGGAACTCAAGGGGTTATCCTGAGAGCAGTTTTTAAGCCCTTTTTCTGAAACTGTGGAGAAGAGGCCTCAGTTCTGTGACATTATGTTCTTTCTGCACCTGCCTAAAATTTACAAGAACATTTTAGAAAAAACAGGATGCTTGTTAAGGAGGGGGGTTGCAAGGACTTATAAGAGAGCTATAATTTCTTACAAGACAGAGAGAGACACAGACACACAGAGATTGAAGGAAAACTCAGATGGATCTTCTCTGTTTATTCTGCCTTTGTAAATAGTTATTCTGAACAATTTTATTATTTTATGTTGCTGCTAATACTAATAAACACTTTTTGCAAATTCTACAGCTGCTCCTGGCTTTTCCTATGCTTTCTGACCTGTGGCTTGATGACAGATGGTTTCAGCCTAAGTAGGATTTACGCTGTGCATACTCTAAGCCAAGTTTTGTGCGTGGGTACTGGACCTAGTATCAGGAAAGCTTACAGAAAGGCATGGATTCTGCAGCAGCAAGTCCAGGACTGGTTACCAGGAGAATGGCAGCCAAACTAGCAGAGACAGAAGTCCAAGCTGAGGTTATACAGCCAGCACAAGTTATGGAAAAACAACAGGCGGTGACAGAACCTGAAAACCTGACTGCCTTTTTCAAATGGTGGGTTATACAACAAAAAGAGATGGAAAAACAGAGGATAGAAGAGAAGCAGCTGATGACAGAAAAGATGCAGTGACAGGAGCAGCGATGGCTGGATGCCTTGCAAGCTATCAAAGGCAGAGGATCTGGCACAGATCCAGATGAGCAACAAAACACAAGCAACTTAAAAGCTATTAAACTTACAAAGTTGTGTCCCTTGGATGATATCATATGAACATACAAACCTATGAACATGCCAGCAGAAACAGACCACCCAGTCTATCTAAGTCTGCTCGACTCTGCAGCCAGCACCCCTAGTTTGCAGCTGCCCCACCCCCTCTTCTTTGTCATCCCACTGCTGCCACCTACCTCTCCCACCCTCACTCTCCCCTGTTCCCAGTCCCATGCCCTTTTAAAGCTATTCACAGATTTACATGATACCATCCATTCTGGTAGTGTATTCCAGTCTGCTACCACCTTCTCCGTGAAATAGTGTCTGCTCATTTCCCTCCTAAATCTTCCCCCCTCTATTCTTAGCCCATGCCCCATGTGTCCCTTGCCTTCCTTAGCTTAAAGACCCCATCTGCTCCATCCTTATTGATTCCCCTTAGACATTTGAATGTCTCTATCATGTCCCCCCATCCCTTCTATCCTCCAGGGTGTACATATTCAGGTCTCCCAGGCTGCTTTCATAGTCTCTCCCCTCCATTCCACATGTCATCTTTGTTGCCCTCCTCTGCACCCCCTCTAGTAGCCTGATATCATGCTTCAGGTATGGCCTCCAAAACTGCACACAATACTCCAAGTGTGGCCTTACCAGCGACCTGTAGAGGGGCAAGATCACCTCTCCTCACCTGGACAAAAACTCCCTTGCTATGCACCCCATCATTTTGTTTGCTTTTGCAGTCACTCTCCTGCACTGGGCATTGTTGTTCATGGTCCCTGTTACCATTCCCTCTAGGTCCTTTTCCTCCTCAGTGATTCCCATCTTGACCCCCCAGCCAGTATTCTCTCCTTGGGTTCTTCACCCTGAAGTGCATAACCTTAAACTTCTTTGCATTGAACCCCAGCTGCCACCTCTCTGACCACTCCTCTAGCTTGCTTAGGTCCACTTGCAGCTGCTTCCATCCCTCCCCTCCATCCACCGTGCTCCCATTTTGGTACTGTCTGCAAACACACTTACCTGCTAACCACCCCATGTGCAATGCCCAATATGAAGAGCCCAAATAATACTGGTCCCAGCACAGAGCCCTGTGGCACCTTCTGGTCACTGGCTTCAGAGTTGAGAGCTCCCCTCCTACCACCACCAGTCGCAGCCTCCATCTCATCCAGCTTGTAATCCAGTTCTTCATTTTTGCCCGTACACCTACACCAGTTAGTTTCCCCCCAAGCCACCCATGAGGCACTAAATCAAAGGCCTTGCTGAAGACCAAGTAAAGAACATCCACTGCATGACCCTTATCCAGCTCACCTGTCACCCAGTCATAATATTGTATCAGGTCAGTTTGATAAGACTTTCCAGAAATAAACCCATGCTGCTTCACATCCTGGAGGCCGTTATCCTCCAGGTACTACACCATTCTTTCCTTTAGTATCATTTTCATGAGTTTGCACACTATGGAGGTGAGACTTACCCAACGATAATTACCCGGTTCTTCCCTTGGTCCACTCTTGTGTAATGGCACTATATGTGCCATCCTCCAGTCCAGTGGCACACATTCAGACTTCAGTGAGATGCTGTGCAGATCTGCCAGTGGCTTTGCCAACACCACTGCCATCTCCCTCAGCACCCTGGGGTGGATACCATCCAGCCCTAGTGCCTTGTCTAGCCTATGTCCTGTGAAGCTTTGACAGAACATGTAAAAGAATTAGAGTAGCGTTCTGAAGCAAACAGTAAGGGTTTGTTTTGAAAGAAGCCCTTGAATGGTAAAAAAGTAAAATCAGGAAAATGAAACCACAAATATAAAGGGAAGTCTTTATTAAAATTACAACCAGGATTGATCTATCCTCATTCAGAAGGAAATTTCTATGGTACAAAGGGAAGCCAAGCTATTGAAACAGATATTAAAAGGCACCACCTGATGAAGTCTACATGGTGTAGGTGAAACGTTGAGTGATGGTCCTCAAAGAAATATGAATAAAGTTTATTTTGGAGAAGCATTACAGTACTGTCTGCCATTATTTTATTGCATCCTGAAATTACTCTTTTGTGTAGAGACTTTTTTCCTACCCCTCAGTGCCCTCAGTCCCTCTAGGATTCTTCCTCCCTCAATTCCTCCATCTGTCACCTCCTCTCCCCTGTCCCCACCCTCCCAGTCCATGGTGGTAGTGGTCCCCCCTTTTCTTCCATGAACACTGAGAAAAAGTATTCACACCTGTTCCTCCCCTTTCCATCCACTCCCCACCTTTTTTTATCCTCACTATTGCCTCCTTGCACTTCCTTTTCTCCCTGATGTATCTGAAAAAGTCTTTCTACCTCCTCTTGATTCCCTGCACTAATCTCAGCTCCCTCTGGGCCTTGGCTTCTCTCACTTTTCTGGCCACTTCCCTAGACCATCTTGTATACTCTTCATTGTCCCCTTCCTTCCTTGAGGCATACCTGACAACTTTTGAAAGCCTGCCAATGGCCAAAGCAGCAATGGACAATTAGACTGGTACCCTGCCTGACAGGGAAAGCCCAACTTGCCTACAGCAATATGGACACTGCCCAGTCAGAGAACTATAACCTGGTGAAAAGTGAAATCCTGAAAAGATATGACATCTCAGGAGAGACCTACAGGCAGAGATTTCGATCCCTGAAGTACAACTCAGTCGACAATCCTCGAGAAGCCTTCACCCGACCCAAAGAACTCCTGATAAAATGGCTCCAACCAGAGGGAAAAACAGCCAAACAGATCATCAACACATTTGCCATGGAGTAATTCAGTAACATCCTGTCTACAGATGTGCAGCCTTGGATAAATTAACACCAACCAGAAAGTGGGGAAAAGGCTGTTTCTTTGGCTGAAGACTACCAAATGGCCAGACAGATGCCATAGCAGTGAGATAACAGCCAAAGACACTCTTTTTCCCATTTAAACTCCAAGTCTGATAAGAACTGTAGTGGGGGTAACAAATCTGTGCCCTAAGATGTTATTTGCTATAACTGTAAGAATGGGCCAGCCGTGTCCCCTGCAGGTGTGGCTGTGGCTCCTCAAGCCACCACCCCAGCTGCCTCCACTAAGGCACTACAGAGAACCAGCAGGCCAGAGCAAGCCCATGAATGGGCCAGCCGTGTTACCCGCAGGTGTGGCTGTAGCTCCTCAAGCTGCCACCCCAGCCACCTCCACTAAGGTGCTGCAGAGAGCCAGCAAGCCAGATCGAGCCCCTGAATGGGCCAGCTGTGTCCCACACAGACACAGCTGTGGCTCCTTAAGCTGCCACCCCAGCCACCTCCACTAAGCTGCTGCAAAGAACCAGCAAGCTGGGTAAGAAAACAGCCTGGGCAGGGGAAGCTGTGAACAGCTGCCATTGGCCGACCACTCACCGCTCCATCACCTGATTGGTTTCCGGCTTCGGCCAATGCCTACTGACAGCTTTTTGGGACAATATTAGGGAAGTCACAGGGAAGCAGTCCAAATCCTCCCCAACCCCACTGAATGTCGACAGAGCCACCACCCTTGACCCAATGGTCATTTCCAATACTTTCAATGCAGCCTTCACCGACCTCAGTGGTGTTCTCACCCCAGATTCTTTTATGGAAATTGACTCCCCCTGCTCCAAATTCCCTCTCTACCACCTCAAATCATCCACCTTTCTATTTCAAAACAGTCAAGGTGAATGATGTCCAAAAATACATAATTAAGGCTATCTCCAAGTCCAGAGCCAGTGGTGACTCACTGGATCTTAAACTCCTATCCCTCACCCTTGAAGAGGTATTGCACCCACTAACCAGAATTTTCAACTTCTCCCTCAGCCTCAGTCAGTTCCCAAGCAAATGGAAATCTGCTATTGTCACCCCAGTCCATAAAAGCGGTGACAAGTCCATACAGGGGAACTACCGACCGATCTCTCTATTACCCCATCTCCAAGGCCCTTGAGCATAATGTTGCTGACCAGCTTATAGACTACCTGGACAAATATAACATCCTGTGTACACAGCAGCAAGTTTCAGGCAAGGGAAAAAAAACATCAGCTGCGCTTTTGGAATTTACTGGAGTCTTTCACAACTCATTGGACAAAGGTCATCTAACTGGAGCAGTATTTATTGACTTGACTAAGGCATTTGATACTGTTCACCATGGCCTGCTTACTAAACAGCTGCTGAGTGCTGGGTTCTCCCAGGACTCTACTGCATGGTTTAATAGTTACCCGGAACAGCGTTCACAAAGAGTAAAAATCTCTGGAGTACTCTCTGACTCCAAACCTGTCTGCTCAGGTGTCCCTCAGGGGTCCATACAGGGCCCACTACTTTTCAACCTTTGCCTGAACTCCCTTCCACTATCCTGTCCAGAACAAATTATCCTCTATGCCAATGACACTGTGCTTCTCAACCCCCATAAGGACCCACAACCCTTGCAACACAATCTACAGCTTGGTTTCTCCACTGCTGAAAACTGATTCGCAAAACATAAACTGGTTCTAAATCACAGAAAGACCAGGTCAATGCTTTTTTGCAGCTCACAAAACAAACACAGACTATACCCACTTGACATTTATACAAGTGCTGGAAATACCCTTGAACAAGTGTCATCTTTTAAATACCTTGGAATCTCACTCGACCCTAGCTTATCCTATGAGACCCACATAGATAGTGTTGCCAGAGTTGCCAACACTCGCATTGGAATCCTCTACCAAAACAGACATCATCTTACCCTGGCAGCATTGAAGGTTGCTATACAGAGCTCTGTGGTCTCCATCATAGACTACGGCCTCATAATCTATGGCTCTGCCTCTACTACTTCCCTCAGGCACATTGTGACCTCCCTAAACAAGGCCTGTCAACTCCTTACTGGAGCCCACCAACTTACAAATACATGTGACCTCTACGCTCAAATGGGATGGCTTCAACTCGCTAACCACATTAAGTACCTTACCTGCATGATGGTGAAAAAAACTACCTTGGGCCTTACTCGACCTAGTGTCCAAGCCCTCCTGTGCCCAAACACTAATCCTCACAACACCAGAGGGTCTGAATGTCAGCTTCTACAGGTTCCCTGATGCTGCACCACTCTGAGCCAAAGATCCTTTGCACACTGTGCACCCAGCTGGATGAATGCCCTCAGCACTCACATCCCCTCCACCTCCTCACTGGGCATGTTCAAATCCAGTCTCCATCTTCATCTCACTACATCCAGTTCCTGTGACTGCCACCCCTAACTTTTCCCCTTCCCCATTGAGATCAAGCACCTCTCTCTGATGTACTTTGACAATGCCTCAAACTGATCTAGTCTCTTTTTTTGGCTGCCACTCCCCTAATCTCTCACCCTTTCCCCCTGTACCTAGATATCCAATCTAGGTTTCTGATATGATCCTCCTGAATGTGTATTATGTGTATTATTTACTGTGATGTGTACCTGTACTGTTGTAAATTGTTGTATTCTCTTGATTTAACATGTATGTACCACTCCTGACATAGAACCTTTGTAAAAGAGCCTTGGCTCAAAGGTTCTTGTAATACTAGATTTAAATAAATAATAGTAATAAAAAAAATTTGCAAACAATTGCAGTAAGAAGAGTGACACTGGAGCAGATTTGTCCTTGGCAAATTGGGGCAAGCATTTAGCAGATGTGAAGGTGGGGGATAAGATTGTAAAGGGACTGATTGATTCAGGAAGCAGACAGACCCTACTGCATGTTGAAGTGCTGGGAAACACTGTGCAAAAGGACCAGATACTGGTGTCATCTGCATCCACGGGGACACTCAATAGTATCCCACCACCCAAGTGACTCTGACCATTAAGGGTATGTCGCACCAAATGAAAGTGGGGGTAGTGCCTAAGTTACCTGTACCCATGATTATTGGAAATGACTGTCCAGGATTTACTGAGTTAATCTCAGAGGAACTGAACCCTGCAGTTTCAGCAGCAATGGTAACAAGAGCTCAGGGAAAGAAAATCTCAAATGCTGGGGGCACTTTTCCTTTCAATGACTGTGATTCGGACTTGTTTGAGCACAGCTCCAAGATCAGGAAATCCAGGAAAGAAAGATGATGCCTGGAGAAACTGTGGCAATAAATGACTGATGGACATAAGGGATTAACATATGAAAATGCTGTAACTAAACTGATCACTGATTGTGATTTTCTTTCAGAACAAGCTAACAATGTTTCTCTCCAGGGTTATTTTAAGCAGCTGGGGGTGAAACCCAAAACAGCGAGAACCAATGTTTAAAAAATATAATGGGCTACTGTACAGAGTTTGGGTTAAACCTCAGACACAGGACAAGATAGAACAATTGGTTATACCACAGAAGTATAGAAGAGAGTTGTTACAGATAGCACATGATAGTCCTATGGCTGGTCACTCAGGGAAGGATCGCACCCTTGCTAGATTGCTGTACAGATTTTACTGGCCTGGAATTCATGAAGATGTTGCTACCTATTGCAGTTCTTGTGCTGAGTGTCAGAAAGTAGCCCAGTGGTTAAAAAAAGACAAGGTGCCCCTGCTGCCCCTACCCTTGATAGATGTGCCTTTTGAGAGAATTACAATGGATATAGTTGGTTCTTTAGACAAAAGTAAAAAGGGTAATAGATTTATCCTCCTTACTCCCTACTCCTCATAAGGTCCAACCAAGACAAACCGTTGTGCTTGGGGATTCAATGATCAAACATATAGATCAGATCATATGTAATAACAACAAATAAAATTGAACATGCTCCAGCTTTAGAGGGGCAAAAATCACCGACATCACAGCCATGATACCCAATATGTTACATAATGCAGGCAGAAACCCATTAGTACTCATTTATGCTGGCACCAATGATATACTACATAAACATCTGGTAGACATTGAAAAAGACATCATTGCCTTTAGTAATCTTTTGATTAACAAGGGTTGCACTATTTGTATATCTGAAATTCTACCAGTCCCCAGAGCCACTTCATCGATTACTAACAAAATCAAATCAGTTAATGAATAGTTGCACAAATGGTGTCTTAAAGAAAATATAATGTGCATAACCCATTGGGAGAGGTATGTTGACAGACCCTCTCTTTATTGCTGGGATGGGTTTCATCTTAGTAGACATGGCAGTACCATTCTAGGTAAATCATTCCTTATGACCATCAATAATTCTTTAAACTAGAAGGGAAAGGGGAGAATGGGAGAGCTCCCAGGTCTCTGAAATTACATGCTAAATATTCACCCTCATATAAAATTCTATCTTTAAATGCACATTCACTAAATCAGACTAAACAAATGGAATTAGAAGCCATCATAATAACACACAACATCGGAATAATAGCAATAATGGAAACCTGGTGGGATTCAACCTCAGCACTGATGAAGAAAATTAGGGGCTTTAAACTCTACCACAAAGATAGGGAAGGAAGACAGGGTGGGAGAGTGTGTCTATTCATAAAAGGAGACATATACTCCCATGAAATATAATACACAACCTTAACAGAAAGTATATGGGTATCCGTTCAGTTTATGGGTCAACCTCAAATTATCCTTGTGAATTGTTACCTCCAACCCCACCTACCACACACAACTGTTGAATGATATTTCTTACTTCTCAGATAAGGGGGATACTATCATTCTGGGAGTCTGCAATCTTCCAGGTAAAAATTGACATCTTTAGCTGGTTCTACCAACCAGGAGAAATTATTTCTGTCATGTTTATCAGACCACGGACTCTCACAGTTTATTACCTCTCCCACTAGAGGCACTAACACCTTAGATCTTCTTATATCCAATATTTGTGAAAATATTACTGATACACATATTAGAGCTCCCCTTGACACCAATGGCCATTCTGCTATTATTTTCACTCTCATAACAGGACATCCTAATTTACAAAAACACACAACTTTAAAGATTACAGCAAAACAAACTTTAATAAAATCAACAAAATGCTTTTTTTCCAAATCTTGGGACAAATTATTAAACCACTTATCAGTTAATGATGCGTGGAGCTTGTTTAAAACCACAATCTACCAGACTGAATCAAAATCGGCCCCTGTAACTAAGAAAATTAACACTAAGGGGAAAATTCCAAGATGGTTCAACTCAAAAATCAATTCCTTAATTAAGCAAAAACAAAGATTATTTAAAAAACTGAAAAATAAAACATTACCAAATCAAGATTCCACCTGTTCAAAATCAAAACCATCCTACAATCACTAAAACATTCAATTAAACTAGCCAAAGCTAAACTTGAATTCAAAATTGCCCATAATAAATATTCCCATAAATCCTTGTACACATATCTCTACAGTAAAAAAGGTAACACCACGAAGTGGGACCCCTTTCCCACAATAACAAAATAGTTAATTCTGATATAGACACAGCCAATATATTCAACACTTATTTTTCATCTGTTTTGTCACTCCAAGATGCCATATCTACAAACCCCTACTGACATAATAGCACCACTAAACATTACATTACCAACACTATGATTCTCAAAGCTCTTCATACCCTAAAAAAGACATCCAGTCCAGGTCCCAATAATATTAGTCCCAGATTTCTTCTGGAAATGTCCAATGCCTTACTGTCACCTTTGAACATCATCTTTAATAAATCACTTGCAACTAGTTGGTTCCCTTTCAATTGGTTATCAGCCTCAGTGACTCCCATCTTTAAAAAAGGTAATAAAGCCAGTATTCAGAATTACCACCCTATAAGTCTTACATCCGTAGTTTGTAAAATCATGGAAAAAATCATCAAAACATTTACAGAAAAAGAAATGGACTCATTAAACCTAATTGATAGAACACAACATGGGTTTAAACCAGGGCATTCTTGCACTTCCAATGTAGTTTCCTTTTTATAATAACATAAGTCATAGTCTGAATAAAAACATTCCATCTGATGTCAAATTACTAGATTTCAGTAAGGCTTTTGATAAGGTCCCTCATGGGAAACTGGTAGCCAAACTAAAAAGTCTTTGGCTTTTCATACTGCATTACAAATTGGATTAAACAGTGGGTTGCCAATAGAACACAAAGGGTAAACATTAATGGCTCCCTGTCCAGTCAATGCCCAGTCACTAGTGGAGTACCTCAAGGTTCTGTCCTGGGGCCCACCATGTTCAGTCTATATATTAGCGATATGAAAATAAATTCTAATAACTGGTTAGTCAAATTTGCAGATGACTCTAAATTCGGGGGGTGGGGGTGGGGACGTAAACATTGATGCAGACTTACTTAATTTAATTTCTGATCTAACCAACATAGAACAATGGGCACTGCACAACAGGATGGAATTTAATGTAGATAAGTGTGTTGTCCTCCACTTTGGAATGAAAAATACAAAAAATACATACAAAATTAACAACACACCATTAAAGGCCTCTACCACTGAAAGAGACCTAGAAATACTCATCAATAACAATTTCACTACCCACAACCATTTAAAAAAAATAACTAATATGGCAAACACCCTCCTTAATCAAATCAAACCATCCTTTTCTTACTAGAACTGAGCAATGTTTAATCCCCCTTTATAGATCCCACATATGACCTCACTAAGATTACAGTTCACTCCTCTGGAATCCTTATTTGAAAGGTGACATTATCCAGTTGGAGCATGTCCAAAGGAGAGCAACAACAATGGTGTCAGGTATGCCCCATAGGACTTATTATGAAAGACTGCAGATCACTGGACTACATACCCTTCAAAGGAGATGCTGTAGGGGGGGATATCTTGTTTCTTTACAAGGTTTTACAATCTCCTCAACTTATGACAAACTGTGGACTTAGCTTCTCTAATACTTCAAGAAAACTCAGGTCTCACAACAAACAAATCGCAATAAAAAAGCCAATAATAAAAGGAAAAAATGTATAACAATCTAGGGCTCTAGACTTTGGAACTCTCTTCCACAAGATTTAATCAACATTAGTAACTTTGAAACATTCAAGAAGCATCTCGATGTTTGGTTTATAACTAACCCAAACAAAATATACTAGCTCATATTGTGTGGGGGAAAAATCTTGATGGCGTTGGCCTTCTTTTTTCCTAAATAAAAACTTAGTAAACTTAGTATGCAACTATACTACTCGATGCCCAGAAACAGTTCCAATGCAGACTGTCACAGCTTCAAAAGTGGCAGCAGAATGGGCCTACCTAAAAAAAATTAATACTGATCAAGGTAGTAATTTTGGTGCTGCATTACTTAAGGAGCTGTACAGACTACTAGATATCACTGCAATACAAACCTCCCCCAACACCCCAAGTCAGACAGTCTTGTTGAGCATTTTAACCAAACACTAGAACACATGTTAAAAAGGTTTGTAAAACGGGAAGAGAAAGATTGGGACCAATACTTGCCTTACCTACTTTTTGCTTACAGAGAAATGCCACAGGCATCAACAGGGTTTTCACCATTTGAAATGCTGTATGGTAGGCAGCCAAGAGGGCCACTGGATGTGATAAAAGAAATGTGGGAAGATAACCCCACTCAGAAACAATCTATAACACTTTATACAGTACGCGTGCCCTAAGAAAGAAGCTGGCAAAATATGTTGAAATTGCCCATAGTAATCAGGAAGAGGCCCCAAACCAGCAGAAGGTATATTATAACCATGGGGTAAAAGAAAAAAAGTTTTTGAGCCAGGTGAAAAAGTTTTGCTACTGTTACTCACAACAGAAAATAAACTGTTAATGAAGTGGCAAGGGCCTTATAGAGTATTTAGATGTACTGGCTCTGTTAACTATGAGATTGAGACCCCTGATAAGAAAAATCCTACTAAGATATACCATGATAACCTCCTCAAGAAATGGGTTGAAGAAATGTCAAAAGCTGCTTTGATAATTATACCAGAAACTGATAACGAAGATATTGACGTATCTTATGATAGACTGGAACAAACTGTAACTGCTGATGCTGTAAAGGTGAATGTTTCCTTAACCTCAGAACAAACTGCAGAAATTCATAATGTGCTAAAGACATTTAACAGTACTTTTACCATAGTACCAGGCTGAGCAAAACAGGTTGAGCATGTAATAGTGCCAAGGAATGCTCTCTCTATTAGGCAAAAGGCATACAGGTTATCAGAGTGGCTAAGAGCTGACGTGGTTAAGGAAATACAAAAAAATGAAAGAACTGGGTATCATAGAAGAGTCAAAGAGTGCTTGGTCATCTCCAATGGTAATTGTAAACAAAAAAGAAGGGGGTGTTAGAATCTGCCTTGATTTTAGGAAACTTAATCAAGTGTCAAGTGCAATGGACATGTAGGAAACCAGATATTTGGGGTATGTTTTGGAAAATGGAGAAGTCAAGCCTGAGGTTTCTAAGATAGAAGTTGTAGCCAACAGCCCTGTCCCTAAAACCAAGAAATGTGTCAGGTAATTTTTAGAGCTGGCTGGTTATTATCAGATATTTGTTCCCAACTTTGCAAAGTTAGCTACTCTCCTCACAGAACTCACAAAAAAATGGTACCCGAATAATGTAAAATGGACCCCAGAGTGTGAGGAAGCTTTTCAAGCCAGTAAGGCTACATTATGTTCAGCCACTGTTTTAAGAAGCCCAGACTCAGAGAAACCATTTTTGTTGCAAACAGATGCATCAGAGGTAGGCCTAGGTGCAATCCTGAGTCAAAATATAGATGGGACGGAACATCCCATTCTATACATAGGTAGGAAGTTGCATGACAGAGAGAAAAGGCACTCCACCATTGAAAATGAATGTTTAGCAGCAAAGTGGGCCATGGAGTCCCTTAAGTTTTATTTGATATGAACTGACTTTGTACTTATAACAGATCATAATCCTCTCTGTTGGCTTAACCAAATGGAAGATAAAAATTCCAGACTCACAAGGTGGTACCTGGTACTACAGCCATTTAAATTCAAGGTGATACACAAATCTGGTAAAGAGAATAGCAATGCTGATTTTCTGTCAAGATATGGATCAGGAATTGAGGGTTCTGAAGGCTGAAAAATAAATGTATGAGTTTAAACTTTACTGTTTGCTGCACTGTTATAGAAAAAAAAGGATACTGCACATGTGCTTAATATCTGAAAGTTAGAAGCTAATATTAGTAGAGAATTAATAGAACGTTTTGGAAACCTGTTTGATAAAACAGGTTTCCTCTTAAGAAGGGGGGTGTATTCAACAGGGTTGAATAGGACTCTGTTCCAGTTGTTATGAAGAGTTTGAATGTAAGGATCTGTTCTGTTCTATTCTTTCATTTCCTGTCTCTTGTCTTTCTGGTTGCGCAACCAAATTTTCATCTGAGACCTAGGAATTAATCACCCCAATAGTCTTGCAGTTCTTTGCCTCTCAGTCTTCCCTTGCTATTTCTGTCTTTTTCCTCCTTTGCATATCTGCTGGTATAAAAATATATGCAAATCATTATGTGGACATGTAACTGATATTGGGATCCCTTTGTTTAGAAATTATATAGTGTTACTGTTGAAATGTATATAATTATAATTTGAGATGATTGCAAAAAGCTATTGGGAACTCAAGGGGTTAACCTGAAAACAGTTTTAAGCCCTTTTTCTGAAGCTATGGAGAAGAGGCCTCAGTTCTGTGACATTGTGTTTTTTCTGCACCTGTCTGAAATTTACAAGAACATTTTAGAAAAAAAAACAGAATGCTAGTCAAGGAGGGGGTTGCAATGACTTATAAGAGAGCTGCAATTTCTTACAAGAGGGAGACACAGATACACAGAGAGTGAAGGAAAACTCTTATGGATCTTCTCTGTTTATTCCACCTTTGTAAATAGTTATTCTGAACAATTTTATTTTTGATGTTATTGCTAGTACTAATAAACACTCTTTGTGAATTCCGCAACTGCTCCTGGTTTTTCCTATGTTTCCTGACCTGTGCCTCAATGACAATAATAATGACAAAAAGGGAGATAGACACACTGAAAGAAAATATGGCAGTAAATAGGGCATGTCTTGACAACAATATTGACAAGCTTAAGGGTATCATTCCTGATGAGTTCTCAACAAACTTAACAGATAGAGCAGATAAACAAAAAGAAATCAAACTTGATTTTACTGCCATCTCTTTCCCTGAAAACTTGAAGTTAAAGCAAAATAAAAAAGGGAAATCAAAGTAAGGGTATGAAAAAGAAGAAAAAAGAGACCAAAAAAGGGAAGTTAACAGGAACATCCTGAATCATCTAAAATCCCATTCAAATAACAACTTGAAGAAAGAGAACACAGAAAAGGGCATCACAAATCCAGACTTACATACACATATGAATGAGCTGGGAATAAATTTAGGAAAATTTAAGCAGGAGATTGACCTATTAAAACAAAATGTATTAAACTGTGTGGTGAACACAATTGTGAAACATCCATTGTACAAGAGTCTGTTCCATCTCAACTGGAAAATCAGAAAACTCCTCAGGAAAACCCAAAAAGAAATTATCCTCCAAAAAGTAAATTGATGCATATGGAATTTAAAGAGCCACTTGACCATTGGAGATCAGATCTCCCAATTAACTAACAAGAAGCAACTCTCCCATATTTAAGATTCTGAGGGCCTCCCATTTGGCTAGCTGACAAAGAAACATAGAAACATAGACTTTGATGGCAGATAAGGACCGCTAGGCCCATCTAGTCTGCCCATTTCCCTACCTACAGGATAGGCCGCAGATCCTAGTTAACCAACAGCCTTTATCTTCCTGCCCCCCACAAGAATTGCCTTATGTCTGTCCCATGCATTCTTGAATTCTCCCACAGTTTTAGACCTCACAACTTCCTTAGGAAGGCTGTTCCATGCATCCACTACCCTCTGTGAAATAATACTTCTCACATTGCCCCTGAACCCTCCTTCTATCTTTAAATTGTGTCCTTGTTCTTGCAAGTCTCTTTTCTGAAAGATGCTACCTCTTGGACTTTGTTGATTCCCTTGAGGTACTTGAAAGTTTCTATCATGTCCCCCTCCCTTCTTTCCTCAAGGGTATACATATTAAGCTCCTTTAGTCTCTCCTCATACGGCTTTTCTTGCAGACCCTGCACCATTTTGGTTGCCCTCCTCTGGACTGCCTCTATCCTGTCTATGTCCTTGCGGAGATGGGGTCTCCAGAACTGGACACAGTATTCAGATGGGGTCTCACCAACTGTCTGTACAGAGGATAACAACTTCCTGTTTTCTGCTGCTGATGCCTCTCCTATACATCCCAGTATACCCCGGCCCTCCCTACTGCCTTCTCACATTGCTTGCTAACCTAAGGTCATCTGATATGATTACCCCAGGTCCCTTTCCTGTTTTGTTGTTATTACTACCTCCCCACCCATTGTGTATTCTTCCCTGGGTTCTTGTTTCCCAGGTGCATTATTTTGCACTTTTTGCATTGAATCCTAGCTGCCATACATCTGACCATTCCTCCAACCTTGCTAAGTCCTTTTCATCCTTTCCATGCCTCCTTGTGTAGCAACCCTGTTGCAGATCTTTATGTCATCTGCAAAAAGGCATACTTTTCCTTCCAGTCCCTCTGCAATGTCACTGATGAAGACATTAAAAAGGACTGGACCCAATACTGAACCCTGCGGTACCCCACTAGTAACCGCCCTTTCTTCAGAGTGGACTCCAGTTACAATTACCTTCTGTGTCCTGTTGTCCAGCCAATGTTTTACCCAGGCTACCACCCTGGGACCCACTTCCAGGCTGGTTAATTTGACTATCAATCTTTTGTGTGGGACTGTGTCAAATGCCTTGCTAAAGTCTAGGTAGGCCATGTCCACAGCCCCTCCCTGGTCTACTACTTTGGTCACCCAGTCAAAGAAATCTATTAGATTCATCTGACATGACCTTCCCACTGTGAACCCATGCTGCCTTGGATCCTGTGCTCCACTGACCTCTAGGTACTCAACTATTCTTTCCTTCAGAAGTGACTCCATCACCTTCCCTACCACAGAGGTCAGACTGACAGGAATTAAGCCCTAAAGCTCAAATCATAGACTTAATAAGAAATAATATGGATATTCCAATCCAGGATGAGGACATCATAGATGTCAACAATGTAGAAGACCTTTATATTGATGTAGAAGATGTAATCTTTAAGATTCTTAGAATTTCCAGTGATGTCTGGTGCAATGAGACTCTTCTAAGTTACAGAGGAATCCAGATACTATTTTCAAATAGACATCTATTTAATAATCATACTGTACATATCAATACCCAGGAAATGAACCCAGTGTAGCTAAGTATTTTGGGGCCCCTAAAAAGCCCCATGAGAATGACACCAACCTGAAAAGATCCCGCTGCTATTTCTTTAGCAGTTTTTTAAGGCTGCATGGTGATGTCACCATGCTGAGAGATTGCTATGAGTAGAAGAGAGAGAAGGGGCTGTGAAAGGATACATAGACTGTGTTCTTCCCCTGACTGCTTTGACTTGACATGACTCTCATTTTTCTGAGTTGTCTCCATTTATGCAGTGGTATTTTTGTGTGTGGCCCCTCCTAAACCTCTGCCTGCACTAGATTACACTATCTCACTGTTGTACTGTAAGTTTCAGTTAGCTACTTTGACTGTCACTTCCTTTTAAGCCATTTGTAGAGCCCCTTTAACTGTGCCTGTTAAGTGAGCTTAGGCAGTAATTGCTCTGATTCCTATTGAAAGGCGTAGTCATCATTTCGAGGGCATGTAAGATACATAGCTTTGTGGATAGTGCTAACTGAACTGATTTTCACAATATAAGTATTTTTTTTAAAAAGGTGGGGTCTTTCAAATAGTAATTTGCTCTTGAAAAAGTGAAGCCATGAAATAGAGCATGCACATTACCAAGCAACGAGGAAGGCGTGGCTCTTGGACAAGCAAGCACCATGCAATGAACCTTTGCAGCAGACATAGTGTCCAACAGAGAACAGAGAGGGTCTAGCCTGCCAGAGTGTGAACATTAGCATCATTAAAAACAACAAAAAACTGAGTTAGTTTAAACTGATGCCTTTGCCCAACCCTGCATTCTTATTCATTCTCTCTCTCTCTCTCTCTCTCTCAGACATACACAAAAGGCACACACACGCCCTCTTATTTTCAGCTGCAGCCTGAGCTAAATCAAATTACAGAGCAGCTGAGGGAGTGTCCATTCCTACAGAGAGCTGTTATTTACAGCAAGACTACTACAGTGTTGATTTCTTGAAAAAATGTGTATTGTAAACAAGATAGTTATATTAACTATTTAAGTCAATGAAACTGTGTGTCTCATGCTTTCTTTTTTACTGTTGAAATTTGTATTGTAAGCTGTAGCTGCTGTTCAGTTGCTTTTTGAGTGTCTGTCTCTGTGCATGATTGCTTTCATCATCCACACTCCTTTCTCATTTCTTTAGGGACAGAACTGAGTTTTAAACCCTTGATTATCCTGGTAGTTTATCTTCAGGCTTCTTGAAACTTGTAATGGTATGCTTTTATTTGCATTTCCCTACCCATATCAGACCTCTATTAAAGCCATTGTATTTTAATAGAGTATTCTTCTCCTCTCTTATTTTATTATGCTGTTCAGTATGCACCTCCACATACACTTTTTCATTTCTATTTGATCAAGCTTCACAGCCTGTGGGGCAAGGCAGAAGGAAGCTTCACAGCTGTATCTTTAAAGTGCAATGTAGAATATTTATCTCATTTCTTTAACATGTTTTGTGTATCTGCAGCAGCCTATATATTCAGGGCTCAATCCTCAAATGGTTTGGTTTTGCTGCCACTTGTCGTGTGCAGAGGTCCTGGAAAAGTTATGGAGCATCCCCTATGCACCACATGCACACCATCTGGGTAGTACACAGTATCCATTGCATTGGTGTGTGCCCTCAATGTACCCTATGCCTGACCAGCACACCTCTGTATGTGTGTGGGTGGGACAGTGGCTTGCCAGGGGCATAAGCCCATATCTGCCTGATTCTGGACACAAACCCTTTGAGGCACAGGGCTAGCAGAGGGGATCATTTTTCTAGTACTTCTCCATCCTTGCTAGTGACTGCACAGAGCTTTCTGGAACAAGTTTCCAAATGTAATAGAAAGTAATAAAAAAAGTAACTTACCCAACACTGCCAGAGTGGTGGACCAAGGGGGAGCAGTTGATGTTACATACCTTGATTTCAGCAAAGCTTTCGATACTGTCCCACATAGAAGATTGATTAATAAGCTGGGTAGGCTTGGGGTGGGTAAGAAGTTGGTCAACTGGGTGGCAAACTAGCTGATAGGCAGAAAACAGAGAATGATGGTAAATGGTATACAGTCAGAAGAGATGCAAGTCACAAGTAGGGTACCTCTGGGATCAGTCCTGGGTGCAGTCCTCTTCAATATCTCCATCAGTGACATTGCAGATGGACTGGAGGGTAAGGTTTGTCTGTTTGCAGATGGCACCAAGATCTGCAACAGAGCAGATGATCCGGATGGGGTGGACAGAGTGAGAAGAGATCTGGATAAACTGGCAAAATGGTCGGAAGAGTGGCAACTGGGGTTTAACACAAAAAAGTGCGAGATCATGTACATAGGGAAGAAAAACCCTGAAGCCACTTATAGGCTGGAAGAGGAGTTGCTGGCAGTCACAAAGGAAGAAAGAGACTTGGGCATCATCATCACCGATGACCTGAAATCATCCAGACAGGCAACTAAAGCAGTAGGTAAGGCTAGGGGGATGTTGGGGTGTATTAGTAGGGGTATCACAAGTCAGAAGAGAGAGGTAATAATCCATCTTTACAAGACACTGGTTAGGCCCCATCTGGAGTACTGCTTGCAGTACTGGAGGCCACACCTTCACAAGGATATTAACCAAATTGAGGCAGTCCAGAGAAGGGCAACCAAAATAGTGCAGGAACTGCATCAGAAAACATATGAGGACAGATTAACAGAGCTCAATATGTATACCCTAGAGCAAAGGAGGGAGAGACATGATATGATCAAAACATTCAAACACCTTAAGGGCATTAACAAGGTGAAAGAGTCTAATAAGTGAGATGAGTCTCTTTGCAGATGACTCAAAACTGGGGGTGGTGGTGGATGGGGAGGAGGGGAGGGTGGCCCTACAGGGGGACCTGGAGGCTCTGAAAAGATGGTCTAGAAAGTGGAAGCTGAGGTTCAATGCAGGGAAATGCAAGGTACTCCACCTGGGGGACAGAAACCCAGGCCAAGTGTACACCCTGGGGGGGAAATGCTACAAGTCTCGATGGCTGAGAGGGACCTGGGGGTGGTGGTGGATGTCAAGATGAACAACTCTGAGACTTGTAGGAGGGCAGCAGCCAAGGCCAACAGGATGCTGGGATGCATCACTAGGGGGATCACCTCCAGAAGGAGGGAAGTGATACTCCCTCTGTATAACTGCTTGGTGAGGCGCACCTTGAGTACTGCGTGCAGTTTGGAGGCCACACTTAAAGAGGGACATTAACCTCCTGGAGAGGGTCCAGGGAGGCAACCAAAATGATTTGGGGCTTGGGGGACAGGACCTATGAGGAGAGGCTCGAAGAGCTAAATATGTACACATTGGAAGAGAGAAGGGACCGGGGGGACATGATAGAGGTCTTCAGGTACATGAAGAGGGTAAATAGGGGAGGAACAGTCAGGGTGCTTCGAAGGAAGGAGGAGGGGGCCACTAGAGGGCATGGGTGGAAGCTGGAAGGGAAGATTCAGGGGAGAAAGGAGGAGGTGCTACTTCACTGAGAGGGTGGTGGAGCCATGGAATGCACTGCCTAGGGGGCTGGTGGAGGCAGAGACAGTGGAGGGGTTCAAGAGGGGGTGGGACAGGTACAGGGGAAGGGTTCTGGAAGCAAAATCCAATGCAGCAAGAATATCCAGAACTGGGAAGGGAGAAGCTGGAGAAGGCGAGGGGGACAGCAAGGTCAGCACCCGGGGTGGGGGCTGACCAAACGAGCAGACACGAAAGACCATTAGGCCTATTCTGCTGGCATTTTAGTACGTTAGTAACATGTTTCAATATAAGAAAAATAGCAGAACAAGAGAACACAGCATGAGATTAGAGGGAGGCCAATTAAGGGGTAATGTGAGGAAGTTATGTTTCACAGAAAGGGTGGTGGATGCATGGAATGGCCTACCTCAGGAAGTGGTTGATTTGAATACAGTGCAGGGCATCGAATAGGAATGGGATAGGCATAAGTGAGCAATACAGATGAGTATGAATAGATAGGCCATTGACAGAGCAAAGGCCGATGGCACATTCATAAGGTAGAAAAAGAAATGGGCAGACTGGATGGGCCTTGTGGTCCTTATCTGCCATCAACTTCTATGTTTCTATGAATCAACAAAGTCCAAGAGGGTAGCATCTTTCAGAAAAAGAGATGTGCAAGAACAAGGGGACACAATTTAAAGATAGAGGGGGGATGGTTCGGTGGCAATGTGAGGAAGTATTTTTTCATAGAGAGGGTGGTGGATGCATGGAACCGCCTTTCTGAGGAGGTTGTGGGGTCTAAAACTGTGGGAGGATTCAAGAATGCATGCGACAGACAAAAGGCAATTCTTGTGTGGGGGTAGGAAGAAATAGGCTGTTGGTTAACTAGGATCTGCAGCTTATCCAGTAGGTAGGGGAAATGGGCAGACTAGGTGGGCCAAGTGGTCCTTATCTGCCATCAAAGTCTATGTTTCTATGTTTCCTTTTTTATAAAAGAAGCTTTTTTCAAATGATTTTAAAAGCTGACAAAAACTATCAGTAGCATGGCATGGAGTATTAGCAGTTGGGTGTAGAGTGGGTTTATTAGTTTTAACATTTCCCCAAATAATGTGCCTTTTGTGTGTGTGTGTGTGTGTGTGTGTGTGTTTGTGTGTGCGTGTGTGTGTGTGTGTGTGTGTGTCAGGGGGCAACAATGTATTTATTTAAGATAAAAAACATATACTGCATAAGACAGTGGATAGTCACATGCACAACAAGCCTGCATTGCCAGCAGGGTTCTAACAACTCTTGAGGTCAGTGACAACACAGACGTGGTTTGCATGGATGGCCATCCACTATCCTCTATACACAAAATGATAAATTGTAACAACATTCTTGGCTAATCAGGATTGTTTATTTTGAAACATTTCAAGTACTATTTTTCCCACAAAACACGTCATGCAAACAATTTTAATGCTAATAGTTCTAAGTTCAGTTAGCATAGTCCATTTCATCACACAAGGTTTCTCTAATTTTCCACAAACTCTAACAGTTGTATTTTAAATTCAAGTTGCATTTCTTAACAGAAATCATCAACATGATTTATTATACATGTATAAGTACAGTTCCCCTGTCTTGTGACTATATGAGTTTCTGCTCAAGTCCTTTGTGTCCCGAGTTTCTGCTCAAGTCCTTTGTGTCCCAAGTTTCTGCTCAAATCCTTTGTGTCCTGAGTTTCTGCTCAAGTCCTTTGTGTCCCAGAACTGCTCAGCTTCTCTTTGCAGTGGAATCCAACTGTGCCCGGGATCCGAGGCAACATGGATTCACATTGGGGAGATTGTGTCAAATGAATCTGATAGATTTTTTTGACTGGCTGACAAAGGACATTAATCAGGGGGAGTGGTGGACATTGCCCACCTTGATTTCAGTGAGGCCTTCGACACTGTTCCACATAAAAGGCTGGTTAACAAGATGGGTAGTCTGGACATGGGCCTCAAGTTGGTAAACTGGGTTAAGGCTGGTTAACAGACAGGAGGCAGAAAGTGGTGGTTAATGGGATCCAATCTAGGGACGGGGGGTGACCAGTGGGGTACCTCAGGGGTCAGTCCTTGGACCAGTCCTGTTTAATGTCTTCATTAGTAACATAGTGGAATGGCTGGAGGGAAAGGTCTGCCTGTTTGTAGATGACACCAAAATCTGCAACAGAGTTGATGCTCCAGATGGGGTGGAGAAAATGAGGAGGGACCAGAGGAAGCTTGAGAATGGTCCTAGGTGTAGCAGCAGAGGTTCAATTCAAAGAAGTGCAAAATAATGCACCTGGGACAAGGAAACCCTGGAGAGATCTACAGGAAGAGATCGGGGGGAGTTGCTGACGATCACCAAGGAGGAAAGGGATCTGAGGGTTATCATTTCAGATGATCTAAAGGTGTCTAAGCAGAGCACAAAGGCTGTAGGGAGGGCCAGTGGCATGCTGGGGTGCATAGGTGGAGGTGTCACTAGCAGAAGGAGGGAGGTGGTGATGCAATTGTATAAAACACTAGTGAGGCCTCACCTAGAGTACTGTCTGCAACTCTAGAAGTCGCATCTTCATAAGAACATAAACAGGGTGGAAGCAGTCCAGAGAAGGGCGACAAAGAAGGTGCATGGCTTGCACCAGAAATCATATGTCTGAGAGATTAAAGGACCTCAATATTTACTCGCTGGAGGACAGGAGGGATCGGGGTGACATGATAGAAACATTCAAGTACCTTAAAGGTATAAACAAGGTGCAGGGGAGCATGTTCCAATATAGGGGGAGTATAAGAACAAGGGGGCATAATATGAAATTGGAAGGTAGCAGGTTACGGGGAAATGTGAGGAGGTTTTTCTTTACAGAGAGGGTGGGGGATGCATGGAATAGTCTGCCACAGGAAGTGGTGGGAGCAAGCACAGCGGAAGAAATTAAACATGCATGGGACAGACATAGGGGAACCCTAGAAGTGGGAAGAAGAGAAAGCCCTTGATCAAGTAGGGACAGGGGCTGCAAAAATGGGAGGGCTTATGGGCAGACTGGATGGACCTAGCGGTCCTCATCTGCCGATGATTTCTATGTTTCTATGTCACCCAAAGAACTCAAGAATGTACTCTTTACAACCATAAGCGATACATTAACTGTACATGCAAGAATTTACCAAATTCTATTCTATTCTATTCTATTATTCTAAACTAAACCTGAAAATGCTTGTAGCATTTTGGGGCCCCTCCACCTGAGTGGCTCAGTGTCTTGAAAGCTAATTCACTCAGGGGTGTTCTTATTGTTAAAGCAGGCAGGGGACCACACTCCAGGAGTAACACCAGTTTGTAGAGGTAAACAAAACAGATGGGATCAGTGCCTTCAATTGTAGTAATATGTTATTATCTTATAGCCACACAGAGAGCACTTATAGCCACACTGGGAGCATTGCCCTTACCTGGTGCTTCAGACTTAAACTCGTTTTTTCATCAGGGGCCAGCTGATGTAAAACATAACTGAGTTTGTGTTTGAAGCACTAGGGAAATTCAACACTCTCTGTGTGACTATAACTTAATAAAATGTTCTTGCAGTTGGAGGTACTGTTCCAGTCTGTTTTTTTACCTCTACAAACTACTGTTACTCCTAGACTGCAGTTTCATGCCTGTGGTTCCTCTTGATTTGTTAAACTGGTGCAAGTACACCATCAGCCGCGGAAGAAGCTTTGAGTAGTTTTCACTCAAACTCGTCGCTCTGAAGCAACCATATTGGCTCTGACCAGAATTTGCTTACAAATTGCACTTAGCAGAGGCGGAGTACTGCATGCTACTAGTAGAGCAACAGGTAGTCAAATAGACATCCTGGTAAGAAATCAACAAGTGGCAGATAGACTCATGGAAAAACAAAACATCCTGGACAATTTGGGCTACTACTTAATTGACTATACTAAAACTGACCCCTCTGATGTAATTACATTTGGCTTGGAATATAATTTAAATAAAAATACTGCATGTTCTATTGCAGCACATAATAGATATCAGGCCCTGACAGGGTATGGAGACTGTTGCCACCTTTACACCCAAGATGAACCCCCCAACACATCTGTGCATGACAAAGTTTTTAATAACTATATGATTAAGGAAGAAATACACCGCTTATCCTGGAATATTGCTGGCTGGGACTAAAACTGCTGTTTACAATTGGATTTGTTTTGTTACCTGATTCAGTTTGTTTGTGTCTGCAAGAGACCTGGAATAATAAAACTAATAATATATTCCTTAATGGATTCCAACTATTTCACAATCCAGGGGTAAAAGACACTGGATATGGGAGATGCTCCAGTGACTTGGTAACTTTAATCAAAGGGATATCTGATCCAATCAATTTCCTATATAAATCTCTTACTTTATTGTGATCTCTGTTCAAAAACAGAAATACAAACTTATTGTTATAAATTACGTCATGTCCCTCCATCTGGCTCCAGATACTATAATCCGACTATCTGGTCCAGTTTAGCGATTTACTTGCAGGTATGAAATTTGCCTTTCTGATCATGAACTTCTTGTTGCTTGGAATATGAATGCTAGAATTGGGGAATATAAAGGTTTTACTGATAACTTTGAATTTGGCTACTTCAGGTCACCCTTGGACAAACGCACCAATAATTCTGGCTCATTTCTTTTAGATATTCTAAAGGAATTTTGTCTTTATCTGTTAAATGGTAGGCTAACAGGTGACTTAGAAGATCATTGTACTTGCTATGGGTTCCATGTGATAATGGCCACTGCAGAATAGTGATCACTGTTTGGGTGACTCTAAGTCACCGAAAATGAATTTCGGCTATGTACACTCGTGGCACACAGCAAAACGGTACCAGACACTTACCTTCTATTGTTTTATATGGGGGACTGCACCCCCCACACCTCCCTACTAAAGGATTCTCAACTCCAGGGGGGTGCATGTCGGGGGGGTGCAAAACTATAAAAAAGACAAACCCGTGACCCGGCACAAAAAATGAGCGCACCCAGAACTGAACCAGGCACCTTTCCAACCCCAGCCTGCCATCAACCCACCATGCCACATGGCAAGCTTGACAGTCTACCACTGCACTATGCCCCACAAACCCTCCCACCCCTTCAATCCATCGCATGGTGTGGTTCTCCCCCCCCATGCATGTGTATACATAGCGACATCCTGTTGCTATAATCGCCAAACCCCCATCCTGTCACCTTCCCTGCCTGGTAGCCTTGTGTAAAAGTGTTGAGATTTAGTCACCCTTTTTGAAAGTGCTCAATCACGGTTGCTGAACACATGGGCTACCCTTTCTATGCAACTCTGGGTTCCACACTAATAGCTTTAGTAGTATGGTTTGGTAACATGGAAAATTGGAATACCCTCTACATTCCAATTTGGACAGAAAGTGACCACATGCCAAGTATGTTAAGTGGACCACCAGTCCATTGTAAACAACTCCTCAAAACAATTACCCCTTTCATGGAGTGAAGAATGAATAAAAATTAATTTGGAACTGCTTCTTAGAGAAGAACATAATGAAGTTACATATGAGTATCAATTAACTGGAATAACCTCCAGTATTCAACTGCGAGTGAGATTTGGCAAGAATTTGAGCTTATCTTTGAAAACTTTATAGAGCAAAAATGAAACTAAGGTGACAATTGTACGGGTGGAGAAAATATGGTAATGCTGTGATAAATTAGCTGTCCTTTTTTTCTATGTGCAATATTAAAACTGAAAGTAAATCATTTTTGGTATTTTTAAATGAATGTATTTATGATGTAGTTCCAAGGGTGTGACCTGATGAGAGATATTTTTTTCTCCATTTTTCTGAATGACTTACCTGCTGCCTGCTCAACAGCTGATATCCACATGTACGCGAATGATACTGTTTGTATACCTCTGGTACCTCCCCCTCTAATGTGGTGATTAGTCTTCAGTTGGCTTTCAATAATGTCTAGAGCTGGTTTTGCACAAATCAGTTGTCCCTCAATGCCAAAAAGATGATCTCCATGACTTTTGGCACCAGGCAGAGGCTTGGCAGGCATACAGCCCTCCCTACCTTTCACACCCTTGAGGGGTCCCCTTTGCAGGATGTCTCCAGTTTTAAGTATCTCAGGCTCTGGCTAGACTGGAACCTAGATTTTGTGAGACATGTGGATACTATCCACAAAAAACTATATCCCAAACTTGGTGCTCTCTACAGACACAGTGACTGCATCCCCCTTCAAGCCCACTGTGAGATCATCCAGGAGATGATACTCCCAATCTTTGACTTTGGAGACATAGTTTACAGTGTTGCTCCTAAGTCCACTCTCACCAGACTGGGCACCCTCTTCAACTCCTTTTGTCACGTTGCTCTAAACTTTCCCCCATGTACATATCACTGTGACCTTTACTCTAGACCCCGGAGTTAGTTGAAAAAACAATTATGACTGACCTACCACACATTATGACTGCTTTTTTCAACAAGTTTGACATTTCTGACTTCAACTAACTGAAGAAAATCTAACCAATTTTTTCAACTTTCACCATCATTGAATTTTATTATGCAGTAGTTTGTCATACTTTTTTAACTTCATATCTTTTTTTATTAAAGAGAGACTATGGTCCCAAATTACCGGCATCACTAAATTCAAAATATGGATCAACATAGCCCCAGTCACCCTCATGTAAAAATTGAGATCCCTATGTTTTTTGTTTAAAAGTTACATTACAGCCCTAAATTCTCTGCCTGTTCAAAAAAGCCAGTTTCAGTGAAGAGGTGTTAGTGATGTCATCTCCTGAACTCACAGTCTAACCTTCCCTGTTGGCAAGCTTACAGGATCTTCTTCTCCAAAGTTTAAAACCTACGTGCAAATTGTTTTCTCCAGTAAAACAGGTAGCACCATTCAATAAACATTGCTTTAACACCTGTGAGTGTTTCAGGGTTTGTAACAAAGTTGACAAATTCATATGTTTGTTTTTGGTGCTTTTTTGTTATGGTCCTTTTCTCCTCGGTTCCTGAATGTTAAGTCACAGCACACTAATGTGACATTTGCAGACTGCTTATCTCTGATGTGATAAAAGGCTATGATCATTCATACCTATCATTCAATTTATGTGATTTCTCAGGATGGCACTTTAAATAAATTATTCCATCAGCCTGTAAATGGGGTGGGAGGGGTAGTGCTGTTTTGAAACCGTACTAAGTGTTTCTATGCAGTTGTCAGCTCAATGCTTAATCACTCAATCAATCAATATTTTATTCATCATCAAAGCATGAATGAATAGATACTCAGTTGAGCAGAGCTCAGTTTCTATTTTCTCATTGACAGGCTGCTACTTGAGCTATATTCAGGCTCATCTGTGTTGTACTCCTCATTGCAATGATTGTTTTACCAGGGCTAACACTTCCACCCGTAGTAGGAATTAACACATATAATGCCCCTATTAAAACTTATTGTAAAGCAGACGCTGACAACAGCAATGAAGTTACCAACATTATAACACTTGTAGCAATACAACTTCCTAACAGGCACTGCAGAGAAACACTTCACATGGTATCAGCAACTTGAAGGCATGCTGACTCAGCATCCTGCAACTCTGGAGAAAAGAACCACATCAAAAAGGCATTAAAATACAAATGTGTCAATTTTGTTACAAAACCTGAAACACATAGATACTATAGCACTGTTTTTAGAATGGCACTGCCTATCTTGCTTGTAAAAATACAAAATGTTCTTTTAACTTCAGAGAAACAGGACCTATAAGCTTGCTGACAGGGAGGTCTATCCTGGGAGTTCAGGAGATGACATCATCAGCTCCTCTTCGATGAAACTGACTTTTTTGACCAGGTAGTAAAATTAGGGTTACAAAATAGCCCATAACTTTAAAATGAAGTAACACAGAAATCTAATGTTTGGTATGAGATTTATTGGGGATATTTTTATTCTAATTCTGCAATGTAGTACTTTTGGCCAAAGTCCCTCTTTAAAATTTCGACTATAGAAGTTTATAAAATGTATGGAAAAGTCTATCCCCCCCTTGAAATCAATGGGGACCGTGCACACACACCCTTTGCCTTCTGACATCACAAAACAGGGCTGTGTGTGCCTACATGGGAGTGTGTTGGTGGGTTAAGGTCAGGAAGCAGCTCCATTTTTAGCATTTGGGATTTAGCAGCATTATAACTTCATAAATGGGGAGAAACAAAAGGAATTATTTATGCCCCTCAGCTCTGGGGCAGGTGAGGTATTAGATATGTTGGAGGGAGCAGCAACTAGGCAGCAGCAGCTAAGAAGCTGGCTGCTCTTTAAAATATAAATACAAAGTGCAGTGAAACAAATCCACACACAGTATGGACCCACTAAAGCACAATAACCAGTATAAACAACAATAAACTATATTAAGCCCCTGAAAATAACAAGCTGAAGCAGAGCAGTAAAACAGTATACGGTATAGAAAAATAAGCAGCAGTGATACTAGTTACTTAGAAAAAGAACTGCCCCTGATATATAGGTTCTGTACCTTATGGGGCTGCTTCTAAAGTACAGCTTGCTAAAATAAATAACTTTAGTAAAAAATTATAATGCTCTTAAAGTGAGAAATACTGGGTCCCACGGACTTCCCCGTTTCTGGTGCCACCCATGGGGGCGCGGACACTGGTCAACCAACAAGGGCCTCGTTAGTCGACCAGTGCCCATGTTTATGACCAAATGACCATTATAATATAAAAAAAAGATTGAATAGGTGCCGCCCATAGAGTAGAATGGAGCATGTCTCCACTCTCTCCCTAGCATCATGTCATAAATTTGCAGAGCACTGGGGCGGAGCGTGGGCAGCAACAGAAATTGGGAAGTCCTTGGGACCCGGTATTTCTCATTTTACGACTGTTATAATTTTTTACTAAAGTTATTATTTTTAGCATGCTGGACATTAGAAGCAGCCTCTTGAGGTACAGCACCTATATAGCAGGTGCAGGGGCCGAGGCTTGCAAGTCTCTTTAAACACCCCACAGAAGCTAGAAGGTACCCTTTTGCAAACAGAGCTAACCATCAATGTACATTAATTTACTAGTAGTTGTAGAATCTCTGAGACTAAAGACAGTTTAAGGAGGACTGCTAGAAATACCTCCAGTATGGTATACCAGAACTGAGATGTATCCATAGTTTAAATTTAAAGCTAAGAAAACTCATGCATATTAAAAAAACATTTTCTGACACTGTTTCTGAACTTGTTTTGGCTTTCAGTATGTACACTAATGTGTTTTGTAAAATTGTATTCATCTTGTTGTGAGGACTTTAATACTTAGTCTATCCTATTCCTACAGTGGCAAACAACAAACATTTTGTCCATTGGACCCGACGGACCATGCTCTGTGCTCCAGCCTCCTATGGGTCTGGGAACTCACCAACTGACCATCTGTGCCTGGCCTACTCCTCGACCTTGTGGGGAGTCTGACCTACTCACAATGCCACCACAGTCAGAGAGAGCCCAGCCGGGCTGCCAGCAGTAGATCAATGATAATCGATCACCTTGGCTTTTCAATTCGGCCCCCTGGGCCTCACAGCCCTCAAGCCCTCAACCAGCCAGAGAAGCCAGCCAGGCAACCAGACAGACTGAGTAGTCTGTAAGAGACCATCCTCTTCCTTCCTACTGCCCAATGCCCAGCCCTGGTGGGCCTTACATACACATCCCATACAGTACCTTACTCACTGTAGTAGCCTGTTGCCAGTTTGGTTAGGTGTCAGGGGGTGATTCGGTCATCATCATTGGGTGGCTCCATGTCTCAGGCTGCCATTGCTGCTCTACTCGGTGGTGGTGCTGGTGTTTTTTTGATGTTGTGTGCTCCTTTCTTCCAGGTCCATGCAGTCAGTCCCCAACCTAGACCCATGTCCCCACTCTGGTACTCCACACAGTGGAACTAGTGCACCTACCACTTCTTCTCCTCACCAACTCTGAAGACCTGACTGAGACTGAGTGAGAGCCGGCTGACGCGGTCACGGGCTGATCCTGACCATTACCAGACCACTGACTTGCTGTCTTCACATGACTGCTGCCTGGCTTTACTGGAGGACTTACTGGGACCTGCACAGCCACACACTAGTCTCTCTCTGGACACTGGACATGTCAGGGCAGTGGACACAGTTAACTTATTTTTAAATTAAAGGCCGAACTGCCAAACTTTGTCCTTACAGAAAAACGCTGCTCACTCCATTGTCCACACACCAACACAGATGCCTCCTCTCCTGACAGTCTCTTCTCCTACCTAGGCATGCTCTCCCCACCACCTCATGCTGCCAATCACAGACACTCTCAAGCTCCTTACTCCTCCTTCTGTCTCTCCTAATTGGTGGATGCTTTATGCCCAGGAGCAAGGGGTACATTTTATTGGCTGTATGGCTTGGTGCCAGTGGTTGAAGACCATTAGATATTTGCGGCCCCATTGGCCCCCCTCCTCCCCCTCAGGAAAGAAAAAAAGAGAAAACACATTGCAGTGCACCACAAAAACAAACCTGGGTGGGTCACGGAATCATCAACTGCAGTGTATTTCAACTCCACTATTTTATGACTGCAATCCAATGCAGTTGCAACTAATTGCAACTGTATTGAATTGCAACTGACTGTTTTAACCGCCAACGACTGCTCCAGGGTCTACTTTTCTCCACCCTCTCCTTCCCTCCTTTAGGGGATGGACACCTTGCCCATTGTGCCTCATTAGTTAGGAAGTTCTGGCTTTACTCCCTTCCACCATACCCAAAAGCCCTCATCTCTACCCACCATTCTCCCACCTACTCCCTCTATAACTCTTCTTATAGGACTCTTGCCCTTCCAGCCCATACTTCAACTTCAGGATGGGCTGCCTTCTCCTACCATTTCCCAAATATCTGGAACTCCCTCCATTTAAATATCCTCTAACTCACTGTCCTATTTTCTCTGTAACCACATTTCCCCTTCCTGCTCCTGATCTTGAACACATGCATTTCCATATTACTCATTTCTCTTATTTCTTCACCTTCCCCCCCCCACACCTAATCCCTTACCCTCTTCCCTATGTTTTTTCTTTCCCCTTTTTTTATTCTTCGGTATATCACTCTCCCCTCAAATTTCTCCATCACCTTAGATAGACTCTTCCCCATGTACTGGCTAAGTGGACTTAGTGTTGTTTACTCAGTTGTGTGGTTCTGCCCCTGAGTATCACAGTTATCATGCAGTGAATATATTTTGTCCTTAGCATTATTTGACTTTCAGTGTATGTCATAATAATTGTTTATGAGCTGCAGTTGGATTTTGTTTATTGCCCTTCATGTTTTAATTATTGTCTTATGTGCAATTTTCATGTTTATTTTAGCTATTTGTTTATCATACTTCATATTCTGAATGTATCCTATTCACTTAAAGCCATGTTTACTGTACTTGGTTGCCCCATAAATGCAGACAAACACAGGGCTTTGGTGCTATATCATTGTAGTCTTTCTGTTCCTGGGAAAATGCTGTCTGCACATGTGACTGTCATTTACTACATGTTCCATTTAGAAAAATGCCAATCAAAGGGAGTAAGAGGAAGAAGAGAGCTCATAAAACCAGAACGGTGAAAACAAAGAGGAGTGGGATGATGTGAGCCAAACAAACAAACCAAAACAGGTGGAAATGTTTTTTTTTTTTTTAGAGAAAAAAAAGAACACAAATTCAAGCAAACCTGCAAGGAAAAGGAAAACCAGGATGGGGAAGAGAGGAGGCAACAAAAAGCACAGAAAGATCTAAGAGGGCTGTTACCAAGAAAACAGCCTACAAATAATAAATATCTCTTCAGAAGTACTTACTTGTGAGCAAGAACTACTTTTGAAACATGGTCTTTGGTTCATTCCCCACTCCAACGTGAATGCGTTTAATATAAATTTGGACTTAAGGAAGTTCTTTAGAAAATTAAGACTCAACTTGTTCTTTTTGAAGAAAAAACAAAGAGAAGACTTGAAAAATGTGGGTGTGGTTGAAGAATCAGCACTTCCAGACTGGGAGGATCTGGGTTCCATTATGGATATAACAAGAGATTTTGATAATGAAATTGCAGGAGACTGTCAGAGTGCAGCTGAAAGAGACATTCCTGTGACTACTGAAGGGGAATCAGTTTTTTTTTTTGGATTTAATAGATGACTCAATATTATTGGAAGCTTTGTCTGAGACAAGAGAAGAAACCAGAGAATTTGGAAATATGAGTGCAGAAGGTATGTCAAACGGAGTCAATATTGCAGAACTTATAAAAATTAATGTTTAAAGGCAGGTTGACATTCTGCCCCTCTACAACTAATGATGCTGCTCTACTGACTTACGAAAAAACTGTTATGCCACAGGTACAAGAAATTTCCTGGAAACAGGAAATGGGACAGCCATACAAACTCAAGTTGTCTACAGGCCCCCAAACCAGGGGGAGGACATAGACACATTACTGTTAGAAGATATACAAAATATGATAGCTAAAGGGGAGGTTCTGATAATGGGAGACTTCAACATGCCAGATACAGATTGGTCAATACCAGCAGGAACATCTGCCAGAACTAGACACATGGTGGATTCCCTGCAGGGGGAGGGCCTCAAACAAATGGTACAACAACCCACAAGAGACAGGGCTATCCTAGCTCTAGTACTGACTAACAGGTAAAGGATTGCAGATCTCCAGGTAGAAGGTCACCTGAGGGCCAGTGACCATCACATGGTATGCTTCAATTTGGCCACTGGAGCTAAATCATCCATTCCAAGGCAAAAATATGGGACTTCAGAGGAGCTGACTTTGATAAGATGGCCAACAGAGTTAAGCTAGCCCTGGCAAAAAGAAATACAGATGAGGGGGTACAGACAAAGTGGGAAAGCATTAAGGATGCAATAAATGAAGCAACATCCCGTTGTGTTAGAGAAAAAAAGGAAGTGCAAAAGAAGAAGGAAACCACCTGGTTCTCAAAAACAGTAGCAGAAAAGGTCAGAGCCAAAAGGCTAGCCTTCAGGAAATTTAAGGGAACACAGCGGGATGAAGACAGAGAAGCACACCAAACTTCCCTAAGGGAAGCAGGGAAGGCAGTAAGGCAGGTAAAGGCCCAAACTGAGGAAACACTAGCACAAACAGTAAAAGAAGATGACAAGACTTTCTATAGATACATTAGTGAAAGGAGAAAGTCTAGAGGGAATATTGCTAAGATCAAAGGAGATAAGGGGGCGTGTGAGGAGGAGGACCATGTAAACGTATCTATCCTAAATAGATACTTCTGCTCAGTATTTACTGAAGAGAAGGTAGGGCAGGGCCCACATCTCAGCACCATGGACACAGGTGGGAGGGGAGGTGTGCACTAGTCCCTTCACAAAAGAAAGGGTCCTACAAGAACTTGATAAGCTCAGGGTGGACAAGGCAATGGGACCTGATGGCATACATCCCAGGGTACTAAAGGAGCTAAGGGTGGAACTAGCACAGCCATTATCAGAACTGTTTAGTGAGTGTCTGAGCGCAGGAGAGGTCCCAGAAGACTGGAGAAGGGCTCATGTGCTCTCGCTCCACAAAAGTGGTAGCAGGGAGGAGGCAGGGAACTACAGACCAGTCAATCTTACCTCAGTAGTGCGCAAGATTATGGAAGCACTCCTTAGGGAAAGGATAGTGCAACACCTGGAATCCATAGGAGCACAGGGTCTAAGACACTATGGGTTTACAAAAGGAAGGTCCTGTCAAACTAATCTCATAGATTTCTTTGACTGGGTAACCAGAGTGGTGGACCAAGGGGGGAGCAGTTGATGTCACCTACCTTGACTTCAGCAAAGCTTTCGATACTGTTCCACATAGAAGATTGATTAATAAGCTGGGTAGGCTTGGGATGGGTCAGAAGATGGTCAACTGGGTGGCAAACTGGTTGGTGGGCAGAAAACACAGAGTGGTGGTAAATGGTATACAGTCAGAAGAGGTGCAAGTCATAAGTGGGGTACTTCAGGGATCAGTCCTGGGGCCAGCCCTCTTCAATATCTTCATCAGTGACATTGCAGATGGATTGGAGGGTAAGGTTTGTCTGTTTGCAGATGACACCAAGATCTGCAACAGAGTAGATGATCCAGATGGGGAGGGCAGAATAAGAAGAGATCTGGATAAACTAGCAAAATGGTCAGAAGAGTGGCAACTGGAGTTTAATGCAAAGAAGTGCAAGATCATGCACATAGGGAAGAGAAACCCTGAAGCCACCTATAGGCTGGGAGGGAAGTTGCTGGCAGTCATAAGGGAAGAAAGAGACTTGGGCATCATCATCACCGATGATCTGAAATCATCCAAGCAGACCACTAAAGCAGTAGGTAAGGCTAGGGGGATGTTGGGATGTATTAGTAGGGGTATTACAAGTTGGAAGAGGGCGGTAATAATCCCTCTTTACAAGACACTGGTTAGGCCCCATCTGGAGTACTGTGTGCAATACTGGAGGCCACACCTTCACAAGGACATTAATCAAATTGAGGCAGCCCAGAGAAGGGTAACCAAAACGGTTCAGGGACTGCATCAGAAAACATATGAGGACAGATTAGTGGAGCTCAATATGTATACTCTAGAGCAAAGGGGGGAAGGAGAAGTGATATGATCGAAACATTCAAACACCTTAAGGGCATTAACAAGGTGAAAGAGTCTAACATGTTTCAATATAAGAAAAATAGCAGGACAAGAGGACACAGCATGTGATTAGAGGGAGGCTGACTAAGGGGTAATGTGAGGAAGTTCTTTTTAACAGAAAGGGTGGTGGATGCATGGGACGGCCTACCTCAGGAAGTGGTTGATATGAATACAGTGCAGGGCTACAAACAGGCATGGGATAGGCATAAGGGAGCAATACAGATGAATATGAATAGATAGGCCATTGACAGAGCAAAGGCCAATGGCATATTCATAAGGTAGAAAAAGAAATGGGCAGACTGGATGGGCCTTGCAGTTCTTATCTGCCATCAACTTCTGTGTTTCTATGTTTCTAATTTTAGTACAAATGTCACCCCCAGATTGTTCAGTCTAACGAAGAAGAAATGTTAGCTTTAACTGAACTATCTACTAATGAGAAAATATTAATTAAAGCAGCAGATGGGGGGAGGGGGTGTAACATTGTAGTACTGGACAAAGAACATTATATTAGAATTGCTACGAACTTGCTAGATAATGCTGATAATTAAAATAAATTGAGTTTTAAGCCAATCAATGAAAATAAAAAACGGCTTCTGAAAATGTTAACTTATGTTACTAGGAAAGGTTGTATCAATGAGAATGAATTTAAGTTTCTATGGTGTGAGTTTCCAATTATACCATGTTTCTATATTCTGCTGAAAGTGCACAAGAGCGTCATAGACCCCCTTGGGAGATCCACTGTGTCGGGGAATGGTGCACTGACAGAGAACCTGGGCCACTTTGTTGATTTTTTCTTAAAAATGTGTGTGGTAGACTTACCTTCTTATTTGAAGGATACCACAGATATCTTGCAAAAGCTGAAAAGTGTGATATGGGATGCAAACTATACATGGCTTGGTATAGATATAGAATCTCTATACCTGCATCAAGCATGGGTTGGCCATCCATGCCTGTAGAATTTACCTTGAAAACCATCCAAAAGGTGATGACATGACTGTTGAATTTTTGCTACAAGCCCTAGAGTTCATACTGAAAAACAATGTCTTTGAATTTCAGAATGATATATATTTGCAAACATGTGGTACAGCTATGGGTGCCAGTATGGCACCCAGTTATGCAAATCTTTTTCTACGGAGGTGGGAACAGTTTCAAGTGTTAAATCCCATAAAAAATCCTTTCTTCATGGATTTGAGGTTTTGAAAAAGGTACATTGATGATTTTTTATGTAGCTGAGAAGGAGACCCCAACAAAATTCATGAATTTGTAAGTTGGCTCAATACAAATGAGCTTAGTTTACAATTTACTTATGTGTCAAACAAAGAAAAATTAGAATTTCTGGATTTACAATTGTTGGGTAAACCTCATGAGAAAATAAGCACACAATGTTTCAGAAAGGAGACCACTATAAATTCTGTCTTGAGGGCAGATAGTTCCCATCCACCTGGGTTAAAGAAATCTATATGCTTTAGTCAAATGCTTAGACTCTGGAGAAACTGCAGCATTGTGGAGGCTTTCTTAGAACAGGATCAAGAACTTGAGGAGGGATTTGTAGCCAGAGGCTACACAAAGGACATGCTAATAGAAGCCAAAAACTAAACCCTTTCTCTAGACAGAACAGAACTTTTGAAGCCCCAAAATGACAAAGTCAAAATTAATCAGACCAACAACCCTGTGACCTTCGCCACTGAATATAGTGGGTTGGCTGGCAGAAAAGGGAACATAGTTCATAACAACTGGGGTATCCTTATGAGTGACAGGGATGTCCAGGAGGCAGGCTGTGGGAGACAAATCCAGAATTTATTTCAGCAGGCAAGGAATATTAAGAACATGTTAGTTCATAGCAGGCTTTCCAACCCACTCCCATTTTCAGGAACTGGCTACTGAACAGACCTTCATGATTTTTCTATTGTAAATGATGCAATATATGCAAGTTAGCAAAGAAAGGAAATTGTTGTGTACATCCCCTTTTCAATGTGCTCACTGTTGATTTAAAACTGCATTACCTGTGACAAGGCTTTCACGATATATGTACTGAGTCGCCCATGTAAGAAGGTGTATGTAGGATGTATTGTCAGACCGTTAAAACAGTGGATCTAAGAACATTCAAGATCTATATTAAATAATAGATCTGATACACCAGTGGGAGCTCATTTCTTCAATTGCCAAGAGTCTAATGCTAAACTCATGAATTTCATGGGAATTAAAAATGTCAAATTGAAAGCTAAAGGTGGCAATAGAACAATGAACTCCTAAAGCATGAACACTTCTGGATTTATACACCAAGATCAGTGAACTTGATTGGTCTCAACGTTTCATGGGACTTCAAACCCTACTTACTTGATTAATGCCTGCTAGTATGCATTAGGAATTGAACATTTTCTGTTACTGGCCTTTCCACTTCTTGAATTAATAGGAGTGCATCATGAGGTCCCTTTTGTATACTTGTCTTTGGAAATTATCTAAAAAAATACTTAAACAGTAAAACATTTGATTCTATTCTACCCTTTAGGAATTTGAGGACCTCATGACAATTACCCTTAAATTGGATATAAATACCAGTATTATGGCTTTCTTATTATTTTTGTCTCAGACTGTGGATTTAATAAGATTATATAAGTATCATAGTCTATATTTTTTCAGAGTTTCAATGTATATTTTCTCTTTTGTTTTTGCAGGGCTTATGTACTTCTGTCTTTCTTTCTCACCACTGGGAGACAGAGTTGATCACAGGGGAGGCAGATTGCTTAGAAACATAGAAACATAGAATTTGATGGCAGATAAGGACTGCTTGGCCCACCTAGTCTGCCCATTTTCCTACCTGATGGATAAGCTGCAGATCCTAGTTAACCAACAGCCTACTTCCTCCTATCCCGCCCCCCACTAGAACTGCCTTATGTCTATCCCATGCATTCTTGAATTCCCCCGCTGTTCTTGACTCCATGACCTCCTCAGGAAGGCTGTTCCATGCATCCACAACCCTCTCTAGGAAAAGAAACTTCCTCACATTATCTTCAAATTGTGCCCCCTTGTTCTTGCACATCTCTTTTTCTGAAAGATACTACCCGCTTGGACTTTATTGATTCCCTTGAGGTACTTGCTTACATCTCTCTCTCATCTAACTTTCATTTACCTTTTTGGATTTGCCCTTTTTGATTTAACTTTGTTTCATTTAATATATGGCTGTGATTTAAATGCCATTAAACAGAGTAAAATAATTTATTAGTTTTCCAAATCATAGTCACATTAATACAGTGATGTTGTTTTGATTGCACTTTTTCTTTTGATAATTGTTTCATGATGTTGCTATGTAATTATTTAATATTCATGATAGTTGATATGCTCGCTGTATAAAAGCATGCACCTGACTTTCAAATGCCATGCCCCCTGACAAAGGGTTTTCACTTGAAGCGCCGGGGCTAGGTGGCTAGCGATGTGTTCTGAACACACGCTGAATTTCAGCAATAAAGCTGTTACTTTTGCACCATTTTGGAGAGACCATGCTTTACTTGGGTTTCTGGAGTGCTTACTTATTGGAGATGTTACATTTATTTACACCACTTAGCAAGTGTAGACATGTCCTCCTCTGTGCCTTTTAGCAAGCACAATGAGCTTACCTTCAAGCAATGATGGGCAATTGTTTCCTTGTGGTCAGCCTTTCCAGAGCATGCCTAGCAATTATTTTTTTATTTGTAAAGCAAAAAACAAACAAACAAACAAAAAAATATACAGTTACAGGCTGAGTGTGGGTCTCAGGTAAATTCAATACCCCCAACATGGCATTACAATTGAAATCACTCACAGCAGCATTTATATATTCTCTCCATAAATGATGATGAATCTGAGGCTGTAGTGCTGTACCACTGTAGACTTTCCTTCACTGGGAAAGAGCTATCTGCACATGCATTTTAATTTTTTGGTTCTATGCGATTTTAGTGACTCTAAAAGGATGACAACAATAAGAACAAGTACACATTGCTGAAAACCCAAACGGTGATGTGCACTACGGAGAAAAGGAGAAACAGCGATGGCTCCTTACTTTATCTCTGGGGGGTGATATTTACTCACTTTTTATGTGGGGAGCTATGCCCCCTGTACCCCCCTTTGTGGGGGCTTTGCCCCCACACCCCCAATAACAAATATAATCACCACAGGGGATGACAAGGGGACAGAGTAAAACTCAGGAGAGGGTACTTGGGGGATACAAGTTGGCAAGGGGAGAACTTGGGGGGCAACCTGCAGGAGGGGGTGAATAAAGTCATGAGGGCCAGGAAATGGGAGTGCAACAACCAACAAAAATAAAAAATAAAGAACAAAAAAAAAAAAGTTTCTCTTGCAGCTAGTCCTGAACCCATGTCCTGCAGCCACAGAAGCAGTGACTGCAACCACTAGACCAGACTGCCAGCTCAGACTGGTTTGATGAAGAAAAAACACTATATCCTGCAAAGTAACTACTCCCTTGGGAAACAAAATGCACTGAAGTTGCAATGTGCTGTAACATAGAAACAGAAACATAGACTTTGACAGCAGATAAGGACCGCTTGGCTCACCTAGTCTGCCCATTTCTGTACCCATTGGATAAGTTGCAGATCCTAGTCAACCAGCAGCCTACTTCCTCTTTACCCCCCTCCTACCTTCCCACTTTAATTACCTTATGTAGGCCCCATGCATTCTTGAATTCCCCCACTGTATTTGACCCCATGACCTCCTCAGGAAGGCTGTTTCATGCATCCACCTCTCTGTGAAAAAATACTTCCTCACGCTGCCCCAGAGCCGTCCCCCCTCTATCTTCAAATTGTGCCCTCTTGTTCTTGCACATCTCTTTTTCTGAAATATGCTACCATCTTGGACTTTGTTGATTCCCTTGAGGTACTCAAAGGTTTCTATCATGTCCCCCCTCTCCCTCCTTTCCTCAAGGGTATACATATTAAGCTCTTTTAATCTCTCTTCGTATGGCTTCTGGTGCAGACCCTGCACCATTTTGGTTGCCCTCTTTTGGACTGCCTCCATCCTGTCTATGTCTTTGTGGAGATGGAGTCTCCAGAACAGCATGCAATACTCCAGATGGGGTCTCACCAACTGTCTGGATAGAGGGGTAGCAACTTCTTGCTTTCTACTGGTGATGCCTCACCTGATGCATTCCAGAATTTCCCCAGCCCTCCTTACTGCCTTCTCACATTGCTTGCCTACCTTAAGGCCATCTAATATGAGTACCCCCAGGTCCTTTTTTCCATTTATGTTGTTGTTGTTAGTACCCCCCCACCCATTGTGTACTCTTCCCCTGTGTTTTTGTTTCCCAGGTGCATTAATTTGCACTTTTTTGCATTGAAACCAAGCTGCCATACTCTTGACCATTGCTCCAACCTTGGCAAGTCCCTTTTCATCCTTTCCACCCCTCCTTGTGTGTCATCTCTGTTGCAGATCTTTGTCATCTCAAAGAGGCATACTTTTCCTTCCAGCCCTTCTACAATGTCATCAATAAAGACATTAAAGAGTACCTGTCCCAGTACTGAACCCTGTGTTACCCCAATAGTAACTCCCCTTTCTCCAGAATGTGCTTCATTTACTATTACACTCTATGTCCTGTTGTCCAGTCAATTTGTTACCCAGGCTACCACCCTGGGACCCACCCCCAGGCTGGCTAACTTGTTTATTAATCTTTTGTGTGGTACTGTGTCAAATGCCTTGCTAAAATCTAAGTAGACCATCTCTATAGCCCCTCCCTGCTCTACTACTTTGGTCACTCAGTCACAGAAATCTATTAGATTCGTCTGACATGACCTTCCCACTGTGAATTCATGCTGCCTTGTGTCCTGTGCCCCGCTGGCCACTAGGTACTTGACAATTCTTTCTTTCAGAAGTGATTCCATCATTTTCCCTATCACTGAAGTCAAACTAATAGGTCAGTAGTTTCCTGCCTCTGCTTGCTCCCACTCTTGTGAAGAGGGATCACATCCACCTTCCTCCAGTCCTCAGGTACCACTCCATCCTCCCATGATGTGTTAAAAAGGGTGGTTAGTGGTGCCACTAGATCTCCCCTTAGCTCTTTTAGAATTCTGGGGTGAATCCCATCAGGTCCCATTGCTTTGTCCAACTTGAGTTTTAAGAGTTCTTTCAGGACCCTTTCTTCTGTGACTGGACTGGTATCAACTCCCCCACCCAGAGTGCTTCTATTGTTTGTTTTAGGTACCTCCCCCGCTTCTTCTTTTGTGAATACTGACTAAAAGTATTCATTCAGTATCTCTGCCTTTCCACTATCACTCTCTGCTCACCTCCCCTCTATTAAGCCTCACTATCCCTCCCTTGGTCTTTCTATATCTGTATATCTAATTTATCTATAAAAGGTTTATCCTCCTTCTTAACCGAGTTGACTATCTTTTCCTCATTTTGGGCCTTTGCTATCCTGACTGCCTTCCTCACCCCTCTGCTTTAAATGATACAGTTCTCTGTTCTGCTCCCTCTGTGATTCCTTATACTTCCTGAGTGCTGTCTTTTTCTCCCTAACCTTCCTTGCCACCTCTTTTGATAACCATAGTGGTTTTTATATTTCCTTTTGTTTCCTTTATTCGCTTCACACAAAAACTTGTTGCCTCTATGATGGCAATTTTGATTTTTCCCCATTATTCTTCCACCCCTCCTTCCTTCTCATTTGCTAGTGCATTCCTTAGACACTCACCCATTTTGCCAAAGTTAGCCCTGCTATAGTCCAGTACCCTCCCTTTTGTATGGCTTGACTCCACGGTTGTGTTTATTGTGAACCACATTGTGTGGTGGTCGCTTGTTCCCAGATGGCTACCCACTTCTAAATCTTTGATTCTCTCTCCGGCCCGGTTTGAGTGTACCATGTCCAAGATTTCTCCCTCCTGACTGGGTTCTAACACTAGCTGTCTGAGGCATGCCCCCTTCCATTTTACCGTCACTGTTTTCACGTCGCCCAAACTGACTCGCTCAAATTGTGTCGCTGTATCTACAGGATACCAATTTTTTAAATCTTAAGTTTAACCCTGCTTAAAAATGCAACACACATTTTACCCCAATAGTTAATGTTTCCTGTTTGTTTCTGTGGGCCTTCTTCATGACATTCTTTGAGGTTATCAGAATCATGCATGGGATAACCCAATCAGTATCCAGGGCATCAATGGTCAAATTCTGGTTTTCAAAGCTGAAATCAACTTTTGCAGTATAAAACAAAATTCACTGTTGTGCCAGATCTAAAAGAGAGACAGATGTCAACTGGTGCTGAGTCGTCTATGGAAAAGTTATTAACATAGCCACCAAGCGAGGTCAAATATTAAAACTTCAGTTAACTTCCAGTTTGGAAAAAAAATCCTCCCCTTAAACCATATCTGTACACACTGAACAGCAGAAAAATGGGTCAGTACCTTGAAGCAAGTTATCAGTATGGCAGATTTTTCCAAGTGAGCGACTGGGAGAACAATACAGTTAAATACATCAAGAGTAACAGGCACAAGAGGATAATCTGATCCTCTAAGGAGGTCAGGGAGGCAGTGAGCACAAAAAAATACCAAACACCATCATTAGATATGAGAAAAAGTGAGAAGAGGAATGGAGCAAATTTATTTTATTTATTTATGTCTTTGGTGATCCAAGAGACGCTGATCCAAGGAATCCAAGGGACCGTTTTCAGACACAACCTGGGCCATAAACAATGGCACATTTAGCAAAACAGCATACAGGAGGAGTAACATGGCAGCAATGCAGGCCATTAACAATGAGGTGCAGGGAATTACAGTACAGAGGATATTAACAAAAATGAGAACACAATAAGGTAAAAGGTGAAGTTGTAGGCTAGCGACAAGTCCATATACATCATCGCAGGAACATGGAGAACAATACAATAAGGTGATAAATTATTAGGTAAATCATATAAAGCGCAATTTCAAAAAGGCGCGTTAATAACAAAAACAAAAAACAACCAGGTGGATATTCAAAATTCAGTGCGACAGTCCACAATAATCAAAGTACAGTGGAGTAGACTATAGGGAGGGGAGAGAGGGCCAGGTGGGGGTGGGAAAGAAGCTGGAGAGAGAGGGGTGTCACAAGGGTGGGGAGACCCCACAAGAGGTGGAGGGGGAGGAGGGAATCATCCCAGCTTACACAGATGGACAGTAGTGTTTGGCTTCCAGTAGTAGTCAATCTTTAAGGTGGCTTTTGAAGGATAAGTGGGAGGAGGATGAGTGGCGTGATATAGGGAGCTTGTTTCATAAGGAGGGGGCAGAGATGGAAAAGGCTTTTCTGCCCATGGTAGTGGAAGTTCTGGGAACTACCAGGGTGAAGATAGATGATTCTTGGAGGCACCTAGTAGCCAATTTGCCCATGAGTAGGGATGAATAATGGGGCAGGGGACCATCTCTGAGTGTAGTGTCTATTAGGCAGCCCAAGGCATAGTTCAAGCTTCCTTGAAGTGGGAGCCAACCAAGCGATTTATAAAAGTCACAATGATGGGTAGAAAAGGGTGCGAGGAGGACGAAGTGGCAGATGCTTTTTTTTTATTTTACTTATTTTATTTATTTCTTCTGGGCTTGGGGAGGTTGTACCTGTGGTCCCCCCTCATCCAGTAGTCACTTTGGCCCTGCCCCAGCTGCAGCCTGAGCTCAACCTCTATGCCCCCCCTTCCCAGCCACATTGTGATGGGGACTTACCCCGCTCACTGGGGAAGACCAGACAAGCACCAGGGGAGCTAACTTGGTGAGTCTGCTGCAGTACCAGTGGACCACCATCACATGCACAAGGAGGCTTTTTTCTTCTTATGCTCCTCCCCCCAATGGCATGGGTATGCAATGACGTCAAGGATGTTTTGTGCATGTGTCCATGCCTGGCATGTCTGGTGTCAGCCTGCGCCGACCCCACAGTGGACTGTAACCTGCACCAACCCCCAGCCACTGCCATGAGCCAGTACATCTGTGGTCATCCCCTCCCACCCTCCCTAGAGGAGGAGAGCAGTTTCCTGGGATGCTTAATCCTCCTCCCTCCCAGCCTACCGCCAGCACCCGAGGTCACTCCTGATCTTGGGTTGCTGGCGTGGCAGGAATGGCTTCCAGCGCCTCAACCTTCAGTGCCACCGGGCCGGCAGACAGATACTGTTGTAAACTGGTGTCAGCCTGGAGCACATAGTTGACAACACAGGGGAATATATGGGGCAGCAGTAATCAATAATGGGTAGAAGGTTGCCTTGCACAATTGCTAGGCACGCCTCATGGGACAGGAATTGTCTTAGCTGGTAGGTGGCTCCTAATTTCTGGTTAACTCTACACACAGAAATATTAACATGATCAGTGAATGTAAGGGAGGGGTCCAGGATTACACCCAAGTATTTGAAACTAGAGGCATTTTCGGAAGGGGGCAAACAGGTGTGAGTACAAGTAGAGAGGACTCCGCTTTGGAGACCTTGGTGAGGAACGGTTTTGAGCCAAATAACATTGATTTTATCTTTTTTTCATTTACCAGGAGCTTTTTGGAAGTAAACCAATTGTAGGCAGCACCATAATTATGGGTAAGGATGGAGGAGATGTTTGCAAGTAACTTGCCACTATGGTATAGAACAAGGTCATCTGCATAGAGAAGTGTCTCACAAGAGAGAATCTCTGCCAGGAGTGCATTGATAAGTATGGAAAACAGTAAAGGCCCAAGGATGGAGCCTTGGGGGACCCTGGAAGAGACCGGCAGGGCAGGGGAGGATGCAGCCCCAATGGTAACTGACTGGGACCTGCCCTCGAGATAGCTCCAAAACCATAAGGAAGTTTCTGAGGAGCAGCCAAGGTGGTGGAGAGAAGAGTGTAGGAGATGGTGGTTGACTAGGTCAAATGCCTTAGTCAGATCCACGAATACAGCACCTGTAGCCTTACCTGAATCTATGTTTCTGAGCACATGGTCAATGAAATGGGCTAAGGCTGATGTGGTACTGAGGAGCTTGCAGAAACCATGCTGCTCAGGCTAGGCAGCAAATATTTTTCAAGGTGCTCAGAAAGCTTGGAGTGCACAGTTCTCTCTCTAGTAGCTTGCTCAGGTGGGGGAGGAGGGAGATGAGCCTGTAGTTATCGGTAGAAAGCGGATCGTCTGCTTTAAAGATAGGAACAACATTAGCATGCTTCCAGGAATCAGGCATGGTGGACGTGGACAGGGCAACATTGAAAAGGAAGGTGAGGGGTTTAATGATTGCAGGAGAGATGAACTTAAGGAAGGAGGAGAACAACCCATCACTGCCAGGGCTACCCCTGGTAGGGAGGGACTTTAGGAGCTTGGAGGTAGTTTCTGGGCCTATGGCTCTAATGTAGAAGGGGGGCAGGAGTGGGTGTGGCCTACAGGAGGCAATCTGCCTGACTTCTGAGGCTAGATTGTGACAGGGGGGTGAAATCTACGAGGGTGGATGAGGTTGGTAATTTTTTTAGTTAAAGCTGTATGCAGTCTCAGTGGGGACATTCAGGGGGCCTGATGGGGAGGCAAGTTGAGTGTTTTTTTTTTTTAGTTAGTTGTTTAACCAGGAGTAGCACACTAAGCTGAAAACTTTTTTACAGGAGCGACCTGGGAGCACAGGGAAGTTAAGTGACTTGCTCAGGGTCACACAGTATGCAAGTGAAAGCTGTGGGATTCAAACCCAGGTCTGTTCTGCTGGATGTCACCAGATTTGCAGCTCAGAGTCTTAAACCACTGCGCTACACTGCCTCAAACAAATACAACAGACATGGAGATGCCGGGGATTAAACCCGGGGCCTCATAAATGCAAAGCATGCGCTCTACCACTGAGCTACATCCCCTCGAAGTGTCTTGGCTGTGAGTCATCAGATTGTGTAAGGATCCTATCTAGGCCCAAAAATGCTGGGGATTGCCAAGGTTGTTCATTTGTAGGTTGAGGTAGAAGTCACGCTTTAGTGTTTTGGCCATTTGCTTGCAGGTGTTGCGTAGGCACCTGTAAGCATTCCAGAGTTGGGGGGGATGGGGATACTTTGTAAACCTTCCACTGGCTGTCCCTCTCTTTCATTAGGGCCAGTAGGTGCTTGGATATCCAACGGGTGTAGCCCCCCTCACCCTACAAGTGGGGAGTGGGAAGTGGAGGTCTTGTATCCAAAGGAGGGCATTGGTGAAGAAGCTAACTGCCAATGACACATTGTCAATGAGGTAAAGGACAGACCAGGTTAATGCTCTTATGTCATTAAGAAGTCTGGTGGGGTCTGGGCAGTTAAAATTTCTGAAAGAGAGGTATTTGGGAGGAGGGCATTTTATTTTTGTGGCCAGAATGATGTAAGTAGGGGAATGGTCACTTATAGAATCTGACAGGATACCTGCCTGAAGGATCATGTCCACCTGATTTGTGGCCACCCAGTCGGGTAGGGAGTGGCTTAGTGTACGAGCATTATGTCTGGTGAGGGTGGAGATGACTTGCTTGGGGTTGTGGGATTTTAGGAGATTAGCACAGTTGGGCTCCTGGGTGCTTAGCCAATTGAGGTTGAAATCTCCAACTAATACAGTGTTCCTTGTCAGAGTTGTTAGCCCTAGACTGTCCAGTAGGTTAGATAAGTCTGGGATACCTCCGGTGCGGGGGGGGAGTTGTAGCAGCACCCCAGGTAGATGTTTTTGAGAGAAGCCCATGGTTAGCTCAGCAAGGAGCTACTCACTGGGAGAGAGGGGATCAGAGCAGCTAACAGTGGTGGCTGACAAATGTTCCTTCACATACAGTGCAACACTGCCACTCTTCTTTTTTTCAGGTCTGTCGAGGTGAATCAGGGCATAGCCTGGAAGGTGGTAGGAGGTGTCTGAGTTATGTGGGTTCAGCCAGGTTTCAGTGAGTCCTAGTACATGGGGCTTATAAAGGGACACCCAGGGCTCTAGGTCAGGGAACTTTGATGGGAGGCTACAAATGTTTAGATGTGCCACTTTCAAACCAGTTTTCCTTGTCTAGGTGACATTGATGTGGTCAATGGGTGGCCCAGGGTTACATTCGATGTCCCTGGCAAGGAGTAGAAGGGAGAGAAGAGGGCAGTAGAGAGGGTGATAGGATGGGGGTGAGACGGTGAGGGAATACAGGAAAAGTCCAAACAGGCGACGTTCAGTGTTGGAGAGGAGGGCAAGTAGAGCTGGTCCCAGGGGAGTCAATTCATATCTATCCATAGGAGTGGGAGGCACAGTAGGCCTGCAGGGGAGATGAGTAAAGGATGACAGCTGCTGCTGACTGACAGCTAATACAGAGGCACAAAAATCTGATGCAAGCAGCAGGCCAGTCATGGAGGCAGCCAGTAGGGGGAGCAGGAACAGCTTCATCTTAATGTGTTGTAACTGCTTCTGTCCAGCAGTTGTTAAAGCTGTGTTGGCCAAGTGGTGAAGGCTATAGACCCCCCCAGTAGGGAGGAAGAAAAGGCAGTGCAGGTTCAAAACCTACAGCCACACTGTTGGTGAAATAATAAGTATTTTAATGCAGCAAAGGGCAAGATATGGTAATTCCCCTGTATGGTGTCACCAAAATCTTGTGTAAACTTAATACAGCAAGGATTAGTATATAATTCACTGTATCTGGTTTCCCTTTTTCAGTGTGCTAGGATTGCCTATAGCCAATCAGCAAGAAATCCAACATCCTCTATGGGTATCAGCAGGCCTATAATAGAAGCGGATAGTAGGGGGAGCAGGAATAGCTTCATTTGTTTGTGCTATATTAGCTACTCACCAGTAGCAGGTATTGGCAGAGTAGGCCTAGTGGTTAGTGCTTCTGACTGAAGTAGAGAGATAGATGCAGTGCAGGTTTGAGACCCATGGCCCCACTGCTGAGGAAAATACCACAATGAGTGTCTGGAGGGGAGAGAAGGAGGAGGATTGCAAAAGTGGGGGATGTTTGAGCAGGGAGGGAAGGGTGCCATAGTTGTTTGGGAGTTGCAAGGGGGTGTCTTTTTGGGTGGACTAGACTAGACCATGTGGGTGGCTAAAGTGGGCTGATTGGTTCTGACAGCATAAAAGCATGACCAGCAGTAGTTTAGTGTGTGGTGTGGGTGGGAAGAGCCTAATGGTGCTGCTCAGTCAGGAGAAGCATAGGGAGAGCACCTGGACAAGCTGGCTGCCGCTAGAAGCCTGAGTGCGGTGCAGGCTGTCCTGGAAGTGGGGAGCTAGAACTGAGGAAGAAAGCACAGAGATGGGGGATTAAGTGTAGGGTGTAGAGGGGTGACTCAGCACTAGGCTGCTAAATCGGCCCACACAACCTTCCAAGCTGCAGTAGGATAGTGGAAGGAATCAGCAGTAGTTCAAACAGTAAATGTCTGCAAACAATATGTTCTAGCTGAAGCTATAAAACACTGTCCCTAGCAGCCTAGTAAAGACAGGAGAATCAATAAACAACATAGTAATCCAGCAGCTACAGATTCGTGGAAGCCAGGAGAGGAATGCTGAATATACACACTAAGGTAGCTAGCAGACCCAGTAGGGATCACAAATCAGTAAGTTGCATGACATACAGTTAAATACCAGTTAAAGATGAGGGAGGGGCCAAGAGGTAGTCTAGCACAAAGTAGACATAGAAAAGTGTACTGCGGAGGGCTCAAGGGGGCACAAAAGCTTGTTCTTTAGATATGTTGGGGTAAAAAGAATGATGTGAGGGAGAATTGTTTGGCTGACAGAGTGGGGCAGGGTGATGGAGGAAGACTAACAGAAAGCAGCTGTTCTTAATGACTACTTCTCCTCAATGTTCACAGTGGAGGATAGCGGGCCTTTGCCTGAAAGCAACCTAAAGACTGCTGCATGGGGGAATCCCCAAAATGGGGCAGGTGATAATTATGGGAAAAAGGATCAGAAAAGGGGCTTGTGGCTTTGAAAATAGGTAAGGCTTCAGGGCCAGTGGGGATGCACCTGAGAGTGCATATGGAATGGGCAATGGAACTAGCTCAACCTCTGGCACAGCTATTCAATAGCTTACTACAGTCAGGTGTGGTTCTGAAAGGCTGGAGGTTACCGGACTGCAGCTCTGCTTCACAAGTAAGGAGACAAGAAGCAACCAGTGAACTACGGGCCCATCAGTCTTACTTCCATTGCAGGTAAACTAATGCAGACACTAGTGAAAGAGGACCCAGTGGACTACTTGAAGAGAAATGAGCTGCAGGATAGTAAGCAGAATGGGTCTGTGGCAGGGAGGACTTATCAGATCAACCTGATAGTGTTCTTTGTTTGGGTAACCAGGGCAGTGGATAAGGAAAAAGCAGTGGATTTACTCTACTTTGACTTCAGCAAGGCATTCAACTCAATGCCACACAGAAGGTTGCTGAAAAAGGTAGAGGATCCTGGTGCAGAGAAGAACCTAGTTAGATTGGTGGGTAGCTGGCTGGGGTACAGACAGCAGAGGGTGGGGGTTAACAGGGTCAAGTCAGGGGAGAGGGAGGTCATGAGTGAGGTGCCACAAGGTTTAGTCCTGGGTCTGGTCTTCTTCAATGTGTTCATCAGTGACATAGAAGAAGGAATACAGGGCAAAATGGGTCTCTTCACAGATGACACAAATCTCTGTGGCAGGGTAGGCAGCTGGGATGAGGCAAGGGAGTTGTAGAGGGACCTACTGTACAAAGTTTATAGAGGTGGTCCAAGGTTTGGCAGTTGAAATTCTAAAACAAGAAGTGCAGGGTGATGCACGTGGGGAACAAGAACCTCAGGACACAATATTGCATGGGAGGGGTTAAGGAGGACACAACATATGAGGAAAGAGACCTAGAAGCCATCATAAGTGACTCCCTAAAGCAATCTAGAAAATGCAACAAGGCCGACATCAAGGCATCCAGAATGCTGTGCTGTATTGGGAGGGGGTTCAAAAGCAAGAAGAAAGAGGTAATATTACCTCTGTGTAGATCAATGGTGAGTTCACATCTGGAATACTGTGCCCAGTTCTGGAGTAGACAGAGACAAGCTGGAGATGGTGCAGCATAGGGTAAACAAACTGATTCCTGTCCAATAGGGCAGATCCTATGAGGATTGGCTTAAGGCTGTCAGCATAGGGGATATGGTAGGAGCAGTGTGAAAAGGAACTATATTTTGCTTCAGGTTTTGACCTCTAGCCACTCAGGAGGCCTATAGAGGTCAAAGCCTAAAGCAAAGAATTGTTTATTTTCACACTGTCCATGCTGTATCTTGTATATGCAATGGAAAAAGTAATGCATTTTTTCAGGCATAGAGCATGGTTTCAAAAAAGTTTTTATTTTTAAAATAAACAGTATTTACCTGTCCCATATAGATTTTTTTTTACTTGCACAGTAGTACTGTGCCATTTGTATGCTTCTCATACCTGGATATGTCTTTTTACATCACTGCAACACAGGGCGACTGAACGCACATGCACATATTCATTGTAGTCACTATAGTCACAGTAATCATTGGTGTGGAGCCAGGAGTGCGGTAGATTACTGGGTGTCTTTGGCCATTCCTGAATCGTATCTCAGCTGTATGGACACTGACATGTCGGGGATTTCTTGGCATCCTTCAGAATTGGGAATCTAAAGCAGGAGAAGCAGACATGTTTTACAGATAACTTTTTTTTATGTTATGCTGATTAGGAGTGAAATGGCAATTGAGGGGAGAAATGAATTTATTATTGTGAGCAACTAGGTCTGGCTATGTACGAGGTTCTGCTTACGCTACGACTGCACTCGGCATTCTCAGTGATGAGGCTGCAGCGTACATAAATGCTGATGACTTGTCTCGAGTGTAAATAAATTCTTTGTTTACACTGCAAGCATGTCTTGGTTGCAAATAAATGTGTTTATAGTTCTCTTTTTTATATTTAATTCCCCATTGCATAAATGCACTTTCTGAAAACCAGAAGGGAGAGGGGCGACACGATAAGAGAACTTCAAGTTCCTGAAAGGAATGAACAGGGTACATGGCGAAGAACTCTTCAGCAGGAACGGCAAATCAAAAATTCAGGGATATAAATGGAAGCTGGTAGGGGTAGGGGATGAGGAGGGACATTTATTTTACAGAGAGTAGCTGAGCTGTGGACAGCCTACCAGTAGAGGTAGGTGGGTGCAATAATCATTAATGGTTTCAAACACAGCTTGGACCGAGTAAAAGGTTTAACAGTTACACAGGAGGAAAGCAGTAAGGTAGGGGAAGGGGGACGGGGGACAGTGAGAGTATTAACCCTGATTAGACATTAGATCCCGTAGTCGAAAAGGGTAAAACAGGACAGACTGAATGGATCAGTGTTTTTGCTGCCAACATTTTTTGTTTCTGTTTCTATTGTTCACAGACTGGTTATGTGTCTTAAAAATGCATTTCATTTCATTTTCATATTTATCTTGGAACTTAGTGTAAGTCCCTAATTAATTTACATTGCTTAGTGTGACTGTCAGATGTGGGACTGGCTGGGTAGATATACAGCTCAGTACAGCTCTGCTTCTCTGGTTAAGGCCATTCCCAGAGGGGATCCTAGTTGCTGGTTCTCCAGTGTCTTGGTTTTAGTCTCCCACAGGGAGATCAGGTGCTTAGTCGTTTTTGAAGACAAGTGGTTTGGCAGACCTGTAGTACATTGTTTTCATTCAACAGTCTCTTGCCTATCTTGGTTCCATGCTGATTCAACAGTAAGCTGCTACATGCCTGCCCCTACTCATTTGGAACTACTTCACACAGTCCTACAGGGGTTGGTGGTGAGGTGTTGTCTGGATGACTTTTCAGTGTCCTGGAAGCATTTGTGTATAGTGCAGTACTTCTTTTGTAAGCCAGCTCTTACTCATTTCCATGTGTCATTGCAAGGAATAGTGGTGCAAAGAAGTTGGATTAAAGAGCTAGTGTACTGCCCAGAACTAATATTAATTGTTAAAAGCAGTCAATTATAACCTTTTACATATGAGGTATTTTTCTTTTCCCTTTGCTTAATTAGGATATTTTTCATCTGATGTTAGTAAAGTAAAGTGTATTTCTTTCAAGCGCCCTTCCCAAGCTTCAGGGCGCTTTTACAATAGTTCAGACACTTTAAAACACACCATATAAAGCAATAAATACAGCAATCAAAAATAACTCCCACTTATTATGTCAAAGCACATGCTTGGGTAAAGAGATTGTTAGTAGGTGATATGTGTGCACTCTGCCTGTCAGCTGACATATCTAGCTCTGTTCCTGTCATTACATCATCAGCATTGTAACCTCACTGACTGTGACATTACAGCTGCTGAGGAAGAGACAATCTAGCTGCCAGGTCAATCACCTGCGATGTCAAAGTCAGTTAGGTCACAGTGCTGATGATGTAGGGAAAAGAATAGAACTAAATATGTCAACTATCAGCATGCTATTCCAGACACCCAGCTTAATACTGTGACATACAAAACTTCCTAATGAGCAAAAGGAAAAAGAAAAATACTTCAGAAATAAAAAGTTACAACTGACTACTTCTTGAAATTTGTTATATTTTCCTGTCTGCTATTACTGGTGCCAGTAATAATAGTCAAGTATTCAGGTGCACTCAGGGACATTGGTGGTGCATGAGCAAAGTAGCCAACTCTTAGATAAAACAAAAAAAGGAAAGGATCAGCACACAAAATTCAAGGTGAAAAGCAGGTGCAAATTAATTTCAGCAGGATGCCAGAGGAGATCAAGCCCTGAGCTTCAACCCTCAAGCGGGTCTTCCTTAGGGACAGATCCACCTCTAAGGAAGATCCGCTTGAGGGTTGAAATGCAGGGCTTAGTCTCCTCTGGCACCTTGCCGAAATAAATTTGCACCTGCTAATCACCTTGACTTTTGTGTGCTGAGTCTTTCCTTTTTTTATTATTGTTGCCACTAGCTCTTTAAAAAAAATCTGAGTTCATTGTGTAGAAATCACTTGTTTCCTGATGGCAGAATGGAGGGGATATTCTCTGCAGGAATCCCACTAAACAAGCCAGGAGAGACTTTCAGGACTCATGTAAAAGGCGCCAACTTCAGGCCTGTGGACTCCTTTAGTTGAGCCCCACTCAAGCTTGCCAGCCTGACATCCTTCCCAACTGTACACTCTCACTACTGGTTTACACATACCCTGCCTGCCTGACTCCAACCATGCCCCCCCCCCCATGATTAATGTAAGCAGTCAGAAAAGAAAGAAACAGTGAAATCTAGCATTGGGCAGGGATGGGGTGAGGCTGCTGCTTCTTTTGGAGGTACTCATGCTGGCTTCAGCTACCTTTTTGATGATGCCACCTTCATCAGTGTGACACAGTTGGGTAAGACCCTGTCCCATCTGTTATGCAGGCAGAGTTAAAAGCAAAGATCTGTTCTGTCTTCTCCTATTTTGTCAGTTATCTATCTCTTGCCTATCTGATTGTGCAAGCAAATTTTCCCTTTGGCACCTGGGAATTAACCATTCTGACGGTCCCACAATTTCCCCTATTTCTCTCTTCATTCACTTGCTGTTTCTATTCTTTATTGCCTTATTTCTCTGTGGTTAAAAAATATATGTGAATCTTTATGTGAAACTGAGATCCTCTGGTTTGCAAATGTGTACAGTTATGTTATTGAAATAATTACAGAAAACTATTTGGGTTGATCTGGAACGCAGGGGGTTAACCTTGAGGTGCATTGTGACCTCCACAAGTTTGTTTGTAGAATTTTCAATAGGAAATCAGCCCTGGGACAGGATGTCTTAATTGGTTGCACCTGTTAAGAAGACTAATGTACTCTTCAGGCTCATCACAGAAAAAAAATTGTCAAAGTCTTAATACATTTTTTGGAACACAGATTGTGTAATGTAGAAGAACAGGATGCAGAGGTTAAACTGCCAACCAAAGATGTCTTATAAAAAGAAGGCAATGTTTTGTTTAGAGATAGAGCGACCTAGAAATTTGAAAAAGATTCAAAGGACTCCTGTTTGTTTGAACTGCTTGTATCAAGAACTATCCTACATAGTTTTATCTTTTATTTTATTGTTATTGATAATAATAAAATGCTACTTGTGAACTTTACAAATTCTACTGTTTTGCCTATGCTTCCTGACCTATGCCTCAATGACAATCAGGTCCTCCTCTCCTCCACTCTGGCATGCTCCTCAGATCCTCCTCTTCAGTGGTGGTGGGCTCTGCCCCAGTTGCTCTCATTTTATTTTAATTTTTATTAAAAGTATCGGAATTACAATCCTTGAGTCATAGACTCCTTTACAAAGCCTCCATGTCTTGTTGAGACAAGGTACAAAAGACAGTGTGGTACAATAGACAGTGTGATACAGAGAATACAGAGATGTGCAGACAGAGGTAGTCACTATACAGTGTAATAGATACATGCAGTGCAAATAGGTAGGTTAACTAGTGCAGTACAACAAATACAAACAGTGCAGTATATATATAGTGTGGAATATATCCACTGAACACAGTGCATAAGACAGCAGCAGGGGGTAAGTCGGGACATGGGTCCATTGTCAAGGCTGAGAAGAGGGGGGAGCTGGGCATGCTGAGTGGGCTATGTGCAGTTGCAGGTGTGCAGAGAACAGAGATAGCATTGGGGTGAGGTCTTGAAAAGGACCGAGACTGTTTTCAGTGGAGATGGATGCGGGGAAGGAGTTTATCCAAGCAGTGGCTTTATAGGAGAAGGACCTTTGGGCCAGCAAGGTCCTAACTCTGGGCACATGTAGGATGGTCCGGGGAGTGCTGTGGGGGGGGGGAGCTGGAGGGGCAGATTGAAGTAAGGTGGTGAGTCTAGGTGGGGCCAGTCCAACTATAATTGTTATGGTGAAGAAGCAGGACTGGTACTGGAGTCACTTTGTTTAGCGAGATTTTGATTCTTAGGAGGGTAGAGCTGGCTGCCGCCCCATAGACTATGAGTCCATAGTCCATGAGAGAGAGCGAGGACAAAGGAGGTGATAGTGAGTCTTAGAGCATCAGGAGGGAGGCAGGCCCTGTGGTGGTAAAGTAGGCCAATACGGGTATTTATATTGGTGCAAAAGAGATGGACATGCTCATGGAAGGATAGTGCCGTGTCAAAGGTAATGCTGAGATATTTAAAGCTAATAACTTGTTCTATTGGGAGAAGTTTGCTAGTCATAATGTTCAGAGGAGAGCCATGATGCTTACTGTGGTTGTGGGAGAAAAGCATGGAGTTCATTTTTTTGTGGTTGCATATGAGTCTGTGGTCAGCGAACCATGATTTGGCCTGGCTGAAAGATTTCTGGAGGGTGGCTTGAAGGGAGTAGGGGTCAGGGTGGGAGTGAAAAAGTACTGTGTCATCAGCATAAAGGAGGATGTGTTCAGAGCAGGCAGTGGGGAGTGAGTTGAGGTACAGGCTAAAAAGCAGGGGACCCAGAATGGACCCTTAGGGAACCCCTGAAAGAACAGGTCAGCAGGCAGAGATGGTGTCATTTATCCTGACACATTGGGAGCATGAAGAGAGATAGTTGGAGAACCAGGAGATGACCACCTGGGAGAACCCCAGTTGAGTAAGGGTGGATAGGAGGAGAGGGTGGCTTACCATGTCAAATGCCTTGGACAGATCTAAGAAAAGAACCCCGGCCAGGTGTCCTTTGTCAAGGGTAGAGTGGAGGAAGCTGGAGAATTCCAGTAAGGCATTCGTAGTGCTATGACCTGAGTGGAAGCCATGTTGCCCCTCACAAAGGAGGTTGTGGGTAGAAAGATATTCAGATAGCAGGTCCATGACGAGTTTTTCTAAGGCCTTGGGGGAGTGGAGATCTGGTGATAGTTTTCTGGGGAGGTGTGGGCGCCACTCTTGTGCACTAGGGTAATGAATGCCACTTTCCAAGTGGATGGGAATCGACTGAGACAAAGGGAGCAGTTTAGAAGGCAGGTGAGAGGGGTAAGCATTACATCAAAGACCTGATGGAGCAGTCTAAGGTCCAGTGAGTCATTACTGTGATTGGCTGTTTAGGACTTTTAAGAGGTAGGGTATTGCCTTCTGCTCTGAGAGGGCATGAAAATAGAAGGGGGGGGGCAGGTGAGGGAGGCTGTTGGAGGGGTGGAGATGGGGTCAAAGAAATTTGGGGGGAGGACTGAGCTAAGGTCGGAGAAGGTGGAATTTAGAGTATCTGCAGTGCAGTTAGGGTCTGAGGGGAAGGTGCCATTGATGCTGATCTGGGAGGGTGGCAGGGATATGGACTCTCCGTTACGCTCTTTGATGTTATCCCAGGATTTCCGGGCTGAGCCCTAGGAGGAGGCCAGTACTGATTTGTAGTGGTCAGCCTTTGCTTTTTGGATGGCCCTGGTGCATTTATTATGGGCCTCACAGTAGAGCTGCCTATCAGAGGCCTTTCCAAAGTCAAGGGCTTTATGCCAAAGATTGTCCCAATGGCACATACAGTTGAGTAAAGTTTGGGTGACCCACGGGGTATTAGAGTTTTTTTTACCAGGTATTTTGTGAGGGGGGTGAAAAGGTCACAGGCTGAATTGAAGGAGCAGATAAGGTATGATAGGGCTGCATCAATGTCAAGCGCCTGGTTGATTGGGGACCAGTCCCAGCAGGATATATAGGCTTTTAGCTGTTCCAAATGCCCTGGATTGAGGCGGCGCTGTATGGTGGTTTTGGGGGTGGTTTTTGTGATTTGCTGGACCTGAAAATTAGTATAGGAGAGTGGTTGCTGATGGCATTTGGTAGGACTGTGGTAGCAGTAATTTGGTGTGGTTGGTTGGTGAGGATGATATCAAGAAGTGAGGAGGAGCCATTAGTAGGATTGGCACGGGTAGGCTGAGTGACCAGTTGCGTGAGGCCTAGGGCAGCAATGGCATCTTTAGATTGGTCTGCTGAGCTGGAGAGCCAGTTTATGTTTAAGTCCCCCAGGGTGATTTGCTCAGCTTTGGGTGGGAGCTGGGAGAGATGGTCAAGTAGGGATTTGAGGGCAAGTTTCTGGTGGGGGGGGGAATAGGCAGCGGTGATAAATATTGGAGCCCTGGTGGGGTCGGGTAGAACTTTGATAGTGAGCGCTTGGGCACCATGATTGAGCTCTGGAGCAGGGAGGGCATGAGCACAGAGGGATATGCAGAAAGTGCATCCACCACCCCGTTTCCCTACCCTATCTTCCCGGAGCAGGGTGTAACCAGGGAAGGTGATGAAGAAGTCAGGGGTTGTTTTAGATAGCCAGATCTCCACAATGGCCAGGACATCGGGTTGATGCTGTACGGTCCAGCCCTGGAGCCCTGCAAACTTTTTTAGAAGGCTGCAGATGTTCATGGTAGAAATGCGGAGTTTGGATGAAGGGGTGGTGTGGGAGGGGTGGGATGGGAGAGGACCTGGGTTTTAGTGGATGCTGCCGGACATCAAAAGGAGGAGGGATATTGTTCTGAGAAGTGCCAGGTGAACCCTGTGATGGGGGCCGATGGAGGCCATGGTGCAGCAAAGTGCAGGAGGGCAGACAGGGATGGGTAGAGTAAGCAGGGCCGGAAACACTAGGAAGAGAGGGAGGCAGGGGAGTCAGGTGCAAATGCAAGTAAGAGGACAGGGGTGCCTGGGTGGGGTTTGTGGGGCAGGGTGGAGACGGTGGGGTAGGAGGTTGGGTGGGGGGTATATAGGAAAGGTCGCTGAGGCCCAAAGTAGGGGGATGGGTGATGGTGGTATGCACTCATTGGGGTGGGGAGCAGCATAACAGGAGCAGGAATGCCAGAGGGGAGGGCTGGGAAGTTATGGGTCAGATGGTGGAGAGTCATGGTCAGGCATGCATAGGCGTCTGGTGGGGGGTGCTATAAAGGAAATTAAAAGACACCTAATATCAAGGCTGCTGTGATGGCCCAGTGGTAGGGTCACAGACTACGGTGGTGATGGTACAAGGTTCGATCCCTGGGGGAGAGAGGCAGAGAGGGAAACAGTGGGAGGAGATGGGGGGGGAGAGAAGGCTAGAGAAGAGAAAAAGGTGGTAAGAGTTGGCAAGGAAGTGATGGGAGAGCAGAGATGGGGAAGGGAGCAGTAGCGACTCCTAGTGGTCAGGGATGGAAATAGCAGTTAGGGGTGGGGAGAGGCCGAGAAGGGGGGGTGTGGGGGTACAGTCAGGGAGGAGAAGAGGAAGGCTGCAGTAGAGAGGTAGGAGAGGGTTAATAGATGTTAGGAGGAGCAGGCAGAGAGCACAGTCTAGCCACCTAGTGGCAGCCGGTGATAACCTGCAAGGGGAAAGTGAGCACTTGGAAAAAAGTCAGGTAAGTCATGTGACCTGTGGGTGGTCCTTAAATTAATGGATGCACCTGGGGTGGGAGGGTGGACAGTTAATGTGAAGCATCGACAGGCTAACACCCACAGCAAACAGGCTCAGGGAGGCTGGTGCCTCTTGGTCTGTGCTGTCCCCAGGCTGTAGTAGGCTTGTGTAGTACTGGGGATGGGGTCCCAAAAGGTAGGGAGACAAAGGGCTAATTTAAGTATGCAGTGGGCTGGTAGGCTGTGGCAAGTTCAAGGTCTCAGGTCCTAGTGTGCATGTGCGAATGGAGGAAACCTGAGACTTCAGTGTCGAGCTGGGCTGGAGGAATAATGGAGCCCTGAAGGATGCAAGAGGAATGGCACAACCATGTGGTGAGCCTCAGGCAGTATTCCTCTGCAACAATACAGTTGCTGAGCTAAGCAGAAATCACAGGCTATTATGTGTAATAAAGTTACAGTTGACTAGAAATTACAGAGCTAAACCGCTTAGTGCAGGCACAAATGGCAGTAAAACTCACAGCAAACTAGTATGAATGCAGATATAAGAGACACAGAGCAAGGAAAGACAGGGTGTAGAACACTCACAGAAATCCCCATTAAAGCCCAGCAAACAGCAGTCCCTGTTAAGCAATGGAAACAACGCAGTACAGCTGTACCCACTAAGAATCCAAATGCTGTGCTGGTAATTAAAGTAACCGCAGAAACTAGGCATAAAAACAGCAGTGCAGGTCTGTGCAGATACAATCAGTCAGAGGTCAGAAATTCAGGCATAACACCCCTTAGCAAACAGGCTCAGAGGGAGGCTGGTGCAATTACCTCTTGGCGCCTTTTGGTCTGTGTTGTCCCCAGGCTTTAGTGTGCTTGTGGAGGCTTGTGTAGTAGTGGGGATGGGGGTCACAAAAGGCCTCTTGATGCTGTCTCATGTCACACTGATGACTCAGTTTGCCCACAGCGACAGAGCTACTGACTGGGAAGGAGGTGGAGCATATGGCTGCTGATGTGTCAGACTTGCATGTCATGAAGCAGGGGGAGGGAAACACAGCACAGGCCTGACATGGTGAGGGACTCACTTGAGAGACAATGCATGACAGTGTGCTCGCAGACAATGTATGACACAGTGACCGCACTAAAGGGAGGCCAGTCAGAGCAGGGACTGGTGATACCATTGGCAGTCCCTACTTCTGATTGGCTATCCAGTCTGTTAATTAAATGTTTCTGCAAATTGGGGATTTGGGAGGGAGGGATCAGCTCAGAAAAAGCAGACTGAGGGCTCAGTGGACAAAGCTGCAGAGCAGATGGTCATCTGTGTTGGTGTGTTTTAATGCATCCCACAGTGGCAGCTGTTTAAATGTAATTGTTCCTTTCAGATCAGATTAAGAATCTAGATCCCTTATATAGCAGACGCAGCAGGAGAAAAGGGAAAGATAATATTAAACATAGGCATTTCCCCCCCCCCCCCAAAAAGTTAAACAATGTCTGGGAGGGGCTGGGGTGTGGGCTGTCTGTCTGTTGCTGGCCTGGCCTGTGGTTAAGTCACAAGTCATAAAATATACAGTAGCAGCCAAACAGCAAGTTAATTAATAACTGGTCTGATATGGGGAAAAAAATTTTTGGGTCACAAACAAAAAGAGAAAAAAGCAAAAACATGGTATGGTGGGCTGGCTGGCAATATTCTGGCTTTGGTTGTACCATTCAACTACAGCCAGACTCTGTCTTAAGTTATAAAACTATATAGCAGCTGCTGCAGCAGAACAGTGTGCTTTATTTTCGTCTAAAAAAAAAGACACAAAAAAGAAGAAAAAAGTCTGTGACTTACTGGGAGCTGGATGTCTGCTGCACAGCCACTTATAACAGATATACAGTTGTAAGTTGTTTAAAGTATATTGTATGCTGGAGTTGTTTGACAGGCTGCTTCACACACCGAATTAACAATTGGTACCTTAGGAGACTCACACTACAGCTACTGGAAGTCCCCCACTGTCACACTTCACAGGGACAGCACTCTTTTGCTTAACGAGTGCCACTCTGGTTCAGTGGCCTCAGCACCACCATCTCCTCTGCCCCAACAATTGGTATGTTTAAAACTAGGCTCCGGGACTATCTCACTACCAACAGCTCTTGTGACTGCCCAACTAAAAGGAAAACTACACCCAAAACTTGAAAAAATATATGTTGTGCAGAGTGTTTTAATTTGTATGTGAAGTTCTAGTGTTTCCTTCCCTCTGACTGGTATTAGGAGTTTTTCCCAAATTAGCCTGCTAGCTTTATGCTAGTTTTACGACCCCTGGGGATCTTCATACCTGATAGCGTAATTGTATTTCTTGTTCCCACAGTGCATCTTGTCTCATGTGACTGTGATGTAAGAGAGACCCAACATTCAGCACACACATGCCCAATAAACTAAATATCTTGGAAGCTTTACAAGCTGCACAAAAATTACCAGCAGCAAAGTTTTTCAGGACAGTAAAACCTTTAGGACAAGGGTGGTCACCAAGCTGAATTCTACAGATTTTAAAATATAGCCATCTCTATTGTTGTGAACTGATTGTAATGCAATGCTTTCTGCTGAATTTATGGGCTCTGCTACATCACCATCACATGAAACAATGTGCATTGTAGGACAAAGGAATGCAATAAAGCTATTTGATATGGAGATCTCCAGGGGTCGTGAAACTACCCTAAAGCTAGCAGGCTAATTTAGGAAAAACTCATAATACCAGTCAGAGGGAAGGAAACACTAGAACTTCACATACAAATTAAAACACTCTGCACAGCATATCTTTTTTTCAAGTTTTGGGTGTAGTTTTCCTTTAACCTTGTTTCTCCACTTCCCTTCCTGCTCTAGTGGTCCCCCCCTTCCCTCTGGATTCTACCCTCACATCTTGGTATACCCAATGCTGCACTTTTCACCCTCTCCCCACCCTTCCTACAATTCCTTCTCCCCCCCCCCTTCCCTCTCCCTATGATTCTGGCACTTCTTATCTGTTGTCTGTTTTCTCTGACAACTGCCCCTGGCTGCCTTGTTACAATGCTACCCTTGAATTGTATTCATCTGTACTCTGTTTGCAATGTGCACATTGTTGTAATGTCTGTCTTAATGTTACCCATAATTTGTATTTCTCTGACGTGGAACCTTTGTAAAAGAGCCAAGGCTCAAAGGAATTTGTAATCCTAGACTTGATAAATAAAACACAAATTAAATTTAAAGAAATGACACTATATTTAGGAGTCTTTTATTGAAAATGTTAATACTTTTTACACAAATCAAAGTAAAAAACTCAAAAATTGCAATAAATTGCAGAACATTTTAGTTTTTGTGGAGAATGGTGAAAATTGCAGATTCTGCAATAAAATTGTGGGTGCAATTTTCCAGTGCCCCTGCTCATAATGTAAAGGTACAGTAACACATAGAAACATAGTAACATAGAAACATAGTATTGGCTGGCAGATAAGGACAGCTTGGCCCACCTAGTCTGTCCATTTTTCCCCACCTGTAGTATCACCACAGATCCTACTTGATCTCTACCCATTCATCAAGCCTCCTTCTCTTTCCCTAAGATTCCTTTATGCCTGTCCCATGCATTCTTGAACCCAACCACTCTTTCCAACCCCCACCACCTCTGCTGGAAGACTGGTCCAGGAATCCACCACTCCTTCTGTGAAGAAATGCTTTCTCAGATCTCTCCTGAATCTACCCCTCCAGCTTTTTATTGTGACCCCTTGTCCTTGAGCACCTTTTTTTCTGAAAAATACTTCCCTCCTGTGCCTTATTTACCCCCGTGAGGTATTTAAAGGTCTCTGTCATAGCCACCATCTCTCTTCTCTCCTCTCTTCTCTCTTCCAGGGTGTGCATATTTAGGCCCTTAGGTATCTCCTCATAGGGCTTCTGATGCAGACCCTGCACCATTTTAGTTGCCCTCCTCTGGATCTCCTCCACTCTGTCTATGTTCTTCCGGAGATGTGTGTGACCCCTAGGCGGCGCTATCCCAAGGGCTACTACCCCTGTCTGCTTGGCTAACAGCAGGTTAAGGGGCCTGGGTAATGAAACTGGTGCCTCCACCCGGAGGTCAGGGTTGTTAGTGGTCAAGCTAACCTGGGCACAGCCCTCCGGGACACTGTAACCCCCCTCTTTCCCTTCACAATGACCCTTATTCACCAGGGAATTACCCACACTGTTTGCACTTACCACCATGGCTGGTTCCTCTAGCTTGACCCCGAGGACCCCCTGTAAAACAAGATTAAGCACAGCAAATAACAACAGTACAATAGTCTTGGCACAAACTGGAACCACAGTCAGGTTACATGCAAACAAAGTTAAATCTGCTTTATTTAGGGGACTTGAACAAGGGAGGAGCATAATCAGGTTGATTTGCTTAAAAGCTATACTAATCAGACAGTGATGCATGCAGTTCAGAGTCCCTACACAGTCACACACTCTGGGTACCCCGGTTGGAAAATGGTGGGCTAGCCAGGAACGTTGCAGCTGGTTGGGGCCCTGTGATGGAAGAAAGCAACATGCACAGCACACACTATTTGTAATCCGGAGCTGGAGGGCTCAGTTCATGAAAGAAAAGGCAATTAGACAATCAGATGACAATACTTTTAGATTTAGCTGTAGTTGCAGGGAGCTACCCTGATGTTTACTCATGATACCCAATACTGGACACAGGCAGGACGAAATTGAGACTGCAGGCTGTTGAGCTGGAGTGCCCGGAGAAGCAGGGGCCACATGAATCACCGAGGTGTTGTTCCTGTTCAAGGTGTTGAGCAGGGGGCTGATCCCCAGGCCGGTCTCTCATCGATGACTTTCTCTGCGTAGCAGGTATTCTGGCTGGGCCAGTGTAGCAGGGCCCAGGCAAATGGAAATGGATACGGATTCAGTCTGTGGAGCTGCATACAGCCTCCAGCAAGCAAAACACAGTTCAGACACACAGTGGGGAACCAGATCACGACCCACTATAAGCACACAGCACATTCACATGTAAGGAAATTCCACTGTACCAGGCAAATGGCTCTCCAGTCGCAATTACAGAGTCTCTGCACAATCCAGGAGTTCAGAGGCAGCTGGAAGTCCTGACAGGCCGATAGCATTCAGCAAATCTTTGGTCTTCTTCAGGTTTAAGCCTGGTTACAATTCAGTGGCTTAATTCACTCTCCAACTTCGGATTCAGTCTGAAAAAAGCACAAGTTCCCTCTCAGGAACAGCAGGCAGGCATGCAGGTCAAACTCAGGCCTTTCCACAGTTCTCCCAAGTGAATCCACTATGGATTGCTGCTCAAACTATCTCAAGCTGTTACTTCTTCACTTCCCAACTCAGATCTAACTGAAACTGCAAGCAGTGTTGGACTTTCCCCAAGATCCAAAAGGTACGGTTGGCTGATCTGTCTGTCAATCACAACAGGGACTCCCTCTCCAGGTTATTTTAGGCGCCAAAAGCCCAAAACTACAATTCCTACAAGTTTTGCCCCCACCAAGCCCCTGTAGGCAGGCTCCATTTTAGAGTCCCAAATGTACTGATTGGCCCATTCTGCAGTCCAGGACCAAGATGACGGAAACAAACAGAACTGTCCATGCTGCAAAGAAGGCAGGTTAGAACAAACTGCAATATTATTACTACTCTAACAAATGATCAGCAAACAAGTGCATCTTCTAACAGAGCTCCCTCTCAGATTAATTATGACTGCAATCCAGGCAGCTCTTAAAGAGACAGTACACAGAGGCTATACAGGCACCCTCTGGCAATCACATTTAAACTGCTAAAACGCAGGACAGCAGTCTGACAGTGAGCATTTAGGCAAGCTCAAGGAAGATGCTTCGGGAACCCCAATTTGTAGGGGGGAGGTTACACCCTTCCCTGCCTGGAGAAAACTTGGCATCCGCGTCAAGTCTGTGCCATCATGCATCAGTTAACATAAACTTATTACTTTACTATACATATTCACTGCACTTCATGATACTATAGCCATAAGGACAATGCTTTTGCACGTTTCATACAGGTAATACTGACTCCACTATGATTAACCTACTTGTGACATCACAATACTGAATCATGCTATAACTTCCTGTACATTAAACAATGCAGGAGGGAGCCCTTCCCTATCAGCTAACTTGGGGCTGGATGGGGCAGGGGCACCATACTGAGAAGGAAGAACAATCAACCTGGAACTGACCATTAAGCTCAGTTTAGGTAGTAAGCTCTGAGAAATATAAACACCTTTGTGAACCACATTGAGAGGCAAATCCACTGACCTCCCAGGAGAATCATAACTGGAGAGCAATACTGGCTTGACAGCTAGGCCAGTCTTTCTGGGGGAAACAGCCACAGTCTCTGTACTTTCAGCACTAGCTTTGGAGCTTTCGTCAGTCATGAGGGGTGCCTTTGCATGGATGGGAATGTCCAAACTGGGAGCACTGTCAGCTCCTTCCTCTTTAGGCTCTGTCTCCACAACACTTGGCTAATTTAGAGAAGATTCTGGCACAATTAGGCTTTGTGGCACTGAATGGGGGCTGTAAGCACTCTCATATTGTTGTTCAAGTTCTGGTGTGTCACCAGAGAGACACAGATCATCAGCCCCTTCTCCAGGCAATTCACACAGTTCCACAAAACACAGAGTCTGCAAACTTAGATGTGATGCTTTGCACCTCACTTTCAGGGAGCATTGGCTCCAAGGACGAAGCTGGGGGGTTAGGCAGTCCAGAAGGCCCAGCTTCATCCCCACAATTAGTCATAGGGTTACCTTGAAACAACTTACTCAGTTCATAGGAGGGCTAATAGGCATTACCATAGTCACTTTCATCAGAGGTGGACTGACAGTCACTACCATTCTGGGCCTGCTGCAAGGGAAACCTGAAATTTGTAGCTACTGGAGTAGGTTGACTATGTCTCTTTTTTGCAGCAGCATGAGTCACCGGCCCAGGAGAGGCAATGTCTGCTAGCTCAGCTTCAATAATAACTTGGCCGATAGGCAGCAAGTGGTTACGGCGCATGGTCCATGCTTTCTCTCATCATACCCAAGATGGCCGCCAGGCAGGGCATGCTGTAATCTGCTCCTGCTCTCTTTTGCGTTATTTTGTTTTATTTTAATTTACAGGGGCTGGTAATGTGATAGTGGCAGTCTGCATTTAATGGCTTTTGTGACCTTTTTTGCATTCGCATTCCGCAGTCTGTGTAGCTTGACTTGAATGATCCCACTATCGCTATTTTCACTTTGTGAAAGCAGTGACTTTTATCATTGAACTTCCTCACTGAATCTCCCCACTTAATCAGGTTATTTTGGATTGGAGATGAGTCATAGGGAGTGAGGAGCAAGGAGTTGCGAGGAGCCTTGTGGGACAAAGGGAGCTGAAGAGGAGTGTGGAGACAAAAGGAACTTTGTGGACACAGTGAGTTGAAGAGAGGGCACTGGTCTACTTTAAGGATAGCCTGGGTGAAAAGTTGAATGTGGAAAGAGGTTTATTTTCGGTTGATACTCTGGGTTTGGATGGGAGTTGGTTCTGAAGCCAAGTATTGGGCTTGCGACTTTGTTTTATGGACCTGGAATCCCTGGAATCTCTGTTTGGAGTGACTAACGGTTAGCAACAGGAGTGAACCCGACTCCGTTGGGCGATCGCTAGCTGAATTTGCTGCTTCACAGGGGGTCACGGTACTTGCCCAGTCAGGGAGCTGGCTGGTGTACCGTGGTTCCCCAAGATTCACGGGATTGGCTACGGTGTGGCCATTACCTGGGTGTCGTGGTGGGGCTGCAGTTATTTTGGGCTGTGCTTGGATATGGAGTTGGAGGGGCCCTGGTCTGTTGCTGGCTGTTATTTTCAAAATTTTTGACTGGCTTTGATTTGATTGAACTTTCCTGTGGCTTCCTTATTTTAAGTCAAGTAACACCTTGGATTTTCCCCTTTTTTGGATTCTTTCTGTGGCTCCCACATTTTATGGATGATTGACATCTTGGATTATCCTGCTTTGCTCGGGACCTAAGGCCTAAACTCGCTTGTGTAGTCTTTCTGGTGGTGAGGGGACCTAGGCATCCATATACCCTTACATCACTTCCCCCTGATGTAAGGGAAATTGTAAACTACTCTACATTTGTTTATACTATCAAAGATTCGAAAGCCCACATTTGTAATTGTAACCCCCCCTACAAATGGGGGTTCCTAAAAGCCTTCCTGGAGCCTGCCTAGATGCTCCCTGCTTATCTGGTGTCTGGCATAAGGCCGCTAAATATGGGGGTGTGAGTGCTTTTAAAAGCCTCCATTACTGTCTCTTTAAGAGCTGCCTACTCGCAGGGTTTGGTGTTTGTTAGGGGGGACTGGGGTTTCTATGCTCGACTCCTGCCCTGGGCTACTGGTTAATCACTTCATTTCTGAAGTCGCTAGAAGAGCAGAGGGAGCCTAGTAGAAAGATATAGCTGTTTGCTGGACAATATGTAGTGTAATTGAGAAAGTAAACTGTATAACCTGCCTTTATTTGCAGCTGGGACTCTGTGTGCTGTGCCCCTCCATTCTGGACCAGGACAGCTCGAGGGGTCCAATAGGAGTGAGGGGGTATCTATTCTGGAGTGAAAGCAGGCAACCAGAAACCAGGACTCTAGATGGAGCCAGCTGACAAATGGGAACACAGCTTGTAATTCCATGTCATGGCATTATGGGTCATGGCACTTTTTCGCACCACTGAGGGCTAAAATACGTGACTGGCATGTGTAGCCAGCCAATGAGATCGGGTAGCACCCGAGCTGTGAGGATTGCCCCATGCTGTTAGGGGCAGATGTTCGATGACTGTGGAGGAGAAGGGAGCTCTGAGCTTCTGCGCTGTAGAGTGTTCGCGGAAGCACGTGAAAGGCCTGAGGGGCCATCTTTGCCACGCTTCTCCAAATAAACCGCCAAGGTGGGCGGTCAGAGGAGGCTGTGTGTAAGCACAGCTACCTACCAGTCTTCACTCATGGAGGACTGGAGAATCTGCTGAATCACGCTCGGTCTGTCAGGACATGGAAGCTGCAGTGTAACTCCCGCATTTGCTGTGATTCGTTCGGGTTCTGGAAGCAGCCGCTTGGTATGGTACCCCTCTGTTGTTTCCCATATAAATGTGTGAGAAGGCCTTTGAAGCTCAGGCTCAGCCCTGCGAGTGGTGAAAGAGGGTTCTCTGTCAGAGTTGTGAGTACTGAATCAGGGTAGCTCCCTGTTAAAAGTTACAACACAAAGGCAAAGTCGTCCTGTTGTATTGCAGACTGTACTAATTGAGCTTCTGGCTCCATCTGGTCTGCTTAGGAATTAAATGCTCATCTGTGTCAGGGCCCCAACCAGCTGCATCGAGGAACTAGCCATTAGGGCTTGGGTACCCATAGACAGTAATTGATAGGTCAGGCCTGTGCACAGAGCCCTAGGTGTTCAAATATACATATATATAGTAGTGGTAAGCCAGTCACCCTGATTTCCCCCAGTCCTTGTTATCTCCCTTTGAATAAATCAGATTTATTGTTTTGCAGAAGTACCCTGGCTGGTTTGTGTTTTACTGGTGATATACTGCACAGTGAATATTTGATAACTGTACATTACTTTCTAGGGGGTCCCCGGAGTGAGCTGAGTGGTTCGAGCGGGGGTAAGTGTTCAGGGTGAGAACATTGTAATTGAATTGTGTGAGCCACTAGTGGGAAGGGGGGGGGGTTGAAGCAACCCAGAAGGCTGCGACTGAGTCAACTTTGACTGTTCTAACCCCAACCTCTGGGTGGAGGCACCCGTCAATGGATCTGGGCCCCTCACCCTGTCACAGTTGAGGCAGGCAGGGGTAGTAGCCCTTAGGATAGCGCCCCTGGGGGTTACATAATTGTTAGTTGCAGTTGTCATGCATTGTAAAGTTTGATCAATGTCTGCACTTTAACCCCCTGGAACCAATATAACAAAATTCTAAGGGAACGTGGACCATTAGAACGGGGAGAAATTCAGGAGGGGAAAATGTCTTTACAGAAAAAAGGATTGACGATGTTTTTTATTCCTTTGTTCACACTGTTGCTATATTAGTAACATTTATAGACCTACCTAAGTGTCTACTTTGTGATATGTTGGATGTTTGTATGTACTGTGGTATGTCTTAGATTGATGTGGTAACTATAGTATGTGTTTTTAGAATATGATTACACAGGTCTGTCTTGTAAACTGGACCATTGGTTGGAATGACATGTATTACCTGTATAAAAATAAACTTTTACCTACCTACCTACCATATACTTTAATTTTTTTTTCCTTTATTTATTTATTTTACTTATCTTACTTCTGATGAACATTTTGTAGTTTTATTTTGGACATCATCTGAGCAGACTGTGGCTTTTATCCAGACAGTGAGAGTACCTGGACCTCCCTTCTTCCCTGGCCTTGAGAGGGCTTGGGGGGTAATTTCATAATCCATCATTTTGTGTTTTGTACATCATCTGAGTAGACTGTGACCTTCATTCTGGCAGTGAGCGTGCCTGAACTCCCCTGTTTCCCTGAGCGTGAGAGGGCTTGGGGGGGGGGTAATTCATAAATCCATAATTCATAATTTTGTGTTTTAGGGGACGGCAGTAGCTCCCGAGTCAAGTATAGGGGAGCGACTTATCCAATTAGTGTGGAACAGGGTGGTGTTTTATTTGTGTTTTATTACGTATTAGAGTGGGTATTTTTTGTTCTGTCTTTGTTGGGCATTTTACTATTGCTGTTTGGGGGTCTTTTCTCAGGTTAGGTGCTTTTGGATTTGTCTGGGGAATGTGCAGGTTCTCCTCCCCGGTTGTGCGCTATTTGTCCTCCGCCCTCCACTCCCTCTGCCCTGTTTTCCCCCCTCCTTTGATGTTATCAGCTTAGCAGCATTGTCGTGCGCTAGGTATTGTTCACAATAGAGGGGGTGGAGGTAGGGGGTGCAGACATCGGAGGGGGAAAGTAAACGGGCCGCTCAGATAGGTGTGGTTAGGCCTAGAAGATGCCCTGGGGCAAAATGGAGCCTGAAATGTGGTGCCACATGTGTAGTCCCCATACCCAAGGGCACTGCCACTTGCAGTGGGCAAGTAGCCGGGGCGGCCCCTGAAACCCGTTCAACTCAAGCGGTGCTTTGCAGTGCTAGATCTATTAAGAATAAGACTGCAATTATTGCAGATCTAGTTGTAACAACAGATCTGGCTTGCATCACTGAGACCTGGCTGGATGAAAATGCTGGCCCCATATTGGATGCTGCCATTCTGGTGGGGTACTCGGTGATACACCACTCGAGATTGGATTGTGGGGGGTGGGGTGGCAGTCTGTTTTAAGACTGAATTGGGCCTCATGAGTTTACCAGCTGAGGAGGCCAAATCATTTGAGTGTACTGTTGTGGCAGGTGTAGGTTGCAGGATAGCTCTCGTCTACCATCCACCCAGGGATGAGAAGCGATTCCTTCAGGAAGTAGCGGATTTTGTGGTCGACATGGCTTTGGAGTTGCCCAGATTAATGGTTCTGGGTGACTCCAACGCCTGGGTTGACGACGAACTCTCGCAGTTTGGACAACACTTCCTCCAGCTCATGACATCTCTGGGCCTTACACAGTTTGTTAGTTCTGCCACCCATAAACACGGTCACTCTCTTGATTTGGTCTTCCTTCTGGGGATTGAGGCCTCCGACTTGGGGGTGGAACCTGTCAGTTGGTCTGATCAATGCACCATGAGGTCTAACTTCTGTGCCCCCCTTCGAAGGCCTGCACCTGTGGAGATGGTCAGTTACTGCCTTTTACGAGGAGTAACTCCTGAGGGCCTAGCGGCAGCGATTGACCTCGCAGAGTTTCCTGTGGCCAGCTCAAGCCCAGAGACTCTGGTCATGGCCTATAATAAAGTCATTTCCGTAGCTCTGGTCTTGATTGCTCCCATCCATGTTCATCCTCTGCCCTTCGCCCTCGGGCCCCTTGGTTTGATGGGTCTTTGAGGGAGGTGCGGTGAGTAGGGCGTAGGTTAGAGTGGCGTCAGTGGAAATCCATCCTAGATGTGGACCACCTTAGATTGGTTGAGCATTATCACACTTACCAATCAGCAATATCCTGTAAGAAGGCAGAATTCCTATCCTGGGAGATTGCTGCCACTCAGAACCGATCAGCTCAGCTCTTCCGAACTGTTGATAGGTTGTGCAACCCAACCTGTCTTCAGCTCTGAAGACCTTTTTTGCAAGTGGAGTGTGATGAACATGCTCGGTTCCTTGTGGATAAGGTGGCCGACACCAGGTCGGAAATTATCTCGACTCGCCCTACGGGGGGTTGTGGATGATCAGTGTCTGGTCACCTTGAGCTTCCTGGAGTACCCTTGTCCTGCTGGAGTTCGCGGATTTCATGTGGATTGTCCAATGTATGTGCCCTACATGCTGTAGTTTGGATCTGGTACGAACTACCTTTGATTATGGGTTGTTTGATATTATTGACCCGGTCCTGACACAGATAGTCTGGTGCTCCCTGGAATCTGATGAGTTTCCAAGCTCCCCGAAGGAGGCATGTTGACACCTCTCCTAAAGAAAGCTTCTTTGGACCTGGATTCTCTGGCCACCTACAGACCAATCTCAAACCTTCCCTTAATAGGGGAGGTGATTGAGAAAGTAGTAGCGGTACAGCTGGAGGACCACTTGACCATCCATAACATCTACGGACCTCTCCAGTCCAGTTTTTGAAAGAAACATAGCACTGAGATCATGCTGGTTTGGGTGCTCAATGATCTCCTGATGGTGAGAGATTGGAGAAGCCATTCTATCATTGGTGATCTTTGATCTCTGCTCAGCCTTTGACACTGTGGACCATGGGGTACTGCTTGGGTGCCTGGGGTCCATCTGTGGCTTGACAGGTGTGGTCCTCAGGTGGTTTACATCTTTCCTCACTAGCAGAAGTCAGAGAGTGGTGTTTGGGATTTTTTCCTCTGACCCATTTTCTCTGCCATGTGGGGTACTTCAGGGTACAGTGCTGTCCCCCATGTTGTTTGCAGTGTATATGCTGCCCCTCGGAGACATTGTAAGATGGTATGGGCTGAGGTTTCACTGCTATGCTGATGATGCCCAGCTCTACCTACCTTTTGTGCCTGACCAGGATAGAGCTGTCCCGGTCTTTAATAACTGCCTTGCTGAAATCCAGGACTGGATGAATGCAAGCTGGTTAAAGCTGAACACTGGAAAGACTGAGGTGATGGTGGTGGACCCATGTCAACGGATAGAGGGGTTGAGGGCTGGTCAGCCCTCTGGACTTTTTCTTGGGGGCTCCCAGATCCCTTCGTCTGAACGGGTGTGAAACCTGGGGGTAGTGCTTGATGACGGGCTGACGTTACGAGCTCAGGTGTTGGTGGTCGTCAAGTCTTCCTTTTATCATCTAAGAAATATTTCCAGGATTAAGCACCTTGTTCCATCAGGGGACCTACCTACATTAGTCCATGCCTTTGTGACCTCAAGCCTGGATTATTGCAACTCCCTGTACTTAGGGCTACCTGGGGTTGATATCCGCTGCCTGCAGCTCATGCAGAACGCTGCAGCACAATTATCGATGGGGGCTTCTCGAGCCTCCCATATTACTCCTGTGCTATCCGATCTGCACTGGCTGCCGATTAGGTGGTGGATCACCTTTAAAGTTGGTTTACTGACTTACAAAGCCCTACATGGACTTGGCCCTGACTACTTGAAAGAGCTTCTTGTGCCTTATCGCCCAATGCAACAGCTCCATTCGGCTGATGAGGGGTTGCTGGAAATTCCAAAGGTGTCATTGAAATCTTCAGGGGCCTTTGCATTCATGCACGTGGCCCCTTCCCTTTGGAATTCTCTACCCCATCAGCTTTGGGAGTGCACGACTGTGGGAGGGTTTAAACAGGAGTTGAAAACTTACCTATGGCGTCAGGCATTTATGGGTGCTGAATTAGTATGCTCATCAGACAGCTTTTATTATATTGTTCACTATTGATTTTGTTATTGTTATTTGTCTTGTAAAGCGCCTTGATGGCTTAAAGGTGCTTATATGAAATAAAGTTATTATTATTATTATTATTGACAGCTTTGGAGTTATTCTCTGGGCGTACCTTGTATACTGGAAGATCATCCAACTTTCCAACTACTACATGAGGAAGATGGTGCCACCTATCAGTAAATTTGTGCTTGCCATGTAGTCCCAAATTATGCAACAACACATGGTCTCTGGGCCGTAGCTCTTGAGCCTTTACGTTCTTGTGCCTCTCTTTGTTGGAGAGATTTCATTTAGCAGCCATTGTCTTGGCCAGTTGATATGCATGGTTCAATTGAGCTTTCAGTTTCTGTACATAATGCAGGTAGTTTCCAGCTCGGATCCCATCTGGAAAGACCCCAAAAAACAGACATCAACTGGCAGGCGGGCCTCCCTTCCAAGCATGAGGTGGTAGGGGGAGAACCCAGAAGCGTCATTTTTGGTACAATTGTATGCGTGTACCACGGTGCTAATCTGCTGGCTCCACTTATGCTTGTCTTTTGGGTGGAGGGTGCCCAGCATGTCTAGAAGGGTGCAGTTAAAACATTTTGGTTGAGGGTCCCCCTGCGGGTGATAAGGGTTGGTTCTTGACTTCTGCACCTCCCACAGAGAGAGCATTTCTTTGATTAACCTATATTCAAAGTCTCTGCCTTGGTCAGAATGAATCTGCTGGGGGGCACCATAGTGGACGAAGAATTTTTCCACCAGCACCTTGGCCACGGTAGAGGCTTTTTGACCTTTAGTTGGAAAAGCTTGTGCATACCGTATGAAATGATCTGTAACCACTAGCACATTGCCAATATTCCGCTGATCAGGTTCTAAACACAAAAAATCTATGCAGACCAGTTCCACGGGGGCTCTGGTAGTGATATTGACAAGAGGGGCAGCCCTATGAGGCAGGGCTTTCCTTTGGAGGCAATGACTACAGGTCTTTACATGGTGCTCAACACTGGCCCCCATCTTGGGCCAGTAGAATCGAAATTGTACCAGGTCGAGGGTCCTGTCAATACTGAGGTGCCCCATGTGATTGTGGAGGGACCTCAGTACCAAGTGTTTAAAGGCCGTGGGCAGGACCAATTGTTGCTTGTCTACTTTACCACTATGATCCGCTGTCTCTCTGTATAACAACTGCTTGAGTAACTTGAACCTGGGGCCTTCTTTAAAAAATAGGGCAGTTCGCAAGTCAGGAGAACGCAACTTAGACACATCTTTCCCTGCACGCAGGGCATAAAGTGAGGGTTGAATCATAGGATCTTGGGATTGAGCCCACTGAATACTGTCATGGTCAAGTTGAGGTAGTGCACTAATATCTAAAGCAGAGAAATGGAAATAGGCAGCTGGTATGCAGATATCAGGAGAGCCCAAGCAATCAACTAGACAGTCCACTGTGTCTGCAGACATCTGTTCATCTCTGTCAAACTTTTGGCACAATGTTTGGATGTTGGGTTCAGATAACCTGACCCAATCACTCTTGGAGACTGGCCTTCATGACAGGGCATCAGCATCAGTATGGTTCAGTCCTAGCTTGTATTCGACAACATAATCATAGGTTGATAAAGCAGAATGCCAGCGATGACCAGTGGTGTCCAACTTAGCTGAAGTCTGTACATAGGTTAATGGGTTATTGTCGGTCTTCACCAATATCTTTGCCCTACAGAGGTACTCATGAAACTGGTCAACAATGATCCATTTTAGGGAAAGGAACTCCAGCTCATGCATAGGATAGTTTTGTTCTGACGGGGTCAAGCTCCTACTGGCAAAAGCCACTGGTCTCAAACCATCCTCATGGTCTTGATACAGCACAGCTCCTAGGCCCTGCAGACTAGCGTCCATGTGCAGTACAAAGGGCTTGGTAGGGTCAGCATAGGCGAGAATGGGGGTGTGGATGAGCTGGTATATGACTTCGTGGAAGGCTGCTTCACATTCGGGTGTCCAGCGGGGCCCAAAAGGTTCAGTTGTGTGGAAATTCCCTTTCTCTGGTTCTTTAACAGCTCCTTTCTTGTATTTACTGTTGGTGTTGGTGTTGGGGTAACCCTGGGTGAGATTCAGGAGCAGGTGAATCACCTTGGAATAGTCTTTTATGAACCTGCGGTAGTAGCCACAAAACCCCAGGAAATGTAGTTCTTTCAAGTTATGGGGCTGGGGCCAAGTAGTCAGTGACTCAACCTTAATGGGATTGGTCTCTATCACTTCTGCAGATACTATGTGCCCCACATACTTCACAGAGGTTTGAAAAAACTGGCACTTGTCAATGGAAAGCTTGAGTCCAAAGTCTTCCAATTGGTCGAGGACTTTAAACAGTCAGGTCTCATGCTCCTCTAATGTGCATCTGAACACAATGACATCATCTAGATATACTAGGAATTCCGGCAAGTTCATATCTCCCACCACACGTTCTATCAGTCGCTGAAAGGTGGCTGGGGCATCCGAAATCCCCTGTGGCATTCTTAGGAATTCATAGAACCCCAAAGAACAGATGAAGGCAGTTTTCTCATGGTCCTCCGTGGCCATTGGAATCTGGTAATTTCCACTGCGAATATCCAATACTGAGAACCATTTGCTCCCATTCAAACAATCCAGGGCATCTTGTATATGGGGCATGGTGTATTGATGTGGGACGGTCTGCCAGTTCAGGGTTCGATAATCAACACACATACTCACCGACCCATTCTCCTTACACACAACCACAACGGGAGAGGCATATGGGCTCCTTAATTCCTGTATCACGCCAGCAGCAAGCATTTCCTGCAGGTGTCTCCTCACATCATCTATGTCCACTGGGGCGAGGCATCTGGATCTTTCTCAAAATGGCCGGTCATCATGCAGACGTATATGATGCTCTGCACCCTGGACACACCCCACGTCCCATTCTTTTAACGAAAACACTTGGTCTCTCTGGGTGAGTTTCTTGCTAATCCTAGCCTTCCATTCAGCAGGCAGCGGGGAATCACCAAAGTCAAATAAGTCTGGGGTCACTCTCTCCTTTTGGCCAGAGTACTTTTTATTGGGTAATACTGCACTGTCTGCACAGTGTACTGTAGCTAGAGTGCACCCTCTGTTCACCTGGACCTCCCGATCTCACACATATCGAACCTGGACCATCACTAATCGAGTATAGGCATGGGCATGGGCAGGCAAGATGCTGGGTTTAACCAATAATCCTTCTGGCAACTTTCCATACCTGGTGCATCCAACATTAATATTTTGTTCTTTACATTTCTCTTTAGGCAGACTTCTCCATGGATTGTGCACTGGGAGTTGGGGGCCAGTACCAAAGAGTCAGTTTCCTTTTTCCACACTAACCCCACTGGCTCATCTGGGTCCTCTTCATTGGGTTTCTGTTGTAAGTCATATGCCTTTTTTTACTAAGGTTGGAATTCTTAGGGCCCATCCAGTCAGTTGCCCTTGTTTCTCATGGCAGAGTTGTGCTAGTCTCCCAAACATGTGGGTATTTGTTCCAATTAACAGGGGAACCGCATCATACAGTCCGGTTGGGGGACACACTAGGACCAGTGTCTCTACTTGCTCCTCTACACCAGTTACAGTTGCAGGAAAAGACAACCAGAGATGGACATATCCTAGGTAGGCATAAGACTTGTCACTCAGCCCCCACACATGTAGGCCTTCCAGGGATTGTAATGGCTCATCAGATAAGTGTTTGTCATACCAGTCCTGAAATACAATGGTCACTTGCGACCCACTGTCAAGCACAGCCCGAGTAGGAATACCATTCACAGCCACAGTAGTTTTCACTGAAGGGCCCACTATTTTGGACTAGTCTGGAGGGACAACAGCAAGGGCCTGGACAGATGATTTAACCACAGAGGGGTTTGAGTTAGGATGGCCGAAACCTTCACTGTGGTCATTTCATGCTCCCTTGACCACTGACCTGTTTTCCGAAGCTCTCCTTGAAGCCAGTTCACCACTTTCTCTACATCCTTCTGAGACTGGCATTCCATCTTCATATGGCCATCCTTGCCGCAATTGAGACAAATGGCAGTTTCTCGAGGCATCCTTGGGGAGAACATAGTAGGAGATGCCGGAGCATTGACGGGAGATTATGATCTGACTTCTGCTGGTAGTGTACCATGTCTCAAAAGTTCCTTTAGGGTGGCAGTCAATTCCTTGAGCTCAGCTGAGAAGTCACCCTTAGTAGAGGATGCCTGAGGGTGCACCCCCAACCCCATAACAGTCATGTCCTGACAGGGGTCAGGGTCTCTGTCAGCAGGGGGTACCTCAGAGAATGCACCCAGTTGTACTTTTCTGACTTCCTTCAGCAGCTCCTCCCCCCACCGTTTAACCCACGGCGGGACACTCGTAGTGGTCTCCATTTCGGAAGGGCCTTCCGGTGCCATGATCACTTGGGCTGCACTCACTCCATAATTACAATCTCCCTCTTCACCTTCTACCTCCTGGAGTTCTTTTATTAAGTCACAGTAATCAGGTGGGCTACCTCTCCTATCCTGGAGCCTTAACTGGATGATCTGCAGTTCAGAATACTTGGCATGTTGCAGTATGTGCCCCAGTCTCACACGGTTCAAATCACTGGCGGCTACCCCACTTTTCCGGTAAGCTTTCTGCAGAGCTCTTTCTAGGCGAGTAACATACACAGACAAACTTCCCACCTTCCATTGTTTGGTACCTTGGAATTGCCACATCAAAGTCTCCCCTGACTCAATGCTCCCAAAATGACCTTCAAGTACAGATAGGTACTTCTGAGCAGATGCATCAGAGTTCGTGGACCTCAAAAATTTAATGGCTTCAAGGGCAGGGCCCCTCAAACATTCTATGATTCTTTTCCGCTTCTCTGCCTCTGCACACAGCCACTTGGGTACCAAGGGGGCAACATAGTTGATCCAGGTCTCTCAGTCATCCCCCCCCGGGGGGGTGGGGAGGGTGCCCGAAGATTCTCAGCCTTGGTAGAGTCGGACTAATGGCAGGCACAGATATAGGGTCAGCATTAGCAGGGCACAGAAGGCGGGCAGTAACAGGTGCTGGAGTGGGAGGGGTGTTGGGAAGGATCACCCCCAGGTGGCAGGAATAGTTTCTTAAAGTCCTCTACGGTTTTCCCTTCCTCCAGCAACAACTTAGCAAATTTCTCCTCAAAAGTCTCAGATAATGGTGGGAGCTCATCCTCCCCAGGGTCTTTACTGTCTTTTGTTATCACTCTCCAGGCGGCTAGGACCCATTCTGAGGCAACAGTCTGTGGCACTTTAGAGCTGTCCATGAAGTTACTACACTCTACCAAGGCTACGAAAGTTTGGGCGATCAAATCCGCCTGTCGATCCACCACCACATGGTTTTTCAAACATTCAACTTTGGAGAGTGCCCCCTCTACAGTGTCCTTACTGGTACCCAGGGGAATATCCAGTATAAGCAGATCATTTTGGGGGTCAATCTCCTGCCCAGTACACCATCCCACCAACTGGTGTACAGCCATTTCTAGTGGGGAAGCCATTAATCTTTAACAGTAATTCCTAATTTTTGGCCACTAGAAGGCACAAAATCCCAGCGGTGAGCCTCCAAGACATAACCCCTAGGTGGCGTTATCCCAAGGGCTGCTACCCCTGCCTGCTTGGCTAACAGCAGGTTAAGGGGCCTAGGTAATGAAACGGGTGTCTCCATCCGGAGGTCAGGGTTGTAAGTGGACAAGATAACCTGGGCACAGCCCTCTGGGACAATTTAACCCCCCCCGTCCCTTCTAGTGGCCTGAGCAATATACAATAATTACTATCACAATGACCCTTATTCACCTGGCAATTACCCACACTGTTTGCACTTGCCACCAGGGCTGGTTCCTCTAGCTTGACCCTGGGGACCCCCTGTAAAATAAGGTTAAGCACAGCAAATAACAACAGTACAATACTCTTGGCACAAACTGGAACCACAGTCAGGTTAAATGCAAACAAAGTTAAAGCTGATTTATTCAGGGGACTTGAACAAGGGAGAAGCTTAATCAGGTTGATTTGCTTAAAAGCTATATTAATCAGACAGTTATGCATGCAGTTCAGAGTCCCTACACCTTCACAAACTCTGGGTACCCAGGTAGGAAAACGGTGGGCTAGCCAGGAACGTTGCAGCTGGTTGGGGCCCTGTGATGGAAGAAAGCAACATGCACAACACACACTATTTGTAATCTGTTGCCGGAGGGCTCAGTTCATGGAAGAAAAGGCAACAAAACAATCAGATGACAACACTTTCAGATTTAGCTGTTGTTGCAGGGAGCTACCCTGATGTTTACTCATGATACCCAATACTGGACACAGACAGGATGAAATGGAGACTGCAGGCTGTTGAGCTGGAGTGCCCGGAGAAGCAGGGCCCACACGAATCACCGAGGCATCATTCCTGTTTAAGGTATTGAGCAGGGGGCTGGTCCCCAGGCCGGTCTCTCATCGATGACTTTCTCTGCGTAGCAGGTATTCTGGCTGGGCCAGTGTAGCAGGGCCCAGGCAAATGGAAATGGATATGGATTCAGTCCATGGAGCTGGATATAGCTTCCAGCAAGCAAAACAGTTCAGAGACACAGTGAGGAACCAAATCCTGACCCACTATAAGCACACAGTACATTCACACGTAAGGAAATTCCACTGTACCAGGCAAATGGCTCTCCGGTCACAATTACAGTCTCTGCACAATGCGGGAGTTCAGAGGTAGCTGAAAGTCCTGACAGGCTGATCACATTCAACGAATCTTTGGTCTACTTCAGGTAAAAGCCTGGTCACAATTCAGTGGCTTAATACGCTCTCCAAGTTCGGATTCAGTCCGAAAAAAGCACAAGATCCTTCTCAGAAACAGTAGGCAGGCATGCATGCCAAACTCAGGCCTTTCCACAGTTCTCCCACGTGAATCCACTATGGATTGCTGCTCGAACTATCTCGAGCTGTTACTTCATTTCCCAACTCAGATCTAACTGAAACTGAAATCGGTGTGGGACTTTCCCCAAGATCCAAAAGGTTCTGATGGCTGATCTGTCTGTCAGTCACAAAAAGAGGTCCCCCTCCAGGTTATTTTAGGTGTCAAAAGCCCAAAACTACAATTTCTACAAGTTTTGGCCCCACCAAGCCCCTGTAGGCAGTCTCCATTTTAGAGTCCCAAATGTATTGATTGGCCCATTCTGCAGTCCAGGACCAAGATGATGGAAACAAACAGAACTGTTCATGCTGCAAAGAAGGCAGATTAGAACAAGCTGCAATATTATTACTACTCTAACAAATGATCAGCAAACAAGTACATCTTCTAACAGAGCTCCCTTTCTGATTAATTATGACTGCAATCCAGGCAGCTCTTAAAGAGACAGTACACAGAGGCTATACAGGCACTCTCTGGCAATGACATTTAAACTGCTAAAATGGAGGACAGCAGCCTGGCAGTGAGCATTTAGGCAAGTTCAAGGGAGACTTTTCCGGAACTCCCATTTGTAGGGGGGTTACGCGTGGTCTCCAGAACTGGACACAGTACTCTAGGGGGGGTCTTACTAGCGATCTATACAGAGGCAATATCACCTTCCTCTTTCTGTAGGTGATACCCCTCCTAATACATAGAAACATAGACTTTGACGGTAGATAAGGACCGCTTGACCCACCTAGTCTGCCCATTTTCCTACCTACAGGATAAGCCGCAGATCCTAGTTAACCAACAGCCTATTTCTTCCTAACCCCCACAAGAATTGCCTTATATCTGTCCCATGTGTTCTTGAATTTTCCCACAGTTTTAGACCCTACAACCTCCTCAGGAAGGCTGTTCCATGCATCCACTACCCTTTCTGTGAAAAAATACTTCCTCACATTGCCCCGAACCGCCCCCCATCTTTAAATTGTGTCCCCTTGTTCTTGCATGTCTCTTTTTCTGAAAGATGCTACCCTCTTGGACTTTGTTGATTCCACTGAGGTACTTAAAAGTTTCTATCATGTCCCCCCTCTCCCTCCTTTCCTCAAGGGTATACATATTAAGCTCTTTTAGTCTCTCCTCGTATGGCTTCTCTTGCAGACCCTGCACCATTCTAGTTGCCCTCCTCTGGACTGCCTCTATCCTGTCTATGTTCTTGCAGAGATGGGGTCTCCAGAACTGGACGCAGTACTCCAGATAGGGTCTCACCAACTGTCTGTACAGAGGGATAACAACTTCCTGTTTTCTGCTGGTGATGCCTATCCCTATGCATCCCAGTATACCCCTAGCTCCCCCTACTGCCTTCTCACATTGCTTGATAATCTTAAGGTCATCTGATATGATTAATTCCAGGTTCCTTTCCTTTTTTGGTTTTGTTACTACCTCCCCCTCCATTGCGTAATCTTCCCCTGGGTTTTTGTTTCCTAGGTGCATTATTTTGCACTTCTTTGCTTTGAATCCTAGCTGCTGTACTTCCGACCATTCCTCCAATCTTGCCAAGTCCCTTCTCATCCTTTCCATGCCTCCTTGTGCATCAACCCTGTTGCAGATCTTTGTGTCATCTGCAAAGAGGGATACTTTTTCTTCCAGTCCCTCTGCAATGTCACTTATAAAGACATTAAAAAGGACTGGACCCAGTACTGAACCCTGCGGTACCCCACTAGTAACCCCTCTTTCTTCAGAGTGGACTCCATTTACAATTACCTTCTGTGCCCTGTTGTCCAGCCAATGTTTTACCCAGGCTACCACCCTGGGCCCCACTCCCAGGCTGATTAATTTGACCATTAATCTTTTGTTGGGACTGTGTCAAATGCCTTGCTAAAGTCTAGGTAGGCCATGTCCACAGCCCCTCCCTGGTCTACTACTTTGGTCACCCAGTCAACGAAATCAATTAGATTCGTCTGACATGACCTTCCCGCTGTGAACCCATGCTGCCTTGGATCCTGTGCCACAGTGGCCTCTAGATACTCAACAGTTTTTTCCTTCAGAAGTGATTCCATCATTGTCCCTACCACAGAGGTCAAACTGACAGGTCTATAGTTTCCTGCCTCTGTCTTGGTCCCACTTTTGTGAAGGGGAATCACATCCACCTTCCTCCAGTCCTCGGGCACCACATCATCCTCCCATGATTTGTTAAAAAGGGTAGTCAGTGGTTTCACTAGTTCTCCCCTTAATTCTTTTAGAATTCTGGGGTGAATTCCATCAGGCCCCATTGCTTTGCCCACCTTCAGTTTTAGGAGTTCTTTCAGAACCCTTTCTTCTGTGAAAGGACTGGGATCTACCCCCCATCCAGAGTGCTTCTGTTAATTGGATTAGACACCTCCCCCTCCTCTTCTGTGAATACTGAGCAGAAATATTCATTCAGTATCCCTGCTTTTTCACTGTCCCCCTCTGGCCACCCACTGTTCATTCTATTCAGCCTCACTATCTTTGTCTTTCTACGCTCCCTGATGTACCTTTAAAAGGTTTTATCCCCCTTCTTAACCGAGTTAGCTATCCTTTCCTCAGTTTGGGCCTTTGCTATTCTGACTTCCCTCCATACTTCCTTCTGCCTTACACCCCAGTATCTCACTTGCCCTCCCAACTGCCTTGTTGCACTACCTGGCTACCATTAGGTTGTACGATATGATCACCTGCAGGTCTGTTTCTTGCTTAGTGGTAATTGGTACCACTCCTCCCATTATGTACGCTTCTCCTGGGTTTCTGTGCTCCAAGTGCATTACTTTGCACTTTATCACATTGAAACTCGGCTGCCATGCCCTTGGCCACTCTTTGAGTTTTCTCAGGTCTCTGCTTTTCCTTTCCACCCCCCACCAGAGAAACAACCCTATTGTAGATTTTGGTGTCATCCACATAGAGGCAGACCTTCCCTTCCATCTCCTGTTCAATGACATTTATAAGGATATTAAAGAGGACCAGTTCCAGCACTACTCATTGAGGCAACCTGCTGGTCACCCTCCTTTCCTTTGAGTGAACTCCGTTTGCCACCACCCTCTGTCATCTATCCCCTAAACAATTTCTTACCAAGTTTACCACTTTTGGAAACACTCCTAAGCTTCCCAGATTGCCTACTTGCCTCCTATGTGGAACAGTGTTAAAAGCCTTATTGAATTCTAGATAGATCACATCCACTACTTTACCCTGATCTAATTCCTTGGTCACCCAATCAAAGAAATCTATCAGCTTTGTTTGATATGACCTCCTCTTTCCCCAAATCCATGTTTCCTTGGGTCTTGTAACCCACTGGATTCAAGGTATTCCATAATCCTTTCTTTTAGCTGTGACTCCATTGACTCTCCCACCACGAAAGTCATGCTGACTGGATATAATTATTAGCTGTTCCCTGCAACCACTTTTGTGAAGTGGGACTACATCTGCCCTCCTCCAGTCATCTGGAATCACTCCAGTTTCCAATGAGCTGTTAAACAGAACTGCTGGAGGTATACCCAGTATCTTCCTGAGATCTTTCAATAAACTTGGATGCACCCCATCTGGCACTATTGGTTTGTCCACTTTCAGATTAGCATGTCCTTTCAGGATACTCTTCTGAAAATGGACTAGTGTTCAACTCATTCCCTCCAGTGCTCCTATTACTTTTTATGGCCCCTTCCCTTCTCCTTCCTCTGTGAACACTGAACAAAAGTATTTGTTCTGGATGTTTGTCTTTTCCTGGTCTCTCTCTACACAGTCCACACTTTGCCTTTTTAATCTTACGCTCCACACCCTTGGTCTTCCTCCTTTCGCTTACAAAGCTAGAAAATGACTTGTTCCCCTTCATCAAAGCCTGTGTTACTGTTCGCACCAAGGAAGTAAGGAGAACAGTAAGGAGTGTATGGGATATCTTCCCTCACCCAGAGGCCACCACGTCTGACACTGTTACCCCAGTGAATATCAGCGAGGAGGAATGGCTTGACTATGATGGGCTCTGGAATAGAGGGAGTGGTGGGTCAGAGGCACATTCCTCAACCGGTACCACTATGAAATTCCTGTGAAGCTCTGGTTAGGTGGTACTACCAGGAGAAGGCACCCATGATAATGGCCAGGGAGGATGTTGGGGTTCTCAAGAGTGGAGACACCAAGGAGTGACAAAGAGAACCCCAGAGGTGAAGGAGGAAACATCTTCTGGTTAGGGACTGGATTGTGAAGGGGATAGATTTGGGAATTGGAAAGGGAGGAGAGAGGAAGGTTAGGTGCTTATGCAGTGCTACAGCCTGGAGGGATCAGAACCGGATCCACTAGATCACTAGGGCAGCATGACAGGAAGCAGAGTCAGATATCATTGTCCACCTGGGGACAAATGATCTGGCTAGGGATGGGGCTGAGATAGTGGAGGGGGAGTTTAAGGAGTTGGGGAGGGGCCTTAGACAGGTAGTACTCTTTCTGGCTTTCACTGAGCTGCTGCCTGTGTATGATGGGGGGATGAGAGGGATCTCTGCACCAAGACCTTCAATGCATGGTTGAAGTAATGGTGCTGAGAGGAGGGGTTCAGCTGCATTGGGGACCAGGAATCTATCTGGAGAGATAAGGGCCTTCACAGGGGTGATGATCTGCATCCATCCAGGAGGGGAACTGCAGTCCTAAGTGGATGGTTTATATGTTACTTTTATGGTAGAAGAAATCAGTGAGTAACTGCCCCCCCTTTTGAGCTGAAGTAAAAGGAAGGGAGAACCCAAGGGGAATGGAATCCTCCAGGATGGAAATTAATAAAGGTAGCAAGGTGGTAGAAATGAAGGGGATGGGAACAGAAGTATTAAAAATACAGAGGTTTGGGGAGAGGACAAAAAGGAAAGAAAGGGGGTAACAAGCAGAATGGTAACAAAATCTGGAAGGCCATGTGTGTGAATGCTAGAAGTCTAGGAAATAAGTTTCCAGACCTAGAGACCATAATGAAATAGGCTGACCTGGATATTGTGACCATTACTGAGTCATGGTGCACTGAAAATCATGACTGAGACATGTCCATCCCAGGCTATACTCTGTTCAGGAAGGACAGGGTGGGAAATAAAGGAGGGGGTATGGTGCCACATGTGAGGGAATGCATAAAAGAAACAGAGATAAAGGGAATACAAAGGGGAGCAGCGGTAATGTGGATCACTCTAAATATGAGGAATGGAGCCTCTATTCATACTGGCGTGATCTACAGACCTCTGGAACAGGAGGATGAGTCAGAGAAAGTACTGATGCAAGCTACTGGTGAGATGGTAGAAAAGGGGAAGGTGCAGCTGGTGGGGGACTTTAGTCTGCTAGATGTAGATTGGAAACTCCCTGCTGTGGCTTCAGGACTCCCTGCAGGGTGTGCTCTTTAGGCAGCTAGTCAGTGAATCCACTTATGGTGGGGCAATTCTGAACCTGGTACTCACTAACAGGGACAGTTTTGCAGATGTCAAGGTACTGTAGGAGGACATCTGGGGAACAACATTCACCGTACAGTATGGCTGCGTATAAGGACAGCTGTGGAATTAAACCATCCAAGGACAGGGATCCTGGACTTCAGGAGGGCAGATTTATTTAAAAATGGATGAACGCCGCTGAGGTGACCTGATGGGGTGAGGGTGGGGATGGGGGTCGGTGGGGGTGACCTGGGTGTGGTGGAGGAACAATGGGTGAAGCTAAAAAGGGCTCTAGTGAAGGCAACAGACCTGTGTCAAGCAAGTGAGCAAAAGCAAGAGGAAAAGAAGACCACTATGGTTCTTGAAATAGGTGGCAGAAAAGGTAAAGGCTAAACAGTTAGCATTCAGACAGTACAGTATAAGGAGACTCAGAGAGAGGAGAATAGGGAGGTTTATTGCTTTCACCATCACACCCAAATACCAGTTATCTTGGCCACAGAAGCGAGACTGTTCTTGCTTCTGCAGTGGAGTTGTAAATCGATTTATTCAATTACACAAGGTAACCTTTTACCTATGATTAGGTCTGCATTTGTGCTTGGACTTTGGCAGACCTAGTTTTAACTGTGAGATTTTAAGACCCATTTTCTATTTGGAAGCGCAGCTGAGTTTTATCCTCTCACTCTCTTATCCTTGCAGTGTAAATAAACAGAATCAGAAAATGAAATATTTTCATCTGCATGTATTTACATTGAAATGATGTGTTAAAGGCAAAACTGAAAAGGCATGTCTCAGGCTAACACTCTGTTTGGTAGTAGTGCTCAGATAGAAGCCACCAAAGTTCAGATCCCTCTGGATCACATCTCTTTTTTGGGGGTATCAGGAGCCATGAATATTGAGGGCATTGGAACAAGGATCTGATCACCTCAGATCCCATGTTTGGTTCCAATTGGAACCATAGGATCCAGTGAGCTATGAGCGATCTGATGGTCAGATCCCATAGAATCCCAGCTATCTGAAGGTTGTATCCAAAAATCCAACCCCCGATTCCAACTTCTGATTTTGGATCCACAAAATCCAAATGGGAATCCAAAATCCTAACTTGGTCAGAAGAAGCTTAGACTTGGAGATGGATAGCAGGATTTTCCATTGGAGGACACTCAGATCCTAGAAGGCACTATCTGATTGCCACTGCTGTTCAGTTACAGAACAAGGATAAGAAAGACTGAACTTAAACAGAAGCAAAAGTGTTTGGTACAAAGTCTGTTACTGCCATAAATGTAGAGCACCACAGCAGCTATTGTTTGCGTGCAATTGGAGCTTTATAGTTTTTGCCAGTAACTAAAGAGTGGTCAGCAGAGCCACCAAATTCCCATATTATTAAAGAGCAGCCAGGACCTTCTGGAAAACTTTAGAAAATGTAATGTTTGGCTACATTCACCAAAAAAATTGGCACCAGCAAAAAATAGACAAATAGATGATTTACTCTTCAAGATGTATTTATTAAAATACTCAGTATTCTGTTTATGCAAAAAATATAGATTGTACAACTGTGAGTTAAAGGAGCATAACAGATGACACACACCCATATTTGGCTACAGTTCTTATATTTCACATGCACTCTGTATTTCTTCTCTCCATTATTTATAACTGAGGCCATATGTATGAACATGGTGTCTTTGTTCCTTGAGAGTACATCAGATCCTGTTGCTTATGCCTCACCCGATGTCATAATACTCTGACTGTGACATCACTGTTATTCCCATAGAACAAGACTGTGATGTCACAACAAAACATAATGGCCAAGTGGAGAATAAGCCATTGGGTCAGACAAACTGTAATGGATAATGATCCTGTTGTTGTGCCAATTTCCTCAGTAATAAATAAGGAGGAAGATAAAACTATAGAAGATGTATAAAATGCAAGCTGAATTACTGTAGTTTACTATGGTTATTCTAGGCGGGAGACAATCATGCAGTTAATCAAGGCTGACTATCCGCTTCTCTGTGATTTGCCGGATGAAAAGTTCCCATTTAAATTTATGACATACAGTATACAATACACAGTTTAACTACTCTACATGAGTAAAAGTATGATCTAGTTGCTGTTTTTGGTGTTTTCTAAATAGGCTACTCAGTGACGTCTAGTCGCCCTTTCCTTTACTCAAAATCTGAACCTCATTGATTATATAAGGTTGCCATCCCAGAATGTATCAAAGAAAGGAAGCAAATTCTCTCTAACCCTACATAATTCCATTTTACATCAGTTCTAGGTTATCAAGTCTTTCCTTGTGGCTTGCCTTCCAATCCTTTGATAATTTTTTTAGTTTTTGGTAACCGGGTAAGGCCCACTAGGCACAAGTGCTTGTTTTCAGGGGTGACTAGGGAGCACTGGGAAGGTTAAGTGACTTGCTCAGGGTCACACAGTATGCAAGTTGAGGTTTTTGGAATCAAACCCAGGTCTGGTGGATGTATCAAGCTCATTCACAGCTCGTTACTCTAACCTCTAGGCTATACTGCCAGCCTAATAGCCTTTCTCTCAATACTCTTTATTAGTTTAAAGGTTCTGTTATGGTAAGGTGATTAAAACTAAGAGGCATAATCCAAATGGGGATCTCACTACACTTCTATACAGTGAGAGTATGAGACTTTTATTTTTTGAGACACATTTTGTTTAGACAGCCAGTTAGTTGGCTGGCCTCGGTATTAATTGCAGCACAGTGTTTCAGAGAGGCCAAGTTGTTTGTAATGGTAACAGCCAGATCCCTTTCATCTAAAGATTCATCTGTTATTAATCCTTTAATATAATACTTATGTCTTTGATTTTTTTGCCTATATAGATTAATCTGCACTTATCTGTGTAACATAGAAACATAGAACTTGTCGGCAGATAAGGACTGCTTGGCTCATCTAGTCTGCCCGTGTGTATAATAGCATCACCCATTTATCTGCTTAGATGGTTCTCTTGTACAGATCCTTTAAAGGGAATTCACATTTGATACATTTTCTACTGAGAAGCCCAATTTTGAGCCATCGGCACATTTTTCAAAACCATCCCAAGATCCCTTCTGTCATACCGTTTGTGAATATGTTCCTGCACTTTTGGTAGGACATTTGGACAGCAGAAGACCTTTTAGCCTGTTTGAGACCTTGGTTTCAACCACTGTTTTATCCATTTAATTATTTAGCAGTCCAGGTCTAATTTAATAAATTTGGCTATTATCCCCTCTTGTGAGACAGTGTCAAAAGATTTTTAGAAATCTAGTTGGGTGATGTCCATGGGAGCTGCAGAATCAAGGGAATTACTCATGGCTTGTGGAAGGCAATGAATTTTGTAACACATGACCTATTGTGTCTAATCTCATGCTGATAGTGATCCTTGAGATTGTGGCAATTAATGAACTCAGTTATCCAGTCTTTATGTATTGATTCCATGATCTTTCCTAGAATTGAGATAAGGCTTATGGGTTGATAATGGATGCCAGTTTCTTCTTACCTTTATTGTTATTAGAATAACAGTAACAATCCTTCAGTTCATGGATATCTGATCTGTTTCCAGAGATTTATTAAATATGTAAATTAATAGAGCAAGTATTTCAATAAGAACCACATTAAATAATTTTGATTTGGATTTCCATCTGGTTCTACAGGCACAGATTCTTTCATATAAACTTCTTCCCTGATAATTTTGTTTGCAAATTGTTTCTGTGTAGGGTGGGGAGCTGTAAGGAGCTCATCAAATGTTGTGGCTTTGTGAAAATGCTCAAGCAATAGTTATTAAGTGATTTTGCTATAGCACTCTTGGTTATCATTATGTTATTACCATCTTGAATCAGGCCCACTTGAAAATAATCCTTTTTTTTTGTAGAATTAATGTACTTAAAGAACTGTTGGCTCTTGGGTATTTTGTTGCAAATGTATACACGGTATTGCATTTCAGGGTGGCTTAATCTGGTTCAAGGCCAGTTGGCATTCATCTGTATCCCCCTCCCCCGGGTCGTTCCTGAAAATAGGAAGGATTTGTCTAATGCACTTACCCGGTCAACAAAAACTAAATACATAAATTTCTCTCTTTTAATTGCCTTTGTTATGGTTTTATGGCTTTTCTATACTTCTGTGCTGTTTATGATGATTTTTTTTATCATTGTTCAATAATCCTTGTATTTAATGTTTATCAGTTTGCTTTTTTATGTATACCAGGGTGTTTTTACCTTTATTATATGGATGTAGTATAGGAACATGGTTATGCATTATATTTAGCAGTTTATTTTGAAATGAAATCCATAATTTGTAAGCACTGGCCTTTTCCATATCCTGCCTTCAATCTCACAGTTTCATTAAATTAATTTTCTTAACAATGTTAGTCTTTAATGATTGGCACAGATGCAAGGAAGGGTGAAGAATTGGATGCCACACCTTCCACCATGCCGTCGACCTGAGTTTGGGAACAAACTCAGGTCTTTGGGGGTCAGATGGGGAGGGAGAGTACTGAGTGTTCATTTCACTACTGTTCTGTGCTGGGGAGGGATCGGCTGCCTGCTCCAACACTGCCATCATGTGGAAGTATGGTGGCAGGGCAGCAGCAGTGTCTCCTCAGGGGCCAGCTGGCAGTGGACATTGCAGTGCAGTGTAATATAGTGCATGTCCTACTCCACATGCATGCCTAGCATCCTTGCATGCTGTCAGTTGGGGAGGGATCAGAACATGGAAAAGTGGGAGCAGGCATATGATGCCTCGCTCACCCGCTCCTGCCCACTTCACCTCTCAGGACCCCCATCTGACCATCTGGATGTGTGCCACAAAAAATACCAGGCTAGGTGAAGTGCACACGTAGTATTACATATTTCTTTTTTTTTTTTTGTAAACTTTATTTACCAGTTTTGGTAGAAGCAACCAGTCAGTGTGACAAAACAGCAAATAAAGACCAGCATTGCAATTACAATGACAGAACTCATCTTAGATCACATTACGGTACAGCACTGTGTACAATGGCATGCATGGTCAGTGATGAGACCCTAGTACAGCCTAGCCAAACAGTCCAATCCAGTGTTCCTGGTACCATCAACAACCAAAGAACCCCTTACTTGAAAAGCATTAATCCTGGAAAAATACTCTAGACCCATTTATGCCAATGTACCCTGAAAGGATCCTTTCTTTATATGGCTTCCAGCAAGGATTGTCATAACTCATTACATTTATTCCTCTCCCCATTAGCTTTCATTTGGGCTTTCTCTAACCTCATGCAGTCTGTTAGGTTTGCAATCCAGTTTGCAGTGGGTGTTGCACATGCCTGCCTCCAATACTGAGCCAATGTTCTTTTAGCATTTATCAAGGCCAACGGCCAGAGTTGCTCGCCCTCCTTACCTCTATGTAGTGGGTGGGCTCATAGTAACCATTTTACAGGATTATCTGACAGTGACTGCTTCAAAATGTGCTCCATTATTGTCTGCATTTCAACATTTCACACCAGGAGGGGAGGATACTAGAGTAGGCCAAAAGCATGTGCCCAAATGTACCAATAGTGCTTCTGCATGTAGTCTTCATTAAACTCTGAGTTTATTTTGTGCAGTTTTTCCAGAGGGAGTTAAATGCAGTACATGGTATTGTATTGAATCTGTCTCAGTCTATTAGAGCTGGATCCTTGGGCAGCATGCTTAATGGCCCAGTTCTGGGGTCACTGAACCGTCAGATCTTTACTCCCTGCTTCTCTATAATCCTGTATATTTAAGGCCCCACCACCATAGATATGCTTATAAAATGCTGAGAGGGGCTTATTTTACAGCTTAGGTGTCACCACAATATTTTCAAATGGAGTACACCTCACACTGGGCACTTCCCCTTCCTCGCCACCCAGTAAATCCCTAACATAGAGGTATACAAAATAAGTGCTAGTGAGCAGGGCAAACTTCCTCTTCCAGGTGGCAAAAGTAGCCAAGATATTCCTTTCAAACAACTCTTCCACCATTCTAAGATCCAGATTCTCCCATTTTAGTAATCCTTGATGCACAAACACCATGTAGTCCCTCTGCCCTATGAAGGCCACTGTTATCCCAGCCCTGTGCGAGATCCTGCCATTTGCCCAATATACTTGTGAATATCTTGCCAAACCTTTGCCAGAGCTCTAGTGAGTGGGTTGTGAATTTTATGTCCTACTGAGCCTCCCAAGGCAGCAGAGCACTGAGGACAGAAGAGAGCCACTTCTCAAGTCCACACTCTCTAATATCAGCAACGGAGCCACATCAACTGTGGTCTCATGAGCCAAATAAGCTAACTGCATGGCCCAGTGATAGTTTTATAAGTGGGGTAAGGCTAAACCTCCCTCCTTCACTGCTGCCTGTAGGGTGGCAGTCCTGATCATTGCAGACTTACCCTTCCAAAGAAAGCAGTGGAACAAATAGTCCACCATTTGGAAAAACCTCTGCAGTATTTTCATATGGATAGCCTGAAGAACATAAAGCATCCTAGTAAAAATACATATTTGGGGGACTATGCACAAGGGGGGGGGGGTACATGCAAAACCTGCCTACCCATCCAGGTTGTTCTGTACTCTCACAGAGGCATGTGCAAGACAGCATGCAGGAATGTCTGTGACCCTACACCACCAGCGTGCAGTCTCTTGGCTTAGGGACATGGTGGTGCGGGGGAAGAGTGCAGGTCACTGATGGACATCCCTCTCCACTCCCCTCCACCTCCAGACCACATTTAGAGTTTTCTTTATGTTTTGCTTTCCCTGACAGCCCTTAATAAAGCTCGCCTGGTCCGGATGAATCACCATAGGAAGCACTCTCTCTCTAATCTGATGGCCATGACCTTAGCAAGGATCTTGCAGTCCACGGTTAGGGGAGAGAGATGGGATGGTAGGAGGAACATAACTTACGGTCCTTCTCCAGCTTAGGCAGAATAACTATAGTAGCCAACCGTGTGGAGGGAGCAACTCCCCCTTAGCCAGGCACTCAGTCAGCATCTCAAGCAGTGACTCCCTCAACACCCCTCCAAACACTTTATAAAAGTCAATGGGGAGGCCTTCTGGGCCTGGAGCACCCCTTAATAGCTGTATCCACATCCTTCACAGTGATGGGGGCATCCAGCTTTCTCTGTTACTTATCAGTGATGTCTTGCAGCTGAATTCAGCTAAAGAAGGTGTCCAAGTCTCTCTGCAGTGGATGGCACTCTACAATTTAGAGCTTCTGATAAAAGGAGCAAAAGGCCTGCTCAATATCATACACTTTAGCTAACTCCCTCACCCCTCCATTTTTATGGAAGGAACAAAGGCCACCCCAATTTCACCTTCAGTTGCCAGGCCAACCATTTGCATGGCCTGTCCCCTCAAAGCAGGAGCCTACTCAGGTGAGCAAAATCTGCCATTCTAGAGTTTGAGTATTCAAGGTATTAAGTGTCATATGGGTTTTTGAAGAGCATGGAATACTCTTAGTGATGGTTGCTGTTTATGTTGTTGTTCAAGGATGGTCACCTGTGCTTCAAGTTACTTAAGCTTCTCCAAACTGCACTTGTTTTTATGGTGGGCAAATGTAAGAACCTCCCCCTCAGAAAGGGCTTGAGGGCCTCCCACTGCACAGAGTCAGTGGTATCTTCCTGCATGTTATGCCCCAGAAATTCCTGAATCTTTAACACCATGTGCTCCCTGAATGCTCTATCTTTAATCAGGATGGGGTCTAGCTTCCACTGTTTAGTCTGCTGCCCTAGAACCCTGCTCTCTTCCCCACGCATGAAGACAGGGGCATGATCTAAGACTGCAATATTACCATGCTGGATCTTTATAACCTTCTGAAGCACAGGCTGTGAGGCAAGCAACAGGTCTACATGCACATATGAATTATACTCATGCAAGTAAAGCGTATAGTGCTTGGTGGTGGGATTAGGAAACCTCCACATGTCCACCAGCATATGGTCCACCATCAATGTCTTAAGGCCTTCCACACCTTTAGAGAGACAGTATGAACTCTGGGAAGATCTGTCCATAACCCCATCCAGTGCACAATTGACATTACCCCCAATATCCATTCCCTTCAAAATCAGTCATTTTCAAAGACAGCTTCAAAACAAAAGTCTGGGGTGTAATGATTAGGTCCTTAAAAGGAGCCTACTGCAAAAATCCAGCCATTCTGCATGGACATCTGAATAAGGGTATAGCGACCACCTTGGTCATTCACCACCCTTATAGGGGTAGCCATTATACGGGGTGAAACCCAAACCACCGTTCCCCGAACTTTTGAATTGAGGCACATGCCCACCCAAACAGCACCCCCTCACTTCTTTTGCAAGAATTGCAGCTCCACTTCTGTTGCATGGGTCTCTTGAAAGCACACAATATCAGCCTTGTATTTTTTGATTACAGTACTCCCAGTATCTTTTTCCTCTTGACGATGGTTTTAAAGACGTTGATGTTCCAGGACAAAACAGTACACTAGCCATAGGAATACAAGTAAATGCTATTAAGACCCAATGATGGTATTACACAATGAGGTGAGCTAATCCACCTTACTGATCTCATAATATTTTTCACTGCTCCTCTCCTTTCTCATGGTCTGACGCCCCTCTTTAAGGACTGCTCCCCATCACCAACTCAGGAGCATGTCATCTCCCCACTCCCTTGTCCCCCATCTGGCCCCTCACCTAACCCTACTGAGAGTCCCACCCCAACCAGACTATCGAAACACCCCCAATTAAAATGGATCAGTGTTCCAGGCATGGTTTTGGTGCCCCCCCGAAGCCATCCACCACATTTTGCATTCCCCAACAACTAAGATGTCTGTTGTCTCCAGACAAATCCCACCCAAAACATAACTGCTTACCCCATCCATCTCCCCAGGGAAGACACCAAACCTGGATGAAGCCAGAAAATAGCCATACATCTCAACCTGCTGTCATTATTGAGGGACTTGCCCAATTACTCATAATAGACAATGAGAATCCCAAACCTTTCTAGCAGGGACACATTCTCAAACCTGGAGTCACAAGCTCAGGACTCTGTGAAGTGCATTGTGTTAACTTATGCAAAGTTCTCTTTAAATTGGCATCCAGGAGCACTGTGAACCTCTGCTTTAAAGAGTCCCTTTACAGTGTATGCTCCTTTTATGTAGCTCCATTTCTATGTGGGGCACAGGAGACCCAGAGTGGATACTGAGGGCAGAGTAAAGGATGCCCCCATAAACAGGATCAGCCAAGAGGTATAAAAGCATCTTATGCCCCAAGGGCAGCAATCCCACTACAGTGCCACCTGCATATACCATGAACCAGAGGCCCGATTACCTTCCTGCAAATGCGTCATCCTGGTGCATCCTAGCATCTGGCACCCATAGACAAGGCCTTCACTAGCAAGCACCAGCCCACTAAGATGGAAAAAAAATGCAGAATGCAATAAGTCTGTCTGCTACATTTCCTGGACCCCCACATGTCATGACAGCATGGCAGTCACTTTAGGTTACACCCCCAGCATAGATGACAGCATGCATATTCTTCCCCAGAGTGAAAAACAATGAATTTTGGAATTAACAAACTCACTGCCACAGACAAGCTAAATGAACCATATAAAGAACAGATGCAAGCAAAACTCTAAACAGCCAAATATACATAATACACTAGCAAGGCTGTATGAGAACAACCTCACAGTGAAACCATTTATAATCTTATGAAGTCTGACAGCAGAGTTATTGGGTACAGTCTGCAGTGACGGTCATGCCATCCCCCCAAACCAAGTTACCCCCCCAACTCAGTAAACCAGTGGATAAAGGAATAAAAAAAGTAATTCACCATTAAGCCCCCAGAGCTCAGACGAAGCTAAAAGTTGAATATAGAACCTGGTGTCTTGCAGCCCAACCCTGTGCCACTATTTTTCAAGGCCTGAACAAACGGGGCCCACATAGTGCTCAACCGACCTGGTGGGGTGCTCAGAGGGGGAAGGGGGGCCTAGAGGGTGGCTTACCCTGTTCAAAGATAGTCCAAGTGAGATTCACCCTATGGTGAGCTTCAAGGTGCAGGTGCTGTGGTCCATTGACTTGACCTCCCCTCCACAGCCACTGCTTCATGATTGACATAATCCTCAGTCTCTTTCACTGTGGTGAAGGTCCTAGGAGTTCACCCTGGTTTCAAAATCCTGAGCTTGGGAAGCCAGCCTGGTGGCACTGAGGGCTGAGGTGCTGGATGCTACACCTTGTGCCATGCCAGCGACCCGGATTCAGGAACGAGCTCAGGCCACCAGGGGTCGGCAGGGATGAGAGAGGATTGAGCATCTGGAAGACTGGTCTCCTCTCTTGGGGGGAGGGAGACCTGTTGTCCCTCTCATTGACTGCCCTCTGGCAGTGGCTGGAGGGGCAGTATGGGTTGGGAGACACGTACCAATGTCGGGAGGGGGGATGGGAGAAAAAGTAGAAAATGGAGCCTGGCAGGTTCCGTGATAGCTCCTGTGTTCGTGGGTGTCGAGTCTGGTATCTGGATTGGGTCTGGGGGGGCAGCGCCCTCCTTCCTGGCCCCACTGTGGGGGGCAATCCATGGGGAATTCATTAAGGTCAGCAATACAGGGATGCAAGGAGATGGAGAGTGAGTCTCTCCACAATGACAGACCACAGCAATCTGCCAGGGGTCCCAGGAGGAAAAACAGATAATAGAAAAAAGAAATCCTGAGTTTGGATGTGCATAGGTGATAATGTTGCAAGCCAAGCTGCCTCAACCTCACCTTCAGGTTGCTGAACTTCTGCCGCTCCTTTTGTAATTCCCAGATATAATCCAGGAAAACCATTACATGGATGTCACCTAGCTGGATCAGGCCCTTCTCTCTTTCCACCCATCTGTCTCTGCTATCTTCCTCTCAGCTGTCATACAGTTAGGTCATGATCTTGCCTCCAGCTGCAGAGGTATGCTGCCACCACAGTGACACCTGGACAGTGAAACCCCCACAGCAAAACCCCCACTATGCCTAAATCGGCAGCAATGGGGGTTTTGATTTGAGACACCTTAGGGTGAAGGGGGTCCAAACTACAGCTGAGTTTTTTTTCTTTTGGCTCTTGGATATGTTGGACTGCATCCTCTGGCTATGTGAATTTGCTAAGGGCACTTTTTCTTACAGGATAGTCCCGATGTTGGGGGATGGGGGTCTACAGAAAAGCCCCATGGCTAACAGTGCCATGTATTTGTACACAGAGTGATTTAATGTCTTGGGATGTTAGTACATTTTTTCAGATATGTCGTGCAATGTTATAGAGTCTGTAATGAACAGAGCTACCTTCCCCCTCATGCACCTGTCTTGTTTGTAAGTTTGTATCCTTTGATTTCCTTGTTCTACTCATCATTAATATCCCACCAAGTTTCTGTTATTGCATTTTTGTCTGGGTTATCAAAGTGAGAAATAGTGAGGATTAGAAGGGTCTAAGGGGGAGACTGCACAGAAGAGGACCATAAAAAGGCTGCCATCCTAAGCAGATGCTTCTGCTCAGTCTTCACAGTGAAAGGATGGGTGAGAATGGACCATCAGGGAGTAGCCAGAATGGGGGTTGAACAAATGTCCATTTTCAGAGGAAAGATTCCTGAAGGGACTTGAAGCTCTGAAGGTTAGAAAGGTGGGTAAGGCTATGGGACCAGACGGGATATACACAAGGGTACAAAAGGAACTCAGGGAGGTGCTAGCTGTCCAAATGACAGCCTTATTCAACAGTTCACTGGAAGCAGGTATGGTTCCAGAGGACTGTAGAAGAGTTGATGTAGATACTCTGAATAAGAGTGGCAGTAGGGAGGAGGCTAGCAACTATATGCTGGTCAGTCATGCTTCAGTGGTGGGGAAATTAATGAAAACCCTGTTAAAGCAGACTGGTAGGGTGTCTTGAATCCAATGGGCTGCAAGACTGTAGACAGCAGAGATTCATGGGAAGTTCATGCTAGATAAATCTGATTGATTTCTTTGAGTAGGTGACCAGGAAAATAGATCTTGGGAGGTCAGTGGATGTGGTCTATCTGGACTTTAGCAAGGTCTTTGACACTGCGCCACACAGAAGAATGATAAGGAAGTTGGGCAGCCTCGGGGTGGGATCCAAAGTGGTGAAATGAGTTAGAAACTAGTTAATGGATACAAGACAGAGGTTGGTGGTGGTTAATGACACTCTGTCTAATGATGGGAGAGTGACCAGTAGGGAACCACAGGGCTAATTACTGGGACTGGTCCTCTTCAATGTCTGCATAAGTAACATTACAGAAGAGCTGGAAAGGAAGGGATGCCTTTCTGCAAAGGATACCAACATTTGCAGTAATGTGAACACTCAGAAGGGGCGGAAAGAATGTGCAGGGATCTTAGGAATCATGAGGAGCTATCAAGTGCATGGCAGTTGGGATCCAATGCCAAAAGGGGCAAACTCATGCACATAGGACACAGGAACCCAGGAGCTGAGTATAGGTTGGGTTAGGGAGGTACTGACAGTCACTAAGAAGGAAAGGGACATTGGGGGTATCATAACTGATGACCTTATGGCAAGGCAGTGTGATAAAGAAGTGGGGAGGGCTAGTGGGATACTGAGGTGCATAGGTAGCGGTATCTCCAGTAGGAAGAAGGAGGTGGTGTTGCCACTGTATCACTCACTGGTGAGACCTTGCCTGAAGTACTGTGTCCAGATTTGGAAGCTGCACCTCAGAGAGGGTGGAGGCAGTCTAGAGGAGGGCAACTAAGATGCTGCTGAGGATGCACGAGAAGCACTATGAGGAGAGACTGAAGGATAATAATAATAATAATAATAATCATTTTTATTTATACAGCGCTTTTCAAATTCCAAAGCGCTTTACAGCATAGAATTTAAAACAGACATTAAAATCCAAAGTCTCCCACATAGCTAAAAAGATTATATTCAGAATTCAGTTTCAATTTTCTAAGAAGGCCTTTTGCCAGAGAAAAGTTTTCAATCCTTTCTTGAATTCCTCCATGGAGGTGCACTCCCATAACTGACGGGGTAGAGAATTCCAAAGGGTAGGCGCAGTGTAAGAAAAAGCTCTCGAGCCAGATGATTTAAGGTTCACCCTTAGAATCTCTAGCAACCGCTCGTCAACCTAGCGGAGCAGAGCAATCGGCCAGGGAAGTAGGGGACTAGAAGTTCTTTCAGATAGGCCAGACCCTGACCGTGAAGGGCTTTGAAAGTCAGTAAACCGACTTTAAAGGTGATTTGCCACTATATAGGCAGCCAGTGCAGTTTACTCAACACCGGGGTAATATGACAGGATCTACTAGAGCCTGTCAAAACCTGGGCACCTGCATTCTGCACCAGCTGCAGGCAACAAATTTCAACCCCTGAAAGCCCAAAGTAAAGGGAGTTGCAGTAGTCCAAGCACGAAGACACAAAGGCGTGGACCAATGTTGGACCAATACTGGAAGGTTGTCAGACGGAACCAGATGACTAACTCTGGCGATGTTCCTAATGTGATAAAAGGAGATCTCAACATGACATGATACAAACCTACATGTGCCTCACAGGGGCGAACTGGGTACAGGAGAGGTGTCTCTTTCAAATGAGAAAGAGCACCAGAACCAGGGTGCATGTGATGAAGTTGGGTGTGGGAGTTTAAGAGGGATATGAGGAAATACTACTTCACTGAAAGGGTGGTAAGTGCCTGGAACAGACTGCCAGCAAAAGTGGTGAAGGCTAAAACAGCAGGAGGGCTTCAAACATGCATGGTATAGACAAATGGGTATATTATTAAATAGGCAGGGAGGCGGGAAGGTAGCTGGAGACAGTTAAGGTTTGCAGAGACAGATTAGGCAATTTGACAATTTTACTTATATGGCATCCAATCCCAGTGGCTCTGGGCATCTCACAATATACACAGTGAGTTGTTAAAAGGCATTTGAGATACAGTTAGTATAATCAGATCAGATTAATCAGGGAAATCAGATTAAGCAGGGATCATCTGAGCAGACATGGTGGGCCAAGCAGTCCTTTTCTGCCATCAAATTCTATGTTTCTATATTAAGTTTGTATACCAATAGTTCAAATTCTTCATATTTCTTATTCATACTTCTTGCATTAAAGAATACACACCTCATGGTCTCTTTTAACAGTGTGTCATTTTTTATAGCCATTACACTATTGAACTGAAGTTTAGTTTTATTTGAGGTAGAGATCGTCCTATTCTCCATGTCATTTTTACATTCACGTGCACGCATGCACAAGGAATGTCTTGGGAGGATAGGACACTTTGGAGGTGTGACTGTCCTCTGCAATCCACTGCTCCGTTGAGCAGGCGTGGTGGTCCTGCACCAATGGATGCAGGTGCTGTGTATGACAGCAGTGGTCTTCACTTCAAAGAAAACCACCACTGCGATCAGTGCTGGCAGCGCCTCTGTATGAGCTGCCAAAACTGTTATAGCCGATGGGAGTCCCCAATCCCCTGTCGGCTTCAAGTCTGCACCCCCCCCAAAGCTTTGGTGCCACGCTTGGAGCCCACCCCAGTGTGGCAAATGTTATTTTGTGTGACGGTGCCCAATCTCCGTCGACTCCACGTACCCCAAACAGCTTTTTCTGCCATGCTGGGAGCCCACCCAGCATGGCAAACATCCCGCATCGCCTGAATAAAAAATAAAAACCTGTAAATAAGAAAACGTTCCATCGCTGTCTCCCCACCCTCCCACAACCCGCACCCACCACTGTGCACCTTGCCTCCCACACCCTCTCAACCCATACTTACCTCCGGAGCTCGGCGCGACGATCATCGGTGGACTGGGAACACGTCTGCACTCTTCAAAGCCAACCACGAACTGAGGAAATGCCGGTAAGATGTATAATGGGATAGACAGGGTTTTTTCAACTTTATTGCATATCTCAGGCATTTTTTGGAATTTTTGCACCAAATTTTCAACATGGGGTTTTTGGGACCCCTTCTTATGAATGCTATCACTGTCATGGCGTTATTCGGGCCCGAAGGGTGATTTCGCTGTCACTGTGCGAAATCACCTTTCCGGAATGATTAATGAAACAACACTGCCAGTGTTCATAAGGTTGGCTCTCAAAAAGCCTATTTTGAAAATTTGGTATCTAAAAAGCTCTTTATTTTACAGCGTGCGTTGTGGATCCCTCCTTGCGCTTGTAAGTTCGCAATTTTCAATATTTTCACTCCAGATTTTCAACATTGCCATTTTACCATACCTCCTATGAGCAGTACAGCTGTCATTTTCACATCCTGCCCAAAACATGTTCCGCACATGTAGAGCACAATGGCTAGTCGGTGAAGCAAATCAATGTATGGGACACATTAAGAAAATCACAGTGACACTGTTCATTAGCAGAGGTCTTAAATGGCTATGTTGAAAATTTGGTGAAAAAATTCTAAAATGACTGTTTTATTTAGTAAGCGGCGCAGTTCCTACGCACGCTCGTAAGTTTGCAAATTTTCAATATTTTCACTCCAGATTTTCAACATTGTCATTCTACCACACCTCCTCATGAGCAGTACAGCTGTCATTTTCACATCCTGCCCAAAATGTGTTTCCGCCCATGTAGCGCACAATGGTGAAGTCGGTGTGAACTCAATGTATGGGACACATTAAGAAAATCACAGTGACACTGTTCATGAGCAGAGGTCTTAAAATGGCTATGTTGAAAATTTGGTGAAAAAATTCCTAAAAATGACTGTTTTACGAGCGTGCGTTGTGCAGTTCCTACGCACGCTCGTAAGTTCGCAAATTTTCAATATTTGCACTCCAATGACTTCCAAATACCTAAACAGCACATAGAAGTAAGCAACATTCAGCATTGACAAATGCTTGTTTTTACTTATATTTTTAATACTCCTCTCTGGTGCAGCCAATATCCTCCACGTCTTGCCCCCCCAAACGCCTAATGCACTTACCCCTCTGCCTTTCAACTCTGAGCTTTCCTGTGGCAGAGTACGGCCAAGCCTGAAAAGCACCTGTAGAAGAGGGGTTGGGGTGGAGGGAGAGAGAGGGAGAGAGGGGGAGATATATATGTATATTCAGGGATGTCCAAGACTTTGCCTTAGCATGTTTCTGTCCCTCCTACAATTTGTTTCTGTGACTGAACAGTGGGTAACAGAGTTACAGACTTGCTCTTCTGCAGACAAAGTATTTTACACCAATACTGTTATGCTGCCTGCTTCAGGCAATAGAACCACTTGTGAAACTGTCTCCCTCATTTTACTTCTTTGTCACTGATTTTTTTAAGCCATGTCCAAGTGCCAAATACCACTGCAAATACCTGCAAGCGAATGTTCGGCATTGACAAATGCTTGTTTTTTTCAATGTGCATCTGCCTCCTGGTTGTCCCCCAACCCCTGTATGTCAAAAGCATTATTAATTTATTGTTTGATTATGTTGCCCAAAATACTATCAACCTTTCTGTTAAGGTGTAAACCACCCCTGGCACAGAGGTCATTGTGTTGCTAGAAAGTGTCCCAATGCAAGATGAATGTAATGTTTTCCTTGCTGACCAGTTTCTATGTCAGCCATTTATTGAGCATATACTATGCTGTGAGAGTTTCTGAGACAATGATCTTGTTGGTATACTACTTTAGTTTTGGCCTAAATTCACAAAATCAGTTATTTCCTCAACTAAACTTCTTGCTATGTCATTTGTACCAACGTGGATTACTAGTAGTGGGTCATGTCCCACGTTTCCTTCTATATTGTCAACAAGATGGATTATGTCTCTGACTTTAGCCCCAGAGCTAAAAACCACTGCATCCATCTTATCCTGATGGCATATTTTTAAATCTGTGTATCTAATGATATCATTTCCCAATACAATCTTCTGGCATGAGTTTATTTCCCTTCGGGTTGGTGGAGGGTTTTGTACAGTGTTTCGAGTGGGACGCTGTTTAACTGGTAACTTTTTTGAGAGGCACTGATCATTATGCCATACATCAGATCTGTTACTTACATTTAGCTCAACATGACGTTGATCTGCCCTTCTGTCTCTTTTTCTGTTTCTTCTTAATATACTACTTTAGTTCATTCATCACTCTCATCTCAGGAATATGAAATGGCCCTGTTCCTTTTTTTTCCTTTATATGGATACATTTTCTGGAATGTTTGTTGAAGTACATTCCTCTGTCTTACTGACTTTATTACATCTATCAGTGACAGTGGATTAATGAAGGTGTCTAACTTCCTAGGTTCCTTTAGGTTTTGAGCTTTACGTATTCATTGAGCAGGTAAGCACACTAGACAAATGTCTATTTTCAGGTAGAATCCAGAAGTCAAGATAGGTAAGTTCCAGGTCAGGTAAGTTCATCCTTAGTTTTCACCAACTCCTGCTCTAAAATATCAGTATACACACAATACTGGCAAATGTAGTTCCCTGGGTTACCAACAAAAAGTGGGACTTTATCATGCATTTTAGATTTGATACAAGGGGTAAGGTCATTGCGAGAGAGCACAGGTGCATCCCCATAATTAATACATAATGATGTTCGGGTAGGGGAGTTAATCAGCAGGTTTGTCTCAAGGGTTCCCATGAATTTGCTATTTTAATCCTCTGTAATTTACTTGTGCTTATTGTGCAATCCACATTACTGTATTCAATATAAGACTGAGGTTTATATAAGGTGCTTTTACACACAGGTTTATGTAACAGAATAACTGTTACAGAAACAGTATTCCGTTACATCGCTTGAGTGTAAAGTGCATCTGTTTCGTTCCATAGGCGAACATTCATCCAAACCGCAATCTCTGCTTTTCTCGGTTTGCACCGTTGTGTTCCGTTTCATCGGGCTGTGTAAAACAGCCATCCCAAAGCGGTGCACAAACAGCAATAGAGCAGCAAGCTCTGTGGGGGTGCCAAAACACAAATGGAGATGGGAGCTGCCGGAAAACTCATGGAGTGTTGAAGGGATCCTAAAAACGCAACAGAGTACAACGGCACCACAGGTAACGCTCATTTAGTTGTAAAAACCTGTGTGTAAATGCGCCTATAGTTAAAGAGAGCAATATTATTATTCCATCTCACCCTGCATCAAGCAGAGTAACTGGCCTGTCACCTGTCTAGCCTCTGCGATGTCATTCTTCGCTAATACTTTGCTGCCCCTCGCAGATCCAGTGCTTTTAAGTGGTTAGATAACCTGAAAGTACCTCACAAGAGCCGCAAGGAGCACAAACTCCAAGTTTAGCAAACAAAAGCTAAAATGATAACATACAAACAGTTAGCCTTGCTGTACTGTTCTGTTATTGATAAAGCCCTTACTCCCAGATTCAGTCATTTTGTCTGTGCTTGCTTTCTCTACTCATCAGCCGCTCCAAGGATTACAACACCCAGCAGCCCTTGCTCAGCCCTTGTAAGATAGCTGGCAGTGAGAAAGAAGTTTGGAGTGCAGTTTTTTTTGGGTTTTTTTTGCACAGGTTTACTTTTTATGGAGTTCTGCCTAGAGGTGAGGAGAGCGTTAGAAACTTTCTAGCCACAACAATTTACATACAAGGTCTCTATTGTGCCGTTCTGTGCTTGTACTTATGTCTAAGTATTATGCTTTCCATAGGTTTCCCAAAGGTGTCAGCAGCTCTTTATGTTGCTAAAAATACAAGATATTTAAAGTCTAATTATAAAATGGGCTCAACAAATCCTGTAACCTGATTGGCTACAACATCTTCTGAGCCATGTCCATATCAGAAGATATTGTAGCCAACCGGCACTACCCTCCAGTCCCGAGCCCCACAACACTACGAAATCAGTGAGCTGTGCCACCCAATAACAACAGAAACACAAGCTGGCACAGGTCACAGTGAGAAACAGCACTTTGTCATAAGCACCATGGCAGCAACTGAAAAACGACAGTAACACACTAAAAAATCACTTTTCTCCGGGGGGGGGGGGTTGCTGGAATGCAGAATCATAGGCAGACACCACTGCCTTACTACCAGTCATACTGGCCACTCCCTGGCTATAGGCATCCACCATACAAAATGAGATGATGGGTGAAAAAACAAACACACCTGAAAGAATGGTGTAAACAAAATGTAAAAAAGAAAGAGGAGTGTGGTGGAAGAAACAGAATGTGTATGGGGGAAGTCACATATGCTCTGCATTACAGATGCAGGGATTATTTTTTTCATTTTTCTACTTTAATGAACTTAATTTTAACAGTTACACTTATGAGACTTCTTTAAATCAATAATTTAATTTCCAGAGTAAGGTTTTTAAAGAGGGACCCATTTTATAAGCACAATAAGACACTCCGAGGTGTGGGTTATCTCCTGATTAGAGCATGCTCAGGTGCATAAGGCACTCAGCGCAAGTGCCTCGTGCCTAATAATGCACCTGGGAATGCTCTTATCAGGAGATAACCCACAACTCATCGTGTCTTATTGCTTGCATATCCACTGCTACAAAAAAGGGATGAGCAGTTAAAAAAAATAATATGCATCTTAAAATTTTCAAAGTCACACTTGCAAATTAATTATTTAATAAGGCAAATGATGTGTAAAGTGGGGTGGGGGCTAAAATGTTTCCAGAGCTTGGGGGTGCTCAGGTTTGTCTGGTGCTTGGACAGGGAACTTGAACTGTAATTATGTCTCTTGTTGGGGCGGGGCTAAATCTTTGTGTATGGTGTGGGGATTAAAACTGTGTCTGAAGCTGGGGGGGGTAATCTGTTTTCCAGAGTTTAGAGTGGGCTACAGGTGGGTCTGGTGCAGGGCTGGGGGTGAAACTGTAATTGTGTCTCATGTTGGGAGGTCTAACCTTTGTGTATAGTGCGGAGTGGGGCATAAAAGTGTGTCCAAATCTTAGAGGGGATGAACATCTGTGTTCAGTGATTGGAGGGGGCTGGTGCTTGGGGGCTGGAAGACTGTAAATGGCTGATGTCAAGGGGAGTTGAACCACTGTGTATAGTACAGTTATCAATAGTGAACTGCAGTACCACTGCATCAAAGCCCCTGCCCCCAACCCATGGGCACTGTTAAAAAACTTTAAACATGAAGATAAATGTGGTTCTCAAATACATAAAACTATAAAAGTGAGACTGGTGAAACAGTAAAGTCTGCAACAAAATGTAAAAACATACAACACTGTGCTTTCTTGCATAACAATAACAGTTATACTACCACATCTCAACACAATATTTAAAAAAATCCACAAACATTGACTTTGGGAGGGATCTTGGGTAGTGTTCTCATTGGCTTTTGTTGAGGTGCTGCCTGTCTATGATGGAGGAAGGAGAGAGAGAGTGCCACACCAGGATCTTCAACTTGTTCCTTTATTTAAATCTAGGATTATAATACCTTTGAGCTCAAAGCTCATTTACAAAGGTCCCATGTCAGTGGGGAAGGGTAACAAACATACAAAGGTAATACAAATTACAAAGTTGTAAGAATAACAGTTTATACTGAGCCTGGGCAATGTACTAAATTTCTACCAACATAAGTATTTATATATGATTATGTAATTGAACAATCTTAGATTAAGATATCATTGAGAAGGAAAGCTCAATTACACTTACACATCAAGGAGTGAAAACAGACAAACAGAGGAGATGTAAAACATGAGATAAGCAAGAAGTCAAACCAGAGAGGGAATCAGCAAGGGCAGTGAAGCTATAACTAAGAGGTGGAGCAAAGAGGAGGGAAGTGAGGAGACAGGAAAGATGGGGAGGCAGCTAGGGGCTTTGTCAGCGTGGAAGAGTTGTAGGGAGGCAGTAAATGCAAGAGAGGAGGTGTGGGAGTATACAGGTGGGGAGAAGCAGCCAGAGGCCTTGTCAGAAGGAGGGGAAGGCCACAGTTCCTACTACCTACATACCCTAGCTGAAGGAATGGTGCAGAGAGGATGGGTTTGGCTACATGGGGACTGGGGACCCACCTAGGAGTATAAAGGCCTATACAGGGGCGATGGCCTGCATCCACCCAAGAGGGGAACCACAGTCTCAGTGGATAGTTTAAATGTTACTTGAATGAACATTTAAACTAGCCAAGGAGGTGGCAGAAGGAATCAGGGAGGCAGAAACTGCTAGCCCCGGCACATCAAGGGAGCAGGGAGAACTCGAGGGAAGAGAAATCCCCCAGGGTGCAAATTAATAAAGAAAGCAGAGTGGTAGGGACAAAGGGGGAAGGGAACAGGGGCATTAAAAAGAGAAGAGGGAAGGAGGAATGGAATAAGGAAAAAACAGGGGTAACAAGCAGAGTGGAAACAAAATCTGGAATGCCATATGTGCAGATACTAGAAATCTAGGAAATAAGATTCCAGGCCTAAAGGCCCTCATAGCAGAGGCTGACCTAGATATTCTTGCCATTACTGAGTCATTGTGCACTGAAAATCATGACTGGGACATTGCCATACTGTGCTACACTCTGTTCAGGAAGGACATTTTGGGAAGGAAAGAAAGGGGTGTGGTGCTTTATGTGAAGGAAAGCATAAAAGCAGTCAAGATACAGGGAATACAGAGGAGGCAGAGGTACTGTGCATCACCCTGGAGACAGGGAACAAAGCCTCTATTCACAGTGTAATGATTCACAGACCTTCAGCACCAGGGCAAGAGTTGGATAAGGTACTGGTGGAAGCCATAGGCAAGATGGTAGAAAAGGGAAGGTGTTGCTGGTGATAGACTTCAGCCTGCTGGATGTAGATTGGAGCCTTCCAGAAGTGGCTTCAGCTAGAAGCAGGGACATCTTGAACTTTCTGCAAGGGACATTCCTCAGGGAGCTAGTCAGTGAACCCACTTGTGATGGGGCAATACTGGACCTGGTACTCACTAACAACAAGGTGGGGGCCACCTGGGGAACCGGTGATCACCGTACGGTGTGGTTCAGTAAAAGGACATCTGGGGATTCGAGGCACACAAGGAAGAGGGTCCTGGACTTCAGGAGGGCAGATTTTATGAAGATGGGTGAATGCCTCAGTGATGACTTGGTGGGGGAGCTGGCCTGAGTGTGGTGGAGGAACAGTGGGAGAAGCTAAAAGGGAGCATAGTTTTATTTATTTATTTCAGTTTTGGATTAACACGTTTGAGCCAAAGGTTTGTTTACAAAGGCTCCAAGTCAACAGATACAGAACAAAACGTCAAAGTACATGCAGGTGAACAAGAAATTAACATAAAGTGCTAAGTGCTTATACAGTGAGTGCAATAGTTCATATTCACCAGTTCGATTCAGTACAGTAGGGAATACATGTTTTACAAAGATGAGTAAATTACACAAACAACACTCCAAGAGTGAGGTACAGAACTTGAGAGAATTCATATGGCAATCCTGGACAGAGGGTCCCAGGCTGCCAGGCAATAAGAAAGGTGGGAGCAGCCAGGCAGGCCTCGTCAGTAGAGAAACTCACAAAAAGTCCAGCACCACTCACCACTCACCAAAAATCCACTTCTACTGAGACCATACAAATGTATATGAATGTCATGATGCTTTAGCGAAACTGGTCAAAGTTTGTGGGGTTCTTCATCTCCTCCCAACTTGTGCTTTTACACTTTTGGGTGAGTGCACTATTGTAATTTGCCTTCAATAAAATGGCATTCATATTCATTTTGTAAGTTGCATAAATTGTGTCCTATTAGCACACTCTTTGCAGGGCTGCTATTTTTGGGAGAGCTTGTCAGTAGAGAGCGCCAGGGGATGCGTGAGAGAGGGTGGAGGGGTGGAGGAAGTGACGAGGGCAGGAGGGATGAGATTGGAAGGGAGAGGGGGGAGGGTGGAAGGGTGTCAAAAGGCTGTACTAGGGCTGGGTGGGGGGTAGGTTGTGAGATGGGGGAAGGTGAGGGAAAGGGGAGAGTAAAGGGGGCAGGCAGAGGTGGTAGCGGTGGAAGGAATGGTGGGTAGGATTAGAGGGGTTGGTAGAGGTGTCAGGTGCAGAGTGGCATGGAGGAAGGATATGTAGTACTAGGGGCTGGGGAGTGTCATCAGTTAAATGGCAGCAGCAACCATTAGAGTTCCTTAAATGGGTTCGTAGTCTTGTTTTAAACTGCCTGAGTTTGTTGTAGTCAATCAGGTCTGGAGGCAGATCATTAAACCAGTAAATACCCTTAGATGCACTGCACACTGTCTAGAAAAGCCAATAAACCTCCTCGAAAGAGGTGGTTAAAAAGGTAAAGGCCAAAAGGGTTGCATTCAGAATATATAAGGAGATGCAGAATGAGAAGGATAGGGAAATGGATCCGGGAAAACTGAGGGATGCAGAGAAAGCAATAAAGAGCATAAAGGTTCAAACCAAAGGAAGAATAGCCTAGGAGGAAACAAAAAGGGACAAGACATTTTTAGGTATGTCAGTGAAAAGAGGCAGACCAGGGTAGGATTGTAGGGTTAAAAAGGGAAGAGGAGACTGTGCACAGGGGAGCCAGGAAAAGGCAGACATCCTGAACAAATACTTTATCTGAGGAAAGCGAAGGGGAGAGGCCACAAAAAGGTAACAGAAGTTTTTTTTGGGGGGGGGGAGGTAGATACTAGTTCTTTTTTGAAGGAGAGAGTCCTGAAGGGTCTCACTAATCTGAAGGTGGACAAAACACTGGTGCTAGACAGTGTGCATCTAAGGGTATTGCGGGAGCTCAGGGAGATACTGGCCACACCTTTTACAGTCCTATTTAACAGCTCACTGGAAACAGGAGTGGTTTCAGAAAACTGGAAGAGGGCAGGTATAATCCCACTTTACAAAGGAGGTAGCAGGGAGGAGGCTGGGAATTATAGGCTTGACAGTGGTGGTGAGAAAGTTAATGGCATCACTGATGAAGGAAAGGGTTGTGGAATGCCTTGAATCCAATGGGTTACTAGACCCGAGGCAGAATGAGTTCATGGAGGTGGGGTGGCGGGTGGTGGTCATGTCAAGCTAATGAAGTAAATTTCTTTGACTGGGTGACAAAGGCATTAGATCAAGGTAGACAGTGAATGTGGCTTACCTAGATTTTGGTAAGGCTTTCAACACCATTCCACACTAGTAAGCAAACTGGGTAGCTTAAGAGCGGGTCAAAATGTGGTAAACAGGATAAGAAATTGGTTAGGGCATAGGAGACAGAGGATGGAGGTAAACAAAGTCACTCCTTGGAAGGGAGGATGACCAGCAGGGTGCCTCAGGGATCAGTGCTGGTACCAGTCCTCTTTAATACCTTTATAAGTAACATTGCAGAGGAGCTGGAAGGGAAGATCTGCCTCTTTGCAGGAGACACAAAAATCTTTAATAAGGTGGACACTCCAGGGGAAGTGGAAAGGATGAGAAGCCTGTGAAAACTAGAGGAGTGTCAAGGGTATGGCAGCTGGGTTTTTCAATACAAAAAAGTGCAAAATAGGCCGGCCTGGTGGTGCTGAGGGTTGAGGCGCTGGACGACACACCTCGCGCCACGTTGGTGACCTGGGTTTGGGAATGAGCACGGGTCGTCGGGGGTTGGCGGGGGGGAGAAGGATTGAGCATCCATTGGACTACTCTCCTTCCCCGGGGGGGGTGCTGCCATTGGTGCACTGGTGGCCTCTAGCGATGGCTGGGGGTGATGCAGTGGCATAGGCAGTCTGAGGGGACATGCTGGGGCCGATGCCGGGAAGGAGTGCATGCGGTAGCATGTGCACTCCTGTCCCTTGGTGACATTGCATGCCTCACATGTCAAGGGGGAACTGAACAGGGAAAAAGGCACTGGTTGCGGCGGCATGATGGCCGTCTCCATGGGGAGCACTCAGGCTCTGAGGGTGCACAGCGAATACTGGATCCGGTCATGGTGGATGATTTGGGGGGGGCTCTCCGCCACCCCGCCATGGGGGGCAAGCCATGAGGTACAGCTGCGGGACCCAAATGGGAGCTGAGGGGTCCTTGGGATGGTGGTCAGAAGACCTAGGGGGCTGCCAGGACACAAAGAGGTAAGGCAGACTGGGCCAGGGAGAAAAAAGGATTAACTAAAAAAAAAGTGCAAAATAATGCACTTAGGGCACAGAAACCTGAGGGCGGGGTACAAAATGGGTGGAGTGGTATTGATAACTATCAAGCAGGAAAGAGACCTGGGGATAATTATATCTGATGACCTGAAGGTGGCCAGACAGAGTGACAAGGCAGTTTGGAGGGCTAGTGGGATGCATAGGGAGGGGCATCACTAGCAGAAAGAGGGAGGTTGTGCTGCATTTGTATGGATTGCTGGTAAGACCCCACCTAGAGTACTGTGTCCAGTTCTGGAGACCACATCTCTGGAAGGACATAGACAGAGTTGAGGCAGTCCAGAGGAGGGCAACTAAAATCGTGCAGGGTCTGCATCAAAGTCCTATGAGGAGAGGCTAAAGGACCTCAATATGTACACCCTGGAAGAGAGGAGGGAGAGGGAGGATATAATAGAGACCTTTAAATACCTCATGGGGGTAAATAAGGTACAGAAAAGAAATATTTTTCAGAATAAAAGGTGCTCAAGAACAAGGGGACATACTATGAAGCTGGAGGGAGGTAGATTCAGGAACAATGTGAGGAAGCACTTCTTCACAGAAATAGTGGTGGATTCCTGGAACAGCCTTCCAGTGGAGGTGATTGGGGTGAAAACAGTGGTGGGGGTTCAGGAATGTATGGGATAGGCACAAGGGAATTGTATTGGAAAAGAAGGGGGAAGGAGAAAAAGCTGTAGATCAAGTAGGGTCTGTGGTGATAATGTAGGTAGGGAAAAATACTCAGACTGAGTGGGCAAAGCGATAATTATCTGCTGTCAAAGTCTACGTTTCTGTATTTCAAATAAAACAGTATCAGCTCTGTGGGATGGTGGATAGTGATGAGGGAATCAAGGAAATGCAGAGTGACTTAAAAAAGCTAGAGAGGTTGTCTAAGGTTTGGCAGTTGAAATTTAATGCCCAAAAGTACAAGGTAAATGTACCTAGGGAAAAAGAACCCCAGGAGAGAGTACTGGATGGGTGGGGTGAGACTTAGCACTACAGCTGAGGAAGGGGACCTAGGAGTTATCATCAGTGACTTCCTCACAGCAGGGTCCTTTGAGGCAGTATTTGGATAGAAACAGCAAAACCAGGAGATATAAATAATCTAAGATATGTTTCCAAGGGCATCATCACTGGGGTAAAAGCAAGGAATTGTCTGCACTGCCTCTCTTAACTAAAACAGCTGACTAATATCAGTGTCTGTAAGGACAGCTAGATGTTTTAGAGCAGCAGAAAACAGCTGCAGAACCAATATGAGTATTTACAAGGTATAATGAAGACAGAGATATTTGATTCAAAGATTAGCTAAGCATCAGCAGTTCAGTGTGCACCCATGAAAACCAAACCTACTCCCAGAAAAACATGAGCATCTAAGCAGAGGAAAGCTTCAGTTTCTATAAATTAATATTTTTGTGACATATTATAGTGTGTTTGAATGAATTACACAGAGACATGCTTGGGATTATGTAAGTGATAAGAACTGACAGGGTATGGGGTGCTGGGGGATACCCGACCACTCCAGGGCCTTCATAACCCCTGGAAGGTGAAGTTTCAGGGAACAGTAGAGACAGGAGGGGGGAACAGCAGGCATGAAGGGAGTAAGATATTGAGAGTCATGTGTGCCAATGCAAGGAGTCTGGAAAATAAAATTCTGAACCTGGAGACCATCATGGCAGAGGCTAGCCTGGATTTAGTAGCCATAATGGAGCCATAGTACACTGAGCACCATGACTGGGACATGGCTATACCTAGCTACTCCCTGTTCAGGAGATACAGGGCAGAGAGAAGCAGAGGAGGGGATGCACTATATGTGAGACAGGAAAGCAAAGCCACTGAGGAAAAGGAAGGGTTGTAAGTGTTGTGGGTCATCCTGGAGATAGGCTCTGGGGCTGCTACCCATAGCGGGGTAGTATGGAGACCTCCAGCACAGGGAGAGAAGTTGGATAAGGCACTTGGGAAGCCATCATCAGAATGGCAACTATGGGTGAAGTGTTGTTAGTTGGGGACTTCAACTCGCCAGACATGGAATGGAGCCTTCCAATGGCACTTTTCTCAGGTAGCCAGTCAAAGAACCCACTAGAGATGGGGCAGTGCAGTGCTTTGTGCTTACAAACAGGGATAGCATTACATACATCACAGTAGGCAGTCCCCTAGGTACCAGTGATCACTGTACAGTGTGGTTTTTGTTGACCAGGTAAGCACACTACTCAAAAATATGCCTATTTTAAGGTACGATGCAGGTTTAACATAAAGACAGGTGCAGAGGCAAACCTTATGTGGATGAGAGTCCTGAACTTTAGGAGGGTGAATTTAAAGAAATGAGAGACTGCCTCAAAAACTGCCTTGTGTGTGTGTGTGTGTGTGTGTGTGTGTGTGTGTGTGTGTGGTAGGGGGGTTGTCAGGGAGAGACAAAGGACACTGGGAACAGTTAGGCATGGCATAATTAAGGCAACCAGAATCTGCATGAAGGAGGTGAGTAAAAGCACATGGAGAAAGAAAATGTTATGGTTCTCTAGGGACATGGCAAAGGTGGTGAAAGAAAAAGGGTGGCATTCAGGAGGTATGAGGAAATGTGAAAGGAGGAGGACAGGGAGGTATACCAAACAAAACAGAGGAAAGCAGCTAAGATGGTGAGGGGAGCAAAGGTGCAGACAGACAAAAGGAAAGCCAAAGTGGTAGTGAAAGGTGATAAACCTTTCTTCAGATACAGAAGAGAGAAAAGGTAAGCAAGGGGAGTGATAATGAAGATTAGGATGGTGGGAAGGGGAGACTGTGCAGAAGAGGACTAAGAAAAATCTGCTGCCCTGAACAGGTATTTCTGCTCAGTCTTCACAGTGGAAGGAGGGAGTATAGACTACCAGGGAGTAGCAGGAACAAAGGGAGATTGGAGCATGAGTTGGCATAAGCTCATTTTCAGAGGACAGAGTCCGGAAGGGACTTGCAGCTGTAAAGGTGGACAAGGCTATGTGAACAGATGAAATATATCAAAGGATGGCAAAGAAACTCAGGAAGGTGCTAACTGTCCCATGATGGTCTAATTCAACAGTTCTCTGGAAACAGGCATGGTTGTGGACAATTGGAAAAGAGCAGATGTGATCCCTCTACATATGAGTGGCAGCAGGAAGGATGCTAGCAATTATAGACCAGTCAGTCTCACTTCAGTGGTGGGGAAATTAAAGGAAACCCTGCTTAAGGAAAGGCTGGTAGGGTATCTTGAATCCAGTGGGCTGCAAGACCACAGGCAGCATGGATTCATGAGGAGAGGATGGTGAGAGGTCATGCCATATTAATCTGATTGATTTCTTTGTCTGGTAGATCAGGGAAATATATCAGTGGAAGGCAGTGGACTTGGCCAATCTGGACTTTAGCAAGGGCTTTGACACTGTGCCACACAGAAGACTGATAAAGAAGTTGAGCAGTCTAGGGATGGGATCCTAAGTGGTGAATTGGGTTATAAACTAGTAAACGGATAGGCAACATGATGGTTAACGACACTCATGCTAATGATGGGAGAGTGTCCAACAGGGTACAAAAAGGCTCAGTACTGTGACTAGTCCTCTTCAATGTTTTCCTAAGTGACATTGCAGAAGAACTGGAAGGAAAAGTATGCCTTTTTACAGATGATGCCAAAAGCTGTAATAGGGTGGATACTCAGGAGGGGGTAGAGAGAATGACCAGGGATCTTGGGAAACTTGAGGAGTGCTGAAGAGTATGGCAGTTGGGGGTCAATATTAAAAAAAAAAAAAAAATTGTGCATCTAAGCCATAGGAACCCAGGAGCAAAGTATAGGATGGGGGGAGGTACTAGCAGTCACTAAACAGGAAAGGGACCTTGGGGGTTGGAATAACTGATTACCTTAAAGAGGCAAAGCAATAGGTAAGGCTAGTGGGACAGTGGGGTGCATAAGGAGGGGTATCTATAGCAGGAGGAGAGAGGTGATGCTACCACTATATTGCTTGCTGTTGAGATCCCACCTGGAGTACTGGGTCCAGTTTTGGAGGCTACACTTCAGAAAGGACATAGGGTGGAGGCAGTCCAGAGGAGGACAACAAGTGGTGCATTGATTGTGCAAGAAGCCCTATGTTTAGAGAGGTATCTCAACATGTACACCTTGGAAGAGAGGAGAGGGAGAGGGGGCATGATAGAGACCTACAAGCACCTAATGGGGATAAACAGGGTACATGAGGGTGTGTCTTTCAAATGAGAAAGAGGAGCACTAGTACCAGGGCTTGTGATGTGTGGCATTTAAGAGGGATGTGAGGAAGTGCTACTTCACTGAAAGGGTGGTAGACACCTGGAGCAGACTGGCAGCAGAAATGGTGGAGGTGAAAATAATGAGGGTCTTCAAGCTTGCATGGGTTAGACAGAAGGGAATATTAGTAAATAGGCAGGGGATCGTCGGAAACCAGCTAGGGTCTGTGGAGATAGATTAGGCAGGGAACATTTGGGCAGACTTGGCGGGCCAAGCAGTCATTTTCTGCCAACAACTTCTATGTTTCTATGAAGGATGGGTATCCCCCAATACTCCACATCCTAACAGGTCTTATCACACTTAGAAAATTGGCTGTTGCATGATAGCATGGTGTGAGCACTGGCTGAGATGGCAGAAGAATTGGACAGGAGTGGAGGGACTGCTGTGTTCACACAGGGAATTGAGCAAACAGAGAAGTGTGAGCCATATATCTACTCTTTTTATTTTTACCCAGGTTGTTGTCTGATAAACGCATGGGTATGGCATGCTGTCAGTTAATCATAGGCTAGCATTTCTCGTACCCATTTTCCAAAATACAGTAACACATTTAGAGAAAGGAGTGGGAGTGGAAGACAGAGTAACACAGATTGGAGTTCTCTCAAGAACTTAGAAAAGGTGATCATACAGTCAGAGACACAACTTATTTTAAACTAGATGATTTGAAAAATCACTCTAGAAGATCAAACCTAAGAATCAGTTACTAGAAGAAATAGAAAACAACTTTTTTAAATCTGGTTGTTTTTCAAATATATTGTATTGGCATGAATAGACACATTATGACACATGAAAACTATCCCAATAATCTAATCATATTGATCTGACTCCAAGCTTTTATTTTAAAAACAAAAATAAGTTTATAGCCCTAGCACTTCCAAAGTTAAACCTTTCAAAAGATCATTTCTTTTAATTGGGTTAACTTTGGAACCATTAGGGCTAGAAGCATCAGCTATGCTGTTGTGTTGATATATCAAGTGACTACCATTTCCACAGCTTGATATAAATAAAACACAAAGGACCCGATAATCAGAAAACTGTGCAGGTGCAGCACAGATTTTTGTATTGTGCTTGTCCCTGCACTCCCCCCAACTGCTGAGATATTCAGTTGGATAGTGAGTGGTGCTATCCAATTGACTGTCAGGTCATGTTCATTCGGCTCTAAGTGAAACTGCACTGCCCTGACGTGGACCTGGGCTGTATATACCCAAAAGGAATAGTTCAGCCTGAAAGAGGATGGTGCCAAGACCCCTGTGTGCTATATTTAGCTCGAGCATACAGATAAGCCCATTGGGCATGCAAGGCACAAAGGCTCCATCTGCATACTCCTTATGGGCTCATCTGCATGGGGCATAGCAGCCCCTTGGCATCCCTTTCAGTGTAGAAAGTAAGCCTTGGTGGCACAGAGGTCCTCCAACCCCTGATTGCCCATTCACTGTTTTGAGAAAAATATCTGGTGGTCCAGTGTGTCTTCCCATCCTCAATCACACATTCACACATTATAACATATTCCCTGGTGGTCCAGTGTGTCTTCCCATCCTCAATCACACATTCACACATTATAACATATTCCCTGGTGGTCCAGCGTGTCTTCCCATCCTCAATCACACATTCACACATTATAACATATTCCCTGGTGGTCCAGCGTGTCTTCCCATCCTGAATCACACATTCACACATTATAACATATTCCCTGGTGGTCCAGTGTGTCTTTCCATCCTCAATCACACATTCACACATTATAACATATTCCCTGGTGGTCCAGCGTGTCTTCCCATCCTCAATCACACATTCACACATTATAACATATTCCCTGGTGGTCCAGTGTGTCTTCCCATCCTCAATCACACATTCACACATTATAACATATTCCCTGGTGGTCCAGCGGTTGCCCCACCCCTCAGTCGCTCATCTGAGCTCTTTTAAACATTCTGTGGTGGTCCAGTGTATCCCCCACCTCATGATTACCCTTTCATTAATTTGAAAAGAATATCTGGTTATCCGGTGTGTCTTCCCACCCCCCCCCAATCACTAGTTCACACATTATAATATATTCCCCGGTGGTCCAGTTGTTTCCCTCCACTCCCTGATCACTTGTCTAAGCTCTTTTAAACATTCCCTGGTAGACCAGTGTTTCCCCCACCCCTAATCACTCATTCACACATTATAAAGTATTCCCCAGTGGTTCAATTGTTCCTCTCACCCACTGATTGCTCATCTGAGTTCTTTTAAACAGTCCTTTGTGGGCCAGTGGTTCCCCACACCCCTTGTTCACCAGTTCTCTCTTTTGAAATGATTTCCTGGTGATCCAGTAGTCCCCTCACTCTCTATTTACCCAGTATACATACAGATAGCACATCCTGGTAGTCCAGTGGCCCCTCCAACAGCCCCTCACCTGACCTGATCACGGACATCCCACCATCCCGCAACCCCACCTCATCCCAGTGGCTGGCCCGCCTCCCATCTAGCTCAGATGTGGCAATTGGAACAGCCCTCCTCTTACCTCCTCAGCTGACCACTGTATGAGCTGTCAGTGAGTGCACATACTGTAAAAACAGCTGTTTCTACAGTAGTTGCTATCACTGGCAGCTCATATGGAGGAGGTAAGAGGAAGGCAGTGCTGGTTGTCGTACCTAGCTGGGAGGAGTTCCAACCACCAGGCAGAGGAAGGGTACAGGGAGATGGGATGTAAGCTGGTGGGTTGGGTGGAGGGCTGTTGGGGGGCACTGGACTACCAGGAGGTGCTATCTGTATATATACTGGGGGATCAGGGGGTGGGGCACACCACTGGACCATTAGGGAATCTTTTCAAAAGAGGGACCAGGTAATTGGGAGGAGGAGGGCAACTGTACAATCAGGGAAACATTGAAACATAGGGAATTGATGATGGGGGGTGGGGATACACACAGGCCCACCAATGAATGTTTAGAAGAGCTCAGATTAATGATCAGTGATTGGCGGGGAACCTCTGTACCACTGGGGAATATTTTACAATGTGTGCATGGGTGATCAGGGATGTTGGGACACACTGGACCACCAGGGAATTTTATTGAGTGCTCGAACAGCAGAATGGAGGTGGGCAGCTGCAGTACAGCTGTCCTGCCTTCAGGGAGGTGGGGGTGCTGCAAACTTTTGAGTATACCACTGCACTGGTATGCATGATGGGACTCCCTCATTTGCACAGGTGCAGCAACAGTTTAGAGCCTTGGTGTTGCTGGGTTTAGGTGGTGCTCCTGGGGCCTCTGAGTATTGCCGCGCTGGGAGTGCTCACATAAACCAGGGTTAGCACCTACACTAACATGTTAAACAGGTTAGTGGGGGTGCTAATCTTTGAATATCAAGCTGAAAATGATTTTAAACATTTTGAACATCCTGCTTATTTTAACATGTTATAATGAATCATCAACTATAGCCAAAACAATATTGAGGTTGGAAGATACTAATGGTTGTTCTATTAAAGAACAAGCACTTCTTGAGTTTTCCAGTTAGGCTGCACCATGGCACTTTTATTTATTTATTTTTTTAATTGTTTAACCAGGAGTAGCACACTAAGCTGAAAGCTTTTTTACAGGAGCGACCTGGGAGCACAGGGAAGTTAAGTGACTTGCTCAGAGTCACACAGTATGTAAGTGGAAGCTGTAGGATTCAAACCCAGGTCTGGTCTGTTGGATGTCACCAGATTTGTAGCTCAGAGCCTTTTAGTTAAAAGGATTCCACAGGTGGAGTCATCACACAACCTGAATACCAATATCACGATGAACCCTGGCACCATCCACCTTCAGGCTATCTATGGCATGGAAGAGGCCAGGCTGCTCTACACCATGGGATTCAATGAATGGCTGAAGAACTGGTACAAAGTTGAGGGGTTTGGCTTCATTGGAGACTGGGTGCCCACCTGGAGGAATGCAGACTGGTACATGCGGGATGGTCTGCATCTGTTCGGGGGGGGGACCAGGGTCCTGTGTGAAAAGTTTGAATGTTTTATTGGCAAAGATTTGAACTAGCCAAGGGGGGAGGTGGAAATACACAGGAAAAACTCAACTGCCCCCCCCCAGGTTAAGTAATCAGATAACAGGATGTGAAGGATGAGAAAACACAATGGACTAAAACAGGGGTAATGTCAAGGGAGGCACAGGGGGAAGGGATAGGATGAGAACAATTAGGTGCAAAGCCATCACAACATGGAGGGTCATGTGTACAAATGTCCGCAGCCTGGGTAACAAGATCCCTGACCTAGTGGCCTTGATGGCAAAGGGAGACCGGGATATAGTGCCAATCACTGAAACATGGTACACAGAAAGCCATGACTGGGATGTTAATATACCTGGGTACACAGTCTATAGGAAAGACAGGGAGGGAAAAAAGGGAGGAGGGGTGGCTATCTACATCAAAGAGGGGATCAAAGCAACTGAGATAAAGGGAAAGCAGGGAGGAGAGGAGGCACTGTGGGTCACCCTGGAGTCAGAAAATGGCACAACTATCTGGACAGGAGTTATCTACAAACCCCCAGTGCAAGGGGAGAAAACTGATAGGGTAATGGTAGATAACATTCTTAAAATGGTGGAGAAAGGGGAAGTGTTGTTGGTAGGGGACCTAAATATGCCCAATGTAAACTGGAACACCAGTGCTGCAACAACATCCAGAGCAGGGTAATCCTGGATGCCCTGCAAGGGACATGCCTCATGCAACTAGTAGCAGAACCCACCCACGAGAGGACGATATTAGACCTGGTGCTCATAAATGGAGACAGAATAATGGATGCATCGATGGGCAGCCATCTGGGGTCCAGGGACCACCATTCAGTATAGTTCAAGATAAAGACAGTAGAAGAGTCAAGCCACACAAAAGCAAGAGTCCTAGACTTCAAAAGGGCTGACTTTGCAAAAAATTGGAGAATGCCTCAGGATAACACTGGCAAAGGGTGAGAGTGGGGGAGTAGAGGTACAATGGGAAAACCTCAAGGGAGACATAACAGAGGCAACAGGCCTTTGTGTGAAGCAAGTTAACAAAGCAAGAAGAAAAAAAAAAAACATTATGGTTTTCAAAAGAAGTGGCAGGGGAGGTTAAAGAGAAAAAACTGGCATTCAGAAAGTACTAGGAAACACAGAGGGAGGAAGACAAGGAACTGTATCAGAAAAAGCAGAGGGAGGTGGGAAAAGCAATCAGAAGCACAGAGGTGCAAACAGAGGAAAGGATAACCCAGACAGTAAAGGAGGGGGACAAAACTTTCTTCAGGTACGTAAAGGAAAGAAGAAAGGCCAAGGGAGGGATAATGAGGCTAAGTAAAGGGGGTGGGGAGTGGGTGGATGGAGACCTGGAAAAAACTGAGATACTGATTGAATACTTTTGCTTAGTATTCACAAAAGAAGGGGAGGGGGAAGGACCGAAATTAGGCAGTAGATACAATCAAGGAAGAGGGGTGGACACCAGTCCATTCATGGAAGAAAGAGTCCTAAAGGAACTCTTGAAGCTGAAAGTGGACAAGGCAATTGGGCTGGATGGGATACACCCCAGAATACTAAAAGAACTCAGAGAGGTGTGACTGACACCTCTGACAGCCCTATTTAACAAATCATTGGAGGAGGGAGTAGTACCAGAGGACTGGAGGAGGGCGAACGTGTTACCCCCTCACAAAAGTGGAAGCAAGGTAGAAGCAGGAAACTATAGACCAGTCAGTTTGACCTCAGTTGTAGGAAAGATGATAGAATCACTGTTAAAGGAAAGGACTGTAGAATATCTAGAAGCAAGCGGGGCACAAGACCCAAGGCAACATGGAGTCACAACAGGAAGGTCTTATTAAATGAATCTCATAGATTTCAACTGGGTGACAAGGGTAGTAGATTAAAGAAGGGTGGTGGACATGGCCTACTAGATTTTAGCAAAGCATTTGACAAAGTTCCACACAAGAGGTTAGTAAACATATTGGGCAATCTAGGAGTGGGTCTGAAGGTGGTAAACTTGGTCAGAAATTGGCTTAGCAAAAGGACACAGAGGGTGGTGGTAAACAGAGTTCAAGCTGAAGAAAGGAGGGTAACCAGCTGGGTGCCACAGGGGTCAGTGCTGGGGCCAGTCCTCTTTAATGTCCTTATAAACGACATTGTGGAGGGACTCAAAGGAAAGGTAAGTCTCTTTCCAAATGACACACCAAGATCTGCAATAGGGTTGACACTCCGGGGGCTTAGGCAAGTTGGAGGAGTGATCAAGAGTGTGGCAGCTCAGATTCAATGCCAAGAAGTGCAAAATCATGCACTTGGGGAACAAAAACCCAGGGGAGGAATACACAGTGGGGAAGAGGTACTAACAACAATCAAACTGTAAAGGACCTTGGGGTAGTCATAACAGATGATCTAAAAGTAGCCAAACAATGTGAGAAGGCAGTGAGAAAAGCTGGGGGGATGGTGGGGTGCATAGGGAGAGGTATCACCAGTAGAAAACAGGAGGTGGTGATGACACTGTACAGGCAGCTGGTGAGACCTCATCTAGAGTGCTGCGTGTAGTTCTGGAGACTCCATTTCAGAAAGGACATAGACAGGGTGGAGGCAGTACAGAGAAGGGCAACAAAAATGGTGCAGGACTACACCAGAAACCATATGAGGAGAGACTGAGGGAACTCAATATGTATACTCTGGAGGAAAGGAGGGAGAGGGGAGATATGATAGAGACATTCAAATACATCAAAGGGATTAACAGAGTTCAAGAGAGCAGCATCTTTCAGAAAAGGAGATGTGCAAGAACAAGGGGTCACAACATGAGGTTAGAAGGGGAAAACTTAGGGGCAATGTAAGGAAGTACTTTTAACAGAAAGGGTGGTGGATGCATGGCATAATCTCCCTGAAGAGGTTGTAGGGGCCAAAACAGTAGGTGAATTCAAGAATGCTTGGGGCATGCAGAAGGTAACACTCGTGGTAGGAAGGAGGAAGTAGGCTGCAGATCAAATAGGATCTGGAGTTTGTACAGTAAGTAGGGAAATGGGCAGACTAGGTGGGCCAGGCGGTACTTATCTGCTGTCAAATTCTATGTTTCTAAGGCCTAAAGACTCAACCACTCCCTTCCAGCCACAAGGCTAAGCCACTCACCTTACAGAAGAGGAGTAGTTACAATAATGAAAGATCACTCAGAGAAAGATTATAGTATTGTAAAAGATGAGGACCAAGCAAGGAGCCCTGCGGTGCACTATGGGGTGAGAAGAACAACCAACACCAGAGTCAGAAAAAGGATTGTTGAAAATATAGGAGTAAAACAAAGAGAGAAAGGGACTAGTGACACCAACATACTGTATTAGTGAAGGCCTTAAAGTTAAATTAATGTAACTGTTTTAAAAGCAATTGTGAGATCAAGGAGGATGAAGACAGGAAGCAGGAACGATTGTCAGGGGACATGAGAACATCAAATACAAAAGGAGAGATGCACTGATAGAATCCTGCTGGTGCTGCTGGCCCACTGCTCTTGGTCACAGTAAAAATGTCCAGTGTAACGGTAACCATTAATCTTCCTCAGCTGTGTTTCTCCCAGTGATCACATATCTGGCTCTGCCACTGTGTACTGATCTTTAGCTTGTGTAACACAGTTATTTGTTGTAACATTGTGATGATCTATCCTTTGTTTCTTGTTTATTGTAAAGCTGGATGTACTGATCTGGCTTTTATGTGTGTACTTGTCTTGAGTACATTCCCCTGGAATTTACTTTCGATGTATATAATGTTTCCTTGCAACTCTGACACTGATGTGGACCCTTTGTAAATGAACACTTGTGCTCAAAGGTACTCTCTGAAATTACCAAAAAATAAAAATAAAATAAAAATGTATTAGCCACAGATTTTTACACCATGCTTTTGGCTAGAAGATTGCACTTGGACTTTAAACAATTTGTTTCTACACTGTTGTGTGTGCACTAACATTTTTGCTTTTAGTATCTTTTTTAAACTTTGTATTTTTTTATCTTTTTATTGGTTATTAAACCAAATAAAATATAAGACGTGAACAATTTTCACACATTCTATATATTTTAAAAAGAAAAGAGAATGCTGCAAATAAAATATGTAAGAAAATACAGAAAAAGTTTAAAGTATGCAAGGATATAGTGGGATCCTTATCTAAAGAATACCATTCTTAAAAAATTTAAGATGTAAGAAGACAGAGAAGTACCACAAGCCTATAAACTTACACTTCAGGAAAAAAGTTATTCTGTGGCACTAAGGGGTTTTAGGGGAAAACATAATTCTATATAATTCTATACTAGATTTCATGTGAGTATCCATAATTAATTGTTTTATTTATTTAGTTTTGTTGACTGGGAAAGGAGGGCTATTTTCAACCTAATCGAATGGGTGGGGGGGTACTAATGCAAACTGACATACTGAATCAAGGTAAGCTGTTGGTGGCATGTTTAGTGAATAGGAACATTTGTTCAGGAACCAGGGAAATTCCCCTACTGTTTTTGAATGGTGTCATGTGATCTTTAACATCCACCCGAACAACCATCAGAACAACAGAACCATCATACAATACATTATGACATTATGCATGGGCCATGGCACCCCACACCTATATCACTGCAAATACTGTAGCATCTGTCTGACAGATTCAGGCTAGGCTGTGGAAGCCAGCAGGTTTACCCATTATCCCTGGTCCCCTTTGCTCTTTATATTGAGCCCTTAGCTCAACACATTAGAAAGGACCGTGTGATACATGGAGTCACTATAGGAGAAACAGAGCACATAATTGCCTAGTACGCAGATGATGTACCGCTGTATTTATCAGACCCCCTTCCTCACTGACTAGATTAATGGAAGTAGCTCAGGAATTCTGATACCTCTCTGGTTATACACTGAATAGTACAAAAATGGAGACACTATCCTTGACATATACTCTCCTGGTAACCATAGAAAAACAGTTTCCCATGAAAAGGTTTTTTTCTAAAATTAAATACCTAGGAATTTGCTTGAGTGCCACAACACATTTCTTGAACCATGATAACCTTGTCCCCCGTTAGTGCAAACCTTGAAAAAGGACAAACAGAGGTGGTTCCTGTTGCTCTTTCCCTTGCACTCTAGAGTGAAAGCACTAAAAATGAATGTACTGCCAATATATTTGTACCTCTTTCACTATATCCCTTTGAGCTTAACTAAAGCATGATTCACTCAAGCCCAAAGGCAGATTTTGAAATTTGTATGGGCATATGCCAGACCAAGGGTCCGTGGTTAAGTTTTGCTGGCTAGAAAACAATGTGGGGGTTGGGGTGGGCACTACCAGCCCTGGAAGAATAATGGATGGCAGCTCAGAGGAAACTGGCAATATTCTGGAGAAAAATATTAAAAAACAATGAAGTAAGCTTGCTTTGAAATTTGTGGACGCAGGCTCATAACCTTGGCAATTGTCAATATTTTGACCCAAAATTTCCAATATAGCCATTTCTTCACAGCACCTCATGAATGTGACAGCTGTCATTTTTCAGATCCTGGCCAAACTTTTTTTTGCATCCCAAAAGGTGATTTTGCAGTAGCTGCGCAAAATCTCCTTTTGGGCAGGAGTTGAACTTTTTCTCTGCCTTGGTTCATGAGGTGGGGTCATAAGAAGGCTATGTTGAAAATTTTGTAAAAATATTGAAAAAACGACAAAGTTATGAGCCTGCATTGAAATTTGTGAACTGTGGAAATTTTCGATATTTTGACCCAAAATTTTCAATAGAACCATTTCTTCACAGCACCTCATGAATGTGATAGCTGTCATTTTTCAGATCCTGGCCAAAATGTTTTTTTACATCCCAAAAGGTGATTTTGTAGTCGTTGTGCACAATCACCTATCGGGCAGGAGTTGAATATTTTCTCTGCACGTGTTCATGAGGGGAGGGTCATAAGAAGGGTATGTTGAATTGGGGCACAGATATTAACAAACAAGACAGCTACATTGCCCGACATCATCACTTCTACTTTGCATTCTTAACTGTTAATAAAATGATTCCTTCACTGAAGCAATTTTTAACGTCACTTTCAGTGGTATCAGATCCACACACACCCTGTGACACCAGTACGTGTGGTGAACACTCAGCATTGTTAGGAATGTCTTTACTTGCTGTTAATGTCTGTAATGAACTCAATGTCAGCTTCTGAAGTATTTGAGGCATTGGTAGCTCAGATTCCTTCTGCACAGGAGTGTTCCCAGGAATAGTCTTCGTCCTTGCCCTAGAGTCTAGGAAGGTACAGACTTTAAATTTCCTTTCTTTTCCTTGGAAGTCCACAATGCTGGATATCAGCCTGCAGCAGCCTAAAGAATCACACCCTTAGGACCCATAATGCTGCAGTGTGGTAACTCATGCAGCGAGAAATTTCTGCTGAAACGTTGGCATGTCTCAACATCGGGGCTCAGTGATCACTGACAAATTAGCAAAATCTATCAAGTAGCAGCTTATTAAGAGTGGTATCAGTCTTAGTTGAGGAACTCTTATCTCTCTTTTTTTGTAGATTTCTCAAAGCCTAAAAGAATTATTTAATGTGGCTACCCTCAGTCATCATGCCTCAAGAACAAGGGGACATGCTATGAAGCTGGGGGAGGGCTAGATTTAGAAGAGATGTGAGGAAGTACTTCTTCACAGCAAGAATGGTGGATTCCTGGAACAGCCATCCAGGGGGGTGGTGTGGGCAAAAACTGTGGTGGGGTTCAAGAATGCATGGAATAAGCACAAGGGAATCATAGTGGAAAGGAAGGGGGAGTGAGAAAGAGCTGAAGATTGGGTACGGTCTTTGGTAATAGTGTAGGTAGGGAGGAATGGGCAGACTGGTGGGCCAAGCATTCTTTTTCTGAAATAAATTCTGTGTTTCTATGTATCATTTTTGCTTTTAGTTTAATATGAGAAATCATTAATGACCCTGAGGAGGACAGTCTTGGTACTATGTCCAGAACTTACTGTTTATTATCAGATATCCTCTACTGTCTAAATGAGCTCAAACGCTTCTATATTTTGGTTCCTGAGGAGCCACACTGCACTCTGTATCTATGTCTGCTAGAAGCTGCAATCTGTATTACAGCAACTGAAATATAGCAATAACTTAATGGTGCATTTAGTTTTAAGTTGACATTAAAATGAATAAAATTATCATGTTTGCAAGAATAGACCATTGTTTATCTATTATACACAGCAATATTCTGAAATGAGATGGGACAGAACCAAAACAAAAATTGGCAGTGTTTGACAAAGAGTTGAAACTGAGCATTGATAGAATAAGATATAACTCCTCAAATTATGAGGAAAGACTGCAGCAGTTTCTAGAAGTAAACTAGATTTAGAATGCATGTAAAGAACCATTTTTATATCTAGGAATATGACAAATCATTTCTACACTTCTCAAAACTTTGAGGGACTATTACACCCTGAAAGGACATATTATAGCTGCCAGGTGTGTTTTACAGTTAAACACAACTGTACAAGATATTGCAATATATTGCAGAATTGATGAAACAGTTTTTTGTTGCTTTGTGAAAACTGGGATCTCATAGGATTTTTTTTTTAATTGAGTAAGCTTTATTGATATTCAAAACATTCACAACTATGAAAACAATACAACACACAAAATATACCAAGAAATAAGTTAACAATAACAACCATGTACACAACCCCAGAGTGCACTCCACCCAATGTAACCAAAATATGTCTCTATTATCATAACAAAAAAAAGTAATAACAGAAGAGATGAATATTAAGCAAGGTGATACCCAAAGAAGCAAAATAATTTATAAAAACAAAGTTTGAATACCTCAAACTTCCTCAATTTTGAATTATTCCTAACTAAAAACTTAGCAAGGGAGAAAACGGTCAGCTCTTTTAACAGAGATATGATACAATACCTTAAAATCTGAGCTACGAGCTTGCCTCATTGGAGGTCTAGGTTCACTTCAAACCATAACTCAATAAAGCAGTCCAGGTTAACTTCTACTTCATTGATACAAAGCTGTAAACCTCTAAATATACAATGATACACACATTAAAGAGGAGGAGGAGCAGGGGAAGAGCACAAAGAGTATGACGTTTTGCCCCTTTACATCCAGTAGAAATTTTAAGAAATATTCATATTTAGTTATTGAATTGTTTACATAATAAAAAGCTATTCTGGCCTAAGATCCTTAATATAGTCTTCTTTTGAAATGAATAGCCACAGTTTACCTTAGTTTCATCATTAGAAGCAAGCTAAAATCCAGAGCAGATGGTGAGCAGTCTCCCTTCCACCTTACTTTAGTTTCCTTCTCTTTTCCCTAAGCCCATGTATACTAACTCTGTAATTCTGACTCTCACTCTCTTCCTCCCGTATATAAAATCATCTATAGGTCAAGCTGCTTTCTAGTTTGGAGTCCATAGCATACCTCTCAACCTCACAACCTGCCAATGTGTGATAAAAGGCTACAAAATGTGTGACACATGGCAAAAATGAGGTACACCCATTTTTTCACAGCGTGCCGAGTGTCGCACTGAGGCGTTTTCATATAGGATAAATAAAAAAAGAATTTATTACAATAAAAGTAATCTTTGTATGCTAGGCATGTGGTGTTTGTTGCAAATTAAAGAGGAGATGAAAATGTGTTGTGTCTGTGTCCTTAATTAAAATAAAGAGTAGCGGATCCTAAATGTATGTTCATTTTATTGATTTACCCTATACTGAATATATCACTAGAGAATGAAAGCAACCATTCAGTATTTGAGGTAAGTATGAACCACTTTATTGAAATAATACTAATGCACTACTACTGAATGAAAAAAAATCTGTAAAGTGTTTGAGGCAATTATAAAACTAAATGTGTGATGAATACTGAAACTATGCTAATACTATAACATACACTTAACACCAACCTAATGCAAATTGTGTTTTTACCAATAATCAGACTATAACACCATACTGTAATATACTAACAGTAGTTAAATAAATGCACCAGCAGTGAATAAAACAAGTATAAAGTGTTTGAAAGTTAAACCCTATAGCCCAGCTAAGCAATTACACTTAAATAAACGTTTATTCACACATGACCACAAACACCTGCTGGCAGCTGGACTCAAGAAAAATACAAATCACAGCTACTCAAAATGTCAAACTTCTTCCTTCAAAAACCCTGCAGGAGTGTGGGGCATGTTGTCTATGTTGTGGTCCGGTGTTCTCTATTATATAAGGCAGTTGCTTTTTCTGGCAGCAGCAAGAGTCTCCTTTGAATACTGAACATCATAACAGTCTTGCTCCTCATTCATCTTGATTGCCAACAAAGAGTTCAGTGTTTTCAGATGCAGGGACTGTCGCAGCTCTGTTTTAACTTTATGCACCATGCTAAAAGTGCACTCTGTGTCTGCATTTGAATGGGGCAAGTGAAGTAGTGCCAGAATCAATATTTTAAAGTACTGCAGTGAATTGTCTCCACCAACAGTTTTGAGGACTGTGGCCCAATGTTTTGAGAGGGCTGAATAGGGTCCATTTTTTTGATCCAGTTAGGGTCCCTATATCCGACAACTGGTACATGGAAAATTCATCCAGCAATGTGTCCTCCTCTTCTATGGTCTTGCAGATTACTAGATGATCTGCCAAGTCTGTTATCATAGAGGGTGTTACCTTGAGCTTTGATGAAGGATTGAGAACAAGTCCTACATTTTGCACAAACTTGTTGTTCACAGGAAATTTCTTTAGTATTTTGGATATGACAGTAGAATAAAATAAAACTGCTTTCTGGAAAATGTTAATTTCTTTGACTGTCCCAGCCATGCTGTCTTCCTGGTCCTTCATGTACTGTAGTATTTCTGCCCCTAGACGAAGGTTGCTGTGGCACAGAAAACTGTCTGTATTGTCTAGAATGGTAGTATCATTGTCATTTAGCAATGTCCTGGCCATCTCAGGCTGCAGAACTCTGCCAGCATATATGTGGATGAGTCGAGAGATGTCTGAATGTAAAGTCATTAGTTGGCTGTCACCTTTTTGCATCTGTTGGTTGAACTGGCACAGAGGTTCAAGTCCATATTTTAGAAACATGAACTGCATTCTGATTTCATGGCTCTCCAGCCTTTTGGTGATGCTCTCCACTTTTGCTGGCCTTTGTTCTGCTGACCAAAAGTATGACAGAAGTGCAGGCCACAGATCCACCATCCGCTTGACAACCTTAATCAAGCTGAGCCACCATGTTGGTGCATGCTTTATAACCTTAGGTGGTTCTACATCCACCAACAGTGCAAATTCTTTTAACTTTTTTTGTCTCTGTGCACTTGAAGCAAAGTGGCAGTAGACATCAGACACCAGCCACCAGCTCTTCAATGTTTGCCAGAGTCTCTATTGCTGCTTTGCTGCAGATATCTGCCAGGTGGCAGAGACACCCCATATTGATGATATGTGGATTTAAGGTTTGCAGCCTTGATAATACAGAGTTCCTTTTGCCGATCATGGAGGCAGCATTGTCAGATGATAGTGCAACAAGATTTTCTGTTGGGATGCGAAATCTGTTTAGGGTTTCCATCAGACAGTCAGACATGGCTTGTCCAGTCCCTGAAATACACTCTGGCATGTCCAGTAAATTTATCTCATGCTTTCCTTGCTCTTCATCAAAAAAACCCACAAGAATAACTAATAGTTTTTCATCTCCCATGTCTGTGCTCTGATCCACGTAGACACAATATTGCACTTTTCAGCACTTTGCTGCAACCTCTTCCTAGTACATAGGACCCATGATGTCCCTTGCTATGCAGGTTGCTTTTGTTGCACAGCAAGTCATCTTTTTTAGTACTTCAGGATCAGATCAGTACTTCACATATTTAATAATATGATCCCCACATGAAAATGACAAGTTGTGCTCTGCAAGCATAGTGACAAAAGCAACTTCAGCCTCTGTAACTTTTGAGCTTACTTGTGCTGCAAAAATATTGGAGAGCTTCTGTCCAGATGCGGCATGCTTGGTATCGAGGCAGTGCTTCTCTAAGGCTGCATGGTGCTGCAGATCATGACGTCCTCCATGGCCTATAGTGAAATCACAAAAGCACATCTTGCAGAATGCGTATGTTCTTCCTTTCCTGCTGTCACTGACCCAATCAAATGAAGATTTCCAGGTAGCCTGGAAAGTTGTGTACTGTCTTCACTTCTTTGGGCTGTGTGCACTGGAATTATTAGATTCTGACTCACCCCCACAATCTATGTAAACAGGAAATGCAACAATCTCAACAAAAGAAGGAACCACATCTCAACAACATGACCTCCACTCTCAGAGATTGTAATCCCTTCAGGAAGACAATAATTTTAAATAGTCGTTTGTTCACCGGCATGGCAGGAGGTAAGGTGTGATGTCTCAACCTTCCACGCAACTGGGCCTACCTGCTTCAGTCTTTAATAAAAAGAATGACCCAACAAGAGTAGGGATGGTGCAGGTAAAGACCACAAAGAACAGAAGATGGAGTAACTCACTTGTGTGCCCCAAGTTGGCAAGACATTGCAGGACAGGTTCAGGCAATGAAGAACAGCAGATGGAGAAACACATTTGTGTGCCCCAACTTGACAAGATATAGCAGCAAAGACAAAAGAATTCCATGAAATGCATCCAAAGTAACCCGCAGGCACGTAGCATAGCAAGCCAGAGGCAACTTGGCCAAGGGATGGTAAAGATTAATTAATATTCCAGAAAATTCATTTGAACCAAGTAATCTGGTGATGTCATATAGCAAGCCACACCATCATCACCACCATCAAAACCAGCTCGTGTATGTCAGTAATTGGGTTGGTGGGAGAGGGGTCCTGCTTGCTGTGCCCAATCAATCCTGATGGTTTATTAATGTGACTGTAGAGTGTTACACTGTAACTCTACAGACATATTAATAAACCACCACACATTGTTTGTAAGCAACACGCAGTCCCCACCCTACAATGCAACCAAATACCCGGCATGCACGTAAAGTAATCCGGCAATGTCACATAGTAGCAAGCCACACCATCATCACCACCATCAAAACCAGCCTATGTATGTCATTCTTTGGGTTGGTGGGAGATGGGTCCTGCTTGCTGTGCCCAATCAATCCTGATGGTTTATTAACATGACTGTAGAGTGTTACACTGTAACACTACAAACATATTAATAAACCACCACACACTGTTTGGAAGTAGCACACAGTTCCCCCTCCCATGCAACCAAATAGCTGTACAAACAATTCTGATGTTTTATTAACACAACTATACTGTGTTTGTCACACTGATATTACAACAGCTATATTAATATACCATCTAGGTGTCACACAGCAAACTGACCCCATCCCCATGCATAAACCAAGGTGTACCTGCACAAAACAGACACATGAATAATTGGCAGCAGGCAACAACCCTCCCCCCCAAAAAAAAAGTCTATTAAACACCATGGCACAACAAAGCAGTTCCATTTCCAAAAATCCCCAGGGACATACCTGTGGCACTATTCAGCTGTGACTGATCCTGCTCCTCCTCTCACCTTCTTTTGCTGTTGATGAATGCCTGCATGGTGTAATGGTGTAGTCTTTGATGCTCCCTCTGAATGGTGGTGGACAGGTCACTCCTCCTAGACTAGTCAGGGTTGCTGCTGGGGCTACATGATGTCAGATGATGGAAGCTGGTCACTCTTGGCTGGTGTAGTCTCCCTCTCCTCAGAACCTCCAGACCGGTGGCAGCTACTCCCTCCCTCCCTCAGTCAGGGTGGCAGATATATCTGTTGTGAAGAAGACAAAGAAACATTAGCATTTATAGCTTGCATACACATTGTATCCCAAAGCACTTTACAAGCGGTACAGTGGCATTACTATAACTGTTGCACATTAAGATCCACAAACACACAGCCTTGGACACCTGCAGCAATACACCAGTAACTGGCCTGGATGGTTGGCTCACTCAATGCCCAATAGCCCAGCAGCAGCGTAAGGGAAGGTAGTCCCTTTTGGCCAGTCAGCACTTTTACTGAGGTGCTGCTGCTTTTCTTCTGTCCTACTGCTTGCTGAGGAACATGAGCATCCAGCTCTGGCATGGTTGTGTGCAGGAGCGAGGAAAGAAGGGAACCTCTCAGTCACAAAAACAAAAGTAGGCAGCAGGCAGCAGCACTCTGATTAAGGTAACAGTGGTCCCTTCTGGTCAGCTTTTTCCAGTGGTGGTGGAGATGCTACTGCTCTCTATTGCTCTACCAGCTGAGCAAGTGAGCACCAGGCTGTGGCATGTTTGTTGGCCCACCAGAGATGGACCAAACCTAAAACCACACAGGAGGACCCACCCACCAGTCTGCTCTGCACCATATACACACACTGCCCAGCACTGCTTGCACAGGCCAAGCCAATAACCAACTTCCAATGAATTCAAATTACAGAAATTAAGTTGGCAGGCCGGCTGAGTGCCAAACAATGCTCCTTAATGCTGCCAACACAGATTTGTCAGAGCAGTAGCACTGCAGCCAAGCCCAAGCCAACTTCCATGATTATAGCTCTGTTACAAGAAAGTGGAAGGAACTTGGCAGCAGAGTACTGTGATGAGTGCTGTTGCTCCTGACTTCTCCGAGGAGGGACTATTCGTTCTTCCACCCCCCCTTTTTTGCTACTCCATCTCAGATCTCAGCCAGGTCAGGACGACTGTCTTCTTTCACCCCGTCCCCACAATCAACCTCCAAGAGTCCTCTCCTGCCCCAACCCTGGATGATGCACTGCAGTGCTGAGTCTCTGACTCATATCTCTAGTCTGTGTCACTAGTGTGTGGAGTGGCATGGACTCTCATGAAGATAACCTCCCACTCCCCCTCCCAGCAGCTCTGTCCCCAAAACAAAGCACAAAAAATTACTAACCCTCCAGTCCCATCGTAGTCAGGTGGGTTAGTGATCAGTCTGCTGGTGGGTGGTCTTGGTTCTCTCCTCCAGGGCTCAGATAATGGCTGGTGCTGTGGTGTTCTTCTGCTTCCTTGGCTCACTCTATGGAAGCTTGTTCAGTGCCTTGTTGTTCCTCTGGTGGGCTTCCTTCCTGGCAATGCAGCACTGCAATTGGTGCCTTCTAGTCCTTCGCTGTAGCAGTCCTATCCTCAACATGATCCCGATGCTATGGTTCCCCCTCTGGGCAGCAGGCTGCTTTAATAGCTGGGTGACAGACCTGAGGGGGGACCTGACAAACAGCACAGCAGCACAATAACTGGCTTGTGGGGTGGGGCGGGCTATGCTCTTCTCTCTCTCTCTCTCCGTCCTTGGCTCTCACTGGCTGACGGCACCTCCCCAAGCCCCCCCTCCCAATGTCATTATGGAACTGTGAGATGAGTGCAGCCAGAGATTTAATTGGAGGAGGTGAGGAGCCTGGGAGAATTAAAAAACAAACTACACACTGGCAAACAAAGGGACCAGGACCAGTACTGAGTGCAGTACGGTCGTGTGGTTTTAGCATTCATGTGGAAACAAGACAGTGAATGCAGGGCGGTACAGGTGGACTGCTGGGCTCTGAATCCAGAACATCACACAAAATCTGGTACATTTGAGAGATATGGTCCATAGATTCCTGGTCCTGTCCAACTCCTTGTACCCACTACTGCTTTAGGACTCGGGGTCATGAAGGAGGACTGCTATAATTAGAAAAAACTCCCTCACCCTATGATCACCACAGAGGACATTAAAGGAATCATGCACCCAGGTTCTTTTGGCCCTTCCCACTTCAGCTCCCATTTTAAACTCACCAATCAGTAGACTGAATGGCTCCACCTGAGTGGTTCTTGTGGGTGGACTTAACTGAACTCACTTGCTCTAATAAGGGGCCACATCAACTCTTCATACCCACTGCCACTGGAGGACTCATCTCAAAAGGCAGGACTGCTATAATTTGAAAAACCTCCCCTCCCACAATTGCTGTAGAAGAATATTAAAAGAGTAATGCACCTGAACTCTTTTGGTGGTTCCTGCTCCAGTTCCTGTTTCAAACCCACCAATCAGTGGACTGAACAGCTCATGGGGGCAGAGCTAACTGAGGTTGCTTCACATTTTACTTATTATCTATTCAGTAGTGGCCCTCCACGCTGTAGTCCAGAGTGCTAAGGACAGCAGTGCAAAGGATGTTAGGAGAGTCTGCCAGGGGGAGTCAGCCAGAGGAGGCAGCCAGCAGCCAGGAACTATGGTCTTCTCATAAAGGTAGACTGTATTTGAGCAGTTTATTGCATTGTTTCTGTCAGCATACTACAACTAGGTTCTAGCTGCAACCTAACTGGGCATGCACTGAAGGTTAATGGAGTAGTCTGTTTCTACTACATTTGATGCTCATTGCTTATAAAAGTTTAATTTCATACCTGTTTGCTGTGCTATTGCTAATGTAGGTTTAATTTACAAGGCTGTTTCTGTGCTATAATTAAATCTTACAGCTACACCGCATCTAGGTGAGCACTATGAGGTAGATTTCATACCTACAGCTAATGTAGGGATACCTTACAAGGCTATTTCTGTGATGTACAGTAGTTACATCTCACACATACACCCTATCTGGGTGATCACTATGAAGTAGTTTTTATGGCTGTGGGCGGAACCTACAGCCATATCACTTTAGCTTAAAAAGGGGTTTCCGTGGAACACATTTTTTAGTAGATTTCAGTGTATTCTTCCATAACACTGCAAATTCCAATGGCAGTTAAAAAATAATCCCTTCTTTCTGTTTAGAATAATGGACACAGAACTCAAATCTGCTTTTCTCAGAGAGCAAATGTGCACCCCTTCCAATCAAATTGAAATATCTTTAAAACTATTCAAGGTGCAACAAAACAACCCGCATGAAAGTTGTTCAGGGCAAAAAGACCTTTCACATGAAGGTAGTCACTAATCTGAATTCTTCATATTTTGTAAAATATGATCTTCCAAACAACCTCATTTTTTTCTCTCTGAGTGAACACAGCAGGAGCCATGCCAAACAAATGTAAATATCTTGGAAAGTATACAAGTTACAATATACAACCAACATGAATGTTGTTCAGGACAAAATTACCTTTAAAATGGGGTAGTCACTAATTTAAATTCATTAGATTTTTTTAAAATATAGCCATCTGAAAGGTGAAAATCGTGAAGAAAAATGAAACTTCAGGTAATCAAATGGTCATAGTCTAAAAAATATAATTAGTGCAGCTTAATGAATAGACTCATTTGAAAGGTATTTTTGTCCTGAACAACTTTCATTCTGATGGGTTATGAGTAACTCCTATACTTTTAGATATATTTACATTTGCTTAGCATAACTCCTATTTCATTTCTAACAGCCTGATTTCTGAAACCACTATGCTGAGACCAGAATATATGGTTTATATCTTGTCTTGCCTAATTTAACAGCAGATCCTGAAGTTATTCTAGCAATGTAGAACACATCAATGGAATTCTTTAGTTCTTAATATGAAGAAATAAAACTGCTTGAAACAAAATGATCTGCTTATTGGGGGCACGTTAGATCTTTTCAGGATGGGATCATGTTAAATCTTTTCAGGAAAAAATCAGCAGATTAATTTTAGAAATTATTAGCTAGCAATATCTATACATGAAGCTGACATTGGCCAGATAGGGGGAAGAAGGAAGACACAGAAGAAAACAATGCTCACACACATAAAGAATACTTGGCTGTCTGTGAAACGTTTAGAAGCAAATGATTAGATACCTTTTAGGCATCTGTGCTGCACCACTGATTTTTTTTCTTTTAGTATGTCCTCTTTGGCAACCTCTACTATTAAAATGCATTAAATGTATAGTTTACTAAATCTTGATCTTTGGATAACTCTTGAATGACTCTTAAATAAGTTTTAAGACATTCCCTTTATGGGAGGTCAAGACCTGTGCAAATGGTCAAGTGTTATTTTTTATTTTTTTACAAGTTTCCAAAGTAAAAGTTTGGAGAAATAGAAAGTATGTACAACTACTCACCTATGCATTTTCAACTCAGAGAGAAGTTAATATTTCCGAAAAATCAAACCCAAAGTTTATACAGTTTTGTTCTAAAGTTTTTTTTTATTCTCAATCTTATTGGACTGTTGAGTGTTATTTTTTCATATTTCTTTACAAGTTTCCAAAGTAAATGTTTGGAGAAATAGAAGAGTATGTACAACTAATCTCCCATGCATTTTCAACTCAGAGAGAAGTTAATATTTGCACAAAAATCAAACCCAAAATTATACAGTTTTTGTTCTAAAGTAGTTTTATTCTAAATCTTATTCGACTATTGATGAACTGAGCAAAAAATGTTGAGATAAAACAAATTGATGATCCCAGGATTGGGAGGTCATTAAAACTGCAAAAGGTCAAATTATGAAACCTTAAATTCACTCATTAAGACCATTCTTCTTAGTGTGTGATTATAATGAATTAAAGACATTTGAATATAGACCTACAATTATACAGTCATTGTGATACATATTTTTAGGATCAGAGGAATGGTGCAAGGCTATCAAAATTGTGGTGGTCTCACTGCTTCAGTGCTTCAGTGTGCATGGATCAAACCAAAAAGAGCCATTATAAAAGCTTCTGTCTTCTCAAAAAAACAATTATATTTTATTATATTTGATTTAACTTGAAAATACAAAATAGCAATAAGGAAGTAAAACAATCAAGATGAGATTTCAACATTCTCCAACCATACATTGAAGCCGAGCCATAATATAGGTTTCTATCTTCTTTAAAGCAATTATATTTGATTTTGATATATTTAATATTCTGTATCTAAGTAGTCACTGGAAAAAAAGTTTATTGGGTGCTTGGAAACAGGCAAATGCAACCAGGGGAGGTACCTAAAACAAACAGTAGAAACACTCTGGATACAGAAGTTGATACCAGCCCATTTACAGAAGAAAGGGTTATGAAAGAACTCTTAAAACTGAAGGTGGACAAGGCAATGGGGCCTGATGGGATTCATCCCAGAATTCTAAAAGAACTAAGGGTAGAACTAGTGACACCACTGACTACCCTCTTTAACAAATCATGGGAGGATGGGGTGGTACCCGAGGACTGGAGGATGGCAGATGTGATTCCTCTTCACAAAAGTGGGAGCAAGGCAGAAGCAGGAAACTACAGACCTGTTAGTTTAACCTCAGTGATAGGGAAAATGATGGAATCACTTCTGAAGGAAAGAATTGTCGAGTATCTAGAGGCCAGAGGGGCACAGGACCCTAGGCAGCATGGATTCACAGCGGGAAGGTCATGCCAGATGAATCTGATAGATTTCTTTGACTGGGTGACCAAAGTAGTAGATCGGGGAGGAGCTGGGGACATGGCCTACCTAGACTTTAGCAAGGCATTTGACACAGTCCCACACAAAAGATTAATATACAAGTTAGCCAGCCTGGGAGTGGGTCCCAAGATGACAGCCTGAATAAAGAATTGGCTGGAGAATAGGACACTGAGAGTAATAGTAAATGGAGTCCACTCAGAAGAAAGGGGAGTTACTAGTGGGGTACCGCAGGGCTCAGTATTAGGACCGGTCCTCTTCAATGTCTTTATAAGCAACATTGCAGAGGGACTGGAAGGAAAAGTATGTCTCTTTGCAGATGACACAAAGATCTGCAACAGAGTTGATGCACAAGGTGGGGTGGAAAGGAAGAGAAGGGACTTGGCAAGGTTAGAGGTGGTCAAATGTATGGCAGCTTAGATTCAATGCTAAGAAGTGCAGGTAATGCACCTGGGAAACAAAACCCAGGGAAGAAAGTACACAATGGGGGTGAGATACTAACAACAACAAAAATGGAAAGGGACCTGGGGTAGTCATATCAGATGACCTAAAGGTGGGAAAGCAATGTGAGAGGGCAGCAAGGAGGGCTGGGGGGATACTGGGATGCATAGAGAGAGGCATCACCAGTAGAAAACAGGAAGTTATTATCCCTCTGTACAGACATTATCCCTCTGTACAGACAGCTGGTCAGACCCCATCTGGAGTACTGTGTGCAGTTCTGGAGACCCAATCTCTGCAAAGACATAGACAGGATGGCAGCTGTCCAGAGGAGGGCAACTAAAATGGTGCAGGGTCTGCACCGGAAGACATATGAAGAGAGACTAAAGTAGCTTAATATGTATAGCCTTGAGGAAAGGAGGGAGAGGGGGGACATGATAGAAACGTTCAAGTACCTCAAGGGAATCAACAAAGTCCAAGAGGGTAGCATCTTTCAAAAAAAGAGGTGTGCAAGAACAAGGGGGCACAATTTGAAGATGGGGCGGCTCAGAGGTAATTTAAGGAAGTATTTTTTCACAGAGAGGGTTGTGGATGCATGGAACGGCCTTCCGGAGGAGGTTGTACTGACAACAGTAAAAATAGAAAGGGACCTGGGGGTAATTATATCAGATGACCTAAAGGTGGGCAAGCAATGTGAGAAGGCAGTAAGGAAGGCAGGGGGGATACTGGGATGCATAGGAAGAGGCATCAATAGTAGAAAACAGGAAGTTGTTATCCCTCTGTACAGACAGTTGGTGAGACCCCATCTGGAGTACTGTGTGCAGTTCTGGAGACCCCATCTCCGCAAAGACATAGACAGAGTGGAAGCTGTCCAGAGGAGGGCAACCAAAATGGTGCAGGGTCTGCACCAGAAGACATACGAAGAAAGACTAAAGGAGCTTAATATGTATACGCTAGAGGAAAGGAGGGAGAGAGGGGACATGATAGAAACTTTCAAGTACCTCAAGGGAATTAACAAAGTCCAAGAGGGTAGCATCTTCCAGAAAAAGAGATGTGCAAGAACAAGGGGGCACAATTTGAAGATAGAGGGGGAACGGCTCAGAGGTAATGTGAGGAAGTATTTTTTCACTGAGAGGTTGTGGATGCATGGAACAGCCTCCCTGAGGAGGTTGTGGAGTCAAGAACAGTGGGGGACTTCAAGAATGCATGGGACAGGCATAAGGCAGTCCTAGTGGGGGGTAGGAGGAAGTAAGCTGTTGGTTAACTAGGATTTGCAGCTTATCTGTTAGGTAGGAAAATGGGCAGACTAGGTGGGCCAAGCAGTCCTTATCTGCCATCAAATTCTATGTTTCTATGTTTCTATGTTATGGAGTCAAAAACAGCGGTGGAATTCAAGCATGACAGTCATAAGGCCATTCTAGGGGGATGGGGGTAGGAAGAAGTAGGCTGCTGGTTAACTAGGATCTGCACCTTATCCAGTAGGTAGGGAAATAGGCAGACTGGGTGGGCCAAGCAGTCCTTACCTGCCATCAAATTCTATGTTTCTATGTTTCTGTTAGACACAGAAGGAAGTCAAAAGAGAGTATCGGTTGTGGGGTCTAGTAACAAATTAATGAGCTCGCTTGAACGCTCCAACTGTGGCCACCCACCAACACTACTGAACGCTGGTGGGCATTGGTAGCAGAGGAGGAGCTGGGCAAGTGCTGCAAGCAGTCCGTGCAAGAAGAGGAGGAGGAGGAGGTGGATGGCAGGCTGCCTGCCATATTCCAGCTCTAGTTTTAAATCCCTGGTGGTGCCTGAGTGGCTGTAGCAATCATCTGTGCAGCAGTCCTCCATCTGTAGGGATTAAGGGGACTCAATTTACTGTCCTGTTGTATTCAGGCAGGCTCAAGCTCCATTACAGCAACAGGTCCAACTGCAGCCCTGGACCCCCAACTCTGCTATTTGTACAGGACTGACTGCTTGAGAGTGAGGGATCCTCGCTGCTTGCAAAGCAAATGGGAGGGGTAGCAATTGGTATTCATTTGTGTGCCGGGGCAGGTAGGGGGGCCAGCTGGGCTGAGAGGAGTGCCTTTAAGTGTAAGGATTGCATGTGTCTGAACTGCTGTGGATTGCATGGGTATAGGCAGGGGGGTGCTCAGGGTGTTCAACCCCTCCCCCCCAAATTATCTCAGACATTTTCAAATTCTTGTATTTTATTTTTGGGTTGGCTCAGGCTCAGCTGCTAAAACACTCAGTGTCTCAGCAGTCTCCATAGCAGCTGGAGCTAGCTGCAACACAATGTGCATACATGGGACCGTTGATGGCTAGGGCAGATAGAGACATCATCAATGCAGAGAGCGGGAGAAGCCTGGTGAGACAGACTAGTGAGCATTCTGCTGTGCTGTGTCATCTGTACAGCGCCAAGCAAGTTGTGATGTCCTGTTGTCTGTCATGGTGGTAGAGTAGGACTGTGTGCTGCTGTTCTCTAGCCTCAGTTGAACTGTGGGAGAACTTGAAGTTTGGACTACCACAGAAAGAACAGACACATCTGGGGCTGAGGTACGAGTAACATATGGCGCATCTTCTTGACTGTGCTGGACGCTGGCTGGACTGGTGGTGTGGTCTTAAGAGAAGACAGGAGAGGTCGAGGAAAAATCTGCCCTGGCCTAGTGACCTGTAGTCCTGTCTTGGGAGAGGAGTGACAGGTAAAGCTAGCCAACAGGAGGATAATCAGCAGAAAAGTGGTGAGTGGAGAAAAGAATTAAGATTGATTCGGAGGAGGAGCTACTCTCATTCAGAGAGGTGGTGAAGGGTATTGGCACCATCTCCCAGGGTAACCCACTCATTACATCTCAACCCCACCGATGTTCTGAACAACTTGGAACTTATCATGTGGAGTGGGAATAGGTGTGAAAAGGCAGATGCCTGACCAACATCTTTGTCTCTGGCTGTTGCAGAGTGCTCCCATGTACAAGGGTGGAATGGGGTTAGGAGTACTGTCTACATGCAGAGGTGGGATGGTGGTAGAGGAAGAGTGATGCAAATGTGTGGAGGTGTCCCCATGTGTAGGAGCGGGATGGATAGGGAGCAGTACTCCCTTTGTAGGGGCAGTGGGATGAAAGGGTGGATTGCTCCCTATGTACAGAGCTGATATGAAGTGGGAGGAAAGTGTGAAAGTTGAATGGAGGCAGATGAGTGCTCCCTGTGTGCCAGAGGCAGGATGCAGTGGCAGAAGTATTCTCCATGTGGGTGAGGTGAAATGTAGAGTAAGAAGCACTGGGGAAGGGTCAGGGGCTCAGTGCTCACAATGTATGGAGGTGGGATGGAAGTGGAGCAATTATACCTATGTGTGGAGATGGAATGGAGGGAAGAGTGCTCTCCATGTTCAAGTTTATTGTGAAGGGATAACATGCATTGAGCAAGCTCATTTGCAGGGGGGTCCCTTGTACAAACAATGATTAAGGCAATACATGGTGTGAGATACAAAAAGTAAGGACATATAATATAAATTAAAATAAAGCAGTTTTCTTTGCATTAGTATATACAAAAGATGGACAGATAAGTAGATAGATAGATATTGTATCTATAAACGTGCCCATTTCCTGTGAGGGACTCTGGGCACTGTACAATACAAACAGCAAACAACAATATAAAATCATATGCCAAAAATGTATGTAAAACTCAACTAGGAGCAGATTTAAAATGCATCTATCCCATTGTCGCTATCTTACCCCCTCTCCTTGCTGCACCTCCTCTGCTGCCTCCGACTGAAACCTGATTTCTTCTCTGGGACTTCCGCTCATTTGCACTTGCATTCCCTCCCCCACCCTCACCTCCTGTTTCTTTCTTTCCACAGCACTCCTTAATTCCTTAAGGGCATTCCGCCCACAGAGCAGCTGGGGACCTAATGCTGAGCTACCAGGTACGAACACATGCCAGCATTATACTTGCCTGGCTTCTGGCTGGATTTCAAATTTTGTCTCCTTTCCTGAACGCCCTGTAATTTCGGCTTTCTGTCTGCTTCTTTGGCCCGAACCCAGAACCGGAACAGAAGGGCATTTATTAGTCGGAGTTTAATAGTGCTCAATTTTAAAACTGCAATTTGTCTAATTCTTTTAAAAGTGCATTTTGCAAAATCCAGTGCTGCTCCTATGAAGCAGACACTTTCTGAGCCTGAGCTACACCGATAGAGGAGCCGCCTGTGCTGCTCCTCCTTTTCCTCGGCTGCTCCCCGCCCACCTACCAATACCCTCCCACCCTTAGCCGTCTTTACTTATATAGGGAGTAATAACCTCATGTTGCGGGCCGAACCTAGTTTTTTCTAATTGCGTACTTCATAATTTGCAGTTTATCTGATCTCACCTACAGGTGTCGCCACTTCCCGTTCTGCTGTTGAAGATAGCAGATATGTGCCAATTGTTGTTCTAGTTATTCTTCCAGCCTCCAGTTTTCCCGAAGAACTGGCTGCCCTTCCTGCACTTCCTCTGAATCAGATGCTCTAAATACATACTCCGACATGGCCAAACCCCTCACCCCTGAGGGTTCTCCTCCCTACCTACGTTTTTCCCTTATAATAATAATAATAAAACTTTATTTATATCGCGCCTTTCACAAACTCAAGGTGCCTTACAATAATTACAGATAAAACAAATAAAACATCAATCTGAGCTCATAACATCCCAATAATCAATTAAGATAGATCTTAGACCATAAATAGGTCTTTAAGGCCTTTTTAAATTCCTCCACGGACACACACTGACGAAGCGGATGGGGTAGAGAATTCCAGAGGGTAGGGGCAGCATACATAAAAGCACGAGCTCCTGAGGATTTTAAAGAAACCCTCGGAATCTCTAGCAACCCCTCGTCCACCAAGCAGAGAGATCACTTAGGGCAGTAGGGGATCAGAAGCTCTTTCAAGTAGTCCGGTCCCTGTCCATGTAGGGCTTTGTAAGTCAAAAGACCAACTTTAAAGGTAACCCGCCACTGTATTGGCAACCAGTGCAGATCGTGCAGAACTGGGGAAATATGACAGGCACGAGACGTACCCATCAATAACGGTCCGCAGCATTCTGCACCAGCTGCAGGCGGCGGATATCAACCCCAGGAAGCCCTAGATAAAGGGAGTTGCAATAATCAAGACATGAGGTCACAACAGCATGGATCAATGTAGGCAGATCGCTGGGCAGAACAAGGTGCTGAATCCTGGTGATGTTCCTAAGATGATAAAAGGATAAGTTGACAACTGCTGACACCTGCAAATGCAGTGTCAGCTCATTGTCAAAAATCACTTCCAGGTTCCGCACCTGTTCAGAGTTAGGGAGCTGGACACCCCCCCCCAGAAATAAACCTGAGGGTAAACAAGCTCCTGTCCCCTCTACCCTGTGACCGGGGTCCACAACCATTTCCTCTGTCTTCTCCGAATTCAGCTTTAGCCAGGTTGAATTCATCCAGCGCTGGATTTCAGTGAGGCAACTATTAAATACCGAGAGAGCTCTATCCTGGTCAGGTGCAAAAGATATGTATAGCTGGGTATCATTTGCATAGCAATGAAACCTCAGCCCATACCTTCTTACCATGTCTCCAAGGGGCAGCATGCAAACAACATGGGGAACAACACTGAGCCCTGGGGAACCCCACTAGATAGAGAGACTGGGCGGGATGAATTAATCCCCAACACCACCCTCTGAGTTCTGCCTGTGAGAAAAGATCTAAACCAACTGAGGACTGTACCTGACAGGCCACAGATGAACTCCTGCTGCCCTTATTTCTCAGGTAGTAGCCCTTAATCCAGCTATTTCCACACTAAAATGGCTAGTTCCGTTATATGTTGCCTTGTCCCCAGGCTTTTTGCCCTACTGACCCTTAACTCAATATCCCTTTTCGTGGGACCCTGCTTCTCTGCCTAGGGTGTCCTCCTGTGACTTTATCTACTCTAACTTGTTGGCAGAAAGTGCCACACTGAAAATTCCCCCTGTGTACCTCAGCTATAACCTCCTATGGTTTCTCCTAAGGCACTTTGTCCACAAGAAACTTACCTACCCAGCAAGTGTCTCTTGTGCCATTGCACTAGCTATTCTCTGGGTTACCACGTTATCTCTTATCCAAGCCGGTGACATTGAACCCAATCCAGGTCCTCTAGCCAGCCCACACCAAACTCATCCCAGTGCTTCCCACCTTCTACCCCAGGCATCTGGTCTGACCCTTGCTCATCTTGACATCCGAAGCCTTACTGCCGACCTCCCTGACCTGGAGACCTTGGTCCAGGTTAATAACCCTGATATCCTAGTTCCATCTGAAACCTGTCTGAAACTTACCATCTCAGACCAGAGCTGTTCACTACCAGGCTATATCATGCACCGGATTGACAGACCTTCGTCCAAAAGATGGGGGGGGGGGCTGGCACTGTATTACAAGGCTCATCTGAATGTCTCTTTCCAGCTTACCCCACCTCTGAACAATAGTGAGGTATTACACATGCTCTTACTCCTTGGTGGGACAAAGAAATTGCACATACTTTGGGTATATATACCTCCAAGTAAAAGCAAGCTTGGACTTGAGGAGCTTACAAGGCTGATTCGTGCCTTAACCAACAAAAATGAGGTGATCTGTCTGGGTGACTTTAACCAAGACTTGCTTGGGCCTAACTCATTCTCCCTTGCCTATACTATCAGTAAGGCCAACCTTTTCCAACTCATCTCACCCCCCACTCGGATATCACAAAATAGCCACTGCCGCTCTACGTTAGACTGGATCCTCACAAACCAACAGGACTGTTACTCCCTTGATGGGGTTCTGCCTGATTTGATCAGCTACCACTGCCCTGTCTACTGTGTGCATGATGCTTCCCCATCCTCACATCCTCCCAAAGTTCTATCCTTTGCAAACTTCCCCAATCTTAACCCAGCAGACTTTCTTTATGATCTAAAACTTGTCAACTGGTCTCCCCTATTTACAACCACCGACATCAACCTGGCCACAGACTACTTCAACACGACACTTCTTGCCTTACAGCGTAAGCACATCCCATATTCCACATGTCGGGTCCGTGGGAAGGTGACCAAATGATTGAAATGCCCTCTCCTGCATCTACTTAAGCAGTGCGACAAACTTTGGCTAATATGGAAGTCCTCTTCCAATCAGTTTGACTTTGACAAGTATTGTGCCATGTATAACACCTGCAAGAGGGAAATTCGGGCGGTTAAGAGCAATTACTACCATGGACTGCTTCACTCCTTGGCCGCTGTCCCCAGGAGATATTGGAACCAGATCAATGAGATCATGGGGAATACCAAGCCGCTGACACCCAAAGACATGCTAATAAACAACTCCCTTTGCCACAGTCACCACACTATTCCAAATGCCTTCAACTCCCTGTTCACCGAGGTTCCTAAGAACCCCCCGCTAATAACTCAGGGTGCCCAGCCCAGCACAGCAACTCCGCTGGTTGCTCCTCCTGCCCTGGTGCTTTCCCTTATCTCATGCCTAGATGTTCTTAGATTACTGCAGTCCATTCCTGCTCACGGCAGTGCAGGACCAGGCGGTATTGAACCTAGGATTCTTAGACTTGGTACCCTGCTCTTAGCTACCCCCATTACTCAGCTCTTCAATTTGTCCATCAGTACCTCCCCAATGCCATCGGCCTGGAAATCTGCCAGGATCATACCAGTCTTCAAAAAAGGAGACCCTAAAATCCTGTCCCACTATCGTCCCATTGCACTACTGCCTAACCGCAGTAAGACTTGAAAAACTGATACACCGCCAGATTTCTGACCACTTACAAAATTTTAATCTCCAGTCCCCAGTTCAACATGGCTTCTGGGCGGGAAACAGCACCACCATGGGTCTCACCCTATTGACCAGTGAGATTAAGTCTAACATGGATAAAGGTCTACTTACTGGTGATGTGTTCATTGACCTCTCCAAAGCTTTTGACCTGGTTAATCACGCTCTCATCCTGCACAAATTGAACTCTCCTGGTGCATTTGATTCCTCCATATCCTGGATCAGCAGCTACCTAACTGACCAATTACAATTTGTCTCCTTCAATAAGATCCTCTCGTCTTCGGCTCCTATCATTTGTGGCATCCCGCAAGGGTCCATACTGAGATCCTTGCTCTTCTCAATCTTTGTAAACAACAGTCCCACTTCCTTCAACTACTGTCACTCCATTATGTACGCTGATGACTTGGTACTCAATGCAGCCTTCCACTCTGTCACTGACCTTAATGATCACCTGTCATCAGCGTTCCAACTGATTCAATCCTGGCTCTCGTCTAACTCCCTAATCCTCAATCTACCTAAAACTCAGGCTATGCTCTTCAGTTCTGTGAGAAAAGTCAAAGCTGAGTCCTCTAAACTTCATGTGCTTTGTCAGGATGGGTCTTCTGTCATGACCACTGACTCCTTCAAATACCAAGGGGTGACACTGGATCCCGCACTAGACTTCTCTTCTCATATAAACGAGATATGTAGATCCATCAACTATAAGCTTGCTGTTGCCTACCATGTGCGTCATTCCCTCACCCTAGCTGCCAGGATCTCCATGGCCAGATGTCTCCTGCTCCCTAAGCTACAGTATGCACTCCCTATCCTCTCACATGCCAACACTTGCATTCTTCATAAATGGGACACTACCTACAATAACTTTTGTAGATTTGCCCTCTCTGCCCATCGCCTTACTCACCACTGCCTCTTGTACTTCTTCCTACACTGGCTGTCCTCCAAAACCCTATGTTCCTACTCTCTGGGCTGCTTCATCGACTCCATGACTAAAATTCCATCCCCCAACAGTCTTGGGGCTATGCTCACACCTGTGCCTTACTCCTGCCCACTGAGATCCTCAAACTCGCTGCTGCTCTCTGTCTCATGCTGTTGAACAAGAATGGGCAAGCAAGCTTTCTCTCATTTTGCCCCTAAATTCTGGAACTCTCTGCCCCCTCGCTTTAAGTACTATTTATCTCACTCCTCCTTCAAGACTGCACTCTTCTCTTACCTTTTTGTACTTGATTCCTGTGATTGTACCTAACATCCCCTTGCTCTCTAATCTGCCACCTTACATCTAATACTATCTAGTTTCTGTAATATGCTTGTATTGCCTGTATTAACCACTGTCCCTGCCATCCCTGCGAGGATGGGCACCACCTGTATGCTTAATCCCATCACTATCCCTGCATGGATATCTGCTGTAAGCACTCTGAAACTGTTTGTCTTCAACTGTCCCTCCCACCCAGGTGAGGATGTTTACTATATGTATGTTAACTTTCCCTGAAGATCTCAACAAAAATATCTGTGTTAATCAATTAATATCTGTTTGTACTCCTCTGCTGTTTTACTATTTAATCTGTAATATGTACTCTTCTGGGTTGTGCTTGAAAATATGCAGGATTTTGCCTAATGTACCTACCAAGTCAACAAAAGCAAATAAATAAATAAACATCAAACAATTAATCAACAAAAGCTTGCTGGAACAGGTAAGTTTTTAGGCCCTTCTTACAGCCTTCTACCAAGGGAGTCTCCTTTAAATAGACAGGAAAGGAGTTCCACAGGGTAGGCGCGGCCACAGAGAATGCCCTGTCCCCAGAATGTCTCAACCTAACCCTGGGAACTCCAAGGAGGTCTCCCGGGCAGAATATGTACAATGTTAATTCGACAAGGATTGAGACCAAATATGATTACATAAGACACTATGTCCGCCATGTGGAAAAGGGCTGTAGACGGAGAATTGCTCCCCATATGCAAAGAAGGTATGGAGGAGATGAGTACTCTCTATGTGCAAATGTGTAATGGAGGGGGAGGAGTGCTCCCCATGTGTGGGGATGGGATGGAGGGGGGAACAGTCATTCAGGGACCACAATCCTAGACCCCACTCCAGCCTCTGTGTAAAATATTTGAAATGGGGACAGTTTATGATGGTTCAGATGTGTAACCCACTTCTTTTCTCTGGCTGCTGTAAAGTATGGGGTTGATAGATGCGGATGCAAGAAGGGGCACCAGTCATGCAGGAGCACCCATTGTATCTTGCCCCCCTCCCACCCAGCAGAGTGGGAGCAGTTGTGGAGGGGCAGATACAGGATCCACATTTTTGTATCTCAGTACCTCAGAGTGCTCTCCATTGGCAGAGCACGTTAGGAGGGACAGCCTCTGGCTAAAGCAAAGTGTTCTGCAAGTGTAGAGGTGTGGCATAGAATGAGGAAGTGCTAGTCATCCAAAGCCCATTCAACCTTCATGCTAGCCCTGGTGGAGCAGGGACGGATATGAAGGGGCAGATGTGCAACTTGCATCTCTATCCATGGCTGCTGCAGGGTGCTACCCTTGTGTGGAGGTGGGATACACATGAACATATGAAAACACCAGCAGACACAGGCCTCACGGTCTATTGAGTCTGCTCGATTGTGCAGCTAGCCCCTCACCTTGCAGATACCCCGCCCTCCGCTCCCCTCTTCGTAATTACCCGCCTCTTGCTCTGTCCCATCCCCTCTTAAAGCCATCTACAGTGCTACAGGCTACTACCTCCTCAGGCAGAGTATTCCACTTGTCCCCCACCCTCTCTGTGAAATACTGTCTCCTGACTTCCCTCCTGAATCTTCCCATCTCCAATCTTAGGTGGTGCCCCCTCGTGACCCTCCCCCTTCTGATCTGGAAAATCCCTTTTGTACTAATCTTGTTAACCCCCCCCGCATAAACCCTGGCTATAGCAAATCAAAACCCTAACTGCAACTATCTACTAGTGCCTAATCTTGCTCTTCCCCTTCCATGTATTGTATTCCCTCACCTAATGAATGTACCAACAACATTTTGCGATTATCTAATTATACTTCCCTGCACTTGTATGTATTTACCTCTCCAACTGTCTGTACCAGCATTATTGTATAATTTAAACTGTCTGTTGATGTTCTGTACCAGCATTATTGTATAATGACAACTGTACGTGTATGTTTTGTACCTCTATGACGTGGAGCTTTTGTAAATGAGTCTCTGACTCAAAGGATTGTAATTCTGATACTGTTAAATAAATAAATAAAATAAAAATAAATAAAAACATAATCCCAGCATCCGGCCCACCACTCAACTGTCCACTTGCTCTGGCCATGTTGCACCTACTTCCCTCCCTTCCCCCATCCCGCCCCCACTCCCTACCAACTCCCTCCTCACTTGTCTTTTGTCCACTACCCCCTCACTACCTCCTCCTCCACCTGCCCTCTGTCCAGTTCACCCATACTACCTCCTGCCTGGTCCCATGTCCATTTCCTCTGCCTCCCCTACTTCTCCCTTCCACCTGCCCTCTGTCCAGTACACCCACACTACCTCTAGCCTATTTTCCTTAAGTCTTCCTCCCCCCTCCCACTCTCCCCACCTACCTGCACTGGCCAAACCCCAACTTGTCTCTCTGCACTTAACTTCTCTCAGATGGCTGCACATTGCGTACCTCCACTGGAAAATTGAAGATGCTACCAGCTTCTTCATTCATTTCTTGACTTGTGAAAACTGTAACTGTATTTGCTACCCATTCTTATGTAAACTCTGTGTTAATAATACAACCCCAGTGTCAGTTTTTCTGCTGTAATTATGCTGTTGTATCAAAATGTATTTCCTTAAGTGCTGACGAAGATCCTTTATAAACGAGCTCTTAGCTCAAAGGTTTGTAATTCCGAGTTCCCAATAAATAAATAAAGAAAATAAATCCCCTTTAGGTATTTAAAGGTTTCGATCATGTCCCCCCTGTCTCTCATCTCCACCAGGGAATATATGCTCAGCTCACCCAGCTTCTCCTCATAGGAGTATCCCTCAAATCCCTGGATCATCTTCGTCACCTTATGCCATACTGCCATACACCCTCCAACAATTGGATGTCCTTCTTCAGGAATGGGTGCCAGAGCTGCACGCATTATTCCAGGTGTGGCCTGAACAGTGATCTGTAGAGGGGCAGGATCACCTCCCTACTTCTAGAGGAAATTCCCCTCGCTATGCACTCCAGCATTCTGTTGGCTTCTGCTGCCACCTTCCTGCACTGAGCTGAGTTATTTATACTCCCCATTATGAGTACCCCTAGATCCTTCTTCTCCTCAGTGCATTCCAGCTGCACCCCCAGCTGATAGCTCCTCACCTGGTTCTTAGCCCCGAAGTGCAATACCTTGCACTTTGTGGTGTTAAACCCCAACTGTCCTGCCTCTGACCACTCCTGTAGTTTGGTCAGGTCCTCCTACAGCCCCCTCCACCCTTCAATCTCATCCACTACCGCTCCCATTTTTATGTCATCTGTGAAGAGACTGATCTTGCTCTGAACCCCATGGGAGATATCAGCAATGAAAATCCTGAACAACACCGGTCCCAACACTGATCCCTGCGGCACCCTGCTCATCACATCCCTCAGTGTTGAGAGTCCCCCCACCACCACCCTTTGCTGCCTACCCTTCAGCCAATTGGTGATCCACTTTACCATCTTTGTTCCCACCCCTATATATTCCAGCTTCCCTTCCAGCCTCCCATGTGGTACAGAATCAAAAGCCTAGCTGAAATCCAAGGCCAAGTAGGATGGGGGGATGAGGCATCATTCTCCCAGAGCTACTTGCCTAGAGCCCACCTAATGCCAGTTCCAGCTTTCATGGAACTCAGATGGGTGAAGATGGGACAGATGTATGAACCACATCTGTCATTGGCTCCTGCAGAGTGCTTCTCACATGCAGGAGCTGGAATGGAAGCAGAAAATTCTTCACATGTGCAGAGATGTATAATGGTGTGTTGGGTGCCAATGACCTCAGGCCACCCAGTGGATCTGGACCGCATCTCCATTTCCATCCACCTGGAGCCCACCAGACTAGATAGAATCAGGTGTGGAGTGACAAATGCGCAACTCACATTTCTGTCTCTGGCCGGGGCAGCCAATTTGCAGTGGTGGGACGGTTGTGGAAGAGGCACCAATCACCAACTTCTGTCAGGCCACAGTCCACTATTTGCCTTGGGCTGCCCACCTGGAGGTTACCTTGTCACTGTGCCAACCTGTGTGGAATGGGATGGGTGTGGAGGGGAAAATGAGTAACCTACATCAGTCTGGCTACTGCAGATTGTTCCACATGTGCTGATGTGAGATGGACATGTAGGGCACAGCAACTGCCCAGGGGTGCCCATCCAGTGCCCACCCTACACTGTGCTAGTCAGTGTGAAGGGGCAGATGCATGACCCACATATTTGTCTCTGTCTCACTGGGTGCTCCTCTTATGCAGTGGTGAAATAGATGCACCAAGTTTGTTTTACACTGTGTCTCTCCTGGTCTCTCTCTCTCTGACCTCTGCTCCCCCATGGTGAAAGGAAAACTCTGCAGCACTGCTCTCTGTCCTGGTCACAGCACTCTTGCTGCCACTTTCTCTGCCTCTCTGTACGTGCTGTCTGCTTCCACTGGGCTTCAGGAAGACAGAGAGTCAGACTGATAGCAAGGTGCTGGAAAAGTGAGTGGCAATAAAATGGATGTTAACCGAGCTCGGGCACACACTGTACTCCACCTCTGTGTTTTAAGGGGTTGACACCATCTCTGACTGAATAGATTGGACCTGCACATACATGCCGACTGAAAGTTTCTCCTCACTGTTGCTGTGTCTGTCTCAGGGGTGGGATGGGTGGGGGAGACACTGCTAGGTGAAGGGCCAACCATTGAAATAAACGTTTGTTCAGTTGCAGGTCTGGGAGCCACCAGTCATCATTGTTATGGTCATTACATTGCACTGCCCCCAATTTCACACTGCCAAGGTGGTTTTGCAATAGTGACAGCTGTCACTTGGTGATCACTCTCATTCCGCTTACTCTCCACATCTGAGTATGTTGCTGGCACTGTTTGGGGTCTCTCTCTCTGCTCTGTCCCTGACACTGGTGCCACATACCACCTCTTTTGATCCTATGCTCTGTTTCAGGTGGGGGAGCACTGATACCTCACATTCTCAGTGTTTGTCCCTGTAGCCCATGTCTCTGTCTCCCCACAGTCCAGGGTTAAGCTACTGCTCTGCAGGCAATAAGTGCCTCACTTCTCAGCACTCTTGCTGCTATCCACAGGGTGGGTCAGTGGGTACCATCACAGAGAGAAATGCTTAGGCTGGGCATTGTGGCACAGATGAAGCACCAGAGAGGGAGGAGCTCAGGGACAAGAACATGTACGCTCATTCACACAGAGACACAAACAAGTTCAATGCAGACGTCTGTTGAGGGAAGGATACATTTAATTTATTTGTTCTTTACTGCTAGGACTGTTTACTGCTTATGGCACGGGGGGGGTGTAGTGTATGGCTGGGTACCCAGACATCTACAGGGTGGGTAGGGAGACAAACAATAAGATGAGTAAGGGCATGAATGAAAGGAATGAAGCACTCTCATTGAAGTCCTTGATTTTAGATGGGTGGACTTCAACAGATGCAGGGAGTTGGTTAGGGAAAAGTTAGTCAAGGTATACAACATAGGTGGAGTGAAAGAAATATGGGGGGCCATTAAGGGGCCATTCTCAAGGCATCTAAGTTATGCATGAGAATGGTAAATAAAACAAGAGCTTCAAGAGACTGATATGGTTCTCAGCAAGAGTCAGGGAAGCAGTGAGGGCCAAGAAAAAGGCTTTCTACAAGTATAAAGAAAAACAGGGGGAGGAAGAAGGGGGAGAATATTTACTGAAAAATAGGGAGGCAAAAGTAGACACAGAGCTGCGTATTGCAAAAGGGGCCAAGAGTGGAGAAAAACAGTTCTTCTGCTATGTTAGGGGAATCATAAGGCTAGCTGAAGGGAGTAGTGTGACAGAGAAGGATGGACAAAAGGCAACCATCCTTAAATATTACTTTTGCTCAGTTTTCAGTAGGGAAGACAGTGGGTTCTTGCCTGAGAGTGGCATCAAAGCAGCCACTAAGGGGGTCATGGAGATAAAGCAGCCAATATTTGCAAGCAAAAGGGTCTAGAAAGGGCTGGGCACCCTAAGGCTAGATAAGGCCCTCAGACCAGATGGGTTGAATCTAGAGTTATTCAGGGAACTGGCAGTGGAATTGACTGAACCCTGATAAGTCTATTCAACAGCTAACTAGGGACCGGTGTAGTTCCAAAGGCTTGGATAGTGGCAGATGTAGTTTCCCTCCAGAAGGGGAGGGGAAGAAACAAGCAGGGAACTACAGATCTGTTAGTCTTATCCCTATTGTAGGGAAGCTGATGGAGTCACTGGTCAAAGAGGACCTTGTGGACTACTACTTGGAGAGCAATGGTCTCCAGTATAGTAAACAGCACAGATTCATGGCATGTAGGTCTTGTCAGACTAACTGAATAGTTTTCTTTTACTGCATGTCAAGAGAATTGGCTAGGGGCCAAGCTGTGGATCTTCTCTATTTTGACTTCAGCAAGGCTTTTGACTCAGTGTCTCAAAGATGCTTGCTCAAGAGGATGGAGGATCTGGGTGTGGCTAAGGTCTTAGTAAATTGGGTAGGTAACTGGCTAAAGGGAAGGCAGCAGAGGGTTGTGGTCAATAGGGTAAAATCAGAAGAAAGGAGGCCACAAGCGGAGTACCACAGAGATCTATCCTGGGTCTTGTCCTCTTCAATATATTCAACAGCCACATTGGTGAGGGAATCTGTCACAGGTTGTGTCTCTCTCTGCAGATGACACTAAGCTCTGAGGGAGGGTGGATAGTGATGAGGGAATCATGGAAATGCAGAGTGACTTACAAAAGCTAGTGTGGTGGTCTATGATTTGGTAAGTGAAATTCAAGGCCAAAAAGTGCGAGGTGATGTAGATGGGGAACAAGAATCCCAAGACAGAGTACTGGGTGGGTTGGGTGAAACTTTGCACTACGGCTGAAGAATGGGACCTTGGAGTTATCATCAGTGACTCCCTCAAGCAATCAAGTCAGTGCAAGGCATATAGCAAAGTGAGTAAGATGTGAGGATGATCAGGAGGGGTATTGATAGCAGAAGGGAAGAGTTAATACTACCCCATATAGATCCTTAGTGAGGCCATACCTGGAATATGATGCCCAGTTCTGGAGTCCTCTCCTAAGTAAAGACAGGGATAGGCTGGAGATGGTGCAGCACAGGGTAACAAACATGATTAAGGCAAACATGGCAGGCCCTAAGAGAAGCAACTCAGGGCACTGAACATGTTTTTGTTGGAGATCAAGCGGGAGAGAGGGAAATATTTATTTATTTAAAATTTTGGTGACCGGGAGAGGCACACTGTGCCAAAGCTCTTTTTCAGGTGCAACCCAGAGGAAAGGGGAAGGGGGGGTAGTGAAAATATAATGACTGATTACAATTTAGAATAAATCATGCAAGTAATAACAACATTAGGTGCTTGAAATTACAATGAAGCAAGTAGTAAGATATTGAAATAATGCATGGGTATCTACTCAACATATTGGCATATGCAAAAACTATAAGAAGTTGATAAGTTAAGCAGGGAAGAAGGGAAAGATTATGCTAAAAGGGAGCAAGACAATTGAGGTATGCAATGGCAATCAGACAGGTGAGGAAAAGTAAAGTGTGTAAAGAGGCTAGTTAAGTAGGGGGTAGAAAAAGCCTCACCCCAGCTTCCAGGAGGAGGAAGGACAGAAGCAAGGGGAAGGGGGGATTGGGAAAGTATACATTTTTAAACATTGCAGAGAAGGAGCTGGATGAAGGGAGCTTGGAAGAGAGTTCCAGAGGGAGGGAAAAAGGTAGAAGAAGGCTGCCTGCAATAAACTGGATAGAGGATGAGGGAGAGAGAAGATACAGGAGTCTCAGAAGTGAGAAGGGGGATGAAGGGGAGAGGAGAGGTAGGAGGGGATGGATAGAAATCAGAATTTGGAGATAAGGGTGGTGACGTGGTGCTGCCAGCATAAGTTAAGAGAGGAAAGGGAGAGGGAAGAGTAGAGAGAACAGTGGTGTGTGTGTGTGGAGGGGGTGGGGCCATTAAAGGCATGAACAAGGGAGTCCAGTCTAGAGAGGGATGAGGCGGGGTGGACCCAAAGACCACATCAGCATAGTTAAAAACAGGGAGGATCATTTTAGTAGACAGCTCTTGGAAGACAACAGGAGAGGGGGAGTCTTTGTTCCAATACAGGGCTTTTAGCTTGGGACAGAGTTTGAAGTGGATATAGTCAGTATGGGAGGAGAAGTCAAGTTAGCTCTCTAACCAGATGCCAAGTTATTTGAAGGCAGGGACTACATCAAGGATGGTGCCGTCAAGGGTGGAAAAGGAGGGGGAAAGTTTGGTTAGTTTCTGTGCAGTGCTGAATGTCATGGACACCGTTTTCTTGATGTTTACCTTAAGTTGGTTTGCCTGAAACCAATGTAGAACCCTCAGAAAGTCACTATGTAGTTGAGATTCCAGCTCAGGAGTTGAAGGTCTGAAAACATAGGGGACAGTGTCATCGGCATACATATGGATATGGGAGAAGACACAAACAGAGGAAAGGTCATTTAGAAAGATCAGGAAGAGGACAGGGCCCAGAATAAAAACCCCATTGTGAAGTTTTATTCCAAATGTTTATAATAATACAATACTAACACTACCGTGACCAGTTCAACTTCCTTTGTCAGACTCATGCCTTGGACCTGTAGACAAATGGTGCCTAACCTCCATCTTTTTGTTGTGTTGCCACTTTGCAATTAGGGTAACAAAGAGGGGTCTGTTACACCTGGGTTATGCCCCCTATTGTCCCACATACACCTCACACTGTATTCCTGGTCTATTGTACTGTAATACTGCTATTTTGCACTAACAGTATAGATTTAGGCACCCATCATATAAGAATGAGTGCTAGGAATGTGCTTTGCTGCTAATATATGCCAATATTTATCATGCATGGTTCAATATACCTCACTATAATACATTGATTTAGATTATGTTTGTCTTTCATATATATTCCATATATAATCTACCTAATCACTGATAAGATGACTTTGAGGGATCATCAGTGATTATTGTATACTTTTATTCTCATAAAATTATATGTAGTGTGTGTTTCACACACAGGCAAATATGCCATATGCAATAGAGCCCTATCAGCAGTTCTCTTTGTCCAAGCAAGCTGTGAGAGAGAGAGAGAGAAAGCCTTTGTTATGTCTTTGTCTACTGTAGATAAGCAAGAAAAGCCACATATAGTTTAAACCCATCAGCATTTCTTTTGTCCAAGCTATAATGCAAATTAAAGCATATTCTGTCTCATATAATACTCATTAGTAATTCTGTCTCCTAAGTCATTCTCCAATGGAAAATGACTTAGGACCAATACCTATTGTTTCTCATATCTGTAACGATGAGGTAATCTCTGTTGCTATGCTGTTATCTGTAGTATATAGTTGTCTGTAACCTACTGTAGCTCCTCTAGAAGATTAGTACTCTAAAAGAGTGGGGAGAGAGACAAAACCTTAGAGAACCAAAGATCTACGATCCTGGAGATTATGCACATTCTTCAGGCTAGTGGTGAGAAACCCATTTCCCATGTGATTTTCTCTGTCACATGCTTGGCGTAAGTAGTATAATAAACTTTATTAGTACTCCTTGCTTGTTTATGAATGTTTCTTGGCAGATTCCAAGACACAAAAATCTGTATTAGTATTATTTACCCTATACACCAAGAGTATTTAGGCAACAGAGGTACAATTGCTCGAATGGGAAGGGAGAGGAGATAGGTCATCTCCTGCCAGAATACACTGTGTACAGCCCGTAAAATAAGATCTAATCCAGTCAACAACATGGTTTAAGAGACTGACAGAGAGAAGTTTGAATAAAAGAAGAGAATGAGACACAGAATCAAAAGCTTTAGCTAGGTCAATAAAGACAGCTGCAGTGATGTGTCCCTGGTCAATGCCTATGAGTATAGCTTTGATGACACAGAGAAGGAAAGCAATGGTAGAGTGATTTTTTTCTGAAGCCAGATTGAACTAGAGAGAGGAAGTCTGTGGAGTTAAATAAATCAATAATCCTAGAGAATATGATGGACTCTTGCAATTTAGCCATGGAGGAGAGGAGCAATAAAGAGCTATAGTTACAAATAGAGCTGTGCAGAATGAAAAAAATCCAAATTCATGGAATTTTGATGACATTTCGAGAAATTTCATGGAATTTCTTTTGAATTTTGTGGAATTTTTAACATTCATTTATTTGGTCATAACTCAGCTGTCTAGTAAGATAGTTCTCTGAAATTTGGCATGTTTACTCTCTGGGAAGAGTTCAAAGTACGTGCCACATATGTTGAAATTAGGATGGATTGTCACCAAAGTATAGGTGTTCAAAGTCTGTCATTTTATTTTTTGTGGGAAATTTCATGAAACTTTTATATGCATATACCTCAGCCATCTATTGGGCCATATATCTTAACTTTGGCATGATTATTTGGTGATATGTGTTCTAAACATGTACCAACTTGCATGATATTAGGATGCATTGTCTTAAAATTATATGTGCTCAAAGTCTACCATTTTATTTTGTGTGGGAAATTTCATGAACAATTTTATATGCATATAACTCAGGCAACTTTGAAGCTAGACATGTGTAAACTAGCACAAGTAACCTTTTTGTAATGGTTATAGAATCTTCTAAATAAGAAGAGAATTGGATGAGAGATTTTTAAGTTACAGGGGTTCAAAATTTTACTATGTAAGTACTTGCAAAATTTTATGAAAACTCAAAAATGTGGATGTTTGTAACATCTCTGCTCTTGCAGGCATAGACTTAACATTTGGCATGCATATCTGATTTCATTGTATCCTGGTGTCTAACACAAGTAGATACATCAGTTTTAAATTTATAGTGGAAAAATATTGGTAACATTTTCTCAAATATTTATGGCAGCATATAGATGAAGCATCCAAAATTCTTTTTGTGGAATTTAACATTCACAATGCACGTGTTACTACTTTATTGGATAAGGTGGGCTGAGCTTTTTGCAGTCCTTCTGTTCCTCTTTGGGTTACTATTTTGACCCCTTCTCTCTTAGTGTAGCCAGATTGACTGAGTGGATCTACTGACCCAACTGATATCCTCTTTTTCTTTACAGTGACAAAATACAGTACCTTAAAATGAGAGTGATACTCCTTTTCCTATAAACCTATCTTATTGGAATACCCTGAATTCTTCCTTCCTGGTATCTCAGACATTGTCTCCTCCACATCTTTTTGAGTACCTCTAAGTCCCAGACTTGCACATATGTCAGGCTCCCTGGATCATCAGTTTGCTGGGTGTGATCCTTATATATCCTGAATTTTAGCTGGGATTGTTGGCACTCTGTACTTCCTTGCTTCAACTGGGGGTCTACCACTGGTGTGTTACCCAGCTCAGCTGTCCATCTCTTGGGGAAACTGTGCATCTAAGTCCTGAACCTGGTGACCCCCTGAACTACCTGCTTGTCATACTCCTATCCTTTAAGTAGAATCCCTCAGACAAGGCTGAGTGAAATTAGCAAATTCCAATTTTATGGAATTTTCATGAAATTCCACAATTTTCACAAAGACTCATGGAATTTTACTTTAAGTGCAGATGTTATTTTGCAATGTCTGCAGCAAGCAATTAATAACATTGACACATAATCTCTTTGTAAGGTGTAAGAACCTACAAGATGTAATGTCATTGCATTCTCTAATTTTAAAGTAATTTGCAGTTTACATACTTGCAAAATTTAATTTTAAAATGTTGTGAAAGTTTGACTACTTTAAATTCAGTCTGACGTAAAATATGAACTTAGTCAGAAATTACCATGTGGTATAGTAACTGTTTCAAATCTGGTTAAATTTGGATATGTTATTTTCAAATTAGAGGGAAGTAAATGAAATCTAACTTTTGGCAACATGTTTGACAGGCTATAACTCAGTCCCATTTGAAGCTAGACATCTGAAACTATCTACAAATAAAAATGAAGTCATAACCTGTATACCTGTAACATTTTATAACATTTCAATGAATACTGTCAAAATTATACTAAAATAACAGAAATCTAAATGTTGGAAAAATGTTTGGCTGCCTATAACTCAGCCCCCTTTTGAAGCTTGAGACTTAAAACTTGTTACACATACACATGCTGTATTTATCTCTAAATCTTGAAACAGTGAAAACATTTTTAGAAGAAATTTTAAAATTAGATCAAAATAACTGCAAATAAAATTTTAATTAAATATATGGGCACCCATAACTCTGCCCCTTTCAACCTATGACTCCGAAATGTGGTACACTTATGTAGACTGTTACTAGCTGTAAACATGCCATATTTGGTGTACAGTAATGTTTTGGCTTACTTTTAAAATTAGCTCAAAATAACTGAAATTTAAGATTTGGCAAAATTTCATGGAATTTTCATGCAAATTCCATGAAATTCCATGGAATCAGATTAGTAATTCCATGGGCATTCCACAGGTGACATTTTATACTCCACACAGCTCTAGTTGCCAGTAGAGGGATTGACCCCTTTTGTGAAGCGGAAGCACCATGGCAACTTTTCAAGCCTGAAGAACAGAACCTAGAGTGAATGAGAGGTTCAGCAGGTGGGAGAGAGGAAGAGTGATAGCAAGGGGGAGAGATCCAGAGAAGGTGGGAGTTGAGGCCATCCAGACTGGATTTGTGTGGATTCAGTGAAAGGAGGGCATGGAAAACTTCTTGTACAGAAACAGGAAAGAAGTAAAAGCCTTTAGATGGTGAGGGTCAGGAGCCGAAGAAGGTGCAGTGACCTGGCTTGATGAAAGGGCACAAGTGGTGAACAAGGAGTTGAGTTTTGAGGCAATGGAGGGGGGTCAGAGAGAGGCAAACCCTCAACCAGCAGGGTAGGAGGGAAAGGCTTCGGAGGGGGGGATTGAAGAGGGAGTGAAGAGCCTGCCAGAATTTGGAGGAGTTGAGGTTTTGTTGCAGGGCCATATTGAAGTATTGTGCTTTCCCAGCCCTAATAGCCTTTGTGCAGGCTTTTCTTAGGGACCTTCTAGAGATAGAGATCAGAAGAGGAGATGGGGATTTGTAGCTTGCTGAGGCAAGATTACGGGACTTGTTAAGCTGGATGATGTCAGCAGATATCCAGGGGTGGTGGGAGTGTCTGACTCTATATCTTCTGAGCTGGGGTCATGAGTATTCCATACTTTGTTTAGGAAGTAGCAGAAGAGGAAAAGGGATGAATCAATCGGGGCAGAGTATACAAGTAACCAGTCAGTGGAGAAAATATCTCAGGGAGGCCATAAGTATTTAGCAACCCAAAAGACCTAAGCAAGAGCTCGTTAGAGGGAGAGGGGGACATACATATCTTATGGACACAATAAGTCATATAGTGGTCACCGAAGGCATCAGGGATAGTGCCAGCAGCGACAATGCAGTACAGGTGGGAGGAGAGTGCTCAGTCGAGGAAGGAGTGATCGAGAGAGAGTGGATTTTGGCCTGGTAGGTTCCTTGATTAGTTGATGAAGGTTCAGAGATTCTGGGCCTGATTTTCAAAGGCTCCCTAAATGGTGTAAGAGGCTTGTGTCACAAGGAATGGAGAAAGATGCAGCTTACACCAAAGAGTGCACTGGGAGCAATTCACAAATGCAGGCTGCATACACCAAAAGGGGCTTGCATCATGCTTGTGGCACAAAATGGGCTGTGGCATGGTGCTAGGGGGCATGTGGCAGACACAGGCTGCCATATCCTCTAATTTGGGATTCTCTAAACCCTCCCAGAGGGTAAATTTCCAAGTACCCTTAAACCAGCTGGGGCTGGTCTAAGGATACTAAGAAATTTGCCCTCTGGAGAGAGAGTCACGTGATGCAGAACACGGAGTAGCTGCTCTCTCCGTGAGCTCCGACCCGCCACCCGATAATACTATTGTTTTACTCCGTTTGGCTGTACTGAACTAGCATTTTTGGTATTGGGTGCAGAGGAGAACCTCTGCCCACTTGCTGTATGGAGGCGGAAATGCGAAAACCACCCCCTAGGCACACTCCCCCGGTGACCCCTGAAAAGGCCGCCAAGAAATCTAAGGCCTCGGCTTCGTTGTTGGCACAGGGGTTGGGAGAACCCAGCACAATGGAGGAGCCTCTCACGCTAGCGTGATTCTTGGAGGAGATTCGGCTGCTTAAATCTGCAGTGCAGGACATGGCTGGGGAAATTAAAAATATCACTGGTGCAATTGAGGACCTCGCCCGTAGAACATCTGATAATGAGGCTCGGATTAAATCTTTAGTGGGGAACAAGGAGAAAATGGAGCCTGAGGTGAACAAGCTGACTCAACGAATTAACAAACTGGAGTTGAAGGTGGAGGATTTGGAGGGTCGGAGCCGTCGCAATAATGTGGTGGTTATCGGGTTACCAGAGAGAGCTGAAGGCCCTGATCCGATTAAATTTGCCCAAAAGCTGACGGAGAAGATTGAGGGGCCCTCTCTGTTCGGATCAACATATGTTATTGAGAGGGCTTATAGAGCTTTGCGCCCTTTACCTCCTCCTGATGGCCCTCCAAGAGCGTTTATATTTAAGTTTCTGAACTATCAGGAAAGACAGCTTTTTCTTGGGAAGGCGAGAGAAGATAAAGAAATATTTTGGGAGGGCTCCCGACTTAGAGTGGCGCAAGATCTTCCACTCTCGGTCAGGCAAAAGCGTGCTGCTTATCATCCGATTGTAAAAAGGCTGATCGCTGCAGACATTAAATTTCATATGGGCTACCCCGCTAAATTTCAGGTTCTTATTGCTAATGAGTGGAAGACTTTTGATTCTTGTGAGGTGGCCACCGTTGCATTACAAGGGGCCTTTCCTGTATTGTTCAAGGATCCCTGAGGGAGGAAAAGGAGCTGAAAGCTGATGTTCCCAACTGGAGAAAGCAGGACTTAACTCGATGTCTGGTGTTTAAACTTTGGAGCACAGTGGACTGGGACAATGCTGTTTGGCTCAGCGGATAGCTGTGGCTGACAGGGGGAACCTGTTTTCTGGAGTGGATCCCAGTTTACTTTCATTATGATGATGGTTTACTTTTAGTCCACTGTGGACATTTTACATTTTGCTTAAAGGACAATGGACTGTTATAGTTTACCCGATTAGCCTCAGGAGGGCACCTGGACGTTATAGTTTGTTTAACATGTTGGTTCATTACTTGTCAGTTATTATTTAGCTGGGGGAAGTGAGTTAGTTTAATTACATAGGGTATGCTTTCGTTCTGGATGTTTCTTTGTATATTTGCTTGCTCACCTCCCTCAGGCTTGTGGGGATGTAGACATTCTCCTAGCTTGCTGTCAGTAGTGCAGCTCATTTAATTAGACATACGTTTCTTTTTTGGGGCTTTGGACTGCATTATGTAGGGGGTCATAGGTTTGTTTAAGCTACGAGAAGATGGAGTTTCATTGCTATAGTGAGGGGTGGTGGGGGAGGGCAGGTCTTGGACCAAGTGGGCGGTGTCATGGGCCGTGAGGAAAGTGAGAAGCAGGAGGGTGGGATGGTGGGTGGGAGGTTTTTCAGGGTTGAGTTTATGGGGTGTACTCAAAGAAGGGTTTATGGGGGTATAGAGAGATAGGGAGTTTGGGTGGGGATGGGGGTCAGGTTTGTAGGGGGAAGGGGCACAAGGATGTCAGCTTTACTGTTGGTTATGTGGTATCGGGACGGTCTCAATATGGTACGATCTCACTGAATAAATATGGGGATGGATATCTCAATTAAATTTCTTACCTGGAATGTGAAAGGGGCATGGCTTAAGGCTAAGCAATTTAGGATTCTGAAACATATAGAGCTGTGAAGGCAAAGGTAGTGTTCTTCAAGAAACGCATCTGCTCCAAGAAGAGGCCAATTGTATGAGGAGGTTGCAAATAGGGGAAGTTTTTCATCCCAGGGGAATACAGAGTAGAGGGTTATGATATTAGTGCATAGATCAATAATCTTTACCCTCTGAAAGTGGTCAAGACAAGGAAGGTAGATATGTATAGTGGAAAGGGAAAATATAGAATATGGAGATTTTGATTGTCTGTGTATGGTCCTAATGTGGATAGCGTGACTTATGGTGAGCTTACTAAAGGTGTCTCCATTTTAATCAGCTTCCTATGATTTTGGGAGGGATTTTTATATGGTATTGGATCCTTCATTGGATAGATCCGCCTGTGGTCTCAATTTCATCCCACATCCGCTTGTCAGGCTTTCTCGACGATCTGGTAGATCGTTTAGCGTTGACAGACATCTGGAGGGTGCTCCATCTGGAGCCTAGGGAATATACTTTTATTTCTCCTGTCCATGGATCTGGGTCCCGCATTGATTATATATTTCTCTCTCGTATCCTGCTCAAAGGAGTCCTTAGTTTGAATATCGTGGCTGCCCCTCTTTCAGACCACTCTGGGGTAGAGGTCACGGTCTCCCTTCCTTCACTCATTCGTAAGGGTAATAGGTGGAAAATAAATAACCAAATTTTGAGAATACCTAAGATTGCCCAGTTTTTGTCGAAGCAAATAGAGGAGTTCATTACGTTTAATTTAAATGATAGTGTCCGTCCTGATATTTTCTGGGGGGGCATTTAAGGCCTACATGAGAGGCTTATTGATTAGTTTGGCCGTTAAAAGGAAGAAAGAAAAGGAGGCTACTATGTCGGATTTACTAATTCAAATCAGATCTTTGGAAACCGTGATAGTTTTAAATCCAAAAGAGGAAGATAGGGAGCAGCTTGTGAAAGTTAAGGATGCGTATCTTAGAATGCTGGGGGAGCAGGCGGAGTTAGCTATAATTAAAACTAGAGCCAATTATTTAGATCAGGGGGAAAAGTCAGGGAAACTCCTGGCTAGGCGTATTGCGCAACTCAAATCTTCCCGTCTGATTGAAGGGATCATATTGGAGGAGGATGGGTGTATTAAAACCACCCCAGAGGAAATGGTTCGAATTTTCCTGAAATATTATGAGTCTCTATATAGTGAAATGGCGTGTCCTCCATCCAAATCTGAGATCTCGGCTTTTTTAGAGAACCTTGTACTCCCTTCGTTAGATGATTCGGATTGTGCCTTTCTCAATGCTGAGATAACCCAGCGAGAGATAGAAGCAGCTATTAAGAATCTATCTATTGACAAAACACCTGGCCCGGATGGGTTCTCGCCTAATTTTTATAAAGTATTCTCTTCCCAATTAACCCTTTATTACTTAGACTATTTCAATATATTCTTTCTGGGAGGGAATTAGATAGAACTTTGTTGGGAGCACTTATAGTTTTGATCCCTAAGCCGAATAGGCCGTATGAGAAACCCACCAGTTACAGACCTATTTCGTTGTTAAATTACGACATTAAGATCTTGGCGAAAGTATTGGCAGATCACATTAATAAAATATTATCAAAGTTGATAGGGTCTGAACAGGTGGGTTTTATGAAGGGTAGATCCTCGGAGGACCATTTTAGAACATTGGCCCATGTCTTCTCGGTCTCCGAGGAGACCGACTTCCCAATGGCGTTGGTCTCCTTGGATGCGAGAGCTTTGATAGGGTTCACTGGGAATTTTTATTCATGGTAATGGGTAAATTTGGTTTCCTGAGAAATTTGTGGGTGGATTAGACGTTATATTCAAACCCTTCTGCCAGAATTGCTTGTAATGGGGCCATATCAACCCCTTTTACATTGCATGTTGGTACAAGGCAGGGTTGTCCCCATCCCCATTATTATTCAATTTGTATTTGGAGCCTCTCATAAGGAATATTGTGATGTGTTGTGAGTGTAGGTGTCAAAGTTGAGGACCAAGTGATTAAAACCCGCGGCGTGCGAGATGACTTGTTGATTTATATCTTGAAGCCTAGTGGGTCTATTCCCAGCCTGTTAAAGGTAATACATAATTTCAGTTCCTTTGCTAATTACAAATTGAATCAGATAAAACAATAGTCTACCCTCTTAATAATAAATTATTAGGCGGAAACAGTTGATTTGGGTCTAGGATGGAGTCCCAGATCTTTCAAATATCTGGTCTTACCTGACTAATAGTCTGGATCGACTACTCAGCTGAATTTGGACTCCTTGGTTCATAGAATGATTTGGACTTAAAAGGTGGGCACAACTTCCATTATCATTATGGGGTAGAATAAATATTGTCAAAATGAATATATTCCCTAGACTTTTTTATCCCCAAGCATGTTGAATGTTTGAATTCTCCTTGTCATGGTTCAATAAACTCCACGGAAAATAGCAGATTTTATGGGGTTACAAGAAGGCAAGGATGTCCTATTCAAAACTGGCGGCCCCTAAATCACTCGGGGGCTTGAGATTACCTCATTTTGCTCTCTATTTCTGGGCAGCTCAACTGAATAAATATGGCAGATGGGCTCAGCTTAAAAGCAGTCCTTCAGTACTGGGTTATGTGCCGCTGTGGGTTAACGTAGAAATTAGTCTCATCAAAAGTTTTGGTTTCACCCCGGAGGCTCTATTTTATGTTACCGGTAAAGCACTCCCTTCCCCTCTGAGGAAATCTCCTATTGGGGTCTCCTTAAGGACTCATAATCAGCTTTGCAATTTTTTGAGATATGAACAAACTATGGATGGGGCACAACCTATTGTGGGTAACCCTCAGTGGCTGATAGGAAATAAGACTATCAGGTATAACTGGTTGCCTCTACCTGCGGACTGTTCTTTAATGGACTTTTTTAATGAGGAGGGAGGTTTAATCTCATCTGTTGATGTGATGAATAAGTTTAAGCTGTCTATTAAAGACAGTTTTAAGATTTTTCAACTTCGTCATTTATTAGTTCAAAAAATAGGAAAGGGGCCGCTGAATACTCTTCGTACCCCATTTTGGGCGGATATAGGCCCGTTGGTAGGAATTCCACAGGCAATTTCCAACATTTATTTGGTATTGTTCCAGCGGGCCTTTACGGAGAATTTAGCTCTGAGTTCATATTGGGCCAAAGTGTTCCCGGAAGCAACCTTAGATTGGTCACAGATTTGGCAGAGCTGTCAGATTTATTCGACAAGATCATTTGAGACTTACTCAGTTTAAAATCTTACACAATATTTATTATTCTCCTCAAAAGCTGGCGGACTTAAATCTAGTGAAGGATCCTAAATGTTACAGATGCGGCTTGGACGGGGGAGATCTTTTACATATCTTTTGGCAGTGCCCAAAAATCATCCCTTTGTGGGATGAAATAAAGAGTAAAGCCAATTCTTTATTAGGATTGGAGGATATGTTTAGTCCTGAGGTCTGTATACTAGGGGACATGTCCGATTTCTCGGTAAGAGTCAGGAAGTTTCATATGGCCTTGATCTCTATAACAGTGAAAAAACTAGTGCTTAAGCACTGGAAGGATAGTGTTAGGATTACTTACTCTGAATGGTTAGCTGAGCTTCTGGCAAGCCTTACAGTTGAGAGGATGATAGCAGTCCTACATAACCAACTGCCCCATTTGAGAAAATCTGGACCCCATTGTATGTATCTTATTTGTAGGTAATCAGATTATATGCTCTATTAGACCGTACATAGATGTAGTGCCTTGTGCGTGGAAGGGTAAAATGGTATAAGAGGGGTGGGTGGTTGAGGGGGTTTGGGGAGTTTGTCGGAGGCTTCTTATTATTGGCAATCTTATGTAAGAATATCGGTATACAAGTGTCTGGATGCTTTATGTATTATATTTATATCTTGTCTCTGCAAAAATTGAATAAAATGTGAATGGAAAAAAAAAAAGAAATTTTCCCTCTGGAAGTCTAGAGACCTTATGCCATCCCCACCCTATATGTGTGTTGAGACTCCAAAACATATATCATTCCCTGGTGGGCTAGTAACCCCCTCCTTATTCTTGGTCACCCTCTTAATTAGAACATATTTCATTCCCTGGTGGTCTAGCAGACATCCCTCCCAGTTCCAATCTCCCCCTGATGATAACATATATGGTTCCCTGGTGGTCTAGTGGACCTCCCTCTCTACCCCTGATCTGCAGTGTGTTATCACACATAACTTTCTGTGGTGGTCTAGTGGACCCCCACCCCTCCCCCAACCTAGCAGGCCATGCCCCACCACCTGGCTCCCCTGTACCATCCCTGAGCTGGTGACCAGCACAGCCCTCCACTCTCCACCATGGCCAAATGCTGACTGAGCTGTCAATGAGTGCATACTGTATACAGTACATGCTCACTGATTGACTGAACTGTCAGTCAATGAGTACATACTGTATACAGTACATGCTCATTGACAGCTCAGTCAATGGCTGGCCATGGAGTAGAATGGAGGGCTGTGCTGGTCAGTGGCTCAGGGATGGGATGGGATAGTGGGGTGGTGGGGCACTGCCTACTGGGGTGGGGGTCACTAGACCACCAGTGAAAGGTATGTGTGATATCATATAGGCATATCAGGAATAAGAAGGGAGGTCCGCTAGACCACCAAAGGAAGTGTTTGTTATATTATGGGGGCAGATCAGGGATAGGGGGGGGTCTGCTAGACCACCAAGGATGTGATTAAGTTTGATACAAAAGAGATCAGGGCTGGGGGGGTCCTCTAGATCACTAGGGACATGATTAATTTTAATACAAAGGGGACTGGGGCTGGGGGGGACTGCTAGCCACCAGGGATGTCCTAGAGTGGTGCACAGTTGCCCTGCAGCTTGTGGAAAACCATCTAGATGTGCCATCTGTTTGGCGCATGGTCACAGTTGCTGCAAGCTGTGGGACATTGCTGCTGGGACCCTACCCAAATAAGAATCGGGGTGCAGGATCCCTGGCACACTGGCAATTGACACAAGCCACTGTTGACGCGGCTTGATCCAAGTTTTGAGAATCGAGTCCTTTATCTTTTCAATGATAGTCTTAAGGGCAGGAGAGGACCAGTTTAGATTAAAGTCCTCAAGAATAATAAGCTCACCAGAAGAGGCTAGAGAGACAAGGGAAGACATAATTTCAGGAAGAGAGGGAGGAGAGATTTTGGGAGAGGCATATATCACTGCTACAAAGATGGGGAGGGAGGAGGGGAACTTTAGATTAATAAGAAGAGCTTGTGCAAGGAGGGGAAAGATTCACATAGAGCGATAGAGCAGGATAGGTTTTAGCAAAGATAGATGGCTACACCACCACCTTGTTTGTCGCAGTCTTGTCAAAAGAGGTAGAAGTCCAGGATGGATAGCTGGGAGTCAGGAAGTCTAGAGGAGGGACAGGTTTCAGATATGCATAGTAGATCAGGAGAATACTGGGAGCCCCAGACTTTAAGGGCATCAAGTTTGTGAAGTAGACTCCTAGTGCTGAGGTGGCAAAGTCTAAGGCTTTTGTGTAAGGGGGAGGGGAAGTGGGGGAGGGGGGCCAGGGTTGGGTTGAGCATCACCTGCTTAGAGGAGGAGGAGGAGGAAATAATGGTTAGACCTAAGCGTTCTGTTTTGGACAGAGGAGAACTTTGGTTTCAGAGCAAGAAACAGCAGTCTAGAACTACAGATTTTTTACTGATAAATCACTTCTATCTCAGCAGGAGTCAGTAACTGTTTGGATTAAGCAAACAGATACTTTATTAGAAGAAGGGTGTCTCATTTAAGTAAAAAAATGAAGAAAGTCACTGTGTGTTTCTCTGAGGAAGGAGGCTGTATCAGCTTAATTTAATGAGTCAGGAGCAGAGGGTGAATCTAATTGGGGGTGTGGCTTAGGAGCTTAGGAGTACAAAAGCAGGTGTCTCCAATGACGGTTTCCTGCTGTTTTGGACAAAGGAGAACTCTGGTTTCAGAGCAAGAAACAGCAGTCTAGAACTACAGATTTTTTACTAATTGCCCTCCTTCCCACCCCTCCACCCTCTCACGCTAAGCCAGTTCTACTTTATAGCCACTGGATTTGACTGACAGCAGGAACTTCCTGTTTGGTAGTAGGAAGGAAAGGATCATTGAGACACATTAGTTTCATCAACCTTGAAGGAACCTAAAAAATAACTCTTTCTCCCCCCTGGCTGTTGGAGGTCTGAATCCAAGCATGGAAGAAGGAGACTACTGAAGACTAGAGGAAGTTCCTGTCCCAGAACAGGAAGGGCGAGAGTTGTAAGGGCACATAGGCAGTAGGAAATAAGTGTAAAAATACATAGAGGGAGGAAACAGTAAGCATACAAAGCAACAGGAGAGGAGGCACAAAATAAGTCAAGATGGGAGTGGTGCAGTGCAATGGCTGTGGGGCAGCAGTGTTCCAGGAGACATTCTGGAGACTGCGATGCTGCCCTGTTTGCAGGCACCTCTCTGGTCTGAGGGAGGAGGTTGCCTGTCCCCAGGCTGGCCCAGCTAGGATTCGTGAAACCTCTTCCCTCACCCAGAAATCACCAGGCCACCACTGTTACCTCAGAGGTTGCCAAGAAAGAGGAGAAGTTGCACCAAGGTGGGCTCAGGGAGGGAGAGGGTGGTGGAACAGAGGTGCATCCCTCCAGTTGTACCTCTCCACAATTCATATGCTGTTCTGGCAAAGAGTGGTTCCTCTATGGAGGCACCTGCAGTGGAGACCAAGAAGGATGCTGGGAACCTCCACAAAGGAGACCCACAGGAGGGTGGCACGAGACTCCACAGGGGAAGGAAGCAACTCCTGGTGGGGGACTTGATCATTAGGAGGTAGAAGTGGGGGAGGAAGGGGATAGGGAGGTAAGGTGCCTACCTGGCACCATGGCTCAGAGGGACAGGAAGTGAATCCTCAGGATCGTGGGAGCAGCTGCATGAGGGAGGGAGCTGCATGTCATTGTCCTTCTAGGGACAAATGACCTGGCTGTGAATGGGATCAGAGCAGTGCAAGAGGAGTTTGTGGAGTTGGGGAAGGGCCTTAGACAAGTAGCATGTACTGTAACCTTCTCAGAGGTGCTGCCTGTCTATGGCAAGGATGATGCAAGGGTATTCTGCACCATGGGATTCAATGAATGGTTGAAAAACTGATGTGGAGCTCAGGGTTTTGGCTTCAGTGGGGACTGGGGAGCCACCTGGAGGGATGCAGGCTTACACCGGCATGATGGTCTTGTTACACAAGGTCCTGCACCCTAATTGGTACCCTCAGAGGTACATCGTAGACAGCTAGTGCTTGAGTATATGTTATACTAACATATAGGCCTAAGGGCATCTACCTTACAAGAGCAGATGTCTGGATATGTATGCATATTGTTGTAATACACTTTGCTTGCTAATACATGTATTCTTCTATGTATTTTCTGTGTATTTCTTACTTGTAAGATGCCAAGGCACCTGTGTCCTTGGAATAATTATGATATGTAAGTTGGCATTGCCACCTTTTGGTGATTTGTACTACTACACTGAGTTATGTAAGACTCTGTATGAGAACCCTTTTGTTCACAAACTGATGACTATTACAAAATTGTATAATGTTATCTTGGACCATGGAGCCACCTCTAATTTAGCCAATAGGGCTTACCTCTGTAACTAGAAATGTTTCTATCTTACAGTAACCATAGTAATTATCATACGTATATAATGTGATACACTAATCTTGTACCTTGGAGATCCCAAGAGACACAAAGAAACCTTGAGGTATAGGGAACGCTTAGCACTGGCCCCTGGTTCGTATTGGTAGGAACTGCTTAGGGCAACTGTGATTTCATCCTTTTTGGTAGTAATAAACAAGTTTATTACTCTTATGCAACGTGTCTGTGATTACTTGCATTCCCAATATTGCCAAGAACCTGAAAGTGAGATTTAGACCTCCTGACAATTGGCGACTGCATGCAGGCGGTATTTGGTGTTTGTAAGTTTTCACTTGTTGTTATAATTTTGCCCTTTCCCACGGGGACAGTAGGTGTACATTCCTGTATCACCTCTCCTGTTTTAAACCAGTTTGTAGTCACTTGCAAAGTCTGGTTGTCTTCTTTTCGGGTGTGGTCGATGCTGACTCGACACACTCCATTACAGCTTTGATTTGCAAACCTACAACTTTTACAGTAGCACAGCTGCGTATAAAGTGCTCCTGTTGTGGATCGATACATAGCACGGCGCCTTTGTCACAGATTGATTTTTCGTTCCCTCCCACATGATGGCCACCGTATCAAATATCTGCACAGAACTGAGACTTGATGTCTCAAATTTCCTTATCTTCCATGTAGGATGGGTTGACGTCGCATGGGATGCAAGTCAATCTGAAAACCCTATACTGGGGATTTCAACCCAGTACACAGAGACGAGACAATCAACCAATAAGCGTCAGGCTAAAGGGTTGATGGTCGTGGCTCTTTATGCTGCTCTGGAAGCCTCCGATGTGAGGTTTCAAACCCTTGATCTGCAAATTTCATCTCTTAACAACAGATGGGTTTGCAGGAACGGAATGTTAGACTGCAGCAGAACTTGGAGTCTGAATCCGATATTCGTGAATGAAAAGGATTCACTTTGCATCATTCAGGATCAAGCTGTGATAACAGGAACTTTGTATGTTGACGTAGGAGTGTGAAAGTTTGAGACAGGATAAGGGACAGGCATTGCATATGAATGATTTGCTAAGTGCTGCAAATGCTCAGTTGAGGAGGAGATGGAGAGCTCAGGATGAGATGAACCAGGTATGTAATGACTTAGAAGTGGCTACTAGGACAACCACCTAACTGAGCGGCCAGATATAGAGTGTTGCAGAAGCAAATGCAAGATGAGGTCGATATGGATGTTGCAACTGTGAGTCATACTGAATGTAAAACCAAGATGGCAAAACTGCGCCATCAGCGGAGAGGTTCTGGCTGGTACATGTTAAGCATGTGGAGGTGTAACCCCTGCCTTACAAGTCATCTGAAGGGAGTGTATCAGATGATGACATTTCAATACAACACCCAGTCATGCCCTACTATGCCCAGAGATCCCACCCAGCCATCCACAACATGGGGTGTCCTACTACACCCCACCATGTCTACGTCATCGGCGTCTAGGCCGCCCATCATCGGAGAGCGCCACATGGCGGCCCCTATGATGGGGGGAGTCTAGGCCTGGTCCTGACGGCACCACCGATAGCTGTTAATAATGTGGAAGATAGGCAAGAGATAGAAATGATGATTGAAACTGCAATAGGTAATGTACCTCATCCTGAGAGAAGTAAACGAGCCATTAAAACCCAGATTAGGCAGCTTTTGCAGGAGGCTGGCACTCATAATGGTATTGCTCATACTGCGGCTGAGGCTGCAGCTTGGGCCACCCTAGACAGCACCCGAGACAGTCTACCTCTGCCTGATTGACCCAGTAATCCCCTACAAATGGCATACTCTGTTCAGCAAATAGCTGACAGTATCGGTCAGATGAATCCGTCCAACAACCTCAGCTGTCACTTAGAAAAGGTGCATTCTAAATGAGAGATGCTTAGCCTTGCTGCAGAATACCAGGTCCAAATACTACGCCAGACCATCGATCCTAGTTTGTGGGTCAAACTCCCCGATACCATCCGCCAGTATGGGAACGCCACCTTTGATGAGGTTGCAGCTGAGCTCATTTCTGCTCACGGCCTAGGTGTAGTAGGAGTGATGCTTGCATACCCTGTAAAACAGAATGCAAAGGAAAGTCCAGCGACTTACCACCAGAGACTTTGGATGGCCTATCGAGCAGGAAAGCACCTGGCACAAGAAGCTGCAGATGTAGATCTTATTGAATATAAGACCCTGTTCCTTAGAAACATGATTCCTGCAGTACGAGAAAAGGTAGAGCCAACCACCTACCCCAATATGGATAGGTTTGCCGACATCCTTCGGAAAACTGAGAGAGTTTACCAACTCTATATCCATGATCTGGGCTCCAGTTCCAAGAAGGTAGCCGCTGTGGGGCCTGCTCCAGAGGCCACGACGCACTACACCGTGGAAGGGCAGGCCCAACATCAACAGACCCAACATCAACAGGCCCCTCCAGCTGATAACCAATACCCCCAACAGACCCAACACCAACAACTACCACAACAACAATGGGGTGGGAATCGGAATTGGCATAAGAATAAAAAACATAAGCGTAAAGGTAAACCACAGCAACAAAGAACAGGCCCTTCATATAGGGAGATAGCCAAAGAGAATCGGAAATTTTGAGAGCTCCTGGGACAAGTGCATTCTGTAGCGGACGCTGTTCCTGCACAGGCCTTTGCGGCGGTACAACCGGTGACTCTCTGAACTATTACCAGAACCAAGGGCAACAGTATATAACAGGAAGAAAATTGCCCTGACAAATGAATGGTTAGTGAAATGGGCAAGGGAATCCGGACATAAATTCATTAAACACTGGGGGACGTTTGTAAATAAAGAACATTTGTACAGTACAGATGGGTTGCATCTCAATCATAGGGGCAGTAGATACTAGGACAGAGGATTAAAAATGAAATTGAGATTTGTTTAAACTGAAAAAGAGGGGGATGAATAGGAAATTAAGCCACAACATAGTATAGTAAAAAAAAAGTAGTTAATAGCATGACAGATATAAAGGTGATGTTTTTAATGCAAGAAGTTTAAATGAAGTCAGCATGGCTGAGTTGGAAATGATAGTATGGGAGGGAAAATTTGATATGGTTGGGGTAGTGGAAACATGGTGGTCTGATGATAGTCAATGGAGTCAGTGATATCTTGATATAGATTAACTCAATTAAAATAGAGTTGAGAAAAGAGGAGGTATGCATTCATTCATAAGGGAATGAATTAGAAGTAAGAGTTAAAAAGTAAATTGTGACATGGGTGGTATTGAAATTATTGTCATGGATGTATTGAGCAATAGGGGAAGAAAATGTGGTTTTTCTGTTTTTTACAGACCACCATATACTAAAATGGAGAGCACGGATGCCTTTTATAAATATGTAACTAAATTAGCTGAAAGTACTGACTTGGTAATGGTAGGTGATCTGAATATGCCAAATATTAAGTGGAATAACTGCATGGAAGGAAATAGTTTGGAGTGTAGATTACAAGTGGAGTTTATAGCAGTAGGTATAAAGCAGTGTATACAGGAGGCCACTAGAGGAAATAACATATTGGATGTCATGTTAACAAATGTCCCAGATGTTATAACACAAATTAAGGTTCAACCACAGGTCGGAATGAGTGATCATAATTCCTACAATTTAATATGTTTTGGGAAGTAAGGAGGGTAAAGGGTGACTGAGCAGATATCATATAAGAGAGGAATTTTGAGGCAATTAGAGAAGAATTAGGTAACTTGATTGGAGGTTGGAAATTAAAGATCTTAATATGGAAATGTCTGGGAATTTTCAGTGAGAAAATGAAGAAGTAATAGAGAAATTTATACCCAGGAGAAGGTATATAATAGTAAAGGTAAAACAACTCTGGTTAACAAAAATATAATTAGATTGTGCAATAGAAAGAAAAGTGTTGCATAGAAAAATGAGAAAGTCAAGTTCATCAGAATCAAAAATTAAATATAAGAATATCCAAAAAAAAATTAAAGACGGAAATCAAGAACTCAAAAAAAAAAACAGTTAGAATTTAGATTTGCGATGGACAAGAGCAATAGTAAAGTTTTTTTTGCGTATGTAAACAGAAAGAGAAGAGGTAACAGCATGATTGGACCATTGAATATTAAGGGGAGTGCAACTTCTAAATGTGAGGAGATGCTGGAAGTATTTAATAGATGTTTTGCTGCTCCTATAAAAAGTGTGTTGAGGTATGAGACAGTATATGTGGTGACAGTATGTTGGACCCAAAAAATGTTATAACAGAAGAAAGGGTGAGGAGTAGAATTATGAAGTTGAAGGTGGAAAAGACTGCAGGCCCGGATGGGATGCATCCTTTCTTGGTAAAGGAGTTAGAGGATATTTTGGTGCTGGTTATAACAAATCTGGGACAAAAATCATTGGAGGGAGGTATAGTTCCAGAAATGTGGAAGTCAGCATATGTGATACCTATATATAAGAAAGGTAGTAAAGGTGATGCAGGAAACTACAGACCTGTGAGTCTGACCTCTATAGTGGGGAAGATCATTGAGGGAATATTGAGTGACTTTATTCTGGATTATCTAAGGAGTAGGAATTTAGAGGACACAGACCAGCATGGATGTGTGGCGAATAGGTACTGTGAGACTAATCTGGTGTTTTTTTATGAAAATGTTAGTAAACACATTGATGAGGGTAGAAATGTAGATGTGGTATTGCTTGATTTCAGTAGGGTGTTTGATACCGTACCTCATTGTAAAATAGTGGAAAAATTGATAGGGTTGGGAGTGGATTGGGCCATCATGAGATGGGTGAAACATTGGTTGGAAAATAAGAGTCAGAGGGTTAGATTGTATGGTTATTTATCAGATCCATGGAGGGTGATGAGGAGATGTACGAGGGGTGTGGCAGTTTTGTGCCTTTCGTTTAGAATACTTATTGGCGATTTAAGGATATCTAGGAAGAACAAGATGGTCAAATTTGTTGATGATATTAAGATGGAGGAGTCGTGGATACATTCGATGACAGTGTTAAATTTTGGACAGGATTTGATGTGTATATTGAATGGGCAAAACTAATGGTATAACCTTTAATGAGGAAAAGGTGCTATAATGCATTTTGGGAGACAAAATGTCTAACAGTCATATAATATATTAGAATTAAAATTAAAGATATCAGAGGGAGAGAAAGACCTGGCAGTATTTGTACAGAATGATTTAAATAGTGGAGCGTATAGTAAAAAAGTTTCAAGCAGAGCTATGCAGTTGGTAAATTGCATTAGACGAGGATTTCAATCTAGAATTGAGGAGGTGTTGATGCCTTTGTATAGGACAATGGTCAGGCCTATAATTGACTATTGTTCGGCATTTTTTGTCCATGTCTTGTAAAGGATATAAGGGTGATGGAGAGGTCACAGAGAGTTTATACAAAGATGATAAAAGGGGAGAGGGATAGATCTTATGATGAGAGGCTGAAAAGATTGAATTTATGGACATTAGAGAGCAGAAGAAAGAGGGGCGATTTACTATTATCGTTTAAAATTCTGAGGGATGAAGTTTTAAAGCTTACGAACATACGAAATTTGCCAGCAGATAAAGGCCTAGAGGTCTATCAAGTCTGCTCGAATGTGCAGCTAGCACCCCTTATTCTGCAGCTGCCCCTCCCTTCCACCCTTCCCCTTCATTAACCCTCCCCCTTGTCCTGTCCCATCCTCGCTTGAAGCAGTCCACTGTTCTACTGCATACCACTTTGCAGGTAACGCAGTCCACCCAGCCACCACCCTCTCTGTAAAAATGTCTCTCATCTCCTCCTGAACCTTCCTCTCTCAGTCTCATATCATGGCCCTGGTGGCCTCCCTCCCTTACTTTGAACAGCCCCTCTGTACCTGTCTTGTTTATTCCTTTCATGTATTTAAAGGTTTCAATCATGTCCCCCTGTCTCTCCTCTCCTCCAGTGAGTACATGTTCAACTCCTTCAACCTCCTCTCATATGATAAGTCCCCCAGCCCCTTGATCATCTTTGTCACCCTGCGCTGCACTCCCTCCAGTAACTTAATGTCCCTCTTCAGATACGGACGCCAGAACTGCACGCAGTACTCCAGGTGTGGTCTAACTAATGACCTATACAGTGGCAGAATCACCTCCTCCCTCCTTGAGGATATACCCCTTGCAATACAATCCAGCATTTTGTTGGCCTTTGCAGCTGCCTTCCTACACTGTGCCGGGTTGTTCATTGACCCTGTGATGAGCACACCCAGATCCTTCTCCTCCTCTGTCTGGGCTAGCTGCACTCCCCCTAGCTGGTAAGTCCTCTGTGGGTTCTTCATCCCAAAATGCATCACCTTGCACTTTTTGGCATTAAAGCCCAGTTGCCAGGTGTCTGACTAGGTTTCAAGCTTTGCCAGATCATCCTGCAACCCCTGCCATCCCCCTAGGTCATCCACCACCGCGCCAACCTTGGTATCATCAGCAAACAGACTGATCTTGCTCGTGATGTCCCATGATATGTCTGCAATGAATATCCCAAACAACACTGGTCCCAACACCGAGCCCTGTGGGACACCGGATCACTGCCCTTGGGTGTGAGAGCTCCCACCCACCACCACCCTCTGTTGCCTCCCTGCAGCCAGTTTCCTACCCATCTCACCAGCATTGCACCTGCCCCTGTGCCTACTAACTTCCTTCCCAGCCTTCCATGTGGCACTGAGTCGAATGCCTTACTGAAGTCCAGATACAGGACATCCACTGCATGTCCCCTGTCCAGTTGCCTAGTTACCCAGTCATAGAACCCGACCAGGTTGGTTTGGCAGGATCGGCCACGTATGAAGCCATGCTGTCTGCTGTCCTGTAGTCCTTTGGCCTCTAAGAGGCCACCAGCTCTCCCTCAGGATAGTCTCCATTAGCTTACCCACGATGGATGTGAGGCTCACTGGTCTGTAGTTTCCGGTTCATCCTTGGGGCCACTCTTGTGGAGGGCACCACATGAGCCATCCTCCAGTCCTGAGGTACACACCGAATGTAGTGAGGCATTAAATAGGTCTGCCAAAGGTCCTGCAAGGACCTCTGCCAGCTCCTTCAGTACCCTGGGGTGGATGCCATCTGGGCCTGGTGCCTTGTCCACCCTCAGTGCCTTCAAACCCTCTCGAACTCTGCCCTCCATGATTTCCCCATCTGTCACCACTTCCCCCCCTGAGCTTGATTTGGGTTTGGAGATGGTAGAAAAACCATACTATCTAAGGTGTCACAATAAACAATTAAGGGAAGAAGGGATAAAAACTGAGAGAAGAAGGAATGGATTTAAGAGTAGGGCAGTTAGATGGTGGAATGGGTTGCCACAGGAGGTGGTTGATGCTGAAAATATAAATATTTTTAAAAAAAGGTAAGATGAATTTCTTACAGAAGTTGGTGATGTAGGTCATCACCACTGAATGGTGGGGGAGGTCCTTGTGGGCAAAATGGCTTTGACTTTCTTATATTCTCTAGTATGAACTCTAGACCCCAATGGGTCATGGGGATACTGGAAGTGCAGGCCTTCAGGCCCATACAGGCCTGAATCCAGAAGCTCCTCCCTATATAGCATCAGTGCAGCATGGTGAAGTGATTCACAAGAGTCAGGCCCAACCTCTCCATGCTCCCAGTCATACAGATTGGCAATTACAGGCCCCAGTCCGGATTGTAAACAAGCTGGGCTTGGATACAAACGGAAGGCCCTGCACCGAGGCTGAGGTCGGGGGCCACCTACTAGTAGTCTTGCTAGATACAGGTGCAGCTGTGTCTGTATTACATGATGAACATCCAGACACATCCCCTTGGTCCACTGAATGGAGGACCAACATGTCAGGAGTTGATGGTACTAGGCTACCTGCATACTGTTCTCTACCTCTACCAGTAGTGCTAGGCCATCTGAAGGCCTCACACACGTTACAACTGATGGTAATGCATGATCATCCTAGTATCATAGGAATTGATTTCCTTGCATCACACGGCTGTGTGGTGGATCTAGCTAACATGCTACTGATACAGATTCAGAGTCAATACCATACCATTTTGATTCCTGATTCACACATTGTGGCAACAATATCTGCCAATGACAAGGAGTATGATGTCATAGATTTGTTCAAAGCCCATGAACTTTTTCCAAGGCTTCTACCCATTTTGCAATGACATTTGGGAGCATTTGCAATTAATAAACATGACCGTGGCAGAATGCACACTGTCATAAAAGTGCCAGGCCCAGCACATGAGAGGCAAAGGGAGTATCCCTTTCCAGCTGAGGCCTTGCCTTCTCTTAGAGAAACAATCAAGTCACTCCTCAAGCAAGGAGTAATCAGAACTTGTGTTTCCACTGCCAACTCCCCTGTGTGTCCCGTGAAAAAACCCACAGGTGCCTGGAGACTTACTATTGACTACAGGAAACTGAATCAGGTCACCTCCAGTTGTTCCCCAACTGTGGCATCAGCACCTGATGTGCTAAGACTCTTGACCCCTGACCTGAAATAGTTCACTGCCCTGGACATTTCCAATGGTTTTTGGTCACTACCATTGGCCCTTAAGAGTCAATATAAGTTTGCTTTCACCTTTGAAGGAAGACAGTACAGTACACGTGGACTTGCTTGCTGCAAGGATTCCATAATAGCCCGTCCCTGTTCCATCTGCACAAGATGAATGCCCTTAAGAGTTTCTCTACTCCCCAATGTCTCTTGAAATAAGAGGATGACCTGTTGCTGGCAACAGCCACACAGGAACAACATCTGGATCTCTTGGACGAACTACTGACTCCCATCCAGAGAGCAGGCCTAAAATGCATACCAGCAAAAGCAGAACTATGCCAGAAAGAAGTACTCTTTCTTGGTCTGAAAATAACTGACCAAGGTCAAAGTCCTACCTGGAAGAAGATGCAGGGATTGCAAGACTTGCTGTTGCCTACCAGCGTGGCAACTCTTCGAAGGTATGGTGAATTATTCAAGAGATTTTATTTGTGATTTTGCTCAGAAAGCTGCTCCTCTGTATGAGCTACTTAAAAAGGACATCCCATGGACTTGGGGCCCTATACACACCCAGACTGTGACATCACTGAAGCAGGCCTTAGTCTCCGCCCCGGCTCTAGTCAACCCCAATCCTGCACTACCATTCCATCTGGAATGTGCCACCTCTGACATTGCCATGTCAGCAGTGTTGGCCCAGAAGGTTCATGGCACCCTGAAACCCATTGCATATGCATCACAGCTCTTGACCCCAGTGGAACAGAAGTACAGCCTTTATGAAAGGAATCTTCTGGCCACCTACTAAGCTGTCAAGCACTTCCTGTATATCATTGGTTACTCTCCACTGATCATCAACATCAATCATACCCCAACTACCTTTCTGCTCTCAGACAGAGTGAAGGATGGGTCAGTCTCTAACACCAGACTGACACACTGGTCACTTCTTCTCCAGGATAGAGACATACAGATACACCCAACAGAAATACCATCTATGCTGACTCATGGACTCCTTTTCCAAGAAGAACCCCATGACTGTACACTGCAGTCACCTGATCTTCCAGATCCAGGTCCTTTCCTCCCTGCCATGCCACAAATGCTTGACAATATCTCTTTGTGTCGCGTCTTTACTGATGGTTCAGCATCCTACTATCAGGGAGAACAAATTGCACGGATGGGCATTCTAGTGATTTACCCTTACGGGAACACTGTTAAAATATCTAAGCACTGTAGTGTAGCATCATCACAGTATGCAGAGATGGCAGCGGTGGCCTGTGCCCTCAAGTTCATCCAGCATGGGACTGAGGATACTATCATTTTTACAGACTCTAACTGGGTTTGTTGTTCTCTTTACAGAATTTCTTCCTTTCTGGCAGAAGAACTCCTTCCCCTCCTCTGATGGCAGCCCAGTGAAGTACAATGAATTGGTAATATACATACATTCACTGGCACAGAAATTTGCACACAAACTCTATGTACAAAAAGTCAAATCTCAGTCTTTCCTTAATCCCTATCATGCCTTCAATGACACAGCAGACACCCTTGCCAAGGAAGGGGCCGGGGGAACACCTGGATGATGGACCATCCAGAAGCCAATACGGCTGAACAAATTGCAGCACTCAGGAAGAAACCTGAACCCTTTTCCCCCGTGGACCTCTCAGCAGCCCAACATGTTGATACTGAACTCAAAGAAGTGTTCAGATTCCTTGACAAGAGTACTGAAGAGAAACTTCCCACACACAACCCCTATCAGAGGCATGAAAGTAAGTTACACTTGTCACCAGATGACAAGCTCATCTGGTACCAACCAGATGATTCCACCACCAAGTTGTGGGTGGTCCCCAGACATCTCAGGTATGAATTCTTGCACCAAGTGCATGACACACCCACTGGTGGACATCAGGGAGTGGAAAACACCCTCCAAAGGCTTAAGACCACCACATGGTGGCCTGGTGTCACCAAAGATATTAAACAGTACATAGACAATTGCCTCGTTTGTGCACAAAACAACCCCATCCCTACCAAGTGAAATGCCAAACTCTCACCACAATGACACTCTGGCCCTTGGCATGCCATACAGATTGATTTTATTGGCCCCTTGACCAACACCAACATAAATAACAAGTATGCTCTTGTGGTAACTGATCTCTTCTCTAAGTGGGTCAAAGCTTTCCCCACTAAGACATGCACTGCTAAAACCACTGCCAAAATCCTGGTGGAACAGATTTTCTCCAGTGGGGCCTACATCTCAAGGTAGACTCTGATAAAGGAACCAGTTTTATAGGTGAGTTGATGAAAGAAGCCCTTGAACTCCTTGGAGTTCAACAGAAGTTCCACATACCATACCACCCCCAATCCTCAGGTCAAGTAGAAAGAGCCAACAGACGGATTAAGCAAATGCTTTCCAAATTCACTGAGGACAATCCCAAAACCTGGGATTCCCTACTGCCATTACTCCTTATGGCAATTAGGAGTACATCCTCAGCCACTACCCAGCTCACACCCTTTGAGGTGATGACTGGAAGACAGATGAGTTTACCTGAGCACCTGTTGTTTGACCTGCACACCCCCACTGCAGACCGTGTGTCTGTAGACCAATGTGTGGAAAAACTCAGAAAAGACCTTATACACACACTTGTACGCTGCCAACTGCATGGGCAAGGTCCAGCAACAATCCAAAATACAATTTGACAAACACACACAAATAGTGGATTGGCAGGTTGGCGATCAGGTAATGGTACTCCGATTTGCACATCCCACCCATTCCTTCTCCAATAAGTGGGAAGGCCCATACCCTATTGTCAACAAGCTCAGTCTATCAGGTTAGACTCCTGCATAATAACAAGTTGACTGACAAATGGTTACATGCAAACCAGCTGAAATTGTATAAAGGAGCTTAATTACTTTTCCTCACCCCAGTGGGAGGAATAGTATTAACTTACTAATGTTTGATTTTGCTTTTCAGATACACTGACAAGATGGCTATCTTGTTCCATTATCTCCTCATCTCAGGAGTTATCCCCTGCATCCTAGGCATGGTACCGAACCTACTACTACACCTTGATCCTCCAGCATCTCCTTCAGTGGGAGTTTCCATCAATATACCCGATAGTCTGATCACTGTCCAGGAAGGTTCTGATGCTTACCTCACTGCCTCGGTTGTTGCTCCTGATAAATCTACCCTACAAATTGAGTGGCAAACTACATCACAAGGACAAATTCTCCCTGTGGCCAAACTCTCCAAAGGAACTTTCCAGGTTTGGCGCAATGCTAAATTATCCCCAAATGGTTTTCTGTCCTTGTTAGAAACTGCATTAAGACATTCTGGTTTGTACAACATTACTGCCTTAATTGATCCTTCGTATTGTAATCCTTTGTCTAATGATTCTGCTCAAAAATGTAGTGTTGTACACCTGCAGCCATGTATCTCTCTGTGTTACCACCCACTGATAAACAGCTTTTGGAATGCCCAAAGCATACCCCTGGTCCCCATGGTGGTCTAACAGCCACTTCCTTCCCAGGTTAATTAATTAATAACTTACAGTTTATGCATACACCTGTTTTGTTTAATCTTACTTACTGGAATATGAAAGAATTTGGTATGTGTCACAATACTAATACTTCAGCATTTTATAGTTCATTATTGCTTGATAGTTTAGCTGCATTTCAGATTTGTACTCAAGACCCTATTGCCAGGGTCTGTTCTACTGAACATAGAGGCAATTTTAGGAGAAAACCCACTCCTGATGATCAAAGTCATAAACGTAAGACACGTGAAGTTGACAGTTCTGATGTCACAGGTGCAACAGGTACTGTCACAGGCCTTTTTGGTACAGCTATGTCTATTCAGAATAAAGCAGACATTGCTGCTGTCAAATCTCATTCTGCCAAATTTTCCACTGGTCTGGTTAACAATATACTACCCCCATTATTGCATGGTGTGGATGGCCTTAGTCAGGAAGAAAGATACACAGTACACAACATGCACGACATTGCTAAGGCATTCCCTGATTCAAAAGATAGGATAAATGCAACAACAAAGAAATAGATAAATAATACATTGCTAGAGAAATCCTCTGCTCTGCCTATGGCTCATACATCATCACTACCATCAATAACCTCTTCCGTGATCTAGAATCTGGAAGGATCCCTGACAGATGCATTTCCAAATGGTATTGTCCATGATGTGAAACCTCTGGCTGTATTGCTATGTGTATGCAACAAACTTTAACCATTCCTCTCTCCACAGCTAGGAATTTGGGGTTTGTGACCAGACACCCTAATAGTGGTCCTTGTTTCACTACTAAGAAATGTTCTAGACTCAGAGGTAATGTTAGAAAGTATTTTTTCACAGAGAGGGTTGTGGATGCATGGAACAACCTTCCTGAGGAGGTTGTGGAGTCAGAAATAGTGGGAGAATCCAAGAATGCATGGGACAGGCATAAAGCAATTCTAGTGGGGGGTAGGAGGAAGTAAGCAGTTGATTAACTAGAATCGAGAAATGAGAAGAGGGGAAGGTGGCCCTGCAAGGGGACCTGGACACCCTGGAAAGCTGGGCTCACACATGGAAATTAAATTTCAATATCACCAAGTGCAAGGTGTTGCATCTTGGTCGGGGAAACCCTAAACACAGGTACACCCTGGGAGGGGAGGTGCTGGAGGCCTCAATAGGGAAAAAGACCTAGGGATCATGGTGGATACATGATGAATAACTCTGAGCAGTGCAGGAGAGCAGCTAGCAAGGCAAACAGGATGTTGGGATGCATCATAAGGGATCACCTCTAGGAGCAGGGAAGTGATTCTGCCGCTGTACAATGGACTGGTTAGACCACACCTTGAGTACTGCAAAAGGTACTGGAGACCAGATTTGAAGAGGGATGCTACAGCTCCTGGAGAGGGTACAGAGGAGGGCAACAAAGATGATATGACGAGGGCTAGGGGTTTGACTTATGAGGACAGACTTGAGGAGCTCTGCCTGTTTTCATTGGAGGAGAGGAGAGACAGGGGGACATGATTGAGGTCTTCAAGTACCTCAAGGGAATAAATAGGGTAAACATGGAGGGATCTTTAGACTAAAGCAGGGAGGTATCACCAGAGGGCATGGTTTGAAGTTGGAAGGTGGAAGGGTGAGGGGGAAAGAGGAGGAGGTTTTCACCGAGGAGGTGGTGGACCCTTGGAATGCACTGCCTGGTGAGCTGGTTCAGAGATCCACAGTGGAGGGCTTCAAGAGAGGGTGGGACAGACACAGAAAGTGGATGTATCAGATGATGGCCTGTCCCGGGGGGGTGGGGATGGATGATAGGGGTTTCTAGAGAACAAGGGATGGGAGGATCTCGACACCCAACTAAGGATCTAGGTTCGAGCAGACTCGATAGACCGTAAGGCCTAATCTGCTGGCAAATAGTATGTTAGTATGTTAATCTGCAGCTTATTCATCAGGTAGAGAAATGGGCAGACTAGGTGGGCCAAGTGATCCTTATCTGCCGTCAAATTCTATGTTTCTATGTTCTAAGATAGCAGGTGGGTTTTGATTTGGGTGGGGGAGGAATGGAGAGATGAAGCCTGTGGAGGAGCTTAAAGTTAAGGGAATAGGAGGGAAGAAAACCAGGGTGAAACATGAGGGGAAATTGGGTATAGAAGCAAAAGGGAAGGGGGGAGGTGTGAGATGGATGGAGAGAGAGATACTGGGTATTATGGTGGCAGATTGGCACAAGGGGATGGGTACTGTAGGTGTTAGGGAGGGCAGAGTGGTGGGGGAGATGGTAGGATTGGCAGGAAGAAAACTAAAAGGAGGAAAGGAAGGGTGAGGTCCATGCATGGAGGGGGGAAGGAAAGGGTTATGAATGGAAGTTTAGAGAGAGGCAAAGGGGAGAGGGAGAGGATTATAGGTGGGAGACTAGGCAGAGGTTGAGAGGGTGATGGGTTAAAGAGGAGAGGTAGAGGGGAGAAGGGAGACACAGAGTACAGCAGGGAATAGAGAGCAGGGAGGAGAGGGCAGGCAGGGGATAGCAGTAGGCTCAAGGAGTAAGGGGGCCAAGTGGAGGGAGCTCAACAACAGAAAAGTGAGGTGACCCTAGATAGAGAGTCCTGGTGGTCTTCCAAGAAAGAGAGAGGAAGAAGTAAGCTCACGGCATAAGGGAACTGAGTGGAGGGAGCTCAGCAAGAAACAAGTAAGGGGACCCTAGATAGGGGGTCCAGGAGTTTTCTAAGGAAAAGTGGGGAAGAGGTAAGATCAGTAACTAAGGGAGCCAAGTGGAAGGAACTTAGCAGCAGAAATGTAAGGGGACCCTAGATAGGGAGTCCAGGCGGTCACAAAGAAAAAGAGGGGAAGAGAAAAAGGGAGTGCATCAATAAGGGGCTAAGAGGAAGCAGAATATGCAGACAAAGAGGTAGAGGTAGAGCTCAGGTGGGAAGGGAGCAGAAAGGAAACAATGCAGTGAATGAACCGAAGGGTAAAACATTAAATGCAATTCATGGGTGCAAGGGTAAAATAGTGCAATTACAGATTTATGCAGCAAAGTATAATAGGAACAGACTGTAGCAGCAGAAGACATATAAAATAAAACATCAAGTACTACGGTATCAACAACTTAAAAAATGAGGCTTATAACTTTTGACAGACTTGCAGATTATTGGCCCAATTTTCAGAGCTCTTAGAGTGACACAAGTAGTGCCACTCTAAGGACTGCAGCAAACTCCAAGTGTGCCAGGGACCCTGCACCCAATTTTAGAAGAAGTAGGGTCCTGGTGCCAACCTCCCTGGATTTGCTGCAAGTCAAATGCTACGTCAAACAGTTGGTGCACCTGCGGGAATTGCATCAGGGATCCAGCACCCCTGCCCGGCTCAACACTAGAGGGGCCAGAATGGTGGCGTGGTGATGGTGACAGTGCTGGACAGGAGGGGGCTAGGGGCAGAAGAGCACAGGAGGTGGCATGGGGAGTCATGGAGGCAGCTGAGCGGTAATGGGAGTGCTGTGGCACCCAACTGGATTTGTTTGTTTTTGTATGTATATGCATATTGTACTGTACCTATACAGTATACTGTATGGGGGGGGGTGTTCAGGGACAGAATTTGCAGCTGTCAGAGCTGTGCCCTCTTGGTGTCATGTCACTTTCTGTCCCTGGAACCCTCCCCATACAGTACACTTCATAGGTACAGTACAATACTCATATACATACAATAGCAAACGCACCCCACCAATTGCCACAGCACTCCCATTACCAGCTGTCTCCCTGACTTCCCCATACCACCTCCTGTGCCGGTTCTGCCCCATGCTTTCTATAAGACCATCTTGCATCAACTGCCCTTCCCATCTCTCAGCTCTCAGCAGCCCCATCATTGTCCTATCAGTGCAATACTTTCTCAGTGAAGATTTTGAACCTCTGACCCTTGCATTGAAACCATCCATAGCTAACTGCACTATCGCCTAGGCCATATAGCTAGCTAGTGTTCATCCCCCACATTTTTGCATTGCTTATTTTGGGCCCCGGTGGTCACTTTAAGGTTCACAAGCCACAGAAACTATCCAGGTGCACCCTGAAACTCTGGGCTCTAAGGGCATACTTTTTAGAGATTTTCTCCTGCAACCCTAATCCTACCAAAGTTGAAGTTACTTGTAAACCCCTCCTCCTACAAGCGTCCTATCATATGCATAGCCACAAAATACTATTTCCATCCTAGTCAACCGATCCCAATCTCCAGTAATGCTCTTTGTACACTTGTGGCTTTTTGTACTTGTGCCCCTATCCCCCCTCCTACAATGTACCCCTCCCCCAAAATTCACTCATCCCCTACCATCATGCCTCCACCTACCCCCGCATTACTGCCCACCCCCTAGATCAAAAGCAGCTACCAAGATACTCCTTTCTCAGCTTGTTCTCCCTCACCCCTTGGCACCCTCCCCCCACTCACCCCTCTCCTGTCTTCCCCACTAGGCTTTCTTCAACTCCTCTCCCTCAACCTGGAACTCATTCACAGGCTACACCTTACCATCTGTCCTACTCACCAATGTTTATGTGAGAGTTGTTTGAAGCTACTTAAACCCACTAGCAAACTCTTCTACTTTTATATACTCCCTCTACTAGCTGGGGATATCCAGCCTAACCCCCAGGCCAACCCCTCAATTCCCTACACCTTTGAAAGGCCTAACCATTTACCACCTCAAAGCCAGGAGCCTACTCCCTAAGATAGACCTCCTTAGAGTCTGGGTGTCACAACACTCCCCAGACATACTGTGCATCACCTAATCATGGCTATCATGCAGAATGTTTGACTCCTACTCTTCCTACTTGGCTACCATCTCCTCTGACAAGACTGCTCGAAGTGGGGTGGGGGTGTAGCAATCTACCACTGCCAAAACCTTTCAGTCTCTCTCATAACTAGTGAGTCAATCGCTAAGGCCCACAAACTCCTTCTTATTAAACTGCTTCTGCCTTCCTCTCTCCCCATCTTCCTTGGATGACTGTACTCCTCCCCCAAAGCATCCCCCTCTTCTGAGGTCAACATCATCTGCCACCAGTACTGGTGAACTCATTCTTCTTGGTGACTTTAACCTGAACTGGGCCTCCCCTGCCCTTAAACCCACCAGTCAGCAAACTGAGTTGCTAAACCTACACCAGCTCATCAGTGAACCCACCCCCCACTTTCAATACCACTCCCTCCTGGATTGGATACTAGCCTCACACCCGCATCAGATCTCTGTAGCTGGCATGCTCCCAGCCATATTCAGTGACCACCTTAGGACCTGCTGCATGCGCAAAATCCAATTGCCATGCTCCTCCCCTACCTATCACTGGACCCACTCCTTTCGCTCCTTAAACCCCTCTATACTCCTGTATGATCTCACTTCATGTGACTGGTACCTTTTCTATACCACACATGACATAAATACCACTCTCTCCCTGTTCTACTGCATATTAAATAACACTTGGAACATTCACGCCCCACTTCGCCACTGTAGGATGAGACGTTTTCACCACCTGTGAATATCAGCTGACCTCATCAAGCTCTACAGCTTTCGTGACCCTGCATGGGCTCAGTAGAAAGCGTCTCTCTCCCCAAATTACCTCTCCACCTACCAAACTCTGAGAAACACATGTACCAAAGCCATCAGGTCAGTCAAGTCCTACTACAGGTATTTCAAAAGCACGCTTCAAAAAAACCTAAACTTTCCACACAAGTTCTGGCAAACCCTCTCCTTCCTTCTCAAACCACCATCCAACTCCTCCTCCCCCTCCCTCCTTATTGACAACAACATAGTCTCAGACCCTCACACCATTGCCTTCATCTTAAATAATTTTTTTACAGCCTGTGCACTTCCCTCCTCCCCTGCTCACTTCTCCAACCCTCAGTACTCCCCTCTATCCCCGAACTCACCTGAAAATCCTCCCATGGCACTGCAATCCCCCTTGGCCCCAAACACAATTCAGCTTTACCCTATCACTGCCCAAGAGGTTCTCTGTTCACTCCTATCCTTGAATCCATGAAAAACTATCCGTGACAGTCTCAACCCCCCATGCTCAAGATCTCTGCCCCAGCCATTGCTCATCACTTGTCCCATCTACTCAATCTCTCCTTCTCTCTTGGTGCAGTACCACAGGCCTGGAAAGCTGCTAAAGTGATCCCCCTTCACAAAGGTGGTGATCACACCCAACCTAGCAGCTACCATCCCATCTCGCTCTTCCCTGCACTAGCAAAGCTCCAAGAATCCCTTGTCCTCACCAGACTCACTCACCTCCTCACCTCCACTAACTTTCTATCCCCATACCAGTCAGATCTCAGGAAAAAACACTCTACAGTCTCCTCTCTCCTTAGGGTTACCAATGTTATTCTCACTGTATGGACAAAGGCCACCTTATCTTGACTACATTTATAGACCTTGCCAAGGCCTTTGATTCTGTTTACCATCCTCAACTCCTCACCAAGCTAGAACTTGCAGACTTCCCCCCCTCCATCAAATGATTCAGGTTTTACTTCTCTGGTCACTCTCAATGCATCCAAACTGGAGGCGTACCCCCACCCCCCCATCCTTGCAGGAGTACCGCAAGGCTCCAACCTTTGTCCCATCCTCTTTTCTATTTTTCTAAATGACCTCCATCTCGTATGCTCCTACTCCTCCCTTATTCATCTCTAAGCCGACTATACCATCCTCTATAACTCTGGCCCCTCTGCCTCTTTGGTGACCTCTCACCTGCAGTCCGACTTCACCCATGTCCTGAACTGGTTTGAGGCAAATCAATTAAATGTAAATACCTCAAAAACAGTGTCCATGAATTTTGGCACATACTGGAAACTAGCCAAACACCTTATACCCTTATCTACTCAACCCTTGATGGCAAAACCTTGGACATAGTCCTGACCTACAAATACCTAGGAGTCTGGCTGGACAGCCTCCTGGATTTCCCAACACATGTGAATTACATCCACTCCAAACTCTGCCCCAAACTTGGGGCGCTCTACAGAAACAAAGAGGCCCTCTCCCTCCCAGTTCACCTGATTCTCCTCACAAAGACAATCCTGCCACGTTTTGATTATGCTGATGTTGCGTACAGGTCTACCTCCGCAACCACCCTCTCCAGTCTGGATGTACTTTTCAATGCCTTTTGCTGGTTCACCCTCAACACCCCTCCCCCAGGACCCAACACTGCATCCTCTACTCATCTCTATCTCTCCTCTCCCTTACCTCCCGCCACGACCACTATACTTCCATTATCTCTGCCAAATACTGGTTCAGCTCACACACCCTCCTACCTCACCTCCCTCCTATCCCCTCCCCCACACCTCCTATGGCCTTCGTTCTCATGACCACCGCTCGTTTGCCTTACCCTACCCTACCCTACCCCACCCCCACTCAAACTCGGGCAAGGCTGCATTCTTCTTCCACTTCCTCCACGTGTGGAACACCATTCCCTCCCAGCTCTGTATGTCACCATTGTTAAGTCTCTTTAAACATACCCTCTATCATTCCCCTCCTCTGCCTTGCTTGTGTCTCCTCCTCCCCGGACTAACCTCCAACTGGAGCCCACCACTCCAACTTTGAACCCACCTTCCTCCTGACCAACCTCTTACTTTGAGCCCCCACTCCTAATGCTCCCCCACCTCTCTAAGTTATTTTTTCCCCCTCAATTAGTGCCTAAGATTTCACCTGGGTGTATGCCACCACTCCCCCCAATCCCAGGCCTGCTTGCCCCCTGCTTACTCCACATGTCTTTTCTGCTGCTAGCTACCATGCCCATTCCTACCAGGGTTCTAGTAACTGCAGCCTGCCATGTCAATGCTTTTTGGAAACTGCTCTTACCCGTGTTCATCTATTATGTGCAATTTATGTATCTGACACTACAAGCCTATGTACATCTTGTAACAAATCGACTCCATGCACTTATGTATTGTACCATTGTATTATACTTTTGCTTTATACTATATTTTTTGCCTCCCCCCCTTCTGGGGGTCACACCTGGAAACGAGCCTCAGCTCAGTGTGGTTCTCCCGGTTACCAAACTTTAAATAAATAAATGAATATAGCCCATTTTAATAATGTAAGTGCAGCCTAGTTTGTTTTAACAATAAACAATATACAAGATCTTTTTAATTCATAGTCCACCAGTTGTTTTGCTTCCTTTTATAGCAGAACCAAAATGCATGCTAATGGTGTAATTATACCCAACCTTGTTTGGTTTCAAATCCTTGATCTACTCTTATTTCATACTTCCTGAGCATTAGGAACACCCCAGACAGTGCAGTCATTCATGATGCAATAGTCTCCTCTCCTCCCACTGAACAATGAGTGGCTTGACTGTATTTGGGTTGTTCCCAAGTCCAGGAAAAATGTGGTGAAAGTTAATCAAGTACTGTAAACAAACATATTTTTGAGTGGTAACACTAGTAGGGTGAGAAGTCAGTTTTTCATCTTTAAATAGAAAAAAATCAGAATCCAATTACCAGCTAATCAGCAATCTCTGATGAATGTGATCTATGTACTTTCTTTTGGTTAACAGTATGTACAGAGAAAGGCTTCCCACAGTGTTGAAAGGCATTTTGCTCCATGGACGAAAAAGACAAGGCCATCTCTAAATCCACTGTGTATCTCAAATTACTACATACTGCATTCATCAACTGACCATAGAGGTCCCCACTCCAGACATAACACGAAAGTTAGTCTATGACTCAAGGGTCTGTAAACTGATGATCTAATAAATAAATAAATAAATAGTCTCGATGCACATTCTGTAAAACTGGATCTCACATCTAGGTATTCACAAGCTTCATTTGGTAAGCAATAAGCATCACCACTGTAATCCAAACAGCTTTAAAGAGCTGCTGACGCCTCAAAAAAAAAAAAAAACTTTGAAAAACATAATAGCGATGTATAATTTAGCTTGCATTCTCTATGTATTCGATAGATTTCTCCTCCCCATTACTCATTACTGAGAAATTTGAATGGAATTTGCTCTATATCCCTTAGAGTTCATCTGCCTCTTTAGCTTACTCCCTATTTTGTGTCATAGCCTTCCATTGTGACATCACAATCTGTTGCTATGGGAGTAATGTGTGATGTCAGAAATAGAGCATTATGACCTTAGGTAGGGAGAAAGCAACAGGAACAGATGAACTCTTCAGGAGCAATGATCCTATTTTCATGCAAATGGTCCCAATAATAAATAATGGGGAGGAGAAATACAGAACTAATGTGAAATACAAGCTGAACTGTGTCTAAATATTATGTTTTTTTAAACTGTCCTAATGGCATTAGCTGCTTATTAAGCTAATTCCAAGTATTGTTGTTTATATAGTACATGTCGACAATAAAGGTTATTGGGGGGCATACATAAACTTTCCAATTTGAAGGGCAAGTTGGAAGTTTGATGTATGTGATGCAGGGTGCATTGATAAGAACCTAATAAAACCTATGGGTAACAAAAAATAAAGTATGTTGATGTGGAATACAGAACGTCATTGTGGAGCAATATTGATAAATTTAAAATGTTTGGTATAGAGTTTGAACAAATAATGTGAGTACACTGGTTTCTGTTTGTATACCTGATATCCCAAGATTGACCCAGACTTTCATCAGTTCTGGAAAACAATCTGTTCTGCTGGTTTCTCAGGTGATTTCAGTCTATAAGCAAAAGAAGTACTATAGCATCTTTATTTAAGAACTACTGAACAGTTCCAGACAATCAAAGTAGGCTCTACAATGCTCACCTACATATGCATGGTAAGGAATTCTCTGCATGTTCGGCTAGTTTTTTTGACTTACCTCTCCTATGGTACACAGCCTGTTGTCCATATTTTTGTGTTGTCCCTTCATCTTCAGCCTTTCTTCTCATAAACAGAAGCATGCCATCATCTTCACCAAGGGTTGCAGTTTTAGAGGGCAGATTCTTTTTGTCACAAATAAAATGTAAAAGCTTGGTCCTCCCTTAAAATCATCCCACAGCTAGAAAAGTACTACGGCACTAGATTACACACTTCACCAGACATTTAAAATGGTTCTTAGTCAGAGCTTCAATTTTATTTGTCATTCTAGTAGACTCATCAAGCTGCAAACACATAATTTAATATCAGAGTCTGAGCTGAAGTTGGATTGTTCCTCTCTTTTTTAGTACATTTTTGTTTTAGATTGTACAATGGTGAGTTGTTTGTAAAGGGGCCAAATGAGTGAAGAATAATCATAAAGCCCAACACTAGGATGTCAAACAAACATGCACAATTCAAAACTGTATTGACATATGTATACAATGATTTACTTAAGTTTTTCATTAGACTTATTGTTAATTAACATTGAAAAGCAAAAACAGTTGGGTTAGTAAATCTGTATCAGCTCAGTTCTGAAATGTTCTCTTAAAAACAAGCCTCTCCCCCCAAAAAAGAAATACTAAGTTGAGATGACAATGTATAAGTCTGGAGAACCTTCATGGATCACTTCAATGGGATAGCCCTGTGGCAGGATCTGGGTCAAGGTCAACCCTTGGAAATGTTCACAGATGCAGTCGGAGGGCTCGGGTTTGGGGCATACTTCCAAGGGGAGTGATGCACCAGTCAGTGGCCACAGAAGATGGATAACCCTCTAAGAGTTCTTTCTGATGATGGTGGTGGTGGCACTTTGCCTCTGGGAGACGAGGTTGAGAGACAGAAGAGTCCTTTTTCGCTCGGATAACTTGGGGGTGGTGTACACCTTTAACTGGCAGCTTGGACCAAGGGGCCCCATGGAAGACTTGATGCAGATTTTTGTTTTACAATGTTTGCTGCTCAATATTCAGTTTAAGGCAGTGCATGTACTTGGGGTGGATAATAGAATTGCGGATGCTTTATCTTGTTCACGGTGGCAAAGATTCAGGGAGCTGGTGCCTGCAGCCGAACAGCATCCATGAATGGTCATTCCATTCTTCTGGGAGGTGGTGACCACAAAACTTGGAGATTGATGGGGAGCTCCTCTCCCACCTGAAAGAAAGGGACATACTCTGGGAGAAGGCCAGAAACACAGGTAGCAAGCATGACTGCTAGTGTTTTCAGAACAGCCAGGAACTGCTGCACCAAGCTAATCTGGCTCACCAAAGCCAACTATCATAAGCCCAGCTTTGCAATTCTTGGGGTGATGGGAAAAGATTCTGGGATAACATCAAAAGCATCCTTGGAAAGGAGGATAAGAAGCACCATCAGCTACTCAGTATCAGTAACACCCCCACTACAAACCCTTTAGCTATTGCAGAAGCCTTCAATAAGGCCTTCACCGATCTTACACCAGTGCTACCACCTGCCTATTTTCAACCTGGTGTGAACCATTCAAACAACGTATATACCGAATGTTCTCACCCAACCTTCTACTTTAAAAGGGTGATGGTGAAGGAGGCCCTAACTATGGTCAAGAAAGTACTAGGTAAGACCAGACTGGGCAGGGATGGAATAGACTTGAAACTTCAATCCCTCACCCTGGACGTTCTTATAGAGCCCATTACCATGCTGTACAATAAGTCCCTGGCCCTTGCCCAATTCCCAGTGGTTTGGAAGCAGGCCATAGTTACGTCAGTGAATAAAGGAGGTGAATAAGTCTCTGGTAGCCAGCTACAAACCCATCTTGATCCTCTCCCCCCATCCAAGGCACTGGAAAAGATTGTGGTGGGTCAACTTATCGACTACCTCAATAAGTATAATCTACTATGACCCAACCAGCATGGCTTCAGACAAAATCACAGTACCACCACTGCCCTGCTGGACTACATGAACTATGCACGTAAGGCTCTGGATGAAGGCAAACTGGTGGGGTCTGTCTTTATTGACCTCACCAAAGCCTTCGATACAGTCAACCACCCCCTGTTACTGACCCAACTGCAAAACATGGGTGTGGCGCCCAATGCCCTTTGCTGGTTCCAAGACTACCTAATACGGAGAAATCAATGTGTCAAAATTGGGCAAACAGTATCCAGTACAAGAGAGGTAACATTAGAGGTACCCCAGGGATCAATCCTGGGGCCCCTACTCTTCAGCCTCTTCTTAAATGACCTTCTCACAGCCTGTGATACCAAACTCATACTGTATGCAGATGATGCTGTGCTCCTGAGCAGTAGCACATCTCAGGCTGCCCTACAATCTGAGCTACAGAACTTCTCCATACTCGAGGACTGGTTCTGTAGACATAAGGTGCTACAAAACTACAAGAAGACCAAGGCCATGCTTATGTCCATCCCCCACAACAAAAATAAGCACCACCCCCTCAACATCTCCAACTCATGCAGTGAGCTGCTGGAACAAGACCACTTTCTCAAGTATCTGGGGGTCATAATAGATGATACCCTCATGTTTGTGCACCATACTGATTCTCTGGTCAAGACAGTCAATACCAAGATTGGTATCCTGTACAGGCACAGACAATACCTCTCTCCAGGTCCCTTCCACCTCTCAGTCCACTGTTCCATTATATCTACTATTAACTATGGACTAGTGGTCTACGGGATGGCAATGGATACAGTGCTCAAGAGGGTTCAGACTGCGCTCAACAAAGCCTGCAGACTCAACCTGGATGCTGAGCATGGCACTCACACCTGTACTCTGCACAAGTGCACAAATTGGCTGTCATTAAGAAACAGGGTCAAATTCCAGACTTGCATCCTAGGGAAGAAGGTTCTATTGGGTAAAACACCACCTTGTGTAGGCAATTTGATCAAGGTGGCCAACTCATTACAGGTCGCCAGAGGGAGGACTAGAGGTACCTTGGCTATCCCCTTCTGTTGCACCTCACTTTGGCAATGTGCATTTACCTTCCGGGCCTTCTGTGGATGAATGAACTCCCCGGGCACCTCTTGATCACCAGTTGTCTGGGCCAATTCAAAACTGACCTCAAACAGCACCTAATAACACTCTCTAAGTGCACCTGCCCCTAAGTCTAGCCACACCTACTCTCTCTCTGCCCCCCAGCAAGCACTAGGCAGGTCCTCAGGTACCCCTTCCTCTGTCCCTTCTCATGACTTTCCTCAGCAATCAGTTTGCATCATGCTCCTTCGGCACCTGCCACGCCACCTTCCCCCTTCCCCAACTCCCAGTCCTGTGAGTTTCCCTAACAGTCACTACTAATGCAGGCTGCCAGACCATGCCCCCTCACACCCCACCATTTACTCTAGCAAGTCTTCTCCACTCAGCCTCCCTCATCCCCCCATTTCTCCCTATACCTTATCGCCGTTCTTCCCCTACCCTTCACCTCCACCGCAGTACCTACCTCTGTCTCGTACCTCCTTTCTTCACCCCACTGTCAGCTATCCCCATTCTTCTGAACTACTGACAGGGCACTTTTTGCCTGCTTATTCCCCCCTCCACCCTTATAAAGTGTTTTTTTTGTTATTTTAACTTGTACCTATGTTTTGAGTTATTCTGTTAAGTTCTGAATCCAAGCTGTATCATTCATTGTGATGTACCTTTGCTTTCTCCTATTGTACTTTGTTTTGCAATCTATGACATGGAACCTTTGTAAAAGAGCTTGTGCGCAAAGGTCTTTTCCAAATCACTAAATAAATAAAAAAAACAAAGGTAATTCCATTGCACCGAGAAAAATGGCAGCTTACTACCATGGAGTGGAACACTACATACAGGTCCAGAAAACAGCTGGGTGGCCAGATGCCTGGCCTATTCTGGTGGACCAACTCTGTGCTTATGTTGTGTGGGCAAAGAAAGGTGACTTGTCACCGGGAACTGTGGGTTGACACCTGTGCAGGCTGTCCTGGCTGACTAGAGTCATGGGATTTGCTGACCACACCAGGGTCATCAAGGTCTAGAAGGTGTTGGAGGGGTGAAAGAGGTTGGTTGGGGCTAAAACAGATGACAGGCACCCCATTACACCAGTGATCTTGGCCCAGATTAGGACAGCGTTGCCTCAGTTGTGCTGGAATGCCTATGAGGTGAACTTATTTGAAACTATGTTCATGGTGGCATTTTGCGGGGCTTTCAGGGTATCGGAATTGACTCAGCCAATGCCGACATGAGGGTTGACAGGCTTGCTGATGGGGGATGTGGTGTCTTTGGCAGAAGGTGTCTATGTCCATCTAAAGAAGACTAAGATGGAGTAGAGAGGGTCTGGATGCTGGTATAGGATGAAGTCTCCCCCAGGGTTGTTGTGGCTGGTGGCAGAAAAGGTCCAGGCCTATGTTCAGGCTCATTTGGCAAAGGGGAAGGTGTTCTTTAAGCATGAAGATGGGAAGTCGGTGTCAGCTTATCAGTTCTGATACATATTGAAAAGAGCCATGCAGCAAGTTGGCTTGGAGTCATGTAAGTTTAGTACCCATTCCTTTTAGATTGGAGTGGTCATGAATGCTCAGGGCCAGGGATTGTCGGATCATGAGATCCAGCCATTGGAGCACTGGAGGTTCCAGCACTCTTGCACTATATATGACCTCACATGCAATAATGTATCTTTTGTTTCTGTTGAGGGTCCCAGGAATGTATGGGTATGTGGGCATTCCTTCATCTACTGGGCAGCAAGGCGAGTGGCCAGACAACCTGGGGAGCAACCTGGACATTTCACTACAGATGGCTCAGATTGTCTGGCTGGGTAGGGAAGGCATGCATTGGGTGGGGTTGTTCCCATTGCTGTGAGAAGAGGTTGGCCAGCAAGGGATGACAGTTATCCTGTTGATCCACTTAGGAGGGGAAGATTTGGGACATCAGAAGACCATGAACCTCTAACTGGTCATGAAGGAAGATTTACATGCCATTAGAGACTGGTGGTCCCATACGGTTCTCATCTGGATGCACATTCTTCAGAGAGTACAATGGAAGCTTGCCTGGGACCAGAAAGCCTTAAATTTAGCATGCATGAGAGTGCATTGAGAGATGAGAACCTTTATGGTTTTGTGGTGGGTGCAATAGTGAGACATAAGGATATTTATGCCTCCCGCCAACCCATTTTTGTGGGGGAGGATGGGCAAGTGCAGCTGTAGATTTGGATAGGATGTTGCTAGCATTTAGGAGTATCTTGAAGGAACAGCTTGAGCGAGTGGCTTGGGCATCAGACAGGGTCTGTGAGGAGTGCAAACTGAAGGTATCGGTGGAAGAAGGGGGATGAGGCCAATTCTCCCAAAGGACTCATTGTCTGTGGTCGGCATGAGGACAGGAGAACACTAGACTATGACCCAAATGGGGGGTTGCATGGTCCAACCTCATCAGGTGACACTGCAAGTATAGTAGTGCTGGATGGGGGGCAGCCACAGGAGCCTTGGCCATATGACTTCCCCCAGGATTGAAGGGCACATCCTCCCAGCTGTGCACACTGCTCAAGATTGTTGTAGTCAATATCAATACATACCAACATACTATAATACCAGCAAAGTAGTCCTCATGGTCTATTTAGTCTGCTCGGGAGCCAGTACACTGAATGGGTACTGTAACCATCTTCCTGGCTCCTCCCATGCTCACCCCTCCCCCATCAAAGTTCCCCCCCAGACAAGCATTCCTCAGCATCACCCCCCACCTATACCTGCCCCAGCCCCTTCTGAACCCCATCACCAATAAACACATGGTTGTGGCCATTTCCTCCAAGATCTGTGTATGTGTCTTTATTTGGGAATGGGGGATGTGGTGGTGGTGGGGCTACCAGGCAATGATAAGTTGAGATAACAATGTGTACTGGATCTTCTGCTTTACTTTTAAAATAATGTCACACAACCTTGAATAGTGTTTACCATTGCAGGAACAGAATCATTACCAAATTACATTTTACTTATTATTAAGGAAATGAAAACCAAATATTGACCTCCTAAAGCATGCAAAGTCCTACTGGTTCTGTCATCATACAAAAGAAGAAATGTGACTCTTGCATAAATGCAGTAAGAAGCTGTACATGATGCTGAGCAAAGATGACAGCAGGCTATAGAGTTTCAAAGAAACTTCTTCATCTGCATTAAAGAGCTACACTGTGAGTCTTGGTTGCTGTGAACTCAGAGTTTTTATTATTAGATGTTGTCAATTAATGTTTACTGATGTGAATGAGGGAAATGGAATTTATGACTGCCTTATTTCCTTTACAGCAGAGAAATATAAATCTGACTAACTGCCATTCTTTAAATATTTAGAGGCTAGAAAGGGATCAGACATTTATGAACCTCTGAATGGACCTGGTTCATTACAAAGATAATTAAAGCACGATCAAAATGGTGAAGGGAGGGGAATTCTCTCAGAGAATATTACAGATGGCTTTATTAATAAGCCCATGTACTTAATATGTAATAGACTGTGTGAAGTACAGATTAAAAGAGGATAAATATCTCTGGCAATGCCTTCTCTCATATGCCCCTTTTTTTCATGTCTAGCTGTATGGGCAAGTTTGAAATTTGATGTATGTGATGCAATGAGCTTTCATAAAAAACTAACACAATTACGAGTAACAAAAAAAGTATGTTGATGCGGAATATGGAAACCTCACTGTGGAACAATATTGATACATTTAAATGTTTGGTAGAGTGTCTGAACAAAAAGTGTGAGTGCACTGGTTTCTGTGTGTATACCTGCTGTCCCAAAAGTGACCCAGAAAGTATAGCCCCCCAAAGTAAGAACTCCTGATGTGTGAGTTAAGATTTATACCAGCTAAAAAGGTGTACATTATTTAAGAGGGTTGATTCTTATAAGGAAACTTAACGTGGAAAGCTGTTTTACAAGAGAGAAATCTGCATTGTTTATGCAGTGGTTCACAGCACAGAGGGTGATTCTTGCTTTTAAGCCAAAACCCTGGAACTCATCCTGCAAAATCTGAACATGAAATGCAGGCAAATGCTATCTATCTATCTATCTATCTATCTATCTATCTATCTATCTATCTATCTATCTATCTATCTATCTATATTTACATTTTAAATACTTTTCTTAGGGCTATAATTATGCTATTCGTATGAAGTTCCTGATGTCTCTCTCTCTCTCTCTCTCTCTATATATATATATATATCTGTATACATATATTTAAATAAATTGTCAAAAAAAAAAAAAAAACTACGATAATGCCAGCATTAGGGTTGAAGAATACAAATCCCGCAAAGTAAGAAAATGAAAAAAAAAAAACAAAACATAAGAGTTTGAAGTCTCAGAAGTCTTGGTGAATTGTTGGTATGGTGTTGCTTGGTGTTCTCAACCCTAATGCCCACCCCTTTCCCCAGCCTGTAACTCATATCTGAAACACAAGGTCACGCCTAATGGGCATATACCCTTCAGAGGTACAGAAGTAGAGCTAGCCACGTGTGCCCAACAGAATCAGTTGTAGCTTTCTTCCTGTGGGTCCAGCATGAAGCAGGAGCTCATGTATAATCATGTTTGCTCAAGGGAGGGGTGGACAATATAGTAGAGAACCCCAAGGAACACCATATCACCGATTCACCAATTACTCAAATGTTTTAAAGGAGATAGGAACTTTTTTTTTTACAAATTAACTGTTCTTCCATCTTCCTTTTCATACCAGTTATGTATTCTGATATGTGTTTGACCAATGTTTGATAAATAATCTAGCTTTGGAGGTGCCCTCAGACAGAATTCAATTCTCCTTATCAGCCACTGCTATTTCTTTTCATACCTCTAAGATGTTCTATGACATCAATAATAACATTCCATGCCATACATCTGAATGGCCTGAAATGGTGTTATCGATATCACAGAATGTTCAGGCAGTGTGAAAAGAGAGGGCAGAAACTGCTAAGGACAGAAGAATTCAGGGTAGTTACAAAGGCAACAAAATTAGATGATTCATTTAACAAAACGGTCATAAACATATCAAAATATTGGATAGACACTAAAAGGACAACATGAAGGCATCTAGAGGTATAAAAACGGTTTCCCATTATTTTTAAATCAGCATACAGTATGTGTTTATTAGGATCAGTTGAACATTTTTATAATCCAGGGGGATATACAATAGTTGTTTTTTGAGCTTTTTCATTTTTCCTATTTTCTTCCAAACATTTTTTCCTAGTAGAATATTGGTCCTGTGGGTTAGTCCACACCAAATATTTAACTTTACTATCTTGGGAAATTACTAAATTCAGAAAACATTTCTTACTTAGCTCTTTTTTGTTCAACAGAATTTTCAGTTTCTGTTTCCAAGAGAGGTACTTTTTTAATGATTCGTGTAAGTCTTTTTTCTTGGAATCACCACAACAGGGCAGTGCACTGGAACTGGAAACCCCACTTTACTCCGTTGTTACTTTCAACTCCCTACGCATCACAAATGGGCATTATTGAAATTCATCTGCAGGCTGGTTTCATGGCAATGAGCAGTGGGAGACCACTCTGGCATTCTAGAACCCAGGTTCACACTTTGAGTCTAGGACATCAGGAGTGGAGGACAGCAGGGAGGTCTACAGAGTGTCTGGTTGATGTTCTCCTTGTGGAGAGGGGGAGGAAGAGGAGACATGTTTATCTTGAGCAGCTCCTGGTAGAGGCCTGATGGAGATGTGCTTAGGATGTGGGTGACCACATATTCTGCCCAGGACATGATGGCATACATGACATTATGGATGAAAGGAGGAAGAAAAGAACAAGAAAAGCTATGCCCCGTGCTGGGTGACAGAATTATGGCACTCTAGTTCCTCCCACCTGGCTACTCAGAGCACAGCTTCCCCCAGGTCATGGCTCCAACAATTAAAATGCTGCTTGGAGCATTCCACCTTTGGTGGCAGTGCAGGGGTTCCCCAACAGGGATACACCTGGTTTGGAGCTCGCAAAACACCCAGAGGAGCCGAGAGGTGGGAGATCAGCAAGTGGCATGTGAATCTAGCAGGCAGCGGGAGTACTGGGAGGTTCCAAAGAAGTGGGGCACCAGAGAAGCAAAAGAAAGGTGAAAAATCAAACTAAAGAAATCAATCTGAAAGTAAATCTAACAGTTTGTGTCATTCGGTGAACCGGGATGCACTGATACTGGAGGTAGTAACAAAGATGTTCCTCCTAGGCCAGGACCCACCAATGCTTTTTTTTTTTAAACTTTATTTTTATTAAAGTTTGAGGTGGTACATATCCACAAGGAATTTCAGTTAATCTTCACAGCAATACTACAAGGAGTGTCATTAAACATTTCTGTACATATAGATTTATACATATGCTAGTACCAATGATGCCTGGGAGGAGGGTAAGACACTTGACCCCAAATCAAGGTGAAACAACAATAGTGGGGAGAAAGGGTGGGGAAGGCACGATTTCTCCTGTTAAACAGCCTGAAAACAACAACTCAGGAGCGGCCTGTAAGGACCTGTTTTTTACCCTTAAAGAATCTCAAGCTGGTCAAGGGACAAAGTCAGGTCTTTGCGTAGAGATATATAAAAGCCAGGTGGTCCATGGTTCATTGTTATAGTCAGTCGGTTTTGTAGTTTGGCAGTCATGGTCTCCATTTGGTAGATATTATAAATGGTGTCTTCCCATTGTTTCATTGCAGGCAGAACAGGTTGTAGCCATAATCTGGTTATCACCATTAGTAAGTGACTGCTCTCTGAGGCAAGGACCCACTGATGCGAGTGATAGTAACAGATAGCCTTCCAAGGCCAGAGCCTGACAATGCCACTAGAAGTAATAAAGATGGACTTCTGGGGCCAGAACTCACCAATGCTAGTCAGGGCTACTTACCACAGGTGCTAGCAGCACAATTAACGTAAGCACAACTGGGCCTGATGATACAGCTGCCAACACAGTTGTAATAAACAAAAAAAAAAAACCAACAAAAACGAATGTGCCTTCCTTTACTGATCCTCATGCTGATGAGGGGAAAGTGGAGTTTGATCACCAGTTACGTCAATAATTATTAGCAAAATTGTTTTGACAACTCTTAGTGCTGGTTTCTGGATCAGGCTTGGGGAACATAAATCTGTAAACCCAGGCTGCTGTAGGAGTTTTAATGCCACTTAGGTGATGTAAATCTATCAACCTTAAATTCCACAGTTATGTGTCTCTTTATTTTATGATTTAGTACCAGCTCTGTTTTTAATCAGGGAACTGAATGTGAGAAATGAGTTGTAGTACTCAGGGGACATACTATAATTCTGTAATCAGTGTCAGATAAAAGGTACTGTACTTCATTCTATTGACATCAGCAGGTAAGATAACCAGAGGGAAAAAGTTGGACTAAGGAAGCATAAGAGGTGCTTAAGTGGAGTGGTTTGGGAAGACAGGTAAGGGGAGTGAAGATACCACATGTGAAAAAGGGTTCCTAAAGAAAATGTATTTGGGGTATCTTGACAGATCTCTGATGGAGCTTGGGTTATAGGCCTGTAACAGGTTGCCCTGTTACGGATGTAAATAGTCAAAAGAAAGATGTGTGCTTCCTTGTCCTCATTCCTTTCTTGTTTATCTATCTTCTTTTTCTTCTTCTTTATCTATCTTTTCATGTCAGGGTGGCCAACCTGGCATTCCTTAAACCCTTTACTATCCCTGTTTGACAAAATCCCCATTTGAAACAGCACATATTAAAGAGTACTAGTAGTACAGTGGCAACATTAGTGCCGATACTTAAAAGGTGCCCCTATTTTGACTAGATAAAGCACTTTGCGCTGCAATGCTGAAAGGCTGTATGTTAAATTAAGCTCTGTATTGAAAGCTCTCTGTAAGAACTTATAATTTGGAAAAGCTACCTCCAGCAGCTAAAAAAAGAAGCCCCATTGCAGCTTTGTTTAGCGGAGCAGGGAAATGCCCCAAATGTCTGCAGGACATTACTGCACTGTGTGTACTCTGAAGCAGGTTGCTTTACGCAAGTAAAAAGTGAAAGTAACACACAGGTCAAGGAAAGTGAAGAAAGGAGCTTTCTTATAAGGAGCTTCGGGGAAAAAGGGAAAGCCCATAGTGTCATGTATCATTACAAGACTGTAGAAGTGGTGTTTAAATGACAGCTTTATTGAAAATAGGCCTGAAGTTGTTGAAAAGGCCAACATGAAATGTTTGCCGACGTTGAGTTGTTGAAAAGAAACATACATTTACAAAGTATTGCATTTGAGGATGCAGTATTCTGCCAGTTTAAAAAGAAAGCAGCCAAAATAAACATGTTAGATATAAAGTCCCTTTTAGAAGAATATTTACTGTTTGTTTTGTTTTAAGTTTTTCTTCTTCAAAACAAATTATCAGGATTCTCTGGCTGTCAGGGGAGAGGAAAGAGGGAGTGCGCCCCTCTTTGCTGTTCCCCTGTTCAGATTGAGTATTCCTTGGTTAAAATAACATCAAATAGAAAACTGAGAAGTTCTTTACCTGATGCTTAAGTTATATTTGCAGCCTCCTTCTATAGGGCTGGCAGCCCCCCTACTGACAGGTTTTATAGGAAACAGAGGTGGTGATGTCACAAAAAGGGGAGGGGCCAAACTCCTCGACTGAGAGTATTTAAAGCTCCTCCTAGAGGTTGAAAAGAGAGAAGTGGGTTAGTAAGTGCCTGACCACCGAAGGAGAAGGAGGTGTATGTGGGAGTTTGCACATACCAGAAAAACTATTGATGTACACAGGAAAGACAGGAGGTTAAGAAGTATTTTTCCTGTTAAGTGTGTGAAGTTAACACCAGCATTTTCCCTTTCTGTAAATAGTGACTTTTTAATTTTTTATTTTTCTTTTGGATTATTTTTTAATTCAATATACTTTATTTGTATTTTCTCATAGTACAGAGAGAGATTCACAGAGCAGCCTCAATTATAAGACTAACGTTAATAGAGTTCTATGAGGCTATGTTGTTTGGGTATATTTTCAAAATACATCAGAACCCATACCTAATTCCCCCCATTAATACCAAGTGTAGGAATCTGTTTAGGAAAGAACAATGACATTGATATGGATTATGTTGTATTCTAAGGTTTCCATGCTACTAGCAAGTCATCAAGAGTACCCCATTTATCAAGATAAGATTGGAGTCTATCATTCATCGAGGCTATGTGCTTCTCCAATTGAAGAGCCAACAGTATCTCTCTATGCCATTCCAACACAGAGGGTGGGGATTCATCCTTCCAGTGTCTCATCACTATCAGTTTAGCCACAGCAGATATCAAAGCTATGTAAGCTTTTCTCATCTTGATTATCCCCGAGGAGAAACAGTTAAGCAGGTATATTTCAGGTAGGAACAATGGATCCAGACCCAGAAGTGGATTTAATGAATTTTGGATGGCTTGCCAAAACACTTGTATTTTTGGGCAAGTCCATAACATGTGATATAAGTCCCCATCTACATCAAGGCATCGGTGACATTGTGAGGAAGGGAGTTTCCCAATCTCACATAACCTCGCAGGGGTAAAATATAGGTTGTGCATAATATTGTACTATGTTAACCGGAGTCTGTCCTGCTTAATGAACCCAGAAATATTACTCCACATTTGTTGCCAAGTATCCGTACTCTCTTTAAAGCAGCAGTGCAACGAAAAAAGTTTTTTTCCAAAAAGTTCATTTTCTGCTATGGTTATGAAAATTATTGGCAGAACTGTTGATTTGGGTTTTCTGGATGCTTCCTATGCTGTGTACGGTACATTTGAATTCTTGTCTGGATTCTTACTCTTCTCAGTTACACAGTATTATTTCAATGCAAAAATGAGGTGGCCATCTTTTTTTCTTGAGAAATAATTATTTTAAAACTTTCATAAAATTTTTAAATGGTAATGGAAACTGAAAATTTCACCACCAAAATAAACTGGAAGACATCTGGCACTGATTAAGAAGAAAAAAAGGTGAGGTCAAATTTTAGCCCATTTTCGATGCACTGCTGCTTTAAGGGCCAGTTTATCAACCCAATAATAACAGATACCCTGACGTAGATTGGGATCTAGGAATTGCAGTTCCTTGTAGATTTTGGATATTGAATGTGGTTGATCAGCTATCTGTAGGAGAGAGGATATTTCCGTTTTAGGAGGGACAGGTCCTGATGGTTTTTTCATAAAGGAAGCCACTGCTTGTTTAACCTGCCAATATTTGAACAGGTTTCCAATTGTACAGTGGGTAAATTGCTGAAATTGGGGGTAGGGAAGGATTCTCCCATTGGGAGCTATATCTCCAAGCAGAGTTCCGACTATAGGATCCCAATATGTAGAAGAGGTAGGCCGATTTTGAATTTGGAAGTTAGGGTTACCAAGCAGTGGCTGTTTCAGAGACCTATGCCAATCAAGATTCAAGTGCCATTGCATCTGATGCAGGGCTTTTAAGGACCATCCCATTGAATTTTTCCGTATCTCTTGGGGGATTAGCTTTGGAAAAGAGTAGATTAAAGTTGGTAGGGCTCAGGAGGCTTTGAGGGCTAAACATTTTTTAATATTCAACCACAGGGGAGTATATGACTCCAAGTCTCCTGAGCTTGGGGTATGGATCCAATGTGCTAGTTTGCTAATGTGGATTGCTCCATAGTAGGTAAAAAAGATGGAAGGGAGAGCCCACCATATCATTTTAGTGCTGTGAGTTTGAAGTAAGATCTTCTAACTCCCTTCCCCTTCCAGAGATACTGAGTTAACAGTTTTTGAAGGTTGAGAAACCAGGATTTAGGGAAGAAAAGACCCAACATACTTAAGGGGTAAAAAATCTGGGGCAGCACATTCATTTTAATAGTGCTGATCCTACCCCACAAGGAAACTGGTAATGCACCCCATCTGTCCAGGTCTGTTTTTATTATGGTTAACAGGTTGGAAAAGTTCTCTTTTACTATTGTAGAGATCTTCCTAGAGATTTTAATGCCCATGTAGGTCAAGGACTTCGATTCCCAAGTTAAGCCATATTCTTCTATGTCCGTTGGTAATAGTCTCCCATTTAGCGGAAAAATGTTGGTTTTAGAAATGTTAAGCTTATAATAGGAGACCTTTGAAAAATGGCTAATTTCTTGTAGTAAAATCGGTATACCAGCCACAGCGTCCTCTATGTGCAGTAACAAATCATCAGCATAGGCTGATAAAAGATGTTGCTTTTCCCCACAGTTATTCCATGAAGGTTTTGAGATGAGAGTAGTCTCCAAATCAAAGGCTTTAGGTAAAGGTTAAAGAGGAGGGGAGAAAGGGAGCATCCCTGTCTGGTGCCACAGTACAATGGAAATGAATTAGAGAGCACACCATTACACCAGACAAGGGCTGTTGGGGAGACATATAATAGCCTAATCCACTTTGTAAATTTTGTTGGGAGACCAAAGTGTGATAGGATGGCAAAGAGAAAGTCCCAAGAAACTCGGTCGAAAGCTTTCTCTGCCTCTAATGCTGCAAGAGCCTTGGGGAAATCTGAGTTCTTGGCTAAGGTTAGGAGGTGTAATAATCGGTGCATATGGTCACTAGAGGATCTACCTGACATAAAACCAGTCTGCTCATCACTAATGAGCTTGCCCATCGGGGGTCCCAATCGGTTGGTGAGAATCTTAGCCAATATTTTAATGTCAACATTGAGCAACGATATAGGCTGATATTTTTCTGGGTAGTGGGAGTCTCAGCCTGGCTTTGGGATGAAGGTAATTAGAGCCTCTAGGAAACTATGGTCATAAAAAATCCATTTTCATACCATGAGTTAAAAACAGCTGTCAGGAGCTGGAAGAGCGTGAAAAGACAGGTTTTATATAGATTGGTCGAAAGACCATCTGGCCCTGGAGATTTATCTGAAGGAAGTTGTTTAATTGCTTGTTTGATTTCCCATTCTTTCATGTGAAGCCCCAGTGAGGATGTTTCATTTGTGGATAGGGTATGAAGGTCTACCTGGTCTAAATATTTCCCAATATCCCTTTCTGTTGAAATTTTTTCTTCAGGGACAGTATAAAGGGTACAGAAATATTGTCTGAACCCAGAGCTGATTTCCCTTGGGTCTGTGGTAATAGGACCATGCTGATTTCCCTTGGGTCTGTGGTAATAGGACCATGCTGATTTCCCTTGTGTCTGTGGTAATAGGACCATCACGTGTTAGGCGTAAACCAGGTATGAGCCGTGCAGCCTCTGCTTGCTTGATCCAAATGGCAAGTAATTTATCGCCCTTTCACGATTCTAAATATTTGATCTTGGTTCTTTTAAGAGAAAGTTTGGCTTTTTGAGACATGAGGTCCAAAAAAGTGGGCATGCAATGTGTGCAATTTAATCCAGTCGGCCTCTGATGAGCACTGACTGATATCCTGTTCAAGGTATTTAATAGAGTCAAGCAGGCCATTAATTTGGGACTTGAATTGTTTGGTTCTCATGGAAGCAAAGTGGATGCATTCATCTCTTAATGTACATTTCAAAGTTACCCAAACCATGTCAGTTCTACTAACTGACCCCAGGTTGATATCCAAAAATTGCGAAACAAAGTCTTTGATATGATTCCTAGTACTAGGGATTTGTAGTAGCTGATTATTTAACCACCAGAGGAAGTCCCTCCTGATTCCTGGACCTAGTAAGTAGGTAAGGGAGACAGGGGAGTGATCTGACATAATACAAGCATGAATACTTGCATCCAATATTCCTGGCAGGATATGGGAGCTAATCAACAAATAATCTATTCTGAAGCAGGTACAATAAGGGGAAGAGAAAAAGGTGTACTGCTTTCCACCTGGGTTTAGAACTCTCCATATGTCTATTAACCCTGCCCCATGCATAAGATCCTGTAAGGCTTTTTGCACCTGAGAGGAGCCAGACCTTTTAGTATCTGACCTATCCAGTTGTAATTGGGGTGTAATGTTCCAATCCCCCCCAAAAAATGTTGTTCTAGGTGGATGAGAAACCACTAATTCTAAAAGATGTGAAAAAAATTGTGTTGAGTACACATTTGGACCGTAGATGGAACCAATCAGAATCTGTTGGGAATCTTGTAGTCCCTTAAGTAGCAAGTAACACCCATTAATATCCCAGATTTCATGTTCCAATTTAAAGGGAACAGACTTGTTAATTAGAATAGCAACTCCCCCCTGATTAGTGGATACACCCGCTCTGTAACCCTGTCCCACCTAGCTTTTACAAAATAATGAGGTGTCTTCTCTCCTAAGATGGGTTTCTTGCAGACACGCAACTCCAGCTTTAAGATGCAGTAAGTGTTTTAAAATTACCTGCCTTTTACATCAATCCCGAGTACCCTTGACATTCCAGCTCAGGAAGGTGTGAATACCACACATTTGTTATTTAGGAGGTAGTAATCTAGTAGTCAGAAATGGACCAACCGTATCAAAATACAAGATACCGTGACACTTGGTAACCCCCCATAATCTAAGGGAACTATATAGCAGTATTCTTATCCCACCCCAGCTTTCTCCCCAAAACCCCCAAATTAACAGAACGATGTAATAATCTAACACTTTAATATCTACCCCCAGTTCTTTAAGGTCACTGGGAAGCAGTCAAAATCCACCCCATCGGTGCTCAGCATAAATGGAGATATTACACTAGACCCGAAAATCATTGTGGACACCTTCAATACTGCCTTTACTGATCTTAGTACTGTACCTCCCCCTGATTTTTTTAAAGAAGTGGATGATTCTATGTCCACAATTTCTACTGCTCCCACTAGTCATCCCCCCTTCTACTTTAAAGCGGTCAAGATGTACCAGGTTCGCAATTATGTTACCAAAGCCATTAGCAAGTCCAGAACCAGCAATGATTCACTAGACCTCAAACTTCTATCCCTCACCTTTGAAGAAGTACTCAGGCCACTAACCAGGATTTTTAACCTCTCACTCAGCCTCAGCCAGTTCCCTGACAAATGGAAATCTGCAACTGTAACCCCTATACACAAAAGTGGTGTCAAGACTGCCGATGAGAATTTCCATCCAATCTCCATCCTACCTCCCCTCTCAAAGGCACTGGAACGTATTGTCACAGACCAGCTGACTGACTTCTTAGTCAAGCACAACATACTGTGCAGGCAGCAACATGGTTTTAGAAAGAATCATAGCATCTCCATGGCACTACTTGAATTCACCGGCGACATCCACCACTCATTGGATAAGGGGCAGCAAACTGGTTCTACCTTCATCAATTTAACAAAGACCTTTGATACTGTCCACCACGGCCTCCTGCTTGTCCAGCTTCAGAAAGCGGGGCTCTCACCCACCTCTGTAAACTGGTTCAAAAGCTACCTAGACAACCGGTCTCAAAGAATGAAAATTGCTGACACGCTCTCAGATGCCAGACTGGTCCACTCTGGTGTCCCCCAGGGCTCTATTTTGGGCCCCCTCCTCTTTAGCCTGTTGCTGAACTCACTACCAGATACCTGTCCAGAGCAAATCATACTCTATGCAGATGATGCTGTAATCTTAGCCTCTCCCCATGATCAAAAACAACTGCAAGAAAACCACCAGCATGGCTTCACATCAGTTGAAAACTGGTTCTTAAAGCACAAACTGATCCTAAACCAGAAAAAAACAAAGACCATGATCTTCAGCAGCTTTCACAACAAAAATGAGCAGTATCACCTCTCCATCAAAACTAAGCAAGGAGTCACTCTTGAACAAGTCCAATCCTTCAAATACCTTGGGATCACCCTTGACTCCCACCTCTCCTATGCTGCCCACATTAATACTGTGTCGAAAGCTGCTAACATCAGGCTGGGCCTACTGTTTCATCACAGGAAACATCTAACCCCTGAAGCATTATCAGTTGCCGTCCAGAGCTCCATTGTTAGCATCATTGACTATAGACTCATCATTTATGGCTCCGCCACTGCCTCCTCTCTCAAACGTGTTTCTATCTCCCTCAATAAAGCCTGTAGACTTGTCACTGGATTTCACCGTCTCACCCATACCTGCGACCTCTACTCTCTAACTGGGTGGCTGCAACTAAACAGCCGAATGAAATATCAAACCTGCATCACAGCAAAGAAAATAATGATGGGCAGTACCCCTCCTGGTGTCTGCTCTCTCCTTAAACTCAGAAACAACAACTGCAACACCAGGAGGTTTAAACCTCAACTCCTGCAAATCCCCCACTGTCGCACATCCCAAGGCCAAAGGTCCTTTGCGTATAGGGCACCCAGCTGGTTAACTAGTCTCAGTAGTGACATCTCTGCCTCACCCACGCTGGGTGCATTCAAGTCCAAGCTTCGCCTCGCTTTTCTTGCCTCCAGCACCTGTGACTGCCATGACTAATCAGTACCCCCACCTAGCTGCTCTTTGTTTTCTGCTGCCTGTTGTTGCCCCTCCACCTAGCACTTGCCTCCACCACAGCCCGTCTGATGCACTTACCTCTGTCCGTCCTTGACAAAGCCCCCTAGGCTGCTATACCCCTGCCCCTGTCTCACCCCCGCCTTCTCCTTTCCCCACCTCTCATTTCTCCTTTCCCTCTGTTTGTGTACACTTCCCTGTGTTTCATGTAGTAATCCTTGTAATAACCTGTTACAACCATCAGTGTTACTGATTGTTCTATACTGTAATTGAAACTGTATGCCTGTACTCACTGACGTGAAACCTTTGTAAAAGAGCCCCGGCTCAAAGGTAGTTTGTAATCCTAGACACAAATAAATAAACTGCACTGGCATATTCTTCTTGCCAGGCGATGTTATAATGCAGACCCACGAGCAGCTCCCCCCACCCCCCGTTCCTCTACACATTAAACAAGTGCTGTAACCAACAATTAGTGTAAGCTTATGGAAATTGTAAACAAAACCAGAACATGAATCGATCATTAATTGTACACCTTCATTCCCTGGAGGCATGACAACATTTGTTATGGCTTATGGCCTCTATTTACTCAAGTAAGTAAAATAATCTATCAAACTTAACCAGGACTCTTGATAAGCACTAGAAGAAAAGGAAGAAAAATTGTGTCTTGTAAGCCTGCAGAGCAAACTGTCCTGTTTAAGTCACAGGAGCAAAATTAAAAGAAAGTATTGAGTTGTATTAAGTAAGGTTGTAACCCAGAGTCAACCAGATTAAGATAGAAAGTAAATAGCTGATCATTGTTCCTGGCATGGGTGATTTTTCCGTGAGAGACAGAGTTACCCTTAGAGTTTAGGTGTATGGTTCTCATTTCCAGGCAATGCACAAAATGATCCGATTGAGCTGTATCCGCTTCCAAGACCCAGGCATGGTGGTCCTAGTCAGGCTAACTAAATCATGTCCGGGTGAGACAGTTACTTCCAAAAGCTTCTGATATTATGCGTTGCATTTTACACTGAAGATCAGTCCTGGTGCAGTCCCTTAAAAAGATCTGGCAAAACTTTCTTTAATTCGAGCAGGGTTTGCTCCTGATTCTCATAGGTTAGCCATTGGTCATTAAGCAGTGTCAGTGGCTCAGTAGGTAGCACACTCACTTCTGAGGCTGGGAGATCAGAGGGCTGTGGGTTCAGTTCTCACATCTAGCATTTGAGTTAATATCCCCATACTGACACTGTAGTGCATCATGAGAGGGGTGCTGCACTTCTGAGGTGCCGTCTTTCAGATGAGACGTTAAACTGATGTCCCATCTGCCTGGATTGGTGGTATTTCATGTGGATGTTAAAGATCCCATGGCACTTATCGAAAAGAGTAGGGGAATTTCCCCAGTGTCCTGGCCAAATTTCCCTCATTCACTAAAAATACCACCAATAGCTTAATCTGGTTCAAGGTCAGTTGGCATTCATCTGTTTCCCCTCCCCCGGGTCATGCCTGAAAATAGGCAGGACTTGTCTAGTGTACTTACCCAGTCAACAAAAACTAAATAAATAAAAAAAAAATAATAATCTTGACTTGTAGTATCGCAGGGTATTTCATCCGAAACGGCCTCCCAGCGGCTAGTAGTTTGGAAACTAGTGGGTGTAATTCTTGTCATTTTACTTGGACAGATTGTGGCAAGTCCTGAGTGATTCTGATTTTTTGTCTTCCCATTGTCCCTCCTGAAGGGTCTTCACCTGGACCATAATGTGTTGCTTATCTAGGAAATTAGGCAATTTGAAAATGAGAGGCCTGGGTGGTGAGCCGGGTGGTGGCAGTGGGCGAAGAGCCCGATGAACTCTCTCTACCCTGCACATGGTGCCATTTGGGGAGGGACCTACTACCTTTTTACAAAATGTTTGGATGAACTGTATCGGGGAGCTGCCTTCCTCTTTTTCTGGGATCCCAATAATAATCAGGTTGTTTTGTCAACTTCTCCCCTCCAGGTCCTCCAACTTCTCCTCTAGTTTTCTAAACCTCCGGGCGATAGTGGCATGACTGAGCTCAGCCTTGTCTGACTTTTTTTTCCAGGGATGCGATTCTTGCTTCGGTGTCCCCCACTCTCATGGTGAGAGAGTCGACAGAGGTTTTCATGTGGTGCAGCTCATCCGATATACTAGCAATCGATTCCTGCACTGGCCTCATTATTGCTAGGAATCTCTCCTCCGTTAATGCTGTAGGCCCCATAGTAGCTTTGGTAGATTGCTGTTTAGGCCGCTTAGAGGCCTTGTCTTTTTCAGGTGTTGGAGGAAGAAAGTGCTGCGGTGGATCTTTACGCATATTAACTTCCATGTTTTGGAGTCTGTGGACGCCGGATGATTGCCAGACACAATTTCAGTAGATTAAATACTAAGTCTTTGCTCGATTGTGAAGTTTAGTAGTGGGTTTTAGTGAGGGAGCAATGGAGCAACAGGAGCTTGCTGCTTCTCGCTAGGCTGCCATCACATGACCTCTTTCTTTTGGATTATAAAATAAAATGATAAATGCATTTATTTTCATTTTTTATGCATCTGCCTACTGTCTGGTTTTCTGTCATTTATCCCATGCCTACATTGGTGACAGAAGTGGGAGTTGATTGGTATGTCGAGATTGCCTGGGAGGCATTATCAGGGGGTGTTGTGTTTCCAATATCCTGACAGATGATGGAGGGGGACTAGACAGACATAGGTGTATATCATTTAACCCACTCATTGACGGAGAAGATTGGTATCTAACCTTTACCTGGTTTAGGAGGTCCTGAAGCAAGACCAAAGATGAAGAAAACAAAAGATGAAGATGTTCCAGAGGGTGAAGAGACCAAAGAGCCCAGATGTCACCAGTACTGGAAGATCCAAGCAATCTGGTGAAATGGTTGTGTCTGTGGCCGATTGAGCTTGAGCATCAACGGGAGGAAGATAGATGGCAGCGAGATGAGGACCTGCACATACAGGTGGAGGAAAAGAAAAGACAAAATGAAATATGGACAGAGATGTTGAAGGCCATACGTGATATGAACCAGGGCCAGCCAGACAGAACTGGTCCACGAGACATTAAATTAACAAAACTGATGGAAAGTGACAACATAGAGACTTAACCTCATGATGTTCAAGAGGATAGCCCAGACATGCGCCTGGCCCAGAGACCAATGGGTAATCAGGTTGGTACCTTATCTGTCTGGAAGAGCACAATTAGTATACAGTCAATTAACAGGGACAGATAACAATAATTAGGATAGAGTAAAAGAGGAAGTGTTATGAAGACATAACATAAGTACTGAAACATATAGAGAACAGTTTTATCTACAGAAAATGGCCCCTTATGATACACCAAGGGAGACTTATGCATGTTTAAGAGACTACTGTGGGAAGTGGCTGCAACTAACAACTAAAACTATTGACCAGATAATGGAATTAATCATTACTGAACAGTTTACCCAGATATTGCCTGTGGATGTACAAGTGTGGGTGAAAGAGCACCAACCGGAGTCTGCTGAAGCCACGATTAAATTGGCAGAAGATTATCTAGCAGCCTGTCCATCCAGGCCTTGAGGACAACTCAACAACCCAGGACCAGCTCCAGCACTGGTAAGGACATTTTTCCCCAATTCCAGAAATGTGACCTATGGTAGGCAGGATAAAGGGGGTAGAAATCCTTATAATGAAATAATTTGCCATGGATGCCTGGGGAAGGGACATATTGTGAGAAACTGCCCCAACAAAAGAAATGATGTAACCCACTTAGCCCTAGCCAGTATCGGGTATGTGGCAGTAGTAGGCATAGGAGATCAGCAAACCTTGGGACTCCTAGATTCAGGGAGCAAACAAACATTGTTAAGAGCTCATCTAGCCCCAGATGTGGTACTAACAGACACTGATACTACGGTGAGGTGTGTACATGGAGACATCCACCAATACCACACTGCTAGCCTGGATATAACTGTCAGTGATGAATGTCACCATTTGTGAGTTGGGTTAGTGCCCTGCCTACCAGTCCCTGTTATCATTGGACAGGATTTTCCCCAGTTTGATAAACTGATGAAAAACCAGCAGACATTTGTACAACCAGTCAGTGTGGTCACCAGTTCACAAGCAAAAGCTCAACACCTAGGGAAGGTATTTTCCTTTGATGAGAATTATTTTGAGGGAAAAGGTAAAATGAAGAAATCTAGGAAGGAAAAGTAAGAAGAAAAGAAGAAATGGACAGCTACTCACCCTAATGGAAGCACAGACAAAATGCCAGGATTGTTGGACCATGACATTAAACATGATCAAGGAGACGATAAGACCTTAAAACCACGTTTTTCACAGGCGGGCAAGGATGAAACTCCGGGAAATTCTGAACTTATGTTGAAATGTGGTATCTTGTATCATGTTGTTACTGAACCTGGTACAAATGATAGAACTGAGCAATTGATGGTACCTAAGAAATACAGAGAACAGGTATTGAACTTAGCCCAAAATGTACCCATGGCAGGACACAAAGGGAAGGATAGGACCCTACAATGGATTTTAACCTGATTTAGTTGGCCAGGGATTCTCCACGATGTAGCAGATTATTGTAGATCATGTCCTGAGTGCCATCTGGTGGCTCAAGGGGGAAAACGAGATCATGCATCCCTTCAACCCATACCATATGTTACCACTCCCTTTGAAAGGATAGCAATGGATGTTGCAGGACCCCTTTTAAAAAGTTCCCAGGGTAATCAGTTTATTCTTGTGGTATGCGATTACGCAACCTGATACCCTGAGGATATACCAATGATAACTGTGACAGCCCCTTGTATAGCTGGGGAACTTGCTAACATTTTTAGCTGAATGGGGATACCCCAAACCATTTTGACAGACAGAGGCAATAATTTCATGTCCCATATGTTAAAAGAACTCTACAGGCTGTTGGGAGTATCTGCTATCCAGACCTCCCCCCTATCATCTGCAAATGGATGGTCTAGTTGAGCGGTTTAATAAAACCCTGAAATCTATGCTAAAATAGTATGTGCAGGACGAAGGCTGGGACTGGGACAAATATCTCCCATATCTATTGTTTGCATACTGAGAGGTACCCCAGGCCACCACTGGTTTCTCCCCATTTTCATTGCTTCATCGCCGAAATCCAAGGGAGCCACTTGACATTGTGAAAGAACATTGGGAGGAAGGAAAGAATGTTAAGTTTACCAATGTGTTGGAATATATGTCTGATTTAAGAGACAGACTGGTAAAATATCTCACAATGGCTCATAAGAATGTGAAACAGAAACAGGGTGATCAAAAAGAGAATTATGATAAGGGTCTTAAGTTGAAGCATTTTGAACCTGGTGACAAAGTGCTGCTACTTTTGCCTTCTACAGAGAATAAATTTCTCATGCTCTGGCAAGGGCCCTATAATGTTCTTAGGCAAGCCAGTACTGTAAATTTTGAAATTGAGTGGCCTGGTCATAGACCAAGTAAAAGTATATACCATGCTAATCTGTTGAGGAAATGGGTTGAGAAATCACAGATTCCAGCTTTGTATATACAACCGGAACAAGACGTAACTGAACTAGAAGTGGCTTATGACAGGTTAGATGCACACGGAAAAGAAAACCTCATCCAGATCAACCCTAATTTAGACCCTACCCAGAGGCAGGAGATTGACCAACTGTTAGATTACTATCATGAATCATTCATCAAAACCCCAGGGAGAGTGATAGGGGTAGAATATGAGATCCGGATAACCCAGAGTAAACCCATCCATCAGAAGCTATACAGGTTGCCTGAGAAAGTGAGGCAAGAGGTCATTGATGAAATCAAAAGAATGGAACTGGCCAAACTAATTATTCCCTCCCCTAGTCCCTGATCATCCCCCCTGGTAGTAGTTAACAAGAAGGAGGGTGGAATTCATCTGTGTTTGGATTTCCGTAAGATAAATGCCGTCTCTGATTTTGATGGCTACCCCATGCCCAGAATCAGTGACTTGCTGGACCAAATAGGATCTGCTAAATTTATCAGTACCCTTGATTTAACTAAGGGGTACTGGCAGATACCCCTAGCCACTCATGCCCAAGAACTTACAGCCTTCAGTACACCTATTGGCTTGTACCAATTTACCACCGTACCATTTGGCTTACATGGGGCCCCCACCACATTTCAGAGATATACGGATCATATCTTAAGACCCCATCAACCATATAGTGCAGCTTACTTGGATGATGTGGTAGAGGAATAGCCCTGATTGGCCTACCCATTTGAAACATCTGAGTGCTGTCATCCAAAGTATTAGAGAAGCTGGGCTCACGATCAACCCCTCCAAATGTGCATTGGCAGAAACAGAAACCTATTACTTAAGTTTTATAATTGGATATGGGATGATTAAGCCAGAGGTGAATAAAGTGGAAGCAGTGGCCAACAGTCCAATTCCCACTACAAAACGACACAGCAGGTCATTCTTAGGCTTAGCCAGTTATTACAGGTGTTTTATACCTGTGTTTGCCATGTTAGCCACTCTCTTCACTGAACTGACCAAAAACAAATATCCAAATAAAGTGAAATGGACCGATGAGAGTGACCTGGCCTTCAAAAGCATTAAAGCAGCCTTATGTTCAGCCCCAGTACTGATCAGCCCTGACTTTACCAAACCCTTTGAGGTACACAGCAATGCCTCTGACACGGGCATTGGGGCAGTTCTAACACAGCACAATCAGAAAGGTGAACACCCCATTCTCTACATCAGTAGAAAACTCCATGAATGGGAGAGGCGATACTCTACAGTAGAGAAGGAGTGCTTAGCCATGAAATGGGCTATTGAGGCCTTAAAGTACTATTTATGGGGCCATGAATTTGTGGCAGTGACAGATCATAACCCTCTTGTGTGGTTAAACTTGATGAAAGATAAAAACATGTGCATTATGCGCTGGTATCTGTCACTCCAGCTTTACTAGTTCACTGTGAAACACAGAGCTAGCACACAACATCAAAATGCAGACTTTATGTCAAGGTATGGAACCGATCAAACAGCCCTTTGTGTAGAAAAATGAATTGTTTACAAATTGTTTGATATAAGAAGCCAGTGAGTTTCTGTTATTGAAACAAGTATATAGTATAAAGAGTTTGGTACGTTAAAAGTACCTTACAACCTCAGGGAATATGTTTGGAATGGCTGTTATGATGTATGTGAGTATATCTGTTATGCTTATACTATTCTAAAGGGTCCCTTAGGAGAACTTCTGGAGAGGGTGGGCGGAAGTTCCAACCCTTCAAAGAGTGAAGGGTTTGGCCAACGAAACCTTATGTTGTCCTCTTAAAGGGGGAGGAGTGTAACAGGTTGCCCTGTTACGGACGTAAATAGTTAAAAGAAAGATGTGTGCTTCCTTGCCCTTATTCCTTTCTTGCTTATCTATCTTCTTTTTCTTCTTCATTTATTTATCTTTTCATATCAGGGTGGCCAACCTGGCATTCCTTAAACCCTTTACTATCCTTGTTTGGCCAAAATCCCCATTTGAAACAGCACATATTAAAGAGTACTAATAGTACAGTGGTAACATTAGTGCTGATACTTAAAAGGTGCCCCTATTTTGACTAGATAAAATGCTTTGTGCTGCAATGCTGAAAGGCTATATGTTAAATTAAGCTCTGTATTGAAAGCTCTCTGTAAGAGCTTATAATTTGGAAAAGCTGCTTCCAGTAGCTAAAAAAAAGAAGCCCCTTTGCAGTTTTGTTTAGTGAAGCAGGGAAACACCCCAAATGTCTGCAGGACAGTGCAGCACAGTGTGTACTCTGAAGCAGGTTGCTTCAGGCAAGTAAAAAGTGAAAATAACACACAGGGCAAGGAAAGTGAAGAAAGAAGCTTCCTTATAAGGATCTCCAGGGAAAAAGGGAAAGTCCACAGAGTCATGTACCATTACAAGACTGTAGAAGTGGTGTTTAAATGACAGCTTTATTGAAAATAGGCCTGAAGTTGTTGAAAAGGCCGAAATGAAATGTTTGCCGATGTTGAGTTGTTGAAAGGAAACATACATTTATAAAGTATTGCATTTGAGGATGCAGCATTCTGCCAGTTTAAAAAGAAAGCAGCCAAAATAACATGTTTGATATGAAGTCCCTTTCAGAAGTATATTTACTGTTTGTCTTGTTTAAAGTTTTTCTTCTTCAAAATAAATTATCAGGTTTCCCTGGCTGTCAGGGGAGTGCAAAGAGGGAGTGCGCCCCTCTTTGCTGTTCCCCTGTTCAGATTGAGTATTCCTTGGTTAAAATAACATCAAATAGAAAATTGAGATGTTCTTCACCTGATGCTTACGTTATTTTTGCAGCCTCCTTCTATAGGGCTGGCAGCCCCCCTACTGACAGGTTTTATAGGAAACAGAGGTGGTGATGTCACAAAGAGGGGAGGAGCCACACTCCATGACTAAGAGTATTTAAAGCTCCTCCTAGTGGTTGAAAAGAGAGAAGTGGGTCAGTAAGTGCCTGACCACCGAAGGAGAAGGAGGTGTATGCGGGAGTTTGCACATACCAGAAAAACTATTGATGTACAGAGGAAAGACAGGAGGTTAAGAAGTATTTTTCCTGTGAAGTGTGTGAAATTAACACCAGCATTTTTCCTTTCTGTAAATAGTGATTTTTTTTTTGAATTTTTTGGTTTATAAAATAAAATGATAAATGCATTTGTTGGTGTTTTTATGCATCTGCCTACTGTCTGATTGTCTGTCATTTATCCCATGCTTACAAGGCCTAGAAATTGCAGATACTTGCTGTCCTTCCTCCATGACCTTCGCCCTTTTGAGCTTCCCCTGCTATCTGCAGAAACATGTAGGTGGTGCATGGCGTTGGGGATTGCTCATGGTGGGGAGTTCAAGGCAGGGGGTCATGCAACTGGCTGCCAGGGAGTCGTAGATATGGGTGGTGAGGCCCAGGGGGTGCCCTGGGGTGAAATGGGAATTGGAGAGGGATCCATACATCCATGTCTGATTCCCATACACAAGGGTTCCACCATTAATAGTGGGCAGGAGGTTGATCCAACAGCCTCCCCTCATCCTACTTGGGCTATGTTGTGCAATGCCGGGACAATGAGGAACAAGACTACAGTAATAGCAGACTTGGTTTCCTTGGTAGACCTGGCTTGCATCACAGAGATCTGGTTGGATGAAAATGCTGCTCCCATTCTGGAGGCAGTGGTGCCGGATGTGTACTCTGTGATACATACCCTGTGGAAGGATTACAGAGGTGGAGGAATGGCCATTTGTTTTAAATCCAGCCTGGGCCTCATGGGGGGGTACCCGGTGGGTTCTACTGGGTCATTTGAGAGTGTTGCTGTGTAAGGGGGTCCTGGTGCAGGCTACAGGATCCTTCTTATTTACTGCCCACTGGGTGGAGAGAGGGAATTCCTACAGGAGGTTGAAGACTTCGTCACCAGCCTGGTGCTGGATTCCCCCAGATGGTTAATTCTGGGGGATTTCAATGCCTGGGTCGACGATGGACTCTTGCCATTTGGACGTGACCTCCTTCAGAGTATAGAAAGTCTGGGCCTGTTGCAAGTTGTCACCTTAGTGACCCACTTGCACAGTTACACACTGGACCTGTTGCTCACTCTGTGTCTTGGGGTCGATGACCTCAAGATTGATCTGGTCATTTGGTCAGATCATAGTACTGTGAGATTCATGTTTGGGGCCTGCCCTGAGGGTCCATCCTCTGTGGAGATGGTCCAGTACCACCCATTATGGGATAATCCCCAGCAGGACTTCAGGCAGTGCTGGACCTATTGGGTGTGGAGTCTGTGTGTGTGCTTGGGACACAGGAGGCAGTGGCTGCCTACAAAAGGGCCATCACTGCGGCTTTCGACTCAATTGCATCCGTCCATGTCTGACCCTTATCTACTCACTGGAGGCTCTCTTGGTTTGATGGGGAGCTCAGAGAGTTAAAGATAAAGGGTCAGAGGTTAGAGAGGCACTGGAGAAGATCAGGGCTGATGGAGGAGAAATTGGTCTTGAAGTCACATTATGGTAACTGTCATGGGGCAATCTCCTGAAAGAAGGCAGATGTTTTGTCAAGGGAGATTGATGCGGCAAGGAACAGATCAGCTCAGCTCTTCCACACAGTAGATGCCATAACATCCAGCCTGTCTCCATGTGGGAGGAGCAGGTTCTAGCACAAGGTGTGAAGAGTTTGCTCTGTTCTTTGCTGACAAAGTATTCTCTATCAGAACCGAGATGTCTTCCAGTGTTGCTCATAGGGGTTGCGGTGTTCGTCCTGAGACATGCCGGGGTACTTGTCTTGCATGGGCTGAGTTTGACCCAGTTGGAGTGGATGAGGTAGCAGAGATAGTCTCGAGGCTGTGACCAACATATTGTGACCCTGATCTGGCGCCAACCCGACTTTTGGTTGGATGTGTGGACCTGGTAGGATCTGTGGTTGCTGAGCTTGTCCGGAGTTCCTTAGGGACTGGGGTCTTTCCTATGGCACTGAAAGAGGCCTTGGCTAGACCCCTATTGAAAAAACCCTCATTGGACCCTGAGTGTCTCAGCAACTACAGACTGGTCTCAAACCTCCCATTTTTAGGGAAGGTTTTAAAGAAAGTAATGGTCATCAAGCTCGAGACGTATCTTGCCTCATCCACCACTTATAAGTGTTTTCAGTCTGGTTTCAAATCTGGACATAACACTGAGACCGCCCTGTTGAAGGTGCTAAATGATCTCCTAATGGCAAGGAATAGGGGAGAGTGTACCATCTTGGTTCTTCTGGCGTTTGACACCGTGGACCATGAGGTGCTGCTGGATCGGCTACTGAACTGGTGTGGACTAACCGGTAATAACATCCACTAGTTTAGGTCCTACCTCATGGGCAGAGTGCAAAATGTGATGATGGGCTTATCCTCATCTAACCCAATGCCACTGCACTGTGGAGTTCCACAGTGTCGGTCTTGTCGCCCTTGTTGTTCACAGTGTATATATTGCCATTGGGGGACATTATCAGGTGGTATGGGCTGGATTTTCATTGTTATGCTGATGATACCCAGCTATACCTGTCCTGTGCACCTGGTAACCAGATTGTGGCCGTGGTGTTTATCACCTGCCTGGAGGAGATCCAGAAATAGGTGCCTCATAACTAGCTGCAACTCAACCCTGACAAGACAGAGGTACTGGTGGTGGAGCCAGGTTGTCGCTGTGATGGAGGGGGATCTGGAGATTCCTCTGGTCTAGTACTGGGGGTGTGTTCCCTTGGCCCCTTTTGTTCGGGTCAAGGATCTGGGCGTGATCCTTGATGATGGCTTGATGCTTGATGCATGCAGCCATTGTCAAAAGTGCTTTTTACCATTTGAGGAACATTGCTCGGACACGCGCCCTGATACCAACTGAGGACCTGACCACTCTGGTGCATGCCTTTGTCACATCCAGGCTGGATTACTGCAATGCTCTGTACCTGAGGCTATCTGGAGGCAACCTCTGCCACTTACAGCTGATTCAGAATATGGTGGCAAGATTATTGACTGGCGCCATGAGATCAGATCATATTATGCCTGTCCTCCATGAACTGCACTGGCTACCAGTAAGGTGGAGGATTGCCTTCAAGGTCAGATTACTGACTTATAAAGCCCTGCATGGGGGGGTGGGCTGGCCTACCTGCAAGACCTCCTGGTTCCTCATTGCCCATCTCGGGCTCTCCATTCCTTCGAGGATTGCCTCCTTATGGTTCCCTGGGCTAGGCTGTGGCATTCTGGGGACCACATGTTCTCAGTTGCTGCACCAACCCTGTGGAATTCTTTACCATGACAGCTAAGGGAGACACCCTCAGCAGAAGCATTCAAAAAAGGACTACAAATGTTTTTATTTAATCAGGCCTATGGAATGTATGACTTTTGCAATTAATTTGAAGATCAAAACAAACTGGCTGGTGTTTTAATTTGCCATTTTATTTATTTAGGTTTTGTTAATCAGATAGGCATACTAGACAGAAACTGTCTGTTTTCAGGTATGACCTGGGAGAGTACAACAATAGGAATACAATACATGACAACAGTAATACAATACAATACATGACTTCTTACAATGTGTGATTGGATACAATATGTACATGAGCTGATAGTGTAGGAGAAAAGGATCTCATGCACTGTTTCATTAAGATTTGAATTGACAGATACAGGTATAGTAACAACATTTTAACATGAATCAAATTTACATAAATTGTAGTACAGTATCCAGCATCAGAAGTTGGCAATCTACCTGTTGGGGAAGCATTTACATGTGGTGCTTTCTAGGAGGTGCTTATGAAAGGATTGTTTGAAGCCCACATAAGTAGTAGTAGTATAGATGTCAGGTGGTATACTAGTCCACAACCTAGGAGCAAAGTTTTGGAAAACTACTGTCCCCATATTGGTCTTTATTTTAGGCAGAGTAAGTAGTCCAAGGTCAGAGGATCTAAGGGGATATGGATTACAGTATGGCTCAATCCATTCTGTGAGTTGTTGAGTTTCCTGGTTATTGATAACTCTGTAAATAATACCTCTAAGTACAAAGTCACGTAGAGCATTTGGTGGGAGCCACTGTAAGTTGGCATATAGATCACAGTGGTGGACAAGTCTGAGCAAAGTACAAAATGGCAGATGTTGTTGTAGGTAATGTCCCACTTTCTGAGTACTAGTTTAGATATTGAGGATGCATATATTGCAATATTGAATGTAAGCTTGGGGAGTAATATACCTCTTGTGAGAGACAGATGTGAATGTTGGGTAAGGTTGTGCCTAATTCTATAGGTTAAGCCTAGTCTACTGTTTACAGCTTTGCAGGTTTTAGATATAAGTGATTGAAAATCAAGGGAGAGATCTAATGTGACTCTAAGGTAATTGAAGGAATGTGCTAGTTCAAGTGAGGCACCATCTAAACATGTGACTGGAAGTGGTGTTTGACAGTTTCTAAGCCTTGGTGGGGAGCTGAAGAACATGGCCTATGTCTTTGACACATTTAGGAGCATTTTATTTTCCTGAAGCCATTGTTGTACTGCCTGTAGGTCATGGGCGAACAAGTGATTTATATTGCAGATATTTTTGGAGCTAGCAATAAGTACTAAATCACCTGCATACAATATGGGTGTGTTGTATTTTAAACAGTCCTGCAGGTCATTGATATGCAGAGAGAAAAGGGGTGGGCCCAGTATAGAACCTTGGGGAGCACCAATATTAGATTATAGTAGTTCTGAGTATGCTGTGCCTAGTTTTATCAGCTGCTGTCTGTGATGTAGATAGTTGCTAAACCAACTTAGGGTGGCTGGTGACAATCCAATGCCTTTTAGTTTGTTCTAGAGTATGGCATGATCCACAAGGTCAAAGGCTTGGTGCGGTCTTTGAATACAGTTCCTGTGTACTCTCTTTTGTCAACATCAGTAGACATGTGGTTGGATAGTGTGAGCAAGGCAGTTGTAGTGCTGTGTGCAGTTCTAAATCCTTAGGAGGATACCTGACATGCTGACATACTTAGTGCAGCAGAATATCAGCAATGTCCCAAAGCAAGCATAATCAGAACAGGCAGTGCAGTTGCTAATGCAGAACCCCAAGGTCTTAAAGTATGTCTAACACTCAGTAAAAACCCCGCAGTAGTCTCCCAGAAACATGCAGCATAGACTGTATCAGTCGCTGTGTGGTGACACAAAAGAATGTCCAGCAACAACCCCACAAGTGAGAAGCTGCAGTGTAGGAAGTAGCTATACCTCTTAATGTGCTCTGTTGTTCCCCTGCTCCTGAATGGAGCTTCCTGAAGTTGGGCTGGTGTCTTTGTGGGGAGGGGGGACTGGCTGAGGCATCTTAAGGTGCTCTGTCGTTCCCCTGCTCCTGGAGGGAGCTTCCTGAAGTCGGGCTGGTGTCTTTGTGGGGAGGGGGGACTGGCTGAGGCCTCTTAAGGTGCTCTGTCATTTCCCTGCTCCTGGAGGGAGCTTCCTGAAGTCGGGCTGGTGTTTGAGTGTGTGATTCATGTTGTAATTGTCCTTTGCCAGTCCACGGGTTGTAGCTTCAACAACCTTGGCTTTACAAGATATCTGTTACAGCTGCAATGTTAGTACTGTTAATTTCAGTCTGTTTTTTTTTCTACTTCAGTTAAAGTTTCTCTGATACCTTTAGCGTCTTGCTCCAAAAATCCCACCTTAGAATTCAAAATGTCAAATCTTTGGTAAAGATGCTGAATCTGGACTTGGAGGCACCACAGAAGAAGTTGTCCACGTAGTCAAATGAAGGAGGTATCATAAATTGGATTATTCTTTCTTTGCAGTCAAGGGGCAGTATGGATTTCTATCTGAATGGGAAGTCAGTCTTCAGCCCTAGGCTTTTGATGAGTTGTCGATGTGGGTGTTCTCTGTGAGGAATAAGTCAACTCAGAAACCCAAATATTTGCCTTCAGAAACCACTTCTGGGGATCCATCTGTGGCAGAGCCAGCAAAGCTCTCAGTACAGGGGGAAGACCTAAATAACAGCTTTGGTCATTCCCACATTTAAAGACACTTTCGAGTCCAGGATAAAAGCTTGCATGTTAGGAACTCTCTTGTGAAGAGTGGTCTGCACAGCAGGGATGTTGGGTTCCAGAAACATATAGCATTGTATTATCAATGTGCAGCTAGTAGCTCACACATTTGACATGCTGATCCAGGTCTGCTATGTATAAGGAAAACAGTAAGGGGCCAAGTACTCAGCCTTGTGATACACCTTTATTGACTTGGAAGGGGCTGGACTTGGTGCCATGTATCCTGATGCTCTGTTTGCAGTTTGTTAGATAACAGTGTGGCTCCACCTAGACTTAGGCAGAGGGATGGTCAGCACCAGGTGAAGGGTTTTGGACTTGAAGGATGCAGACTTTCATAGAATGGGAGAAATTCTAGTTGGATACCTTGCTGGGATCAGAAGGGAGGTGGATCTGGAACACAGATGGGCAATAGTAAAGGAGGGACTAATGGAGGCCACTAGAGAGTGTCCAAAATCCAAAGTAAGAAAACTAAGGCCAAAAAGCACAGCTGGTTTGGCAAGGAAATGGCAAAAGCTATAGGTGACAAGAGGGCAGCCTTCTGGAAGTACAACTGTACTCAGCAGCAGGAGGATAGGGGGGATTACTCTGCTAAACCAAGGGAGGCAAGCAGAGCAGTTAGTGTGGCAAAGGCTACAAGGGAAGTGCATCTAGCACAGGGGGGAGAAGGATTTTTTCTGATATATAAGGAAGAAAAGGAACATAAAAGATGAGATAGTCGTATTAAAAAAGGAGAGTGATTTGGCAGAGGGTTGTGAAGAGAAAGCACAAGCGTCTAACAAGTACTTCTGTTCAGCCTTCACTAGGCAGAAGGATGGACGAGTACCACAAGGGAACAGGGGGTGGGGACAAGGAGAGGGGAAGTAACAGATGGCATCATTCAAGCCGACAAGCTACTTAAGGGACTAAGGACTTTGAAGGTGGACAAATCCCCAAGGACAGATAACATGCAACCATGTTTCCTAAGGGAACTGGTGGAGGTTTTGGTGGATCCACTGGCAGACCTGTTTAACACCTCTCTGGAGTCAGGGACTATGCCCCAGGATTGGAGAACTGTACATACAGTGATTAACCAGGGAACTGCAGACCAGTCAGCCTGACCTCAATAGTGGACAGGCTGATGGAGACCATCCTGAAAGAGAGATTTGTGAGCTTTCTGGAGGATAGTGGGCTCCAGGATGTAAGGCAGCATGGCTTTGTGTCAGGGAGGTTCTGCCAGACTGACCTAATTGACTTCTTTGATTGGGTCACCAGGACAGTGGATAGGGGCCAAGTGGTTGATGTCCTGTATCTGAAGTTCAGCAAGGCCTTCGACTCTGTACCTCACAGGAAACTGGTCTGGAAGCCAGAAGACCTGGGGGTGGGGGCTAAGCTTGTTGAGTGGGTCAGAATTTAGCTGCAGGACAGAAGCCAAAAAGTGGTAGTCGGAGAATAATCTCAGGAAGTAGTCCTGTGACCAGTTGGATCCCACAGGAATCTGTGTTTGGTCTAGTGTTGTTTAACATACTCATTAGTGACATCGTAAATGGGATCAAGGGTAAGATCTGCCTGTTCATGGATGACACAAAGCTCTATGGGAGGGTAGACATGGAGAGGAGGCGATACAGGAACTCATGGAAGACCTGGCTAGACTAGACTGGTCTGTGATTTGGCAACTGAGGTTCAATGCTAAAAAGTGTAATGTTATGCACTTGGGGATGAAAAACTCAGGGACAATATACTAATTGAGTGGTCTGCAGGTAACCATGACAGAGGAAGAAAAGGACCTGGGTATAATTATCACAAGTGACCAGAAATACACACACACACTGCAGGAAAGCTGTAGCAAAAGCAAATTGGTTGCTGGGCTGCATAGCCAGAGGAATTATCAACAGGAAGGTGGAGGTCATTCTTCCACTGTACAGGCCTCTAGTGAGACTGCATTTTGAGTACAGCATCCAAGATTGGTGCCCTTATTTTAAAAAATATATCAACTTGCTGGAAACGGTCCAGAGAAGGGCAACCAAGATGATTCAGGGCCAGCAAGGCAACACCTATGAGGAGAGGCTCAAGGGGGCTCAACACGTACTCTTTTGAGGACAGAAGGGAGAGGAGAGATATGACTGAGACCTTCAAGTATCTTAAATGTATAAAGTGAATGTGCACTGAGGGCCTCTTCCACCTTAGTGGAAACTAGACCACTAAGGGTAACAGCCTAAAGCTGGTGGGGTAAAGGTTCAGGAGAGAGAGGAGGAGGCACTTGTTCACTGAGAAAGTGGAAGCTAAGTGGAATGTGTTGCTGGAGGAGGTGGTATCCCTAAAATGGTGGACAGCTTCAAGAGCGGTTGGGACAGGATGAGGGGGAAAGTTGCAGGGGGAGGGGTATTTGAGTGGGGTCAGTGGGGATATGGAGAGAGGTAAATTCCCCTCCATAAACACAGTGGGAACTGCACACTCAAGCAGACTAGATAACCTGTAAGGCCTTTATCTGCTGGCACATTCATATGTTCCTATGTAACTGCTGAACCAGCTGACTACATCCGAGCTCATATGTAGCTCAGCTAGTCTGATATCTAGTATTCTGTGGTCCACTGTGCTGAAGGCCTTCAAAAGGTCAATGAAGATGACGCCAATGTATTTTCCTCCATCTATGGCAAAACCGATGTTATTGCATTCACAGCGGTGACTGTACAGTGGCCTAGGAGGGAGAGAGGTGATATGATCGAGACATTTAAACACCTTAAGGGCATAAACAAGGTGAAAGAGTCTAACATGTTTAAATATAAGAAAAATAGCAGGACAAGAGGACACAGCATGAGATTAGAGGGAGGCCGATTAAGGGGGAATGTGAGGAAATTCTTTTTCACAGAAAGGGTGGTAGATGCATGGAATGGCTTACCACAAGAAGTGGTGGCTATGAATACAGTGCAGGGCTTCAAACAGGCATGGATAGGCATAAGGGAGCAATACAAATGACTATGAATAGATAGGTCACTGACAGAGCAAAGGCCGATGGTACATTTATAAGGTAGAAAAAGAAATGGGCAGACTGGATGGGCCTTGCGGTCCTTATCTGCCGTCAACTTCTATGTTTCTATGTTTCTATGTATTCTAAAACCTGACTAGTATCCATCAAGCAGCAAGGTTTTGTTTAGGAATTTGATTATTTTGTTTGTGCAGTATGTGTTGTAGTACTTTTGAGACCACAGGCAGGTGGGAGATAGGTCCGAAGTTGTTTAGATTTTCCAGGTTATCAACTTTACGGATGGGCACAATGCTGGCACTTTTTAAGCAAAAAGGAACATAAGACAGCTCTAAGGAGCAATTGAAAAGGAAGGTCAGAGCCCTGTAAAGTTCAGGAAATTTCACTTTTGGAGAGATAGAAGGCCATTCAAGTGGGATGGTCCTTACTCCTCTGAAGAGGGCACCTGGATGTTAGGGTGCAAGTTTAAAGAGCACACTGAGCCACCTTTAAACCAGCAAAGGGGGAGGCAGAGCAAATGCAGACAGGTGCACCTACCCATTTGAGGGAGGCATGGATAGCCTTCCCCCAGTGCTGGAAAACACAACAGAAATGATAGGGCAAAAGAGTGTGGCGATAGGGAGATGCTGGCACAAGTGATAGTTGGAGAAGAGCTCCATGGGAAGTAGGAGGTAGCTGGGAGGAGGGTAAAAGGGACAAGGCTGTTAAAGGGGCAAGGGAGGAAGGGGAAGGGAGCAGGACCAAATAAAGTAGGAAACAGGCATCCTGGAGGGCTATGTGCGTGAATTTCAGGAGCTTGGGAAATAAGACTAGTGATTTGGAGGCTGGGGTGACAGAAGCACACTTGGACCTCACTGAAATTTGGGCAGCTAAGTACCATGACTGAGACTTGACCATTCCAGGATATATAGTATTCAGGAAAGACAAGGAGGGAAGTAGGAGGAGGGGTGGTATTATATGAATGGGAGAGTATAAAGGCTATGGAGAGCAAAGATATAGGGAAAGGCATGTACGGGGAGACAGTGTAGTTACATGTGATGATGGGGAAAGATCAGTGTAAGGGTGGTGTATAGGCCATCATTTTAAAAAGAGGACATGGATAAGGAGCTAGAGGATGAGATTTAAAGGGGAATAAGGAAGGGGGAGATCTGCTACATGGTGACTTCAACGTGCCTGATGTGGTTTGCAGGATCCCAGCAATAGAAAGTGCAGGAAGTCAGAAGATGGTGAAGGTTTTTAAGTAATCATCCCTAGTACAGAGGGTGCAGGAGCCCACAAGAGGGTCAGCTATCTTCAGTTTAGTCCTTATGATCAGGTACTGTATAATGGAAATCACAGTTCTAGACCCACTGGGAGCCAATGACCACCAGACAGTATGGTTTGATATCAAACTGGAAGTGGCAAGAAATCAGTCCCAGACAAAGATCCTGGATCTTAGAAGGGCTGATTTTGACAGAATAAAGGTGCTGTTGAAGGGGGAAATGGAAAGGTTAAGACTGGCATAATGGGTGAAAGCAAAGTGGGAAGAGATAAAAATTGGAAGTCAGATGTCACAAATCTCTGTGCTAGGGTAATAGGAAAGAATAAGGTGTGTAAGAAACCACTGTGGTTCACAAGGGAGGTAGTAGCAGCTACAAGGGCAAAAAAGGCACTTAAAATACAAATCCTGCTAGGATAGGGTAAAGTTTCATAATAGGCTGAAAGAGGACAGCAGGACCATGAGGAAGCTAAGAGCTATTTAACAGCTCACTCTAGACAGGGTTAGTACCAAGGGAGTACAGGATAGCGAGTGTAGTTCGCTGGCACAATATCAGGAGCAAGGATGAAGTTAGGAACTTCAGACCTGTCATTTTAATGTCTATAGCAGGAAAGCTGCTACAGATTATAATAAGGAAGAGGCTTGTAAATTTCCTGGGGGAAAACGGACTGCAGGTCAAAAGACAACATGATTTCACAGGAGGGAAATTTTGTCAAAACCTGATAAATTTCATCAACTGCATGATAAGGGTAGTGGACAAGGGATTGGCAGTAGGCAAACTGTACCTTGACTTCAGTAAAGCCTTCAACTCAGTTCCACATGGATGGTTAGTAACAAAGATGCATGATGGGGGGGGTACAAGTTCACAAGATGGGTAGGAAACTGGCTGAGTGGCAGAACTCAGAGGGTGACAATTAGTGGGGCATGGAGGGGGGATAGAGTTGTTGTGGGTGCAGATCCAAATAGCAGCAGGAAGGGAAAAAAATGAGGATGAGTGTAGTTTATAGGCTACCTATTCAGGACAAGGATAGGGAGTTAGGTACCATGATCAGGATGGTGGCTGAAACGGACAAAGTGGTGGTAATGGGGGGCTGCAGTTTTCTTAAGGTGTATTGGAGTGTTCTATTCACCATCTGTGCCAGGAGTCAATTAATACTGGACACAGTCCAGGATGGAGTCCTGGTTCAGGGGTGAATGAGCTGACACATGAGGGAGTCATTCTGGACCTAGTATTACATCTGGAACATCAAGGTAGAGAAGCCCTTGGGGAGCAGTGAACATTGTGGTTCAGAGCTGGCATGGGGAAGGAAGCACCAAGCATGAAGACAAAATTGTTAGATGTCAGGAAGGCCAACTACACCCCTTCCCTTTTTATGTATTACCTAGCCCAACATGTTAGTAAATTGGCCTTTTGGAAGGGGGACCAGACAAGAGCAGCTTATACCCCTCTCTGGTTGGACATTGCACGGGTTCTGGCGAAGAGGGCGAAATGCTCTTTATATGCATTACTGTTCGCCCCTTTGACTTCTTTACCCAAATCCTTTAAAGAGAATCCTTTGGGATGGTCCTTTAGAGCCTATCATCAGTTGCAACGTTATTTTGGGGCCCACTGGTGGTCTTGTGGTTCCCAGCCCATTTTAGATAACCCTCAAATTAAAATTAACGGATATCCTATTACATACTAACATACTATTTGCCAGCAGATTAGGCCTTACGGTCTATCGAGTCTGCTCGAACCTAGATCCTTAGTTGGGTGCCGAGACCCTCCCATCCCTTGTGCTCCAGAAACTCCTATCATCCATCCCCACCCCCCCAGGACAGGCCATCATCTGATACATCCACTTTCTGTGTCTGTCCCACCCTCTCTTGAAGCCCTCCACTGTGGATCTCTGAACCAGCTCACCAGGCAGTGCATTCCAAGGGTCCACCACCCTCTCAGTGAAAAACCTCCTCCTCTTTTCCCCCCTCACCCTTCCACCTTCCAACTTCAAACCATACCCTCTGGTGATACCTCCCTGCTTTAGTCTAAAGATCCCTTCCATGTTTACCCTATTTATTCCCTTGAGGTACTTGAAGACCTCAATCATGTCCCCCCGTCTCTCCTCTCCTCCAATGAAAACAGGCAGAGCTCCTCAAGTCTGTCCTCATAAATCAAATTCCCTAGCCCTCGTATCATCTTTGTTGCCGTCCTCTGTACCCTCTCCAGGAGCTGTATGTCCCTCTTCAAGTGTGGTCTCCAGTACTGTACACAGTACTCAAGGTGTGGTCTAACCAGTCCATTGTACAGCGGCAGAATCACTTCCTTGCTCCTAGAGGTGATCCCCTTGATGCATCCCACATCCTTTTAGCCTTGCTAGCTGCTCTTCTGCACTGCTCAGAGTTATTCATACATGTATCCACCATGACCCTAGGTCTTTTTCCCTATTGAGGCCTCCAGCGCCCTCCCAGGTGTACCTGTGTTTAGGGTTTCCACCAAGATGTAACACCTTGCAATTGGTGATATTGAAATTTAATTTTCATGTGAGCCCAGCTTCCAGGGTGTCCAGGCCTCTTGCAGGCCAACCTCCTCCTCTCCCTCAACTACTGCTCCCATCTTGGAGTCATCTGAATAGACTCATTTCACACCTCTATACCCTCCTGATGTCCGATATGTATGCATTAAACAGGATCGGACCCAGGACCGAGCCCTGTGGTACCTCACTACTCTACCTCTAGGGTTCGAGAGCTCCCCACAGACCACTACTCTGAGTGCATCCAGCTAGCCAGTTTTCAATCCATCTTGACCATCAAAGGGCCTACCCTAACCCCATCAGTTTCTCCACCAGACCATTGTGGGGGAAGAGTCAAATGCCTTGCTGAAGTCCAAGAATAATACATCCACAGGCTTACTCCTGTCCAGTTCTGATGTTACCCATTCATAGAACTCCACAAGGTTGGTTTGACATGATCTACCTGGCACAAACCCATGTTGCCGACTATCCAGACCTCCCACCTCCTCCAAGTACACCCCAATCGTTCCTTTAGTATACTCTCCATTAATTTTCCCACCACCGAGGGTCAAACTGATGGGTCTATAGTTCCTGGTACTTCCCTCGACCCCCTTTATGGATTGGTACCACATGTGCCTCGCCAATCCCTAGGTACCTTCCTGTCTCAAGTGACCTGCTGGAAAAGCTCCCCAGGGTGCTGCCAGTATGTCCGCCAATTCCCATAGCACTCTCAGGATGAATGCCATCCGCCCAGGAGATTTGGCTTTCTTTAGGGCCTTGAGGGCTAACCACACCCTTTTGGCGGAGATAGCATCATCCGTCCCCTCCACCTTACTGGTCTTTTTATCCTTATCCAGATGTGACACCCCTGGGGTACCTTTCCCTCCCTCTTGCTCCATTTCTGTTGCTCCCTGATCCCACCCTGCCACATCTATCCCTTCGTGCCTTGCTTTGTAGATATCCCATCCCTCCCTAGTGAACACAGAGGCAAAGTACTCATTAAATACCTCTGCCTGGTCACTTGCCTCTTCCACCCACCCTCCTTCTGATCTCAATCTGCTGAGATGGCCCTTGCTTTTCCTCCTGCCTCAATGTACCAGAAGAACCCTTTTCCCTCCATGGTCCCTGTGCTAGCCGCTGTTTTTACTGGACTTTGCTCCCCTCACCATACGGGTGACTTTTCTAGATGCAAGCTGGTACATTTCCTTATCCCTATCCCCTCTTGTTGTTTTATATTTTTTGTAGGCCGCCTTCTTTTCTCTGACTGCTACCTGTACCTCACTGGACCACCAGCATGGTTTATGTGACCTTGCTCCCTTACGTTTCAACTTAGCGCAGATCCTGACTGCCTCATGAAGTCCCCGTTTTATGACCTCCCATCTCCTTTCCACATTTGTTGTTGAGGTAATCCCCTTCAAGTGATCCTTGAGAATATTTCCCATGCCCATAAAGTCTGCCCCCCTGAAGTCCACTGCCAGTGTCCTAGATCTCACCCCCACTCCCCCCATGCTTATTTGAAACCAGACAGTATTGTGGTCACTCCCAGTCAGGGGTCCTGCAACCATGTCCCTTACCAGATCCCCATCTGCCAGAACCACATCCAGGACATGCCCTCCCTTGTGGGCTCCATCACATGCTGTGTTAAGAACACATCCTGGAAGCCATCCAGCAGCCTCTGCTCCTTGGCCACCTTAGAGACATGGTTCCCCAGTTTGTACCTGGCATATTAAGGTCCCCATCAACACCACTCCTTCCTTTTGGACCACACTGGGCAATGATGTTGTCCAGCAAACCATCCTCTAGAACATCACTCATCCCGGGGGTCTATATGCTACTCCCAGCTTGACCTTATCTCCTGCTGGGGATCATAAGGTGACCCATAAGGCCTCCACGTTTCCTCTGCCTCTTCTACCATAGCAATTTCTATGTCATCTCTAATGAACATAGCCACTCCACCCCCTCTGTCCTCCTTTCTATCCTTCCTAAGCATAGTGTACCCCGACATTTAGGTCCCAGTCATGGTTTTTGTTGGCCCCGTCTCCGTGACTGCCACCACATCCACCCCTCGAACAGCATGGCCTGGAACTCCTACAGCAACTTGTTTCCCAAGCTCCTGGCATTTACTAACCCAACCCCACCCTTATCCCTGATCCTCTTTGTGAACCCCACAGATTCCTTATACTTCCATCCTCCCTCTGCTCCTCCTGAAACCTCCACCTCCTGTCTGTTTCCCCCTCCCCCCTTGAGCAGGCTACTCCCTCATCTGGAGGAGAGGGCTTCTGATCAGCCCCTTCCTTATCCCTGTAGCTTTCTGGCCTCAGATAAGAAATTGCACGGTAGATGATTTTTGGGATCAGGATAGACCTTGCCCTTTTGAGGTCCTAAAAAAAAAATGGGTTCTTACAGATATTGATTTTTATAAATGGCTACAGGTCAGCAAGGCTTTGACTCAGGTCTTTTCTTCGGTTGGTTTAGCTGATGAGGGAAAGATAAATGTCCACACCCTTTTTATGACAGCTAAGCAACAGCATGCAGTAGCCAAGGTTCGCAGACTTCTCCAAGAATGGGATCACAGACTTCCCTCCGAATATGTTTTATTGGGTAGAGGCCCTGAATATTAGTGCTTCCTCAGAGATATGGCAAGCTCTTTGGAGCACAGCGATAGATATATCAAGCAAGACAGGCTAAGATTGGTCCATTTAACATTATGCACCACCTATACTTAACTCCTACCCATTTATATAGAAGGGTGTGCTTAGTTCTCCTCTTTGTGGAAATGTAAAAGAGAAGATGGAACCTTGTATCACTTATTAAGGCAGTGCCCAGAGATTCAAAGGCTTTGGAGATCTGTGGGGTACCCTGCTGGCCCTATCCTTGGCTCTCCCAGATTGGACGCCCAGAGATTTGTTACTGGGCGCCTTCCTGCTGCCAGTACCAAAGCCTGGAGGCTCGAGTCTCCTGGTCTCAGCTGTGATGAAGTTGTTAATTCTGAGACATTGGACCCTGATAAGGTCCCATCATGGGTTAGTGGCACAGGGAATCTGCGCTGGCTATACAACTTGAAAACATATAGCAGATATGAGGGGTAAACAAGAGTACTTTGCTTCATTATGGGGTCCGTTTGAGCATTTTCTATTTGACTTGCAGACTGTCTAACTAAAAGATTTGACTCATTAAGCAAGCACCTTTAAGCTCACAGTTATTTTGTACCCTCCCTCCCATATCTTACAGTTGGGGGTGGGGTGGGGGGAGGGGTTGTGGGTTTGGAGTAGTTATTATTGATTGTTGTTATTCTGTCGGAAAGCATTATGCCCGAAGTTTGTATATGAGTATTGAGCTTTCATGCTTTCTTTGTAATACTAATATGGCTGTGTGGTCATTATAGTGGTTGCTGAAAGAACAATACAAATTTTAATTGCAAAAAAAAAAAAAGGAAGGCCAACTACAGAAAGATGGGTAATATATTGAGGGGGCACCTATCTAGCCTTAAGGATAACATGCGTGTGGATCAAAAGTGGACAGTGATCAGGGAAGAGGCAGCAAGCAGCGGCAGTCACTAACACCTACCTTAAATAGAAGGGGAAGAACTCTAAAGCCAGTGTAACCCCCTGTTACCCAGAGTTACTAGAATCTCAGTAAGACCTAGTGGTAGGCAGGGAAGGCAGCTTGTGACACTCCAGTTAAATGGATTTCACACTGTCTCACTCTGTTCTCAGTCTCAGCTGAGACTGAGAGATGACATCATTTTAGAACTGTTGCAGCTGCATAAGCCACACTGGAATGTTGCAGTTGGAGGTTAGAGTAAAATGTTGAGGAATTTGAAGGCAGTCTATGTGCAATCAGAGAGAGAGACTGTAGTGCAGCAGAGTATGTGCAGGCTCTCAGAGCTTTAAGCTCTGTTGCAGAGCTACTTTTGTGTAAGGTGTATGTTTCCACCTGAAGAAGAACACAGGAACTGGTAATTAAAGTGGTGGAGACCGCTCTCAATGGTTCAGAGCCACATCCCTGAGGGGACGGGGGTGGAAGGTGTTTGCCTGTTTTCCAGGGGCAACCCACCTGGGTCCGGCTAAGGGAAAGAAGCTGCCTGTCTGAATTGTGCTGAGGCACCAGAAGCTCTCTAAGAGATTCCTTCTGGAGAAAACGCCTGTGAGGCACCTGTAGCCAAAGGGTGAGTTCGCTCTGAAAAAGAGCTAAGTGTTTTCACTTGAACAAAATGAAGCTAAAGGGACTGTTACTGTGGGGTCAGGAAAAGACAGTCAAGTACAGTTGGAAGAGGTGGGGATTGGACTGCTTAACTCAGTGGTGGGTCTACAGTAATGGACAAAGCTACTTATAAGTATGTTCAAGGCCAGCACAAAATGGAAAGAAAGAATGTGGGGATTGGACTGCTTAACCTGTGGGGGGTCTAGAGTAATGGACAATGCCACTTATTTTTAAATATGTTCAAGTCCAGCACAAATGGGAAGCAAGACAAGTAGATTGAATGTGAAATACATTTAGTAAGGATCTACACAGCAAAGGTTCTAAAGGATGAGGTGTTACAGTCCAGAGAAATGGCCGGGTATGAATTGTGGGAGCGAGAGGTGGGAGACCCCCCCATCGGTAGTAACCAAATTCACCTCTAAGGATTTGCTCTGAGACACCTTTTGCTTTCCCTCAGGCACCTGGCCAGTGCCTGAGAAAAGTACCCAGACGTGGAATTAAAGAGGAGGATTCCCTGATGGAGCTGAGGTGCTCTTAGGTGGTTTAGGGAGCCACCAGAAAATGTTTCCATGAAGTATGGAAGGTGTCCAAGTGGCTGGCAAGGGAGCCGAGCCAGGGAAAACCCAGAGCAGTATACAAGTTCGGGCTATGTAACCCAAAGCAGTGTACAAGTCTGGGCTGTGTGCCCAGCATGTGGTAGACCCTGAGGGCTAAAATGATGAGGACGTGTTCTGGTCTCTTCTACTCTGCATTACCAGGAGTGTGGCCCCGTGGGGGTCCATCTATGCTTTGTTTATTCTGTTTGGATGTGAATAAAAGCCACACTTTAGAATCCCACTTCTGGTATTGGACATTACAGTTATTGCTTCCTGTGTTCGGAGTTACTTGGGTGCCCCTGTGCAGAGCAGCCAAATCTAGCCTATGTGCCGAGTGACCTATTCCTCCCTGAACCCAGCCCATCTAGTATTGCTGTCAGATACAAATGGCATACCGGGTATGGGTTACACCAGTAGGCCAAGTAGGTTCAGTAGGGAGGTGAGCCAGGCGGTGAGGGATTAGAGAGCCATGCACTGAAAGTACAGGAAGTCCTAGAAGGATAAGTATGAGGAGGATAACTTGGAGAAACACGGGGAGGCCAGAAGGAGAGTCAGCCAGTCTAAGGCTAGTAAGGAGCTGGAAACTGCAGAGGAAATTAAGGAAGGAGGAAATCCTTCAGGTATATCAGCAAAAAGATGGACCTGAAGGTTGGTATATTAAAGCTAAAAAGGGGTTGGGGTGGGTGGAAGATAGTGAAAAAAGCAGAGGTTTTGAATGAATACTTCTATTCTGTCTTTACTACAGAAAAGGATGGACCAGTGCTGCAAGGGAGGATGGGGAGGAGTGCAGAACATGGCTGAGGACAGGGTAACAGAAGTCAGGGATAGGAAAGGGCTCACATTTCTAAAGGTAAACACGTCCCTGATGGCATGTACCAAAGAGGGTTGTGGGAAGTGTCAGGGGAGAAAGTGTGTCTGCTGGTGGATTTGTTCAACAGCTCTTTAGACACAGAGTGATACTGCAAGAATAGAGAACTGCTCATGTGGTAATGCTGTACAACAGTAGGCCTAAAGATGACCCTGGGAACTATAGGCCTGTCAGTCTAACTTCCATTGTGGGTAAATTGATGGTGACCATTCTGAAGGAAAGACTAGTTTAGATCCTTGAAGCCACTGGGGTACAGGATGAAAGACAGTGTGGGTTCATGTCAGGGAGGTCCTGCCAAACCAACCAGATCAACTTCTTTGAGAGGGTAATGAAGGTGGTGGACAAGGGACATTCTGTATTGGGATTTCAGTAAGGCATTTGACTCAGTGCCCCATGAAAGGTTGATCAGCCAGTTGGAGGATCTAGGGGCAGGCAGCAAATTAACCAGGTGGGTGGCAAATTGGCTCAGTGGTAAGACCCAGAGGGTGGGGGTGTGGAGGGAACTTTTAGGTACCAGGGATGTTACCAATGGTGTCCCACAGGGGTCATTACTTGGTCCAGTGTTGTTCAGTTTGTTTAATAACCACTGGGGATAGCATTAAAGGCAAGATCTGCCTCTTTGTGGATGGCACTAAGATCTATGGGAGGGTGGTCACAGACAAAGGGGTGCAAAACCTAAAGGAAGAACTGGCAAAGCTGGAGAGGTGGTCAGGTATCTCGCATCTGGGGTTCAATGCTAAGAAGTGCAAGGTCATGTACAGAGGAAGGAAGAACCAAAGGGCTAAGCACAGTCTAAAGGATATCAAGGTCACTATTTCAGAGGAAGAAAAGGATTCGGGCATAGCCGTTACTAGCAACCTAAAGCAGGCTAAGTGGTGCAGAAAAGCAGCAGTCAAGGCTAACAGAATGCTGGGCTGTGTTGCTACGGAGTTCATAAGCAGAAGTGAGGAGGTTATTCTGCCATTATACAGATCCTTGGCCTCAGTTAAGAGTATGATGTGCAATACTGGAGTCCCTACTAGGGGAAGGCTATTAACCAGTTAGAAGCAGTGCAGAGGAGGGAAACAAAGATGGTTCAGGGACAGCAGGATATGTCATATGAGAAAAAATTGAGAGAACTCAATATGTACTTGAAGAAAGGAGGGAGAGAGGGGACATGATTGAAACTTTCAAGTACCTGAAGGGGATAAACAGGGTGTGTATCAGGGACCTTTTTCATCTTATTGATAAAACCAGAAGGGGGCACTGTTACAGTCTGGTGGGGGGAAGGTTCAAGAAGGAGGTCATGAGACACTTTTTTAGAGTGGGTGGTGTCAGGGTGGAGCAAGTTCCCATATGAGGTAAGCAACCGGGGGTTTCAAGAGAAGGTGCGAGAGGGTAAAGGGGAGGATCAGGGTAAGCAGGGGAGGTAGGGCCCACTGTAATAGCTAGACAAGAGGCACTACAACTGAGCCGAATAGCTAGGTCAAACAGCCTCCTTCTGCTGGCTAAGTCATATGTCTGTATGTACATATGTCCATATGTTTGTATGTTCGTACATAAAGCAGGCCACGCACAAAAGCACTGCAAAAACAAAGCTGTTAATTTTCATAGGACATAACATGAGCAAGTTTACAACTTTTCAAGTTAACTCATAAAAAGTAGATAAACAAATGATTCCCTTATGTCCCAACACCATGAGTGCACCAGCATCCTCATAACTGAGACTGCGGCATATGGTCTGGAGAGGTAGCAGGTGACACTCGCCATGCCCCCTTTAGAGCGGTACATATACTGTGCATGCCTGTCAACTGTTAGATGTTTGGTTTTCCTGTTGTGGCTGTGTGGCTACCTCCTTCCCACCCTTCCCATGCCTTGCAGTCATGGGGCTTTCTCCATGGCATCCCAGCTCCCACTGTCTGCTGGTTTGTCAGTCTCTGCTACTGCTTATTTGTACTCCATGCCTCCATCTCCTTACTAGTTAGGTCTTCAGCTTCCCTACCGTTCCTTCTCTGCAGTTTGGTCTCAGTTATGGTGCAACTGTCCTGACAGTGTTGTCTTCTCTCTCTTTGTTTCTTTGGGTTTTCTTGTTTCTCTGGCCTCTCTTTCTGGCTAGTCTCACAGTCTGCCCTTTGGTTTTTGTTTTATTTATACTGCTTTATTTAGTCTGTTTCTTCAATGGCCAACCATTTTCCTTCCCAGTGTTTCTGACTCACAGAAACACAGATTTTGATGACAGATAATGACCATTTGGCCCATCCAATCTGCCCGTTTTCCCCTTCCTATACTATTACCACAGACCGTGCCCAATCTACAGGTCTTTCTCCCTGAGCCCCCCTTCCTTTCCACTATGATTCCCTTGTGCTTTATCCCATGCATTCTTGAACTCCATCACTGTCTTCACCCCACCACCTGTGCTGGAAGGCTGTTCCAGGAATCCATCACTCTTTCTGTGAAGAAGTACTTCCTCACATTTCTCCTGAAAGTACCCCCCTCCAGTTTCATATCATGTCCCCTTGTTCTTGAGCACCCTTTCTTCTGAATAATACTCCCCTCCTGTACCTTATTTACCCCATGAGGTATTTAGAGGTCTCTATCATATTCTTCCTCTCCCTCCTCTGTTCATTGGCTACTGTATTCTGTTTGCCTCTTGTTGTTAATATTCCTCCACTAGCTCGCCCCAGAGAATCTGTGCTTCTTTGTTTTGCTGTTTGTGTTTTCAGTGATTGTTCTGTAGCCTGCCCTCCTGAATAAGAGTTGTTGCCTTGGCAGTTCACCCTTCAGTCATTCTAGCTACTGCTTGTCTCTGTTCTGACTTCTGCAGTCATCAGCTGGATATTTTCTGCATTAATGTATTTGTGTCTGCCTGCTAGCTTGTTCCTTTTCTGTGTGGCTATGCTTCCTCCTACCTTAGATTCTTCAGTTGTGTATCTTAGACATAAATCCTTGATAGGTATTACAGTACTTGCCAGTGTTGTGACTTCAAGAACCACATTTTGATTAGCTGCCAGCTTTGCATTGTACTAATGCACTCCAGCCTCATTCTCAGCACTGGCAGCTAGCTGTCCATCCTACACCTATCGGCCATGGATTTCCTGTCATATGGCAAGTCCACTGCCCTGTGTCCGATGGAAGCTATCTGCTAGGACTGCATTATCTGGTATCCACTGTCAGCTTATTTATTCAGTTTCAGTTACAATCTACTATCATTTACGTCTGCCTTCATGGCAACTTCTATATGAGATTAGTTGATGTGTGTCCACCATAATATGTGTGCCTTTAGCACCCTACATTTATGCCTCATCTGTACTGCCATAAGCCTTCATCAGATTTTCTTACTGTTCCTTTATGCTGCATACGATGTCTTCCTATCAGCTATTAGGCATTGTCATTGGCTCCCTCTGACCCTGCTTGCCATTGGCTGTCAGGCTTTGCCATTGGCCTCCTGCTTATCTCCTGTATACCCTACATAACTGGATTCAGACAAATTCTGTCCATGACCGTATCACTTGTCTTCCAGGACTTCTGCCCCGTAGGTAGGCAATGTCCATCTCTTCCCTTGAAGTCTGCATCTTGAGAGTGGGTCCCTCAAGTCAGGCATGGTCTTTCTTGTTCTGTCCTGGGATCTAGGGGAAACTTTAGCAATGCAGATCAACTTAGCAGCACCTTGTGGTATAGTATTTAAGACTTCAGCTGCTGCAGGATGGAGCCTCTCATTCCTCAGGTTTCTTTAGCTGTGCAGACCATGTCAGCAGCACCTCTGAAAGTTATTCTCACTATGCACACTTAAGGTCTACCTGGTCTGATCTGCTTTTCCCTTCGCTTTATCTGACCATAAATGGTTGTCATTTTTAAATTTATCCTTATTGCTGCCCAGTGAGATTACCAAATTCCACATCAACATACTTGTGGCATGCACAATAAGATCTGGCCTTCCCTCCCTCACTCCCTCGATTTCCACCACTTAGGAGAAACCAAGGAAAGCAGGGAAAGCAGTTAGGTGAGCAAAAGCACAAATGGAGGAAAACATTGCCAAGTCAGTAAAAATAGGAGATAAAGCATTCTTTAGATACAAAAGTGAAAAGAAGGAAAGCAAGGCAGGGATTATAAGACTAAAAGGGGGTGGGGGAGTATGCAAGAGGACCAGAAGAAAGCAGACATATTGAACAAGTACTTTTGTTCAGTATTCACAAAGGAAGGGATAGGTGAGGGTCCACAGATAGGGGAAAAGGGTATTAAGGGAAAGGAGATGGACACTTGCTCTTTTACAGAGGAGAGAGAGAGTCCTCAGGCAACTAACAAAACTTAAAGTTGACTAGGCAATGGGGCTGTACGGTGTTCACTCTAAGATACTGAAGGAACTAAAAGAGGAGCTGTCTGTACCTCTGAAGACCCTGTTCAATCTATCACTGGATATGGGGGAAGTTCTGAGGGACTAGAGGAGTTGGATGTGGCCATGCTACCCAAAAGTCAGAATAGGGAGGAGGTGGGTAACTGCAGACCTATAAGCCTGACTTTGGTGGTGGGCAAAGTTATGGAAACACTACTAAAAGAAAGGATTGGGGAATACCATGAAACCAGTGGGTTACAGGATCTGAGGCAGCATGGCTTCACAAGGGGGAGATCTTGCCAAACAAACCTGATAGAGTTCTTTGACTGGGTTACCAGGGAGGTGGATCAAGGAGGAGTGGTGGATGTGGCCTACCTAGATTTCAGTAAGGCCTTTGACACTGTTCCACATAGAAGACTGGTAAACAAGCTAGGCAGCCTGGGCGTAGGTCCAAAGATAGTAAAATGGGTGCAAAGTTGGCTAAGTAACAGGACTCTGAGGATGGTGGTAAATGGGGTCCACTCAGAAGAGGGTTAAGTAACCAGTGGAGTGCCTCAGGGGTCAGTATTGGAACTGATCCTCTTCAATGTCTTTATTAGTGACATCACAGAGGGTATGGAAGGAAAAGTATGCCTATTCATGGATGACACAAAAATCTGCAACAGAGTGGACACGGGGGGGGGGTTGGAAAAATGAGGGACGATCTAAAAAGGCTGGAAGATTGGTCAAGGGTTTGGCAACTAGGCTTCAATGCCAAAAAGTGTAAAATCATGCACATGGGGCACAGAAACCCAAGGGCAATGTATAATTTGGGGGAGGAGATGGTAACAAGCACAAATCAGGAAAGGGATCTGGGGGTCATCATTTCTGTTGAGCTGAAGGTAGGAATGCAGTGCGATAAGGTAGTGGGAAGGGCTAGTTGAATGCTGAGGTGCATAGGGAGGGGTATCACTGGCAGAAAGAAGGAGGTTGTGTTACCCCTGTATAGATCAATGGTGAGGCCCCACCTGGAGTACTGTGTCCAGTTCTGTAGGCCTCGTCTCAGGAAGGACATAGATAGGGTGGAGGTGGTACAGAGAGGGGCAACTAGAATGGTGCATGGACTGCATCAGAAGCTCTAACAGGAAAGACTACGGGAATTAAATATGCACGCTAGAGGAAAGGAGGGAAAGGGGAGACAGGATAGAAACATTCAAATATGTCAAAGGTATCAATAAGGTACTGGAGGGTGACAACCCACTCACCGGTCATGGTTTTAATGGAGCAGATACTACTGCTTTATTGTGTCAGTCTATAGGATTTATTTCCATAGTAGTATCATATCAACATTTCGCAGTTGAACATACTGCTTCATCAGGATCAATGATTTTTGTTTTTGTACACTTTATTTATTCGCCTACCTGCTTGGGCATCCTTCCAAGTTCAGTACTCAACCACCAGCCTCTACTCCCAAGCCTGAACTCTCCATATTGGAGGAAGTCCCCCAAACACCCAGACCAATCTAACCCCCTGGATCACCCTCCAGGGGTGGGCCCATCCACCCGCAATGGCCTATCTGAAATTAGGGAGATCGGATCTGGAGTGAATTTGGTCAGCTCTGGAGCTCTCCAACCAACACGCTGGCTTGTGGGATGTGGGCTGTGTCACTGGCACTCCCTTCATCTCCTCGGGCGAGAAGGGTATTTCTCTTTCTGGTCCTCTCAGGAGTGCAGCATGCAATGACATCTGTGCACAGTCCCCCTGCTGACGTCTGCCGCACTCCCACCCCTTCTTCTGGCTGGCATGCCTGTATTACCCTCAGTCTCCACCAGGGGTCATTAGGATGCTGAGCAGCCCTGAATCCCTTCCCTGAGAGAGGACAGCAGTCCTCCGGATGCTCACTCCTCTCTCTCCCCTGCCAACCCCTGATGGCCCGGGCTCATTCCTGAACCCGGGTCACTGGCATGGTCCGAGTGTGGCATCCAGCACCTCAACCCTCAGCGCCACCGGGCTGGCAGGATTTATGATTTAAGAGCTACATTTTTATAAGTAAAACACTTTTTATATTTGATTCATTAATGTCAGTTCCACACCAAAAGTTAGCTTAGTTGTACTTCATTTCAGATGCAAATTAAATCTTATAGTTATTTTAATAAATAAGTTCTTTCCTTTCTGAAAAAATTTAATTTATTAACATTCGTTAAAGAACCATACTGTAGTCAACCATTTTAGACATTTATAATAAACTCATGTTTTTCTATAATGTAAAAAAATAACAATTCCCACCTTGCCATGCAAATCAAGCTTTTAAACTTTCTTTCAGTTCAAAAATGTTCACATGTAGCTTAGTATCTTGTAAATTGTATATATACATTATTTATTTTTTTTGATACATCATGTATCAAAAGAGAATAAATCCATAGGATCTAAAATTTACCTTATGAAGTACTAGAACATCTTGTGATATTATTATTGTAAGGCGCCTTATTAGCACTATTTGCTTTTTTCAATCTATAAATAAATATAACTAGATTTTTATATATGGCCTTGCTTTAGTATATGAAACATAAAAAGAACAGGTGTTTTGTTATTCCTTTATGCAGGGGCTTGTTGTTTTAGGGATGCAGTTTCTGTAGAAGTCCCTGGCTTCTAATCAAGTTATAAACCCAATAAAAAAGAAATAATTGTACAAATATAGATTCATGTCAAGTTATCTTTATGAGCAAATTTCATTCTGGTTGCTTATTCAATTATTTATAAAGCACCATGTTCTGGAGCACTAACTTAATACATGAGTTTAAAGTAATTGTTCATGTTATTATCACTTCATCTCATTCAGAAAAAAAACACTTTGCACATTCTTAGTCTGAAATGAAAACACGTTTTCTAGTTATTATTCTGACCTATCTTCTTGTTTAAACATTGCAGTTTCTTTGTAATTTGTACTTGCGATGTACACACTTCTAGCTTATCGATTTGTTACTCTGAAAAGAGTTAATTTTTAGGCTTACCCCCTTCCCTGCTGTATATGGCCACTTTACTTGCATCTTTGCTAGGCTCTAAGCGCCATTTTGTGTGTCACATCTCTTTTTATAGGCTGAGCTCCACCTCCTTACCTATGTCACATCTTTTCTATTGGTTGGTGGAGGGGTAAAGAAACTGGATTGAGTTTCAAGCTTTTCAGAAGGTACTTTCTTGTGTCATGTGCAATGCAGTAAAGTAAAACAGACTCTTAAAGTGAAAACTACAGTTTTGGCATTAACTTTCTTACTAGTATAATGTAGATATGCCAAATACGTATGGAATTCCTAACAGGATGTTTGTGAAATGGAATTTCGATATCTTTCTTATGGGTAAATTACCATATTGTGTCTTTTCCGTTAAGAGGAACACACTGGAAAGTGTGCTAATACATACATTTTGAAAACTAAAGAAATGTCCTGAAGTAAAGACACCAGAGGAACAACAGTGGCATTTGAGATTAGGCCCGGCATCTCGTCCCACCTGTGTAGGACCAGACATAACATTGATGGCCACTGAAATGCACATTCGAGCTAGCAAGTGTGCACAACGTGGTCAATCCTTTCCAGGGGGTCAGTTAGAATGAAGAAAGAAGATTGAGCACTCTACTTATTACTAGATGGACCTAATAGTATTAGTCCACAAACTCGTACCATACAATTTCTTCATTAATACCATAGCGATTGTCTAAGGTACTGAATCTATCGATCCAAAATGCAAGAAGCGAAAAAAAAAAGAATACATAATTAAATACAAACATGATAAAGTAGAATACTGAATATCAAAAACATATTAAGTTTGCAAAAAGGTCAGAATACATAGTGTACGAAGAGTAAGGAATGATGAATAACTAGCTGACAGTTAATAGAAATTGAAGCTTACTATAATCAATCAATCAATCAAATCTTTATTTATCCAGGCGAACATCGTTGAGCAAGGCTCATTTGCAAGATGGACCTGGTAAGGTCAAGGTTCAATTTACATGAAATATTGCATTCAGAACATTTACAAATAGAAGAAAACAAAAATGTGAGTTATACAACAGATCCCAATAATATAACAATCAGATTATACACCAAATTGTGAAGACAGAAATAAAACAATAAATCAGATATTGAACACATAATTTGACATGTCAGGAAAAAACAAGGATATATTACATATGTACACGATTCAGAAGGTTCATAAGGTAGCCAGCTCACTAGGATGGGTACTAGGGGGACAAAGGAGTGTTTTGTGGCTGACGGAGTGGCAGGATTGGTACCCTGCAGTAATGGTCAGGGGTAGAGAACCGGGTGGGGAGGGGAGGAATCGTAAGAGTTGGTGCAATAAGAGGATCCAGAGTAGGTATAGGAGGAAGAGGAGAGGGTTAGGCGAGAGGTATGAACTGGGAGCATTAGGGAGATTTAAGTATTAAGGGTATAGGGAGCTGAAAAGGCACTGGATAGTGAGCTATAGGGTAGTTTCATAGTAGGTGCTGGTGAGCTTGTCTTGTGTATCTAAATATGGAGGGTTAAACTAGTGTTGATGGAAGCAGCTACATTTTTCTTTGAAAATCCTATTGTATAGGTATTTGAAGGCTGAAATAGATATAAGCTTCTTCACTTTCAATGTCTTCTGCATTGTGTTCCATAAAGTGGATAACACATAGCTAACTGCATATCTACCATGTCGAGTGGAATTTAGGCACCTTGAGGGTAATAAGTTCATACTTCTTAATGCATAACTATTTGATGTGGCTTATAGAAAACAGTCAGAGATATATTTTGGAAGCTGCTGTGATATTGCTCTGTAGGTCCATAATATTGCATTTCTGTCTCTTCTGGCTTGAAGCGACGTCCATCCCACTGCAGAGTAGAGCAGACAGTGGTGAGTGCTGTAGGGTAGGTCTGTGATGAACCTCAAGGCTCTGTGATATAGCGTATCTATCTTGTTCAGACATACAGTTCAGACATACAGTAGGGCAGCGACTGTATAAGAAGTCAGCATAATCTAGTACTGAGAGGAAAGTGGCCTGGACCATCTTCTTTTTTGAATCACTTGTAAGGAAGTGCCTTATTCAGTAGTTAAGTCCAAGTCTTTGTCTGAGTTTTTTTAACAGTTCTTCCAAATGTTCTAGGTAGTCTAACCTATTATCTAACCATACCCCCAGGTATTTGAATTTTGTGACATAGTCTAGGTTTTCACCAAGGGCAGTGGATAATTTCGGAAGGTTGAGAGGGATAGTGTATCCTGACTGCACCTGAGGGAGGAAAACATTGCCTTGGTTTTGCATTCAATAATGGTTTCTTTCCCAGCAGTTGATATTGCAGCAGGTCGAATTCTGCTTGTAGATCTTTGCAGGCTGTAATAGGTGAAGAGTGACTGACATACAGTACTGTATCATCAGCAAACAGGTGTACAGTGGCTTTGGAAAGTTTAAGTCGATGTTGTTGCTATATATTGCAAATAGGATAGGGCCAAGGATCGATCCTTGTGGTACTCCTCTTTGAAGTGGTCTGAGTGGGGATATATCACCTTCGGCCTTCACCTGCAGAGTTCTTCCTGAAAGATAATTATGAAACCATCTAATGGAATTGGTGTCAAGCCCAACTGACCTCAGTGATGAGAGGAGCAGGTCGTGGTCAAACGTGTCAAAGGCCTTACTTAGGTCTAAGAAAACAGCACTAACACAATTTTTTTTATCCAATTCAAGTTGCCAGTCATTGGTGACTTTTGCAAGAGCTGTGATGGTACTGTGATTTGTTCTGAAACCAGATTGTGCTGGATTTAGAAGATTGTTAGCTTCTAGGTACTCCTTAACTGAGTGCTCACAATTTTTCAAGTAGTTTGGACAGTACCGGAGAATGGAGTTGGTCTGTAGTTATTGAGGTCTGTGGGATCCCCAGATTTCAATAGTGGAATAACTTGACGGTTTTCAGATTGACGGGATACCTCCTGACTGTAATGAGAGGTTGAACAGATCGTCACGGTACTGCTATAACATGTATGGCAATTTTATGAAGTAGGGGTCAAGGGAGTCAGCACCTGCACTTTTTTGTATCCAACTGTAATATTAGTTCTTCAACTTGTTTCAGTGTGGTTGGTGTGAAGGAGAAAGTGGAATCAGTCACTTTTACATCAGAGTTCTTAATCCCTAGTTGCAATCTCAGAAGGTTGGCAGGAGAGGAGTCAAATGCTAGCCCAGCAGTAGTAAAGTGATTATTAAAAGCTTCCAGTACTTCTATTCTGTCAATGATGGTTCTATTTCCACTATGTACTTTTCTGGGAGTAGGTTGCTTGTGACATTGCCAGTTATATCTTTTATGGTATTCCAAAATTTGGCATGGTTATGGTATGGTATAAGTTGAAATATTGCAAAGTTCCAAAATAACTGTCCCATAGCAATACCCAAACCAGATTCATTCTTAATCCACATATCACTAAAAACTGGTCAGCCTCAAATTACAGGAGAATACCTGGGGCATAATCTAATAGTGAAAGCTAGGAAAGCAGTGTTCAACCTACCCAGTGCTGAGAGTCGAGTGGAAACCAGAGGTATGTGATCAGTTGCATAGTTGTTGTAAGCTCTCAAACCAGAATACAGGACACATCACTTGGCTAGAGAAAAATACAGATGTCTAAAGATCCTGCCTAAAAAAGATACAGAGAGGAAAAAGTTACATTATGACTACAAAAAAAACAAAAACACACACTAATAATAGACTCCCAGTACAAAAAATCTCTAGGAACACAACAACAATTAGTCATGTCTTTCTCCATGAAATGGAAGTACTCAGTATCAAAAGTAGAGTAATATGGAGTGGGGGGAGAGAGAGCGAACAAGGATAAATGAAAAGGAGGGGAAGCAGGAAGGGATTTAGGGGCTAAGATTGAAAGTATTATATCTCATGCCCCAAGGTTTAGTAAAGTGTATAACAACTTATTCATGGTGTACCAACCAGATAGTGACACCACTGCCTTAAAGACCAGCACAGCAACAGATTTCACCAGAAATTGTCGTGTTGTTGTGCTGGTCTCTGCAGACACCAGTGGTGCATCTCCTGGTATTGCACCCCCAACCGAGACAACTCTGACTCGGAGTTGTATATATGGAGACCGGGATATGTGGGGGCAGAGCCCCCCACATGGGGGTTCAGTGGGGCGCAGGCCCCCAATGGAAACATGCTGACATTCCTGACAGAACAATGCCAACACTCAGCAGTGTGTTTGTCACTGTGAGGGATGTCGGCATCCGCGTTGTCACAGCAGTATAGGTAAACCCTTATTCAATACTAAAGGGGAGGGGAAGGAGAAACATAAATAGTGTACATACATGTTACATAATTATAAAAACCGCTTTACATTCTAAGAAGTATTCAGTCTCAAACAGGCTGAAGTAAAAATCCAATAAATCTCTCATTGTAGGAGTTTTTGCAACCTGTCCCCTCCTCTTCTTGGATTGTCCACCATTTCAATGCCCATGAAACTCATGACACTTGGATTGCAGCTCTGAAATTCTGAGACGTGTTCCCCAACTGGACTGTCAATGTTACCATTTCTGATATCCCTGACATGCTCTTGTATATGCTGCCTAAGGGGACTTACAGTGCAACCTATATTCAACTTAGGACAGTCACACCACAGGGCATAAACTACAAAACTGGTTCCACAAGAAAGGAATTCTCTGGTTTATGCCCTGTGATGACTGTAACTGTCTAGTTGCAAAGAACTGGATTGTTCTCAGTGCTGACATGCACCAGTGAACACATACCTTTTGGTTTAGCAGGCAACCATGTGTTGGAGATCTAGTAGAATCTCTTTTAAACTGACTGTGTACAAGATTGTCAGCTGAATTCAGTCCTCTCCTAATTGTAATGCATGATGCCTCTCCAAAGTCAGGGTATAATAAGGGGTCACCCCTTGACATTCTTCAGAACTGCTTCACTATGCTTCCAATTTGTCCAGACACTGCATTAAATTGGGTCACAAATGTCACTGGTCCCTTCTGATTGTAAGGCCTTGACCTGGGTTAAAGAAGTTGTTTCCTATCAGTTTCTCTAGCTGAAGTTAATGGTTTATCCACTGTGGCTGTAATACAGCCCCTTTCCAAAAACCTCTTCTTAATCTCTTGGGCCTCCTTGTCAAAATCCTCAGTTTTGGCACAGTTCCTCTTAAGGTATATAAACTGGCCATATGGAATGGATTCCTTCAGGCTTCTCAGATGGGCACTGTCAGCTCTAAGTAGATTATTTGTGACAGTCACCTTTCTGAAACCCTTAGTGTTCACAGTGTGTCCCATTTCTGAAGTTAATGTGATGTCTAAAAAATTCAGTGTGGTGTTATTTGTGGTCCCAGTGAATCTGTAATTCAGGTTGTTAATGTTAAGCCACAACAGAACACTTTCTGCATGATCCCTGGAGCCTTTCCATATGTAGATCACATAATCCATAAAGTAGTACCAATGTATAATGTCTGCATGTGGGTTAACTGAATTGTTAAGAACTATTTCTTGTTCCCAAACTTCCAGTAATAAATTTGCAAAAGACAGAGCCATAGCTACCCCCATTGCTTTCCCTGTTAATTGGAGGTAAAAATCCCACTGAATTTGAAGAAATTGTAAGTACAAAGCATAGGGCATCAATCAGAAATGGGATGGAAATGGCATTGGCAAATCTGCCCTGACTCAAAAAGTACTTACTCGTTGTGATGTCATCCTCATGTGCAATCAACGTATATAGGGACTCTACATCAGTGCCAGTCCAGATGAAGTCATCCTCCCACACAAAACCATCAATTTTTTCTAGGAAATGAATGTTGTCCCTGAGGTGGGACCCCAAGCTTGTAACACTTATCTGCAGGAACAAACATCCAGAAATCTGCAGAGATCATCTGTTAAGGATCCCACCACAAAGACAACTGGTTGCCCTGGTGGGTTCAACATATCCTTATTCACCTTGGGGAGGATGTAAATTGTAGGGATAATGGGAGATTCTGTCCATAAATACTCAACTTCTGACTCAGTGATATGTGATCTACCTTTAACTTCTTGTAATACATTAAGCAGTTCTTCACTGCACATAAATGTGGGGCCCCTAGGAAATTTCTTGTAATTATCATGGTTGTTCCAAAGTTCTAGTGCTTTACTTTGGTAAAACTGTCAAGTCATTATTGCAATATTGCCCTGCTTTATCAGCAGGCTTAATTTCAATTCCAGACATTTGTTTCAATTCATCCAACACACATAATTCATTAGGTTTAAGATTTTAAAAACCCAAACCTGTGACCTCATTTAGGACTTTGTCCACTTCCTTCAGATCTGTTTTCTAGTAGGTATTGATAAAGGGATTGCCACATGGTGGGCAAAAAAGAGATCTCAATTTAAATGTTGATTTTCTTTGAGACAATTCCTGACTCTCAGAATTTCTACACATTGTACCAGAGGGGTCAAACAATTCTATACCACATGTTTGTAAATCACCTATATTTTCATTGGTAAGTTCTGTCAGAGCCACAAGATTTTCTTTGTCTTGTGCACTCCAATTATATGAAACAGAGTCAATACTTTCATCACGGTGCAGTAAAAAATCAATCATGTTACCTGGGTCTCCTTCAGATTCAGATAGTCCAAGTGTGTTGGTAGTGTGTGTACAAGGCAAGATGTTAGAATCCAATATAATCTCATGTTGTCCCACCATGATTTCGGTAGTTTGTGGATCTTTGATGAAATAATCCTTGCAGTGTAATTTCCTAAAATACTTACTGTAAATAGGTCACGTGCACTTGAAACTTGTCTGGTAGTGTGCAAGGGGCAAAGGGAAGACCCTTGGATAAAGGTTTGACTTGTGGCTCAGTAAGTTCCAAGTCCATCAAATTTATTACAGCTTTTGATTCTTCCTCACAGATCAGTGTTGTGTTTGTGGTTCTTCCTCAGCCTCTTCCACCTCATTGAGTTTTGCATTTACATTTTCCTTTTGTTCTAAGTTTTACTTTGTTTGAATTGTTGAAACTTTGTTTCCGGTTTTGTCTAAAAAAAACCTTTGCCTTAGTAGTGGCTGTACAAGTGGTTACAACTTGTCCAGGTGCTGTTTGAGAGGAACATTCAACCACTTTGTGAGGATGCCCTCTTGGTTTGAGCGGTTTCCGCTGATGGATCTTTCACATTGGCCCCAGTGGTAGATGTAACCCTTCAAATAGTCCCTGATATATCTTTCTCTTTTCCTATTCTTTCTGTCAGTTATTGTTTATTTTAGCATCCAACACTGAGGGTGTGTGTAAAATTCAAGTTTTACACACCACCCAATGTTTTATTTTATATAATTGCCAGCAAGCACTTTTTTATCATAGCAATTATATAAAATAAGCTGAGATCAGTGTTGAGGTGGCAACAGACTGGATGGGATTCAATGCAGTCCGCGGTCTCTCTTAAGTTTAAATATTGTAGCTTTTCTTAGCTGTACTTTTTTAACATTTAAAATTGTTTTTTTTTAAGTTGAACTTACCGCCGAATAGTGGTTGCAGTGTCTATCCAGCATCAGGAAGTCAAAAGAGCATCTGGCTCATGCTTTGCACTGAGGAAAACCCAGCGTGTGTTAACCATAATAACCAGCCAGTTATTATTGCAAATAAGCAGTTTTTACTTAGGGAAAAAGCGAACAACGGTAGTTATATAGAGAATAATGGATGGGGAAGGGTTTGATATGAGAATTTAATGCACACCCGAGTTGTGGGATGCTACATAAACCCCGAGGGTGAAGCCCGAGGGGTTTATCAAAGCATCCCACAATGAGGGTTTGCATTAAATTCTCATATAAAACACCCACCCCATCTTTTATTTTTTATAATAACAGACCAGCAATTTTTCTCCAGCAGTTTGTGAAACTGTTTGGCCCCGCCCACATACAGAATGTTGGCCAATGAGGCAGCAGCATAGTTTGACTGGCATGGCTCATGAATGTCATAACAACCAGTCAGTTGTTATGGAAAATATCAACCTGGTCAGTACATTGAGAGAACTTGCTGACCAGTTATTATATACCTGTTAAAGTTAAGGGATGAATGAAATTATCATTCTCATACTTGTTTACAGAAATTACCCACATACAGTACTTAGTTATCACTATCATTGAGGCGTGATACAGACAGTGTCAGCATCTAGTGGTATAGGGAAGAAGACAGCTTGGGAAATATGGAGATATCTTTTCCATCTATTACAGAAGTTTTTCTCAACCTGTTCCATGCACCCATGTGTAAAGTAAAATATGGCTGCATTGTGTTTTCTATCTTCAAATAATTCAAGCCACACAAAGTGAATGTTTCCTTCTGGTTTATTTTCTTTGCAATTTCATCAACTTCAAATACATGTATTCTTGCTTCTGTTTGGTGCTAGCTCATTCAATTTTATACAGTGCTTATATAAAAATTTCTTATTTTAAATAATACCAACACCCCTTTATAAGCCAATCATATAACAAAATAACATATTAATCAGAAGGCGTGGTGCATTTGTGTCAAAACAAAAATATAACTATATTCCCTTTATAACATCACAAGGTGTTTACCACATTTCTTATACAATCTCATAAGTGCTGACTGCACTGATAAAAGGTTCTTTGTGTGCACTACTCCCTTTAATAGGTAAACATCATCCTAATAAGGGCACACTATCCTGATGAGTGTATTATAGGACATTTGGATGTTATATGTTGTGAAATACAAAGGCATCACAAGACATTTAACTAGATCGTGTGAGAAGCTATATCACAAGACAGCTAAGTACTTTAGTAAAAACATTTGATTACGTATTATTATAGGTTGCACTTGAGTAAAAGTTATATTTCAGTAAAATGTTACACTACAGCCCCCCTCTGTGACTCTCTATGATTGGAGATCACACAAGATGATGTTGCCATTGTAACATTTGCATTTGTCTCATTATGCACTTCATCTTACGACACAATAACAATTGTACAATAATAAGAATACAGATTGCTGCAATACTGCATACTACCACTACCAGGGTTGGACTAGTACCCATAGCAGCTGATCCCCAATCCCACCAGGATATAAAAGGGATATATGATGATTGTTTCTTTACCTCTTTGGCAGAGGCCTTTTGTGCAAAAATAAGTCCTTCTGTTTGCTGACGATACAACAAGGCACCAAGTGTCATTTCATTAATTTTGGGTAACTCGAAATGAGGTGGGGTTGCAAGTCAGTGAGTAAATCCAAGGCCATACTGGAACCATCAATATGGGTAGCATTTGTTCAGCTATAGGCAGAACATTCTCTGAGGGTCCAATTTGCAACCCACCAGGTCTTGTCACTACACCCCCATACATTCCAAGATTGACCCGTGATAACACACCATGACTGGTTCCATCTCATAGCTTGGCGGTATTCATTTACAGACGTTAGGGTGAATTTACATTGTTTAGGAAACCATGGGGTGGTTGATGTCTCTTCCCCACATATTGAGGTTTCATGTTCTTGTACACACTGTTGCTTAGGTAAGACAACATATTTATTGTGCACCTTAATAATGGTATCACCTGGTATTTGGAGTCTCATGATCTGGTCATGTACTAATACTCCCAAATTACTGATTTAACACGATTTTGTTGGTGGTTCAGAACATACAGATATTATTATTAGTATGGGAACCACATGTAGCAGCACATGTGCATATTGATTTGGTGAGTTCCATACCTTTACCATAGCTAAAGGTGGTAAAATTACAGTGTGATGATCCAATAATCTAGTCACATTGGTCTCATCTATCCCTAAAGGTAGCCTATTTGTTTCAATTCTATTTAATTCATTGACTAGATAAGCATGTGTTTCAGCAGCTAATTGAGAGCAAGCCAATTCTATATAATCATCATCATCAAGCATATTAGAAAGTGAGTTATAAAAACGGGCTGCTATTTGCACAATAATTTTAAAATTGTGTAAGGTTTCTTCAAATGCAAACCAATAAATTTCTTCATTATCAGCCACTAATCTCACAGTAGCTGACAATGGTCCAGTAGCCATATTTTTCAAAGTCATTTCTAAAGAGCGAACATGACCCTTTAAAACCATAGAATCAATACCATTAGCAATTCCCAATCCTGAGTCTAACCAGCCCCATACGTCTCGTCTATGACTAGATAATCCTGGTGATGCTGCTACAGGATTTTGAAATGACCACAATTTGTGTCTATCATGATATTCATTTAAAGTATTATTATAATACTGTCGCCACAATAATACTGAAGTCCAATTCCCACATTGTGATGGTAATCGTGGAAAAGGCAAATGTAGTAACACATTATAATATTCCAATTTACACAGATAATATAAAGGATATATATTTTGTGTTAAAATAATACCATCTGATGGTGGCAAGAATTTTTGCCCTGCTATACCCTGTTTTTGGTATTGTATATCCCATACAGCAGATTTACTAGTTAAAGTTACATCACAAGCCAATTCAGGCCATAGTGCATTTGTAGTATACATCAACAAAGAATATTTATTTGTTAAAGGCAATACTGCAAACAATTGCTTTAACCCCACTGTATAGTTTTTCACAAGAGATGTATTATATAATAATTGCCACATATTATGTTGTGATGCTTTTACACCCCAATAAGATGTATTTAATAATGTAATAGTGGGTGGATAATGTAACATGTCCTTCAGTTTTATTCAAAATAAATCTTGTTCTCCTCTTGTTAAATTTGTAGTATCCCCCAATGTGGAGTGGATATAGGTTCCTTTCTGGGTTGTTGTGTTCACTACACACATCACCGTGCCAGGTCAGGCTTCTGCCGAGCATCCCCATGTCGCATTTTGACATTGTCCATAACAAATAAAGTACCATTTGGGAAGAAGATATCCAGTGTGTTCATGTCATTCTCCCAAATTAACTGGGAGATCAGTTGAAATTTGCCAGGATCAGTAAGGTACTGCTCAGTATAAGTACAGGATACATCATTATGCTTTACCTATTGGGAGAAACAGAGCAGTATCAATTGTCATTATTTAAAGGCTGATACAGTTTACATTGGTCCACATGGCTCCATTTGGTCTCTGTAGACCCTTGTCAAATTTGTTGGACCTGAATGATCCATGGCCCCAAAACATCAGTGATGGTATAGGGCCCCATCCAATTAGCATCCTATGGTCCTTTCTGGACAAAGTTTTTCACCATAACATGATGACCCTGTTAAGTGAGCGGTATCACTTTTTCATCATGTCTCTGTTTGTTTTTCCAATGAGTCTGTGCCGTATTTCTGGCAGCGCGTGGTAAATAAACAGCTAACTGTTTTTGTGGCTGTTGCAAGAACACATCAGCTTTGATGCAGTCTAACACAGGTGTTGATAAATCTGGATCCAATGGATAATACTGCCGCATATCTCCTCCAGTCATCAACTGGTATGGGCAATAGCCAGTACTCTTGTTTTCCGTACCTCTAATACCCATTAGGATTCCTGGTAAGTTCATCACCCACCCATTACCAGTATCCAACACTACCTTTTTCAGTGCATTTTCAGAGTGCGATTTATCCTTTCTACCATTCCCAAAGATTGTGGATGGTAGGGTAAATGCAAATGTTGAGTGATACTTAAGTTATCACACAAAAGCTGTCATTATTTTCACTGTAAAGTGAGTTCCTCTGTCACTTTCAAGTATTCTGGGAAAACCCCATTGTGAGGACACCTGTTCCCATAGTGCTTTTGCAGTATCTGTAGCACTATCATTTCATATGGGCAATGTTTCTACCCATTTGGAAAATATGTCAACAATGACTAGTAAAAATCAGAATCCCACTTTTGCAGTAGGCAAGGGCCCCACATAATCAATTTGTAAGCTGGACCAAGGACCATCCACCAAGGGTATACACCCTAACGGAACCCTCTTTCCAGGCACTGGAGGATTCATCTGTGCACAGATGTGACAAGCCTTCAGGCATTGTGTGACATCTTTTCCCATTTTTGGCCACCAATATTTCTGTGCCAACATTTTACATGTTTTGTGGAGTCCACAATGACCTCCAATTTGATGATTATCCATGATAATATCTTTTCAAAACAAAGTGGGTGGTATCCACTTCCTAAACCCAGGTTGTCATTCCCATACTACCATATCTTCCCATATGGTAAAATGTTTGGTTGCACACTGTCCAGTGTCTTTCCATTGGTTCTGACAACCCATTATCCAAGCATCTGTATCTTGGACATGCCCCAAACTTGGGACTTGTGAGATGGCAGCTATCCATTTAAAATGGTGTTTATCAAATTCATCCATCTCCCACAATTGTGTAGAATCACCTCCTAGAGGGTCTACCCATAAGTTTGTTTGTTTGGCTGCAACTTGAGCCAGGTTGTCCACTAAGCTATCGTTTAACTCATGGATATCCTTTGGATTCTTTTGGTGAGCTCTTACTTTACAAATTGCTATTCTCAAAGGTGTCTGACCTCCTATATCCCATATATGTTGTAATATGGGAGCAAATGTGACAGGTTCCCCAGATGCTGTCCTCATTCCTCTTTTTGTCCAAATAGGAAGAAAATACAACAAGGAATTGACAACAAAAGCACAGTCCAAGAAGATATTAATAGCCTCCTGAGGGTAAGCCATAATAGCTCCGTGAACTGCCTCAAATTCTGCTGTAGGGGCTGAAAATGATGATGGGCATTGTACTAATATTTCTTGATTGGTACTCGGTGTCCATATGGCATATCCTGTATGGAAATGTCCATCCTCCCAAAAGTGACAGCCATCTACATAAACATCTCTTGCCTCAGCATTTGGTTCTGCAGCAAATATGGGTTTTAAATCAATTCCCATTATGGTTTCACAATCGTGTGCCTCTCCCTCCCATGCCATTAATTCAACTAACATAGGTGAGGTGCATTTTTCTACAGTGATGTTTTTCCCTTGTAGAGCTAAAGCCCATTTAACCAATCGTTGTGAAGACATACCTCTCACATCCCTTTCAAGTAGAAATTTCACTGGGGTGTGAAATGTTTGCAGGATAATTCTATTAAACCCCACAATATGTTCTGTAGCTTGTATAGCCCAATATACAGCTAACAAACGTTTTACACATTCTTCATATGTCTCTTCCACAGGTGTTAGTACATGAGAAAAATATCCCACAGAATGTAAAGTCCCTGCTCTCTTTTGTAACAGTACTGCATTGATCACCTAATCTGTCGCATGTACCTGTATCACACAATCAGAGGATTCAGATGGACTAATGAGAGCTGGAGCTGTCATTAGCACTTGCTTTAGAGCCAGAAAAGCTACCTGATCTTCTGGTTCCCATCTGAGGATATCAGTTTCTTTTTCTCCCTTTAGTAGATTATACAGAGGTTTTGCAAAACTAGAGAAAGCTTCAATAAAATCTCTGCAAAATCCTACCATGCCTAAAAACTGACATAATGCAGTTTTTATTTTAGGTCTTGGCAACTGTTGGATTACCTGATTTTTATCCACTGTTTGTCCTTCTTTGTTAATACATATTCCCAAAAAAGTAACTTGCGACTGCCCAATTTGTGCTTTACTAGGGTTCATTTTTAACCCTCCTTTACCTTAGACTGTTAGCAACTCGTTCAATAAACTAACATGCTCTTGGTATATATCAGTCTACAATAAAATGTCTTCAACGTATTGTATTATCGCTTCAGGAACTGAAAAACCCAATAATATTTCCGCCAAACATTGATGAAATAAAGTGGGTGATGAGTGAAAGCCTTGTGGCAAACACTGGAATGTTTATTGCTTATCCTGAAAGGTAAAAACAAACTTATACTGACTATCTGGTTGTACAGGGATGGACCAAAACCTATTCAACACATCTAGTACAGTATAAATAGTGGCAGTGGGAGACAACTGAGATATTAAGTCTGGTAGTCTAGATACCACTGGGGTAACTAGAGGCGTTACTTTATTTAAAACTCTATAGTCTACAGTCAGTCTCCAAGTACCGTTTGATTTGTGAACCAGCCAAAGAGGGGAATTAACAGTTGAACATATTGGGCAAATTACCTTTTGTGATTGTAACTGTTTCAAAATAATTCCTACCTCTTCCTGTGCTTCCTTTGGAAATGCATATTGCTTTTGTGGCAGTGGGTCTGGTCCCTCAGTTTGGACCTCCATATTAGACACACGTCCACCCTCTGTAGCATTTTTAGCCCAACTTGATTCATGCCCTTGTACAACAGATTTTATCCATTGTGGCACTTGTTTCCATAAATCACTCATGTGTTAAATCTTTAATGACTTTATTGTGTACACACTATGTGAGTCATCCACATTTGGTCCTGGGTTAGTAGTGCTTCCTTGCCATAGAATCATATTACTAAGATCCACCACTAAATGATGTTGTGCTAGTATGTCCATACCCATGATGATACCTTAATGTGTATTACATTTCCAAAACATACATTTCAATTGTTGTTCACCTATTTGAACCAAACTTTGTTTGGTTAAATATGCTGTTAACACACTCCCTGAGAAACCTTGCAAATTAATTTGTCGTTTTCCATGAATTGTTAAAGGCATATCACTGTCTGCGATACTAACAGTTGCACCAGTATCAACTAATATCACAGTATGGCAGCCCCTTATCATTGCTGATATTGTTGAACGCCCTTCCCGATCCTCTTGTAATTGACCAAGGATTTGGAAGATGGGGGCTTCATCCCGTCATTTCTTTTTCTTCTCATTTCTAGCGAGAAGCTCTTCTTCATCCTCTTCCTCCTCACTATCGCTAGGAGCAGTAGGTTCTTTTCAAACCACTGCAACTGTCCTAGTATTAATCAAATCACTAAGCACTTCATTACATTTTTGTAAGTCTGCCTTACCACCAGGTTTAGCATTATTACCTGGATTTTGAGCTCATCTCCTCTCTTCTCTAAGACTTGCTTTTGTTTTCCTTCCATGTCTCCACATTTAGCCCAATAATTGCATTTAAAGTGGCCTTCTTTATTGCAATTGTTACAGGTTAGCCTACCCTTGCCTTCTGTTTTGACAATAGCAGCTACCCATCACTTGTCCTTTCCTTTCTCAGGACTATCATCATCTTGTTGCATTCGCCACCAGTCAGTAAGAAACATTTCTTTTTCAGCAGCACCCCCTGCTTGTTTACATATCATACGTACTGACTCAGGTACTATAGTAGCCTGTCCATCAATTAAACTCAGGAAGGCTTCTGTATTTTTACTTGGGTCTGCCATGCCTCCATATGTTGCGTAGGCAGTATACAAATGATTAATGAACATAACTGGGGACTCTCCAGGTTGTAACATGATCTCATAGATCTTGCTCCAGTCCCTGTGAGAAACACCATGCATTGATTGTAATGCAACTTGTATCTCATCAACAGTAGCCCAGTTGCCATCAATCTCTGGTTTAGCCTGTCTGCCTGTCATTTTTTCAGGCAGGCTTTGCAATAACACTGCAGAAAGTGACAATGTTGCTATTTTGCAGGCATTTTTGTTGGTCAAATTAAAATTTGCCACTAAGGTCCTTAGTTTAGAGCAGTATGGGACCAGATTCTGACATGGTTCCCACTTGCCTAACTGATCCACTAACTGCATGGATTCTGGGATAGTGAGATCATGCTATGATAACTCTATATGTGTCTCTATTTCTTCCATGGCTTCCTCAAACTTCTTTGTTTGAGCCCTAGCTTCCTCCTCTTCTTCCAAAGTTTTTTATGCTTTTCTAATGTCTCATGATGATGTCTTACTGGGTCCAGTAAGTGAGCCTTTTCAGGGGCAGTTAGAGTGTCTTTTTCATCTGTTAACCTACCCTCCAATTATTTTACTTCATTATGTAACTTTATATCTTCTCTTTCTATATTTTCTTTTGTTTTCCAATGTAATCTTTTTAAACACTTACTTCCTCTAGCCTGTTGCACCTTTTTCCTTTCTCCTTTCATTTTTGTAACAAAAGGAGACATTTTCTTTTTACTAAGTTTCATATATCCTTTCTCGTCTTCCGAGGCAGTAACCTCAGACTCTGACAAATCTGCTTTTTTTCCTGTAACAACCACACGGGGATGATGTGTGATGTTGCTGTACAGGTGTTTGTTTATACTTTTGTACTTGATGTCTAAGTTCTAAGGAAATCTGACACTGTACCTGGGCTTCTGCCTGTAAAGCAAACAAGGAATGTTCTTTGTATGGCAGTTCTTGGGCATGCTCTTGATTAGCATGGTCTAATCTCTCTATGGCTTGTTGTAACTGCTGAGATAGTTCATTAATCTGGGCTTGACTTTGTTTGTTAAAGAATTTAACATTTTCTTCCAATTGATTAATCTTTATCTTTAGCCCACATACCTCTTCCTGACAGCTTTTTAACTTATATTCACCATCTTTAGCTTCAGTAACATACTTGGCTACACCTAGAAAATACTTTTCTTCACTGTCAAGTAACTGCTTCTTTATTAGACAGGTTCTAGTTGTTATCTTATAGTGATACTGTACACACATTTGACAAATATTAGCTAACTTGCATTTATCTGCCTTTGCTTTCTTATTTCTTTCTAGGCATTGAGTGGATAAACATAAGTATGCATCTTCCTGTTCTACAGGAGAGCGATACGGGCCTTCTTTAAGGTGCGTCTCTAAAAATTTACATAATATGGAGTCCATACATACATCAGTTATCTGAATGGCAAATCACATCGGACTTCACACCAGTCTGTTTCCTCAAGTCCCTCTTTCGACTCCCTTCTGTACTTGATTGATCAGATCAGGTTCAGTAAGGTGTTCCTTGCAGTGGCTTCCTTCTCGGTTTGTTTGATGTCATCAGCAACCATATAGACTGTCTTCAGACATCTGAGTAATGGCACCAATTGTAAGGCAAAAGATAGCTGCATCGTGTTTTCTATCTTCAAATAATTCAAGCCACACAAAGTGAATGTTTCCCTCTGGTTTATTTTCTTTGCAATTTCATCAACTTCAAATACATGTATTCTTGCTTCTGTTTGGTGCTAGCTCATTCAATTTTATACAGTGATTATATAATGATTTCTTATCTTAAATAATACCAACACCCCTTTATAAGCCAATCATATAACAAAATAAAATATTAATCTGACGGTGTGGTGCATTTGTGTCAAAACATAGATATAACTATATTCCCTTCACAACATCACAAGGTGTTTACCACATTTTTTACACAATCTCATAAGTGCTGACTGCACTAATAGAAGGTTCTTTGTGTGCACACCCCCATTTAATAGGTAAACAGCATCCTAATAAGGGCACACTATCCTGATGAGTGTATTATAGAACATTTGGATGTTATATGTTGTGAAATACAAAGGCATCACAAGACTTTTAACTAGATCGTGTGAAAAGCTATATCACAAGACAGCCAAGTACTTTAGTAAAAACATTTGATTACGTATTATTATAGGTTGCACTTGAGTAAAAGTTATATTTCAGTAAAATGTTACATTACACCATGTCTATTTTTGAAGAGACAATGAAAGGGCTTGAGAGGTTTGTTGTTCTCCTCTATGACAGAACCAGTAAGTGCCAACATGTAAACACGGTAAGGAAACAGATGCTTGCAAAAGGAAGACAGCTAGAATACATCCCACAAACTCAGCCTGCCTTAGTGGAGCACACAAAAAGAGCTGCATATCAGGGAGGTCATTGCTGGTGGAAAACACTGGTGGCACAACAAGAACTGCCAAGCCCAGTTAGCTGGGGTTGGAAACTAGATAGTGAGAGAAACTTGATCCCCATTTGGATGGCCCTTCAGGAGGCAGCTAAATCATGCAAAGAGTTGATCAAATGTGGTTGCAGAAATATTTGCAGACCACCATACACATGTTTCAATGCTTCACTTCCATGTACTGATCTGTGTGATTGTGCAGGATCATGCTACAGAGACAATGATAGTGGTAACTAAATATTTTGATAATTTCTGTAAACAAGTATGATCATTTTAATGTCATTTATCCCTTAACTGTAACAGGTATTTAATACAGAAATGTTGTAATCTGATTATGTGTGATCATAGAATGTCATTTGTGTGATATATACATTTGTGTGAGATAATGACTGTTAACATACAGTACATAGAAACATAGAAGGTGATGGCAGAAGGAAACCAATGGTCCATCTAGTCTGCCCTGAGTTTCTGAGATCTACTAACCAATCTCTGGATCTAGCACCCCACCTGGCTTCTGACTGTTCCTGACCCATTTCTTACTACCTGAGCCCTTGCCCTATCCCAACCCTTCTTAAATGCTACCATGGTCCACGCACCCACCACCTTGGTTGGCAGGCTATTCCATGGGCCCATGACTCTTTCCATATAGTAGTACTTCCTTATATCCCTCTTCAAGCTCCCCCCCGGCAGCTTCCACTCAAGCTGTCTAGTGGTTGAGCTGTCTACCCTGTTGAATAATTCTGAGTAGGGAACTTTATTGATACCTCTCAAGAATGTGAACATTTCAATCACATCCCTCCTCTCTTTCTCCTAGTCTGCAGTGAATCCATGTTTAATGTTTGGAGGCGCTCATCATATAAGAGTCCGTGGAGACCCTGCACCATCTTGGCTGCCTTCTCTGCAATGTCTCCAGCCTGTCTTTGTCCTTCCTAAGGTGTGGACACCAGAACTGGACACAGTACTCCAGGTGAGGTCTCACCAAGGAACCATTGAGTGGGAGGATCACCTCCTTGTTCCTACTATCAATTCTTCTCCCTATAAACCCCAACATTTTGCTTGCCTTGCTGTAAGCTTTATTGCATTGGCTAGACTGCTTCAGGGTGTCATTTATGATGACCCCAAGGTATCTTTCCTCCTGTGAGGTGATGAGTTGAACCCTGTTGAGCCAGTACTCCATTTTGGGATTTCCATTACCTAGATGTAACACCTTGCACATTTTTGCATTGAACCTAAGCTGCCAGATATTGGACCACCTTTCTAGCCTTGGTAAGTCTTCTTGCAGGTCCCTGACTACCTCCGTGCTGTCAACTCCACGGCTTAGTTTCATGTCATCCGCAAAGAGTTGAAGCTTGCCCTTAATACCTATTCCTATGTCACTAATAAACTTATTAAACAGGACTAGGCCCAAGACCAATCTCTGGGGCACACCACTAGTGACACCTCCCTCATTTGACCTCACTTCATTGACTACCACTCTTTGACTCCTATCCCTGAATGAATTTCCCACCCACCTGACTATTGTCTCAGCAGTGCCAAGGTCCTCCAATTTTTTTAATACACGGTTGTGCTGCACTGAGTTGAAGGCCTTGCTAAAGTCAAAGTATAGGAGACCTACTGGGTGTCCCTTGTCCAATTCCTTGGTCACCCAATCGAAGAACATGAGGAGGTTTGTCTAGCATGACCTACCTGCCACGAACCCATGCTGCCTGATATCTTGAAGGCCATTCCTTTCAAGATATTCTACCAGATCTTGTCTGATCAAGGTCTTTTCCCCACCACTGATGTGAGGCTGACCAGTCTGTAGTTTCCAGCCTTTTCTGTATTTACCCCTTTGTGCAAGGGGACCACATCTGCTCTTCACCAGTCCCTCAGTACAACACTAGTTTGAAGTGATTGATTGAAAAACTGTGCCAATTGACTGCTAGGTCCTCTGCAAGGTTGTTTAGTACCCTCAGGTGTTGCCCATCAGGTCCTGGTGCTTTTCCTGTTTTTAGATTCAGCAGTGCTTCTCCAACTCTGTCAGTGGTGATTGATGGAGTTTCCATATGCCATTTCCCACTATCTGCAGCTTTAATGCCACTCTCAGGTAGTAGACCCATGTGCTCCTTTGTGAACATCAAGCAGAAAAAGCTGTTCAGAACAGCAGCCTTTTATCAGCTGTCCTCTATGCTCTTGCTTCCATCTATGAATCTGACTACTCCCCCATTCCTTCTTTTTCCCTGATGTAGCACAAACATTGTTTATTTCTGGATTTGATTCCCTCAGCAATCCTAAGTTCTGCCTCTGCCTTTTCTAGCCTCACAATCTTCTTTGTAGCCTTGCTTTTCTAGGCAAAATATTCCTAGTGATCAATGCTCTGAATCTCCTTATGTTTGTGGAAAGCTTCCCTTTTGATTCTAATTGCATTTTTGACCTGGTCTGTGAACCATATTGGTCTTTTGTGTTTTTTTGCTTTTTGTTATTGACTTGATGCAGTTTGTAGCCTCTGTTAAGGCCTGTTGAACTAGCCCCCAGATATCTTCCACCTCTACTTTTCCCAGAATTGGATAATTTGCCCTATTTGTTTCATGTTTTTGAAATTTGCTCCTCTAAAAATCAAAACCTCCTCATGGGATTGAGATTTTACATCCTGTAGGGACAACTCAAACCAAATGGAGTTGTGGCCACTATTTGCTAGAGGTTCTCCAACCTTTACAGCTCCAACCACCTCTGAGTTTGTGAGAACTACACTGAGGATGGCATCTGACCTAGTCAGAGTGCTGACCAGCTGATTGAGCAGACAGTCCTGTAACGCATCTACTACAGCTTGACTTCTCGAGGTTCTAGCAATTTGAATACCCCAGTTGATGTATGGCATGTTCAGGTCACCAACCACAACAGTTTCCCCTTTTTTTACCACAGCTCTGATTTCTTCTTAGACAGTAGGCTGTGAAACAAGGGTATGCAGCAGGTAAACAGATTTGCACTCTTGGAGACCCATGAAGAAGATGAGAGAAAGGAGAGTGGCTGTGAGGAGGCCACGGGGGATGGAGGTTGTGCTAAAGTAAAAGAATGTTCAGGAGAAAGGGGGATGGGGATGCACCTTTGGGAGAGGAACCTCGAGGGAGGTTGCCAAACAGCACTGGGGGGCAAACACACTTATAAGGGGGACACACCCCACAGAAGAAATAATGAGGAAACCTAAAATAAGCTCAGGACAGGAGAGGATTGATTGGAGGAGGGAGGAGGGTACCTGTTCACAGAGGAAATCAGACAGTAATGAAGTGGGACAAGCACAAATGGAGGGTACAGGGCTCACGAAATGCAAGGCAAGGATGCGAAGGAGCAGTGGTGACACCACCAGTGGGAGAAAGGGGGATGTATTCCAGGGAAGAGCAGAACCTCGGGGGAAGGAGATCAACAAGGGGGGAAAAGGAGAACATGGAGGTAAATGGGATGCCGGGAAATGGTGTAAGCTGGAAAACCAAAAGTACAAGAAAAGGGGAAGGAGTAGCAGGGTCTTGCTCATAGGGGACTCAATAATAAAGGGAATCAGATGGAGGGGAAGGGAGACAGGAGCAGTGCAATTTTGTGCATGCTGGGTATGACAGCACTTGAGGTGAGGCACAATATTCCCTCATGGGGCAAACAGCAAGGTGGGAGGCCTCACTTAGTGATGCACCTGGGCAACAATGATCTGGAGGGGAATAGTCTAAAGGAGGTTTAGGCAAGATTCAAGGAGCTTGGCAGGTTTTGTAGTAGTGAGGAGTTCCAGTCTATTGCTTTCTTGGAGGCGCTGCCTGTGCCAAGAGCAAGCACATCAAAGAAGCAGAGGATTGAGAAATTCAACCAATGGCTGGCAGGTTGGTGCAAGCAGATGGGGTTTGAGTTGATGGGGGACTGGGGATCAACGTGGGAAAACAAGAGCCCATTTGCCCTGGACAGACTTCACCTGAAAAAGGAGGGATTGGCAGTACAAAAGAGTAAGTTAGGGGAGTTTATCAAAAAAATGTATAATTTAAACTGAATTTGGGGGGGTTAAGACAAAGTCAATTCAAGGAGACAGAAGAGATGGGAGGCATCTGTCCTACCCCCCCCAGGATGAAGATGTAGAGCTGGAAAATAGCATGACCAAGGGAAAGGTAGAAGTTATATGGTGGAAAGGATTATCTGCAAATGCCACAAGTTTGGGGAACAAAATGGTGGACTTGGAAGCCATTATGGTGGATTAGGGTCTGGACATAGTGGCAGTGAGCAATACCTGGTGGACAGAATATGATACCTGGGAGACAGTTATCCTGGAGGACAGACTTTTTAGGAAGGACAGGACTGGAAAAAAGGGGGGGGTGGCATTGTACATCAAGGACAATGTTAGGGCAATGGAAGGGCAGGAGGATGAAGGGGAGACAGAGGTTCTGTGCATCACACTGTATATACTGACTGGAGAATCATTAAGGCTGGGGGTGTTATACAGATCTCCTATGCAGGGAGAGGAAGTGGATAGGCAGCTGATGCAGGTAGTTACATGGATGGCTGTTAAGGGAGTGCTTCTGCTAGTGGGGACTAAACCTCCCCGATGTGGACTGGGAGATCCCAGCAGCAGTATCCCTAGGTGCAGGGGGATCCTAGAGGTGCTAAAAGGTGTATTCATGCAACAGCTGGTTATGGAACCCACTAGGGGCAATAACATAGTTGACGTGGTCCTCACAAATGGGGAAAGTGTGTAAGAGGTGGTGGTAGGAGACGGCCTAGGTATGAGCAATCACAGGACAGTAAGATTCAGGATGAAGATGGGGAGGGAATCAAATCAGACCAGCATGAGGATTACAGACTTCAGGAAGATGGACTTTACTAGAATGAGGAGAGTATTTAGAGAAGAAATGGTGGGGAAGGGAAATATAGGAGACATGGAGGAGTTACAGGAATCTATCAAAGAGGGGATACTGAAAGACACTGAAATTTGCATTAAGAAGGTGAGGAAAAACAAAAAAAAGAAGGAGACCACTCTGGTTTACAAGGTAGGTAACGGTAGTGATTAGGGAAAGGAAAAGGGCATTCAGAAAATATAAGAAGACACAGAGAAAGGAGGACAGAGAGGTTTACAGGAGGAAGCAGAGGGTAGCAGGGCAGAAGATAAGGAGGGCTAAAGCTAACACTGAGGAGAAAATTGCTAGGCAGTCCAAAAGGGGGATAAAACTTTTTTTAGGTATGTGGTGGAAAGGAGGAAGGCGGGGCAGGGGATAGTAGGGTTGATGGGGGAGTACAACTAGAGTGGAGCTTTGAGAAAGCAGAGGTGTTAAATAACTACTTTTGCTCTGTCTTCATAGATGAGAGGGGGGTAGGGGACCCAAATTGAGAGGGAGGGGTAGGGAAGACAAAAGGGTGGATCCTAGCCTGTTCCGTGAAGACAGAGTAAGGGAGGAACTAGGCAGGTTAAAGGTGGACAAGGCAATGGGGCCAGTTGGCTTGCACCCAAGGGTACTCCAGGAACTGAGGGAAGAGCTGGCAGCCCCACTGATGAGGCTGTTTAACTTGTTCCTGGATACAGGGTGTATGCCAAGCGACTAGAGGAGGGCAGATGTGGTGCCATTGCACAAGAGGGGCAGCAAGGAGGTGGTGGAGAATTACTGCTCGATCAGCCTCACCTCAGTGTTGGGTAAGATGAAGGAGGTACTAATAGAGGAAAGGGTGGTAGACTACCTGAGGGACAGCAGCCTGCAGGACTATAGGCAGCATGGCTTCATGAATGGGAGGTCATGTCAGGTGACCCTGATAGAGTTCTTCAGTTGGGTAATGCAGGTGGTCGATCAGGGAGGGGCGGTGGATGTAGCCTCTCTGGACTTCAGTAAGGCCTTCTACACCGTCCCTCACAGAAGGCTGGTAAATAAGCTGGAAAGCTTAGGGATGAGATGGAAAATAGCTAGGTGGGTGGAAAACTGGTTTATGGGCTGAAGCCAGAGAGTGGTGGTTAATGGGTACACTCCAGGGTGATGGGGTGATGAGTGAGGTGCCCCAGGGTCAGTACTGGGACCCCTCCTTTTTAATATCTATATCAGTGATATAGTGGATGGTCTGGAGTGGAGGGTGTGCCTATTTGCAGATGATATGAAGATCTGCAATAGGGTGGACACCCGGGGGGAGGGGGTGGAGGCCATGAAGAAGGACCTGAAGATTCTGGAAGGGTGGTCAGAAACCTGGCAGCTGAAATTCAAAGCAAAACACGTGCTGTGATTCACATGGGGCATAAAAACCCACAAGCCACTTACACTTGGGGGGGTAATTAAGACAATGGAGCAGGAGAGGGATCTGGGGATTACCATATCAAGCAACCTTAAGGTTGGTAACCAATGTAGCAAAGTGACGGGGAAGGCATAAGGAATGTTAGCGTGCATTGGGAGGGGTATAACTAGCAGAAGGAGGGAGGTACTGATGTCTCTTTATAAAGCTGTGGTGAAGCTAAACCTGGAGTATGGGGTCCAGTTCTGGAGACCACACCTATGCAAGGACATAAATGGGACTGAGAGGGTTCAGAGAAGGGCAACCAAGATGGTGCATGGTATGCAGGGGAAGCCATATGAGCAGAGGTGGAGGGAACTTGATCTGTACCTATTGGAGACTAGAAGGGGGAAGAGGGACATGATTATAACATTTAAGTACATGAAGGGGATCAATAAGGTGAAGGAGGGGAGCTTATTTAAAAGGAAGGAGGGAGCTAAAACTAGAGGGCACAGTCTAAAATTAGAAGGAGGAAGATTTATGGGCAGTGTGAGGGGGTGTTACTTCATGGAGAAGGTGGTGGAGGCCTGGAATAAATTACCAGAGGAAGTGGTGGGGGCTGAAATGGTTGAGGGATTCAAAAGTGCATGGAACCTACATATGGGGTTGGTGAGTGAGGGAAAGGGGAGGGCCCGTGGAATAGGCGACGAGTGGGGGGAAAGGCAGACTTGTGGGCCAGAGGACTCCTTTTCTGCCATCAGATTTCTATGATTCTATGATGGTGTTGAATCCCTCTCCTCAGTTTGACCTTGTGGTCTGTATATTACCCCTATGAAGATCTTCTTTCCTGAAGCCGCTCTGAGCTGTACCCATAGGGAGTCCACACCTTACATTTTGATAACATTGAAAGATGTTGCTATTATTTCATTGTGAACATATAGGGCTACCCCTTCCCACCTGGCACCCTTCCTATCCTGTCTATAGAGTGTATAACCGGGGACCAAGAGGTCCCAGTCATTGTTTTCCATGGCCTATGTTTCCATGATAGCTACCAGGTCCACTTAGGTGTCTGCCATTGCTGTCTGTAGTTCACTTATTTTGTTACCTGGGCTTCTGGCATTGAAGCACACCCCTTTCCATGTACCGGTAGGGATAGTTTCCTTACCTGTATTTAGTTTCATCTTTTGGTTACCTATTGCTTCCTTCCTCTTACGGCCCCTCCAATTCCCTCCATTTTCCCCACTCCTGCACTCTGTTTGTGGCAGGGTGTATTTTGATTTTGGGGAGAGGTGGCTAAGTTCCTATCCTTTGTGCTGAAGCTGTTAGTCTCCCTAGCCACAGACTCCCCCCTCACCTAGTTTAAAGATTCTGCGATTACATTGGATTTCTGCCCCAGTGCTCTTACCCCTTCCCTGGTAAGCTGAAGACCGTCACATTTGAAGAGCTTCCTCTTTCAGAAGTCTCCCCAGTTTCTGATAAAGAGATAGCCTTTTTTCCTTACACCATCCTTGCAGCCAATCATTGAATTCTTCTTTTTCTTTTTTTTACTTTCTCTTTATACACCCCCCGACTATCGACACTACTCTCTTTGGGAATCACTTATGCCTTATATGTCCCCGCTCACCTACCTGATCTTCCGAGCGGTCTCATCCCCCACAGAGCCTTGGTTTACCCCCCAGGTGGGGTCGAGGTGGGGGCCTTTACCCCGTGTTTCCTTGTCTCATCGGGGTGCCAGTTCGGTGGTAGGTAGGAGGCGTTGGGGATCAAGGCTAGCAATCCATCTACCGGAGATGCCGCAGCCATTTTTTCCATTTTTCTGTGGATGTCGCATGATCCCCTAATGTCAGGGCGCATAGCGCTGATGCCCACGATGTCCTCCCCTCGCTACATCTCTGTGCATGCTGTACCCTAGACCTCCGTCTGGGGCCAGTCTTGCACTGGGATGCCGACCCCCCTCCCTCCCTGGAAAAGATGCACTCTCCTTGGGATGCTCATGATTTCTCCCCCGGCCGGACCTCCAGCTTCCTGGGTTCGTTCCCAAACCTGGGTCACTTGCGTCGCAAGCGGAAATACAACCACTACGCTGGCTGGCTGGCATCATTGAATTCTTCAACTTCCTTGTACCTAATCTTGTCAGTACATCTGCCTTTGCCCCACATCAGAAGGAAGTCAGAGAAAGCCAGTGTGGTTGCACTATCTGTCAGCCATTCTCTCAGTTTGATGAAGTTCCTCTTTGCTGAGGCAGGCTGTTGGTTAACTAGGATCTACAGCTTATCCAATAGGTAGGGAAATGGACAGACTGGGTGGGCCAAGTGGTCTTTATCTGTCATAAAGTCTATGTTTGCTTCCCCTACTGCTGGCTTACCAGGTCGTTTGTTCCTAGGTGTACTAATACTTCAACTTCTTTCTCTGCTTGGTCCACTGTTCTCCTAATGTTGCCTGTGTCTCTCCTAGCTGAGGCTCCTGGGAGGCATCTAACCATCACCTCTGCATGGGTATTTCTACTCAGATGGGTCTCAACACCTCTTATCCTTGAGTCCCCCTACGATGAGTAATTGTTTGTTCTTGCTGCTGTGATGCTTATCATTGTTGCCACAATGTTTTCTCTTATTGTCACTGTCTGCCACCACATTGCTCTGGCCAGGCCCCTAGACTGGCCTGGTGTCTTCTTCTGCACACCCACCAGGGGTGCAAAGTGATTTGTGGTTGGGATCTCCTTGGGAGAAACAGGGCTCACCTGGTTCTGCCTCCTAACTTTACTCCCCTCACCTGTCTTACCATCTTCCGCTTCCCTGGTCTGGTGAGCCACTGAGGAAGCAGACGCAATGGAGTTGAGCACCAGTATAGCTGGTTTCGTATCCTGGTTGTTTCCTATCCTGTTTCCATTTCATTACTATTTCCAGCAATCTTTTTTAAAGTTTTATCTTTAAAGATATATCTGTAATACAGTTTTCTAAAGATAACATAATGAGTGTTTGCTTGTCTTTAAATGACAGCACATCTCTATATCACAGTTATCTGCATACTTCAAATTGTACACTACTTTTGAGCATTTTTCCACATGGTACAAGATTAATTTCACACAAAAGGTCTGCATGCTTGGTTTAAAGTAGAGATGTAAAGTATAAAAGGTTATTTGCTGTAATTTGTAATAATCTGGAAACATATTTGTGGATCAATGAATCAAATGTATGCATATTTTTGGTGTTTTTCACATAAGTGCACATTAAGTGTATTTTGACCCCCTTAATATCATCAGTTTACATGTGTCCTGCTTTCATTTTAAAGAAGACATAAAAGTCTACTTGCAGTATGTTCCAGTTTTCATGCTTTTTTCACATTTTGAATGTTTTTTGTAAAATTTTGCAAGATCATATAAATAACCCTCCCATTTGCAACCCCTAAACACTGCTGGATCACTTGTGTCCTGCTCTTATATAAAAGAGCATACAAAAATCTATCTATAGTCCAATTTTCATGCTTTTTTCACATTTTGAATGATTTTTGCAAAATTCTACTTGATTATCCTGAGTATAATGGCAGATGGGATAGTACCCAGGCTCCAATCCATGAGTGGGGTGGGGAACGGTTAGCTGCATGTAATGGTTCATTTGGGAACACAGGACCAGGTAGAGTGCAGGCTGGAAGTGGTGCAGGGGAGGTTCAGGTTACTTCATGAAACAATTAGGGAACAGATAAAGTCGATAACCTTCTGAGAAGTGCTGCCACTGCAATGAGCCAGTCAGGCAAAAAACAGGATCAGGAACTTCAATAAATGGCATGGTGCAAGGAGCAGGATTTTGGTCATATAGTGGACTGGGGAACAGTTTGGGAGGGTAAGGCACTGTTCTCAGCTGACTGTCTCAGTCTCAGTGTGGGTGGGACAAGGACACTGGGGAGAGGCTAGCTAATTTTATCAATTTGAATTTAAACAGGGAAGCTTAACAAAGGCAATGGGCCCCTAGTTTTCTAATGGCATCAAGGACAATTGAATGGGGAGTGGAAGGCAAAGCAGGGAGGAACCAGACTAGATGGAGAAATATGTAAAAAATAGGAGGGAAAGGGGTAAATTTGGGAAGAGGAAGGCCCATCAAGGGGGGGATGAGGATGGGTGGGTAGCAGGGCATGCAAATGGGAACATGGCACAGAGCACAACTAGCCTGTAGCCAGGAACTTGAAAGGTCAGCAAATGTAGGCAGAAATGGAAGGGGGGCATTGTGCTTCATGGAAAGTTGTATGCAGCAATGCCAAGAGCTTAGGCCATAGCATTGGGACCTCCAAGCCATAGTGTCAGAGAGTCATTTCGATTTGGTGGTGGTTATGGAGACCTGGGTGTTCCAAACCATGACTTGGACGTCAATATCCCTGGATTCTTCATCTACAGGAAAGATATGGAAGAAGTAAGAGAGGTTGCAATGTATGTCATGGAGGGAAATAAGACCATGTGGAAGGAGGAGGAGGGGAACACTGCAACTGAGACTCAGTGGGTCCTGACTGAGTCTGAAGTGGGTAGATGAAACTGGGGTTGTCTATAGTAAACCAATCCTGAATGATTAGTTAGATGAAGGGAGATCAGGCAAGACACAAAGCCAGGAGAGGTGGTAATAATGAGAGATTTCAGTCTGTCAGACATAGAGTAGATCACCCTGAAAGCCAGCAGTTGAATAAACCAGTCCCTCCTGGAGGCATTCCAGGATTGCTTCTTGGTACAGGTGGTCAAAGAACTAACAAGGGAACAGGTAGACCTGGATCTAGTGCTGTCTGTGATTGCACTAGGGATATGAGCATAGCTGAGCCCCTTAGTAATACAGACCACCTTACAGTATGGTTTAGACTGGAAATGGGGAAGGAAAACCTTAACACAAAAAAACAGGTACTCAAGTTTAGAAAAGCAGACATACTGCTATGAGGGATAAACTCAAAGCACACCTGGCTAAGCTTGAAGGAGTGGAGGAGGTGGAAGCAAAGTGGGCCATGATTGAAAATGGCTTTCAGGATGTCACAAAGTCCTGTATCAAGCAGGTAGGAAAGCGGAAAAGGCAAATAAGACCAATATTGTTCTCTAGGGAGGTTAAATTAGCAGTGAAGGATAAGAAAATAACTTTCAGTAAACAAAAGGTGAGTAACAAGTAAGAAGACAGGGAAAAACAGCTGGAGAAGCATAAAGAAGCCACCAGAGTGATTAAGGGAGTGGAAGTGAGTGCAGCACTAAGAACAGCAGAAAGCATTAAAGAAAGGGGCAAAGCATTCTTTAATTATATTAGGGAGAAGTTGGAGATTAAATAAGGCACTGTCCAACCAAAGAGAGTGTATGAGTGGGTGGAAGACAGCATGAACAAAGCAGAAATACTGACGAGTATTTCTGCTCATTATTTACCAGCAAGAAAAAGGGGTCATAACCATAGGGGGTTTAGGTGGGAGGGGGAAAGGGCTACAAAATACAAGTCATTTATTGCCACTGAGAGAGTCTGCAAGGGATGTCTGGCCCCGAGAGTGGACAAACACCTTGGGCCAGATGGTGTACAACCTAGGATACTGATGGCACCCTTAGTTGACCTGTACAATGACTCTGTCAAGAGCTGAGAGGTACTCAGGGAATGGAGGACAGTAGATATGGCATCTCTTCACAAAAGTGGGGCCAGATGTGAACATGGTAACTACATGCCAGCCAGATTGATCTCCATGGTTGGCAAATTGTTGGAAAACATTTTGAAGGAAAGGCTGGTAGAATTCCTGGAGGATAATGGGCTGCAAAACAACAGGCATCATGGGTCTGTGTTGCGAAGGTCATGTCAAATGAATTTATTTATTTATTTCAAACATTTTACCAGAACTACATACTGAGCTAACACCTGTTCATTCCAGATGTGTCTGGTGTGTGTGTGTGATAGCGTATGAGGGAAAAAAGTTATTAACAGCATCGCAAATAATTATATACAGCAATATAGTACATCAAAGGAGCATAATCATCAACATTGCAGGTCATAACATTACAACAGGTAAATGCAGTAGATAAAATTGAGTTTAGCTAGGTAAGGGGAAATTACTCCTACAGGCACAGAGGAGGGACCGCTAAATGTGAAGGGAAAATGAGTACGGGGAAGGAGGTCAAAGAGGTAGGGATCATAAACAGTTGCAGGAGGGAGTGGAAAAATCACAAAGAAGAAACTTTAGGGAGAAGGAAGAAGAGGTAGAGCAGATCAACTGGGGAAGGATGGACAAGAAGTTAGGAAAGCAATATGAGAAGGCAGCTTGACCAACAGTAGATTTTCTAGATGAAATAGAAAGGGAACGGGAAGCATTGCTGTGGAGGGGGTAGAAGGAATGAGGGGGAGAGGATATGAGAGAGGCAAGGGAAGAGGAAAGGAAACCAAAAAAGAATTTTGATATAAAGGTGGCACAATATAAAATGTACTGAACCTGGCATCAAGAGAGAGGAGGGAGAGGGCAGAGAAGAGTGAGCCGAATTGGGTACAAGAACGATAGACTAAGGCAAAATAATAAAAAGAGTGAATGAAGGGGTCCAGTATGGCAAGGGAGGATTTTAGATTTCCAATGAAAACTTTGTCACCATAGTTAAAAATGGGGAGAATCATCTTTAAAACAATCTCATGGTGGGTAGTTAGCAGGATACTCACTTTGTTCCTTTATAGTGTACCAAGCTTGGGGTGGAGCTTATGATATATGCTATAAATGTGCATCAAGAAATCAAGACAATAATCCAGCCAGACTCTGTGGTACTTAAAGTAGGATACATCCTCAATCACAGCAACATCAAGGGTGTGGCATAGTGGGAGGGAGGCGAGTCTGAGAAGCCTCTGTCAGATGCCTAAAGGCATGGAAATAGTTTTTTTGGCATTGAGGGACAGATGGTTAGACTAGAACCAGCACTGAATATTGTCAATATCCAGCTGTAGCTGGGTAGTAAGGTCATGGGATAATGGGCATGATGAACATAGTACTGTATATTCTGCGTCCATATGAATGGATGCAGAGAAAAAGGCAGAGAGTGAGTTATTCAAGAATATAGAAAAGAGAGTGGGGCCCAGGACAAATGGGGAGTGGGGAGATAAGTAGAGTCAGATCTGGACAGCTTGAGGCCTGCCCTCAAGGTAGGAACAGAACCAACTTACTGAGGAGGCAGAAAGGCCTGCTGCTTTAAGATTGTTCAGAAGGAGAGGGTTTGCCACAGTGTCACAAGATTTAGCAAGGGAGATAGAAGTGGAGTAGGATTTCCTGAAATTCAAACTGTAAAGGGGTGAAGAAGGAGGAGGTAACAAAGAAGAAAGAGAGCTGAGAAAGAACAAGGCATTCCTGTAACTTAGCCAGATTGGGTAGGAGAGAGATAAGATGGAAGTTACCAGGAGAAAGATCATCAACTTTAGGGAAAGGAATGACAGTTGCTTGCTTCCAGGCTTCAGGGACAGTGGCAGAGGAAAAAGCAAGATTTAAGAACTGGGTAATAGGCATAGCAATAGCAGGAGCCAAGAGAAGCAGAAACTGAGGCTCAGGACCATCAGGGCTACCTCCCTTGTGAGGATTAAGGGAAAGGAGGGCCTTAAGGGAAACAGAGAGATTGGTAGAGGAGAAGGAGAAAGACCTAAGGGAGTAGGCAGATGGAGGGGAGAGGAAGGAGAGGGCAAGGAAGGGATAAGAGAGCACAGGTGGTGAAGTAGGACTCAAAGGAAGAGGTGACAGAAGAAGAGTCAGAGATGAGGGAACCATCAACCTTGAGAAAAGGGGAAGGGGACTGGGTCAGAGGGGAGAAAAGGGGAAGGATAATCTTCCAGAACTTGATTAATGTTGCTCTGGAGGTGGATGCCAAATACTTGGGCTTTGCAAGTCTGATGGCTTTGATACAGACATTGCGAAGATGCCAATAGTTGATCAAAGCCGCTGGGAGCTAGTGATCTTGAAAGATTGCCAGGCAAAATCTCTGTTACAGAGGCAAGCTAACAACTCAGCTGATATCCAGGGAGGGTGGAAGCACTGTACTCTGGTTTTCCTCAGAGATGCATGATGATCTTATACAACCATAAATTTGTACTGAAAGTACAGGAGGGCATAATTAAAATATTAGTTGCTTCAGAGATAGAGGACCAATCAGATTCAAATTGATCAGCTAGGAGGGAGGACAAGTCCAGTGACCTAAGATAGCTTAATTTATGGGGGCCTTAGGATGATTTATCTTGTGCACACAGTAAACTACATGATGATCACTGAGGGCATCAGGAAGGATGCTAGCATCCTTTATATGGTGGGGATGGGATAAGAGGACCCAATCTCAGACAGCGTGATCTAAAGATTTAAAATGTACACATTGGGTCAGAATTCAATTGAGTTAATTGGAGGGATTTTACCATTTGGGAGAATTTATCTGCAGGAGGAGAACCAATTTATGTTAAAGCCACCAAGGATGAGCAACTCACCTTTGGGGGAATGCAAACATAGAAGAAAATAGTGCAGTAAATAAAACAAGGGACATACTAGGGCAACAGTAAACTCCAGCAATAAAGATGGGTACAGAGAAGGGAAGGGAGAGTTTGAGGAGTAAAAGGTCATGGGAGGAGGAAAAAGAGATAGAAAGCACAGTTATAAATTTGATGCTGGTGGATATGTAAACTACAACATCATTACCCCTCTTTGTGCAATGCTTCCTTGCAATGGAGTAACCAGGAATTGCCACACTAGAATACTGGATGTTTGTGAAGAGCTAAGATTCAGATTTGACAAACACATCCAGCTGTAGGTTAAGCATGCTAGGTTGAAGTTGGTCAGTTTTTGGGAGGAAGCAGCAGATGTTTAAATGGGTAACCCTCAGTCATTTATTTATTTATTAAAGTGTTTCACCAGGAAAAAAACATACTGAGCTCAACATAGCTCATTTCCAGATGTGTCCTGGGGGGAAGGGAATGGGGTCAATTCACATATACAGTAGTACAAGAATGTTAAAATAGAGAGTACATTTAGTGTTGTATTTGGTGGCTGAAAATAAGTACCTTAAACACATCAGGGTCTTGGTAATAAGAAAAACATGCCACACAGAAATCTAGGCCTCTTTGTTTACTTTTATTCTGTTCAGACACAAGGGGAAAAACTGTTCTCAACACACACAGGAAGACTCACAGGAAGTAGATTTCTTAAAGCTGTACTGTCTAACATTTCTGAAAGCTACACTACACATAACATTCCCTCCTGACTTAGCTAGAAAGTACGTAAGCCAATAATTCAGAAGTAATGTGAAACTATTAAAGTTATTACTGCAATGTCCCTTTTAGTTATTCTATGTCATTAGACTATATCTCTACATATGCAAACCTTACCACCTGGTTTAGATACCACCACAATTGGAGTAGCCCAATTTGAACTTGAAACCTTTTTCAGTACACTTGCTTTTTCCAGTCTGTCTAATTCTGCCCCAACCACTGGTTTTAAGGCAAAAGGAAGTTTCTGTGGTTTACAAAACTTAGGGACTGCATTAGGCTTTGTATCTACCTTGGCTTCAGCTGTTGTACAACAACCCATGCCTTTCCATAACTCTGGATACAAGTCTAAAATCTCCCCAGGCTTTGGTGGATTACTGCTTTGTGGTACCTGGACAGCAGTAAATAGGCCAAAATCTGCTGGATCAATATGAACATTTAGAAGAACCTGAGCATCTCTGCCCAAAATGTTGACACCCTTTTTTGAAACCAGAAAAGTTAAAGGTGTACCAGGAGACTCAGTCCTGCATGCTAAAGTGGTAAATGAGCCCAGTGGCTGAATTGGTTGTCCTTCAAATGCATGCAGCAACTTATTACAAGGAGACAATGGTGGCTTATCCAGATGAGACCATATCTGATGTTTAATAAAAGTAACTGGGGAAGCAGAATCTACCATTAAATGTAACTGATGCCTCAGTTGTGGCAATTAAAGTAACACATAGAAAGGAGGAACATCTTTAGTCTGCATTTGTGGTGCAATGGGAACCACTGCACTGTCTGTGCTCTCTGAATTGACCACTGCATTCTCCTGTTTCTGCAAACCTTAGCAAGATGCCCCTGATGTTTACATGCATGACACTGAACTTCTCTGAATTTGCACTGGTCCCTGCTATTCTGAGAAGAGCCACATGATGCACATTTGTACTGGCCATGTAGTTTGGGTAAAGTGGTTGAATTTTGCTTTGTAAACAGTGGTTTAAACTTAGGTTTGAGCTGTTTCAATTTGGGGTTTACTGCAGCTACTTGTACCTCATTTTTAGTGTTCATATTAGCATGTGCTTCATTTTCTGCAGCCTCATACATTTTTGCCAACTGTAAAAGTTCAGCAGCAGGCTTCTTGACACTTACAGAAAGTAATTGCTGAATACGATGTGCATTATTCAACCCCATAACAAACTTATCAACTAAATTAGATTCAAGATGCTCCCTGCTCCACTCACATGTGAGAGCTAAGCATTTGATCTCAGCCAAATAAGATTGTAATGACTGACCTGGTTTCTGCTGGTAACTGTAGAATTTATAATGTTCAGCCCTTGGGAAAGTTGTTGAACTGTATTGTGCATTCAATTTAGCCTTTAGCTCTTGATATGACAAATCCTGCGGCAGGTCCAGTGCACACAGACTGCATAAAAGTTTGAAGGTTTCACTCCCCAAGAAAGTACAAAAAGCAGCTCGAATAAGCTTTTCTTGTTGTTCAACATTTGCAGATTATATGGCAGGATTAAGTAATAACCACTGGTCAAACCCTCTGGACCATGTTTCCCAGTCTGTTCCTGTAAAAATCTCAAAGCTGGCGGAAGTTTCCATAATACTGTACAGTTCCAAATTGCTTACTTGCCTCCAATGCAGAAAGTCACAAAATGGTGTAATTCAGTAAGCGGTATCTATGACAATTTTCACCATCCGTCGTTGCCAGTTTGTTGTATTTGGTGATCAAAAATAAGTACCTTAAACACATCAGGGTCTTGGTAAAAAGAAAAACATGCCACACAGAAATCTAGGCCTTCTTTGTTTACTTTTATTCTGTTCAGACACAAGGGGAAAAACTGTTCTCAACACACACAGGAAGACTCACAGGAAGTAGATTTCTTAAAGCTGTACTGTCTAACATTTCTTAAAGCTGCACTACACATAGCAGATACAATATACAGATTTCAGCAGAGAATAAAAAAGGGTACACTATGTGCAATATACAGTGACAGCAGGTAGGTACCAGTGTACAAATACAATGTACATGGAGGGAACACAATAAGTGCAACATACAGCATCAGTAATAAAGGTATATACAATAAGTGTAATATACAATGACAACAGTTACAGCAATTTTGCAGGCACATTGATGACAGTGGCAGGAGGGGGAGGTGTGGGAGCAGAGAAGAGAATAAGGTAGGGTTTAGAGAGAGCAGAGCAAATGTTTAAGGGGAGAGAATTCCAGAGTTTAGGAAAGTGGAATAAGAAGGCTGATTGGCCAGCTAGAGTTTTATGGGGAGGGAACATGAAGGAGTGAAATCCAGACTTATGAAGGGAGTAGAAGGGGTGGTGAGAGAGAGCAGGGAGACGAGATAGGTGGGTAGAGAGGATAGCCAGAATTAAGAGGTGAAGGAGGAACAGTAAGACAGATGGTGATCCTCCAAGGAAGGGAAGGAAAGAGAAGAGTAGAGAGTATAGTGGTGGGTGTGAGTAGGGCAGTTAAGAGCAAAGTGACAGAAAGAATGGAAAAAATGATCCAGTCTAGCAAGGGTGGATTTTGGGGCAACACCATAGACTAAGTCACCATAATCAAAGATGAAGGGAATCATTTTGGTAAGGAAGTTATGGTGGGCAGGGAGAGGAAAGAAGTTGTTGTGCCTATACAGGGCACCAAGTTTAAGATGGAGCTTTTGTGAAAGGTATCTATGTGCTTCCTTTTGGGAAGCTGAAGGGGTGGTGAAGTGAATGGGCCAGGATTCTGTTCAATGTCTGGTGCTACCAAAAGCAACAAGAAAACAAGGAGCTTAATTGAACCAATATGCTGACTGAAGGAGGGGATGAAGGGGAGGTGGAAGGATAAGGGGAGAAAAGGGACAGAGAGTACCAGGAAGCTTTAAGATGAAGCTAAGAAGCAGGAAGGAGATAACACCAGGATGCCAGGGAGAATGGGGGAGGAAGGGGAGAGAAGAGGATGGGAGTGTATCAGAAATGGAGGGGGGAGGTTAATAGAGGGGGGAAGGGAGAAGCAGTAGATAGTGGAAGAGAGAAGAAGGGGAGAGGAGGGGAAGAAAGCAAGAGAAGAAAACAGAATAGTGTCAGTAACTGCATACAATTGAAACACCTAAGAGAAAAGGAAGGAACAATAGCTATGGCAATGGGGGTGGGAGTGGGGGACTAATCCAGATATGAAGAGGTAAACAGGATATGTCTTAGGCGGACAATGAGACAATAGGCGAGAGGTCAGAACAACAATAAGTTTACAGGGGAGTAGACCTAACCCAGCAAGGGAGATAACAGAGAAGAAGGCCTTAACTAGAAATGCTAGTGGAAAGTCAGCCGAAATCAGGTTAGGGAGGTAAAGGTAATGTTAGCCAGACCCAGATGAGGAGACACCAGACAAACAAACTTATTTAGGTAAGGCTGCCAGGGGACACAGTCCTGATCCAAAAAGGTGGCAGATGAAGCAACCAGAAAATCAAAATGATTAAGGGAAATATCCTTAGCAGACAGGGGACAAAATCAACAAAAATCAAATGGGAAGGATATAAAAGCAGATGCAGGTACAGTATATGCACCATTAAAAACACACCTCTATATCTTAAGTAGATGGTCAGAAAATAATCCAATATATACCTTCACAAACAAATATTGTTAGGGATTGCAGTCTTACTTTGGTTATACAGAAAAGCTGGTAACTACAAAATAGTAGCACACAATAAATAAGCAGATTGTAGATAAATAATTAAATAATGGTGTCACGGGATTCGGTAATGGAAGACAGCAGGAGTTATAAAATAGGGTGCAAAACATCCTGAGGTGTTTTATTGCCAGTTATATACAGGTAATATTTTCAGATGCAGACTTTTGTCAGGATAGTATTAGAAAAAAAACAATAAAAAGAATGGTTTAGGAGCTGAGCTAGGAGACTTCTCACTATAGCACTGCAGGTGGACCGTATGATGCCCTCTAGAGACCAGGAACCAACCCCATCACATAGTATGGCCACCCCCGCCAATACCCCCTGGGTTTCTTCAAGTTCCTCTGCAGTCTGAGTATCTGCACACTCAGACCTCTGCAGCTTCTCACTAGTCTGAGTCCTCTTCCCCTTGGTGAATATGGGGTGAGCAGCCTTTAACAACCAGGTAGTCCAAACCTGACCTTTGGAGGTTCAGAGCCAGTACCAGGCCACAGTGATTCCATCTTCCTTTAAGGCTTTACAGAACCTTTAACCTGAGCTCCACCTTAAGCTTGCCTCACCTTCACCCCTTGGGTAACCAGGAACTCAGCAGCTTAGCATTGGCATGTCTCTCTCACCTTGGCTGGCTGCTGATCTGACTCCACGCTGTTTCCCCCTGAGGTTCCTCCCTGCTCATCAGACTAAAGTAGACTGACTATAGGTTATCTGAGAAGCCCTTATATACTGCTCAGGTGTCATGTGATCTGTCAATCATGTTATATTAAACAAACAATTAGAGGAATACTAGGTTTACAATTCTCACAGCTGCATTTTTTTGAAGAAGACATACAGTAAGTATACTGTATAAGAGAATGAATTCTCTGCCCATAAATTTCACTGTTTTGTCCACTCTGACATTTTCTTGGTAGTTTAATTTAGCTGAAGTGCAAGGGCAAGCTAACTTGTCAATTGCAATATGTATTTTCACTGGCAAATCATTTTCACTGGATTTTCAAAATAGTGAATATAGCTAAAATTTTATTCTAGTGAAAATAATGTCTTATACACTATATTAGGGCTGGGTGGACTGTTTCACAGGAGATCCGGAGCCTCAGATTGAACCTGCAGTCCACGGACCCAGATAAATATGGGCTTCACCGCAGAAGTACGGTTCTGGGTCAGTGGAAGTGCCATTTGTGCCATTTTGTGTACTGTTGCCATGGGAATGCTGTCGGCATGTTCGCTCCATGTACAGGCAGCCAGGTGCATCCAATCAGGCAACAGATGGTCACGTGACACTCTCACTGCATATAATCATGCTGAGTGTGCAACGTGGCCCAGACAGGAGGAGGATGGTTGGAGGAACACCTCGCTCACTCACTGCAGCAGAATAAGTTGGCAAAGAAAAAAAAAAACAAATATATATAAAAAAATACATTTTTGGAGGGGAGGAAAGAGAAACTAGGAGAGAGAAAAGAGACTTACTGGCGTGATGGCTGGGGAACTGTTCACTGGGGAGGGTGATGGGTCGGGATTGGAGAAAGGAGGAATCCGGAGGGACTGGGGAGATAGTAGTGGCCTGGGTGGCTGTTGGGGGAGGCAAAAGGCAGGCAGTGTGGCAGTATGACTGTGTACATGAGCAAGGGTAGGCTGGCAAAATCTTTGACTTGTGCCACTGCAGAAGATCCAGAGGAGAGAGGGAGAGACTACTGGAGGCCCAAGAGAAATTTTACAGTTACAGAAAATCCCAAATGAAAGTATTTTTCTTTTCTTGGCCTCAAACAGTGTAGCTATGTACATGAGCAAGGGCAGGCTGACAAAATCTTTGACTTGTGCCATTCCAGATCCATAGGAGAGAGGGAGAGACTACTGGGAGCCCAAGAGAAATTTTTCAGTTACAGAAAATCCTAAATAACCTTTTTGTTTCCTGGCTTCAGTGTGGCTGTGTGTACAGGGCAAAGGCAGCAGGCTGGCAAAATAAATTTTTGACTTGTACCATCCAGAGGGGAGAGAGAGAGAGAGACTGGGGGCGAGCAATGTAACCATTCCGGAAATCCCAAATAAAAAAATTTTTCCTGGCTTTTTAGTGTGGCTGTGTATACAGGGCAAGGGCTACAGGCTGGCAAAATAAATCTTTGACTTATGCCATCCAGTCATGAATCACAATCACTTGTTAATGTTCATTCATGATTTCATCCAGAAGGGAGAGAGAGAGACTGCAGGGGGGCCCACGAGAAATGTAACAGTCCCAGAAATCCCCCTCCATTTTTTTCCTGTCTTCAGTGTGGCTGTGTGTACAGGGCAAGGGAAGCAGGCTGGCAAAATAAATCTTTGACTTGTGCCGACAAGAGGGGGGAGAGAGAGAGAGAGAGAGAGAGAGACTGTACGGGGGCCCACAAGAATTGTAACAGTCCCAGAAATCCCAAATCAATTTTTTTTACTAGCTTCAGTGTGTCTGTGTGCACAAGGCAAGAGCAGCAGGCTGGCAAAATAAGTCTTGACTTGTGCCATCCAATCACGAATCATGATCACTTGTTAATGTTCATTCACGATTTCATTATTAAAAAAATACTGTTCAGACAAACAACATACAAGCTGATGTGCCTGTGCTGCTGGCAGTGGGTGGCCCAGGGGCTAATCTAACTTTGTGACTCGTAGCAGGCTGTTTACATTACAACACAAGTCAAGTACAACTACTGTACACAGAAGTGTCATCATCATCATCACTCATTCCCCATTATTCCTCCTTATTATCATTAGTTTTGTATCACATTACATTATGTATAAGCATTAACCCACCCCCAGGGTGGGACTGTGCTGCGTGTGGCTATGCACCAGATGTGTCTGCATCTCCAATTCAAATTCTGAGGCACACTTAACAGTTGCTGAATTTGATCACTTAAGAGTAACTAACTGTACTGTAGGAGTCAGTCAGGTAATCTTGGAAGGAAGTGATAGTGGAGTGCTGTGCTGTTGATGTGCTGTATACAGTCACAAGTCACAACAGTAAATTTGTCCCTGGTCTGTGGGTGGGAGTCATCAGAAGGACATCACATTAGTTGAGGGATCTTTTTTACAGATTGGAATAATAAGACAAAATGGATCAAAATGTTGATAAGGTGCATTCTGTTTCTCAGGTTGGCAGTGGCACTGCAAAAGACAGCAATCAGCCTGAAAAGGAAAAACAAATTCAAACCCCCAAAAGTGATTTTTTCACATTTAAGATTTTGTCTTCCAAGCGAATGCTTGAATCTAAAAAAGGTGAATGTCTTGGATCATCTTCAGTCCCAAGTTAAAAAAAAGTTATGTAGTTAAAAAACTAAAGGCTTGGTGGGTACCACCTGCAGAGGCACCCAACGGCATGGAATAATTGCATACTATGCTACTGCCAGTCCCTCACCCTCATCTGATTCTTCTGAGGTTGAACCCGACGTGGGTAATAAAGATGAAGAGAATGATCAGGCAGCACAAGGTTTACTGGAGGGGATGGAAATTGCAGATGAGGAAGAAACAGGCAGAAATGTTTTGTTTGTGGAGGGGGACAGTGGGAACAAACCACAAGAGGAACAGACCTAAGAAAAATCTGGGAGGGGGGAACCTGAAAAGGTGACTGAGGTGCTGTGCCTACCTAGGAAAAAACCTAAAAAAATAACATTTTTTGTTTGGCCATACTTCTCCATTAGTGCTTCCAATGAGTTGGTAGCAATGTGCACTATTTGTAAATGGCCAATCAGCAGGGGTAAAAAGAAAGGATCATTGGGAACTTCAGCACTGAAAAGGCACCAAGACAGATGTCATAACATTACTGAGAACTCCAGTTGTGGGTCTCAAAGAGAAAGTGACAGTGATAGCTTACTGCACTCAGGGGTAACTCCCATAGATGAAAGCAGTGACAGTCCCCACAGCACTACTGAAACACCTCCACCACCTCTTCCTCCCATTCAAAGGACTCCTTCTACTGTTACTGAAAGGAGACAGCTTACCATCTCAGAAATATATGAGCGTAAAAGCCAAATATGTCTTGACTGACCCTGTTGCTGTTACAATAACCAAACAAATTTCAGAAATGATAGCTGTTGATTTGTTGCCATATAACATGGTTGAACATATAGGATTCAGGCAGCTGCTTGAGTACCTCGAACCTTGATATAGTATACCATCGTGGAAATACTTCTCGACAACAGGGATTCCAGATCTTTATGATGTTGTATGTAAAAAAACTAATATGCGTCTTGCGCAATGCCATTGGGAGGGTGATGCATCTCACAACAGATATCTGGACAAGCTGTAAGCCTGAGCCCTTAATGTCCATCACGGCACATTGGGCATGGTTTGATAATTCATGTGGGACTGGGGACAGTGAAGCATTGCATTTTTGCAGTTCTAAGAATGTTTTATTTTCCATCTGAACATATCTCATACAACATCAATGAACAGCTCCAAAAACCAATACAGCAATGGCTCCCTTCACAGGGACTGTCAGTTGGCTTTATAGTTGCATATAATGGATCCAACATAAGGAAGGCCTTGGAGGAAGGGGGCTCTTTTTCACATCTGCTACTTTGCGCATTGGTTAAATTTAATAGTTCACAGTTTTCTCAATGATGATAGGGAGATTAAGGCTCTCATTAGCACTGCTAAAAGAATATGCGTTCATTTAGGTCACTCAAGCAAAGTCCATCACTTGTTTGAAAAAATACAGCAGTAGCACAGTTAACCTTTTCACAGACTGATTCAAGACATTTCTACTCATTGGAATTCGACCTTTTATATGTTCCAAAGGCTGCTGGAACAAAATAAAGCTGTCAGGCAATACATCTAGGAAAATAAAATTGTGGATGCAGACGTCTGTATCATAGGCGTAGATTGTGGAGGGGCAGAGCCCTCCCTGAGAAATTAGACCAGGACTTTTTTAGGAGCCCAGACACTGTTCTCCGGTTATCTTTTTTTTTTTTTTAATATTGAATGGGCTCAGGGCTATGCCCAGACTGCCTGCAACTCTCCGGGGGAGGGGGGGTGGCAGCACGGCGCCGTGTATCTTAAACAAAAACTATCCCCTTTTCCTATTGGCTGAAAGCCTGCAACCATAGTAGCCTGCATGTTACAGTCAATCAGAGAGTGCTGCAAGCTGGTGCCATCGCGTGAGCAGTACTCCGTTAGTGGCATCATTTAGTTGTCTGTGTGCCTTCCATGAAGGAGCAGCAGCAGCATCCATATAGCGTAGGGCTGAGGAGAGATAGCTATTTAAGGATGTCGAGCAGCAGTCGTTGGTTGTCTGTCAGGTGTCACCAGTGTCTCAGTCAGTCTAGTATTCCCACCCTCCTCCTGTCCTGAACAGCCCAGTTTAAATATACCTCACCCGAGTCCTCTGACTACCTACTCTCTGTTTCTCAGTGCAGCCAGCTGTGCTCTGGGCTCTCCCGATGCCACCTGAGCCTCCCATTTCCGAGAGCATAGGAGGCCTGTGACCACAAGGCCTCTACCACCGGACAGACCAGGCGGAGGAGTGAGTAGTACAATTACAGTAAGTCTGAGGCATGGCCAAGCTTGCCTGCACACCCAGCTCCTGTGTTCAGCAGGCCAGAAAAAGACTTACCATGTTGTCGGCGAGTCCCACACCATGCCCATTGCCCATCAGTTCCACGGTCCACTGAGAGGGATTATTCAGGTCAGTGAACAGCCAGGCCCAGAACAGTGAAGAAGCCGGCGGTCATGCAGGCTATAGCAGACCCATAATGTGACACGTTCATCTGGTGTCAGAAAAAATGAGTTACTGTCTCATCGGGGGATTAATCGGGAGAGGAACAGGACTGTTGGAAGAGACTCGGCTACCTGACCTGCCTTCTTGGCCTTGCTATGCCCTGCTGCATGCTGCCCTGTCTGTGCCCTTACTGATTTGGTGAGTAACTGTGCTGCAAGCTGGTTGCTGGAAATTAATACCATTCACATCCCAGAAATGTGTCTTTTGGGGGCGGGGGTTGTCTTGGCCATGGCCATGTGTCTGGGGGGTGGATGGAAGGTTTGCTGTCAGCTTGTGTTTCTTTGGGTGGGAGGGGATTTGCTGGCTGTTGAGGCTGTCCATGTTGGTGGGGTGGGTGGGGGGCCCTATTTGTTTGGTATGCTGTGGACACTGGTCATGTTGGTGGGGTGGGGACACTCAGTTACTGTGCTACTCATGTGGTGGGGTTTGTTGGGGAAACTCACTGGACGGTCTGTGTTTGGTGGGGCTGGGGGGATGGTCTGTTTTGTGGGTTGGGGTCGGGGGAGACAGTCTGTGTGTTTTGGGGCTGACTCACTGAGAGGATGGTCAGTGTCTGGTGCTGGGGGAGGGCCTGCATTTGGTGGGGCTGGGGGATGATCAGTGTTTGGGGCTGGGGTGGTTAGTGTTTGGGACTGGGAGGGTGGTCAGTGTTTGGTGGGGCTGTGGGGAGAGTCTGTCTTCTATTCTGGGGTCTGGTGGGGTGGAGACACAGGCCATGGTGATGTGGGGACACTGGCTGTGATAGTGGGGTGGTGACACTAGCCATTGTTTGGTGGACTTGGCTGGCCATTTTTCTGGGGGGACTGTCCATGATGGTGGAAAAGGGGGACTGTCCATGTTTGCCTGCCGGGTGTCTTGTGGGAGGGGGGGACTATTTGCTGGTTGGGTGTCTGGGGAATCTTTCCATGTTGGCTTGGGGGTGAATGTCGGTGATTGCTGATCAGGTGTCTAGGACGACTGTCAATGTTGTTGGGGAGGGGAACCTCCGTGTTTGCTAGCCAGGTGTTTGGGGATTGTTCATGTTGGTGGGGTGGGGGAAATTCTGTGTTTGCTAGCTGTGTGTTGGGGGTGGGGACTGTCCTTGGTGGGATATGGGGACCGTCCATGTTTGCTGGCTGCCTGGGTGTCTGGTGGGACTGTCCTTGTCGGTTGGGAGGGGGCATTCATGCTCACTGACCCGGTGTCTGGTGGGGGGACTGTTCAGGTGTCTGGGGGACTGTCCTTGTAGGTGGGGTGAAGGGGGGCACTGTCCATGTTTTCTGGCTGGGGTTCTGGTGGACTGTCTGTGTTGGTTAGGAAGGGGGACATTCTGTGCTTGCTGACTGGGTGTTAGCATATAAACATAAGTAAATGTTAAAATGTAATTTCCACCTCATCCTTTACCTGTCAAGGGATGTATCTCACTGACCTGTGCCCGCAGCTGGCATACGAACATTAGTAAATGTTGAAACATTATTTCTCCCTCATCCTTTACCTGGCTGTAAAAGTAATCTTTCACTTTTTTTGATTTCTCCGATCATCCACTGTGGAGGGGTGAAACAGACAGATTCCTTGCCTTGCTGTCTCTGTCTTCATTGCCTGGCAAACACAACCAAAGGGGTAGCTTTTTTGTGTCTCCTCTGCACAGTGTTACAAGACTAGCAAAAAAAATCTTGCACTAAAACATGCACCCTAAAGAAATTATTATACTACTATCTGGCTATTGTTATAGGACTACTGACTGGCCATGATTTTTTTTTGGGGGGTTGGAACACCGGTCGTGTGTGTGGGTGGGGTTGCGGACACAGCTGGTTTTGTGTGTGTGTGTGTGTGTGGTTGGGGACACTGCTGATCATGTGTGTGTGTGTGTGGGGTTGGGGACACTGCTGGTCATGTGTGTGTGTGTGGTGTTGTGGACACTGGTCATTTGTGTGGGTGGGGTTGGGGATACAGGCATTGTGTGGGTGTGGTGGGGCACTGTTGTGTGGGTGGGTGGAGGCACTGGCACTGTGTCGGTGGGGTGGGGTTGTAATTGTATACCAGGCAAACTGTGCTGACCGGTAGCTCAACAACTCTCTTTCCAGACAAAGAAAGAAACATAAACAAAATGCAGTATAAAATGTGGTTTTATTTATTTTTGTGTGCCTGTGATGGGGAGGCACATACCTGGATGCCTGGAGCGGATACCAGATAAATGGAGCTGGAAATGGTGTTGGTTGGGTGGGGTGGGGAGAGTGGCTGTGCTGGTGTGGTGGGGAAAGTGGCTGTGCTGGTGGGGTGGACACAGAGTGTGGAAAGTGGCTGTGCAAGTCCATCAGGGTGCAGAGGGTAGCTGAGCTGGCCAGTATGGGTGGAGATAGTGGCCTTGCAGATCTGGGGTGGGGAGAGTGGGCTGTAGCTTTTTGCATGGACATTTAATTCACTGTTGCTTGCTGTGCCTTCTGCTGCTCTGCTAGCTTTGTGCTGCTGTGCTGACCAGGGCGGACTGGTACACATGCTGAAAAAAATGGTTCTGGCCACTGGTGATGGAGGAGGGAGGGGTGGATGGACATACTGGCACAGAAATATTTTTTTCAACATGTATGCCAGTCTGCTGGGTCCATGCCATGCTTACCTCCCTTGTACAAGGGCTTCTGAGCACTAAAGATAAGTTTCTGTGTCAAAATTAGGAACTGTTGAAAGTATGAAATCCTACAGTATAAAATTGTGCATGTTTATGTAGTTTCACCTTACTGTGTGGTTCGACAAGATGTTCTGTGGTCTCTCCTCCTCATTTAGCACCCTGACCTGTGACCTAGTTATTCCCCCTCCCAGGGCAGGGGGAAGGTCCGTTGTTTTGTGGTCTTTTGGTGGTTTGTTGGGCATTGTAAAATGCATTGTTTCATTTACTGTGTTGTACTGCCTGGATCTGCTTTACCCTGTCTCTATCCTGAATGTAAACATGGTATAAAAAAATTCATTATTTGGTGCTGTGTGTGTCTGTCTGTGTCTGTGTGTAGAAGAATACAGACACACACTAGGACAAAAAAAAACTGTATTAATCCACATCAAACTGAAGCAACCATGTTTCATTTGTGCCCTTCAAAACTGTCAGATGAGATGATTTTGAAGTAGTCTGTGGGGGGGGGGAAGCATCCACGGCAACCAGGGCTACCACAACTGGCCCACCACACACTGTCATAGGTGATGCTAATAAAAACCACCAACCAAGTACTAACCTTTCAGGGTGAGTTCTGCGAGGCTGTGCACAGGTATCTGGAGACGTTGTTCCAGCAAACTTCCTGTGGCGTCTGTTCTCTTAGGTTATGTGATGCGACCACTTTTGTGCCAGGGCAGTCCGTGTTTGCTTAGATGGGGTTGTGTAACCCTGGGCATGGACAGAGATGCATATTCCTTAGGAGCCCATGGGGAGGAGAGTGGTAGGGGTTGTGTGTGACCACACCATGCCCATGATCATCTTGAACAATTAGGGATTTACATTGTTCTGTTGCACTGTCCCAGGTACATCAGCATGCTTGTTAAGAGCACCGCCTGAGGATATCAGCAAGTCCCATGCTTATGTATGCAATGCTTGCTTGCTTGAGGAGAGCATTATCCTCTTACGCACCTTACCTAACCAGATTCAGGCATGTGACATTGAATAATATGGGATGGGATGGGAGACTAATGAATTAACTTGGTTATAACAAAGAAAAGTGTTAACACTGGTACAAGTAAGCAATATTACCTGATAGGGCGTAGAGTCATGCTGGGATAACGTCACACCTCAGGTGGTTGGGCACAAGTGCATCCAATACATAAGGCATGACGTTATCCTACCATGACAGACACCCTGGAGGGCATTATTGCTATTATACAATGGCGTGTTGTTATACAGAATTAAAAAAAATAATTTTAAAGATGTTTTATTTGGTGTGGAAAAATATTTTTAAGAGAAGATACAAAAAAACACACTAATGCTAACAATCATCAAGAGGTTCACGGAGAGGCTGAGACTAGACCTGTGATGAATCGGATGTACTGGGATAACATCATGGGTCTAGCCCAAGACTGACCAATCAGAGGCCAGCATTCATTCTTGTCATTGTATAATCACATTTTTTTATTTAATCTTTGTAAATAAGGGCTCATGCTGTGAGGATGCACATGCTGGGATGTTTCCCATACCATCCATATTTATAGGTATACTGAGGTGGCACAGCCATTTGCTGCACTTCCTTGAAACATGCTTTTTGCACTCCTCAATGGTGGGAGGGCTAGCTTAAGCAGACATTTCAAGAAGTTCAGGATCCACTATAAGGGCTGGACTTGGAAGAGTTATGTAAGCAGCAAAGAGGGGGGTGAGAGACTAGTGACCTATCCACCTGGAGGTTCAGGTGGGGGCAAAATTAGGTCAAGACTGATTTTAATTGAAGCTGAGGGGAGGTCCTGTCCTCTTGAGAAGGAAATTAAGTTTCTTACATATTTTCAGCTTTACAAGTAAGTCCTCACTCCCAAGGCAGAAGAACGAAGAACTGAATACAAAACAGATCTCGGTCAGTTTTTCGACTCTGGTCTCAGGAGGAGTTGGGCAGAGAGCAGGCTGCAGTAAAACTGGTGGGGTGGGGAAATGCTCTGACTTGGCCTGGGTTGGTCCCTCCCAGGAGTTATTCAGCTGTAGTCTTGAATGTTTTTTGGGCTTTATTTGATGCTGGTTGATTTGTTTGCATTACGCAAGCCACCCGCCCTCTTCACTGTCATGATACATGAAAATCAGGACTTTTTTGTTACTTTGCCCTCCCCTGTAAAAATAACAAACTACGCCCCTGGTCTGTATTACTCCACCACAGTGGGCCATGCTGGAGTTTCTAATTTTCTTGCTCCAGCCACTTGAGGAAATCACCAGGGAGGTTAGTGCAAACACAACAACTATCAGCCAGGTGATACCCCTAATAAAAATTTTAAAATTCAGATTGAGTGTGATTAGGGAAAAATTAGAGAAGCCAGACAGTTCCATGATCACACAGGCTACCAGTGGTGCTGGTCTCATGTGCAGGTTGCCCCCCAGAATATAACAAGTTCTAATGAGATGTATGATCAAAAAAGTTGAAGAAGATGACAAACTATGTAAAATGCTTCATTCTGAGTACTACATTAAAGCAACAATCTTGGACCCACATTACAAATCAAAGCAACTATTGAGTGATGATGATGACACTTGTTTCGAGATAAATAAACAAGAAATAATTGACAAGGTGCATGCTGTCATGGAACAGAGTACAACAGCAGCACCACATTCAGAATCTTCTTCATGACACAGCACAGCATCAGGTGGCCCATTCTTTACTGTTGCAGCATTTTGTCCCTCTTCCTCCTCAGCCACTGCAGCCGAATCTTCTTCACCACCAGCCAAACATATCACTGTCCCACAGTCGCTTGGTTCAGCTTCATGTCTCTGGAGTTACTTAGAAGATATAATTGTAACATATTCTTCATCTTCCTCTTGTAACACAGCCTCAGCACAGACCATTGTTGAACTGTACCTGGCAGAACCCAGTATCAGCTAGAATGCTGATGCTTTGCCATAGTGGAAATCCAAATGAAATATGTGGCCTGCTTTAGTAAACATTGCAATGAAGTACATGAATTGCCCTCTAAGACTAGTGTCTGTTCAGAATGATTGTTTAGTTCAGCTGGTAACGTCATTACTGACACACGATCCTGTTTGACACCAGAAAATGCTGAGTGTCTCACATTTCTTAAAGTCAACATTCCTCACTTTAATTTCAAATATGATGCCTGAATAAAACATACACTGACTGCTCTGAGCAGGCCCTATCCACAAAACACTTTCAAGAATTTGTGCCTGTGGTGAAAATCTTTTGTGAATGGGGTCTACTACATAAGGTAGCATTTAACTGCAACAGGTCAGGTCAGGTCAGGATAAACTAGGCCAGACCACTATTACTTGAATGATCACATGAGCAGTACAGAATAGAAAAAAAATAATAACATCAGTGGGTTCAGAGTCCAAATACAGCAAGCAACTGCATTTCTATGTCACAAACTTACTGATCTGTAAGGTAGGGTACTGCTGTCTACTACTACTATCACTTTTTGTCCTCACGAGTCATGACTACTACTTATCACTTTTTGCCCTTACTCCAATCCTTACTACCACTACTTGTCACTTTTTGACCTCAGCAACTGATCCTGACTGTACTGTTTTAATTTTTGTACAATGCATGGCTTAGCAGATGCCTGAAACCCAGAAACTGAATACTCTTTCTATATTTCTCATGTTCCCCCATATCTGGCTCCAGTTACTTCACAGAAAAAATTCTACTAAATTGAAAATTCATATAATTCCTTTATTGTGTGTGTGTGGTATGCTATCCTGGTTACATCTCACTTACAGTAACTGGGCTGGGATTATTATATTGCTATATTTTATTTTTGATACTTAAATTACTTGTCAGTGGCTGGAAGCAATTGTGGAACTAGGAAGGATGCAATTGTGTTGTGTGTCATCAGGTCTACTGGTGGCAGTGGCAAACTTTTTTATGACTGCACTGCACTTGACAGATGCGATGTGTAACTGGCTGCCTGTCTGGGTGGTATTGATCACTATGTCTTTTGTTTTTCTTCTTTAAGGATTCAGCGTGTTGATCAGATTCAGTAGAAGTAGTCACAGTACTAGAAAATATTACCACCTCTTGGACCAGGTAGTGTACCATATATCACAGTACAACGTTGCATGTGAAGCAGTTGCATCATTCACATGGGTTGGGTGGGTGGGCTCTCGTAGTGTTGCTCATTTGATCATTCACATCCATTTCTTTGGCCTGTTCGCCTCTGACTGGAACATCCATCAAAATAATACCGACACAAAACCATTAATTAAAAAAAATCTTGGCTGTCTGGCAGTGCCTGCAGTGCTTGGTTGGTGCTATGATATAGGTATTTGCATCTGTCGGTCTCTCTCTCTCTCTCTGTCTCTCTCACCACACTTATGTCATGGACCCTAGTAGGATATGCCACCATTACAGAACAGCCATGAAGGGGCTAGTAGTGAGTGATTGCTTTTTTATTTAGCAGTTTTACATTAATTTTTATACAAATAAGCCATTAAATTATTTCCTTTGGGCCTCTGTGTCAAATGTGACTGATTTTGACCACTTTTCTGCATTTTTTCAAATATTTCTCAATAAATCAGAACATATCAGAACAAATTAGAACTTCACCGTGTTCCGGTTCTTATTTAATAAGGGTCAGAACTTCACTGAGTTACCACAGCCCTAGAATCAATCAATCAATCAATCAAAATCTTTATTTAATCAGGTGAACATCATTGAGCGTAGCTCATTTACAAGATGGACCTGAGTGGTCAAGGAGTGCAAGTATTATTACATAAACAAGAATAACATAAACAGTAGTACAATGACATAAAGTGCTAATATATAACAATTTACATATATACAAGGCACATTAAAACCATTTAACCTGTAAGAAAAGGAGGCAATGGGTATAGCAGGCATAATATATAAATTATAGGTCCCTAATTGGCTTTTATGAGAGATATCAGGTGACTGGAAAAGAAGTAGAACTAGCATAATGGAACACGGAAAAGGGGTGGGGGTAGGTAGGGTCGGGGATTAGGCCTTGTGAAAGCAATTGCAGAGTTCTGGAAATAGGGTGGAGAATAATCTTTTGAAGGATGTTAAAGGTAAGAGGCTATTTAGCTTCATGGTTTTTTGGAGTGAGTTCCATGCAACTGCTAGTGAGTGGCTGATAGCGGCCCTCCCAAACCGAGTGCAGGCATTGGGGACCTTTAGAATGATAAGTTTGCTGATTCTTAAGTTGTATGGCCTAGAAGCAATTAGGGTAAAACAGCCTGTGATATAGGTGGGTAGTCTGCCTGATAAAGCTTTGAATATCCAAATTGCAGCATTCCTATTTCTTCTGTGTTGTAATGATGTCCAGTTAACTGCCTTATAAAGGGAGCAGTGATGGGTGCTGGAGGGAAGGTCAGTAATAAATCTGATGGACCTGTGATATAGGGTGTCCAGTTTATTTAAGAGGGGGAGTGAACAATGGCCATAGAGAAAGTCAGCATAGTCAATGAGGGATAGGAATGATGCCTGGATTAATCTTTTTTTGGAGTCTCTGTTGAGGTAGTGCTTTATTCTAAAAAATAGACCAAGCCTTTGTCTCAGTTTTTTTAGTAGCTCCTCAATATGGACAGTATAGTCAAGTTTGTTATCAATCCAGACTCAGGTATTTGAAGTTATCAACGAATTCCAGCTTCTCTCAAGTAAAATTGGATAGTTGTAGAGTTGATTAGGTGATGGGTAGTGGCAGAGCAACTCTTTGTGTCAAAGAACATAGCTTTTGTTTTTTGCATTTAGAAGTAGCTTTTATCCAGTAGATTGTGTTGCAGGATGGAGAATTCGAGATTGTAGCAGTTCACAGGCTTTAGGTAATGAAGGATTGCTGACATATAATACAGTATCATCAGCAAACAGATGAATGTTGGAATGAGTGAGGTTGGCATCAATATTATTAATATGAGGCAGATGATGGGGTCAAGAATAGAGCCTTGCGTACACCTCTTAGCAGTGGTTTTAAGGTGGATAGGTAATTTCTATTTTTACCAGTTGTGACCTATCTGATAGGTAGCACTTGAACCAGTTGAGTGAGGAGAATCCAGCCCTAGTGAGCCAAGGGAGGTGATTAATGATTCATGATCCACTGTGTCAGATGCTTTACTCAAATCCAGGAACACAGCACAGGTACTGTTCTTCTTATCCATGGCAATCTGCCAATCATTGGTTACTTTGGCTAAGAAATGGTGCTATGCCTTGATCTAAATCCTGATTGTGCTGAATTTAGGAGGTTATTGTTATCCAGGTAGTCCCTTAATTGTGAGTTTACTAACTTTTCGAGCATCTTGGATAGTACTGATAGGATGGAAATGGGCCTGTAATTATTGAGGTCCATAGGATCACCAGATTTAAGTAATGGAACTACTTGAGCTGTTTTTCCAAGTGGAGGGAATGGATCCAGTGGTGAGGAAAGATTGAAGAGATGAGTGAGGGGCAGATAAGATGTGTGATGCAATTTTAAGGAAGTAGGGATCCAGGAGTCTGTACCTGCACTCTTAGAAGTATCTAAATTAGAGAGAGGTCTTCCACTTCTTTCAAGGATATTGGGTTGAAGGAAAAAGTTGATGTAGCCTTTTGTCCCACAGTGGATTGAAGGTTCAAGGAAGATCTCAGGAGATTTGCAGGTGATAAGTCAAATACTAGGCCAGCTGTGGTGAAGTGGTCATTGAAGGTATTTAGGATTTCTTGTTTGCCGTAATTTCTGTATCATTTAGTAGCAGTTTGGAGGTTAAAGCAGGAGTAGAGTTTGGCCCAGAATTCCTTTACAGTTCCCCAGAGTCTGGTTGGGTTATTATAGGAGGCATCCAATTCAGCTCTATAATAGGTAGCTTTGGCAGTTCTTATTTGTTTGTACATGAATTTCTTGCTTTTCTGAAATTTAGCCAGTCTCTGGTATCCTTTGTTTTTCTTGCCTTTTCCACAGTTTGTCTCTGGTTAACAAGGCTGCTTTAAGATCAGTGGTGAACCAAGGGCAGGATCTTGCTTTAGTTCTGATACTGGTGATTGGTGCATGAATATTGAGAGCATTAGTGATAATGTCCTTTAAGGTCTGGAGAGCTGTTTCAACTGAGGTTGTAAGGTAGAAATCTTGCAAGTATATTGTATTACTCAAGTCATGGAGGTATCCTGGGATGTTGAACTTCTTTTTTGACCTTTTGAGGACAAATTCTGCAGGGTTGGGTGGTTTGAGTGTAGATCTTATGCCAGCTATAGGACAATGATCACTTACATCATTTGGTAGTACTCCTGCATGCGAATATAAGTGAGGCTTGTTTACCAACATAATATCCAGGAGTGAGCTGTTGCTAGAGTTTTTAGGTTAACCCTGGTTGGGTCTTTAATTAGTTTGTGTAAATCCATAGGTGTCACAAAGGTTACCAATGGTGCAGATACGTTAGATAGCAAGTTTAAATTCAAATCACCAAGGATGATGGTATCTTCAGGGCTAGACTGAGTATTGACCCCAGGTGAGATAGTAGTTTGAGGCCTGCAGAGGGGGCCTATAGCAGCCAATCAATTTAAATGATGACAAGTTAGGATGGGATATTTTGATTGACAAACATTCAAATTCCTTTGGTTGGATGTGTTGATGAGGCAGGTAGCAGAGATGGTGTCCTTAATGTATATGGCCACCCCACCACCCCTGGAAGGGCGATCTGCTCTGAAGAGCTGATAGTTGGGAAGGTTTACAACACTGTCTTTTGTTGAAGGTCTGAGCCAAGATTCAGAGATGACCAGAAAGTCAGGCAGAGTATGTGCCACCCAAGCCTGTATTAAGGAGTATTTTTAAGAGGCTGCAGGCATTGAAATGTAGGAAGCTTAGGCCATTTATGGAGGATAGATCAGCAGGGGAAAATAAACTTTCAATGGGGCCAGGATTTATTTCAATAGTACCAATGCAGATCAGAAGGAAGAAGATTAATTTGAGGAGGGCACCAAGGGACAGGGATAGTGAGTGGTCAGAGCGTTTCCTCTTATTCCTGGGTGCCTGCTGTGTGATGGGAGACGGTCCTGATATATAGGTGCGAATTTTATCATAGCATAATAATCTGATGGACAGGCATAGTGGATTAATATAAAGCCAGGATACATGTAAGGTGCTTGGGGAGTGTTGAATTGTTAGAGAGGCTTTATGTGGGATACCCCAGGGGTTGCAGTGTAAAAGTGGTTCGAGGTGAATAAGGAATCCGTGGTTGTCCATGAATGATAGAATATATAGGGGCAATTGTTATACAGTGCTGCCTAACCCCCTTTCACAAGCATAAACAGAAAAAAAAAAGAAATATCCCTTTCAGAAAGTTCCTCTATCTAGACTAGTCACTTAAGACTCAAGCCTTCTCTATACTAATGCAATTATGGGCCAGCCCTTCCTTTAGGGAACATCTTTCTAAAATGGCAGCAATTGCAGATACAGCAGTAGCAAGAACACAAATCCAGGACCTTCTGAACTCCCAGTTTCCAGGTACAAACTCCCTTTAAAAAGCATACATTCTGCTAGAGAAAAACTCAACCTGTGTTATCCTGTATGTAGTTTTATAGTTCATATAGAGAACACTGGATGGAGTAACCATGCAAGAACCAGTGTGTTTGCCACAGAGGTCTGATTCCCCGTGACCTCAGGAGCGAAGCTCGAGAGGTCCTTGGGAATCAGACCCCGAGGTGGCTGAACACATTAATTCTGCATGGGGTTACCCATCCTGTATTTTATATAGTGTATGGTGCCCCACAAATTATTTTTAAAACATTTTTAGGCTTCCAAAGTGTATTTAAATGATGGATAAAGAAATAGTTGTCTCCCCTCGCTAGGAGACAGAGTTGAGTGGTTGCTAGGGACTGGGTGTCCCACTTATTGAAAAGAGTAGGGGAATATCCCCGGTGTCATGGCCAAATTTCCCCTCATTCACTAAAAAAAATACCACCAACAGCTTAATCTGGTTTAAGGTCAGTTGGCATTCATCTGTATCCCCCTCTGAAAATAGGCAGGATTTGTCTAGTGCACTTACCCGGTCAACAAAAATGAAATAAATAAATAAATGTTGCCGTGCATATGCCCGTTGGTTGCCGCTTTGCTGTAGGCAGAATTTACAAAAAAAAAACACATGGCAGCAGAACCTCTCGCTAAGCGAGAGCAGAAACGGACACGATGGCAAAAACTAAGTTAACCTTACATATCTGGTTGATCCTCCAGTCTGCGTAATGGCAAATGATCTATTCCACTTTCAGAAAACCGCTGCTGCAATGAACGTGTACCCGTAAGTGATGTTGATGCACTTCGCTGTTTTCTGTATATGCTTTTAAACCACGGCTCAAGCAATCAATTCTAAATGAATGGAATGCTGTTCTGCACGTACCGTCAGTACAGCATTCCATTCATTCTTGTGTGTGTGGATGAACAGCATTTTGATATAGTGAAATTTCGAGTGAGAACAGCATTCCACCAAACACTGTATACTTTTTACACATTTCCTTTTCTAAAGTTATCAAATATTTCCTTATATCATGCTTTATTTAACAGGAAGACAGCCTCAGCTGTCTCCTAAAATCATCATCATCATGCAAACAGCAAACTATTTAGCAAATGTATGTTTGCCAGGATTTACTGCTCAAAACTTTATCTTATACTTGTGCTGAGGATGGTGGTGGTGGGGGGGGGGCTGCATTCTCCCATTAGTAACCAAACTGAAATCTCATACTCAGAGGGCTCAATTCTCAAAGGTTGATGCAGGGCTTGCACAAGCCTCAAACCTTGTTCTGCTCCGAACACATTGCCATGCCTTGCCCTCAATTCACAAAGGTTGCATGCATTTGCAACAGTTTACCCCCCTTGTAATTGAAACTGCGTAAGTATCTGATGTAAACTCTGTAAAGATCCAAAGTTAGACCAGTAAAGCTGGTCTAACTTATGGCATGTGGCATACAGGATTAAGAATCACGATTGCTTGCCAGGGAATGCCACAAGCCCCATGTGCTGTGTGTTCAGTGCACCCAGGGCTTGTAGCATTTCAGCACTTTTGAAAATCGAGCCCAGAGTTTCTGCAGGAAGGAGAGCTTTATTCATTTGTTAGCTGGCAGGTTACAACCCTTGGGCTGTTTCTTTTACTCTTGTTTAAAAGCAAAGCCCTCATGTAATGCTTGTTTTGGTGGTCTCTGCAGACCAGCATGTCTGTTACATTCGGGGGGGGGGGGGCTCACAGAACTCAGAAGAAACCTACAGTAGATAGAAAAAGAAGAAAAACACTCTTATAGTGGCCAGCTAAGCAAGGCTCAGAGAAATAAAGGACAGAATGTGTAGTACAGTAGATTTACATAGCGGAAAGAAAAGGTAAAAACAAATTTATTTTACTTCTAGGGTTTATTTTATGCCTTGGGCATCCCTCGTTTGGCACCATGGGTGAAGCTCTGTTGCAGCAGGGCTGCTTTAACCATCACTATAGTTTTCTAACTGGGATAGGGTCCCTGCTCATATTACATACCCCCAGCTTAAAAGGGAACCAGTTCCTGTAAAGGACTGGTTTCCATACCTTTCAACAGTTTTCTATTTATTTAACTGACCAGGTACAGACTCCTCAGATGGAACCTTTTTATCAGGACCATCAAATAAACAGGAGCTGACCCCCACCAGACCTGCCACAGGTCAACACCTCACAACAACTCTAAATGGGTCACCTCAAAAGCAGTATGAGCAAAGATGCCCACACCAACCCAGTTTGAGAGTTTACTTTCAAAGAACCAATTTTTAGTACCATTCGCATGATTTCCCATCCTATGCATTGCTTTTCCTCTTTGTTCTTTTGTTTGCATTCCTTTTCTATTAATAGGATCATTATCTTTCTTTATGTTCAGTATGACAACTCAGCCTGCTGATTGTATTATTAATATAGATTTTTTACAATATGGTAATTCACTAAACCATATTTTCCTACTCTTGGGTCTAGTACCCTCACATTCTTTTGCTTTCTATCTAGATAAACTCATTTCTTATCCCAACTCTCAGTCTTCAGCCTTTTTCCCCAGGATTATAATATGATTATTTTCTCAGAATACACATTACTTTTCATGCTTAGTGAGTGAAATAATATCTAGGAGGTACTTCTCACCTCTAAGAATCTCTCCCCAGTCTTAATGTCAAAGGAATATGGGATGCCACACATCCTGACTCCTCCCACCAGAAAATCAATTTCTATGTTTCCTTGCGCTTGTGCAAGAAACATTTTGCCAGAAGGAATGGCATTTCAGAGGTGTGTCACGTCAGGTCCAATGCAGCTTAGGCTAGAAGGGGCTCAACAGTGACAGCCCAATCATCAGCATGGCTGATCATGACACCATTCTCCAGTTATAGGGCAGAAACTTTGTATATTTCAAAGGAGCAAACCGCTCATATCATAAAGTGGCTGGTTCCTTTGATTTATATAACACCGCCCTGCAACCACCTGAGCAGTGTCATATTCAGCCTGCTCCTATGTCTCAGAGGAGCAGTGCTTGCAAAACTCACTTATTCCTTTCTTTCTCCTGTCCCATGCTACAAGACAGGCTGCTGTTCAGCCAGATGCAGAGCTGTACTGTTGGTTTCCTGTTCAAGCCTACTCAGTGGCACCATAACAAGTGGGGGCAGACCAGTTCACTCAAGATTTCCTGTGATCCCTTCTAAGGTGGCTTACCTCCCTTCTCTTATCTAGACTAGGGGACAGAAGTTGGCAGCAGTGGTGGATCTGCAGGGGAAGGGGTGCCGCACCCACATTTTCTCCAAGCTTACTCGGATCCTGCAGGGGGTGGTGCTGTGGTGAAAACACAGAACATTTCCTTTTTTTTTTAAATTGTTGTGACACATATTTCAGATGCACTGAGCTTTTTTCATCAACAATTAAATTGCCTACTGCCCCCCTGCCAGCATCCAGTCCCCCTCCCATCCCAAAACAGAAAGCTTTTATGTGATTGGTTGGGACTGGAATAGTTCCAATTGTAACCCCCAGTGGCGCTTTACCGAGAGGGTTACTACCCCTGCCTGTGTAGCTAGTGAACAGGTTGAGGGGCCTGGGTCCTATGACGTGGTGCCTCCATTTTTATAAGTTGAAACTTGGGGAGAAAGGTGTCACTCGGCATGGTGATTAGGTTTGGCTACTCTGCACAGGTGCCCCCAAATAACTCCGGACACTGGAAGCAATAACTGTAATGTCTAATACCAGAAGTTGGGATTCTAAAGTGTGGCTTTTATTCACATCCAACAGAATAAGAAAGCATAGATGGACCCCCACGGGGCTACACTCCTGGTAATTCAGATTTGTGGAGATCAGAACACATCCTCTTTACACTGAAACCCTCAGGTTTCGAAACACTCTGGGCATTCGGCCCTAACTCAACTCTTTTTAGGTTCCCCTGGCTCAGCTCCCTTGCCAGCCCTCTGGACTACCTTTCTTCCATGGCTCGGCTCCCTGCCAGCCCTTTGGATGCTTTCCATATAGCATGGAACATTTCTCGGTGGCTCCCTAAACCACCTCTGAGCACATCTGGCTCCATCAGGGAATCTTCTTCATCAATCCCACGTTTGGGTACTTTCCTCAGGCACTGGCCAAGTACCTGAGAGAAAGCAACAGGTGTTCCAAAGTAAACCTGTAGAGGTGAATTTGGTTACTACTGATTGGGGGGTCTCCCACCTCTTGCTCCCATAATTCATACCCGGCCATTTCTCTGGACTTTAACACCTCATCCTCTGAAAACACTTTACTGTGTAGATTCTCTTTAAATGTATGTCATATTTAATCTACTGTTCTTCCATCCCACTTGTGCTGAACTTGAAACATACTTAAACAGTGGCTGTGTCCATTGCTCTAGACCCCCACAGAGTTAAGCAGTCCAATTCCCACAACGTTAGAAACTGTACTTGGCTGTCTTCTCCTGACCCCACAGTAACAGTTACTTAACTTCATCTTGTCTCAGGTGAAAACACATTGGCCCTTTATCAGAGCAGACTCACCCCTTGGTTGCAGGTGCCCCACAGGCTTTTTCTTTTCAAAGAAATCTCATCCAAAACTTCTGGTGCCTCAGCACGAACCTAAAATTAGGCAGCTTCTTCTTCCTCTAGCCAGACCAGGGGTTTGCCCCTGGAAGTAGGCTGAATCCTTTCCCCCATCCCCACAAGGATGGGGCCTTGAACCCCTGGAAGCAGTCTCTGCCACTTTACTTGGCTCTTCTTGTGTTCCTCTTCAGGTGAGAACACACACCTCTAACAAAAATATAGCTCTTTGTCAGAGCTGAGGGCTATAAGGGCCTACAGCTGCAGCACACCTCTTCTCTCTTCAGCACTCTACTACAGACTACTACAGCACTGACTTCAAATTCCTCAACATTCTATCCTAACTTACCTAGCTGCAAAATTCCAGTGTGGCTTATGCAGCTGCGACAGTTCTAAATGATGTCATAGCTCCAGCTCAGCAGAGACTGAAAACAGAGCAAGACATAGTGAAATCTATTTAACTGGAGTTTCACTAGCTGCCTGTCCCTGCCTGCCACTAGATCTAACTAGGGTTCTAGTAACCCCAGGTAACAGGGGGGTTACATAACCAGTTGTTTGAAAACTCTTTTTTTTCGTGTAATGCTGAAGATCATGGGCAGCATCATTTCTGTGTTACTGTGGATGTGAGCATGTGTTGGCTTGCTGTCAGGGGTCAGGAGCCAGAAGGCTGGATCAGGAGACCAGTTGCTGTAGAGGTATTGATCCCCAGGTGCTGCCTGACAAATAGAGCCCTCTTGCTTGAGGAGAGGGTAGGGGAGGGCAGTCACAGTGTGTCCATCAATGGAGGAGGGATCTCTGAGGTCACATTGCGTGTGCTCATGCACGCACACGCGCACACACACACAAACACACACACACACTCACTCACTCTCCCAAATCTGCAGCGCATCTCAGTCAGTCAGTCAGTCAGTCAGTCACTCACTCATTCACTCACTCATTCACTCTCACCAAATCTGCAGCACTTACATTGAGCCCCAGTCTGGGTGTCACTGCCTCGCCATTGTTGCTGGTGTCACTGCTCTCTCCCGGTAGACAAATTCTGGAGATGTGATTCCAGCCAAGCAAACTTGTTCCTCATACTTTTGGAATGCCTGGTCATTGCTCCTTGTTAGAATTTATTTATTTAACAGTGCGTATACAAGTATGTTAAACCTGATCACAGAATTTTATACTTGTGATAGCGCTCACTTATTTCGTAGCAGTAACAGTGAAAAGAATCAGCTACTATTAGCAGTAATGGGACTAAAATGAATAATCATCTACTACTGGAACTTCAGAATAAACAGAACATATGGAACTTGCTTGTCATTTCCATATATTATTTTGAAAATCTTACAAAAAAAATCAAAGGCAGGTGTAAGAAGGAGCATTTCTGGTAGAAGAAGTAGCCAACACCTATGATCAAGAGACACACTCAAAGTGCCGAAGCACTTTTTGTGGTCACTGGTTTGACTGAACTACTGTATATTAACTTTATCTGTAATACGTTACTTTGTCAGTTTTCTCAGTAAAGAAGTGTTCACTACATTTCCCTCTGCCTGGAGTGCTTCTTCTTGGTTCTGCACTGGGTCAGGGCTCTGTGTCTGACTGTGGAAGTGGCTAGATGTCATTTCCCTCATCATACATCTCCTAGTGTGGATCGACATCTATGGGCTCAGGTCATACATTACTTGGTGCCCTGCTGCAGTACAGTGGGGCTTATGGAGTGGTACCGTGGTATAATCACATTCCATGGTATCTTCAAGACCATCATCAGCCACCATGTCTTTGATGAGATTCAGCTAAGGATCGTCATTGCACTCCCCACTACAGTTGGCTAGCTGGGCCTGAAGTAAATATTTCAAGTAATACAATTCAGCCCTGACACATACACCATGCAAGGAAACATTCAGCATTGACAAATGCTTGTTATTCCTTGCAGCTATTCTGGCTGGTATCCTAGTGGTTTCCACCACACTGACATGTTATACAGGTCTTACAGAACCTCACAACTTGTTTAATTACCCCAGGCCAGTAGAAATAGGATAGTATGCAATTTAGCATCCCATGGCATCTCAAATGCACTTTTCTGGGTCAAAACGTGCTGCTTGAAGAACCCGCAGTTAAAGTACCCTGGGGACCACCAACTGGTCTTCAGTACATTTCTCCTGGAAATTCTTGCAGTGCCTCTACAGGACCCCATTCTTTGTAAGGTAAAAGGATCTAGTACTATCCAGTCTTTCAACAGCAATAGGCAGATCATCAACCATTTTCACAAATGCAAATAGTCTACGTACATAGGTATCATTCATTTGGAACTCACTCCACATTTGAAAGTCAGTTTTAATTTTCAGCATTAAACACTCAGTTCCCTTCTGATCTCAGAAGGACCACTTGTTCTTCATACCTGCAATCCAATGAACTTCCAGAACTCTTCTGGCCATTGGCACCCAAGTCCTGAAAATGTTCACATAGCTGACTCGGCTCTCCCTCTTGCCATTCAGGCTCTATAAGTTCAGGCAATTTTACTTGTACTCTCTGAACCTCCTCCAGCTCTGACAACTCCACTGTTTCCAAAACAGTACACCACTCTGCAGGGAGCACACCACAGGACTGTTCATTGGGACATTGTCATAATTCTCCTCAGCAGGATTTGATGGCATTGTTCCTTCCCCATCAGCCTCGTGCTTCCCAAACACTGCTTGGTTAGCATTCACAGCTACCATCTTCTCCATGTCTGCATAGCATGCACTGCAAGCAAGCAAGCACACTGAAATGTCAGACATTTGCTTATAGTCAGATGAGAAGAAAATGGAACAGTTAGTGGAGAATCTCACAGGTGCTGCTTGACCCACCATAAAAACTGAATTTGCAATGGTGAAAACAGGAGGACCGAATCTGGACCCAGAAAACCGAATCATTCGGTCAAAAAACGAATTAAAGTTCAGCAGCTTGCATTAGAGCTACAGCTCACACCATTCCTGATTCTGCTCAGAAGGACCCTGGAACAGCTTCAGGAGAAGGATACGGGTAACATCTTCAGTGAGCCTGTCCTCGTCTCAGAGCTGTGGCCACAGGAGGGCTCATCTCTGCCCCGGAGTGCTCCCACCGATGACCCTGAGCCACCCGCAAGCTGTGGCCACAGGAGGACTCATCTCTGCCCCAGAGCGCCCCCACCGACGACCCTGAGCCACCCGCAAGGTAAAACCCTTCCTACAACTACATCGACCGAAACATCGTTCAGACTGTCTGGCTCTTTGTTCTGTTTTTCTTGAACTTGGTGCCTTTTCTTCCTCACCTATAGTGAAATGGAACTGTCTCATGCAAACTTCCCTGAAGCTTGGGACCAATTATTGCTGTATATGCATTGCTTTAAACAGCCATTTTTCGGGAACCTGAACTCAGCTAAATCTGCAAGGGCTGTTTTACCGATTTGAATGTGGCGCTAGAATCCTCCCACCGACTGCTCAGTTATAGCATCCCGTTATGGTAGGCTGCCTCCCAATGTGCCCAGTAACCGAAACTGATCTCCCTCGCTTCACTGAATCTGAAACTGATCTCCCTCGCTTCACTGAATTAGTGTAACCGAGGTTGAGTCGGTAGTCCAAAACAAGAGTTGCCCCTGATCCAGTAGGAGTCCCAGGCTCACTCTTGGCTGATAAAGCTGCTGGAATCTTGCTAGGCTCAGCCCCAATGCCTCTCTGTAGGCGTGAGGCATTGAGAAATAGTCACTGGTGTTTCCAGCTGAAGGAGACCCATCTGGTGGTACTTTCTCCCCGATTGTAGCATCTGCAGCTGGGCCACTGCTCTGAAAGCACAGAGCGCTTACCCGCGGTCGGCTACGACCTCCCGCCCGCCCCCACCACACCCACCCTTGGCCGGCCTTAGCTTTATAGTCATCAGCCACTCCCCACACACCCCTTATCGCCCCTTAGACGGCTACAAAAAACTATCTCCCCAAAGTACCATCTGCAGGTTATACTTAACTGCAGCTAGAGGGCGTTATACTTTTCTCCTCCTCCGAACCTTACTTACTCACCAAAATCAATGTGACAGTCTTACTAAACCTTTTTCTCTTTTCCTGAGGCTCTGTTCCTTCGCCTATACATAAGCTCACCAGACCTCTCTTCTCTTCCCTGAGGCACTGGTTTTCTTTCACCTATTAATCAGCTCTACGGACAACCTTTGCACAAACATGGCCATTAAAACCTGTGCAAGACTTCTTCTGTTGTCCTCTCTCCTCAACCTAATACTAGTCCAAATCCTAACAAACTACCAAATCAAACCCCTCAGTTGTACACTTACTACACACCCTAGGCGCCCCCTTCCCACTCATTATACCCCATAAACTCATTTACCACTTAGCCTACTCTCTGCATAAATCCTCGGTGATCATAATCCCCATGTTCACCCCTTTCGCCAACCGTAAACTGTGGTACTTTCTCCTCCTAGTGTTACTATTAGCAGGAGACATAAAGCCTAACCCTGGACCCGTCTCCACACCCGTGACTCCAAATAGTGAATCGTGGCTTAACTCCAAGGGACTTCGTATTGCACACATGAATATCTGAAGTCTCCTTCACAACCTAACCTAACCTCGAGGCATGGGTTGTACGGAACCACCCAGACATCCTCTGCCTGTCAGAGACCTGGTTAAACCCTCCACCACCGACCACTAATTGCTCTACCCAACTACAATCTCATGAGGCAAGACAGGTCTATCCCTAAGCGTGGGGGAGGAGTTGCCATCTACTACAAACAACATCTGCAGTTAATCCAAAACTCACTATCAACCTTATCTCCCTGTGAAGCACTCCATGCTACACTCCTACTAGGCTCAAAGAAGATTCAAATAGTCTGTGCCTATAACCCCCCCCACAGGAGGGCTAAACGGCTTAAAGACCTCCTACTACTAGTTGATAGCACCACAGGCTGAAATGAGGTCCTAATACTAGGTGACATGAACCTTAACTGGTCCTGCAAGTCTAGCTAAGCCTCCCACACCTTAGTACAAGGCCACAACTTTCACCAACTGATCTCTGACCCTACCAGGATAATGGCCCCCCCCCAAGGCCAGCACAATTATTGATTGGGTTCTTACAAACCATCCTGATAGCATAAGTTGCTCTGGTACCCTTCCTGATGTAATCAGTGATCACTCCCCGATCTACTGCATTTGGCGCTTGAATAATAGACCATCCCCACCCCCCAAACTTATCACCTTCCACAATCTCGCGAGTTTCAATCCCACTCACTTCTCTCACGACCTCTCAACTATTGACTGGACCCCTGTTCACATTGTGTCCAATGTCCAAACTGCCCTTAATAGTTTCCTTGAAATATTCAGTCAGCTCCAAGACACCCATGCCCCTCTGATTACTAGATGCTTTCGAGGCATCCAGACCAAATGGCTAACAAAGATCTGCTAACCCAGATTAGGGCCAGAGACAAGGCCTGGCATAGCTTTAAATCTCACGGGTTTGCAGTCCATCATGCCACTACGCTCTTTAAGAAACACTTGTAAAAGAAACATCCGTCTTTCCAAAAGCTCCTTCTGCAAGAACCTTTTTATTAAAGCCTCTGGGGACTCAAGAAATTCTGGTCAACTATAAAACCTTTCTTGGCTCCAACCACAAGGCCCATACTAATGACATGCTGGTCAATGGCATACATTGCAATAACCCATTAACCATTGCTAACTCTTTTAATCAGCACTTCTCAGACCTAACCAACTACCTGACCTCTTTCCCTACTGGTCATTGTACTCTATAACAATGCGACACCCACCCTCCACTTCTGAATCCCCCCTTTAGGTTTCGGTGCATTCACAAAAGAGAAGTTTTACAACTACTGCTACTCTCCATTCCTGACAATACCAGCCCAGGATCGGATGGTCTTGAACCTAGACTCCTGAAGGCTGCTGCCCCTTTCATAGTCTTCCCTCTAACCAAAATATTCAATATGTCCCTACGCTTTGGTTTAGTCCCAGACATATGGAAAATTGCTAAGGTCACCCCCATTCCTAAAAAAGGTGACCATAAGGAAATCAAAACTACTGTCCCATTGCTATACTCTCTGTACTTAGCAAAATCCTTGAAAAACTAGTCAGCACCCAATCTATAGAGTACCTTCAAAAATACAACCTCCTGTCTAGTGCCCAACATGGATTTCGCAAGGCCATAGTACCACCACCCTACTAAACTAACGAGTGATATCTACTCTTCTATGGACTCAGGCTGCAGTGTGCAGTTTTCATCGATCTAACTAAAGCCTTTGACCTGGTAAACCATACGCTTTTCTTACGAAATTACGGTCTTTTGGTTTCTCGTCAGACACCATCACATGGTTCAATAGCTACCTGACAAATAGACAACAAACGGTGGTTTTCAACTCGGCTATCTCGGATCTTGCCCCAATCCATGTTGGAGTACCTCAAGGCTCCATACCTGGCCCACTACTTTTCACGATGTTCATCAACGACATCCCTCTCTCTGCTCCCCACTGCTCATCTTTGCTCTACGCTGATGACTTGGTTATCTACCACTGTGCAAAAACTTCTGATATCATAAATCATACTCTTGCCACGGACTATGCGAATATTCAAACCTGGCTCACTAATAGCAAACTCATCCTTAACTCTAGTAAATCCTACTCAATGTTATTTGGATCACCGGCAAGGCTCAAATCTAATCCCACTCCTCTTACTATCCCATGCGCCGACAGCTCCCCACTGCCCTCTGCCAAATCTTTTAAATACCTGGGAGTTACCCTTGATGATTCTCTCGACCTTGACCATCACATCTCCACTATCTGTAAGTCAGTAAATGCCAAGTTAGGAAGCACCTATCGCACTAGTTATACCCTCACTCCCCCAGCCAGACTAGCAGTGGCTCAAGGATTCCTTCTGCCAGCCCTGGCATATGGCTCTGCTATCTATCTATCCATAGCTAAATCCTCCCTCCACAAATGGGATACTACTTACAATAATATCTGTCGCTATGCCTCTTCATCACCACGTTTCAAGCACCACTGCCAACTCTATCAGGACCTAAAATGGCTTAGCCCCTCTGCCTATCGTCACCAGACCTTTGGGTCACTAATAGACAGTGTTACAAGAACTGGCCTCCCCCTATCCCTCTCCTCAGCGCTGGAGCTACAACCTCTCACCTATGGGCTCCGATCAATTGAAAAAGCCCACCTGCTTGTGCCTAGATGCAGAACTAACATGGCACACGTTGCCTTCACAGCTCCTAAATACTGGAACTCTATACCTTCCTCTATCCGTCAAGCATCCACCCATGCTACCTTTAAAACTACACCGTGAACACCCATACACCTAACTCCCTGCCATGTTTAACCCACCTTTGAATCTTACACCTCTTCCTTATCTCAGTTTATTTCACCCACCTGCTTACCTCTTCCCTTCCTCCAACTTCCTTGCCTCTCACTCTCTTTCCCTCCTCTCCTCTTTTCCCATCATCTTTCTCTCTTCCCTAGCCACTTAACCCTATAGCTTGGCACTTATTGAATTTGTACTGCTGTACCTATCTCCTCTCAATTTATCTCCTGTTTTCCACACTTTAAACTTTTACTTGTCTCACTCAGTACCCTTACTTGCATTTTTCTTTCATCATGACTGTACTGCTCCCATATGCTGCGACACATATAAATATTATTCTTCTGTCAAAATACCTTTATCAAATATCCAAACACTGTTGTTTCTTTCACATTGATTGTAAGATTGTCCATGTGCTGTGACACATGTGTATTGTTCTGTCTGTAAACTGTCTTCTCCTGGGTCGTGCCTGAAAATAGGCATTGTTTTTGCCTAGTGCACTCACCCGGTTACCAAAAGCAAAATAAAATAAAAAATAAATTTGTTTCTTGGCTACAGAACACTGTTCCTCAGCCTCTGGCCACTTTTCAGTCAGCCACTGCACCATCTTTGAGAGAATCATCAGCATCTCCCTTTCAGATAGCACCTCCTCTGGGTCAGTCTGCTATTTTGATGCTGCTAACTCCACAGTGGACTTCAGCTTCTCCTGCACAATTATCACAGGATCAGTCATTTCATCAGCACACTGTTCTGACTTTTAGATCTAGTACCTTCTTGTAAGTCTCTCTTCCTTCAGTACTAGCACATCTAGTACCTGGCCAGCCACACTTCCCCATCAAAATGTGTCCTGGCATCCCACCTCTAATATCATATGTTGAGGGGTTCAGTTATGGAAGACAGCAGAAGTCATAAAATATGGTGCAAAACACCCTGAGGTGTTGTTTTATTGCCAGGTAATATTTTTGGATGCAGACATTTGTCAGGATACTATAAAAAAAAATAAAGAGAATTAACTGGGAGCTTAGCTAGGAACCCTCTCACTATAGCACCGCAGGTGGACCTTATGATGCCCTCTAGAGACCAGGAACTGGCACCATTGCATGGTATGGCCACCCCTACCAATACCTCCTGGGTTTATCCAAGTTCCCCTGCAATCTGAGTATTTGCACAATCAGGCCTCTGTAGCTTCTCACCAGTCTGAGTCCTATCCCCTTGGTGAATTCTGGGTGAGCAGCCTCTAGCAACCAAATTGCCCAAACCTGACCTTTGGAGGGACCGGGCCAGTCCCAGACCACAGTGATTCCTTCTTCCTTTTAAGCTTTACAGGACTTTCAACTATTTATTTATTTATTTATGTCTTTGTTTACCTGGTAAGTGCACTGATCTGTTTTCAGTCATGACCTGGGCCACCGAGTGGCAAACAACACAGAGAACATGGCAGCACATATAGTTTAATACAGTTAATACTATAATGCACACCTCAGGTATGAGGTGGTGTGAAAAATAATAAAATAAAAATACAATGGAAGCAGAGTTAGGCAATGGACAGAAGCACATAGTATGAAAAGGAGACTATACGTAACAATTGAGACAAACATGAAATACAGGAGGCACATTACACGATGTAAAAGAACATATGTAGCATCATAAATATGAGATGAATCCAGTTTAGTACAGGGTCATCAACAATGCTGTGCAGATTCATATAGTCAGATACTCGCATCAGTTTCAGGGATTAGAGGTTCTGAGGGAAGGAGGGTTTTAGACAAAGACAGAGATGAGAGAGAAGATGCTTGGAGGGCAGAGGAAGTGGATGGAGATGCAGGCATTAGGGTGCCCTAGTGTTAATTACTGGGAACAGTGACAGTCAGCAGCAGCTAGGAGCCAGGTTTTCATAGCCTGTTTGAAGGCCAGGTGTGTAGGGGATGAGCGGACAGATAGTGGGAGCTTGTTCCATAGGGAGGGTGCATAGATGGAGAAAGTTCTACTTCTCATTGCCCTGAAGACATGGGATGACTCCAGCGGGGGGTCTGAGGATGCCCTAAGCATCCTAGGATCCACTCTGTCAGTCAAGAGGAGAGAGTAAGGGGATAGGTGTTGGTATCTAAGTGCATTGTTCACTAGGCAGCCCATAGCATAGTCAAAGTGACCTCACTGAGGGAGCCAGCCTAGAGACTGGTAAAGCATGCAGTGGTGGGTCCGGTGGGAAGCTTGAAGGATAAATCAACAGATTGTGTTATAGGTAGTGTTTAGTCTTGATTTCAAGGTGGGGGATATGAGGGAGTAGACGGGGGAGCAATAGTCAAGGAGAGGTAGTAGGTTACCCTGGGCAATAGCAAGGCATGCTTCAGCTGACAAAAAGTATTTGAGTCTATAAGCAGAGCCAAGTTTTTGGTGAATTCTCCGCAAAGTGTTGTTGACATGCTCAGTGAAAGAGAGGGAGGGGTCAAGAGTGACACCTAAGTATTTAAAAAATGGGACGTTTTCAAGAGTGGGACCTGCTGGAGTATGTACTAGGAGGGAGGAGTTGGCTTTGGTGGCTTTGGCGAGGAAAGGTTAGGAACCAAAGTGCATGGACTTTGTCTTCTTTTCATTGACTAAGAGGCTGTTGGAGAGGAACTATTTATGAGCAGAGCCATAGTTGTGTGTGAAGATGGAGAAGATGGGCTCAATGGATTTATTGTTATGGTAGAGAACCAGATCATCTGCATAGAGGAGTGCTTGACAGCTGATACTATCCCTTGGGAGTGCATTAATGAATATTGAGAAGAGCAGGGGTCTGAGTATGGAACCTTGAGGTACTCCAGTGTGTACAGGGAGGGAAGCAGAAGAGGCATTGTTGATGATAACAGACTGAGACTGATTGGATAGATAGCTGCAGAACCAAGCAACAGTTCCAGTGGAGCAGCCAAAGAAAGACAGGGTTGAGTGGAGGAGGAGGTGGTAGTCGACAAGGTCAAAAGCTTTTGATACATTTATGAAGATAGCACCTGTAGCTTTGCCTTGGTCCATGTTTCTCAGCACATGATCAGAGAAAAGGGCCAAAGCAGAGGAGGTACTCAGCTCCACCTTAAGCTTGCCTTGCCTTCACCCCTTGTGTAACCAGGAACTCAATAGCTCAGCACTGGCATGTCTCTCCCACCTTGGCTGGCTGCTGATCTGGCTCCATACTGCTTCTCCCTGAGGTTCCTCTCTGCTCGTCAGCCCTAAGTAGACTGACTGTAGGTTACCTGAGGAGCCCATATATACTGCTCAGGTATCATGTGATCTGTCAAGCATGTTATGTTAAAAAACAATTAGAGAAATACTAGGCTTACAATTCTCACAGCTGCATTCTTTTGAAGGAGGCATACAGTAAATATGGGGCAATTGTTACACAATGCTAAACTCCTTTCATAAGCATAAACAGAAGAAGATACAAAGAAATATCCTTTTTAGAAAGTTTCTCCTTCTCCATCAGTCATTTCCTGACAGGACAAGACCGAAGCTTTCCCTATGTAATAATACAATTATGGGCCAGCCCTTCCTTAAAGGAACATCTTTCTAAAATGGCAGCAACCACAGATGTAGTAGCAGGAATACAGACCCAGGAGCTTCTGAACGCCCAGCTTCCAGGTACAAACTCTATTTAAAAAGCATACGTTATTCTAGAGAAATTCCCAACCTGTTTTAACTGTTATCCTGTATGTAGTTTTATAGTTCATGTACTTTTTTACTAGAGGTGTGCAAAATCAAGGAGGTTGCTTTTGGTTTTGCAAAATCACCCCTGGTTTTGGTTTTGGATTTACAGTTAGACAGTACCATAGCTCTCAACCTCTGACCTTGCAATTCAGGGACAAGGCATATAAAAATCAGGGACAAGTGGCCCAAATCAGGGACATATCTTAAAAAATATATAAACAGACACAGCAAGGCTGTCATAATGTGTGGCTTAGTGTAAAAAAGTATTTTCTCAAGGAACACTGTGCAGAAACACTAAAAATTTCAGCTATTTGGAATTTAGGGGTTAACCTGAGATGCAGTTTGAGCTCCTGTCCAGCTTATTTACAAACCCTTTCACAGAGCTATCAGTGGGGGCAAGCTTGGAACATTGTTGTATTTGCAAGCCTGCTCTGCAAAGAAACTGGCAAGAACATTTTGTGAGAAACAGGACATCTCTTAACGAGTACCCATTCAAAGACTTATAAAAAGAGCAGCAATACTTTTGCTAGTGAGAAACAGAGACTGAAACGTGGAATTAGAGATACCCTCAGAGGAACGGCTTTGTTTTGTTTGAACTGCCTGTATAAAAGCTATCCTGCACAATTTTATTTGTTTTATTGTTATTGAAACTAATAAAATGTTAATTGAAAATTTTATAACTGCTCCTGGTTTTCTATGCTTCCCAACCTTTGCCTCGATGATACACAGGTCCAAATAAGTCCAGCGCACAGAGAATTCCAGCAATTAAATGTCTGACTGGTGTGAGTAACAGCTCCCTCAGAGAGAGCAGAAGAACAGCTGATGCACAGAGAATCTTACAGCGGAGGAACCGCTGTCAGGGAGTGACCACCACTCAGTATGGCTCACATTAGATATGGGCAAGGAAGGAGTGGAATCTGGCACAAGAGTGCTGGACTTCAGGAGGGCCGACTTTGGGAGGATGGGGGAAGTGGTAAAAGGGTACTTAGCCAGAATTCAATCTAGTATGGACACTAACCAGAGGTGGGAGCTCATAAAGCTGGGGATAGTGGAGACAACCAAAACCTGCTACAAAGCCCAGAGCAAGAAGGCTAGGGCTAAGAAACCAAGCTGGTTGAGCAAGGAGGTCATAGAAAAGGTAAGGAGAAAAAGAGCTGCCTTTAGGAAGTACAAGAAAACTGGGAGGGGGGAGGACAAGGAGGAGTACTTGACAGAATCGAAGGAGGTAACAAGGGCAGTAAGGGAGCCAAAGCATCTACGGAACTCAGGCTGGCACAAGGCATTAAGAAGAGGGAGAAGGACTTCTTTAAGTACATCAGGGAAAAGGAGCTGTAAGGACCACATAGTAAGGATTAGGAAGGGGAGGGGTTGGGCGGGAAGCAGGAGTCGATAAGGCAGAAGCACTAGTGAGTACTTCTGCTCAGTATTTACTAAAGAGAAGAGGGGGGTGACACTCAAGGGGTGAGAAATGGCAGAAACAGGGGGGGAAGGGGTGACAGAATGGGAAATCATGGAGGGCAGAGTTCGAGAGGGTTTGAAGGCACTGAGGGTGGACAAGGCACCAGGCCCAGATGACATCCACCCCAGGGTACTGAAGGAGCTGGCAGAGGTCCTTGCAGGACCTTTGGCAGACCTATTTAATGCCTCACTACATTCAGGGTGTGTACCTCCGGACTGGAGGATGACTCATGTGGTGCCCCTCCACAAGAATGGCCCCAAGGATGAACTGGGAAACTACAGACCAGTGAGCCTCACATCCATCGTAGGTAAGCTAATGGAGACTATCTTGAAGGAGAGGCTGGTGGCCCTCCTAGAGGCCAAAGGACTGCAGGACAGCAGACAGCATGGCTTCATATGGGGCAGATCCTGCCAAACCAACCTGATGGAGTTCTATGACTGGGTAACTAGGCAACTGGACAGGGGCCATGCAGTGGATGTCCTGTCTCTGGACTTCAGTAAGGCATTCGACTCGGTGCTGCATGGAAGGCTGGGAAGGAAGTTAGTAGGCACAGGGGTGGGTGCAAAGCTGGTGAGATGGGTAGGAAACTGGCTTCAGGGAAGGCAGCAGAGGGTGGTTGTGGGTGGGGAGCTCTCACACCCAAGGGCAGTGACGAGCGGTGTTCCACAGGGCTCAGTGTTGGGACCAGTGTTGTTTGGGATATTCATTGCAGACATATCATGGGACATCAAGAGCAAGATCAGTCTGTTTGCTGATGATATCAAGGTAGGCACGGTGGTGGATGACTTAGGGGGATGGCAGGGGTTGCAGGATGATCTGGCAAAGCTTGAAACCTGGTCAGACTCCTGGAAACTGGGGTTAATGCTAAAAAGTGCAAGGTGCTGCATTTTGGGATGAAGAACCCAAGAAGGAGTTACCAGCTGGGGGGAGTGCAGCTAGCCCAGACAGAGGAGGAGAAGGATCTGGGGGTGCTCATTACAGGGTCAATGAACAACTCGGCACAATGTAGGAAGGCAGCTGCAAAGGTCAACAAAATGCTGGGCTGCATTGCAAAGGGTATATCCTTGAGGAGGGAGGAGGTGATTCTGCCACTGTATAAGTCATTAGTTAGACCGCACCTGGAGTACTGCGTGCAGTACTGGCACCCGTATCTGAAGAGGGACATTAAGTTACTGGAGGGGGTGCAGCGCAGGGTGACAAAGATGATCAAGGGGCTGGGGGACTTATCATACGAGAGAAGGTTGAGGGAGTTGAACATGTACTCACTGGAGGAGAGGAGGGACAGGGGTGACATGATTGAAACCTTTAAATACATGAAAGGAATAAACAAGACGGGTACAGAGGGGCTGTTCAAAGGAAGGGAGAGGAGGGCCACCAGGGGCCATGATATGAGACTGGAGGGAGGAAGGTTCAGGAGGGAGATGAGGAGACACTTTTTTACAGAGAGGGTGGTGGCTGGGTGGAATGCGTTACCTGCAGAAGTGGTATCCAGTAGAACAGTGGACTGCTTCAAAAGGGGATGGGACAGGACAAGGGGGAGGGTTAATGAAGGGGAAGGGTGGAAGGGAGGGACAGCTGCAGAATAAGGGGTGCTAGCTGCACATTCAAGCAGACTTGATAGACCTCTAGGCCTTTATCTGCTGGCAAATTTTGTATGTTCGTATATTTGTAATCTTGAGTGCTGTTTCAAAAAGTGCTTGTTCTATAGCCATGCCCCGTTCCATTCACAAGCTCCTGACTGGAACAGGGACTGGCTTGACAAAGGAGGCTACACACAGTGCAGAACAGAGATCCACATAAGTCTAGCATGCAGACAAGTCCAGCACTTAAAAGTCCCAGCTGGGTTTTAGATTTGCTAGACTTTGACTGAGTAATGAAGATCGTTGATAGGGGTCAAGCAATAGACATACTGTACCTGGACTTTAGCAAGGCCTTTGAGTCTGTCCCCCATGGAAAACTAATACATAAGAGACCTCAGAGTTAGAGGAAAAAATTACTACCTGTGTGGGAAACTTGCTGAGGGGGGAGAATGCAGAGGGTGGCAGTAAATGGAGAACCCTTGGGCATGAAAGATGTCATGAGTGGGGTGCTGCAGGGGTAAGTGGTAGGGCTGGTGCTGTTCAATGTATTCATCAGGTTTATCAGTGAAGGCATTAAGGTAAAAACCTGCCTTTTTGCAGATGATGCTAAGCTCTGTGCCAGGGTTGATAGTGAATAGGGGGTCAGTGGCTTAAGAGAGGACTTGGAAAAACTGGAGAGATGGTTTGGAATCTGGCAGCTAGGCTTCCATGCCAAGAAGTTGGGAGAAAAACCCTGAGGGCTGAGTACAAGTTGGAGGGGTAGCTGTCACTATGTCAGATGAAGGAAAGGACTTAAGTGTAGCAATAATGAGCAGCCTTAAGTCATCTGCACAATGTAGCAAGGCATAAGCAGGGGGATCTGTAGCAGGAGAAAGGAGGTCATTCTATCTCTATACAGATCCATGGTGTGACCCCATGTCAAATACTGTCTATACCTCAGGAATCCCCAACTTAGGATGATGTAAACAAGCTAGGGGCTGTGCAGAGGAGACTCACTAAATTTATCCAGGGACAGAATGGGAACTCTTTCAAACAGAGATTGGAGATCATGAACATGTACTCATTAGAGACCAGGAGAGAGATGGTGACATGATAAAAACCTTCAAGTACACATAGAACATTGTTGAGGCCCAGTGGGATTAAGTGCACCAGGGGAAATAGCAGCAGGTTGGTGGGGGATAGTTTCAGGTGGGACACCAGGAAGTACTATTTCATGGAAAAGGTGGAGGAGAGTTAGACCAATCTGCCAGAGGAGGTGGTTAATACTAAGACCACAGGGGATTTCAAAAGAGGGTGGGATAGTATAAGGGGAAGATCTGGGGTGGGAGTGGGGATTTGGAACTGTAAAGGACAAGAGCGCTCAACATTGCGCAGACATGATAGACAGCAAGGCCTTCCTCTGTCAGCATATGTCTATGTTTCTGATTCTTTTTTTGTCCAATGCCTGGGACTAGGCTCTCCTCCAGGGGCCATCTATACCTGTCACTCATAGAGAAAACTGCTTAGTATGGTGGCCTCTCACTTGTCCACCATTGATCCCATTCTAGTTTACTCCCATTCCATAGAAACATAGAATTTGACGGCAGATAAGGACCGCTTGGCCCACCCAGTCTGCCCATTTCCCTACCTGATGGATAAGCTGCAGATCCTAGTTAACCAGCAGCCTACTTCTTCCTACTCCCGCCCCCTAGAATTGCCTTATGACTGTCCCATGCATGCTTGAATTCCACCACTGTTTTTGACTACACAACCTCCTCTGGAAGGCCGTTCCATACATCCACAACTCTCTGTGAAAAATACTTCCTTAAATTACCTCTGAGCTGCCCCTTCTATCTTCAAATTGTGCCCCTTGTCTTGCACACCTCTTTTTGAAAGATGCTACCCTCTTGGACTTTGTTGATTCCTTGAGGTACTTGAAAGTTTCTATCATGTCCCCCTCTCCCTCCTTTCCTCGAGGCTATACATATTAAGCTCCTTAAGTCTCTCTTCATATGTCTTCCGGTGCAGACCCTGCACCATTTTAGTTGCCCTCCTCTGGACAGCTTCCATCCTGTCTATGTCTTTGTGGAGATTGGGTCTCCAGAACTGCACACAATACTCCAGATGTGGTCTCACCAGCTGTCTGTACAGAGGATTATAACTCTTGTTTTCTACTGGTGATGCCTCTCCTATGCATCCCAGTATCCCCAGCCTCCTTGCTGCCCTTTCACATTGCTTGCCACCTTTAGGTCATCTGATATGACTACCCCCAGGTCCCTTTCCATTTTTGTTGTTGTTAGTATCTCACCCCCATTGTGTACTCTTCCCTGGGTTTTGTTTTCCAGGTGCATTACCTTGCACTTCTTAGCATTGAATCTAAGCTGCCATACATTTGACCATTCCTCTAACCTTGCCAAGTCCTTCTCGTCCTTTCCACCCCACTTGCGCATCAACTCTGTTTTGCAGATCTTTGTCATCTGCAAAGAGAGACATCCTTTTCCTTCCAGTCCGTCTGCAATGTCGCTTATAAAGACATTGAAGAGGACCGGTCCAATACTGAACCCTGCGGTACCTACTACTAACTCCCTTTTTCAGAGTGGACTCCATTTACTATTACCTCTTGTCCTATTCTCCAGCCAATTCTTTACCCAGGCTGTCATCTTGGGACCCACTCCCAGGCTGGCTAACTGATATTAATTTTTGGTGTGGACTGTGTCAAATGCCTTGCTAAAGTCTAGGTAGGCCATGTCCACAGCCCCTCCCTGATCAACTGCTTTGGTCACCCAGTCAAAGAAATCTATCAGATTTGTCTGGCATGACCTTCCCGCTGTGAATCCATGCTGTCTTAGGTCCTGTGCCCCCCTCTGGCCTCTAGATACTCAACAATTCTTTCCTTCAGAAGTGATTCCATCATTTTCTCTACCACTGAGGTTAAATTAACAGGTCTGTAGTTTCCTGCTTCTGCCTTGCTCCCACTTTTGTGAGGGGGAATCACAACTGCCCTCCTCCAGTCCTCAGGTACCACCCCATCCTCCCATGATTTGCTAAAGAGGGTAGTCAGTGGTGTCACTAGTTCTACCCTTAGTTCTTTTAGAATTCTGGGATGAATCCCATCAGGCCCCATTGCTTTGTCCACCTTCAGTTTTAAGAGCTCTTTCAGAACCCTTTCTTCTGTAAATGGGCTGGTATCAACTTCTGTATCCAGAGTGTTTCTACTGTTTGTTTTAGGTACCTCCCCCTCTTCCTTTCCTCCAGTGGTTCATCTGGGCCTTGTCTTGCTCCGTTTCCCAACCCTTGAATATATGGCTGAGTGAACTCCATAGTAAGCATGCATTTGTTAGGGACTTACTCCCCTTCTTGATTCCAGTACAGAGCAGGAGAAGTTCTCCCCACAGACTCCAATGGGGTGAGCTCCTTGGAAGCAGATGGGGCTAAAAGTAACAGTAGTCCTATAAGACATGGTGGTGGGTGGCCATGCCATCTGCCAGACCCTGTCTACACCTTCCCAATCCACCTTCCATGCTACTTTGTCTTGCTGACACAGAGTTCCCTGCATCACAAAGGGCAGTGCCACAGTGGAGGACTTCACCCAGCTTTAGGGTCCTATATCCACCTACTGACAGAATGTGGCACTCCAGGCTCTGGATGCAAATCCATATTGGTGGCAAGGCTGCAAGTGGCTTCCCACTGCTGTGTCATTAGGCCTTCCCATCTGAGAATATCTAAATAGTTACAAATATTAATACTGGTACCATCTGAATGGTAAGGGTGCTTTTTAGAACTAGTTATATAACAGTGGCCCTTCTGTATATGGGATTGCTTCTTTGCAAAATTTTCTGTTAGTTGGACTAACATGCTACAATAAAAAAGAAGCATTTTGATATGTGACCTCTGTGTAATGAGTTGGGATATGAGTTTTTAAAAACTATAAAAATATTAGAAACCAGTAGGGTGTAGGTTCAGTCCCCATTATACCCCAAATACTGTGTGACCTTTGACAAGTCACTACCTCTTGAGTGCTCCAATCCACCCAGGCTTACAAATGGGCACAGGCTGAAAATGAAATGTTGTAGCAGGGCTATTCTGGGTAAATATATTGCAAAAGACCCCCCCTTAAAAAATGGCATCTCTCTATTGTGTGAGACACTTGAAAGTGGCACATGTTCATCATAAACCCTTTGGTGTCTGAAAGTAGTAGCTAACTGAGAAAGTTAATAACAAGACATTTTGTCTCTGAGAAGATTCATTTTTGTGCCAGTTCTAAAAAACATCATTCTGAGCCAATAGAACTATTTGCAAATAATAAAACCCACATGCTTCCAAACATAATGCAGACCAAACATTCACAAAAAGTATAAAGAAATACTGGTGATATAACAGTATATAAATCTTGTTCTTAATACCAGAATACTTAACTTGACAAGGTGTCATATCAGTAAGTTTCAGGACAGGACTGACTAATGGAAAAATAGTTATAAATACTGAAGTTTAGTAAACCAAACTTGCAGCCTGTCCTGTTTCTTTCAAACATGTTTTTTTTCTGGAGATAAGAATAAGGTCTGGATTTGATCACCTTCAATAATTTCATCGTCTTCGTGATATTTTTCCTGGACAATACAGAAATCAGGAATACTGACACAGAAAAGGTTAGGGAAATTATCAGATACTGTGTATACAGTACTGAGACATTACACATTATTTATGTCTCTTGAAGATAATGGTTAGATATGCACTTTTTCTCCTCACTACTTTTTGGCAATTGTTTGTGAAATTGTTTGGAAACTGCAGAAATATTTAAACTTAGTTATCATCTCCATTTTACAGCCTCGGTTTCTTTTTGAGTGTAACAACACCCATGTGGGGCCTACCTTTCTAGCTCCACACAGCTTGCGGATCAAAGGTTCAACCACTACCAACAGTGTGAGTGCACTGCCACTCCTGACCAAATCAAGAACCCCCTGATCGATGCCCTGCCTGAACTGAACACTTAAGCATGACTGCGAATGATATGTCTGTGGCACATAATTATGTCTAAGGACAAGAGATTTGTAAATAATAACATTTTGGGAATGCCTGCCTGTGGACTACAACTTCAGTAGCATCTTTTCCACCTCTGCTCCCATTTAGCATGGCAATGGAACAGGGAGTGATTGCTAGGGGTGTGAGAAGACCTTATGTCAAATAATCAGCCAAGTATTCATATGGGCCCAATCATTCATCATTCGGGCTTCATTATTACAGTATTCAGTTGCATGAACAGTGTGTGAGAGTTCAAGATCTCCTGCGACTTCCTGTCCAATCAGATGCCACTTTGAAATATAGAAACATAGCATTTGCAGGTAGATAAGAACTTCTTTGCCCACCTAGTATACATATGTTTTTCTTGCCTACAGTTGCACTGCAGATCATACATGATCTCCAGTCCATTATCTTCCCCCCTGCCTTTCCCCAAAGATTCCCTTGTGCCTATCAGATGTATTCTTGCACCCCACCACTATTTTCACCCCACCACCTCCTCTGGAGGGCTGTTCCAGGGATCCACCACTCTGTCTGTGAAGTACATCCTCACATCTCTCAAAAATGTACTCCCCTCCAGCTTTGTATCATGCCCCTTGTTCTTGAGCACCTATTTTTCTAAAAATACTTCCCTCTTGTACCTTATTTACATCCTTTAGGTATTTAAAGGTCTTTATCATATCCCCCTTGCTCATTCCTCTATTCCAGTGTGTACATATTCAGGCCCATAAGTCTCACCTCATAGGGCTTCTGATGCAGACCCTGCACCATTTTAGTTGCCCTCCTCTGGACCACCTCCACTCTATCTATGTCATGCCAGAGATATGGTTTCCAGAACTGAACACAGTACTCTAGCTGAGGTCTTACCAGTGATCTATACAGAGGCAACACCATCTCCCTCTTTCTGCTGGTGATACCTCTCCCTGTGCACCCTATCATTCCACTTGCCCTCTTAACTGCCTTGTCACACTGCCTGGCAATCTTTAGGTCATTAGATATGATTACCCGTGAGGATAGGATTGAATGTATGACGTAACATAAGTTCCACTCTGTGTGCATGTACACCAGATCCTATATCTATATGTGTGTGTTTAGGCGGGTAGTAGTCCGCACATTAGTCATAGAGCTTGTATGCAGTACTGTGCAATTAAAGAACATAATAAGTCCACTTACTAAGTCTGCGAGTATTATTACATGGTGTCAGAATGGAAAGCCTTTCACCTCCCACTATCCTTAGTCTGCAGGGGAACTTGGCTGAAAACTGGTGCAGATTCAAGCAGCAATTTTAAATTTTCCTTGTTGCCAGTAGAGTTGCAGAAAAATCACAAAGAGATAAACTGAGAAACTAAACACTGAATTTCGCATAACCCATACAAATGATAACAATAAATCATTCTTTTCCTATGTAAATAAGAACAAAAATAGCCAAAGGATGATCGGTCCTTTCATGGATAATGGTAAAAAATGATTTAAAGGTAGCCAATATGTTTAATGCATATTTCTGCACCATTTATGGTGAAAAGGGTAAGAGTCTGGAAGACAGAAATGGTATACCCCCCAGCACAGCGACACTTCTACAGCGACATATGTCGATGCCGACAATATTGACATGTCAGTATAGATGTCCGCCTGGGACTTGGCAACACTTTCCCCCACCCTGCACCCCTTCCCAAACCAACTCTGACTTGCAGTTGGAATCTAAAAGTATGGGGGGTAGTCCCCCGAAGAAAAAACACAGTCCAATGTGCGTGGCTCCCTGCCGACTGCAAATCGTGGTCGACATGGAGCCTGTTGCTGTGATGCCGATTGACAAAATAATTGTCAAATTGGCATCATAGATCCGATAGAAATGATATCATACCTGATATTTTACATTTTAGGGTAGATGAGGTATTCACTACCTTGTTAGAAATGAAAGAGAACACATCACCAGGCCCTGATAATATTCACCCTAGGTTCCTAAGAGAAATGTATGCCATCGTGTCATACCCCCTTATGACTCTGTTTAACAAATCCCTTGATACTGGGGTTGTACCTGTGGTTTGGAGGAAAATGATAGTCATGCCAATCCACAAAAAGCAGTGTAAGGAAAATGTGGCAAATTACAGACCTATTAGCCTAACCTCTCTTTGTAACCAGATGGAGAAATTAATAAAATAAAGTCTTGATATAGAAACAATATGCAAGGGGTTGGTTGATAGATACCAACACGGCTTTAAAACTGGGTTATCTTGCACCACGGATCTAGTGACCTTTTATAACAACATTAGAATGGGTATAGATATGGGAACACCAGTGAATGTGGTGACGTTAGACTTTGGGAAGGCATTTGATATGGTATCTCACTGTGAGCTGGTGGAGAAGCTCAGATATTTTGGTTTTAATCCAGGCCTGATCAGGTGGGTTAATGGATGGTTGGACAAAAAAAAATGCAGTGTGTTAGGGTGAACGGTTATTTATCCGAGGAGGGATGGGTCATCAGCGGGGTCCCTCATGGCTTTGTCTTGGGTCCCACACTATCTGCCCTGTTTATAAGTGATATTGAAAGGAATTTAACTAACTCAATATCCAAATCTGCCGATGATAAAAAGCTGGGTGTTGAAGTGGATACTCCTAATGAGTATCATTCTGTGGTGCAGGATATAAAAATATCATGGCCGGGGCAGCTAAAAACAAAATGAAATTCAGTCAGGAGAAATGCACTATTCTCCACTTTGGAAATAACAATCCACTATATTCCTACAGCTTAAATAATACTCTGATACAGGCAGTGGAAAAACAAAGAGATCTAGGGATAATTATTAATAATAAATTGTCATCATCAAACCAGTGCTGAAAAGTAACCCACACCCCTAAAATGTTACTAAAATCAGTCCAAAAGTCATTCATATCAAAGAATGAACAATGCATTTTACCCTTTTGTCGATCATGCATAAGATCTTACCTGGATTATGGGTCCCCTTTTTGGAGCACATTTTTGAGGCAGGACATCAACCTGGTGGAGAGGACACAGAGAAGGGTAACCAGGTTGATACCTAGGCTAAGACACAAAACATACAAAGAGAGACTGCCGGAAACTGGGTTATTTACTTTAGAGGAGAGAAGACTAAGGGGGGACTTATTAATGCTTTATAACTTACTTCAAAACCCTGACTTAATGTGTCAGTGTGGTCTTGTTCATACTGTTAGAACAATCAACTTGAGATCTCATAATAAACAGCTTATGGTCCCCCATGGTATACTAAAAAAATGGATAATTGCTTTACAATAAGAGCAGCGCATGGAATAAATTGCCCCATGAGCTAATTGACCTACCTTCTATAAACAGTTTTAAAAAGGGGATAGATAGCTACTTCCTGTTTAAAAAATAATGGGGAATAATTTACCCACTCGAAGTGGGAGGTAATTTCGATAGGCTCGTAGCCTGCTATTGTCCTATACTACAAAGTAACCAGGTAACCAAGTTCAGGCTATGACTTTTTTACATGTGGCTAGTCCTGCAGTGCTTGAAATTTATAATATATCTGAATGGAGAAGGGAGGAAGATAAAGAAAAATTGTCCCTAGTAATAATCAGTTCGAAAGGTATTGTAACCCCTCAAAATGGGTTCCATGTTACAGCATTGATAACAATGTTCTTGACATCCCTGGCAGTGATGAGAAAAATGCCAGCTGTCAGCATTATTTCTGTCAGGAATGGAGTGTTTTTTGCAGGGTGCTCCCCCCACACCCCTCCATCTCTTATTAACTAACTCCCAGTCGGAGTTGGTTCGGAGTGGAGGCATTACACCGGGAGATCCAATGCTGGTGTACAGCAGGACCATCACAGTGACCTGCCAAGATTTTTCGCTGTGATGGTCTTCACTATAAAAGTTTCATTGTGTTGACGGTACACCCCAAAAATGTGACATATGAGAGACGTTTGTTTAACATCAGAAATCAGAACCCTGGTGAGTCAATAGGTACATATGTGACTGATTTAAGGCTAAAGGCTAAATCATGCATATTTGGAGATTTGTGTGATTCTTAATTAGAGACAAGATTGTTTGTGGGATCCAAAGTGAGCATGTGAGAATGCAGACTGCTAAGGGAAGTGGATCTCATGCTTGCTAAAGTGATAGACATTTGTAGAGCAGCTGAAATTAGTGAAACCCAGACTGAAAGTTTAAGTAAGACGAGTCAAGAAGAGCAATTTGTGCAATCAGCATCTTTTATAGAGGAGAGAAACAGAAATGGCATGAACAGGAATAGAGAGAGCCCATCAGCTTGAGTGAACAGGATTAAATGTGGGAAGTGTGGCTGCAAGCATGAGCCCAACAAATGTCCAACATATGGACAAATCTGCAGGCAGTGTAATAGAAAAAATTATTTTGCTAAAATGTGTCATACATGCAAGCCCCCTGCAGTCCTTCTAACTTTTACATGTGTGTAACCCCTAGGTGGCGCTATCCCAAGGGCTACTACCCCTGCCTTCTTGGCTAGTAGCAGGTTAAGGGGCCTGAGTTCTGAAATGGTTGCCTCCACCCAGAGGTCAGGGTTGGTAGTGGTCAAGCTAACCTGGGCACAGTCCTCTGGGACACTGTAACCTCCCTCTTTCCTTACTAGTGGCCAGAACAATACACAATAATCACTTTCACAATACCCTTGATACACCACACAAGTACCCACACTGTTTGCATTTACCACCAGGGCTTTCCTCTGGCTTGGCCCTGGGGACCCCTGTAAAACAAGGTTATACACTGCGAATAACAGCAGTACAGTACTTTTGCACAAACTGGAACCACAGTCAGGGTAAATGCAAAAAAGAGTTAGATCTGATTTATGTAAGGGACTTGAACAAGGGAGGGTCGTAATCAGGTTAATTTGCTTAAAGGCTGTATCAGTCAAACAGTTATGCATGCACTTCAGGGTCCATAAATGGTCACACACTCTGGGTACCCAGATGGAGAATGGTGGGCTAGCAAGGAACGTTGCAGCTGGTTGGGGCCCTGTGATGGAAGAAAACAACATGCACAACACACACTATTTGTAATCCGGAGCCAGAGGGCTCAGTTCATGAAAAGAAAACAACAAGACAATCAGATGACACACTTTTAGATTAGGCTGTTGCTGCATGATGATTACTCACGATACCCAAGACTGGACACAGGCAGGAAGAAAATTGAGACTGCAGGTGTTTGATCTGGAGTGCCAGGAGAAGCAGGGCCCACACGATTTGCCGAGGCATCGTTCCTGTTCAAGCGTGGAGCAGGAGGCTGATCCCCAGGCAGGCCTCTCGTCGATGGCTTTCTCTGTTCAGCGGGTAGTCTGGCTGAACCAGTGTTTCAAGGCCCAGGCCAAATGGAGACAAATTTGGATACAGTCCATTTTGGGCTGGATGCAGCTTCCAGCAAGCTGAACACAGTTCACACAGTGGGGAACCAAATCATGACCCACTAAAAACTCACAGCACATTTACATGTAAGGCAATTGTACTATACCTGGCAAACCGCTCTCCCGTCACTATCACAAAGTCTCTGCTCAAACTGGGGATTCAAAAGCAGCTGGAAATCCTGACAAGCCGATCGCATTCAGCAAAATCTTCGGTCTTCTTCAGGTATGAGCCTGGTAAAAAATCAGTGGCTTACTTTGTTCTCACAAACTCAGATTTAGTCTGAAATAATTCTCTTCTCTCCCTCTCAGGGGCAGCAGGCAGACATGCAGGCCACAACTCAGGCCTTTCCACAGTTCTCCTGCACAAAACTATTCAGACGGCTGCTTGACTGTCTCAAGCTGTTGCTTCTTCAGCTCCCAACTTAGATCTGACTCAATGGCCAGCAAGCCTGGAACTTTCCCCAGAATCCAAAAGGTTTGGTTGGCTGAACTGTCTGTTAGTCACAACAAAGGCTTGCCCTTCAAGTGCAAAAAGGCGCCAAAAGCCCAAAACTACAATTCCTACAGATTTTGACTCCAGACAGCTCCTGTAGTCCGGCTCCATTTTAGGTCCCACCAGTACTGATTGGTCCAATTCGGCAGTGCAGGACCAAGATAGTGGAGATATACAAAACAGTCCTTGCTGCAAAGAAGGCAGGTTAGACAAACTACATTATCATTATTACTCTAAATGATTTTCAGCAAATAGTTACATCTTTCAACAGAGCTCCTTCTCAGATTACTTATGACTGCAAATCCAGGCAGCTCTTAAAGAGACAGTACACAGAGGCTAGACAGGCACTCTCTGGTAATCACATTTAAACTGTTAAAACACAGGACACCAGCCTGACAGTGAGCATTTAGGCAAGCTCAAGGAAGACTTTTCGGAACCCCCATTTGTAGGGGGGCTACATGTGGCACACATAACTTTTTCACTACTCCTGCCCTTGGGGGACTTGTTTGCAGTCTACATTACTTGACAGGCAGCATCTCTACTCCTAATCTCCAAGGTAACACAGCCAGCAGGTGGTCCCCCTTCCCTCCTGGTCTAGGGGTTTGATAAATAAGATTTTGAGAAAAGTGGGAGGTACCTACAGACAGATTAAGCAGTGACTTTGACAGTAGCAGCATATTTGCACAGTACCTTAGTCCTTTTGGTTTTGTTTGCCAGAAATGGGATTCACTGTTGGTGGCTTGATCTCTGCAGAGGCAATCTCTGGTGGCTCTCCACACACCTAGAACAGCTGCGGGGTCCATGAGCTAACTGCAGTCTTGAAACACACTTAGTGGAAAAGCAAAGCATGGCAATACTGAACTTTAAAGATGTGGTCCAAACCAGAACTGGGTGCAAACAGCAACAGTTTGTTTTCATTTCAAAGGCTAAAGCCACAGTTTTCCTCCCATGAAAGCATAGGTATTTTCTACAGTTCATTTGTAATCTATGTCCATCTCCAGAACTTAATCACCCCAGCTCTCTCCATCCCTCCTTCCCCCTCTACTACCCCTTTCTCACTCTCCTCTATGATCTCTCCCTCCCTCTTCCTCTCCCCTTGAGATCTTGCCATCCCCTCCACCTTCCATCACTAGCACTTTCTCTACCATTCCTCTCTTACTTAACTCCCACTCCACTCGCCTCTCCCCTACTACCTTCCTCACCTCATCCCCATCCTACCAACCCCAGCCCCCTTTCTACCACCCCCCAGCTCCTACCCTACCTAACCCCTTGCCCTCCTCTGCACCAACTGTCTGTGCCACCTCTCTGACAAGGCTGCTCTGGGGCAGCTCCTACACCAACTATCTTCAACCTCCCACCTAGTCCTCCTCCTCACTGCTGCCTACTACTCGACTGTAGCCTTTATGACCTCTACCCTACCTCCTCCCACTATGCTCCCAGTCCATTTACCACTAATCTATCTCCTAAGCAGCATATTAGTTCCACATTACATATCTGTTAGCTTGTGAACATGCAAATTTTTATTTCTCTGCTGTTATGTTAGTACTAATTTATTGTGTAACTCTGTAAATCCTGCTATGGCGAATTCTTAACTTTGTTGTAATTAACTGTAAATTGCTCTATGTGTCTGTACTGTACTAAACAATCTGGAATATTTGTAAACAAGCTTTTATCTCAAAGGTGTTAATCTGAGGTACAAATAAATAAATACATAAATAAATAAATTTCACTATGGCTGTTGGCCGTGGCACCACACAGGAACAGGGGACCCAGGGATCGAACCCCAGATCAGAGAAAATGACACCCGTACTGGACTCTTTTCTTCCCCTCTACCTCTTTGGAGACATTTCGGGCAGTCCACACTCTCAATTATCCCCACCTGTGGTAATGGGGCATACTTCCAGTTCTTTTAGAGGCGGGGGGTGTTCAGATGGTTCATAACTTTAGGGCACAGTCTTTTCTCCTCAGGCCGTCCACTCCTGCCGATCCTCGGGCAGTGTTCGCACAGGGCAGTGACCAACTCCCTCACAGTACCAGCAGTTCCCAACACAAATGGCAGCACCAATCTTTTGTGGGCACAGACAAGTGATAGGGGTCTGATCTGCCACCCAGACCCCTCTGGTGCTCCGCTGCCACCTCTGCACTGTGGGCCCTCCATGGTGGCAACCAACTTCTCCTCAGGATATGGAGATGGATGGTCTCCAAATGACGTCTCTCTGCTGCTGCTTCCTGTCTGCTTCTCACCGGTGGGATGGTGGGGTACACATTTTGTGACTGTGGGGCTGGGGGCAATCTCCCGGCCTGGCCCTGGATCTCTCCAACCCCGACTGGTGGCCTGGCCCCCCGCGGCCTACACGAAGGCCTCCCCTGCTCTTTCTCAAATGACAACCAACTCCCACTCCCTCTCTAACGGTCTCCCTCATGGCAGTTGCCACTCCTCCTTGTGATGCCAAGGCTCCACCCTCTGGCCAGCCTGGCATCGCGAGCACCTCCAGATGCTAACAGGGCATGAACTTAGTAACCCCCCAGAATGGCATGGAGGTTACACTTTCATCCCACAGAGATGCTTCACCTCCCGGTGAAGCTCCTTGATCTGGCTAACCATAGCTGCTGTGCTCCGTGGGGTAATGTATACTCTCCCACAGGCCAGGCTCCACCTGCTTGGCTGCATAACAGCAACCGAATATGAACTAAGTGGGGTACACCCACCTACCTGAAGTTCCCTGGCTCCACTAAGGGGTGTGGCAACCCAACCTGACTTCCCAAGATGAATTGCTGGTACATCAGGCCAGCATCCCACCCAAACTCCACCCCAAAGGGACACCCTCTACACTTTTCTCATTCCGGACCCAAAACTACCCACCAGGGCCAATTTCTGTCATCCGCAAAAACATTTCCCAAACTAATTTTCCAAACTTTTTCCAAAACACAACATTCCTAACTATATACTGCTAAACACTGCTATTCTTCTTCCACCAGGGGGTGGACTAAGTTCTAAACTGCTTTTACTGCTAAGATTGGCACTGTTCACCCCACAGAAATCCCTGGCAACTACCTGCATAAATATTTAATAACTGAGTGCATTAAAAACTACACTATAAATATACAATGCCTAATAGTCTACCTTCTAAACTACTTAGCAATGGGAATGCGGGACACCTTAAACCATTTGTTTTCTAAAGGCACTGGTAACACATCACAGTTCATTAGATAGCAGTCTCTGTAAACTGAGTGCAGGCATCTAGCATCACACCAGTGTGTAGTGGGGCACAGTTCAAAGGGGTCACTACTTAACAATTCTAATCACTACTTTACTCTATGGAATCCTATTGTACTAACCCTAGTGGCTATCTATCTAAACAGAATTCACACTTTGTTGCAATGAAAATTACAATTTTGTTAAACATAGGCATGCAGAGAAATATACTGTAACATTAACTTTAACATTTTTTTAACCTTAAACAAAGCTCTAAAACAGAGCTATTGTCCATGCTAAAGGTACTGAGTCTCTTCTTTTTTTTTCAAAAATAACAAAAACAATTTGGAACAATCTCACCAGGTAGTTCCTCTGAGTCCCTCAGCACCAGGGGGGGCACTAATTTCTTAGGTGGTCTTCGGTTTGGCCTTGTACCTTGAAGAGGGGTCATTTGGTGCATAATAAAAACAAGGATCTAGCTTGGTACATTCCACATCTCGGCAGTCATGGTTGATTACATAGTACTTTATTCTATGTCCAACCCTGTCCTGCACCATGGTGAAACTCTTGAACAACATGGTACCTTCCCACGCTGCCGAAGTGCAAATGGATCTTGCTAAAGATGTGACTTTATTTCTGTCATAGGCCAAGTCCTGGGGGGGTATACTGTGTAAAGGGTGACTGTGATTGGGCGATTACAAAATGGGTGACTCAATCACGGCACCTCTGTAAACGGTTACCTGGCAGAGGAGTGAAGCGGATACTGGGTTGGGTGAGGTATGCAACAGGATGTACGTGTGTATATATGGGCATGGTGGGGAGGAAGAGGAGGGAAGGTATGTGGGACAGGGTGTGGTGGGCAGCTGCCAAGCTGGACTGCTGGTGTGGTTGGGTGGGTGCTCACATGGGAGGTGCAGGGTACAGGGTTCAGGTCTGGTCCAGTGCAGATTTTTTTTACTGCTGGGCGGCTTAATATTTTTATATAAGTTTTCACCCCCCCAACATGCACCCCCCTGGAGCTGAGAATCTAAAAGTAGGGGGGTGCAGGGGGCCCAGACCCTCCATAGTAAACAGAAAGCCTGTAGGTTTCAGGCACTTTTCTTTCCTCACTGCGAGTGTGCATTGCTGAAATTCATTTTCGGCGATGTACACTCGTAACGGCGATCGCTATTCTGCGATCACCGGTATCACATAGAACCTCTGGGGGGTCCACTCGATGCCTCAAATGCACGTTTTCTACTGCTCCATGGAAAGCCCAGTCTGATCTATGGCATTCAGTTAAGTCCCAGATGTGCTCACTCACATAAGGGTAGTCCTCCCCTGGGCACTCCAGCTTCAGGTACTTTCTCACCCACCTTCTAGCTTGGCTCCAATCTGGCAGTGCACGGATACTGAACCTGGGGGCCACTCCTTTTGGTAACCATATACCATCTCTGTAATTAATAACTGTTAAGTCTAGATGATGCTTGACATCCATGTCCACAAGGTGACATTTGCATCTGTCAGGGAGTATGGGGTAGTTTCAAGCATTCCCAAGATGGGCATGGCGTATGACTTAGGAATGTCTCTCTCAAATACTAAGTCCTCAAACATGTGGGGAATGCCCTCTTTTGGCTGGGAATACACAAAAATGGCTTCAGAGGGGTCAACCATACTGTCCTCTTCAAAACCAGTGTCCTCTTTGATGGATTCAATTATTACCTCTGGGTCATCAGCACTTTGGGTTCTGTTCCACCCCGTGGGGAGTGGGGGTGTTCCTTTTGAGTGGCTTTGCTTCCTCCAACTTCTTAGTCAGTCATATGGGCTTAACTGCAGGCTCCTGGGTGAGCTTTGTCTGAGTAGATGGCATCTCTTTGTCCTCTGACCACAACCTTGAGTGAACCCTCCTGCCTTGGTCTGTTTCTCACATACCCTGAAACAGTACACTTCAAGTCTGAGGTTCACCCTTGGCCCCTTCCTCTGCCACGAGGAAGTTCTGGGGCACTTGGCAGTAGCGCAGGGCTGGGCAGATGGCTGGGCCCTGCAACCACCTCTGGCTTTGTTTCAGGTATAGCAGCTGAGACCTCCCCCCACTGCTCCAAAGTCTCCTGCATGTAGACCTCACTAGCAGCAGGAGGAACCTTCCTTTCTTGCTGGGCCCACAGCCAGAGCACTGTAGGCAGCGGCACGGGGGGCCACATAGCTTCCTTCCGGTCCAGGCATAGTAGGAGGCACAATCACCCTTGGCACATTTCCAACTGAACATGAAAAACACACTGTCTGCCTTAGAACCCCACTCCCACAGTGTCTGCAGAAAATACAGGACTCACCTGAGTCACTCCTCTCCACCATGCTCCATAGCCAATTCACTAGTCCCTCAGGCACAATAATTGTATGACCCCTAAATCCTGGAGTAAACGCTATCCTGAAATCCTTGATGGTCCTGGGTGCACTTTGATCATTTCTCCTGTTTTCTCTTTTTTTTTCTCTGCACCAGTCTCAGCAATTGATATTCACACTACAGCTTCCAATAGCGCTCACAACCTTGGGGCAATGTTTCTTAGTTTCTCCTCTTTTTTTCTTTTGTAGCAGTAGAACTTTAGACCTCTATTCCATGTGGTGTGGATGTTTTATCAAGTTGCTGTTTTCTCTAACAGTCTCTCCCACTCTCTCTTTCCTCCATGTGTGTCTCTAGGGATTGCTCAGAGATCACATGATCTCCTTTTTCAAGTACTCGCATCTCATTACTTCATCCACCAATCGGATCACACAGGTATCTCATTAATTATTCTTGCATATGATTTTCACACATGTGCTTCAGCAGCACCATCTTGTCTGCTCACAAAGCACTGTATCCACACTATCTTCAAACTACCACTGAGTGCTTGGGGCCACCACATTGCAACATCTCTGAGCTGCTCCACATCATGCTTGGTATGTACTTTTTTGTGCCTCATCAAATCCTGGACGACAGCCCCCAGTTTTGTAACCCCCCCACTGCAGTCCTTATAACTTTCATATGTGGCACACATAACTTTTTCGCTACTCCTGCCCTTGGGGGACTTGTTTGCAGTCTAAATTACTTGGCAGGCAGCATCTCTTGTCCCAGTCTTCGATGTGACACAGTCATCAGGTGGCCCCCCCCTCCCCTCCCGGTCTAGGGGTTTGATGGATAAGTCTCTGAGAAAAGAAGGAGGTACCTACAGACAGACAGACAGATTAGGCAATAACTTTAACAGTAGCAGAGTATTTGCACAGTACCTTAGTCCTTTTGGTTTTGTTTGGCAGAAATGGGATTCTCTGTTGGCAGTTTGATCTTTGCTGAGGCAACCTCTGGTCACTCTCCATACACCTAGCATAGCCACGGGGTCCTTGAGCTAACTGCAGTCCTGAAACACACTTAATGGAAAGCAAAGCATGGGAATACTGAACTTTAAAGATGTGGCCCAAACCAGAACTGGGTGCAAACAGCAACAGTTTATTTTTATTTCAAAGACTCAAGCCACAGTTTTCTTCCCATGAGAGCATTGGTATTTTTTACAGTTCATTTGTAACCCATTTCACTATGACCATTGGCCGTGACACCACACATGAACAGGGGACCCAGGGATCGAACCCCAGACCACAGAAAATTACACTGTCCTGTCAGAGCCATATTGGGCTCTTTTTTTCCACCTCTACCTCCTTGGAGACATTTCGGGCAGTTCACACTCTCAGTTATCCCCACCTGTGGGAACAGTGCATACTTCCATTTCTTTTACAGTCGGGGGGGGGTTCAGATGGTTCAGATGGTTCAGAACTTTAGGCCACAGTCCTTCCTCCTCAGACCATCTGCTCCTGCTGATCCTCTGGCAGGGTCCGTACACTGCGGCAGCCAACTCTCTCACAGTACCAGTGGTTCCCAACACAAAAGGCAGCACCAACCTTTTGTGGACACAGACAGGCAATAGGGGTCCAATATGTCACCCAGACCCCTCCGGTGCTCCGCTGCCACCTCAGTGCATCGGGCCCTCCATGGCAGCCACCAACTTCTCCTCAGGATATGGAGATGGATGGTCTCCAAACTACTTTCCTCTGCTGCTGCTCTCTGTCTGTTTCCCACCGGTGAGATGGTGGGGTACCCGTTTTGTGACTGTGGGGCCAGGAACCAATCTCTCCATCCCAGCCCGGGCCTCTCTGGCCCTGACTGGCAACCAAGCCCCCCCGCCCCTATGCAGAATGATGACCAACTCCCACTCCCTCTCTAATGGTCTCCCTTGTGCCAGTTGGCACTCCTCCTCACGATACCCAGGCTCTGCCCTCTGGCCAGCCTGACATTACACACACCTCCCAATGCCAACAGGTCATCAACTTAGTAACCCCCAGAACAGCATGGGGTTTTCATACAGTTAAAGGCAACAAAGTCCACATAGTCAAGGAAGAAGCTGGTAGTGAGAGTGAAAGTACCTTCAGTGTTGAGACATTAACTACTTACAAGACTGAGATTGACTGGAAAGTGAGTTTGAACATAAATGGCAAAGTAGTGACTTTTAAGTTGGATACAGGAGCGCAATGCAAAATTAAGCCTTTGCAAATGTACAAAACATTGTCTAGAGAGCCTGTGCAAAAATAGACAAACTAAATGTGAGAGGCAAAGCTGTTTTACCAGCCTGCTTTAAGACTCAGTATTACCTCCTTCCATTTCAAGTGGTTGATGCAAATGTGACCCCTGTTTTGGGCTTTCCTACCTGCCTAGCAATGAAACTAATATTTATTTATTTATTGAATTTTGATGACTGGGTAGGCCCACTGAACCCCGAAGGTCCCTTTTTCAGGGACAACCCGAGATACAGAACAGTACAAGACAGTCAGGTAGTACAGGGTACAGAGAAAGTAGACATGATTACAAGGTTACAATAAAGACAATAATTCTGAATATATTGGACATAAGTGCAATGATTGGTAGAGTTTAGGTATGAGCTTGAAGTCCGTTTGGGTGAGAAAGGGAGAGGATTGGAGTTGGATGTGGGACCGGGGGAGACTTTCCTATACCCTGACAGTGGCATGAGCTGGCCTCAAGCAAGTGGGACTTGAACCTTATATAAATGTTTGACAGTGATGAGGCTTCCTGTACTGAAGGTGGGAGGGTGTTCCACAGATTAGGGGCAGTGTAAGCGAAGGATTTTCCTCCCCTGTTAGTCTTGACTTTGGGGATTGCTACTAGGGTCCGACCTGGGGTGGTTTCTAGAGTGACTCAGGGTCACAAACTGTGCAACCTTGTTATACAGGACCTGTAGCCAGTCACCCTCGTGCTTAGATATTCCCTGAATTACAGGGGCAGCATAAGTTAGTGTAGGAAGAAGGACACTGGAGGCAATTGCTTGCCTAGCCTCCGGGATAAGCTGGTCTTTTAGCTGGTACAGGGTGCCAAGTTTACCATGGATAGTCCTGGTTACTTGGTCTACATGGGACTTAAAGGTGAGACCTTGGTCAATAGTTAGCCCAAGGTATTTTATGGTGTTTACCATGTCCATTTTTCCAGTAAGGGAAGTTAGGTGTAAAGATTTGGTCTTGTCTTGGCCGAGGGATCCAGGACCAAACAGCAAGGCTTTTGTTTTTACTGCATTGAGGACCATTCTGTTTGATGTAAGCCAGGCCTCAAGTGTATTTAGGTCCCTTTGGAGGAGAGGAGAGGACCCAGATCAGGTAAGGTATCCATGGACCGGTAGATGACAGTATCATCAGCATATTGAACCACTGAACTTTCTCCACAGTGATGGTTGAGGTTGTTTGAGAAGAAAGAGAACAGGAGGGGGCCAAGAATTGAGCCCTTAGGTATACCCTTCTTGATGGGAAGAGGGTCAGACTGCTCTCCCTTCCAGATGACGCTCTGGGAATGGCCTGATAGGTAGCTCTTGAACCAGTTTAGGGCCTGGGCATCCTGACCTCTACTGTGAAGCTTTGTAAGTAGAAGGTTGTGGTCTACGAGATCGAACTCCTTGGACAGATCAATAAAGATTACGCCCGTCGGCTTGCCTATGTCCATTGCCCTGAATACATCCACTGTGAGGTTGATGAGTGCTGTGTCAGTCCCATGGTTTGCCTGAAAGCCATGCTGAGAGGGGGCTAGCAGTTGGTGCAGCTCCAGGTAGTCCCTCAGTTGCCCATAAACTAGCCTTTCTTGCAATTTAGCAAGGGTGCATAGCAGGGAGATGGGCCTAAAATTGCCAATTTGTTCACGTAAGCCACCCATGTGAATGGGGACCACTTTGGCCTCCTTCTACTGGTGCAGAACATAACCTTCAAGTAGAGACCTGTTGATGATCCAAGTCAGAGGTCTGGCAAGGGACTGGGCACCTTCCTTGAGTAACCTAGGGCTGATTCCATCAGGGCCACCAGAGCCTTTGTTTTTGAGTGCTTTTAGTAGCTTAAGACCTCACTCACCTTGACTAGTCTCAGGTGAAATTGAGGTCTTTTAAGGCAGTGGGGTAATTGGTGATCTGTATTGGCATAGAAGAAGGTAGACCTATCTTGTAATCATTGAGGTTGGTGAAGTGGTGGTTGATTGCTGAGGCAGTTTGCTGGTAATCGTTGACAAGCTGTCCATGTACCGATTGGACCTTGTGTCTCCTTGGAATTGCCCCTAAGCAGTTTGTTGATGTGAGACAAAAAAAGCTTGGGGTTCCCCAGGTTGGATCATTGGAGATGGGAGACATACTCCTTTTTCGCAGGTTTGATGGCTAGCTTCCATTTGTTTCTTAAGGTTTTGTAAGTAACCAGATCAGCAGGGAGAAGGGAGAGTCAGAACTTCTTCCAGGCTTTGTCCTGACTTTTCATTAGAGATTTTACCGAGAGGGAGATCCACTTGTAGCAACCTCCCTTTGTTCTAAGTTTCTTAAGGGGGGCAAAGAGTGAGGCCACTTTGAGGAGTGAGTCTTGAAAGTATACCAAGGACTCATTCAAGGTCACGAGGAGCCTGAGTGGGCTCCAGTCCAGGCTACTTAGGTAGTCATTAAATTTTACGGACATGAAATTGGAGAAATCATGTACGGTGAATATCCTGGGAGGAATCTTTGGTGCTCTGTTCTTCCAAATAGAGAACATTGGGGAGTGGTCACTAATAGCATCAGCCAATATGACAGCTTTCTGGATGTTGAGGGGATTGGATACCAGAGCCCAGTCAAGAGTAGTGTGGTTCCCTGTTTTATAGTTGAGCCTGGTGGGTAGAGAGATAACCTGTACCAGGTTTGCATCATGGATCATTGGCTTGAGGACTTTGTTGGGGTCAGAGTCCCAGTTCAGATTGAAGTCTCCCATGATAAGGAGTTCCTTGGTTAATTCACTGCCTACAGATTTAGTGATACTCTCAAGGGCATGTTGGGCAGACTTAGGGGGTTATAGACACAGCCGATGGTGAGATGCTTAGCATGGCCAAGGGTCAGTCAAATGGATGTAGATTCCCCGTCCTGGCAATTACCAAGGTTGGGCTTCAGTAGTGACACATTTAGAGTGTCTTTAGCATAGATTAGAACCCCTCCCCCTCTCTTATTTACCCTATCATGTCTGAAGGTTTTGTACCCTAGGATCATGATCTCATGGTCTGGGATGTGGGCCTTAAGCCAGATCTCCGAGATAGCTAGGATATCTGGCTTGTAGAAGTCAAGCTAGGCGTGGACCTCATGAATTTTTGGTCTGAGGCTGCAGACATTCTTGTGTGCAATCCTTAAACCTTTCAATGATGTCCAGGGAAGATCCTGGGGGAGACAAAGAGATTGGCAATTGTTTTTTAGTGAATACTGAAAGTGAGAGGTCAGAAAACACCACTGCAGAAATATTGTCTGAGTTTGCAGATGTCTTTGAGGAACTAGTCTGCTTGGAGTGAGAACATCACATTAAAATAGACAAATCAGTGAATCCTGTGATCCACCCTCCTTGGAGAATACCTTTTGCCTTAAAAGATAGAGTGAAAGCTGAATTAGAGAAAATGGAAATGATGGGAATCTTTTAGAAAGAAAGCTGAGAAGCCCACGAGCTGTGTTTATTCAATGGCTGTCATAGAAGAACCAAATAAAGTAAGAATTTAAATAGACCCCAGAGACTTACAGTAAACAAGGCTATTAAAAGAGAGAGAATTATCAGATGAAAACAGTTGAGGAGGTTGCTCCAAAGTTGGCTGGAGCTAAAGTTTTCTCAGCACTTGACGCAGAACATGCCTTCTGGCACATTCAGCTGGATGAGCCAAGTTCAGAATTGGTGACTTTTAATACTTCGTTTGGGAGCTATAAATTAAAATGCCTTCATTTGGTATTTCTTTTGTGCCAGAGGTTTTCCAGAGAAAGACCTCCTAGAGCTTTTAGGGACTCAAGGGCACTGAAGTCATTATGGACAACATTTTAATTCTGGACTCCAACATACAGGAGCACACTGGGAGACTGAGAAAGGTTTTACAGAAAGCTTGGGACAAACACCTGTCTTTAAACCTGAAAAAAGCCAAAATCAGGCTTAGTGAGGTCCAATATATAGGAAATAAACTAAGCAAGGAAGGACTTTTGGCAGATCCCGAAAAGATTAAGGCAATTGTGCAGATGCCCACCCCAATGCAAAACTGATCTACAAAGATTTATGGGCATAGTTAACTACCTAGCAAAGTTTATCCTGAATTTGTCTGCTATAAATAAACCAGTGTTAGAGAAAGATATAGCCTATCATTGGGAAGATTGCCACTAAAAGGTGTTCCAAGAATTAAAAACTGATATCACCAATGCACCAGTTTTGGCATATTGGGGGTGCGCCGGAGGTCCATATCCCACCCGTGTTGCCCTGAACCCGCAGTGGCCATATTCCTGTCCACCGGCCACCATGCAGTCCTCTTCTGCGGCCCCACCCTCTGCATACCAGTGTGCAGGGGCCCTTCTGCAGACATAAGTGGGCATCCAATGGGATGCCTGGATCCGGTCTGCCACTGGATTGCTTGTGCCACAGCATTCAGGCAGCCATGGTATGGCCACGGCACTGAGGTGGGTGGGTGGTCAGCAGCCCCCTACCCTCTATGAGGTGCCCGAGGGCACAATTTTGCAAGGGATGGAATTCCTGAGGTGCTTGTGACTGAAAATGGGTCCCAATCTGCCTGTATAGAGTTTGAGCATTTTGCAAAAAGCTATGAATCCAAACACATTACGTCCTCACCAAAGGTGCCACTCGTGGCAGCCACCTGATACTGGAAAGCTCCCTCCTGGAGCTGATTCTTGAATGCGGAGCCTAAGAGGCATACAGACCCCCCTCCCAGCTCACTGCCACTCACTGCAGCCACCCGATACTGGAAAGCTCCCTCCTGGAGCTGATTCTTAAATGTGGAGCCTAAGAGGCCTACAGACCTCCATCCCAGCTCCCTGCCACTCGCGGCAGCCACCCGATACCAGAATACTCCGTCCTGGAGCTGATTCTTGAATGCGGAGCATAAGAGGTAAAGGAGACCTCTTCCAATCTGCTTGATACCTGTGTGGGGTGTATTACGAGGGACTTTAAGGACATTTCTGTCCCCACAGAGCTACTGATTGTTTTTCTGGGGCTGCAATTTCTGCTCTACTGCCCTGCTGGCTACTGTTTGTTGGGGTTACTTTAAGCGCTAGGCTAACTGCCGATTTACTGGCTGTGTGTCTTTACTCGTATCCTAGATCTGTACTTAGCTAACGGAGTGCAGGCTGGGGTATCTTAGAGGCTATTTACAGTCAGCAACTGTTTGAATTACTTATAAACTATACTGTCTATGCCTGGAATGTTCAGTAATTGTGATTAAATGCCTACCTGATTGTTCTGGAGGTCACCATATTGGAACTTTCACGCATGCGTAGTAGGAGCTGGAGTCGGGACATAGCCCAACAGCTCGCGCATGCACAGTAAGGGCCTGAGCTCTTGCAAAGCCTCCCACTGCATACTAATTGTGCCCTTTTTCTGCTTCCTTACTTAGGCCTACAGACCCCCCTCCCAGCTCACTGCCACTCACGGTAGCCACCCGATACTGGAAAGCTCCCTCCTGGAGCTGATTCTTGAACGTGGAGCCTAACAGGTAAAGGAGACCTCTTCCAATCTGCTTGATACTTGTGTGGGGTGTTAGCCGGTGACACTGCGTGTCGCCTGCTCCAGCCCACCCACCCAGGGGCGTCCCTTAATTTATTGACCCTCCCTCATGACATCACTTCCTGCCTGCTGAATTACTAAGTCCCCACCTTCCCATTTGCAGGTTATACCTGCCAGCCACTAGAGGGACCCACAAACCCCTACCTTAGATACATCTAACAAACTTGCTCCCCCCCCCACTTCCTGGAACCATCTATCTGCCTGTGCCACGTCACTCCTCCACTACTTACTTCTATTCTCTGTCCACATCTCTCCCAGCACCTAGCCCCATAGCTTACCATATGTCTTGACCCCCAACCACACCTACTAGCCTACACTCAGTGACCACTTGGAGTTGCTATTTCTCACCCTGTTTCTGGCCCCAACCCAGCATGCCTCAAGCCCCCAGAACACGGAGCTCAGCTTCCACCCTGGTCCCTTCTCCAGCTGCCCTGGCAGAGTCTTGAACCTGGCACCCTGTACACCAGAGTCCGTGACACTTCCACTGATCCAAAGTGGTATCTACTCTTGCTGGATGGCAACCAAAATACTTCTACCTTTCTGCCCTGCTGCTACTGCAAGCACTATGTTAGTCCACCTCCTCCTAAAATGCCTCCCCCTCATCTTTACTCTGGTACCCATGACCCAGCAACCAGGCAGCCCCCCTGGTACACTGGCCCTAGCACCCACAATTCTCCCAGACATAATAAGATCCCACCCTACAATGACCATGTGCCCTTGCCCACAGCACCCATCCCCAGGTTACCTCCCTGCTGCCTACCCTGGCTCCCTCTGGTGGCTAATCACTCTCACCCTCCCAACCTTGCAAACCCTGCCCATCCCCTGCTCCCTGAAGGCTTCCTCCCCATCCCCGCATACCCACCGAAAGCTTGCCCCTCACCGGCCCCTGGCCAGAGCCATGATCCTCCTATTACTCCTTACAGGCAATATACATCCCAACCTAGGCCCCACCCAGACTAGTCCCCCAGCTGGGTCCACCGGTCTCCACATAGCCTCCATGAATATATGCAGCATACTCAAAAAATTTGATTCCCTCCAATGCTGGGTCATACTGCATAAACCAGATGTCATAGCACTGGTGAAAACCTGGCTATCAAAATCCACCCCCGACTACTTTGTCTCACTACCAGGTTACACCCTATACCGGGTGGATCGTGTAGGCAAATGTGGGAGAGGCTGTACTATCTATACCAGGGACTCACTTACTGGACTAGCACTCCTTGCCCGGCTCTTGCAAACAGGGCACAGGCCCTCACCCTCAAACTTACGCTGGACCCCTCCAGGAGCCCCCTATATCTCACTGCTGCATACATTCCCCCAAAAAAACAAAATCTGGTGCTGTTATTCTTAACCGATTATCTTGCTACTTTCCAACACAAGGTTGATCAAATCCTTGTGGGGGACCTAAATGTGAACTGCCTCAGCGCCTCCTCCTCCACCACCCAGGACACCTTCGCGGCTATGGATCTGATGCAACTAATTTCCCAACCCACTAGAGTAAACACTAAGAGAGGTAGCAGCACCCTTCTAGATGTAATCATCACAAACCGCCCCCAAAAAATCCAAGATATCCAGGTCCTTCCGGACTCACTTAGTGACCACTCCCCTATCCTATTCTGCTGGATGACCCCCACGCCCCAACTTGAAGCCCAATCCACACTCCGCCGGCGCCTCAGACCAGGTGGGCAAAAAAGTCACAAACGACTTCCTGCCCAGATAAACTGGTCACCCATACAACACATGCCTGACATAGATACATAGATACTGCCCTTACCTTCTTTTAACAAACCTTTAACACAGCCTGTGACCACTTCGCACCCCTTACTGGAACCCAAACCAAAAAGCTCAGTGCACCCTGGGTTACCCCTGCCCTACTTCAACTGCTCAAGCACAAGGATAACCTATGGCACCTTGCCACAGAAACAGACCGGATAGCTGACAGATAGGCATACAACGCAGCGCGGAACAAATGCACCTGGGCTATCCATAAAGCAAAGGTCGACCATTACCAGGCCACGATCACCTCCTCTTGGGGGTGTGCACAAACTTTCTGGGACAATGTTAAACAATTGAATGGGAGCACGCACTCCCCCCCATCCCAGATCACCATTGACGGTTCTACCTCTACTGACCCGGCCTGCATAGCCAGTTTGCTCAACACAGCCTTCACGGACCTTAGCTCGGTTCTCCCCAGCAATTTCTTTGACCCACCCCCTCCCTACTGGCCCCAGTCATCCAACGCCCTTGTTTCCACCTACACAGGGTAACAGACCAGGAAGCCAGACCGCACCTGCTCAAAGCATTAAAGAGCAATAGTCCCGGCAGCGACTCCCTGGACCCCAGCATTCTCCATCGGGTGCTGGATCAGGTCCTTGCTCCGCTCACCACCCTTTTCAACAAATCCCTCTGCCTGGGGCAATTCTCATCTGCATGGAAAACTGCCATAGTTACGCCCATACACAAAGGTGGTGACAGGTCCTCTGCTGGGAACTACCGACCTATCCCCATCCTCCCAACCCTCTCCAAAGCCCTAGAAAAACTGGTGGCCACTCAAATCACTGAGTACCTAACCAAATACAACATCCTCTGCCCAGAACAGCATGGCTTCTGTGCAGGGCACAGTACCGGCATGGCACTAATTGAGTTTTCAAACTTCATACACTCCTTCCTGGATGCTGGCTTCCTAGCTGGGGCAGTGTTTGTTGATCTCTCAAAGGCCTTCGACACTGTCTCCAACCCCCTCCTGCTGGATGCCCTCTGCCACACTGGCTTCTCTACTGGGCTGATCTCTTGGTGCACTAGCTACCTATCCGACCGCTCTCAATGTGTCAAAATCAACGGGACACTTTCCAAAACCTGTCCCATCTGCTCAGGTGTTCCCCAGGGCTCCATCCTGGGACCACTACTCTTCTCAATCTACCTTATCACCCTGCCCATTGATGCACTGGTAGAATTCTGCTGTATGCAGATGATGCCGTCCTCTTTGCCACCCACCGAAACCCCAACTCCCTTCAGGACACCTTACAACTATCCTTTAATGATGCCGAAACCTGGTTTAAAGAGCACAGACTTGTCATCAATCTCAAAAAAACTAAAACAATGCTGTTTGCCCACCCCCAAAACAAAGCGAGCAACTTCCCACTCTACATCCTCCCCAGCTCCAAACAACCCCTTGAACTAGTCCGCTCTTACAAGTACCTTGGGGTCTCTTTCGACACTTCCCTCTCCTTCCACACCCACATTGATGCACTTGCCTCTGCTACTAATGTGTGGCTAGGTATCCTCTACCGCTATAAAAACTGTCTCCCCCTTGTTGCCCTCCGACTAGCAGTTACATCCTCGATACTGTCCCTGGTGGACTATGGCCTACCTGTATACGGTGCTGCTGACTCGACTGCCCTCAATAAAATCCGCCTTATCCTGAATAAGGCATGTAGGCTTATTACAGGGGCCCCCAGGCTCACTGACACATGCCAGCTATATGACAAGGCAATGCTGCTTAATCTAGACAAACGACTACAATACCAAACCAGCCTCATAACGAAAAAAAACCTTCTCGGGCTATCCCCTCGCGGGCTGACAGTCTCCATCCGCCAAGCCCAACCCTTGATTTATACTTGAACCACTTGCAAGTCCACCCTTCTGATCCCAAGAACCAGGACCACCAATGGACAGAGGTTCTTCTGTTATAGAGCTCCATCCTGGTATAACGTGATCCCTCCCACCATCTCTGACACCCCCACGATCTCCACTTTCAAAACTGCACTGCAGAACCAGCTATTTAATACATGTAACTGCACCTGTCTCTAGTTGTGACTTAGTCCACCATACACTAACAAAGCTCATATGAGCGGCACCACATCTCACCTCCCTCAACCTGCCCGTTTGCCCATTGAACTAGTATCACCATGCTGTCTCTGCGCGTTCCTGCGTGCAAGAATGTGCCACTGTAACTAGACTGGTTTTCTTTTCTCTCTGTACAAATGATTGTAAATACATGTTGTTGTTTTTTGCTACAATTTGCAATTGTGTGATGTAACAATGAGTCTGTAATGTAATGTATTTGTCCTCAATGTGACGAGGTACCTTTGGAAATGAGCCTCTGGCTCAAAGGTTGTAAACTGATGTACAAATAAATAAAAAAATAAAAGTACAACCAAAACAATAGTATGATAGAGAGAGAGAGCTATTCAAATTGTTAAAAGACTTCAAAAAAGTGCAGAGATCATATAAATCCCTATTTGGCACTGCTTGAATTGAGAAATACACCACTGGAAAGACTGGAATCCCCATCTCAATTATTTATGGGTCATAGAACACGAACCTTGATGTCAACCAGATCTGACCTGCTATATCTAAAACTAGTGGAGGCTAATGTGCATGCAACACTGCAAGAAAATCAGAAGAAACAACGGTTTCATTATAACAAACATGCCAGACTCCTCCCTGCTTTACAACCAGGACAGCCTGTATACCTGAGAACTCTTGAAAATATGTGGACCTCTGTGGTTGTCACAGGCCATGCAGATCGGCCTTGCTCATACATAGTCAAGGCAAATGGGAAACTGTACCAGAGAAACAGGAGAGATTTGCTGCAGACCCCCCGAGCCATGGGTTCATTCACCACGGAGAGTGTTGCCTAGCCAGGAGGAGAGAGAGAATGAGAGAACAGGAACAGGATGACATGCTGGCGGATGATGCATGTTCTGAGGTGCCAGGGATGGAGGACCCACCACAAGCCATGCACTCCAGTGATCAAGTGATACAAGTCATGCCTTCAGGTGTTAGGCCTCTGTTTTGTAGCCTAGGAACAGTCCCTGAGAGTGAGCCAGGTCAGCAGGCGTGAAATAAGAAGGCCTAGTAGATATCAAGACTTTACTAACTGAAATTCTGTCTAAGGACATTTTGCTAGCAAGTAACGTTTAATTTTTTTAATGTATTGGGTTGAGTCTCAAGCTAACAGCGGGAGATGTAAGGATAGGATTTGAATGTATAATGTAATGTAAATTCAGCTCTGTGCACATGTGCGTCGGAGCCTATATAATATGTGTATGTGTGTGTGTGCATGTGTGCTAGCGGGTAATATATATATATATACTGTATATATATATATATATATATCTATATACATATATATATATATATATATATATATATATATATATATGCATATATATAGATATATATGAATCTATCTATCTATCTATCTATCTATCTATCTGTAATAGATAAACCACTCTAAGGTGTCGTGAACGTGCTCTGATACTCTTGCGCTGTGCCATCAACTACCCAAGGCATGCATATATCAGAGTGTGACTGCAAACCTCAGAGGTTTATCTATCTTATAAAATGTCAAAATTGTTTTGGAGGGTAAAAGTGCAGGTGTGTGGTGGTGCTCTGAAATACACACAGTCATGTGATGTGTTTTATACAGTCAGAACAATTAATTTGTATTTGCTACTTTTACCATATATATATATATATATATATATATACAGTATGTGTATATATTATAGGGGTGTGGTCATGCCCCTATTGTTAGGGTTGAGTAGGCACTTTAATGTTAATCCTCCATTTTTTGCGTGTTAATAACTTTGCAACTGTTCAACGAATCTGCACAAAATTTGGAGTGTGGGGTCTGGTGTGGTAGATCTCTTGATTTACCAAGTTGTGTTTCAGTTGGATTTACAGTTTCTGCACAGCAGAATGCTAAATAACATATTTTTTGCCACTTTTGACATGCTTTTTGCCCATGGCGCTGTGACCACACCACGTGGTCTTTTGGTCCGAAATTTGGAATGTAGAAAGAGGTTGAGTCAATGAACAATTCAGCATTGGTTTGGTAAAAAAATATTAATCCATTCCAAAGTTATACAATTTTTAAGTTTCAGGTTCTGAGCATTCTCAGTTCACTCCAAGATTTATATGGTTATTTTTCAGACAAAGATTGGGCTCGTGGTCAAGGATTTTGTATTTCAGGAACTAGGAACCTGATCCACCAGAATGTTCCTTGTCCACGAGCTGCCATCTTGTTTTTCAGTTTTTCCCTAAAACAAAATGTTGTAGCTTTCTCCACGGGTGACTTTTGAGCCAAATGAGGCATGGGTTTTATTCAGGGTAACCCCCTCTACAAAGCCACACCTTTGGTTTGGCTCATTTTGGCCAAAAAATAGCTTTTTAAAATTAAAAAAGTCTTTGACCATGACTCGCTAACAGCGCTGTCAATATCCTAGTCCATGAACTAGCGGTCAAGGATTTTGCTACCTCACGGACTAGGATTTTAAAAACATTAACATTGCATTGCGAATGAAAGGCTTGGTCTTTTTACTTGAAATGGTCAGGGTATTGCAGGGATGCCCTACAGGTGTGAATTATACTGTTTAGGTGGTGAGAAATTAAACGGTTCCATAGATATGCCATGACGAAGTTTAGATTTTCCCCCATAGGATTACATTGTGTCACCCATTGTGTTTTTCGGTGGCTATATCTCAAAAGCAGTGCAAGATATGATTCTGTCAATTTATGTTGTGAGCAGTGCTCATTGTCACAATTACAATGACACTTGAATTTTTTTTCTAGCTGCTACGGTTCCCAAGATATCGGCAAATTAGTGTTACAAGGGTTCCTTGCCCTATAGGACTGCTATATGGCTCTGTAGCTATGCGTAAGTGGGAATGCAGGGCTCAGAGGCCCCACACTCCCACAGATGCATATTATTATGCAGAAATGGGCAACTTGGTGGGGCCCCGCACTCCCACCAACACATATTATTTACTACTTATATTACATTTTTTCAAAAAGTAGGGAAATTCATGGCAAAGAACTATGTTTAATGCATCAGTTAGGGTTAAAGCAACAAAAGTGAGGAAATGAGACATTAGGGTTGAGCACCTAACCCCCCACACCACACACCCCCATTCTCCACAGACTGACAGATGCTGAGGTGTGCCATGGGGTTGTGAGGCCTAACTCTCACCCCATTCTCCTTTACTGTAGCATGTCAATCTGTTTACACCTGGAATGGGGTGAGAGTTGGGCCACATGACCTCATGGCACACCCTAGCGTCTGTCAGTCTGTGGAGGATGGGGGTGTGTGGGGGGGGTTAGGGGCTCAACCCTAACATCTCATTTCCTCACTTTTGTTGCTTTAATCCTAACTGATGCATTAAACACAGTTTTTGGCCATGACTATCTATCTATCTATCTATCTATCTATCTATCTATCTATCTATCTATCTATCTATAGACAATATGGACAATCTTCATTTTGAATGGGATCGATAAGGCCCTTTTAATACCAATAATTTTACTATACACCAATACCTCAACAAGTGTAAGATATGACAACTTAGAACATTTGACTACCCCATTTAAATCAAACAGGGGCATTAAACAAGGTTGCCTTTTGGCACCGTCTCTGTTCAACCTTTAGATAAATACACTTTTGGAATTTGAAGGAAATGAATTATTTGACTCACCTAAGATAAACAACATGCCTATTTAAGCGTTGGCTTATGCAGATGACATATTTTTATTTGCCTTAACATTAGCAGGCTTACAGAACAAATTAAATAAATTCCACAAGACATGTCAAGATCTAGAGCTGGAAATAAATCTGAAAAAAAAAATCTATGATATTTACCGAGAATAAAAACAATAAAAAAAATAGAGAGAAATATATCTGTGGAAAGAACAACTTGAAAGAGTGAAAAGTTATGTTTACTTGGGTGTAAAACTTTCTGAAACAACAAACGGAGTTATGCACATGGAAGATCAACAAGTCAAAGCAAAGCTTGTAGCAAAAGCTTTGCTAAGATTTAATTATCAATATGGAGGCAATACTATACTACTAGCCATAAAAGCAGGAGAAGCTAAAATATTACAAGTATTACTGTATGGGGCTGGGGTATGGGGGACATATAGAGCTAGTCAAATGGAAAAAATAATTATGTATTATTATAAGGCACTATTAAGTATACTAAGTTCAACAGATAACATAATGGTCAGGGCTGAATTGGGAAGGGTGAATCCACAATGACTTAAAGTTTCAAGAATGGTAAATTATTGGCTAAGAATCATAAATAACAAATAAAATAACAAATGCATGCTGGGAAAAAAAACAGATCTGGGAGAAACAGGGCATAAAGTCCATATGGCTAAAAACATTTCAAGATACTTTATCAGGAATAAAAATGATGCACCTTTGGGAAGATTATAACAAAAACATAATGATATCGGAGACATTTGGTAAGTTAGCTAAGAAGAAACTAATAAATAAAGCAAAAAAGGAGGACATGACACAAATCAAGAATCTAAAAATTGGTATATGGTTTAAAGAAAATAAAATTGATAATAACATCAAAGAATATTTAATGAATGGGACAATCCTAGATCAAAGAAAACTTATTACCTGGGCTAGAATGGGATTGATTATGTCAAAATGTACATGTTTTAATAAAATTCAAGGTAAATTAGAATCAAAATCAAATCAAACCAAACTTTATTTAACCAGGCATCAACACCATTAAGCAAGCTCATTTTCAAAGTAGTCATGGACAAGGAACAGTACGAAACATAGTCAAAGTAATACAAAAATAGTGACATCAGCAGATTGCGGTACATAGTCGGATGCAAAATACTTGAGTCCGTCAAGGGAACTCCCACTTAGACATTTTCCAAAAAAACAATATCAAATATGGCAGGGGAAAGGTAAGGTAGAAAAACTGAAAACAGACTGGGGCCTGCAAGTGGATAAGTGAAGGCATAGAGGGGGAGTGAGAGCCATGAAGAGGGGGAAGGAGTGTGTGTGCTGGAAGTCCCTATGGACGATAGAAGATGACATACCAACAATTATTAGAGCAGCGACACCAATAAACTGAAAGGACAAACTACATTTTTTCCTTGCAATAAAGGATTTGTTGAGACCATTTCTCATATCATTACTATCTGTCCTTTATACTCTAAACCAAGAAATGAATATCTTCTGGAATTCCTGAAAAAATATGCTCAGGCAAATTATGATCCTGTATTCCTTTTATTGCACCCAAGTACGTCAACTGAAATAGAAAGAATTGCAAAGTTTCTTGCAGCGGTAGTCAAACAAAAAAAGTTGATCTATAGAATGAGTACTCAGCAAATGAAGCCATGTTAACTAGCAACAAATATCTAGTGCAATAGACTGGGGATTAATTAATTGATAGACAGGAATCATGAAAAATTATTATACTCCGCTTCTTTCTTAATTTTTGAGGGTCACTTGTTAAATTATACATATTTATGATACATTGAGCTATACTGGTCATAATTTTAACCTGTCAATAATAATGTTTTGTTTAATGTATGATTTTTAATGTTATGATGTTTGGACTTCCGGTGTGATGGCTGCCTGGTGAGAAGCTCTTACTGGTAGCTCCCCTGCCTTCCCAGTACATTTGCTCTGCTCTTAGTTTAAGTACCCCAAACGGTGAAGTAAACTCGCCAGAAATTGAGAAGAATATTAAGGGAATTCAACCGATCGATTAGTGGCAGAGCTCTGGCAATAGAAACCGAAATGAAAGTGCCAGTTCTCCACCACCGACATCAGGGAAGGAGAAAAACCCAAAAAGGCCTAAAGTGGGAGGATCAGAAGGTCCCACTTCAATAAAGCAGCAAGTGGCTGTTTCGGAAGAGCATTTTTTTAGAAGAGCTGGCACCATTGAAAGAAGCTCTGCTAGCCCTAGCCACAGATTTTAAAGGGCTAAAAATGGCCATGGAACAACTGAACACTCGCACGAGCGATAACGAAGCTCGGATCTCTTCGCTAGATGATTGGAGAGAGAGGCTAGATCCAGAAGTTGTTAATATGAGGCACAAAATTAAAAAGGCGGAAGATCATTTAGAGGATCTCGAGGGTCGCTTGAGACGGAATAACCTAGTAGTCCTTGGCCTCCCAGAGGGTGAGGAGGGGCAGCAAGCAATTGCATTTGCACAAAAGTTATGTGAGAAACTAGCAGAGCCTTCTCCTAATGGGTCTACGCATACTATAGAGAGAGCCCATAGATCGCCGCACCCTATGCCTCCAGTGGGGTCGCCACCTTGCCCCTTTATCTTTAGAATGCTAAACTTTTTGGACAAGCAGCACGTTTTGCAGAAGCTCAAGGATGTAGCAGAAGTGCAGTGGGAAGGGAAGAAAGTTTGTGTGGTACAAGACCTCCCCTACACAGTTCGCCAGAAGCATTCAGCTCTGCACCCACTGGTATCTAAATTAATAACTGCTGGTATCCGCTTTAGAGTGCGTTTCCCTGCCATTCTGCAAATCAATAAAGAAGGTCACTGGCACTCATTTGATACCCTGGACTCGGCCACTGAGGCTTGTAAAAAATGGTACCCTAATTTAATAAAGTGAGCCCAGGATGCTGATACATCGTGGTGAACGCTGCCATCTAGTGGACATCTAGTAACGTGAACGTTTTGTACAGTAATGTACACAGAGCTTTATCCAGTCATTTTGAGTATCAATGTTTGTTATGCTAGTTGCAGAATTTCTCTAAAAAAGAAAGCTGAATGGCTACTGCTAGAATGACAAATACATCCCCCTTATTTCTTTTTAGTCCTAGTGACACTAAGACAGCATTATAGAGTAGTTAGAGGGCTAAGTAAGAAGGTTATGAATGCTGAAAATGTTCAGTTTTTCATTTTGCTTTTATCCAAAATGAGATATATCTGGCTCTCTCTGGTAATATCTCTATGCCTTTCAACTCCAATAGGAGTTTTGCTGAATTTGAGATGTAAGGAAACTTTGGCTATATATACTGGTTTTATATATGGCCTTACAGGGGTGAGTTAATAGATATATGAGGTTGAAGTAAACGGTTTGGGGTAAGATCTGCATGTTCACAGGTTCTATTATTGCAGTTGTATGTTATGATTTTATAGAATCATATTCATAAAGTAGGATAGGAATTAGTTAGCATAAGTGTTCGATAGTATTATAGAGAGCATAGTCAGACTTAATACTGTATGAGGTAAGAAAGATAAAGGGGTTGGGGGAGAGGGAAGGGGCAATCAGAGGCAACATGATAGACATCGCGCCGATTGAACAGTTAGGAGTTCAGTCTCAGGGACTGGGGGTTGTTTATGCCATATTATTTTATAGGGGCATAATTTACAGTCAGAATTTATGCCGGGGGTTTAGTTGGGGATGGGGTTGCAACTTTATGTTTAATATACTACCTAAGTTAGTAGAGGGTGATGGGGGGTGGGAGAAAAACCAGTGTTTGAGGAGATATTTTAAGTTAAAAGTAAACTATGTAAGTTTAAAATTTAAGGATTCAAATAGGGGAATATATATCAAACTGATAAAAAGGAATGAGAATTACCTCGTGGAATATTAAAGGGGCAAGAGCTAGAGTGAAATGCCACCAAATTTTTAAACACTTGGCACTTGTGCGTTCGGATATTACGTTCTTACAGGAGACACACTTGAAGGGGGGGTGAAGGCAATCTGTTTTGAAGAGAGCATATTGGCCTGGTTTATTTCGCTGGCAATTCCACTTCACAGAGAGGGGTTGCTATCCTAATAGCTAAAGGGTTGCAATTCCAATTGTTACAAGAGATTGGAGACCCACAAGGGAGATTTTTGTTTGTGAGAGGGTTGATTGATCATAAGAAAACTATTATTGGTACTATATATGGGCCTAATCACTCCTCTCCCCGAGTTTTTCTCCCAGATAGCTCTCAGGTTAGCTCCATTTAAACAATTGCCAATAATATTAGCTGGAGACTAGAATCTAACATATGAAAATAAGTTGGATAGATCTACACAGAACAAATTAACTTTATCCCCTGCACAAAAATCTGCACGAAATGATGGAGGGACTGGGCCTCATAGACCCTTGGCGTCTCTTACACCCAAAAGAGAAGGCGTTCACCTTCTATTCACCCTACCATAAATCCTATTCACGGTTAGACTTCTTTTTTAGTAAATAGGGTCATGATGATGAGCCTATTGGACTGTGGAATTCTCCCCAGAGTGTTATCAGATCACTCCATGATTTGGTTGGAGGGCAGGATACCTCAATCAATCCCTAAGGTTACTCAGTGGAAGCTTAATACTCAAATGTTATCCCAAGAGGACATTATGAATAAGATCCGGGAATTAATTAACCAATACATGGAACAAAATAGGGGGTCTATTAGGGCATATGACCAACTTTGGTGCTCCTTGAAATGTATTTTAAGAGGGGAATTTATTAGGCTAGCTGTGACCTGTAAAAAGGAAAGAGAAGCAGTCGTGAAATCCCTGTTAGATTCCATTCAGAGATTGGAGAATGGGATGGGTACTTGCCCTACAACTGCAGATTTAATTCATCTGGAGGTCCTTAAAGATCAATATGTGAATACCATAAAAGAGAGGACTGAATACGCCTTGTTTAAAACCCATGTTAGGTATCTGGATCAGGGAGACAAGGCCGGACACCTCCTGGCTCTTAAGCTGAGGCAGCAGGAAGAGTCAAGGTTAATTGCCAGTATAACCACAGGGGAGGGTGGCAATATAATGACAACTCCTAAAACTATAGGGATTGAGTTTGAAATGTTTTATAGGAATCTATACAGTCACCCGGTCAACAGTCCCACGGAAAATGATATTCAACAGTATCTTTCTAGACTTTCCCTTCCTGCTCTTAACCAAATTCATAGAGCCCACCTGATCTCCGCTATCTCAGAGATGGAAATATCAACTGCCATTCAATCTCTTGCACTGAACAAAGCTCCAGGGCCAGATGGATTTCCATCAAACGTTTATCGTACCTTTGAAAGAGAGCTCAATCCTATTCTCCAAGAATTATACTCTCATATTTGTACTTATGGGATTGTTGATTCTACTTTGTTAGAAGCCACTATCATTGTTCTACCAAAACTAGGGAAACCTAAATATAAGGTAGCAAATTACAGGCCGATTTCCCTGATGTATTATGATGTCAAAATATTAGCTAAGATTTTGGCTTCTAGGATTACCAAAGTTCAGGATAACTTAATCAGTCCCGAACAGATTGGGCTTATCGGTGGTAGAAACCCCTTAGATAATTTCCATAAGCTTGCCCATATCTTCTCCGCATCCAGAGAGACAAAGGTACCAATGGCCCTTGTGTCTCTGGATGTGGAGAAAGCTTTTGACAGTGTTAGTCAGCCTTTTCTTTTTAATACCATGTCCCAATTTGGATTTCCTCTAGAATTTATCGGGTGGATTAAGCACCTATACTCTAAACCTATGGCTAAAATATACTTAACGGGATTTTCTCTAATAGCTTTCGGCTATACTCTGGAACACGTCAAGGGTGTCCATTATCACCGTTACTGTTTAACTTGTATTTGGAACCCTTGACCCGTAACTTCCAATTATCCCCATCCATAACAGGTATTTCAGTGGGCCCATTAGAGCTGAAATTATCAGCTTATGCGGATGACATTTTACTTCATCTCTCGTACCCATTTGAAGTTATTTCAAAAATGTTAGATATAGTAGAGGAATTTGGTAAACTGTCAAGCTACAAGTTGAATATTAATAAGACAGAAATTATGCCACTTAATGGTTATACATATAAAGGGGATTTGGCTATGTTCAGGATGGCCTGGACTAATAGACTTAAATACCTGGACATTATTTTGTCAACCTCAGTCTCTCTCCTGAAAAAACTTAACTTGGACAACCTTCTCCTAATTATTCAGCAAGATCTAACTAGATGGTCTCCCTTATATATTTCTCCACAGGGTAGAATTAATGTAGTCAAAATGAACATACTACCCAGAATATTTTAGCCTTTAAATATGTTAAATATTTATCTCCCCCTATCATGGTTCCAGAAACTTCAGAGCACAATTACTAAATTTCTGTGGCAAAATAAACCCACACGGAGTTCTTATAAGTGCCTAAGTGCTCCGAAAGTGCTAGGAGGACTGAAGCTCCCTAATTTCTATCATTACTATCTGGCAAGGCATATGGCCAAGTATATGCGGTGGGTGACTGTGCCTTCAAAGGACAGGCAATCCCAATATAGCCCTCTATGGCTACAAATAGAGAGGAATCTCATCGCAGGGTACAAAATAACATTCATTAGTCTTTGATATATACTTCCCAATGACCTGCCTAAGCCACTTTGGTCTATCGTTATATACACTTCTGTTAAGGTTCATAACCAAATGTGTAAAACCTTAGGTATTGCACATATTAGGGATGTTTCTCAACCACTATTTGGTAACCCTAACTTCAAGATCGGAAAAGCCTTTCTCTCACCACACAGGCTGGGTATACCACCAAATACAAGAGTCAGTGATATAATTAACTTAGGGAGGATACTTTCAGTCCAAGAAATAATGGAGAAGTTTCATCTAGCATCTAAGTATGCTTTTTATATTTATCAAGTTAGACCCCTGCTTATTACTCGCTTTGGTGCTGATCAGTGGAACATTAATTATAGAGACATGTTGGCCAAATTCAAAGCCAAAGTAAACCTACCACATGCGGTATCTGGGTTAGTGGCGACCTTATATTGGAAAATGCATCCTAATACAGCTGACTATTCACAATGTTGGACAGACACCCTTCCAAATAGTTGTGCCAACTGGGAACACATCTGGAAAGGAATCTACATATATAGTGCCAATGATACGCTTAGATTGACCCAATATTATATATGACATACTATGCACTTGACCCTGGTGAAACTGTATAAGATGGGCAAGCTGCCAAAAGACGAGTGCTTTAGATGTGGTCATGCACAGGGCTCCCTAATTCACATTTTTTGGGAATGTCCTTTAGTTGCTCCATTATGGTTAAAAATTAGGGCTAATGTGGACCCTTTGTTGGGGTTACAAGATCTCTTCACCCCTGAGATTTGTCTGTTAGGAGATTACACAAAGATTGATGTGAAGGAAAGGAGATACTTTATTAATTTAATTTCACTTATGGTGAAAACCCTGATATTAAAACATTGGAAAGACCAGATGGTTATTACCTATCAGGAATGGCTGACCGGGTTATTATATAATTTAAGGATCGAAAAAACTGTTGCTAGCTTTAGGAATATAATGCCTAGGTTTAATGTTAGGGGGGAGAAATGACATGATCTATGGTCAGTGGCTAAGCTATAGATTCAAGGTATATTGGTGGAAGACTATTAGTCCCCTTAAAGATGTAGTTCTCATTCCTTCTTTCTTGCTTCCCTTAGATGATTGATTCTAAACTTACTTCCAGTGGGAATAGGGAAATATTGGTGACATTATAAGGTGTGTACTGGCTGGGGAGGAGGGTAATGGGGGGAAAGGTTTTTTTTTTTCTGGGGGAGTATATATGGAGGGGTTAAAAGGGGGGAAGGTTGGAGAGGGGTGAAGTGGTTGATATACAGACTTGTATCCAATGTAATGGATTTACATGTTTTCTTTTTATCTCCTGTATTATGTACTGCACTGATGCTGAAGGTCAATATTAAATAATAAATAAAGCATATTTAATTTAAAAAAAATGTGATGATGTTTAATGATTCTATGTGATTTGTAATAACCATTTTGATTTTTCAAATGGTTCAACAATAAACTTTTGAATTTGATTTTGTATATATATATATACTGTATATGTGTGTGTCCTTAGGCGGGAGTAGCCCATGTATTAAGCACTGAGCTTGTATGCAGTACTGTACAGTTAAAAAGCATAATAAATTCACCTACCGAGTCTGTGAGTATCATTACAACCCCCAGATCTCTTTTCTGTTCTGTGGTCGCCAGTACAAATCCACCCAGATTTGTACTTCGTCCCTTGGTTTCTGTACCCTAAGTGTATTATTTTGAACCAGAACTCAAGATAGAACAGTGGCTCAAATGAAAAATAAATCATTAGCAAGCTCAGGGTGCACTTACTGAGGTGAAGTAATACTAGGACACAGAAGCCATGGTGGTGGCAGAAAGGTCAGCACTCCTGTAAAGTCCAATTGTAAAAAATCCAAAATGATTCCAGACATGCCTCACAGATAGGCAGCAAAGTTAGTATTAATTCAAAACTTTAATTCATTAATTAATAATCCACGTAACAGTATAGCAGGTACCAGTAACTAAGATGGAGCAATAACAGTACAGAGTGCGAATTCCCAAAGTGGTAAATCCAAAAAAGTCATATGTCCGCCATTCCTTCTTTGCTAACTGTAGCTCTCTGTGCACACCTGAGCGAACACCTGATCCCACATTCCAGAAGTTTCAATATCACAATGATGTATTCCTCAGTTAGCAAAGAAGGACGTTTTGAATTGTGAATTAATATAAACTTTGCTGCCCATCTGTGATGCATATCTTGAATAATCTTGGATTTTTTACAACGGGACTTTACAGGAGTGTTGACCCTTCTGCCACAACCGTGGCTTCTGTGTCTTTGTATTATTTTGCGCTTTTTTGCAATGAAACCCATCTGCCATACCCTTGACCACTCCTTGAGTTTTCTCAGGTCACTGCCCATCCTTTTCAGCCTCCCTGGATTGTCCACCCTATTACAGCTTTTGGTGTTATCCACAAAGAAGCAGATCTTCCCTTCTAGCTCATCTGCAACGTCCCCCTTTCTCAGCTATGCAGTCCCCCATGAATTTCCTGTTGTCTTGTATTAATTTTCTTATCACCTCCCCATGCACCCACTTTGGCATACCCAGCGGTCGTCCATTCACTGTCTTCACTGGGGCAATAGAAACTCAGTTCTTTCACCCTTGTAACATAGTAGACATCTATTAGGTACTTTGTGAGCTCCCACACAGTGTGGACTATGTTTTCAGTGCTCTTTGGTACAGTCTCATATGTCAGTTTTTGGTGTTCCTAAGACTTCACATTTGTACTGTATTGTGTTCGAAGTGGTGCTCTGTATTACTATGGCTCTTCTTTGCAACAGTTGTTGGTGTGCTCTTCCTGTAATTTGAAAAATCTTCAATCAAAAGGTTCATGTTAAAAAAAAGAGGACCGGTACCAGCACTGATCCCTGAGGCACCCTGCTAGTCACCTTCCCTTCCTTGGAATGAACTCTGTTTACCACCACTGTTTGCCAGCTATCCCCTATCCAATTTCTTACCCAATTAAGCACCTTTGGACTCACCCCTAAGCTACCCAGCTTGCTTATGAGTCTCCTGTGTGGAACAGTGTCAAAAGCTTTACTGAAATCTAGGTAGACTACATCCACCGCTCCGCCCTCATCTAGTTCCTTGGTCACCCAGTCAAAGAAATCTATCAGATTCATTTGACATGACCTCACTCCATGAATCCATGCTGCCTTGGGTCCTGTAACCCATTAGATTCCAGATATTCCACAATCCTTTCTTTCATAGAAACATAGAAACATAGACTTTGATGGCAGATAAGGACCGCTAGGCCCATATAGTCTGCCCATTTCCCTACCTACAGGATAGGCCGAAGATCCTAGTTAACCAACAGCCTATATCTTCCTGCCCCCCACAAGAATTGCCTTATGTCTGTCCCATGCATTCTTGAATTCTCCCACAGTTTTAGACCCCACAACTTCCTCAGGAAGGCTCTTCCATACATCCACTACCCTCTCTGTGAAATAATACTTCCTCACATTGCCCTGAACCGCCCTCCTTCTATCTTTAAATTGTGTCCCCTTGTTCTTGCAAGTCTCTTTTCTGAAAGATGCTACCCTCTTGGACTTTGCTGATTCCCTTGAGGTGCTGAAAGTTTCTATCATGTCCCCCTCTCCCTTCTTTCCTCAAGGGTATACATATTAAGCTCCTTTAGTCTCTCCTATCTGACTTCTCTTGCAGACCCTGCACCATTTTAGTTGCCCTCCTCTGGACTGCCTCTATCCTGTCTATGTCCTTGGGAGATGGGGTCTCAGAACTGGACACAGTATTCCAGATGGGGTCTCACCAACTGTCTGTACAGAGGATAACAACTTCCTGTTTTCTGCTGCTGATGCCTCTCCTATACATCCCAGTATACCCCGGCCTCCACTGCCTTCTCACATTGCTTGCTAACCTTAAGGTCATCTGATATGAGTTACCCCAGGTCCCTTTCCTGTTTTGTTGTTGTTACTACCTCCCCACCTATTGTGTATTCTTCCCTGGGTTCTTGTTTCCCAGGTGCATTAATTGCACTTTTTGCATTGAATCCTAGCTGCCATACGTCTGACCATTCCTCCAACCTTGCCAAGTCCCTTTTCATCCTTTCCGCCTCCTTGTGTATCAACCCCTTTTGCAGATCTTTGTGTCATCTGCAAAAGGCATACTTTCCTTCCAGTCCCTCTGCAATGCCACTGATGAAGACATTAAAAGGACTGGACCCAATACTGAACCCTGCAGTACCCACTAGTAACCGCCCTTTCTTCAGGTGAACTCCATTTACAATTACCTTCTGTGTTCTGTTGTCCAGCCAATGTTTTCCAGGCTACCACCCTGGGACCCTCCCAGGCTGGTTAATCCTGACTAATAATCTTTTGTGTGGGACTGTGTCAAATGCCTTGCTAAAGTCTAGGTAGGCCATGTCCACAGCCCCTCCCTGGTCTACTACTTTGGTCACCCAGTCAAAGAAATCTATTAGATTCGTCTGACATGACCTTCCACTGTAGACCCATGCGCTTGGATCCTGTGCTCCACTGACCCCTAGGTACTCAACTATTCTTTCCTTCAGAGTGACTCCATCACTTCCCTACAGAGGTCAGACTGACAGGTCTGTAGTTTCCTGCCTCTGTCTTGGTCCCACTTTTGTGAGAGAATCACATCTGCTTCCTCCAGTCCTCGGGTACCACACCATCCTCCCATGATTTAATAAAAAGAGTAGCCAGTGGTTTCACTAGTTCCTTCCTTAATTCTTTTAGAATTCTGGGGTGAATTCCATCAGGACTCATTGCTTTGTCCACCTTCAGTTTAGGAGTTCTTGCAGAACCTTTCTTCTGTGAAAGGACTGGGATCGACCCCCTATCAAGAGTGCTTCTGTTAATTGGATTAGGCACTTCCCCTCCTCTTTTGTGAATACTGAGCAGAAATATTCGTTCAGTATTTCTGCTTTCACTGTCCCCTCTGCCCACCCACCGTTCATTCTATTCAGCCTCACTATCCCTCCTTTGTCTTTCTACACTCGCTGATGTACCTATAAAGGTTTATCCCCCTTCTTAACTGAGTTGGCTATCTTTTCCTCAGTTTGGGCCTTTGCTATTCTGACCTCCTCCCTGCTTCTTTCTGCCTTAACTGGTACAGCTCTGTCCTGCTCCTTCTGTGTTTCCTTACTTCTGGAATGCTATCTTTTCTTCCTGACTTTCACAGCCACCCTCTTGAGAACCATGAGTGGCTTTTCTTTCATTTTGATTTGTTTATTTGCTTCACACAAAGGCTTGTTGCCTCTGTGATGGCAGTTTGATAATTCCCCATTGTTGCACACCTCCTTCTAGCCTGTTTGCAAGTGCTTTTCTGGGCACTCTCCCATCTTGCCAAAGTCAGCCCTCCTAAAGTCCAGTACCCTCACTTTTGTATGGCTTGACTCTGTAGCTGAGTTTAACGTGAACCACACTGTTTGATGGTCACTTGTCCCCGATGGCAACCCACTTCTAGATCTGAGATCCTATCACTGCCCCATTTGAGAGTACAAGGTCTAAGATTGCTCCCTCATGAGTGGGTTCGAAACAAGCTGTCTAATGCCTGCCACCTGTAGGGCATCAAGAATGGCCCTGCTCTTGGATGTGGCTGCAGCAAATGTGCTCCAGTTAACATCTGGCATATTCAGGTCTCCCATCAACAGTATCTCCCTTTCTCTGCCATTCTAAGAATGCCTTTCATCATATCCTTGTCCATTCCTTCCCCCTGACATGGGGGTCTGTACACAACCCCTGTGCGGATTGTGGTGCCCTTTCCAGTCTCCAAGGTGACCCACAGTGCCTCCTCTCCTCCCTGTTTACTCTTTTGTTCAGTTGCTTTTATCCTTCCTTTACATGAGAGCTACTCCTCCCCTCTTCTCCTGCCTGTCTCTCCTGTAGGTTATGTACCTAGTATTAACATCCCAGTCATGGTTCTCTGTGTACCATGTTTCTGTGACTGCTATGATATCCAGGCATCCCTCTTCCATTAAGGCCACCAGCTCAGGAGCTTGTTGCCCAGACTCTGGGCATTGGTACTCATTACCCTCCATTTCCTGATGGCCTTACCCCTTTGCCCCATCCCTGTCCTTCTTGCCTTTGTCACTTTCTCCATTTACCCTGCCCTTCTCCCTATTGACACCTCCATGTTGGTGTTTGCCACACTTACTACTGTGATTGTTTGGGGGCTAGGTTTCCTGCTCCTTTCCAGTGCCTCCCCTTGGCTAGTTTAAAAGCTGCCAATGAAGAATTTAAACCTATCACCTAGGATCCTGGTTCCCTCCGGACAGATGCAGCCCATCATGCCAGTATAGGCTTGCATCACTCAGGTGGACCCACAGTCCCCAATGAAGCCAAATCCCTGAGCTCCACACCAGTTTTCAACCACTGATTGAATCCATGGTACGGAACACCCAAGCCTCACCTATGCCATAGATGGGTAGCACCTCCGAGAAGGTTACCATGACGTGCTACTTGACTAAAGCCCCTCCCAATTCCACAAATTCTTCCTGCACTTCTAATCCCTTTCTTAGGCAGGTCATTTTGTCCCTAAGTGGACAATGACATCCAGCTCCCTCCCTGTGCAGCTGCTCCAGCAATCCTGAGGATTGCTCCCTGTCCCTCCAAGCCATGGCGCCAGGCAGGCACCTACCTCCCTCTCCCTTCCTTGCCCAGTTCTACCTTCCTAACAATGGAGTCCCCCACCAGGGTTGTTTCCTTCCCTGCAGGGTCCTTGCCACCCTCCTGTGGGTCTCCTTTGTGGAGGTTTCCAACATCCTCCTTGGTCTCACTGTAGGTGCCTCCATAGAGGAACCACACTTTGCCAGAATGGCATGCAGGTGTGGAGGGTACAGCTGGAGGGATGTGCCTCTGTTCCACCACCTCACCCTCCCTGAGCCCACTGTGGTCCAACCGGCTCCTCTTTCTTGGCAACCTCTGAGGCAGCGGCAGTGGCACTGGTGGTCCCTGGATGGAAGAGGAGATCCCATAAATCCTGGCCAACTCAGCCTGGAGATGAGCAACCTCCTCCCTCAGCCCAGAGGTGCCTGCAGATGGGACAACACTGCATCCTCCAGAACATCTCCCGGAAGACTGCTGCTCCACAGCCACTGCACTGCACCACTCAATCATGTCTTATTTCTGGCCCTTAACTGTTTGCAATCCTTTACTCTTTCCTCTGGGTTTTTTCTCTCTCTCTCCTTACTTTCTACCTGTGTGCCCCTTTAAGCTCCTGATTGTCCTGTTCTGAGACAAGAATATCCTATATTTCTCAGTAGACCACTTACTTGTTGGAGGCAGACCTCCAGCAGCTAGAGGGGGCCAGAGAGCTACTCTTGCCCTTCTAGGATGGTGGGTCCTTGGTGTTTCTGTGATCACTCACTTCCTGCCCCTAAACAGGAAGTTCCTGTTGTCAGTCAAATCCTGTGCCTATAAAAATAGAACTAGCTTTGGCTGGGGGGGTGGAGGGGAGGGAAGGAGGGCAATATAGTCCCAGTAGAGAAGTTCAGTCACACAGTAGTCCTTTCTCCTGGTGTCTTCTGCCAAGCTATTAGCAGAATCTTTCTAAGACAGTCTTTAAATGTAGCTTCCTTCTAGCTAAGCCACTCCCCCTACTTACCAGATCTTTCTACAAGTAATTAAAACCTCACAACAGTTAAGTCCTTTCAGTCACCTGAGATTTACACCTAGATGACTTTTCAGTTACCCATTCAGTTCAGTTAACCCAAACACACACTTTTTTTTTTGTTTTGTATGTTAGTTTTTTTACCCTAAATTAAAGGTCCAAATACAAAAGTTCTTCTACTTTAGTCCCAGCAGAGAAGTTCAGTCACACAGCAGTCCTTTCTCCTGGTGTCTTCTGCCAAGCTTTCACCAGTGATTCAATTAACTTTCTACTACTACAGTCAGGCTGATTGGCCTATAACCATTAGCCTCTTCCTTGCTACCACTTTTTCATAGTGAGGCTACATCTGCCCTCCTCCAGTCCTCTAGAACCACTCCTGTTTCCAATGAGCTGTTAAGTAGGACTGTCAGAGGTGCAGCCAGTACTTCCCTGAGCTCCCTCAATATCCTTGGGGGCACCCCTCCAGCCCCATCACTCTGTCCACTTTAAAGACTCTGTCCTCCAAGAATGGACTAGTGTCTCTCCCCCCCACCAAGCTCCTGTTAATTTTTTGTGTCTCTTCCCCTTCTCCTTCATCTGTGAACACTGAACAGAAATATTTGTTTATCATGTCTGCCAATTGCTGGTCCCACTCTGCACAGTTCCCCCATCCCTTTTTAATGTTGCAATCCCAACCCTGCTCTTCCTGTTTTTGCTTACATATCTAAAGAATGTCTTGTCCACTATCATTAACACCTAGGCTATTCTCTCTTCCATTTGTGCCTTTGTGCTCCTTACCATTCTCCCTGCTTCCCACTGTTTCCCCTGCTACTCTTCCATATCTCCTCCCTCTGCTTCTCCTTATACCTTCTGAATGCTACCTTTTTGGCTTTTACCTTTTTTTTGCCACCTCTTTTGAGAACCATATCGGTCTTTTTTTCCTGTTGCTGTTGCTCGGCTACTTGATGCAAAGGTTTGTTGCCCTCACTATGGCCCTTTTTATCTTCACCCACTGTTCCTCCACCCCAGCTCATTCCCCCCACCTGGTCATCCCTGAGGCATTCATCCATCTTCATGAAATCTGCCCTTCTGAAGTCCAGGACCCTTGACCTTCTGTGGTTTAATTCAGCAGCTGTCCTTACACTGAACCACACTGTATGGTGATTGCTGATCCCCAAGTGGCCTTCTACCTCGACATCTGCAACATAGTCCCTGTTAGTGAGTAGCAGGTCCAATATTGCCCTATCATGAGTAGGTTTACTAATTAGTTGCCTGAGGAATGCCCTGTCCGGGGAGTCCATGATGTCCCTGCTACTAGCTGAAGCTGCAGTTGCAGCTGGGAGGCTCCAATCTGCATCCATCAGATTGAAGTCCTCCACCAGCAGCACCTCCTCTCTTCTGTCATCTTGCCAATGGCTTCTACCAGTATCTCATCTAACTCCTTCTCCTGTGCCAGAAGTCTGTATATCATGCCATTGCAAATAGTGTCTCTGTTCCTCATCTTCTGGGTGGCTGACAGTACCTCTGTACCCCCCCCGGTATTCCTTATATCTCTCTGTCACTTTTATGCTTTGTCTCTCATAAAGTACCACACCCCCTCCTTTCTTTCCCACTGTATCTTTCCTAAACAGAGTATAACCTGGTTTTCAATGCACCATGACTCGGTAATGGCCACAATATCCAGGTCGGTCTCTGCCATGATGGCCTCTAAGTCTGGAATCTTTTTACCTAGACTACTAGGATTCATACACATGGTCTTCCAGATTTTGTTAGCACTCTGCTCGTTACTGCTTTTTCTTTCTTTTTGCCCCCCTTTTCCGCATCTGTTTTTAATGATCTTGTTCCCATCCTCCTTTGCCTTTATCATCTTGCTTTCTTCCTTACTTTTGCACCCTCTGGGATTCCTCTTTCCTATGACTCTCAAAACTCTCTACCACAGCCTGGGGGGGCAGTTACTGCCTCCCCAATTTCTTCCGCCATCCCCTTGACTAGTTTACATGTTCAAGGTAACACTGAAACCATCCACTGCGGACTGCAGTACCCCTTCCAGATGGATGCAAGTCATCAGTTCTGTTCAGGCCCTTATTCTCCCAGGTGGACCACCAGTCCCCAATGTATCCGAACCCCTCCACTCTGAACCATTCTTTCAGCCATGAGTTAAAGCTCCTGGTGTGGAGATCCCTCTGCTCACCCCTGTTGTAGACAGGCAGCACCTCAGCAAAAGCCACAGTGTGGGCTACTTGTCTAAGACCCCTCCCCAGCTCCCTAAACATCCCTGCACTATCTCACCCCATCCCTACCCAGGTCATTGGTCCCCAGGTGGACAATGATATCCAGCTTACCCTTCCATCCTGCTGTCCTAGCAATCCCAGGATCTGCTTCCCATCCTTCTGGGCTGTGGCACCATGTAGGTATCTGAACTCCCACTCCATCTTCCTTCCTATTCCCAAAACTGTCCCCCTGATGATCGAGTCCCCCTCTAGAAGTTGCTTTCTCCTTCTCTGGGGTCCTCTCCCACCATCCTTGGGGTATCCACTATGGAGGACCTCTCCACATCCTCCTTGACCACTATCACAGGTGCCTTCTCCTAGCAGTCCCAGCCCACCACAGCGGCATAGGAATTTTGTATGGTACCAGTTGAGGAATGTGCCTCTGACCCACCACCCCCACCCTTGCAGAACCCACCACCCGTACCCTTCTAGAGCCCACCATAGTCTACTCCTCCTCCTCACTGGCATCCTCTGAGGTAACAGTGGAAGACTTGGTAGTCCCTGGGTTGAAGAGATTAACCCCTGAGTCCTAGCCAACTTGGCCTAGAGTATGGCAACCTCCTCCAACAACCCAGAGGGGTGCAAGCATATGGGGAATACTACAGTCTCCTGAAGCTCTCTTTGAAAACTGCCAGTCCACAGGCACTGCACCACTCTCAGCATTCCCAGTTCCTACTCTGTCTGTGCTACTTAGAAATACTTTTGTACCTTTACCCTTTTTCCAGTTTTTCCCTTATGTCATTTGTTATACCCCTTTGTACACCTACCCTAGGTAGGATGTCAGTTCCATCCCCAGTTTTGGCCTACCCTTTTGCCTTTATTCATCCCCTGTGTACTTTTTACACCTGGTAAGGTTTTTTTAACTTTAACCCTTTTGTTGTTTGTTGTTCCTCTTTGCACACTTACCCTATATTGGCTGGTACTTTGGAAGCTCAATGAAGACAGCTCATGTGACTCAGCACTCACAGAAATTATAGACAAGAGACACAGATGTCTGAGCTGCTCTGAAAGAACAATCTACTTCCATCCACTTGTTAAAAATTGCCAAAAAGCAGAAATCTTGACAGTTTTTGTTCCCTAAGTCCCAAGCTAGAGGGTTACTTTTCCCACTTTTCTGTGATTATTTTCAGTGTTTCTCAGAACTGCTAAGAGAGTTTATTTCCTAAAAGTGACCCCCCACACACAAAAAAACTAGTGCTACTACTACTATAGGCCTGTTTCTACTCTGCAGGCAATTAGTGACAGGTACACATTAACAACACAGATTTTGACAGCTTGTTGTGCACTTTTCTGTTAAGTGGCAAGTGTCAAGCTAGAGTTTAGAAAAAAACATGCTGCTTTTTGTCAGACATTTGTGTGATTCATTTAGCAGCTTAAAGGAGATTTTTTTCTGTAGAGCTTTTTCTGCTGTCAGTGACATCTGGTGGCACTCCACCACCCAGCCCCATCACCAACCTTCTCAGTCTTACAGGTTATGCATCAATGTTATCCAGGACCACTAAATAGGAGTGGCCCCTGGCCAACTGTGTAGGTCATACAATAGCCTGCTGTGTATGTGTGTGTGTGTGATTTTCTTCCAAACTCCTAGTTTTCTCCCAGTGGTGCTGTATACAAGGATGAACAACTACAGTAGGTTGGGTGGGGGGTTAAGGAGAAGTGGACAAGTGTGGGCATGGCAGTGCCACCTGTAAGCAGCCAAAAAGCAGAAATATTGACAGTTTTTGTTCCCTTTCCAAGTCTCAAGCTAGAGAGTCAATTGTTTCACACTTCTGTATAATAATTTTTAGTTTATTTATTTCGTTTTTGTTGACTGTGTAAGGTGCACTAGGCACATATAAGGCTATTTTCAGGCATGACACGGGAAGTTACAAGACAGGGTTATACTCTTAACAATGAGAACAATGGCAAACATTGACATGGTGCTACGATTGGTACAGTACAAAGCTAGGCAAGACAAATCAGATTACATAGGACTCAGGAGTGCATACAGTAAGATGATATTCTCAACAGACACAGGTTGCATAGGGTGCAAGGTAGCAAATGCTACAAGAAATAAATACAGTATAGTGAATGGTGTGGATTACATACAGTGCAATAATACAGATATAAAAACAATAGAGCGAGGAGTGCTGGTTACATACAATGTGGAGAACATACTATAAACATATTCGGCATAGTAAAATTTGTACATCTGGGACCTATGACCTGGGAGACTACAAGGGCAAGTGTCCCATTCAGGCGAGAGTTAGGTAGCTTGCTAGATGCATAATTAGGTGGGGGGCCTTGTGGTGTGGGGACGAGGTTAGACTAAGCAAGTGCATTAAAAGTGCTAGATCAGGAAGGTACTGAGTTGATTTCTGAAGGCGATGGGGGCTTGGCACTGTCGAACATGAAGGGGGATGCTGTTCCAAAGTCTGGAGACAGTGTTAGCGAAAACCATAGTGCCATATTTGGACCTTGGCCTTGGGATGGTCAGCTGGTTATTGACAGAGGATCTGAGGGAGTAGAGGCTATTACATCATATAAGGAGGGAGGCTAGGTAGAGAGGTAGTTGATTTAAGAGAGTTCTGCGAATAATTTTCCCCAAGGAGAGGTCCATCACTGCAGAGGGGTTAAGCCATCCTAGACTGTTATAAAGTGTGCAGTGGTGGGTGAGGTGACTGCATGCTAGGGCAAAATGACATATGTTATTATAACCCACTTCCCATTTGAGTATCAGGATACTGGAGGTGCATGAAAATACAGGAGGGCCGTAAGTGAGCTTGGGAAGGAGTAACCTTACAGGGTTATGCAATTTGACTGCTGACTCTTTCCTGGTTCTCAGACCTTCTGCACTTTCACCTCGGATCTCAAGGCAGCCCTTATAGCTCGAGATAAGCTCTGGGCTAAAGCTAGACATTCCAAAGAATCTTCGGATTGGCAGGCCTTCAGAACAGCCAGGAATAACTGTGTGAAAAAACTTTGCTCATCTAAAGCTAACTATTATATTTCTACTCTCGAACAAGCTAAAGGTAACCCTCATAAAATATGGAAGACTATCAAAGCTATAGAAGGACGGCCCATGGCCCCCTCTGTCCCAACAAAGATAGTTGCAAGTAGCAAGATTGTGGAAAACAAGTCCCTAATCCTGGAGGAACTTAACTCCCACTTTGCCACAGCTGGATTAGCTTTTGACTCGTCACCTTATGCTGGTGCTGCGGTGAGCCAGCATACCCCTCCACATCTAGTCCTGCACCCAGCCCTTCCAACTGCGTGAGATAACTTATAAAGAAGTAGAAGATTCTCTTCTTAACTTAGACACCATAAAAAGCGCAGAGGACGATGGCTTGGAACCCTTTTTCCTAAGGTCAGGCTACGCCCATCTCACTGCCCCAATTCTCCACATCTTCAATCTTTCCATTACATCTGCTACTGTGCCGTCCTGCTGGAAATCTGCACATATCCTCCCTCTATTTAAATCTGGTGACCCATGCGATGTAAACAACTATAGGCCTATCTCCATATTGCCTATCCTTTCTAAAGTTCTCGAAAAACTGATCCATATTCAGTTAAAATCTCACTGGAAACCTTCTCTCATTAACCCAGCTCAATCTGGCTTCCAGGATAATCATAGCACAATCACTGCACTAGCAAAAGTAACCAATGATTGGATCTCTGCTATAGATGCTAAGAGGTAACTGGTGCAGTCTTTTGGACCTCAACAAAACTTTTGATACTGTTGATCACAAACTATTAGTCAATTGCCTTGCAAAGTTGGGTGCCACATACCATACCACCCAATGGTTCTCTAGCTACCTAACTGGAAGATTCCAAAAAGTAAAGCGAAGCTTTTTCTGCTGCCTTGCCAGTTGCAGAGGAGTCCCCAAGGATCCATCTTAGGCCCTGTCTTGTTTTCTTTGTACATTAATGACTTAGATGCTAAGATATCTCGTCCAATCTGCACTTTTTGCAGATGATACTGTGTTATATACTTCTGGCTCATCGTTATCTGAAGTCAAAGGGAGTGCTTCAAGCGGACTGCTGGCAGGCATAATCTAATAAAGGCAAAGCTTCTGCTCAATGCTAAGAAGACTAAAGTGATGATATTCTCCCAGAGTGCTGTCACAGGCCCCCAATACCCTTGCCCAAGACTTCATTGTCACCACGCTAAACGAGCCTCTGGAAGTTGTAACAAAATTTAAATATCTGGGTATCTGGATCGACAATAAATTATCTTTCAATGACCACGTCGAGATGTCTCTAGAAGGTTAAAAGCAAGGTCAGGTTTCTACTACAGAAATAGGCCTTTTCCCCATGAAACTCGAAACAAGCTTGTACAGGCCACTTTCTCCCCTACCGACTATGGCGATGTAATCTATTCCTCCACCACTCTTGCAAATTTAAGTAAACTGGACATCCTTTATCACTGTGCGTTACGGTTCATTACCAACTCCCCTTACAGTTCGCACCACTGTGACTTATATGCAGCTGTTGGTTGGACATCCCCTACTACGAGACGCCTGCTCCATGCTGGGCTATGGACTCTTAAACTGCTCCTGCAGAAATTGCCAAGCTATCTCTCTTCCCTTATTAGTATCTCACATAGTGCATACTTGTTAAGAAAATCTGACTTTATTATGCTTGACATACCAGAGCGGGACTTCCTTTGGTAAGCGTACTGTGCATATGCCCTTCCCTCCATTTGGAACCAATTACAAAATGTACTGAAACTAACTAGCACAGTTTCAATAAACTTCTACAAATCGCCAAGTTCAGCCAAAATAAAAGACACCTGTAACTGTCATTAAGTCTCTTCCTTCCCCATGTGTGCCATATTTATCAACTGGTAAGGTATAATTGATTTGTCATATTAACTGCTTTCCCTTCCCCTTCTACTCCTGGCTTTATCTATGCTTACGCTCCACTGCTACTCTATCAAATCACTCCTCCCCCCCGATATCAGTTGTAGTCTGTTGTTTGTTCTAGCTGCCAAAATATATGTATTACACACACCAGTCATCATGTTTCATTTATCAGTATGCAACCTGTAAGTCGCTTCCCTGTTTCATATCAATGTTTACCACCTGCGGTCACCCTATGTGGTACCCTTGTATGTATATCCAGCCTGTATCATGTAACGTGCATTTCATGTATATACTGTTATTACCTATCTGTGTTTGTACTTTAAGTGTTTATGTCACAGGACCTCCTTGTGAATGAGCTTGCTCAATGGAGTTTTCCTGCAATAAACTTGAACTTGAACTTTGCCCACCCCCCTATATCTCTCCTGACCCTTTAATCTCATCCCTTCCTGCCTCCCATCCTTCTCACCCTGCCCTATCCTATCTGACCTTACCCTCCTCCCTACATCATCAGACTAGGTTCCTTGGGCTGACCTTTCTTTCCTTCCCACTGACATTTTGTTTCCCGTGACACCCTTTAAATAGGCCTCATGGGCTGATTTCACTCTTCCCCTTGTTGTAGTCCTCCCTGTCTCTGTCTGTATCCCAACCTTCATCTTGTGTTTTTTGCAGCGTGGCATACATTGTACAATGCCTCATATACTTTGTTCATGTACATTATTCCTAGTACCTTATTTTGTTTTAGCAGCTTGGGTTTTTTGCCACCAAGGCTGGTGGATTGGATTCAGAAATATACATAGGAACATAGACTTTGACAGCAGATAAGGACCACTTGGCCCACCCAGTCTGCCCATTTCCCTACCTACTGGATAAGCTGCAGATTCTAGTTAACCAACAGCCTGCTTCCTGCAACCCCCCACTATAATTGCTTTGTGTCTGTCCCATGCATGTTTGAATTCCCCCACTGTTTTAGACCACGACCTCCTCAGGAAGGCTGTTCCATGTATCCACCACTCTCTCCATGAAAAGAATTTCCTCACATTACCCTGAGCCGTCCCCCCTCTATCTTTAAACTGTGCCCCCTTGTTCTTACACATCTCTTTTTCTGAAAGATGCTACCCTCCTGGACTTTGTTGATTCCCTTGAGGTACTTGAACATTTCTATCATGTCCCCCTGTCCCTCCTTTCATCAAGGGTATACATATTAAGCTCTCTCAGTCTCTCTTCATATGGTTTCTGATGTAGACCCTGCACCATTTTAGTTGCCCTCCTCTGAACTGCTTCCATCCTGTCTATGTCCTTGCGTAGATGAGGTCTCAAAACTGCACACAGTACTCCAGATGGGGTCTCACCAACTGTCTGTATAGAGGGATAACCACTTCCCTTTTTCTACTTGTGATGCCTTCCTATGCATCCCAGTATCCCCCTGGCTCTCCTTACTGACTTTTCACATTGCTTACCCACCTTTAGGTCATCTGATATGACTACTTCCAGGTCCCTTTCCATTTTTGTTGTTGTTAGTACCTCCCCTGCTATTGTGTACTCTTCTCCTGGGTTTTTGTTTCCCAGGTGCATTACTTTGCACTTCTTTGCATTGAATCTAAGTTGCCATATGTCTGACCATTCCTCCAACCTTGCCAAGTCCCTTCTCATCTTTTCTACCCCCTCTTGTGTATCAACTCTGTTACATATATTTGTGTCATCTGCAAAGAGGCATACCTTTCCCTCCAGACCCTCTGCAATGTCACTTATAAAGATGTTAAAGAGGATTGGACCCAGTACTGAGCCCTGAGGTCTCCACTAGTAACCCCTCTTTCTTCGGAATGTGTTCCATTCACTATTACCTTCTGTGTCCTGTTGTGCAGCCAGTTTGCTACCCAGACTACCACCCTGGGACCCACTCCCAGGCTGGTTAACTTGATTATTAATCTTTTGTGTGGGACTGTGTCAGATGCCTTGCTAAAGTCTAGGTAGGCCATATCCACAGCCCCTCCCTGGTCTATTACTTTAGTCACCCAGTCAAAGAAATCAATTAGATTAGTCTGACATGACCTTCCTGCTGTAAATCCATGTTGCTTTGGGTCCTGTGCCCCGCTGGCCTCTAGGTACTCAACAATTCTTTCTTTCAGAAGTGATTCCATCATTTTCCCTACCACTGAGGTGTTTGTAGATTTTGTTGGTGCAGATGGGCTTAAAATGAGGGTGTGACATACTATAATAAAGTTTTGGACTTCATAGTCCACTACCCTGGGGTGGCGATAGCACCTCTCTGTTAAAAGTAGAAATTGAATGCATCCCTTTATGGGAGGGAAGGGATCGTAATTCTGGCCAAACTGTCAGCCAGCTGATCCCTTTCCACTTTCTGGTCTGCCTGCCCTGCCCCTTCGCCCCCACTTTTTGAGATATAACATCATCTGGAAATGGTGTGTCCATCCACTGTACAAATCTATATTTAGTAGTTGCCGTATTGGTCCTTGCAAGAATAGATCCAGAAGCAAATGATTTGATACCTTTTAATGGACCAACATAGATGTAACAACAAGAACAAAGTGCTCTAGCTTTCGGACAAACCAGTCCTTCTTCAGAAGCTCAACAAGGTGAGCTTCAGAAGAACTAATTGACTCCAACTAAACACTATTCTAATGACTAACATAATCAAATCATTGCTTCTAACTCATCCACTGTACATTGAGTTATCAGTCCAACTGTGCAAAGCTGCATTTGGGGCATTGATAACGGTAACAGAATATGTTACTTCAAGGTTTCCTGGCAGGGTGGTAGCAGAAACAGAACAGTTATTCTGTTGTCTTTGTTATAGTTGACCCAGAAGATCTGCTGCCTTGTTACAGATATACTCCTCCAACACAGCTACAACACCCTTATCCACTTGTCAATCACTCCCAAGTTTCTGAAAGGCATCCACCTGGAATTTTGGCACTTCAATTGTATGTTTGTTCAACAGCTTGGTCACCTGATTCCCTAGAAGCTTTGTGTTTGCTCCTTTGAACTGAAAGCCCTTGCTTTTCAATTAATGTCCTGGACCCTGGATGAGAAGCTTCAAGAGTTTCAAGTGTGTGCACTTAGTAAGCACCATATTGAGCATAATTTTGCTTTATGAAGGCAAAGAACAGGGGCAGTGAATATTTCCAACACAGTAGTCTAAGATCAAAGTTGTTTTCTTTTATTGCTGTGTGGAGCAAATACTGCCAATCCACTATATCCAGATATGTCACCCAGAGCTGTGGGGTTTTCCCCAGCTCACTGCGATGAATCTGCTGCCTGAATGCCTCGTACTTAGTCTGGAACATGACAAACTCATCTTCCTGATGCAGTTTATGGAAGTCTGTGGGTTGAGGTGATGATCTGATCAGGTTAAGCAATACTACAAGGTTGGCATTCAATTCTGTTTAATACTCTATAAATCTGACCTGAAGCAATTGCTCTATGACATCTGCAAAATACTCATGTACAGTCTATGCCTGATTGTAATGCTTCCCATGCAAAACTCCCCTTATGCTGCCAGAGGCACAAAGACAAGCCTGAAATACTGTGTCCTCAAAGCCGCTACCACCAACTAACTGTCCTATAATGCCAACGTTTTCCAGGAATAGGTGGAAATCTCCCAAATGAATTATGACATTGTGGAACTGATCAGGGAAATTCCACACAACATGATATGCCTTTGTTGCTGCTCCAGTATCAAGCGTCAGGTGAACATAGGGCATATTTACTTGCTAAGCTATTTCTTGTGTTTCTGTGATTTATTCAACTACAGTGGCATAATCAGTAATGGGTTTCTGGATGATATGTGATAACTGTCTTCTTTGGTGAACTTGACTGATTGTTACAAACTAGTGTCAGTCAAACAGTAAACCTTGGGACAAGCTGATCCTCCTTGTGTGCTTCCAGACTAAGTTTCCATAGCATTAGCTTTGCCTTGCAAATATTTACCACTGATGTTGGCACAGTAGACTTTGGCATATTGCCAAATGTGGTTGGCTCCTTCTTTGAATCTACCTGTCGATGTTCTAATTCCTTTTTGTTAGATACAATTGTCTTTTTTAAGAGTAGTTTCAACAGAATCTTCTTGGAGAATGGAGCCTTCATATTCTTATTGGCATGCAACACTATGTGTATTGTGTATTGTTCCATGTCCAGTTACTGTTTTAATGTTCTGATCAAAGTTGTCCATCCAGAAATCTGTTGAGATAACAGAAGACTCTGACTTTGGCTGAAATGGCAGTAACAGGCCTTGCTCTTGAAAATGCTGGGAAAGGTCCATTAAACCAATTTCAATTTCACACACTTGGTCATAACTACAAATGTTTCCTAAATGAAGCAAGATGTTCACGGGCATTTTCTATCCAGTCATATTGTGCAGCGCATCTCCAACCAAGGGCATGTTTTGTAGTGAAAAACTTGCCACATCTAACACCATGAATTAGGTCTTCTGACTAGGACTTTGAAAACTGGGAGACTTGTTCACTCTCTGTATGTTTGGGGGATTTTAGCACATGTAGAGAAAAATTATTGAACTGTCTCTGGGGGCTGTCGTCCTTTACTCAGGAGAGCATCCACTGTTGGTGGCCATGATAATGAAGGTGCTGACTCTACAAATCTTAAGGTATGTTCATGCAACAAGGAAGCAGCATGCTTGATGACTTGATTGTCATCCATTCTCAAAAGCTCTATGAGAAATGCACTGCCACTTAATGATTCAGCACTGATTACAATTAGTAGTTTTTGAGGATCAACTGTTAAAAATAAAAGTGAATCCTCATATTTCTTTCTCTGCTGGTTTCTAAGTTTATAATAGTATCATTGATCTGCTACTCTGACACCCGAGATTTCATTTATCACCTTCATTGAAATGGCTTGTTATCTTTGAAACACTTTGTCTTCAATTACACGACAAATGGCCTCAAACCCAGTTCCATCCGACTGCTCATTGTCATCCTCATCATCACTTCTATTCTGATCATCTGGGGTCCTGTCCCTTGTGATTACTGTATATTCTAGGTATCAGTTGTCATGTTTATGAAATTTCCTTGCAGTGAGGTCCTCTGTCTTAATTTTTGTGAGCATATCTTGGTCATCACGTAGCTCTGCCACCCTTTTCATTGTGGCTTCAGCTGTTTTTGTAACAGTAGCAGTTGGATATTGCTTCTTCCCCTTCACTCTGATTACATATTTGTTTCAGATTCCACATGTATCAGGAAATAACACTCTAGATGATGAGGCACAAGGAACACCACCCCTGAGATGATGATGTGAGCTACATTCACCAGCATCTGCATGTTCTCCAGATTTTCTGATACTCTTGGCTTTTGTGAACTTTTGATAGCATTTTCTAAGGTAGCTATGCTTGGTAGGGTCATAGTTAGGCATTGGAATTGATGCACACTGCTCATCATGACAATTTTCACCACCTAACTGGGTTCAAATATCTTTGCTCTCTATAAGTGTGCAGTAACATTTGTCACTCAGAGGAGTTACTTCAGAGTCTCTTGTTGTCGGGGCAAGGTAACGCACTATGCACTGTGGGGTCCTGGGATTTTGCTCTCCACATTTCTACTTGACAGAAAAGTTTAGAGACATCCTTGAAGAGTCTGAAATAAAAAGAAATGTATTAGTGTATATCTATCTATATATCTATATCTATCTATCTATCTATATATATATATATATATATATACATGCATACACAACATATACACACACATACATACATATGCCACACATATATAAACACAGAAGGTATGGCATGAAGAACTCAAAAAAGTATAAACTTGCTAAAATTTAATCTATTATTGGTGTCTTCTCTTTTATCAATTTATCCTCTTATATTACCTTAAAACTTCACAACCACATATGCATTTCAAAGCAGAATCCTTACCCTTTTAGATAACATAAAATTATATTGTAAAGCACAATAAACCCTGTCTGACAAGATTAAATATAAGAATATTTTGAAATTTGGCAAGAAATGAAGGAGTCGTGGTTGGTATTTAACCCTATAACCTTTACCGTTAATTTTTGAGGTAACATATGGGTATGCATTTTAAAGTTCTAACTCCCCACTTATTCATTGAGACCACACTTAAATGTATATTTCACTTATTCTTGAAGTAATGGCCCAAGAATCTTCATTAAGTATGTGGAGCTGAAAAACGCAACATTTGTTAAAGTGTCAGTACAAAATTGATGCAAACTACCATTTTGCCCCAGTGTTCATGCGATTAACAGACAGAACATGAACTTCAGGGGTGCTAGCCTGCTGGCACAATGGTAGCACTACTAGTTGCAATGCTGCCAACCTGGGTTTGGGAACGTGCCCAGGAAGATGGAGGGTTGGCCGGATGGCAGAGGCTTGAGCATCTGAGGACCACTTGCCTTCTCTAGGGAGAGAGGAGGGACAGGGGCTCAGCACTTGACTCATATCTGGCAGAGGCCAGAGGCACAGCAAGCACCAAGCCATACAGAGGGGAATGGGCATGATGGATGTTGGCGATTGCACCTTGACGTCTGGGTGCATGTCAAGTGCCAACACAGGAACATTGGAAAATTGGCTCCCTGTGTCCTGGGAAGACAGAGCACCTGGTGCAGACTCCCAAACTCTCCCTGCATGCCCTGGTGGCACGTCCAGATGAAACCAGAAGTTCAGAGTGTGTGAGCCCCACTTCGTCCCCACCTGGGGGGGGACAGCCAAGGCTCCATGCGATACCATCCATGGGCTCCAGGCAAGGTGTGGTACACAGGGAGCAGGAGGATAATAAATATAAAGTAAAAAAAAAGAAAATGAATTTTGCGAATATCTGCTACATTAAACAACCATCAGCATTTATTTAGCTCTCAGGTGACACTCCACCTCCATCTACACCTGGTCTAATCCATGTGATCTGCACCTTCAAGAATAAGAGACAGGAGGACAAGTAAGTTTAAGAGGCTGAAAAGCTGTACAGTTAAAGTAAAGCTTTTCCACCTGTAGCTCCAATCCCTTCCAACTATCCCCAACAAAAAAAACCTCCTTGGATACTTACCTTTGCTGTTAGGATACAATGTGTGTTAAGCCTTTCCCTCCTACAGCAGTCTTCCTCCCAGAAAATAAAATTCCAGAAATAATACTTATTTTTGCTGGTAGGACACAACATGATATTCAAAGATCATCACCGGATCCTGTCTGGGTATTTGAATAAGATAGGAGCAGCAGCACAGTAGTTGTGGTCCAGCAACACTCATCTCATCATCTATCACATCAGTGGTTGGGAGGTTACACTCACAGAGTGTATCAAATGCAGTCATAATCATACATAAATAGCAATTTCTGTGTAGCAAGAAGACTCAGGCTTCTCCACTTCTGAAATAAATGTGGCATATATTAAAACACAAAAATGTGCATAATGACAATGCAATGATGAGTGTGACAGGCCAGACTGGCCTACTGTATGTCAAGAAGGTGTACATGGCAATAACATAATAATGGTTCCAAAAGAGCTGGGCTGAGAAGGACATCACAAACTCCAGCAGAGCTTGTGTAAAGATAAAAACTTTATTTTAAAACATATTGAAATAAAAGTGGCACCTCCTGCCACCACCAATGTTTCGCTCCCAGTCATGTGCTTTGTCAGTACTGTTGACTAGCCTGGTGAACCAAGTTTTTGAATGGACTTTGAATGGACTTTGGTTGCTCAGGGGCCAGTTGGGAGGAGGATGAAAGGAGGGGGGATTGAGCATCCCATGGATGACTCCCATCTCAGGAAGTGGGGGCACAATCAACATCCCCCTGTAAGACTGCCACCTGGATTATGCTGGGTGGCAGCAAAGTGGATGTGTAAAAAAGAAAATGAAATAAAGTGATTTTAAAAGACCAATAAAAGCAGGCAGCCTTATTTTCTTTGTGAAATAAATAATTGCAAACAAGAAAGGGATAGAAAAATGATGGAAACTGTGAGAACACATCTTCTCGCTAAATGGTAGGGCAGTGGGCCCACTACCAGAGGGTGGGGTCGCCTTGCTTGTCCTAAGGGGCCCCAGGGCAGCAGTCAGAAGGCTGTGCCTTTTGGGACCCTTATGTGGGAGGCCGCCCATCCTGAGTAGCTGCTTTGGTGAGCACTGTTCCTTGTGAAGAGGAAGCTGCTTCTGGATTTTGAACTTTGAGGAGTAAATGGTCGGTTGGGTGGATTGCGAAGGAGTTTGAATTTTCTGGTTGGGAGACTGAAGAAGGTCTCTGACTTTCACTAATGATTGGCATAATATCTGATATTTTGTGATTGCTGGGGTGTTAGGTCAGAAATCCTTTTGGATAGAACTTTGAGGGTAGTTGTTGGGTGGTGAGAGCCACACCTTGCGCAAGTTATCAAATTAAAGCTGTGCCCAGCTTAGCCCCGTAGCCAGTTTAATCCATTCTCAGTGACCCTAGACATTATATTTTTTAAGAGGGTTTTTTGTTTTTGTTTTGGGGAAGTGGGGATTGGTGTTTTTTATTTTTTTGTATGGATAATTTGTGGTTTGATTGCTTTGGGGAGGATCCACCAGCATGTGTTGGCAAGGGTCTCTCATGGTCAGACACTACTCTCCCTCTGAGCTCTGCAGCCTCTGGCCCATTAGCTGTCCCCCCCTTTGCCCAGTGTAGTATATGGGTGATGTTGAGCCTTAGGGATTGTACGAAACAGATGGAGCAGGGGCCATGGACCTAGAGGGAGAAAGGAGCCTGGTGGCCAGATTGGGGTGCTGGGGGCCAGAAGACACCCTGGGGTGAAATGGGCTCCTGAGAGGAGTCCTCCTTGTCTGGTGCCCATATCCAAGGGTTCCTTTTTATGTTGGCAGGTGATGTGGTCAACCTCAGTGGCTCATCCTACTAGGGTGGTGTTATGCAATGCCAGGTCCATTAAAAAACAAGACAGTAGTGATTGCCGATCTTGTTGGGTCATCAGACCTGGCTTGCATCACTGAGACCTGACTGGATGACAATGCTGGCCCAGGTTTGAAGTCAGCTGTTCCAGTCAGGTTCTTGGTGATATAGCGCCCGAGGAAGGATCAGAGGGGGTGGGGGCATAGCCATTTGTTTTAAAGAGGAATTGGGCCTAGTAGAGGTTCCAGTGGGGGAAGCCAGGTCCTTTGTGTGTATCATGGGTGCAGGTGTGGAGTGCTGGATTCTCCTCATGTACCATCCACCCAGTGGTGAGCAACAATTCCTGAGGGAAGTCATGGACTTCATCATTGACATGGTCTTGGAGTCCCCCAGGTGGCTGGTTCTAGGGGACTTCAGTATCTGGGTCAATGATGAACTCTCACAATTTGGTCAAGACTTCTTCCAATTGATGAATTTGTTGGGCTTCATACAAGTTGTTATCTTCGCAATCCATATTCACGGTCACTCTTTGGACTTGGTCTTCCTACTGGGGATGGAGACCTCTGACCTGGTGGTGGAACCGGTTCGATGGTTGGATAATCACTTTATAAGGTTCAGTTTCCAGGTTCCCCCTATAGGCCTGCCCTCATGGAAATAGTCTGGTACAGCTTTTTTGGGGGGTTTAACCCCAGATGGCCTGGAGGTGGTATTGGACCTATTGAGCTTTCTGAGTGTAAGCACGAATCCAGAGGACCTGGTGCAAGCCTATAACAAAAAATGAAAATGTTTGGCACTCAGTTCTTTTAGTTATCAAACGAAATAGTGTGACAACTTATTGTTGGCAAGGTAGCCTGGACAAACAATGCCCCTTCGCTTCAACCCAAAAGGGGGCCTTCCTCAGGGTTTGTATCTGAGATGCTTGGAAAATGTGCTACATTTATACAAAAAGCCATTTAAAGTGACAATAACCACAAATCTGAAGAAAAACTATGTAACATACAATTGCAGGAAGCAAAATTTGATCAAAGGAAATACAAAAGCCGTTAAGAGTATTCTCTTTTATAAATACAGTAAATTGCTTTGGTGCAAGTTTAAATATATCTTTCAATATGCTGCATACAGCAGCTTTAATTTATAAGAAATGCATAGTTATACTTTTATCACATAAGATACACATAAGAACAAAGGGAGGGAAAAGGAGAGGGAGGATTTTAGAGGGTTTATACTCAATTAGAAAAAGTGTTTTTAAAACTCTGGTCATAGGAGTACATATGCTTTAAACAGGTTTCATTATATCTGTAGTCTTGCTGGGATGTCAAGTATCTTGCCAAAGGTCAAGTGACCTGTCAGTAGTCAAATATTCATTTTAGCTGTTCGGCACATGTTGTTCGGTTTACTCAGTAATGAATGAAATATTTTAGGGAATAAAGAATAAATTAGATCCTTAGATTACATTTTTCGAAACCAATATGTAAAGATGAACAAAATAATAAGCATGCAAAATAGGTCTCACAATAGAATGTACCTGTTAGGCTTTAAAGTTTTCAAAATTTGAAAATCTGGGGAAAAGGATATCAAAAGAGATCCAAAAACTATTCAATATACAGGGAATAAGCAGTTCGGGGGAATACGTTTTTGAACTAAAGAAACTGTATCCATAAAAATATACAGATGGATAGGAAAGGGGGGAAGAGAGAGAAGGGAGAACAAGAAATTTCCATTCATTTCTTTAGATCGTTCAAAGTAAGGTAAACCTGGCACTCCATGGCAATAAGTTTTACACCTAAAAAAATATATAAATATATATGTACGTATGGATGAACAACTACAGTTTATTATGACATGCTCATTCACATGTAGACATCAATAACTGATGTGTTATTCCAGATACTTGGGTTACCAGTATCAATTGCAACTTTACAGAAATAAATGCAATCAATATATTCTTAAAAACAGCTAGGCATTTACAGACAAGGAAAGTTTCTGAGAATGTGTTATATATTATGGGGGAGAAAAGAGATAGTAAAGGAGGAAAAAGGGATAGAATAGAAGAAAGAATCTTTATTTAATATCCCAGTCCATTTAGTAATGGGCCAAACTGTGCTTTGTGGGCATACATAACTTCAGCTCTCACTTGTGCATTTCCAGATTTCTTGGATAAAGATAAAATCCTGCCAAAGAAAAAAAGGGTAAAAAGGAAAGAGGAGAAATATGTAATTATTATTCAGTATTTCCTAGAATGTAAATAAACTTATGTGTACTTCACAGTCATACATTCTATACACAATTTTTTCTCAATTCATTCATATGGGAAGGTTACAAGTATGGTGTGTTCAGGCTACCTTGCCAGCAATAAATTGTCGCACTGTTGTGTTTGATAACCAAAGGAACTGGGTGCTGAGCTTTTTCTTTTTTTGTAAAGTTTCTAAGTTGGCTACTTATTTGCTTGAGCACTACCGTCTCATGTGCACACCATTACACTAACTCAAGCCTATAACAAGGCTGTGACAGATGCTTTGGATTCCATTGCTCCTGTCCGTGTTTGTCCACTCACTCTTTGCCCTTGGTCCCCTTGGTTGATGGGACTTTGAGGGAGTTGAGGTGATTGGGACGAAGGTTGGAATGGTGCTGGCGGAAATCCAGCCTTGATGCCAACAGGCTTAGATTGATGACCCATTATAAGGATTCTCAATCGGCCATCTTCTGTAAGAAGGAAGAGTTCCTGTCCAGGGAGATCGCCACTACACAGAATTGACTAGCTCAGTGCTTCTGAAGGGTTGACAGGCTATGCAATCCAGCTTGTCTTCAGTTGCAGAGAACATTGTCACAAGAGGAATGTTACGAGTTTTCTCAATTCTTTGTGGATAAGGTTGCTGACATCAGGTTTGATATCCATGTGGCTTGTTCTGCTGGGAGTGGCAGTGGTCAGTTAGAGGTTGCTGCCCCTCTGTTTGTCTGGTCTGACTTTGACCGGTTGGCGATCAAGGATGTCATGTGAATTGTCCAAGATTTGTGGTCGACCCGCTGTAGTTTGGACTCGGGCCCAACTCGCCTCCTAGTGGGGTGTACTGAGGTCATCAGCCTGGTCTTAGCCGAGATAGTCTGGTGCTCATTAGAGACAGGTGTGTTTCCTGACACCCTGAAGGAGGCGGTGGTAACACACCTTCTTAAGAAATCTTCTCTTGACCCGGACTGTCTGACTAACTACAGGCCAGTCTAATTTTTTATCTCCTGTCTATGTAATTGTGAACTGTATGTGTATGTGCCTCAGGACCACCTTGTGAATGAGCTTGCTCAGCAGAGTCTTTCCTGCAATAAACTTGAAACTTGAACAGTCTCTAACCTCCCTTTTATGGTGAAGGTTATTGAGAAGACAGTTGGGCTGCAGTTGGAGGTCCATCTTGCTATCCACAACATTTATGATCCTCTCCAGTTAGGATTTCAGAAGAGGCACAGCACTGAGACAGCCCTTGTTTAAGTACTCAGTGATCTCCTGATAGTGAGAGATCAGAGGACTCGCTCCATCTTGGTCCTACTTGATCTCTTGGCAGCATTTGACACCATGGACCATGGTGTGTTGCTAGAGTCCCCGAGGTTCACCTGTGGATTATCTGCTACGGTCCTCAGATGGTTCCATTCTTTCTTCCCTGGCAGGTCTCAGAGAGTGGTATCTAGGATTTTTTCCTCGGACCCAGTGTCCCTGCTTTATGGGGTACTGCAGGGCTCTGTGCTTTCATCCATGTTGTTCATGGTGTATATGCTGCCATTAGGAGACATTGTTATGCAGTATGGGCTGAGTTTTCACTGCTATGCAGATGATGCTCAGTTCTACATGTCCTTTGTGCCCAAGCAGGATAATGCTGCCTTGGTGTTTAACAGCTGCCTGGCTGAGATCCAGGACTGGATGAATGCCAATCGGTTGAGGATGAACCCTGATAAGACTGAGATGTTTGTTGTGGACCCGTGTCATCAGGCAGAGGGGGCACGGGCAGGGCAGCCCACTAGGCTTTAGCTTGGGAGCAGCCAGCTAGTGACCTCTGATTGGGTGCAGAATCTAGGCATTATTCTTGATGATGACTGACGCTGAAGTCTTAGGTGTTGTCCGTCGTCAAGTCTTTATTTTACCAACTGAGGAATATTGCCTGGATTAAGCACCTGGTCCCACCTGATGACCTTCAAATGTTGGTCCATGCCTTTGTGACCTCTCGCCTTGACTACTGTAACTCCCTATACCTAGGGCCACTGGGGGTTGGTATTCACCACTTGCAGCTAGTGCAAAATGTGGCTGCCAGGCTGTTGACTGGCTTACCTCAATCTTGCCATGTCACGCCTGTGCTCCGTGGCCTGCACTAGCTGTCTACTCAGTGGCATAGCACCTTCAAGGTCAGTTTACTGACCTATAAACCTCTACATGGACAGGGACTGGGTTACCTGCAAGATCTTCTGTGCCCCTATTTCCCCTGCTGCCTACTCTGCTTCGCCGATGAGGAATTGCTAGAGATTCTCAGGATCTATTCAAAGACCTCAGGTGCGCGGTCATTTATTGTTTACGGTCCCAACCCTGTGGAATTCTCTACCTCATTGGATAAGGGAGTGTCTGACTGTGGAGAACTTTAAGTCTGCATTAAAAGCACATCTTTTTAGCCTTGTCTTTTCAAATTATGAATGAATCACTGGTTTGCTGTTTGATTGATTTCTGTGTTTTAATTATTGCCTTACTTATTATTTTAATTATTGCACAAGCACTTGGATACATGGTGACATGTGCATTTTATAAATAAAATAAGTTGAAGTCCTAAACAAGCCTTATGGGAAAAATGTTGGGATTAAGTGGGTATTTAAATAATATGAAAATATTTTGGGAATGTTTGTTTTGTAGGCTTTATGCAACAGTTGAATGGTGAGTGGCATGCACTGTGCAGTGTACCCAGTTTCAAAACCTCATTGCAAGGAAGTCGTAAGTTGAGAAGTACCCACTAGATTTTGACTTTACCTTGGTGCTGTTATAACTGTGTTTTGTTCAGTATTTCTAACATACTGTACAGGATAACGACATATTAAAACAAAGAGAAGTTATACCTGGTTCAGAAAAGATTTAATATATTTGCAGTGGCACCAGACAGGATGCATCACAGTAATGCTGCAGTGTATCACAAAACGCTGCAGTATGCTGCAGGGAACAATGCAATTAAACAGCAATTAAGCCCTTTTTTCCCTGCAGTATTTTGTGACGTATCATTGACTGCTGATTACTACATTGCATCATGGCTGGGTCAGCTGTATATTATAAGATGCAACACTGCAGCAAAGAAGCATGGGGAATACAGAGCTAAACTATATGGAGAAAAACATTCAGCAAAAGCAGACTATTTCTATTTCATGGGATAACTCATATTTGTACCTACATAATAACAAGTTAAGCTTGATAAAAACAAGCTACTGGACATGCTCAGGGTCTAGAATTTAACAATGAGGCTCAACAACATCACCAGCTATGTTAAACTATTTCTTGGATGACACATTCATGGGGGGGGTGGCAACTGATGTATCTCACAGTCAGGTCTGCCAAGTGAGAGGACAAATGCACCTTCTTAGCCCAGTAGCCTAATGGATCAACCTGAAATGGCTCAAGAGACTCTGTCAAATAGCCATTCAATATATTTTCCACAGAAAAAGTCTGTGACTATGTCCTCTTCTATTGATTTTAATGTAAGGTTGTGCTGAGCAGTACCCACTTACTGTATTCTCATGAGTGCTGCTGCCAGTACCTGGTATTTCTTTCCCATCTCCACCAGTGAAACCAGAGTCAGACCTGCCAGATGCCATGACCGCTGTCTCATGCCCTTCCTCCCTAGCCAGCTGCACAAGTTACCGCATGCAACCAGTCAGCACATCACACTCCTCTTTCTAAAAGTGGCTCACTCTGTGGCTATCCACAGCCATGTGAAAAATCTTGCATTTGAACCAGGGATCTAGCATGGTTGCAAAAATGTGTCTACAACTATCCAGAACTTTTCCAAACCTTGCATTCAGTTTTGCTAGCAGGTTTTCAGTGATCACAGCTGCCCCATCAGGAATCTACCTGTGTTCATATACATATCTTTCCAAGGATCTTTTCAGGATATGCATTGCTGGGTAACCTGACTCAACATGGCAATTGAAGCACTTAGATCATGGGTGCTCCTCTCAAATGGCCCAATTACTTTTACTGTGGAGTCAATCAGTGACCATTCCTGGTGGTCTAGGACTCCCCTGGTGCTGCACTCAATCGGCATGCCATGAACCTCCCATTTCTGATCTTGTAGTCTGGAAAGCACCAGGTAGGATGAATTACATCTGGTACTCAAATACTGTATCAAGTCTATGCTGACAACAAACCTAGATGTTGTTGAACTTCTCTTAGCTGGTTAGTCAAAATGAGCACAGATAGTCAGCCCACTGGTGCAGAGGGTTCAGGCACTGGGCACCTTACCTTGCGCTACGTCAGCAACCCGGTTTCAGGAATGACCTCAGGTCATCGGGGTGCCAGCGTGGGGGGGGGTGGAGGGTGGAGCAGGATTGAGCATTCCAGTGGGCAGCTGTCCTCTCCTGAGGGTGGTGAGGGTGGGTTGGCACCCCCTGTAGTTCCACTCCCACTGGGTGGGGGTCCAGTGGATAGTGTAGGTGGAGAGGGGGCAGCAAAGTATCGGGAGGTGGAAGGGTCTGAGCTAGCACCGTGAGGTGTGAAGCGTGCCTCCACATGCTCGCATGGCTGTGTAGCGGGGCCTTGGGGGTCAGGGGTCAGGGGAGAAAATCTGTAAAAAATACCTATGTATTCCCGTCACCGATTGACAGGAAGAGGGGACAGGGACCAAAAAAACTAAATAAAAAAAAAAAATGAGCATAGATGGAGCATGGTGTGGACACAATTTTGCTAGCCTCAAAACTATGACATAGCACAGATATGGCCACTAGATTTAAGATGTGGACAAAGCAATGAATGCTGATGAAATTCCCATCACTAAATGCTTTTACTATGTTTTCTCTGTTATCCATGACAAAAAATCAACCTGCAGATTGGTACCAACTGTTCAAGAGTGTAGCATGTCTTGAATGAATACTAAAATGTTTGGTGATGTGTGTTCTTGCTCCATTAGCCCCATATTGAGAAAAGCAGAGCTGGAGTGGCAGAATAAAGGGAGAGCTAATGATGCAAAGAGAGAAGGAGTAATTGGCAACAGGAGTCAGGGGTTTTGAATACACCAGTGTGTGTCATTGAGATATATGCATGTAAGGTTGTGCAACCCCTGTGTCCAGGGCTATAAGGTGGTAGTCTCATCAGTGGGGTATCCACCTTACACACTGAACCTATACCTGCACAATCACTGCTACCACTTCAGACCTTGGGACTTTGGAGTAAGGGCACCATATCTAATATGCTAGTGCCCCAATGAACAAGAGACCAGATGCAAACTGAGACCAAACATGGAGCTAGGATCAAGCTGGGTACATTTACTTGAATACTGCAGATGCCACACAGGAAACAGACATTCCCCTCTCAAATAACTAGAATTATGTCACTGCTCAGTACAGTACTAACTGCATCACACAGTAGCCTTGTTACCCAAACTGGGGCTTCGATCTCCATGCCTACCATTACAAGGTTCCTTTGAAACACCTCCACTTTAATGTTGTCAGGTTTACATCTGCACTTAAGGAGCATAAATATTTACATCATCCTGGATCACATCCAAGTACCTGTATAGCATATTTGCATCCTTAACCTCCTTTTCAGGGCCCTTGGAGCCTTGACATTACCAAGACTATTTGTGCTTTGCTACACTCCCAGGTAGGGCGATTACTATTCCTGGAACAAATTAATGTCTATACTTGTCTCACCTTGCCGATGCCAGATAGCTGGATCTGAAACAGTGTTATAATAGCACTACTTAATTGATTAGTTATTCCTGCCATACCTGTCTCCCTCTGACAGAGTACTGATAGCCCTAGTGGCCCAAAGAAACGTACTAACATGTCTGTCCCCTCACAAGAGGACTTACCAACTCCAACTCTTACCAGGCTCACTTCACTTGATGACCATTCATTTGGCTACCTGCCAGAGGGTAATACTACAATACACCTGTCTAGGCCTTTTTGGACAATTATCTGCAAGGTTTGCAAACACCTGTCCATTCAAACATTACTCCACATTGGGCCCAATTTTAGAAGGGCAGTAGAGCGATGCAAGAGACTTGCGTTGGGGAGTTGAACACAAGGGACAACTTGCAGCAATTGTGATTTTAGAAGGGAGCCTGCCACAAACTCCGGCTCAAGTCCCTTCGTCAACCACAGCAAGTTAGACCAGCTCCCCCCAGTCTAACTTTGCACCACTGGGGAGCCAGTTTTTAGGGCTTGCACCAAAGTGTTGGTGCAAGCTGCCATAACTTGAGTAAACTGTCACAACTGCACCAAACATTGCAAAATTGGGCATAGTTGCGGCAGATGCATCTGGCGCAGTTGCGCTAAACATTGGGGTTGATGCAGGGCTGCAAGCCCTGTGTCAACCTTGTAAAATCAAGCCCATTGATTCTGCATTTCTGCTAGGACACACCAAGGGGGAGTGAATCTGCAAGAATCCTGGTGACCACCCTTGAAGGGCAGACTTTCACTCTCCCTATTGTGACATCTGGATTGTTCTGTCTAGGGTCCTCGAGGCCTTTCAAAGAGAACCATCTTCCTGGGACCTGCTGATGTTACTTCTGAGACCAGTACAGGGACCAAAGCTATTCAGACACAGGAACCCTGCCACCTTCCTAGGGCCCACAGACACCTGTCTGTATTGTAGTTGAAGGCTAAACTCCCTCCTCTTTCTGCTGGATTTGACACCCAAGAACCCACACCTTGCTGCTTGCTTCCCCTTCTTACAGACAATCAGGGGAGGGCAGAATCATGAATATTCATGACAGTTTCCTGCTTCTGACTGAGTTAGAACACTCCATACCACAAACCAAAAACATCCAGACATCCTGTCATCAAGCTAGCAAGAAAGGGGCCTACCTAGAGGAAAACTGTAAGGGCAAACATAACCCTTCAAGAGGCCCCTAGTAACTGACTTTGAGATGAGAGAAGAGAGAGGCTGGTTATATGCATGCATGGAGTTTGTACTGCTCCAGATGTCAGAGGTGCAGTGAAAAACTCCCCCATAGCCTCTGAGAGTAGTGTGGCAATTGCTATCCTCACTCTCATACATATTTGGCACCACAGTCAGGAAAAATGTGGAACATGATGGAATCTGGTACCGTGGATGAAAGTGCTGCACAAGTTTCTGAAAACCAGTGTCTTCCACAAGTGAAACAGGTTTCAGATTCAATGGCATTATTTCCTTTATTAATTGTGTGATGTGCTGAGCTGTTGGATGGGGAGACTAGTCTTTCATTCTGGCCTGGAAGGCTTTCACTATTGGCACTGACCATGGATGGGGGGGGAGATGTTCCATGCTTTCCAGGTGGTGTGGAAATAGCAGGTGACTGCCTCATAGATGTGCTTAACTCAATATGTCAGGGAGGTACATTGACTCTTTGGTGTTGAGGGGGAAAGGAGTAATATCATCAGCATTTTGTTCAGGAGTAGAATGGTTGGTGGCATTGCCACCAGAATAACTGCCGGCATTGTCACCACGAGAACCAGAGGCACAGACCCTATTAAAGCTTTTTTTCATCAGTAATTTGTGCTCACTATCTCCCCCAGTGGCCCCCATCTAATCAACCCCCTCAGCCCCATCACCCTGCTTCACTGGGATCTTACCTTCTCGCCATCCTGGCCACAGAACTTGGCTTGCCCAGTCACTGGTGCAGAGCCTGTGGGGGGGGGTCAATCATTATCTCGCCATCGTGGGTGTGTTCCACCATTTTCACCCTTGGCCCTTCCCATTGCTGGGGCATGACACGTTAGCACATGTGCTTGGAATCATAGGCATGCTGTGGAGTTCTGCAGCATCCACCCTCATTGGTGTCCCCATCCTGTTTTACCCTCAGGCCTCTACCTGGGGGCAGTCATTAGGTGGGACTGTCAAGCCACCCTCCCTTGGAGAGGAGAACTGTCCTTCAGATGCTCGATCCTCTCAGAGGGCGTTGGCAATATTCGGGCCCTCCCAGACGCTCGAACAGGCAGAACAAATGGCAATCGTAAATTTAACCAACAGAGAACTTACGGTTCATGAAGAGACTGTCTTACAAAAAGGTTTATCATTTGTACCTAGCAAGGATGTTAATCCATTCCAGACAAGAATTGATTTGTTCAGATTATATAGACAACTTCATTTGAAATGTTTTCTTGGTAATCAGGAAATAACATCAAATAGTGCCCATGCTGGTGTGACTCAACAAGATAATAAAGTGGCTGAAAATAGTCTGACTAAACATTTAAAGAAGAAAAGTATTTTTTGCCCTCCTACTCAAAGTCATCATGTTGTGAATACCTTTTCAGCATTAGTTGACCATGATGTTGACTTGATATTAAAAAGAGGAAAGAAGAAAAAAGTTTAATTTATCATATCAGGAACACTTGGCGCTTAAAACATTAAAGGAGGAACAAACATAATTATAAAGCCAGCTGATAAAGGTGCGATTGTTTTGTGGGAAGTGAAAGACTATGAAAATGAAATGGCTCGACAGCTAAATAATGTAACGTATTATCAGAAACTAATGAGTGATCCAACAAATGAGATTAAATCTTGAGCAGATGAATTCATTAGAGTTAATGAGATGAACGGGCGTCTGAATAAACAAGAGATAGATTTTTTGAAGGTGGTGGTACCAACAAGACCAGCAATCTATTTACTACCTAAGATACATAAAAATGCTCAAAGTCCACCAGGACGTCTGATTGTTTCAAGTATTGGCTCATCTATGGAACCTTTTTCGCAAATGGTGGATTGTTATCTTAAACCATTACTAAAAAAATTGCCTTCCTTTATCTCAGATAGTGGCGATATGATAAGACATATTGAGAATATAGCTGTTAACTCTGATGATTGGTTGGTGACTTTGGACATAGAAGTTTGTATTCAAATGTGCCACATGATGGAGGGATAAAAGCTATTGAATTTTTTGCACAAGTTCAGCCTGATGTTATTTCTGATGTGGGATTTATTGTTAGTATAGCGAATATGGTTTTGACATCAAATTACTTTGTTTATAAAGATCATTTTTACAAACAGCATAAGGGTACGTTTGCTCCGAGTATTGCATGTTTATATGTTGGACAGTGGGAAATGACATATTTATACAAAAATGAAAGTTTTGGGAAATTTGTACGATTTTGGAAACGTTACATTGATGATTGCTTCTTCATCTGGACAGCAGATCTGAAAAGTTTGAATGATTTTGTCAATTTGATCAATACGTTTGATATGAATTTAAAATTCACTATGCAAGCGAATGTTATTGAGGTGCCATTTCTAGACATGCTTATTTATAAGGATGCAGGCAGACTAAAAACAACACTATATAGAAAGCCTATGAGTAGGAATACACTGCTACATTACGAAAGTAGTCATCCTGAAAGTCTGAAGCAGAATATTCCTAGTGGACCAGATGTTGCGCTTGAAGCGAGTGTGCAGTGATGATGAACATTTTAAAATAAATGCACAGGAAACTGCAAGGCGTTTTCCAAGCTGGATATGGTACTAAATGCATATATAAGGGATGGAAAAAGGCTGCTAATACTAGTAGAAATGAATTGTTACAAAACTAAAACCTCTAATGAAGATTCTCAGGGTTTTATTCATTTTGTGACTGAATTTTCAAATCAGGCTGAGGGATTGCAAATGTAGTGAAGAGGCATTGGAATGTTTTACAGGGTGATCCTGTTTTTAGGAAGGAGATGTACAAGAAACCTAGAATTACCTATAAGAGGGTAGTAATCTTAAGATTTGTTGGTGCATAGTGTACAGAGTCCTGAAAAATTGAGAACAACTTAGATTCCAGCATTTCCAAAGGAAATTACAAATGTAGAATTGTCGCAATGCAACAATACATACAATAGTAAATATTTTTGCATCCACATACAAATCAGAAATTTGAGATAAATGAGTTTATTAATTGTAGAAGCACTGGGGTAATATATATGCTCACTTGTCCATGTGGATTGAATTATGGGGCAAACAAAACGTCAGCTAAGGGAAAGAATAAGTGAACATAAATCAGCCATCAGAAATAATGTACTAACTAATGCAATGCACGTCATTTTCATCTGCAGGACATGGTTCACCAACAAATAGTAAATTTATTGGTATTGAAAAAGTGCATGTTGGACCTGGTGGTGGGAATTTAGCAAAGAAATTGGACCAAAGGGAATGTTTTGGATTTTTAAACTTGAAACTTTGCAACCAAAGGGTCTGAATGAAGAATTATTGTTACATTGCTATTTATGATTTGCTTTGGGGCAAATATAAATATTCATGAGCTGTGCATGTTTTAATTGGTTCAGGGTATTTGTATATGTATTTTCACTATAAATGATTGATGTGTTGTCTGACCTATCAGCTCTGAGGGAAAATTAGCGAAACGTCATGCTAGTTCCATGCGTCATCACGCATATGGGCTAGTCTCTGCTCAGCTGACCCGGTCAGAATATGTTTGCACTTAGATGGTGAGAAGTTTTTTAATTATTTATCTTGGTTAGTATGCGTGATACTCTTATGTATCTGTGTTGTGAAACAGTGTGTGACCAGAATAAAATATGAAGATACGGTAAGCCGTGCCTCGTTTGAGTCATTTGGTTAACTGACGGATGTTTGTGCAGTCGGGCTGCTTTTGGTTTCAAAAGCTAGTGGTTTCGAATGAATTTTCTCTGATTCCGTTTTGCACCAGATCAAATATATTCACATTTAGTGAATTTGAGCTCCTCAGTCGTTTGGTTGTTTCAATGCTGTGGAGTTCTGCAGCATCCACCCTCATTGGTGTCCCCATCCTGTTTTTACCCTCAGGCCTCTACCTGAGGGCAGTCATTAGGTGGGACTGTCAAGCCACCCTCCCTTGGAGAGGAGAACTGTCCTTCAGATGCTCGATCCTGTCCCACTCCATCCGACCCCCGGCGACCCTCTCGCACCATGAACACAGGTCGCCGGCATGGCAGGACATAAGGCATGGATGCCTCAGCCCTCCACACTACTGGGCCATATTGAAGCTTTTTTTAATCATTATTTTTGACCTAAAGTGTCTTAGTCACATATTAGATCATCTTTGTCTGCTTTTTTCAATATTCCTACAGTAAAAACCAGCTTAGAGATCTTTGTTGTATCAATTACCTAGTTTTTATGTAACCCCTCACCCCTGCCTTTTTAGTAAAAAATGACAGGTGGCATGCTGTTGAAACTGACAGCAGTACCTGGTGGGGACCTGGGTTTGGGGAGGATGAGGTTACTCGGCACAGGGGGACCTAGGTTTGACTACTCTGCACAGGGGCACCCAAGTAAATCCGAACACAGGAAGCAATAACTGTAATGTCCAGAACCAGGAATGGGAATCTTCAGTGTGGCTTTTATTCACATACTAGCTGAACAAAACAAAGCATAGACGGACCCCCATGGGGCTACATTTCCTGGTAATGCAGATTAGAGACTATAGAACACTTTATCACCATTTTCAGCCCTCAGGCTGTGAACCCATCAGGGACACAGCCCAGACTTGCACGCAGCTTTGGGTACACAGGCCGACTTGTACACACTTGGGTTTTCCCCATGGGCCAGGCTCCCCCGACGGCCACTTGATCCATGGTCCACTGGAAGAATGAACCAACTATCCTGTCATGGCTCCCCACACCACTTAGAGTCTGTGACTCCTAGAGAGAATTTTCCCTTTTGCAACCCCACATCTGGGTACTTCCCCCATCACTGGCCAAGTGCATGAGGCAAAGTATCAACCACAGCAGAAATCCGTAGAGGTGGACCTGGTTATTAAAGATGGGGGGGGTTTGCCCACCTCCAGCTCCCACAGCCCATACCTGGCCATTTCCCTGGGAAAACTGAACCATTCCTTTGCTGAACTCCCAAATGTAGATTAAAGGGTAGATGATCTGGTTCATCTCCTCTACATATTACTTGAATCACACAACACTCTAGCATTTGACACTACTTTACTTGTTTGGCCCATTTCTCTAGGCTTCCCAAAATGTAGCACAATCCCTAGATTTTCACACATGTCCTGGGGTGAAAAAAACAATTTGCCCTTTTTGTCAGAGCAGACACTCACCGTTTAGTTGCAGGTGCCCCACAGGCGACTGACAAATTTTCCATCTTTCAAAATAAATGCTGAACTAAACAGGCAGCTTTTCTTCCACTTGGCAGAATTAAGGGGATTGTCTCAGGAATCTGCTAGGGATCTTTATACTCCCCCCCCGAGGGAAGGGGCACTGAGACCCAAACAGCGGTCTCCACCACTTGAGCACACCTTCACTCCTTCACTTACTGAAGACAAACTGGACACTGACTATTACCCTTTGAAAACTCCCAACGTTCTATCTAACTCCTTCTGCTGCAGATTCCAATGTGGCTTATACAGCTGCGAAAGTTCTATTGGTGATGTCATCCCTCAGTCTCAGCTGAGACTGAGAACAGAGTGAGACAGTGTGAAACCCATTTAACTGGAGTTTCACAAGCTGCCTTCCCTGCCTACCACTAGGTCTTACTGGGATTCTAGTAACCCCGGGTAACAAGGGGGTTACATTTATAATTCTCTTCCACAAAATCTCACTACTGAAACCCTTGGTATACTTATTTTTAAAACAAAGCACACAAATTATTTATCAACTTTTGAGCAATGTACTTGTGGTTAAGCTTTATTGTTTGGATATGTTTAATATTTTGTTTATATGTTATTATAAGTTATTTGCATGATTGTTGTTTTTTGTTTCTTTGATATCTTTTATTATTTATATCTGGTCGCTCATGAAAATGGGCAGAACTGTTCATGGATTTACCAGATTTTAAATAAATAAACCAACCAAACAACCAAGCTTTAAAAACCTGGATATGCTTTATCTTTAGGTGGGTTATTAAGGAGCTGGTTGATAGGTTTGCCAGAAAGTTCCCCCCACTGATAGTCATGCTGCACAATGAGCACACTTTATTTCTGCTGTTCTCTTTTAGTAATGTGAAATGCAGCCATACTGTGCTCTTACCACTCCTGACACCACTTATTCAGCTAGTGTCACCACTAGTACACCACTCATTAAGCCCACAATAGCCATTCAACAGGAAGTTGTTATCCCTCTGTACAGACAGTTGGTGAGACCCCATCTGGAGTACTGTGTCCAGTTCTGGAGACCCCATCTCCGCAAGGACATAGACAGGATGGAGGAAGTCCAGAGGAGGCAACTAAAATGGTGCAGGGTCTGCAAGAGAAGCCGTATGAGGAGAGACTAAAGGAGCTTAATATGTATACCCTTGAGGAAAGAAGGGAGAGGGGGGACATGATAGAAACTTTTAAGTACCTTAGTGGAATCAACAAAGTCCAAGAGGGTAGCATCTTTCAGAACAAGAGACGTGCAAGAACAAGGGGACACAATTGAAAGATAGAAGGAGGGTGGTTCAGGGGCAATGTGAGGAAGTATTATTTCACAGAGAGGGTAGTGGATGCATGGAACAGCCTTCCTGAGGAGGTTGTGGGGTCTAAAACTGTGGGAGAATTCAAGAATGCATGGGACAGACATAAGGCAATTCTTGTGGGGGGTAGGAAGAAATAGGCTGTTGGTTAACTAGGATCTGCGGCCTATCCATAGGTAGGGAAGTGGGCAGACAAGATGGGCCAAGTGGTCCTTATCTGCCATCAAAGTCTATGTTTCTATGTTTCTATGTTTCTATTTTGGACTTGTTGCTGCAAATCTCCCCCTGCCATTACTGATGTACTTGCACCTACATGACTTGGCTGTTCAGACTGGGATGGAGCCTGCTAAACAAAGTTCTTGCTGAGTTTTTTTTTTTGTGGGGGGGGGCATATCTTTCATACTCCTGCTGGTGCAACCTCAATAGGTTAAGATTCTTCTGCCACCTGCTTTTCTTTCCTTATAGCTGTAAAGGTAATCCACACACTCTGCCTCATCATCAAAGCTGCATAGGTTAGCCTCACCAGATGATGTGTCAGTGAGCAATTCTTCTGCTGGTGGAAAGTACTCAGACCCAGATGAGTGCACCTCTTCATCTGCACTATCTAGTTCTACAATACTGGAAACAGACTTAGAATCAAGAGTAGTTACGTTAGTGGTGGACACAGTACTGGAAATAGTTGTGCAACTGGCTAGGACCACAGTGGTAGTAGGGGCCAGTGTAACCATTGCAGTACTGGTTGCCATGGTTATAGTGGCAGAAGTGGTCTGAGTCACAGTGGCAGGAGTGGTCTGGGACACAGTGGTGGGAGTGGTCTCAGTCACAGTGGCAGGGGGGTGTGGTTCACAGTGGCAGGAGTAGTCTCATAGTGACAGGAGTGACTATCAGGGCCACTGTCACAACAAAAGTTTGGTTGTTAGTCTGTTAGTCACAGTGGATGTGTGGATCAGTGGCAGTTATTCAAGATGAGGTGATGGTGGTACTAGTGGCAATGGCATGGATGAAGAGGACACATTCACATTGGTGGTATCAGTTGCAGTTAATGTTAGTAACCTTTTAGCAACACTACCAGTTCAAAGAGTACTTTTTCCTGGTGTCATCCAATGCCATAATGGTACAAGTGCTGGAAGTAGGAGGCTTTGACAGGGTAAAAAATTATTTTGTGCCACAAATGCACCCTGAGCTTCACTCTGCAGTACACTATTGTTGCTGCCACCTGCTGCTTACTGCTCTTTTTCTACAACAGCTTTGCTAGAGATGGACCAGCAATGTTTTCTAGTATCTCCTCTGTCTGCCACTGTTGTATTCCTCACAGGAAGATGAAAGTACATTTTTAAATTATATTCCTATTATGTTTTTAATTATTTCATTTACTCCTGTAAAAGCGATGCTTGTCTCAAGGAGTCAACCCAGTTAACGAAATTCAATAAATAAATTATTACAGGCTGACCTACTGGTGCAGTGGTTAGTTTTCCGCTTGCAGCACTGTCGACCTGGGTTCAGTAACAGACCCAGGTCGTTTTGCAACAAATTTCCCTTTCAGAACACACCACTACATGCTCCTTTCCTGCCTCAGGTTAGCACCTCTCTCCCATCGCTGTTTTTGCTACTCTGTTTCTTTTATTTCCAAATTTTGGTTTGACCTACTGCCCCCCTACTTGGCCAAAAAACTAACCCCTGCAGCCTTTTCTCCTTGCTCACTGCACTCTAGGGACTCCCGCTCTTTCTCCTTCTCCAAACCAGCCTCATCAGCTGGCAAATCTGCCTTCTCCTACCATCTCCCCTACATATGGAACCAGCTTCCCATGCCTCTCAGAACCTCACCGTGACACAACTCCATTAAATCTCAACTTTGTCAACTCCCTTTGCCCACCTGTAACTGCAACTAGTCTGCCTTTAGCCAAATGAACATGGTTTAAACTTCAAAATCTCTGTGCTGTATATTATTGTATTCATGCAACTGATTGTAAATAACTGCATATATGCAACTGAATGTAAATAACTCCTTTATACAAAATTATGTGATTTGTGTATTATTGTCATGTATATATTCTATGTATGTATACTGTTGTAACTCCCTCCCCCCTCACCCCAGGTCACACCTGGAAAGCAGCCTCGGCTCAGTGTACTTTTCCTGGCTATCAAATGTTTAAATAAAAATGAATAAAATAATAGCAATATGGTGGTGCACTTGCAGTTGCACAAATGGAAGGGATCCAAGCCTAGGTTTATTGAAGAGGGAGTAAATTTAATTTAATTAATATTATTATGACAAATAGTCACTCATTGCATGAATGCTAGAGAGCTGACAAACCTCACCCAAGGCTGACTAGCAAATTCTCAGAACAAAAAAAACAAAAAAAAAGTCTTTTATAAATTAGTTCTTAGGCATTATGCCACAAACTTAAAAAAAATGTCTTAAGTGCACAGTGTGCTCATGCATGGAACAAAATGGCAGCTTGTTGCCCAGAAGTGGTGTTAGTCAGCCAGCTAGTTCTACCCTACTAGCTAACAGCTATACAGTGGTGCACTTGCAGTTGCACAAGTGGGAGGGACCCAAGTCCGGTTTCCTTAAAAGAAGATACCTGATATTGAACTTGAATTATATTATTATGGAATATGGTCATTCACTGCAGCTATGCCAGTAAGCTGACAAGCCTCATTCACTAGAATAAAGCCTGACTAAAAATTTATTTTTAAAATTTTTTCTTATGCACAAAGCCACAAAAATGTCTTGAGTGTACAGTACACACACACACACACACACAGACCAAACTGGCAGCTAGCTGACAAGAAGTGGTGGGAGTTAAATGACTGGTACCCCCCTACCAGCTAACAGCTATACAGCGATGCACTTGCAGTTGCACAAGTGGGAGGGGTCTGAGCCCAGGTTCTTTACAGATAGATTAAATTATATTATTTTTTTTAAACTTCTTTATTATAGTTTTATGCTTTCCAGCAATGAGACATATACACATATATCCCAGGATGGGTACCTGGGCCCACATCCCCAGACTGGACATGGAAACTATATACATCCCCAAACCTATTTACAATCTCAGTTATATGCAATCTCTGAAAGAAACTTGAGTCCCCTTATATCGATATAACAGTGAATTCTAATCCTTCAAAGTTGGCACTAGTCTAACCCAATTCTTGGCCATAGTCAACTTTATATTGCTCTGTCAACTTTGAGGTAAATGTATCTACTCAGGAATAACCTAAAATAACTGTGTCCCAGGGAGAGAAAGAATCCATCTTAACCATATAATATAAAAATCTTCTGACTCCATTAGAGTCAATCTCATGAGAGTGTTATGCCCCAGTAAATAAAGACGTACCCTAAGGAAAGTGATACATCTCCACACAATCCTAGTCACTTATCACATTCTTTTACAAGAGTATTACAAGTTACTCCCCTTCAGACAGACAGATCAGAGTCTGGGGACCCTTCTGTTGTATCGAGTACACTGTTTCTAGGACCCCCCACCTTCTAGCATATAATTTATTTTTCCCCTCTACAGCCATTTGTCTTTTAAGTCTGCCCATGACCTACATCAAGTCGCTGACCCATTGGTCATAAGTGTATGTATTACCATTCTTCCAATGTCTTAAAACAAATGCTTTAACCAAAGCAGACATCAGGGACACATGGTGTTTGGCTGAATCTCTCAATACTGTTTTCATGTCTCCTAGGAGACAAATCTCCGGTTTAATATATTCAGAGTAATTTAGCAGGGGATCCATTTCTTGGCCACATTTGATCCATAACGAATGGATTTTAGGACAGCTCCACATTACATGCAATAGGTCCCCTGATTTTACTCCACACCTAAAACACAGATCTGTCTGTCTGAGTTTTCTAGAACATAGTTTAACAGGGGTATAATAAATATTCCAACAAATGAAAAATTGCATAGTCCTGTACTTCGGTACCGGCAAGATTTTAACATTTTTCCAAATCTCTTTCCAGTCAGGCCTCAGGGGGATAGAGTTTTATCTCAGTACACTGACTGGGCCTTGAACTCTGAGCTCAAAACCAACAGTACCCTATACACCTTTGAAAGGGGTGTTGTAGGAGATCAATCTCCTTCAAATAGTCCAGTAAATGGGGTTAGTCCCCTACTTTATTGTCTCTATGAACTTCTGTACCATATTTGTAATTTGAACCTTTTAAAAAATCCCATTACCTAGTCTGAACTGGTAGGCTCACCTTATCGTCGAGTATAAAATCTACCAAATTTAACTTGGTCAATTGAGTGCCCATTGGGGCTAATTACTAGTCCCTAGACGAAATTAAGGTTTACCACTAGGGTTGGTCTCTGGCTCCCCTTTGAGCCCTCCTCTGAGCCAGATTTAACAACTCCCACCAAACCTTCATTGACTTATCGATTGGTGATTGCTCTCCTCTAATAGGAAAAGCCACCGGATCTGTATACAACAATGCAGCAGGGGAAAGTTTTAAATCCTTTAAAATGCGCTGCTCAATTCACAGCCAAGTTGGCGTATATCCTCCTTCTTCCCCGGTTCTTGCCCACTGCCCCATCAGCCCAAGCTGTCCTGCAACATAATATAATAACAGATCGGGAAGCTTAATACCTCCTTTAGGATAAGTGAGGTGTAAGGCAGCGTGTTTTCTCCTTGGAGGTTTAGAATCCCACAGGAAGTTTGAAATTACCCTTTGGATACTAGTAAACTGCCCCTTCGGGATATTATACGGTAGAAGGTGTATGTGGTATAATAATCTAGGTAACAGATTCATTTTAATCATTCCTAGTCTGGCAGTAAAGTTTAAGGGGAGTTTATTCCACCTTAAAATATTGCTTTTAATTGTGGCCAATAAGTTACCCACATTGTCCTCCACCCCATCCTCAGACCTAGCTCTAATCCAGATTCCCAAGTATTTAATTTTATCCGAGGCCCAGTTGATCAGCAGGTGTTCAAATTCTGATCTGAGGGTATATACTGTAAGCGGGAGAACTTGGGTTTTACTTAAGTTTAATTTATAATTTGATACCTCCGAAAATTCCCCGATAACTTCCAGGGCGTGTTGGAAACTGTCAGACGGATTGTTTAAATGCAACAAGATATCGTCAGCAAATACCAAAAATTTAAGCTCCATCCCTTGAACCTCGATCCCTTGAACCCTGGGCTCCACAGAGAGTGCTCTTAGCAAGAGTTCCAAATAAATATTAAATAAAATTGGTGACAAGGGACAGCCCTGTCTAGTCCTGTTTCGAATGAAAAACTCTTTGGAGAGATAGCCATTACATAGAATCCTGGCTGTAGGAGCTTTATACAAATTTTTAATGCATTGGAGAAATCCCTTTGGGAAACCCATTTTTTCCATTGTGAAAAAGAAAAAATCATGTGAAACCCGATCGAATGCCTTCTCGGTATTGAGTGCTATCAGGGCCATAGCGGACTTTGAATTAGAAGCCTTGTGTAAGATGTGGTGAAGCTTCCTTATAGCATCATGCGCCCCTCTACCTGGCATGAACCCAACTTGATCCTGGCTAATTAATAGATGAGCGACTTTAAGAACCTTATTAGCCAAGATCTTTGTAAGTACTTTAACATCCTGATTTATTAAAGCAATGGGTCTATAATTACCGGGTAAGTATCTAGGTTTGTCCGGCTTTGGAATCAAAGTGATATAGACCTGGTATAAGGGAGGATGGGGCACCCCATCTTTCATAATATTCAAGAAAAGTTCTTGTAATAGAGGCATTATTGTCTCTATATGGACTTTGTAGAATTTGGCCGACAGGCCATCCAGCCCCGGTGCCTTACCATTTGGCAGGCTTTTAATTATCTCCATAATCTCCACTTTGGAGATTGGAGCAGACAATTCTTGAGCATGTTCCGTGCTCAGTCTGAGCAATGGTATTCTATCAGAAACCTCTAATTTCTATCTCTGAGCTGGTGCCCCCTCTTGGTATATCCTAGCACAGTAATCCGCAAAGTATCAGCTCAATCTTTGAGGTTCCGTAATAATTTCTCCTCCAAAGTTCACACCAGACTTGCTCTTTCTGCATCCGCTCCTGATTCTGTGCACCAGTACGACCTGGCATCCCTGTAACAGATATTTAGCATTTAGTCTCTCCCCCCAGCAGTCTACCCTACGATTCCATATTCCCCTATATTCTTCTCTTAAATCCCTTAGTTCTTTATCTATTTCTGTGGAGGATCCCTTCAACGGTAATAATAACCCTATGGCCCCCATTAGAAATTCCTCCCGCACTTTATCCATTTTATTCCTCCTAGCAGAGTATTCCTGCACCATTCCTGCATATAACACCTTACAGACCGGCCAAGCAAGTTTCTTGTCTGTTAGGGTTGGAACTTGAGTTTGAATGATCTCCTTAACAGTATCCTCTAGCTTAGTTACCATATTATCCTCCGCTAAGTTCCCTTCGTCTAATCGCCATCGATATGGTTTCGGAGGAATGTTATCTGTTTCCCATAGTAGCTGGATTGGAGAGTGGTCTGATAATACCCTGTTAAAGGTGTTCAAATCTTTAATCCTACTTAGTACATCCCTATTGACCAGAAAAAAGTCAATCCTCGAATGCGACTTATGAACCCCAGAGTAGAAAGTCATCTCTGTGTCCCCTTTCTTATACACTCTATATGGATCTACTAATGCTGTGACCCCATAAATCTATTTAATGCTATCTAAGGGGCATTGGGAGGTCTATTAATAGTAGGGCTTCTATCCACCTTATTGTCTAGACAGAGATTCCAGTCACCTGCCATGATCAATGGGTTGTGAGGAAGTGTAGCGATGTTAGCTTCCAAGGAGGCGAAAAATTTTGGCTTGGGGAGGTAGGGCCATATATTGAGGCATACAAAAATGAGTTTCCCAAAACTGAGCCCTACACATATATCCCCCTACCATCCTCTCTTGGCAAAATTTGATTGATTACGAATGGGCAAGATTTCCTAATTAATATTGCCACACCCCCCGACGCTTTCGCTTTCCCATCTCCTATTACCTTGCCCACCCATCCTTTCTTAAGGAGGTGCAGCTCCTCATTCAGTAAGTGTGTTTCTTGGAGTGCCGCAATATGTACTCCTAACTGATTTATGTACTGCAGTATAACTATTCTTTTCTTCCTCACCCTGAGGCCCTTCACATTCCATGACAAAAATTTAATTAGGACCATCTTCCATACTAATATCCCTGATAATCACTCTCATATGCCCTACTTTCTTTATTTTATATATCTTGAATTCTCTCTCTCTCTCCTTTCCCCCATTGCTCCCTATCCCACCACCCCGATCCTCTGATTGCCCTCCTTGATTCTCATGAGACGTGTATGAGTCAGCCCCCAACATGCCTCCGACCCTCCCCCATGCCTCAGCATATAACCCACTAAGTGAACCCCTACCTATTCCCCCACCTCAATGATAACTTTAAGTCTACCCCTCGCCCCATGTGATGTTAGTGAAACGAAGGGAAGGAAAGAGAATGATAACCCAACTGCATGATATTGTAACTTCCCCCCTACATAAATACCACAATAGCTGGAGGGTCGTAATAACAAAATAGTGGTCTGCCTCGGCTTATCAATTTTCCCTTTGGGCTATTCATGAGGAAGGTGAATACTAAACATCTAGTGGAAAGAAAACATCACAATAGACAAGGTCTGAGCTTTCAAATCAGTTCTACCCTGGGAAAAAATAGTAGTAAAGGCAACAACAGAGTCAATAACAGGGCTTCATTTTCAAAGTCTCTTGAGACCTCTCTCTGTCCAAAAAAAAAAAAGGTCTGAGCCTCTGGTGAATTTCTGCCACCTATCTGGGCACCTCCCTGTTGCCATTAATCGCACTCAATGCAGCTTTGTCTGTATCCATTGCAGACCCTTCGTTCCTTTAGGTCACCAACTTGAACAGGTCTGGCAGCTCCACCCTGAGGCCTTCCAGGGCATCACACGCTGTGGAGTATCTTTTATCTCCTTTTTGGCAGTTTCACAATCAGTGTGGCAGGATACTGCAATCTGAATTTCAAACCTGCCAAATACAGCTTCTTCTTTATCTCTGTATATTCTTTTTGTTTCTCTCTCACGGAGGGTATTAAGTCCTGGAATAGCCAAATAGAAGCTCCATTCCATTGCAGGTTACTATTAGCCCTAGCTTTATTCAAGACATAGGTCTTCTCTTTATAGTTCAAAAATCTCATAATGAGAACTCGGGGACGGGCTCCAGGTGGGGAAGTTTCTCTTAGTGATCGGTGAGCTCGCTTGATGTTATATGATTCCCCAAATGGCGTCGGACCAAACAGCTTCAGGAGAAGGTCCTGCATGAAAGCTACACAATCTGGGCCTTCTGACTTCTCGGGGAGGCCTGCCAAATTAAATTATTTCTCCTACTGCATGATTCCTGATCCTCCAGTCGATCTTCTAGTTTTTTTGAGTTGCCTTTCAAGGCCAATCATCTCGTGGTCCATAGCTTCCGTCTTTTTTTTCCTGCGAGGCCACTCTCACCTCTACATCCCCCACCCTTTGCGATAGGGCATTTAAAGCAGGTTTAAGTAAGGTAAAATCGGCAACCAGCCCCTGTAAAAGCTGCTTGATCTCACTGATATCTTCTGAGGTTGAATGCCCCACTTGAACTTCTGCCCTAGAATCATCGCTCTCCTCAGGGGTTGGGGAATGCAGCTTAGAGCGCTTCACAGCCGGTGTTCTTGTTGCCAGAGGCTCGGGGCTTCCATTTTCCATCTCGGCCATTCTGCTATCGACCCCCACTGCCAGTATTAATGATTATTCTCCTTTGTGATGTGGCTTAGATCACCCGCTACAATGCAGTACCCTTCTACAACACAGTGCACCTCGCAAATCTAAACTGTGGGGTCTCAAAATGCGTAAATATTATGTTTAGTTCACCGAACGTGGGAGCGATCTTGGAGACTCCTGCTCGCTGCCAGCTCATCACGTGATCTCCAGATTAAATTACATTATTATGAAAAGTAGTCACTCACTGCTGCAGTGCCAGTGAGCTGACAAGTCTCACTCACTATAATCAAGCCTGACAAGCAAATTCTCAGAACAAAAAAAAAATATTTTGTGAATTTATTCTAAGGCATGAAATCACAAACTTAGAAAAATGTCATGAGTCACAGAGTGTACATTCATTGAATAAAATGGCAGCTAACTGCCCTGAATTGATGAGGGTCAGCTAAGTAGTCCTACCCTACTAGAGGAAGTAGAGGAGGCTGAAACAATCACCGGATTTAAGAATGCATGGGATAGACATAAGGGAATTCTGGATGTCAGGGGTAAGGGGCAACAGACTTTTAGGAAAACATAAAGTGAACTTACAAGCTCAAATGGGCAGCCTGGGTGGGCCATAGGCCCTTATCTGCCGACAGTGTCTATGTATCTATGTACAAGCTAACTGATATATGATGGTGCACTTGCAGTTGCACAAGTGGGAGGGAACCAATGCTGGAGCCTCACAGGAAGATATCTGATACTGAATTTAAATTATATTATTATTAAATGTCATTCACTGCAGCTATGCAAGTGAGCTGACAAATCTCATTCACTAAAGTCAAGCCTGACTAAAATAATTATATTTTTTAAATTTCTTCTTAGACACAAAGCCACAAACTTAGAAAATATCTTGAGTGCACAGCATGGACACATGCAGACCAAAATGACAGTTAGCTGCCCAGAAGAGGTGCGAGTTAGATGACGTGTCTCACCCTACCAGCTGACAGCTATACTGCGCTGCACTTGCAGTTGCACAAGTGGGGTGGCAGGTGGGGGATCCCAGCTCAGTTCCTCACAGAAATATGAGTGATATTAAATTTCAGTTATAGTATTATGAAATATAGTCACTCGCTGCAACAGCGTCAGTGAGCTGACAAGTCTCAGTCTCTATAGTCAAGCCTGACTTAAAAGAAAATTTTTTTTTTAATTTGCTGTTTGGCATAAACCCACAGACAATGTCAGAAGAAAGGTCCCTAGCAGCTAGGCTGAGTGCCCTTGTACAGTGCACAGAGTACACACTACTGCACACAAACACTTTAGACTCCTCTTGAATGCCTCCACCAAGGGGAGTATGACTCTAAATTCTTAGTCTTCTTTGTTCTTTGTTTTAGACAAGTCCAACTAAGTTACAAAGGAACCCTTAAAATTCTCTTCAGTAAGTAAATCTCTACAAAACCTCCCTTACTCTCTTAAAGGGACACTGTCAACTGTCTTAGGCCTCATTGTCGCAAGTTTAAAAAAAAAAAAACATATTATGATTGGTTATATTCTGTGGAAATTACTGATGTAACTGTTAGTTTGATTCTGATTCTTTTTTATAAGTGAAAAACAGGCTGACCACCATACCAGTGTTACCACACAAAAAAACATGTATGTTCACATCCTTACTCAAGCCACACTGCATCTTTCCTGAGGGATAGGAACACTCTAACACAGCCCAGCCACTCAAGATACAGTAGGAGGAGAGGAGACAATTGCATCATGAGTGGCCACACTGTTTGGGGGGGGGGTATTTCTAATGCTCAGGAAATATGCAATAAAAGTAAGTCAAACATTTGAAACTAAACAAGGCTGGATATATTTACACCATTAGCATGCATTTCAGTTCTATTAATCAATCAATCAATCAATCACTTTATTTTACCAGGCATAAACACCATTAAGCAAGCTCATTTTCAAGGTGGTTCTGGACAGATAACAAATAAAACAAACAATACAAAATGTACGTGGCACAGATGAAGGCAGTATTTTACAGGATATGTGCAAATGACCAGCAATTAGTTGACCTGTCAGAAATTACAAGCAATGCCAATAAGGATAATAATATTATACGAAGGTGTGGGAGGTCATCAGTCTTAATCAACCTCCACTGTTGGTAGCAATCAGAAAAGGAAGGGAAAGATGCAGCTGTGTGAAGGAGAGGAGGGAGAGGATGTGAAGGGCCAGGGTAACTAAAGTATACAGGGAGTTGGAGGTCACCTATGAGGAAAGGACTTGGTAAGTGTTCTGATTGCAGGATAAGTGAAAGCATATAGGGAAGATCATCTTTATCTGAAACAATTGCAATTTTCCCTCAAGAAATCTGCTAGCATCTTTTTGAATATAGGCTTGGGGGTGATGACAGTTTTAGTACGCTTTGCATGGAGTTCCATAGGGATGGCAGAGAGAAGTTAATTGTGGCCAAGCCAAAGGTTGTGTTTACTCTAGGGGTATGAAAGCAGAGTATTGAGAAATGTCTTAGTCCATAGAAACCCTTGGCACGCATGAATAAGTTACAGATGTATGCTGGGAGCTTATTTGAGAGAGCTCTGTGGAGCCAGAGAAGAGCATTTCTTTTCCTCCTAGCTGATAGAGAAGGTCAGCCCAATTCCTGGTAAAGTAGACAATGATGGGGTACGTAGGGGTAGATTAAGGATAAATCTTATGGCCTGGTGGTATAGGATGTCAAATTTGCTGAGCAACGTTAGAGGACAGTGAGAGTACATAAAGTCAGCATAGTCCAATATGGGTAGAAATGTAAATTGTACTATCCTCTTTCTAGCATCTAAGGTTATGAGACATCTAATCCAGTAGAATATGCCTATCAGTTGTCTTAATTTCTTTGAGATTTCATTCAGATGGCAATGGAAGTTCAGCTTGTTGTCCAAACAGAATCCTAGGTATTTAAAGGTTTTGACTATTCGAGAGGTTCATCTAGAAGTGCTAAAATCTGCGGAGTGAGTGTAGATCCAAGGCCAGCTTTTGGTGAGAGGACCATGACTTTTGTCTTTTTGGCATTGAGGAGAAATTTGTGTTAAATGAGATTGTATTGGAGTTTATTAAAGTCTTGCTGTAACTTCTGTGTCACTTCTATGGAGGAGTTTTTGGTATATAGTACAGTATCATCTGGCGAATAAATGTATATTAGCTGTTTGTAGATGTGTGTCGAGGTTATTGATGCAAATTATAAAGAGGATGGGGCCTAATATGGAGTCTTGAGGAATGCCTCGCAGGAGTTTTTTTTGTGCAGACAGGTCACCTGCAGCTTTGACTTGTTACAGTCTGTTGGAAAGGTAGTTGGAAAACCATTTGATTGTAGGGCTGTCAAATCCTATACTTCTCAGAGCTGCAATCAGTATATTGTGCTTAACAGTATCAAAAGCTTTGCTCAGATCCAGGAAAAGGGCGATCATATGTTTCTTAGAATCTAGTGCAGTTTGCCAATCTGTAATTACTTTCACCAGTGCTGATATTGTGCTGTGTTTGTTGTACAGGGTTTAATAAATTATGCGTATTCAAATGTTCTCTTATTTGGGCATTAACAATTTTTTTGAGTAGTTTGGACAATGCCAGGAATATAGATATAGGACGGTAGTTATTCAGATCACATGGGTCACCCGACTTGAATAAAGGTAGGATATGGGCAGTTTTCCACGTCTGGGGGAGTTCTCCTTGCATTAATGACAAGTTAAATAAGTGTGTAATGGGGGCAGTCAAGTAGGGGTATCCAAGTTTGAGGAAGTATGGTTCTATGTTGTCTGCTCCTGCACTCTTTTTGGTATCCAAGGAGAGTAGTAAGTCCTCAACCTGTTTAAAAGTGACTGTATTGAAGCTAAATACAGGAGGAGAAGGTAGGCTTAGATTAGGAGTGTTAATAAGGTCAACAGCAGGGACATCCTGTGGATTAATTCTACTAATAGGTGAGGTGTCAAAAACTAGCCCTGCAGTGGCAAAATGATTGTTTAACTGTCCAAGTATATCAGTTCTGTCTGTATAGGTATGCCCATAGGACAAGATTTTGGCTGGTAGTGATGATTCTACAGGGTGTCCTTCAACTTCTCTGAGGATGCTCTAGAATTTGGCTGAGTTATTTTTATTGGCTTCTAGTTCCACTTGGAAGTATCTAATTTTTTCAGAACTAATTAGCTAAGTGCAGACATTTCTAGAGATGTGGAAAGCTAACCAGTTTGCTTCCAGATGAGATTTCCTCGCTGTCTTCCACAAATGGTCCCTGTCCTTAAGTGCTTTCTTCAAAAGAGGAGACAACCATTCCGGGGATCTTTCCTTAGATCTGATCAGCCTTAGTGGGGCATGCTTATCGATTAGATTTGTTAAATGACTATGAAAGATATTAAATGCCTTGCTAATGGAGGAGGTTAGAAAGAAGCTCTGCCATCTGATCATGCTTAGGTCTTTCAGAAATTCGTTCTGGGATAACTTTTTCATGCTCCTTCTCAATATAAATTTACTGGCCTGGTTTAATTGTAGAGGGTGTCTGATACAGGCAGTGACACATTAAGAAAGGAATCAGATAACAGCCAGCAACATCAATGAATTTTAGAGAAGGAAAGCAATTCTAGAACGTGAGATTTCAGCTAGAAATAATAGGATACCAAAAAGGTTAACAGTGTCCCTTTGAGCTGTTTATGACAGTACAGCTTTAAATCTGGTTTTGTTTTAGTAACAGTCACAGTCATACAGGCTGTGTGTATTTGCTGTGATGGGTCCCTGTCCTGTCATTCTCTATGATAAGCAAACAGTCCTCCTTTAGTTTCACTTTTTTTCTCAAATTAGCAGAAAAAAAAATCTAAATGTTCGCTCTGCAGTGTAAAAAGAAAAAAAAAATCAACCCTCTCTAGCTTGAGATTTAGAAAGGGAACAAAAACTGTCAAGATTTCTACTTGTTTGGCAACATTTAACAAGTGGCAAGAGGTACGGTAGATTGCTCTTTCTCAGCAGCTCAGAGATCTGCCTCTCTTGCCTGTAGCTTCTGGAAGTGCTGGGTCACCCGGGCTGCTTTCAGTGGCCTTCCAAAGTTGCCTCTTATTGGATTGGAACTCATGGGGGCTCTTGGACTCAGACAAGTAGCAAAAATGCTGAATATGCAAGACCAAGCAAGGCAAATTTATTTATATAGCAGCCATTTCCAAGGGCTCAGGGTGCTTAACATAAAAATAAAAGTAAAACAGTCAAAACATTAAATTCAGAGGCAATTAAAATATACAGAGGTACAAAGCGCATACATTAGTAATCAGAACAAAATTCAAACAGTAATTCAAAAAGATGGCTTTTAAGGCATAGTTTAAGTGCCTCTACTGATGGGAAAATCCTTAGATAGTATGGCTGGGAGTTCCAAATTGCAGGTGCCTGGTCCTCAGATTGCTTCAAATGGGATCTCATGACAGCTAGCAACAACTCCCTGGCGGAATGGAGAGAGTGGCTTAGAACATACCAAGCCAATAGATCTTTCAGGTAGGCAGAGTCTGAACCATTCATGGCTTTGTATGTTAACAAAGCAATATTTATGGTGGTGTGCCACCTAATTGGAAGCCAGTGCAGTTGCAGGAGCACAGGTGTGATGTGATCAATATAAGGCACCCCCACCACCAACCTGGCAATGGCATTCTGTACCAGCTATACGTGACACACTGGGTATAGAGCATTATGGCAATTGAGTCTCGACATCTCAAAGGAGTTTCCTAGGGTTGTCAGGTCCTCTTGTGCTAGAGAGGGTCTGATCTTGTAGATATTTCTTAATTAGAAAAATCCATTGCAGACCACAACAATGACTCCCAGATTCTTGATCCCATTTACAGCTGTCATAAATTTGCCATTCAGAAATGGAATTCTGACAGCATTACTTATTCTAGCCAACCTTTGAGGACCTGGTTCCACCAGCAACAACTCTTGGTTGGATTGAGACTCGGTCAGCTGGGGCCATCCATTTAGCAATTTCTTTAAGGAAATGCTTCTGCACAGTGATCACCTCTTGCCTGCAAATGTACCTGCAAAGTAAAGGACATGTACTGTAAAGCCATTGTACAGTTGAGTATCATCTGCTTAACAGTGAAAACTCACCCAGTATGGCTTGATAACCTGCCCTAGAGGCAGCATATACACCATAAACAACATGGAGGACAGAATCAAGCCCTAGGGAACATAACAACAGGACACCCCTGGCAGCATTGAGAAAGCTCCCATCACAACCTGTTGCTTTCTGCCAGATAAGAAAGACTCAAACACATTTAAAGTTGTTCCTTGCATTTCCACAAGCAGACTCTTCCTGGCAGATGAACTATTCCCTTGGCCACGTGTGAATGAGAATATAATTTCACTATCTCAAAAAGAAAGAAAATTAATTGCAAAAAAACTGTGTTAATGCACCTGTTAGGGTTCAAGTTACCACCACAAAAGTAGGGAAATATGGCATTAGGGTTTTCAACCCTAACTTCACAGCCTCCCAAGAAGCAGAAAGACAAGACCACACAGCAACCACAGACACCTTTCATCAGGTAACACAAACAAGATACAACTATTTCCATATGACAGAAATGCATTAGTACTGATGTGCTACTTTCATGAATTTGTATCTGCAACTGCAGAGGGCATGTGCCTCTGTAGCCAGAAGTGTGTGTGTGTGTATGTCTTAGAGCATGCATGAGTACCTGTGGCTGCAAAAGTGCTGGGTCCACAGGGGCCTGTCTGTCTGTCAACAGAAGTAGTGTTGCTACTAGGGTATCATGGATCTGTGATTCCTGCACATCTGCAGCAAGAGCTCGGTGCATATGTTTTACATCTGTGGCTGCAGAGGCACTGGCCCTTCAGGAACCTGCAATTTTGCAGACAGCAGTGTTGCAATTTTGGGTATCATGGATTTTTATCTGTGGCTGCAAAAGTGCAGGCCTTACTTCTGCAGCCAGAAGTTGGTGTGTATGTCTTATACCTGTAACTTCAGAAGTATGTGCATGCCTTACGGTGTGTATAAGTATCTGACTAAGTCCTGAAATGGTCAGGGTGCAATGTTAGGGTTTTATTTGCAATGTACTACTACATGTGCATTGCTGCTGTCTTATGTTTGCTTTGATATGTGGATTAAAGAAAAGATTCAACACAGAATTGACTACAAGTGATCCTTTTACTACTGGTATGAGTGGTGAGTGAGGTTCCTACTGCTGTGACTAGATTGACTTTTGAACTGGCACCATTGTCCTTGTGCTTACCTCTATGCACACTGCCTTTGTTGGAAAAATATTGAAAATTAGTGAACTTATGAGTGAACATTGAATTATTTCAGTGTTCACTCATAACTTGGTCATGTGATATTTTTTCACCAGATTTTCAACATGGCCTTTTGGGGATGCCATCTCATGGACCTGGTAGGTGAAAAATTTTAAATCATGCTAGATAGTTGATTTCATAAAGCGAGTGCTTTCAGGACAGACTGAAAAAAAATTAAAATCAGCTTTCAGGACAGACTGAAAAAATTTCACCTACCTTGTTCATGAGGAGGGGTCCCAAAAAGAACATGTTGAAATTATAGTGTAATAATACTGAAAAATGACAGGGTTATGAGTAAAAGTTCAAAACACTTTGTAATGCATTAACAGGGCTTACCTTATTTTTTTTTATATTGCAGTCACCAGTTCCAGAAGCAAGATGCCTTTAGTATAAGAGAGTGTATCTCATTCTTTGGACATGTTTAGATGAGTGAGGGTGTATGGCGGTGTTGGGTGGTGGGTGCTGAGTGGGGGGTCATGGTGGGGTGGGTGGTACAGGTTGGTGGGGACTGTTTTCTTCTGTGCAGTTTTCTTAAGATCAATGTGGGACAGTTTTCTTTCTTACAGGTGGACCCTGACACTGGGGATTGTGCACCCCAGTGTCAGGATACTCTTTGGGGGCATTGGGTGGGCACCCCAGTGATGCCACCTATATATTGGAGGGTGCACTAGAGGGGAAGGGTTTAATTCAGCAGTACGGGGGTGGGTACCATTATCCACTTAATAATTAAGATAGATAGATAGATAGATAGATAGATAGATAGATAGATAGATGATAGAACAATCAGGGAATGAAGAAAATTATACCTTACAGGACCTAGGGCAGATAAATGCCAATTTTTGTTTACTAACAACTGATATCCTTTATTCTGATTTATGCCAGTCCAAAAATGGAATGCATTAACACAGTGCCCAAGTTAGCAGCATCCCATGAAGACATTGCCTGACATTTACTGCTTAAACAGAGGGACAGTGTCCAAGGGGACTAACTGACATGCTTAACTGCATATACCATATTACAAATAATGCCATAAGGTTTTAAAATGGGGCAATTCAGAGAGACTGGAAAAAGGGAGATTTGGAAACCTGGCATTTCTTAAACAATGTCAAAGAAAATACTCAGAGGCTGACAATAGGGCTCACATTACAATGGTGGCAAGATCAGCTGCACTGGAGTAGAAGGGAGAATGCTGGCTCACTGATGGCACTGAAGCCAGCAACACATCTCCATCTGCAGATGCAGCAGTAAGGAAAGTCATGCAGTTCTCATACAGTACAGAGTACACAGTTCCCTCACTGCTGTCTTAGGCAACGTTTGGGGTACCCAGAAAAGGTATTTCTTGGTGTGATTTAAAAACAAACACACAAACATCTGAGCTAGCTAAATGGGTCTTGTTTAGGTAGGTATTTTTTGTTTTTTTGTAACAAAAAAAAGGTGGCAGCTGATAACAACTGAAAAAATGTTTTCATTTTGTGAGAGGCGCTTTCAGTTTGTAACACCTTAGTGATGCAAACCAAAAATTTACTGTTTGGATCAAAGGCTTATCCAAAAACTCTACTGAGCATGCTCAGAAAAAAATAAGTGTTTATAACTCTTGAGACTGATGCATACTTTTTTCAGGAAACCACAGAAAGGCATTTCTTGGCACAGGTTGCCTCTACCCTAAAAGTTAAAGAAATAAATTCAGTACCATCTAAGCTGTACATGACAGCCAAAAAAACGTATATTACATATAGGAAAAAAAACATTGTATTTCATTAAAAATTGATGTTCTTTATCTCAGAAACTGCATGAGATGGGTACACTTCCAAGTGTGTCATGCTTACTCATTGTTTGTTGAATATAATACATTAGAATGCTTATTTTTATGGAGATTGCATTTTCACATTATGGCACATGAAGGCATCTGGCAGCAAGGATGGAATGGTGTCTAATGAGTGCAGATAGGAGTTTGGGAGATTTCTGGGTTTGGGAGAGTGTAGTAGGGTGTGTGATGAGGATAACACGTAACAACCAGAATAAGGTACAACACACCACAGTGTGTTTTATTTTTAAATAACAAACTAAAATAATAAAAAAAGAACAAAAAGTAAACAGCAGAATCCCTACTCCTTGTAGTGCTTACACAGTCTGGATCTTTTTTTAATTTATATTTTATCATGATTTATCATTCTAACTTGCAATATATGTTCCATTACAACAAAGGAACAGAATGACAAAATGACAAAATCTACCTTGAAAGGATATCTCCATATCAAAACAGAAAGGGGGGAAGGAGAGAAATATATATCTTCCCAAAACAAACCCAAATGTCTATAGCAGATAGTATAATAGAAGGTTCCCTTTCTTCAGATGTCATTTTAAAACTTGACTTTTTTCTTTTCTTCTCCTTCAATCAGGAAATTTTGCAAACTTTATGAAGTTTGCAATATATATATATATATACATATTTATATATATATACACACCTTATCTTCGAGGGGTATATCACAAGCTGAAAAAAAAGAAAGAGTAAGTAAATCAATCACATTTCAAAGCCCTCTGCAGCTTCTGCAACAGCAGACATCTCTAACTCTGAAGGGGTAGGAGAGTCAGGCCCTTCCTCAGAATCTTTATAATGTCCCCTCATAAATTCTGCAAGTTGATCAATTTCAAAAGATATAAAGGTTTTTCCTTTATGTTGGATTCACACCTTTGCAGGTGCAAATAGCTGAAATTGAGCTCCCAACTCCAGTATGTCCTGTGTGTACAACAGAAATTTCTGTCTTCATTGCTGTGTTGAAAAAGCAAAATCAGGGCCGGCCCTCTGGTGCAGCAGTAAGGCTACCGCTCGTGGCACCAGTGACTCCAGCGGGCGGCTGGAGGGTCAGCCGGTGGGGGAGGAGGATTGAGCACCCAGAGGATGCTCTCTTCCTCTGGGGAGGGTGGGCAGCTTGTCCCACTGCTGTACCGCCACCTGGGTGACCACGGGTGGAGGTGCAGCAGGATAACAAGGAAAAGGAGGAGACGTCAGCCGGCTGGAACTCACATGTCCAGATGTGCTCCTCCCCATGGCTCTCAAGAGTGCCACTGTCCTGAGGGGACCAGAAATGAGGAAAAAAACCACAGCGCTCCCAGTAGATGGAGCACCAAGTCCCAATCCCCAATGCCCCTACCGGCATTGGCAACAGCATCCCTGATGAAATAAAGACAAGTTGGGGTGAAAGGGGTCCCACCCCATACCCGCCTGGGGGGGTATAACTACGGCTCTATGGGGGGATGGACTGCACTGGTGTTAGACAAGTAGGGACATACAGGGCCGTAGATGTCTCCTGAAGAATGGGAGCACTGTGATGAGAAGGAGGCATAAAGAAAGAATATAAAAAAAAAACAAAACAGGAAATATGCTAAACCTGCAACCTTTGTACATCAATGTTCCTTTACTCCTTGACACCTTTAGAATATGGTCTCTATCGGACTCAAAAGCCAGTGAGAAAAAAATAGTAGCCTTTGTCTCTGTATCGCATGTCTGTGTGTGAGTTTCAATTTTTTTAATCACTCTAAATGCCTTTATAATGAAAGGTAGATTGTCAGCAGGTAATTCGTAGACAGTGATGAAAATGTCTTTTACCAGGTCCTGAGTAGTGTCGAGATCATCATCCAGCTTCAGTGGTAAGCCAACAATTCTCAAATTTTTATATCTAGCTTGATTTTCAAGCATTTTAATTTTCCTATTCAGGTTATAGTTGTCTTTCACTAGATTGATGCCGGATAACTCGATCACTTTCACTTGGTCTTTAACTTTCTGGATAGCATGCGAATTCTCCAGTGCTTTTTTTTGAACCTTACTTATATTCTCTTTATTCTGCTTAGCTTCTTTTTGAATAAAGTCTACTTTTAAATTTAGTGTCTCTAATTTATGATCCAGTGTTTGTATCCCTTCTAATATTTTCTCAATTGACTCCCCCATTGATTCCATTGTATGCTTACTCTGCAGCAAAAAAGTATGCAAGGAATCAGGTTCCGATGCCGGTACAGAGTCAAGGTTAAGCTTTTGTTCTATATCAGGGTTCCGTTCCACCTTATCCACATCCACTGCTGTGTCTGTTGTGAGGGAGATCTTAAGAACATTCTCCCCTTTCAGCCCGGAATCCTCCTGTGACTATGAATGAGTAGCTGAGAAGGAGCTGAAGTCCTGAGGGTGGGGGACCCAGCATCTTTTATTTATTTAGTTTTTGCTGACCGGGTAAGTGCGCTAGACAAATCCTGCCTATTTTCAGGCACGACCCAGGGGAGGGGGATACAGATGAATGTCAACTGACCTTGAACCAGATTAAGCTGTTGGTGGTATTTTTAGTGAATGAGCAAAATTTGGCCAGGACACCTGGGAAATTCCCCTACTCTTTTCGATAAGTGCCATGGGATCTTTAACATCCACCTGAACTACCACCAATCCAGGCAGATGGGACCTCGGTTTAACGTCTCATCCAAAAGACGGCACCTCAGAAGTGCAGCATCCCTCTCATGCTGCACTACAGTGTCAGTACTGGGATATTAGCCCAAGTGCCAGATGTGGGAACTGAACCCACAGTCCTCTGATCTCCCAGCCTTCCTCTTCACCGGGCTTCCCGAATCTTCCAGGGCTGGTAGCTAGTCAAAAAGTTTTCTCCAGAGGCTGAATTTGAGGAGAAACATTTTCTTCTGAGGATGCACTCTGTCTATCTTTCCTTTTGACTGGCATGTTTGCATTTAATTTAATCAATATTCTAAGATTCAGAATCTGGCGTTAGGAGCAAAACAAAGCACATCTGCTCAGGCGGCCATCTTTCACAGAGACAAGCAGTCACAATCTAGATCTTTACAAGCTTTAGATCCTCTTCCTCTGTTTGGTCCGGGATCCTACACCATTGTAGGTCCTCTTCTTACCCTGACTTTGGGTATACTGAGATCATTCACAGTTAATTTGAAGATCTCCTTGTCTGCAGGGTTTTTATACTCCTCCCTCCAGTCATGTGATCCATCTGCTATTCTGTTACAAAGGTTTTGTATGCTAATCTAATACATACAGTGTAGAGAAAATATACATTTTTATTCTTTTGCAGTCAGAATTCTCCCTTTGTAAGTATAGACTTGCTTTAATTAATTTTTGCACAAGAAAACCACCATGAATGTGAAATTGGGCTTAATGAGCAATAGCCTCTCCCCTTCTTTGATGACTGGCATTTGGCTTTAGAATAAAAAGTGGAAATGAGAGGCCACTAGTCAGAGGTGTCCTCCCAGGTAATGTTTTAATCTTTTGTTAAAGTCACTTTTCCTTAGAACCAAAAACACAGTTTTGTATTTGTCTAGTGACTCCTAGGATACTGTGCCCATGTAAATTAAATGAATAAACAGGCTGAAGCGGGGGGTGAGAACAAAACAGAGACATTTTGTAGCTCTACAGACTTTTAGGCTTTTTACAATGTGGGTGCTTTGTTTATTTATTTCTTTATCTGGCAGTTTGTATTTATAGGGGAGTAATTTCCCCAACTGTAGTCAGAAAATGCTGTTTCAGGAGAAAGGAGGCAAAAGAAAGAGACTATGCAGCCAACACCCTGACTGCTCATTGTCCCAAAAAATAAAACTAAAACTAAAATGTCTGCTGATAATGAGGGGTTTAGTCTTGCCCCTGTTATTCTTACTGTAAAACTAATTTTCTTTTGGTTTAAGGATTTCCTTTTATAAAAAAAATACATCGGGAGAGTTTTGGCACCACAGCAGAGCTGTCAATCAATTGCAACTCAGCTGGCAGTGAACAGCCCAGTCCATAAAGCGTCTGGTTAGTTTTTACAAAATAACACTTTCCTGTTCCTTAAAAAAATCTCCAGTAATTTTTCTTAAGTTATTACTATCGGCCAGACTCTTTGCTTGAGTAAGGAGACATACGGTGGAAGTGACATGCATGGAGGGGCTTTCAGCAGCAGCACCGCTCCAGAACAGAGTTGTCAGCATACTAAGCTATTTGTTAGTATAAAACTCTGTTCCGAGAGTCATCTATTAAACAAAAATTCCCCTCTAATGAAATAAAATATTTCCCCATTCATCCTTAAGACTCTTATCATTTGTTTGGACTTTTGGAGGCAAATGGGGATGTTTTCATATACAGAGTGGCATTCACTATAGAAGGAAATGTTCGAGCTGCTTCATGCTGCAGCGCACACTTTCTCAGGGGTGACTTGGATATTTTAAGCTTACACATTAGTTTGTTTAGATTTCTTAATATTTCTTTAAAATAAAATAATTTCTAAGATGGTGTCATAGAGGTTCTTCTAGCCACCCCCGATGTAGGATAACAAGAAAAGGGAATTTTTCTATTAACACAATTTTGTCCCCTTTTTTTTCTTATGCACTAGGCACTTTTGAAATATACAAAAAACAAATACAAATAAATTTATTTTTATTAGACACTGCATGCACTATACTTTCCAAATGTGTATACACCTTTCTTTTGTGGCCATACGATTCTGGTATTATGGTTTGTTTTTCAGCTGCTTTTTAAACAGGCACAAAAAGGCACAGCAACTTGTGTAACTGAAAGGAAAACTGAAAGAAAGTAAAGAGAGAGAGGGAACACTTCTGTAGGTGGCCAACTTACAGAAGAAGAAAAAGATAGTAAAGCTTGGTATAGAAAAGTGCTGTTGCAACAGATTTTCTGTAGGAAAAATAACAAAGATAGGAAAGGGTCCCACATGCCTTTTGCATGCCAAGGTAAAGTGCAACTCTACCACAGAAAGGTTTGAGTAAGTGTCTTTTTTTACAGGTTATTTTGCAGTTTGTTCATTGGTTTGGGTAATTTCCTAATGATTTATTATGTTATTAATATTATCCCGTAGGGTATAATATAGTGTAGATATATACTTTTTATTATACTTTTTAATTGTTTGATTTGTGTAGGTATACTGTATACTATTAATTAGTGTAGATATATACTTTTTATTAGTATAGTTATATACTTTTCAATTGTTTGATTAGTGTAGGTATATACTACTAATTAGTGTAGGTATATACATTTAATTGTTAATTTAGTTTCGGGTATAGAGGGAAATAAATAATGGCCTTTAGTATGAGGAAAATTCCCCACCTATGTATTATATTATAGAGATACGACTGTGTGTGTGTGTGTATATATTCTTCACAAAAAGCTGCGTTAATGTACCAGTTAGGGTTCAGATTAAAGCTACAAAAGTATGGAAATGTGATGTTAGGGTTTCCAACCCTAACTCTCCAACACCACTCCCCAAGCAGGGAAAAGGGGAAAAAATGTATAGTTTTCATTATCCTGAGTCTTGGCAAATCAGGGGTGGGGTCTTCCTTGGGGTTCTCAACTCTAATGCTCACCCCATTCCATGATCAAATAAGGTCAGATGTTTTCTTCAGGCAGGGTCTACAGTTTGTTGGCAACATGTGGGGAGACACAGTTCTATATGTTGGAAGACTATATCACAGTGGGATGAGCATTAGGATTAAGAACATGAAGGAAGACCCCATCCTTGATTTGTCAAGACTCAGGACAATAAAAACCATAATGTTTTTTCCTTTTGCCGCTTGGGGGGTGGAGGTAGGAGGTTTGAGTTGGAAACTCTAATGCCATATTTCCCTACTTTTGTCACATTAATCTGAACCCTAACTGGTGCATTAACACAGATCTTTTGCAAAGAGTTATCTTTCGTTTTGAGGTAGTGGAATCATATCCTCTTTCATGCAGATCCCTTTGGGACCTGCGTGAAAACATCCCTGTGACTACGGAAGTGCAGGACCATTATGGCCCTGTGCTTCAATGCCTTCATTAATGCACACATGTACGTGTGTGTGGAAGTGCAGGGCTCTCTGGGTCCTGCACTTAAATTCCTCCAGAAAAGCAATTTATCTACTTCACTGTATTTTTTTTGGTGGGGACTGCTTCAAAGAAACAAATATATGAGGTGTGGCTCTTAAATACTGATGTTGTTGTACATGATCAAAAATGTGTTTTGGTCCTTTTTAGCCATAACTTGGAGCAAGGTTGTTGCTTTTGTTTCAAAGTTCCTTTGTCTGCAGTCCACAAGGAGAAATACCCTTGGTGTATTTTTGATAATCAGAGTTTAATTGTGGGCTTGACACTATGGTGAATTTGGGAGAACATTGTGGAGTGCTATGCATACCCCATGACTGTTGGGGGAGCTATTATGTATTACTCTTGTACTACACTACTCATTGAGGCCTTTCTTTTGATATATAGATTGTCCCTTAACTGCAAAAAATGGATGGAGTTCCAGCTTCTTAAAGTTGCAATGTTATCCTATGGCAATTTTCATTTTTTAATTTTTATGTTTTTATATGGCCCCTGAATTTTTGTTTGGGGGGAATATTATGTATTAGTGTTGTAGTATTCATTGAGACCTTTTTCGATATATAGATTGTCCCTTAACTCCAAATATTGATGGAGTTATGGCGTGTTAAAGTTGCAATGCCATCCACTGCTAATTTTATTTTTTTATTTTAATGATTTGGGGGTTCTATTACTTGTTACTGTTGTACATATGAACATACAAACATATGAATCTGCTAGCAGAAATGGGCCTTGTGGTCTATCAAGTTAGTCTGCTTGAATGCACAGCTGGCATCTTTATATTGCAGCTGCCCCCCTCCTCTCCCTTTCACCTTCCCCCCTCGCACCCTGCCCCATGACCTTTTAAAACCACCCACCATGCTACAGGATACCACCTCCTCGGATAGAGTGTTCCATTTCTCTACCACCCTCTCTGTGAAAAAATCCTCATCTCTCTCTCTCTCTCTCTGATATCTTCCACCCTTCAACCTGAGACCATGCCCTCTGGTGTGCCTTCCTCTCCTCAGCTTAAATTTCCCTTATGTGCCTGTTTTGTTAATTCCCTTCAAATATTTGAAGGTCTCAGTCATATCCCCTGATCCCTCCTCTCCTCCAGGGTGTACATATTCAACTCAGTCAGCCTGTCTTCATAAGATTTGCCCTCCAGCCCCAGGATCATCTTAATTGCCCTATGCTGAACCCCCTCCAAGAATCTGATATCCTTCTTCAGAAAGGGATGCCAGAACAGCACACAGTACTCCATATGTGGCTTGACTAGTGACCTGTTAAGTGGCAGGATCACGTACCTATTCCTGGATGAGATTCCTCTCGCAATACACCCCGGCATCTTGTTGGCTTTAGCTGCCACCTTCCTGCACTGAGCTGAGTTGTTCATGTTACCCGTTATGATCACCCCTAGGTCCTTCTCCTCCTCTGTGACCTCTATCTGAATCTCTCCCAACTGGTAGCTCCTTCCTGGATGTCTTGCTCCAAAGTGCATAACCTTGCACTTCTTTGCACTGAAGCTCAATTACCACTTTTGATCAGGTCCTTCTGTAATCCCTGCCACCTCTCTATGTTGTCCACCACCATCTCTATCTTGGTTTCATCTGTGAACAGACTGATCTTGTTCCAAATGCCATGTGAGATATCCAATATGAATAACCCAAACAACAATGGATCCAGGACTGAGCCCTGTGGCACCCTGCTTGTCACCGCCCTTGGGGAAAAGAGTGCCCCCCACCACCACCTGTTGCTGCCTCCCCTTCGCCAGTTCACAATCCAGTTTATCATCTTTGTCCCTGCCCCCACATAGTGCAACTTATCCCCCAGCCTCCCATGAGGCACTGAATCAAAGGCCTTGCTGAAGTCTAAATATAGCACATCCACTGCATAGCCTTTGTCCAGTTCCATCATTACCCAGTTGTAGCATTCAATTGGGTTGATCTGATAGGATCTTCCAGGGACGAATCCATGCTGCTGACTATCCTGGAGTGCATTTTCCTCCAAAAACGTCACCAGCCTCTCTTTCAGGATTGCTTCCATAAGTTTTCCTACAATGGATGTGAGGCTTACAGGTCTGTAATTGCCTGGTTCATCCTTTGGGCCACTCTTGTGGAGGGGCACCATGTGAGCCATCCTCCAATCCTGTGGTACACAACCTGTGTTGTAGCACTCATTAAGACTTTTCATTTGATATATAGATTTTCCTTTAACTCCAAAGACTGACAGAGTTATAGCTTTGTAAAGTTGCAATGTTATCCTACGGGACTTTTCATTTTTTTATTTTTATGTTTTTATATGGCCCCTTAAGCTTTTGGGGGTATTATCTGTTACTCTTGTGGTACTCATTGAGACCTCTTTTATATAGATATATATATATATATACACATATATAGATTGTCCCGTAACTCCAAATATTGACGGAGTTATGACTTGTTAAAGTTGCAGTGTTAACCTATGGGAATTTTCATTTTGTAATTTTAATGTTCTTCATATGTCTACTCTCAAGTATTTCTTAGGGGCTTAGTTATGTAGTACTCATTGTGACCTTTCATTTCATACTGTGTATAGCTTGTCCCTTAACTGGAAAGATTGACAGAATTACAGCTTGTTAAACTTGCAATGTTATCATATTGGAATTTTCATTTACAACTTTTATGTTTGTTTATATAGTCCTTGAGTTGTTTGCAGTGTATTATGTGTTAGTGTTACAGTGCTCACTGAGACATTTCTTTTAATATACAGACTGTCACTCAGCTCCAAGTACTGATGGAATTATGGCTTGCTAAAGTTAAAATATGTTCAATTTCAACTGGGATGTGGTCCAACATTTCTAAACATAATGTAAGTCTATATTCCTCTGAAAAATCAGCTATCTGGCATCAAATCCTTTGCCTGATACTACAATCAAGCATGCTTTTCTGGTGAAACCATTGTCACTGGTGACTTCGATATCAACTAGGCAGCTAGATCAAGTGCTGCTCACAAGGACCTGGTATCTAGCCTCTTTCTAACACAAGTGATAAAAGACAACACTCATGTCAACTACAAAACTGGGTCTAAAACCCTAATTGGCTGGCTCCTGACCACACATTCCAAAAGTCTAATTAAGGTACTGGTTCTTCCTGATGCCATCAGTGACTATTCACCTGTCCTATGTGAATGATCAGCCCAGCACCAAAAATCCCCTTCAAAAATCATATCTAGCAGGGTACTACATAATGGCTTGATAGGCACCTTTAAGGCACAGACACCTTTAAGGCAGATCTGGATACCTGGACACCATCCCAGATATTAATTAGGTACTGGATTACTTCATAGACCAATTCACTGATGCCTGAAACAAATTTGTCCCACTAAGAAAGTACAAGATCAAAGGAACCTCAGCTGGTTGGGTCATCCCACCTCTACTTGCTCTAATTCATGCCAGGGTTAATCTCTGGTGTTCAGCCAAGGTCACAGTCTCTTCAGTTGACCTGCAAAAATATAGTGGCCCACAATAAATGAACCCACAGCCCTCTGATCTCCAGACCTCAGAGGTGAGTGTGCTACCTACTGAGCCACTGACATGGCTTGCAGTTTTTGTTTGAAATTTGCAAGGTACAAAGGGCTTGCCCCACAGATGTGCTTTTTGCTGGTTTGGTGAAAAGATATTTATTTGGTGTGGCATTATACAGCTTTCAAATCTTACTGTGGTTCCCATAGCATAACATTGTAATGTGAGGTGTTTCTTTGCTGCTGTGCACCATGGAATTGCAGACAAGTACAGTATTTTTAAAATTGTGGATGGAGGAAAGCACGGGGCCCAGAGGGCCTTGCATTCTGACTTGCAAATATGGATTCCATTATGGACTGATGGGCACGCTCTCACAGTGAAATAATGATACAATTACAATATCTCAAATATTATGCATGGTTGGGCCCTGTGTTCCCCCAGGAAATAAGGATATGATTATACTATCTAAAAAATAAGGACACTCTTTGCAAAAAAATTCATAAATACACTAGTTAGGGTTTCAGTGACAAAAGTAAGGAAATGTAGTGTTAGGGTTTCCACTCCTAACACTCCACCCTGCAGGCAGGAACAAGTGTGGGGTGTGCCATGGGGTTGTCAGCGCTAATGCTCTGCTCACCTAGTTCCATGTGTAAGTAAGCTGAGGTGGGTGCAGTATATGAGAATGTTGTGAGCATTAGGGTTGACAACCCCACGGCACACCCCATGCCTGTTCCTGCCTGCAGAGTGGGGTTGGGTGTTAAAGATGGAAATCCTAACACCACATATACCTACTTTTGTTGCTGGAACCCTAACTAGTGCATTAATGAAGTTTTTTGCAAAGAAAAAAATATACAATATATATATTTTTCTATATAGTTAGGATAGAGTCAGCAGTTCAATGTTAAACCCAATTTTTTGCACCTTTAACACTTTGCCGTCATTTCATGAAATTGCACAAAAATTGGTATGCACTGTCAGGCTGTCAGAGTCTCAAGATGTGAAATGCTTTGTTATGGCATGTTGTATGATTTTCGAGGTATGGATTTTTTCCTATACTTAACATTTGGTATTTTTGCTCTCATCTACAGTCTAGACAGTATGGAATTTCTTCAGGAATTTTTCAGTGATGTTGGGGTCTGTGCCAAGTGCCTTTGGATGGTTTGGTAAAAAAAAGTATACGGTTTTTAAATTATTATGGTTTTTGGGATAACGTTCAAGTTCGATAAAAAAAATAAATAGTGCAATCGATTAAAAAAAACTTGTAGATGTTAACAGGTTGTAATTTGCTGTCTGTGTGAAGAGAAAAACCTATCTCAGAATGTACAAAAACACATTGTGAGTGGTTATTTGCATGATTTACTTGCTGTGATGGAACAAAACCACTCGAGATGGCTGCCATTTTCTTTTTACTGTTTTAAACCTAACTGGAAGGAAGATGGCAGCCACACTGGGCCGCTGATCGGGAGACTTTAGGGAGTCCATGTAATTTAGTTATTTCTCTCACCTTTTGCTCTCTGTTTGCCTTGTTTATTTTATTTTATTGTGTCTTACTTTATTATTTTCCTTTTGCTGCTGTCAGTTGTGTTTTTAGATAGTGGGTTAGGTATAGGTGGGGAGCGTTAGTGCAGGAAGAAGCAATGAGTCAGCTGCAGGAGCTTTGTTTTATTGTTTTTAGTGAGGTTCCAGACTGCAGGAAGTGGCTTCTGGAGATTCAGTTTAACTGGGCAAGAGGAGCAGATTCGTTCACCTGGGCAGCAGAAGCAGGAGCGGATTCCAGAGATGCCAGTGGTGCTGCCGTTACTGGATCCCATTTGGAGCCCTGTGGAGTGTCTGGTTGATGAAGGAGTGGAGGCAGGGTGTTGGTCAGTTTGGCATCAGAAGTGCAGCATAGCTGGAGGATTGAGTGCCTGGAAGAGTTCAGGTGGACTGCTTTTGTAATGCACTCCTGGAGGACTGTAGAGAGAAGGGTGATGTGCCGGAACATCTGTGGCCTACGTCAGCAGGTACATCAGGGTTGGGACAGTCGAGAAGGATTGCTGAACTTTTGCTCAGCCCTGGATTTGGAGTGATTGCTGTGGAACCCAAGGACCGAGCCAGGAGGTGAGCTCAGGGCCATGAGAGGGACTTCAATGTGAACTGGGGTCGGGTTTCCTGAATTGTTCTGAGCTTTACTTTTTGGGTAATCTCTGCAGAGCTGGGACATGTAGAGCACTGCTTGAGTCCTGAGGTCTTCCTGAAGGTGAATATGGGGCCATGAAAGGACTGTTTGTGGAGCCTGGACATAGGACTGCCTTGGATGTTGGCAGTTTGGAGGTTAGGGCCCCGGTACTGCTATTTCTTAACTGTGTCCTGGGTGCTGACTTTCTTCCTGTGGACTGACACCCTGAGGTCTGCTCAGGGTTATTCTACTGCCCAATGACTAGACGGTGAACTCTTGATTCCAGAGTCCTTTATAGGACTTAATATCTGTATATGAACTCCAGTTGCTGCTTTTTGGATTTTGGACTCCCTTTAAGTAATATTGTAAATTGTGTGGGATGTTATTTTTTGATTTGTCTGATTTGTAAAATTTATTTTTATACAGGAAATACATTTGTTGGGACAACAGTCCCGTTTTCAACAAAGTTCTGTCATAAAAAATAACAAACAATACAAAAAATACAACACATTTACAATACACAATCACAATTACTTAAAACAGGTACATGTTGATTTCAAATATTCTCTTATTTTACACTTAAAAGTGGGTAAGTTTTCAATAACCTTCAACCTTTGAGGCATTTTATTCCAATAATAAGCAATAGTATTCTGAAGCATAATATCGCCATATTTATTATATGATCTAGACATAGGGATCTCATTACCAAAAAATCTTGTATGGATAGCTATCACCTTTAATTTTAATATGATCAAATAAACAATGTTTTGGTTCATCTTTTATTATTTGGTGACAATATGTATACCAAATATAAACCCTTTTCTCTTTGGGATTTAACCAATCTAGCTTTTTATACAAATCATAACGATGCACCCCATGCTTACTTCTTGTTATAAATTTACTCATTTTATAATAAACCTGATTTACTTTATTTAACACTGTGATGTTAGAATGCATATATAGTATTGATCCATATTGCAAAACTGGAACTAACAACTGTCCAACCACTTTTTCCCTTACTTTCTTAGACAAACTTCCAGCTACCCTTCTTAACATCCCTAGTTTCTGAGTTACCTTTTTAACAAGAACGTGTTCTGTATACATTAAACCACAGTCAACTTGTACACCTAAATATCTATAAGTATCAACAGTTTCAATCTGAATATTCTCTGCAAATTTTATTTGTAATTTTGATTCCTCTTTATTTTTAAATCCCCTTAAAAACATACTTTGTGTTTTTTTTTAATTTAATAATAAACCTAAATTATTAAACCAAATCTGTAATAAACTTATATCTTGTTGGAGTTTATAAGTCAATTGTTCCATACTATCTGCAGATGCCACAATTACTGTGTCATCTGCATACATTCTAACATCACAGTATTTTATTCGCTTTGGAAGATTATTCACATAAACATTAAACATGAGGGGGCCCAAAATGGATCCTTGTGGGACTCCTCGAAAAACTTCTCCCTGACCTGAAGTAATATCACCCAGAACCACACATTGTTTTTGATCAGATAGATATGATTTCATCCACATTAATGATTCATCCTGAAAACCCAGTTCACATAATCTCTCTAACAGAGCTTCATGCTGAATGAGATCGAACGGCTTACTTAAATCAACAAACACTGTCCCTGTGCTTCTACCTTGATTCAACGATGTTGCTACTAGATTATTAAACTCCAACAAGGCGGTGCTTGTTGATTTACCTTTCTGGAATCCATATTCATATTTTGTCAGTAACTGGTTCTTTTCCAAATACTTACCCATTTTAAAACAAAAAACTTTTAAAACCTTAGTAATTTAACAGACTACTAGCATTTTCCTCTCCAAGTGGTGCTTGTGCCCTCTCATTTCGCGCAGCGAAAAGCTTGCACCTGTGGTATGTAGCTTTAAACACAGGAGCCCCTGCCCCTTCTACATGCACCCAATCACTCAATTTAGTTGCCTAAAGTCCAGAGTTCTCCCCTGTATCACAGGAATTGGTGAAAATAAAGTGCAGTTTCACAGATCAAAGGATGCAGTAGCTGACTGGAAAATTAGTTTAACATCTGACTACAGCAATGTTCAGCTCTCACCTGCAGCTGTGCTGTTATTCGGGCCGATGTTCTTGTGCTGTGTTGCTGGAGAAATATTCAGGCAGTAAACTTAAACACAGGAGCCCCCAACCCTTCTACATGCACCCAATCACTCAATTTAGTTGCCTAAAGTCCAGAGTTCTCCCCTGTATCACAGGAATTAGCGAAAATAAAGTGCAGTTTCACAAATCAAAGGATGCAGTAGCTGACTGGAAAATTAGTTTAACATCTCCCGACTACAGCAATGTTCAGCTCTCACCTGCAGCCATGCTATTATTCGAGCTGATGTTCTTGTGCTGTGTTGTTTTAATAGATTGAGGGTGGGGTTGGGTTTTATTAGTTTGTGGATTTGTAGGGTGAGGTCTAAGTGAGTGAGAGGAGTGTGAGGGATTGTGTGGGTGGCTGTGTGAGTGTTTTATGTGGAAGGTTCTGTTGGGGTGGATTAGGGTTTTTAACTGTGTATGTTATTGGTTGGTAAGAAGTGGAGAGTAATAGATTTATAGAACAGCATTAACAGTGTTTTTTTTAGTGCAGGCCCCCGGGCTTTGTCACTACCCTTCTCTCCTGAAAGCCTTGCACCCCTTCTATGACCCACTCCTTCTAGCCACAGTGTGCCAGCACTGTAGGGAGTTGGGAATTGCAAGGAGGGGCAGAAGGGAGGGAAGGAGATTTTATAGGGAGGGGATTAGAAAGAGATTGATTGGGGTTGTGGAGACCAGGAGACACCCTGGGAAGAGGAAGCAGATGGAACAGGGTCCTCTGTGCCTTGTCCATCTGAACAGGGAACCTCCCTGACTGAGGGGGAAGGTAGCTGAGGGACCAGCCTTCGCCTTTCATCCTCTTCAGGCAGTATTGTGCAATGCCAGGTCGATAACAAACAGGACCACTATTATGTAGGATCTTGTAGTGTTGGTTTACCTGACATGCATAACGGAGACCTGGCTGGGAGATGTCTCTGGTCCTGTATTGGAGGTGTCAGTTCCAACCATTTTTTCTGTGGTTCAATGCCCAAGGAAAGAATGTGGGGAGGCATTTGTTTTAGGTCAGAGCTGGGCCTGACAGTGCACTCAGTGGAGGACACCCAGTCTTTTGAGTGCATGGCAGTGTGTGGGGGTCCCAGGGTGGATTTTAGGGGCCCCTTGTTTACCATCCACCTGGCTGATAAAGGGACTTCCTACAAGAGGTGATGGTCTTTGTCACTGAGATGGTGTTGGAATCACCAAGATGGCTTGTTCTTGGGGATTTCAACACCTGGGTGGACAACGAGGCTGTGTCTGGTGCCAGAGATTTCCTGTCTAACATGGAGGCCCTTGGCTTAACTCTTGTTACCACAGCCAGGACCCACCACTATGGGCATGTGCTCAACCTGGTGTTTTCCCTGGGGCTTGAGACTGACATCCTTGAGATTAATCCAATCATTTGGTCAGATCACTGCACTCTCAGGATGAGCTTCAGAGCCTCACCATCAGGAGGCAGTATAGCATAATGGTTAAGGGCACTGAGCTGCAAACCTGGAGAATGGGGGTTGAAACCCATCAGCTCCTACTTGCATACTTTGCTACCCTGAGCAAGTCACTTAACTTCCTTGTGCTCCCAGGCTGCACCTGGAAACAAGCTCTGGCTTAGTGTGCCTTTCCTGGTTAAACAATTTCCCCTTCTCCTTCCCCTCCCCACCATTTTCCATTTCCCTGTGGAAATGGTACAGTTCTGATTTTTAAAAGGGCTAGGCCGGAGGGACTGTTGGTGGAACTGGACATTTTGTCTGTACTGGAGGCTTGCGCAGAGGGTCCTGAGGAGGCCATGTTGGCCTATAATAGGGCTGTCATGGGGGCCTTGGACTTCTTGGTGCTGGCCCAATTATGCCCGCTGGCTTCATGGCTCGGCTGTCTTTGGTTTGATTGCGAGCTGAGGGCATTGAAAACCAGGAGACAGAGGTTAGAGAGGTGCTGGAGGAAGACCAGGAGCCAGGAGAACAGACTGGTTGTGATGGCTCATTACGAAGAGTATCAGAATGCAATCTCCCCCCAAAAGGCAACATTTATGTCTAGGATGATTGCAGCTGTGAGGAACTGACAAGCTAAACTCTTTCAGGTTGTGGACAGGCTTTTACATCAAACCTGTCTGGAACCCGTTAGAGAATTTTCAGCTCAGAAGTGTGAGGAGTTTGCTTGGTTCTTCACAGACATAGTGTCCTGTGTTAGGGCTGGAATAGTTCCAGTTGGTGTGTCATCTTCAGAACAGGTTGGGCCTTGGGGCGACTGGTGCATTCAGTCTCCCTGGGGAGAGTTCCGATCAATGATGGTGATGGTGGAGGTCTGTGGCGTGATCTTGAGGCTGAAACCAACTTTTTGAAGCCAGGACCCAGATCCAACGTGATTACTTGCTAATTGTGTTGGAGCTTTAGGCCTGGTTTTTGTTGAGATTGTCAGGTATTCTTTAGTGACAGGGGTTTTCCCTGAGCCTCTTAAACAGGGTCTGGTGAAGCCCCTGTTGAAGAAACCATTTTTGGACCCCAACATCTTGGCAAATTACTGACCTGTCTCAAACCTCCCCTTTTTGGGGTAGGTTACATAGATACATAGATACTGTTGGCAGATAAGGGCCACAAGGCCCATCCAGTCTGCTTATTTATGCTACATGACAAAGCAGCCAGTGACCCTATCTGGTGACTGACTTCAGGTTTTTCATCCCATCTCTAATATTCCTTTATTCCTGTCCCATGCATGTTTGAAGCCTGCCACCATACAGGTGGCCACCACTTCCTGGATCAGGCTATTCCATGCATCCACCACTCTCTCTGTAAAAAGAACTTCCTGACATTACCCCTTATGTGGCCACCCATCAGTCTCATATCATGCCCACTTGTTCTGGTGCTACTTTGAAACTGGAATATGTTGTCCCCTTCCACCTTGTTCATGCTCTTGAGGTATTTGAACGTTTCTATCATGTCACCTCTCTCCCTCCTTTCCTCCAGTGTGTACAAATTGAGGTCTCTGACTCTTTCCTAGTAAGGCTTGTGATGTAGACCATTCACCATTTTGGTCACTCTTCTCTGCATCATCTCTATTTTGTCAAAGTCCTTATGAAGGTGTGGCCAGCAGAACTGGACACAGTACTAAAGGTGAGGCCTCACCAGGGTCTGGTACAGTGGAACTCTCACCTCCCTCCTTCAGCTTGTGATTCCCCTTCCAATGCACCCCAACATCCCAGTGGCCTTCCCCACCATCTTGACCATCTGCCTTGTGGCCTTCAGGTCATCTGTGATTATGACCCCTAAGTCCCTCTTTTCCTTAGTAACTGCCAACAGCTGTCCCCCCAACCTATAGCATGTGCCAGGGTTCCTGCACCCCACATGCATGATCTTGCATTTCTTTGCATTAAACCTTAGTTATCACACATCTGACCATCTCTCCAACCATTCCAGATCCTTTCTCATCCTTTCCACCTCCTCTGGGGTATCCACCTTGTTGCAGATCTTGGTGTCATCCTCAAACAGGCAAACCTTTCCCTCCAGCCCATCTGCAATGTCACTGATGAAGACATTGAAGAGGACTGACCCCCAGAACTGACCTTTGAGGCACCCTACTGGTCATCTCTCTTTCCTCTGATTGGGTTCTGTTTAGCACTGCCCCGTTTTCAGTCCTTTAACCAATTTTCAGTCTGGTTTACCAACTTGTGTCCCATCCCCAGGCTTCCTAGCTTGGTGACTAGTCTCTTACATGGGACAGTATCAAAGGCTTTTCTGAAATCTAGATAGGCAATGCTTACAGCCCCCCCAGTCTACTGCCTTTGTCACCCAGTTAAAGAAATCTATTAGATTAGTTTGACAGGACTGTCCTGCAGTGAACCCATGTTGCCTGGGATCCAATATCCACATGACTTCTAGGTACTCCACTATTCTTTCCTTGAGGAGTGTCTCCATTATCTTTCCTACTACAGAGGTTAGACTAACTGGTCTGTAGTTCCCTGCATCTTTTTTACTCCCGCTCTTGTGCAGAGGGACAACATTTGCCCTTCTCAGGTCCTCTGTGACCACTCCAGTGTCTAGGGATTCACTGAACAGGGCTGTCAGAGGGGCTTCCAGTTCAATTCTCAGTTCCCTTAAGACCCTGGGATGTATGCCATCCAGACCCATGGCTTTGTCCACCTTGAGACTTGCAAGTTCTTCTAGGACCCTCTCCTCTGTGAACAGACTGATGTTTACCTCATTTCAAGCTACTCTGCAACCACCTTCCTGAGAAGGTGGTTGCGGAGTAGCTTGAGAGTCACCTCATGGACTTCCAGATTTACAAGCTGCTATAGTCCAGATTTAGGGCTATGCACAGCACAGAGACTGCTTTAGTATGGGTGCTGAATGACCTGCTCAGGGTGATCGCTCTGATCTATTCTCAACCTGCTCAGGCCTGCAGAATGATCGCTCTGATCTATTCTCATCCTCTTTCATCTCTCATCAGCATTTGACACTGTGGATCATGGGGTGTTGTTGGACAGGCTGAGGGATTAGGTTGGACTCACTCGCAAGGTCATCAGCTGGTTTGAGTCCTTCCTCCAGGGAAGGTCCCGAAGGACAGTTTTGGGAAATTACTCCTCAAGACAGGTGTCCCTGTCCTGTGGAGTGCCACAAGGCTCTGTCCTCTCTCCCATGCTATCCACAGTGTACATGCAGCCTCTGGGTGAGGTCACAAGGGTGGTATGGGCTTGGGTTTAATCGCTATGCTGATGATACCCAGTTCTACCTGTCCTTCACATGGGGAAGATCAGATGCAGTTGATGTGCTTAATAAGTACCTGTCAGAGATCCAGACTTGGATGTCATCTAATTGGTTGTGACTCAACCTGGGGAAGACTGAAGTATTAATGCTGAGCCAGGTCCAAGGGGGGGGAGTGCGGGCCTCTGGAGAGGATTTGAGGCTTTTTATTGACTCAGCCAAACTGGAGGCCTCTACAAAGGTGAGAAATTTGGGCATCCTTCTGGACAGCCAGCTAACATTTGATACTTGGGTGTCGTGGGCTGTCCCGAATGGATTTTATCAACCCCAGAATGTTACCCAAATTAAATTCATTATTCCCCCAATGATCTGGCCACATTGATATACATGTTTGTTACCTGAAGGCTAGACAATTGTAATGCCCTCTACCTCGGGGTCAGAATGGGTGTGATGTAGCAACTGCAGCTGTTGTAGAACATTGTTGCACAGCTATTGACAGACCTTTTGAGGTCCTGTCACACTTTACGCTGGTGTTGTGCAAACTGTACTGGCTTCCATTGTGTTGGTTCAGTGCCTTTAAAATAGGTCTACTGATCTATAAGTCCCTACATGGGCTGGGTCTGGGCTACCTCAGGGAGCATCTACATCCCCACATCCTGGGATGCTGTCTCTCCAATCAGCAGCGGAGGCCCTCAGAGTAAGAATAAAGCCTTCTTGGGATCAGGCTTTTGAAGTGGCTGCCCTGATCCTCTGGGATTCTTTACCAGAGTACCTGCAGGAGGCTCCCCTCCCTCGAGATATTTAAAAGAAAATTGAAAGCTTTTTTCTTACAACAAGCCTTTGGGGTCTAATATACCTATTGGATTTGACTTATAGTCTTACTGTTCTGGGTTGCTAGGGCTCAATTTTAGATTGATATATGTTATTTACATGTATTTTATGTTGTTGTTGAACTGTGTTTATATGCTGTTTTTAAGGGTATATTTGTAAGGGCACCCTTAAACCCTGGGGAAGGGCACCCAAAATAAATAAAATCTACTACTACTAAACTTATGAACAGTAAAACTGTAAAAGTACAGTCAAATTATGTATTTAAAAAACCAACGAAGAGCTGAACCTAGCTAAATGGGACCTGTTCAGCTAGATTCTGAGGTTTGTTTTTTAAACCTTGTCAGAAATACATTTTCTGGGCACTCAAAATCCTGGAGCCTTCCACCCGCGTTCTCTATATGAGAACAATGGGACTTTCTTGACTTCTGCAGCTGGAACTCGTGCTGTGGGATGCAGTGAGAGCAGTGAGCTACCATTTTCCTGGTGTGCAGAGGCCTCCCCATGTCATTCCTTTATGTATGCAATGTTGCCCTAGTGTCTAGTGGCACCCCCACCCTCCGATTGCCATCCCATAATGTCTTTGTCTTTCCCTGGTGTCTAGAGTCACCCCCACCCTCCAATTGCCTTCCCCATAATTAATCATTCCCTGGTGTTTAGTGGCACTCCCCCACCATCTGATTGCTGTCTCCATCATTTTGTAATAGTGCTGAACCCAGAACATGTCAGACAAAAAAAACTTCTCCTCTGTTGTCAAAAACTCACTTACAATATATGCTTTGAGCTGCTAGTTACCGCTAATTTATTGGTTTGGTTAGTATAATGGAAGAGAGGTTATTGCTTCTAGTACTGACTAACAGGGAAAGGATCACAGATCTCCAGGTAGAAGGTCACCTGGGTGCCATCACATGGTATGGTTCAATTTGGCCACTAGAACAAAATCATCTCATTCCAAGGCAAAAATATGGGACTTCAGAGGAGCTGACTTTGATAAGATGGCCAACAGAGTTAAGCTAGCCCTGGCAAAAAAAAATACAGGTGAGGGGGTACAGGCAAAGTGGGCAAGGATTAAAGATGCAATACTTGAAGCAACATCCCATTGTGTTAGTGAGAAAAGAAAGTGTAAAAGAAGAAGGAAACCACTTTGGTTCTCAAACACAGTAGCAGAAAAGGTCAGAGTCAAAAGGCTGGCCTTCAGAAAATATAAGGGAACGCAGCATGATGTAGATAGGGGGACATACCAAACTTTCCTAAGGGAAGCAGGGAAGGCAGTTAGGCAGGCAAAGGCCCAAACCAAGGAAACACTAGCACAAACAGTAAAAGAAGGTGACAAGACTTTCTATAGATACATTAGTGAAAGGAGAAAGTCTAGAGGGAATATTACTAAGATCAAAGGGGATAAGGGGGCACGTGAGGAGGAGGACCATATAAAAGCATCTATCCTAAATAGATACTTCGGCTCAGTGTTTACTGAAGAGAAGGTAGGACAGGGCCCACAGCTCATCACCATACACATGGGGGGGAGGCAGGTGTGCACTAGTCCCTTCACAAAAGAAAGGGTCCTACAAGAGTTCGATAAGCTCAGGGTTGACAAGGCAATGAGACCTGATGGCATACATCCCAGGGTACTAAAGGAGCTAAGGGTGGAACTAGCAGAGCCATTATCAGAACTGTTTAGTGAGTCTCTGAGTATAGGAGAGGTTCCGGAAGACTGGAGAAGGGCTCATGTGATCCTGCTCCACAAGAGTGGTAACAGGGAGGTGGCAGGTAACTACAGATAAGTCAGTCTTACCTCAGTAGTGGGCAAGATTATGGAGACACTCCTTAAGAAAAGGATAGTGCAACACCTGGAATCCATAGGAGCACAGGATGCAAGACAGCATGGGTTTACAAAAGGAAGGTCCTGTCAAACTAATCTCGTAGATTTCTTTGACTGGGTAACCAGAGTGGTGGACCAAGGGGGAGCAGTTGATGTTGCCTACCTTGACTTCAGCAAAGCTTTCGATACTGTTCCACATAGAAGATTGATTAATAAGCTGGGTAGGTCCAGGGTGGGTCAGACGTTGGTCAACTGGGTGGCAAACTGGTTGACGGGCACAAAACAGAGAGTGGTGGTAAATGGTATTTATTTATTTTATTTATTTATTTTATTTAGAGTTTGTTGACAGGGTAAGTGAACTAGACAAATCCTGCCTATTTTCAGGCATGACCCGGGGGAGGAGGATACAGATGAATGCCAACTGACCTTGAACCAGATTAACTGTTGGTGGTATTTTTTTAGTGAATGAGGGGAATTTGGCCAGGACACCGGGGAAATTCCCCTACTCTTTTCGATAAGTGCCATGGGATCTTTAACATCCACCTGAATTACCACCAATCCAGGCAGATGGGACCTCGGTTTAATATCTCATCTGAAAGACGGCACCTCAGAAATGCAGCACCCCTCTCATGCTGCACTACAGTGTCAGTACTGGGATATTAACCCAAGTGCCAGATGTGAGAACTGAACCCACAGCCCTCTGATCTCCTGGCATCAGAGGCGAGTGTGCTACTTACTGAGCCACTGACACTGCCATGCAGTGGTATGCAGTCAGAAGAGATGCAAGTCACAAATGGGGTACCTCAGGGATCAGTCCTGGGGCCAGTCTTCTTCAATATCTTCATCAGTGACATTGCAGATGGACTGGAGGGTAAGGTTTGTCTGTTTGCAGATGACACCAATATCTGCAACAGAGTAGATGATCCAGATGTGGTGGGCAGAATGAGAAGAAATCTGGATAAACTAGCAAAATGGTCTGAAGAATGGCAACAGGGGTTTAATGTAAAGAAGTGCAAGATCATGCACATAAGGAAGAGAAACCCTGAAGCCACCTATAGGCTGGGAGGGGAGTTGCTGACAATCACAAGGGAAGAGAGAGCCTTGGGTGTCATCATCAACGATGACCTGAAATCATCCAAGCAGACCACTAAAGCAGTAGGTACGGCTAGAGGGACATTGGGGTGTATTAGTAGGGGTTTCGCAAGTTGGAAGAGGGAGGTAATAATCCCTCTTTACAAGACACTGGTTAGGCCCCATCTGGAGTACTGCATGCAGTACTGGAGGCCACACCTTCACAAGGGCATTAACCAAATTGAGGCAGTCCAGAAAAGGGCAACAAAAATGGTGCAGGGACTGCATCAGAAAACATATGAGGACAGATTAACTGAGCTCAATATGTATACCCTAGAGCAAAGGAGGGAGAGAGGTGATTTGATTGAAACATTCAAACACCTTAAGGGCATTAACAAGGTGAAAGAGTCTAACATGTTTCAATATAAGAATAATAGCAGGACAAGAGGACACAGCATGAGATTAGAGGGAGGCTGATTAAGGGGTAATGTGAGGATGTTCTTTTTCACAGAAAGGGTGGTGGATGCCTGGAACGGCCTACCTCATGAGGTGGTTGATATGAATACAGTGCAGGGTTTCAAACAGGCATGGGATAGGCATAAGGGAGCAATACAGATGAGTATGAATAGATAGGCCATTGACAGAGCAAAGGCCTATGACACATTCATAAGGTAGAAAAAGAAATGGGCAGACTGGATGGGCCTTGCGGTCCTTATCTGCCATCAACTTCTATGTTTCTGTGTTTCTAGTGCAGAGTTAACTGCTTTCTTAATTTGATTAATTTATTAAAAGCAATCGCTCCTATTAACAGGGTCAACATTTGCTAGCTCCCTCTGTCTTGCAACACTGTTTGTCTTCAGTACAGGACCAGTGTTAAGACAATATATATATGTTGAAAACACCATTGCTATATCTTGAATGTCACAATATTGTGCATGAACACTGGCTCTCAAATAATATTTACTTATGAGCAGTCTATTTCTGGGATCTGCATCACAGTCTATAACTCGCTTATTCTCTTTCTCACACACCAAGTGCTTCACCTAAAATGAAACAAATCTGAATGTGTATATTTTGGAGAGATCAATTCTAAATTATGTGGCTGCTCCCTAATGTGAAAAACCTCATCTGTATCACAGTTTGCCTTTATTATGGAGTATGTGTTTAGCAAGTATTTTTGTTCATTTAACAATGCTATTGCTAAGAGTTGTCAAAACTCCATAGTGTTACTGGACATCACCTGATATTTCACTGCCCCATTTCGTGTTGCAATTAATACAAATTGTATTATTTTTTTTTTTTTTAAGTTAATGTGAAAGAGACTGTTACTCATGGCTTCCTTAATCCCCTCAGGCATGTCACCAGTTTCTAAGCAAGAATTAACGAACATGCAAAAAAAATCAAATCTGTCATCTGCCCACGGAGTTGCTGGGCACTGCCCATTGTGAAGCCAGCACTCCTTAATCTTTCAGGAGCATCCTGTCCACGGAGCTACTGGGGACCGCCCATTGTGAAGCCAGATACAGACATTGTTGAAGTGGAACCTCCATAGGCTGCTACATTGAGTTCAAATTCGGCACCTTTTTCTGAATGCCCTACGTCTTGAACTTGTTAGCTTGTACTGTCCATTTGCTCTGAATTGTAGGGATATTGTGCTACATGGGCTTACTCCCTCACCAGCCTTTGGTTCAACTACAGCAGTTTTGTGCATTTTACCAAAGTTGGACTAAGTTTAATCCTGGAGCCAAACTTCTTACTACGTGCTGCAGTTTGTTTTCACAATTTTTGTTCTTGGGACTCAACTTTTAAATTACAGCAATTTGAGTCTTAATTAAAGCTCCTGGAGTTTAAGTTTCGTGTTGCAGTAGCTTGCAGTCATAATGTAAGTTATTAGGGTTCTAAACATAAATCACACCAGCTTGGTGCATTAAGGGTCTCTGGCCCAGATATTCAAAAGGGCTGCGCATGGCGCAACAGTGTTCTTGCCATGCACAACTCTACTGATCGCCCGGCGCAATATTCAAAATGGAAAAGTGTACCACAAATCCCGATGTGCCGGAGCGCATCAGTAATGTATGCAGGCACAGGTAGAGAGCGTGCCATGCATAACCTGCACAGCCCGATATTCGCCGGGATGTGCAGAGTCATCATGTACCTTCTGGCGCCTGCACAAGTTAAACCCCCAAAAGGAACAAATGATGGCCACCCACAGGTGAGCTGCTGCATTGCAGGGCGCAACACGGCAGCTGCCACCTGTGGGTGGCCACCCGAGTTCCTGCCGCACCTGGCAGCACCCCCATGCCCCATCGCGGGCATCCGTGTAAAGACACCCCCGTCCAATATCCCTGGTGGTCCAGTGGACCCCATGTGCCTGATCGCGGGCATCGGTATAACCCCCCCTGTCCAATATCCCTGGTGGTCCAGTGGACCCCTATGTGCCCGATCGCGGGCATCGGTATAACCCGCCCTCCAATATCCCTGGTGGTCCAGTGGACCACACTCTGCCCGATCGTGGGCATCTTTAAAACATAGAACAGTCCTGTTACCCTTTTGGTCTAGTGTACCCTCCTCCCCACCTGCCCACTGAGCCCCACCACCCAGCTCCCCCCGGTCAGCCGGTGGGCGGCAGCACCCCACCAGCCTGCTGCCCCACTGCCCACCGACTGACAGCTCAGTAGGGCTGCACACCCATTGGTTCACAGTGTGAGCCAATGGGCATGCAGACCATACCGTACTCTCAGTCCAGATATGTGAATGAATTCATTCACATGTCTGGACTAATGTACGGTATGGGCTGCACACCCATTGGATCACATGTGAACCAATGGGCGTGCAGCCCTACTGAGCTGTCAGTCGGCGGGTGGCAGGGCGGCAGGCGGGTTGGGTGCTGCCACCCGCTGGCTGACTGGGGGGAGGAGCAAGGCAGTGGGGCTCTGTGAGCAGGTTGGGAGGAGGGTACACTAGACCACCAGGGTAATAGGACTGTTCTATGTTTTAAAGATGCCCGTGATCGGGCAGAGTGCAGTCCACTGGACCACCAGGGATATTGGAAGGGGAGTTTATACCGATGCCCGCGATTGGGCACATAGAGGTCCACTGGACCACCAGGGATATTGGACGGGGATTTTCTTTTAGATGAATGCCCGTGATCGGGCTGCAGGGGGGTGTCGGTCCCCGATGGCTGCTGCCTGACAGGGCGCTAGGCGTAAGTCGTCGGGGATCGGTGCACCTGCATGCTAATGGGATGCAAATGGGGCCATAATGACATGCAAATGGCCCCATGTGTGCCTTGCATAAATTATGTAAATTATGGCCCCATTTGCATGTCCCCTTTTGAATATCACAGGTGCTGTGCATGGCGTAATGGCACTTGCACTAGCGCATCTCCATGCTGCACTCTGGCCACTTGCGCTGGTGCAGTGCCTCTGCGCCATGCACAGTGGGGGTGGCCAGGGTGTGATATTCAAAGCTGCTGTGCCATAGCGCAGCTCCGTTGAATATCACCCAGGCCACACCCCTGCACAACAAAGTTGAGCTGCGCCCAGGCTTGAGCCACAGCCTGGCGCAGTTTGAATATCCGGGCCTCTATCTTTAAACTGCATCAGTTTGCAGCAGCAACTCAGGTTCTTGGGGCTAAATTAGAGCACGCTGCAGTCGGTGATACTTCCTCTGATTACAGCTAATTAGAAAACAGAAAAGGTAGCTTCTACCTGAGGTGATGCAGGGTTATTTAGTGCTGCTGGGCTGCTCCGACTCTGTGCAGCTGTGTGCCACATTTCTAATGCAGCTGAGCCATTTCCTGCTGCTCCTATTTAACTGCAGGGTTTCCCCAAAGCTGCTATGTGGCTGCTCGCCGCCCGCACCCCAATACCGACCCACCCTTAGCTGTGTTTATTTATATAGGGACTTATAAGGCACGTGATAAGGACTGGATTCATCTTTTTTTCTATCTCCCTACTCTCTCTTTAGCAGGTTATCTTATTTGACCAGCAGGTGTTGCCAGTTCTTTTACCTGCCTTGTCTACTGTCTGTCTGTATCCAACTGCAGTTCCCTACTGGGGACTACTGATTCTCAGTATTAGTTCCTGCTTGCTGCTCCTGCAGTACGCTGGTTGTCCTTCTTACCCTGATCTTCTGTTCTGAACTGTTCATTTGCTACCCTCTTTCTGAACTAGCCCAGCCCTACCATCACCCCCTGAAACCTCTCCCTATCTCTATTTGTCATCTCCCCCCCTTGTCTTATTTCCGGTTTGCCGCCCTCCTCTGACCATCATGCCAAAATGACCAGGTCTGCCCTGTGGTGCCTAACTTATACAGTCTCTGTCCTACTCACCCTCAATTCACTATCCTTTCTCTTGGGTACCCCCGCTACCTGTTTGGAGGAATTTCCATGTGATTTCACTTACTCCAACCTGTTGGCTGAACGTGCCCTCATGCCTTCTCCTTCAGTGTTTCTCAGTTAGAAACTCATTGGGTCACTACTAAGGTACATTGTTCACAAGAAGTTTACCTCCCCAGCAAAAGCCACTTGAACAATCACACTGGCTATGCTTTGGATTACCATGCTATCCCTTACCCTAGCTGGAGACATTGAATCCAGCCTGGGTCCTCAGGCCAATCTATACCATGACCATCCTGGTGCTACCCCTCTTTTGCCACAGGAGTCAGGCTTGACCCTTGCCCACCTTAACATCCAAAGTCTCATGGCCAATTTCACTTAACTGGAAGCCTGGGTCTAGGTCAATAATCCTGATATCCTCGTGCTATCAGAACCTGGTTAAAACCAACTATCTTGAGTCCAAACTGTGCACTACCAGGCTACATTATGCTCTGGACAGACTGACCTTCTTCTAAATGAGGGGGTGGCCCGGCATTATATTACAAGGCTCAGCTGAATGTCTCTCTCTCTCTCTCTCTCTCTCTCTCCACCCTACCCCCCCCTCAATAATTGGGAGGTACTACACGCTCTACTAATCCTTGACAGAGCCAAGAAACTGCACATATTTGGGATCTATATACCCTCACATAATAGTAAACTGGGTCTGGAGGAGCTAACTGAACTTATTCCTGGCTTAACCAAAAACAATGAGGTGATCTGTCCGGGTGATTTTAACCTCGACTGGCTCGGACCTAACTCATCCTCACTTGGTTCTACCATAAGCAAGGCCAACCTATTCCAACTCCTTTCTTCCCCTACTCGGATATTGCAGAATAGCCCTGGCCGGACAATGATAGACTGGATTCTCACAAACCATAAGGACTGTTACTCCCCTGCCGGGTTCTACCCAATTCGATCAGCATTTACTGCCCAGACTTCTATGTGTAGGGCACCTCATATTCCTCACAACCTCCCAAAGTCCTTTAAATTCCTATCTTCTCCCATCTTGACCAGGCTGAGCTCCTAGTTGATCTAAAGCACACCAACTGGTCTCCCCTATTTACTACCAATGACATCAACTGGGCTGTCGACTACTTCAATAAGTCTCTACTCATCCTACAACAGAAACACATTCCATACTCTACTCGCAGGGTTAGGGGGAGGGTGACCAAGTGGCTGACGTGACCTCTCCTGCAACTGCTCAAGCAGCGGGGAAAGCTCTGGTTAAAATGGAAGTCCTCCACTAATCAGATTGACTTTGATAAGTATCGGGCCCTGTGAAATAATTGCAAGAAGTTAATCCAGGCTGCCAAGAGCAACTACTACCATGGAATCCTGCATTCCTCGGCTACTGACCCCAGAAAGTACTGGGACCAGATTAATGAGATCATGGGTAACACCAAGCCACAGATTCCCAAGGACATGTTATTAAATGACGCCCTCTGCAGCAACCCCCACACCATTGCAGATGCGTTCAACTCACTTTTCACCGATGTTCCTAATCTCCCCCCTTCAGCATCTGGTAGCTCTCAACATCCTCCTACAGTTCCATCAGAAACTACTTCTGCACTTGTGCTTTCTCCTATCTCTTGCCTGGATGTTCTAAAGTTACTTCAGTCCATTCCCATCCATGGCAGTGCTGGACTGGATGGCACTGAACCTAGGATCCTCCGACTGGGTGCCCCACTCCTAGCTACTCCGGTTACTCAGCTTTTTAGTCTGTTCATCTACACTGCCACGGTGCCTTTGGCCTGGAAATCTGCCAGGATTATATCGGTCTTTAAGAAAGGTGACCCTAAAATCCTGTCCAACTATTGCCCCATTGCGTTACTACCTGCCCTCATTAAGACTCTGGAAAAACTTATTCGCTGTCAAATCTCTGCCCATTTGCTGAAATACAAACTTCAGTCACCAGTTCAGCATGGCTTCAGGGCTGGTCACAGTATGACTGTGACTCTTAACTTATTTACTAGCGCAGTTAAGTCCAATATGGACAAAAGCCTACTTACCGGTGCTGTATTTATTTACCTCACCAAAGCTTTTGACATGGTTAATAATCCATTACTTGTGCATAAATTGCATACTCTGGGTGTCTCTAGCTCAAACATATCCTGGATCAGTAGCTACCTCTCAAACTGATCCAAAGCTGTCTCCTTCAATAAGGTCCTTTCATCCCTGTCTCCCATCTCCTGTGGTGTCCCACAAGGATCCATCCTGGGTCCCCTGCTCTTCTCCATTTTTGTTAACGACTGTCCCACTACCTTTCATCACTGTCACTCCATTATGTATGCCAATGACTTGGTACTCTACTCAGGCTCCCGTTCAGTAGCTGACCTCAACATTCACCTGTCATCTACGTTCCAAGACATTCAATTCTGGCTTCTGTCTAACTCCCTAATTCTCAACCTATCAAAAACTCAGGCAGTGCTCTTTGGGTCAGCTAGAAAAGTCCATTCTGGGACCCCTAAACTCTGTGTGTGTTGCTGTGATGGGTCTGCAGTAATGTCCACTGACTCATTTAAATACCTCAGAGTGACACTTGACTCTGCTCTCGATTTCTCTGCACATATAAATGAGGTATGCAGATCCATCAACATAAAGACTGGAGCCACTTACCGTGTGCATCACTCCCTTACCCCAACTGCTAGGGTTTCAGTGGCCAGAGGTGTCTTGCTCCCTTGACTTCAGTATGCCCTCCCCATCTTTTCCCATGCAAACGCTGGTATTCTTCACAAATGGGGTACCACTTACAACAACATTTGCAGATTTGCCCTATCAGCCCCTCCCCTCACTCACCACTGTCTTCTATACTCCACCCTACACTGGCTGTCCTCTGCAACCCTGCACTCATACGCACTGGGCTGCTTCACTGACTCCATGACTAGACACCCCCACCCTGACAGTATTGGTGCCATGCTCACACCAGTGCCCCACTCCTGCCTACTGAGATCCTTAAATGCCTCACTGCTCTCCACCCCACAATGTTCAACAAGATTAGAGGAACAACTTTTCTCTGACTTTGCCCTCAAATTCTGGAACTCTCTGCCTCCCAGCCTTAAGTGCTCCCTATCTCACTCCTCCTCCTCCTTCAAGACTACATTTTTCTCCTACTGTACCTGCATGCACTTGATTCTTGTGTCTGTATCTAACTCTCCATATTTTCTCCAGTTTTTCTCCTACTCTAGCACTTCATGGCTTCTGAATGTTTGAATGTATATACCTTGTTCTGACACCTGTCCCATCCCTGCGAGGATGGCTATTACTACATGTGTGTTTTATTTCCCTGTCTATCCCTGCGAGGATATCTGTTGCTTAATTTTCTAACTGCTTTGTACTTCTTCATTTGTTTGATTTGTTGAATGTATACTGTTCTCTCCTGGGTCATGCTTGAAAATAGGCAGGGTTATTGCCTAATGTACCCAGTCAACAAAAGCAAATAAATAAATGAATAACTAAATGCAGAGATGCAAACAGTTCAAACCGCATCTTAACACTGTGCAGGTTGGGACTGTTAAATACATTTGCTGTCTTTCACTCCTAATAGATGGTAAAAATTGACTGTCACTCATAATGATGATAAACAATAGTGTCATACCTTGGGTATGTTAGGTGGAAGGTGCAACAGACTGTCTTAAGCACCTAAAAAGTGCTAATATTGCCCATACAGTAATTACAGAACCCCTGTGTCTTATTGCACATATAAAATGACAGCAGAGAATACTATTACTTGCTGCAACACTTTTGTAAAAACAGCATGATGATCTGTGTTGAATGCAGTAACAAATAGCAGGAATATTATACTGAACACAGAAACACATCAGGAATATTGAAAAAATGCAGTAGCTGAGTCAGGCAATATAAGTATAGGATCATGAATAAAACGGTAAGGTAAACCAGACAAATGTATTTTTCTATAAAAATAATTTGTGAAATATCAAATGTAATTTGTGGCATGGTGGATTAAATATATACTGAACCTGCCTATTTCTTTAATTGCTGTCCTTTGTTTTTTCAGGGGACGTAAAGTAGGTGGTGACGCACAGGCAAATAAATCTATTGGTACTGTATGTCTTCCTTCCTATGAATATGCCATATCAGTTTATGCCCGAAAGCATGCCACAAGCATGGTGATCACAATAACAATGGCAAAGGTCCTATGGAGTGTGGGGGGGGTGGGGATTGGAAGGGTACCGTAAACCCCTCATTTTGTATAGCACCTATTGCATAGTAAAGCTGATTGATAGAAGGCTATGTGTATTGCAGATATATTTAGAACTAGAAGTCTTCTGCACTATACTAACAAGAATCAGTCAGTCACCTCCACTTCTAAGCCAAAGGTGAACACAATATTATTTGTTTTAATGGTGGCAATTAAAAATTAAATTTTTCTGAGCAGAAATGCACTGTGAAGTAGTTATATTGAACATCTTACTATTCATATAAAACACCTTCTGCTTCCCCCTCTATTAAAATGCTCGCAGCTGATATCTGAAGCTGAATAAGGATAGTATTTTTTTATAGCTGATTGCACTGTATTGCATCACTATATAAAAAACACCAGATTTCTCTGACACCACAGATGAAGTGAATAGCAAATAGATGGTTGAGACACTAAATACAATAGTTAATCAATTGGATTACCTTATAAATTGAATTTGCAACACTTTTAAAATTAATATCAGAATTTTACAATATATCCTCCTGAAGTTGTCCAGACTTTGGAGGAAGATATTACTTTGTCAGAGGTCCAAGTAGCAATTTGTGCAGAAAGGCCCCAAGCCCAGTTATGATTTTTAGCAAGCTTTTGAACCAGTCCTGTCCCCTTGGTTGCTTCAACTTTTTCAGGCCATTAAGGAAACTGGAACTATGCCACCTACTATGCAAGAGGCGAACATCACTGTTTTGCCAAAACCTAATAAAGGCCCTACCCTCAACTCCTGCAGGTCCCTTGCTGCTGAACCTCTCAGGGACAACTTTCATTTGCTTATAGGGCCCCTAGCTGGTTGAATTGTCTCAACAGTGAGCTCTCCTCTGTTCCCAAGCTTGGCCCATTTGAATCATGACTCTGCCTTTCTCTCACTGCCTCCAGCACCAGAGACTGCCTCCCTAACCAGCCCTCCTTACAATCTTACAGTCCTTGCCTAAGCTCTTTCCACACAGCACTTATCCTTTTTTCCCTTATTTTTCTTCTGCCCCCTCCCTCCCCATCTCCTCTCTTCACCCAGCCCCACCACCTGCACTTCTCTATGTGATGCGACAATGCCTCTGGCAGCTCTCACCTCCCAGTGTCCTTCCCATGTCTTGTAACACTATTGTACTCCTTTGATTGCCCTTGCCTTGTCTCAGCCAAAATGTATGCATTAATACTCATGGAATTGATTGTTAACCTGTGTATCCTGCCTGTAACTGCTCTGCTTTGTTGTATTTGTTGTATTGTCCTGCAACTTGCGTGGAACCTTTGTAAAAGAGCCTTGGCTCAAAGGTACTGGTAATCCTAGACTCAAATAAATAAATAATTTGTTTGAATTTTAGGCCCATTGCATTGCTGAATGTAGACTGCAAGATTTTGGCTAAAATTTGTGTGTCCTGTCTGGAGACAGTTCTACCTTTAATTATACATGAATCACAGGTGGGCTTTATGAAGGGATGGCAGGGCAGTAACAATCTCTGAGTTGTGATTAATTTAATTCAAGTGGCCACTAGGGGTCCTGACTCTGCAGCTCTTGTTGCAATTGACACTGAAAAGGCATTTGATTCCATTGAATGGAATTATTTATTTTACACACTATCAACAGTTGGAATTGGCCCAGTCATTCAGAAGTGAGTCTCAAGTTTATACTCATCCCCAATGGTGAGAATGTTGGTTAATGAGGTGTTATCAGAGTCTTTCTCCCTATTTTGTGGGATGAAACAGGGCTGTCTGTTAAGTCCCCTTTTGTTTTTGATAGCTATTGAGCTCCTGCATTCAGTGTTCTGTCAGCATCCAGAGATTTTTAGCATTCAAGTATGGGTCATTCTCCACCTTACTGTATGCTGATGATTTGCTTTTGACACTATCCAAAGTGGAAACTTCTTAACCCTCAACTTGGAATGTGCTGGATTCTTTTAGACCAATCTTGGGTTTGAGGTTAAACTGGACTAAAACTGAGATTTTACTGCTTTGTAATGCAGATCCTAGTTGGGCACTTTTGAGACCCCCAAAATTAAAATGGGCTCCCAATGGTTTTCGGTATTTGGGAATGTTTATCTCTAATAAGATACATGTGCAGTAAAAAATATTCAGGATTTGCTAGCAGGTTTGATAGCGGATATGAATGGGTGGGAAAAACTGCTTTTGTCTCTCCCTGGTAAGATTGCTGCTATTAAACTGATGGTATCTCCAACATTATTTTATTGCTTAAGTAATCTAGCAATGCCTATTCCTTCCGGGCTGTGGAACAAAATAAGGTGTTTTTGAACCTTGTTTGGGAGAGCAAAGTTCCTCTCATTAGTAAAACATTTTGCGGGTACCTACTGCAATGGGTGGTTGGGATATGCCCTGGCCATCGGCTTATCATGTCTGCAATGGTTTCAAACAAGTTTTGCAGTGGCTTTACCCAGATTCAAGTTGGGCACTGCTGTGGGTAGAAATTGAACAAGCTATTATTGGGGATATACCACTAGCTTTGACGCTAAGAGAATCTCTTCCTGATTCAGGTCATATTACTGCCCCTATAATATTTGCTAGACAGACTTGGAAGAAATTAATTCAACTGTTCGTGTGGCATTATGAGTATCTGGGTCCTTACAAATCTCTATGGAATAATGGTAAGATCTGGATAGAAGGTTCCCGGATATATTGGGCTGCATGGGCATCTAAGGGTATTAGCTTAGTGGGAGACCTATTTGAATCCAGGAGTGGATCACTCAAGTAATTTCTACAATTACAAAATTAGTACGAGCTACCGACTCATGACCTTCGGAAGTATTTTCAGCTTAATCATGCTCTGGTGACATGGGCTATGAGGAATTATAAGTTGTTACAAACAGAATTAACAAAACAATTGAAAAGCTGGTTTTCATTGGTTAAGGGTCATATGAGTATAATATATAAGTCCCTGCAAAAAGTCTATACTCCAGATTTGGAACCTCAATGTTTAAAGTGGAAAGATGAAACCCAGGAGCCCTTGGAGAATGAAAATTGAATCTAATGTTGGGTTGCAGCTCATTGGGCATTTCCTGATCTGAAGGCATAAGTCATTCAAAAAAAGATTCTGAGTAGATGGTATAGGACCCCGTCAAATTGCAATATATGTTTTTTCTACCTCGAATGAGTGTTGGAGATGTTGTAAAGGCCTGGGTACTCTATTTCATACTTTGTGGGGTTGTACTTTACTACAGGAATGGGGGAAGGATATTATTGCAACTGTAGAATGAATTTTACAAATAAATGTACCTCATTCTCTCTGTTTTTGGATTTCAGGTAACCCATCATAGTTAGATGCTCAAACCATACTGTTCAAGGCTGTTCGGTATATGGTACCATTGAAGGCTAAGAGACTCCTCCTTCTAGAGTGGAGGACTACTACCCTCCCTTCATGCACACAGTGGTTGCAGGCTATATTTAGAACAGTCTTCTATCAGCAAGTGTTATTCTGGAGAAGGAAGTGTTACGTAAACAATCTCAGATAGTAGAGTAAATAATAATAATACTAATAATACAGATTCTTATGTCTTCAGAGTCTGTCAAGAAACATTTGTAAACAAGCAAGAGTATTAATACATGTTTATTAGACTACTTACACCAAGCATGTGACAAAGAAAATCACAAGGGAGATGGGTTTCTCACGACTTTCCTGAAGAATGTACATAATCTCCAGGATCGTAGGATCTCAGGTTCTCCAAGATCTCGGTCTCTCTCCCTGTGTAACTGGGTTGCAGAAAGCTAAATATTACAGATAACAGCTTAGCAACAGAGATTACCTCATAGTTACAGATATAAGAAACAATATGTATTGGTCCTAAGTCATTCTCCGTTGGATGATGACTTAGGAGACAGAATTACTAATGAGTATCATATGAGACAGAATATGCTTGCATTATCATTTTAGCCTGGACAAAAGAAATGCTGACTGGGCTCTATTACATGTTGAATTTCTTGCTTATGTATAATATAGTACATAACAAAGGATTTCTCTCTAAAGAGACAAAGAGAAGTGCTGACATGGCTCTATTACATGTGGCATATCTGCCTGAGTGTAAAACACACTACATATAATTATATGAGAATATAAGTATACAATAATCACTGATGATCCCTCAGAGTCATCATATCAATTATTAGGTAGATTATACATGGAATATATGTAAAAGACAAACATAATGCATTTTAATGAGGTATAATAGGCATGCATGATCTAATCCTATGAAAGGATGTAAACACTGGCATATATGAGCAGCAATGCACATTCCTGGCACTCATGCTTATATTATGGGTGCCTATATCTACATGTTAGTATAAAATAGCAGTGTCACAGTATAAAAGACCAGGAATACAGTGTGAGGTTTATGTGAGGTGTATGTGGGATGATAGGGGTCACAACCCAGGCATAACAGTCCCCTCTTTACTGCCCTAATTGCAAAAGTGGTAACACAACAAAAAGACAGTTAGGCACCATTCGTCTACAGGCCCGAGGGACAAACCTGATAGAGGAAGTTTAACTCATCATGGTGGTGTTTCAGGGTTTTCCTTAACAAAATGTAATTATAAAGGTAATGTTAGTAAACCTTGTATTACTATAAACATTTGGAATAAAACCTCACAATGGGGTTTCTAATATCAAAACAATCAGTAAATACTGATACATATATCAGGGGTATATCTGTCCTATTGGGAATAAATTGAAGAGACAAACTTAAGCTGCTTGTATGGATATTAAAAATAAGTAAAATCGAGATAGAGCATCAAGATAGTTAGCACTAGACTTAATGGTATCTAGTTCTGGGATGGGAACAGGTGTGATTACCATATAACCTATTACCTGTTAAGGGAGTAAAATAGAAGCTAGAAAAGTTCACTTTGCATAACTTTTAGTCCATATCAGAAGAATGTATTGTTGGTCACCACACAATGTTCCACATTAGCAGAATATACCACCTTGAAGGATGGCATTTGTCAGTTGGTAAGTTGAACAGGACACAAAATGTCAATGTCAACAAGCCATAAACTACGAACAGTTCCAGGGATAAATCCAGAGTCTCTTCAAGTGTTAGATGAAGATTCATAGTTCAAATTTAATGCATTCAGATTTTCCAAAAGTAGATCAAAATGTTGAGGAGGCAGCAGTATTTTCAGAGGCCTCAGCAAGGGGTGCATTAGATTTCACATTGAGTTTTACAATGGAACAGCAACAGTGTTCAGTTGAAGATGATCACATGGCTGCAAAAAGTGTAAAAGTTTATAACAATCCTCAGTTTGTATGAGGTGCCAGCCAGGCTTGGAAAACAAGCAGTAAAGAAAATGGATTTCTTGACTGTAGATCAAATGAAGAAGTGTCTTTTTGCTGAAATTAGGGGATTGCCCCTACCCCAGACTTGCTTCATAGTATGCATAACAATGAGCTTGATTGTTGAATCTTAATTGGCTGGACTGAACACAGTTTGTTAGAAAGTTCACAAGTGGAAACCCAATTTCAGTTATTAGGCCAGTATTTACAAGTTGGTAAGACAAGTTGGAAGAAGTTACATCTGCATAAAAGGTGGTGTTCTTTTCACGTATGGCATTCAATGTTCAGAGTCAGTCACAATTCCAAGACCTCATGGTAAACAAGGAAAGGAGATCGTTTCAACCTTTCATGATAAAAGTTCACATCAAGATGACCAATAGAATGGATGGTTGCCAGATGATCAGAGATGAATGCTGCCGGATGAAAATGTAGCAATGACACTGTGACAGTCACAAACATGGCTTCCTGGATTGTGCAGAAATAAGTTTTGAAACATGGAGCAATACTGGTGTGTGTGGTGACATACTCAAGGTTCCTTGCCATTGACAAGGGAATAGTGCTATATTGAAATGAACGTTTGTTAACACATGCAATAAAAGTGCAAAATGTGGCAATGCCACTGACCCATACAACTGTCATATATGAGATCAAGGATATGTCCTAATTCCAGATCCTGAAGGAGACAAGCAAAGGGTTGTAAGAACCTAATAGCTGTAGGCAGTGCAAAGGACTTCTCTAGCTATGTGATGCTCATCTGCTTCCTTAATGTGAGCAGAAATTAATTCATTAACATGAACATTTGTCAGGTCAAACCCCTTCACAATATCCTCAATATTGTAAATGTAAATTGCTTTTCATGGACAAGATCATGTATACCATGCAATGGGGTGGGGGGGCATGATATTATATTTCATACTATCACGAACCTTAAACATACTGTATGTGGTTGAATAATGGCGATATCAGCTCTATTTCAAATAGATATGTCAGAGCCAAATAGGTCTGAGTCTAAACCTGTGTTTTTAAAAAACAAACAAAAAAAAAAAAACATGTTTGGGTAGGTTTACAGTCATTAAAAGTATCACTAGCAGTCAGGATGTGAAAATCCTAAGTGTTGTATGTTGCTATCAGTCCCTATGTAGGGGCCATCACTGAGTATCTGGTATGCTGCTAGGGTATCCAATCACATCATTATTTAAAAACAAAACGTGGGAAATGTTTGTTGTGAAACATAAAACAAATCATTCCAAGTTCTAAAGGGTGAGATTTAAAAAATCACTGGGATGTGCATGAACTGCACATTATTAACTAGAGTACCTGGTTGAGAAGTGGCTATTAGACCACTGAGTGGGCCAGGGTTCTATTTTGGGCACTCAGTATTATTTTATTTATTTATTTATTTATTTATTTCTAGGAAGTACCTTTGAGCCAAAAGCTCTTTTACAGAGGTTCCACATCTTAGTAATACATGGACATAACATCATTTACAATGGTTACAAGTACATAAGCAGATACAAGGAGGTTCCACGTCTAGAAAGACATGAGTACATCAGGTTACAGAGGTTACGTGATTACAATAACAGGGATTACATAAGTAAAAATATACAGACACATAATTTAAAGCAGGCTAGATTGACAGGTTGTTAAGTGAACAACTTGAGAATCTACAGGATATAGAGCGAATCAGGTAGGGAACAGAGGATGATACAGTCTGTAAAATAATTAACTAATACTAAATGCAAGGAGGCAAGAACTTGATGGACAGCAGTTCTTTTGTCTTAAAGGGACACTGTCAACCCCCTTAGGTCTCAAAGTGTCCCTAGTTTAAAAAACATAGTTTATGATTGGCAAAATTCTGTAAAGATTGTTGATGTAGCTGGTAGTTTGATTCTGACTCTTATTTTCTTTAAAAAAGTAAAAAACAGACTGCCCAACATACTGGTGTTATCACACCAAAACAGGTTTGTTTACATTCCTTGATCAACTCCAAATGCATCTTTCCTGGACTTGGGAACACCCACAGAAGAGTCTGGCCCCTCATGATGCATTGGGAGATTAGGAGTCTACTGTTTTATGAGTGACTGCACTGTCTGTGTGTGTTTCTAATGCTCAGGATATATGCAATAAGAACAGGACCATGATTGTAAACAAAAACAAGATTGTTTATAAAAATACATTGCCATGCATTTCAGTTCTACTAAGCAAGGCTACAGACAACAAACAGCAACATCAGTGAATTTTAGAGAGGGTAAGAAGTCATAAAATGTGGGGTTTCAACTATAAATAATATGATGAAAAAACAGGTTGACAGTGTCCCTTTAAGTGCTAAACAGTGTAGTCATAAAGGAGGGCTAGACTCACTGGGGAAGGGGAGTGCTAGGGCTGGGACCTGCAGCCTACTAGGGGAATGTTAGTTAGCAAGAAGAGAGGAGAAGGCAAGGGTGCAGGATAGAATGAGGGTAGCAGGAAAGAGGAGGGAAGAGTGTGGGGGAGTTCAGGTCTCACAGTCATATTAGCTGTTACAAAGTATGGGGCATCACAGGGTAAAAACCTTAAGTTCTAATGACTTTTATTACCATATACATTTGGATGCAAAATTCCTGATTATCAATAAAATGTAAACATGAGTCCAGATCAAGTCTAGCTGCTAGAACTAATCCAAAGCAATGATCATAACTTTCAATAGGGCCTCACTACCCTTCATGATGATGAACATGTCTTTTAGTACTTTAGTGTGAATTCCACAGAATGCAATTAAATCATGTGTGCTTGTGAGGTACTCTGCCTCAACAATCTGTTTAAGATTAGGTCACTGGTTCTTATCTGCAATAAGCTGTGCAGTTAGGGCTTGTAAGAAGACCCATACTTTTAAAAAGAATAATAAGCATAAAAACAAGCATGTCTCTCTCTGTAAACTAAAAGTAAAGAGAAAAAGAAAAACACAGTTAGTTTAGTACTATTCCACCCATTGGGGTATGGAAAAGTAATTTAATCTCCTTTAAACAAGTTCATTTGATTGGCATGTAGCCATTTATCAATGACTGTTATTGTGAGGTAGTCTAACTTAGTAGACTGCTGGACTGCATTTGTTTACAATGGGATAGGGCCTGTTGTTGGGCTTTGTCCATACATTGTGCAGCAAACAAGTGTACTTTTTGGCTGTTTTGTTTGAGATATTTAACATATTTATCTACTGATGCTCCATCAGCAGTGACAGTACACATGTCCAGAAGTAAGTGTTCTGGGAGTCTCATGGACCGTCCGGTCATGATTTCAAAAATGTGATATGCTGTGTACCTGCAGAGGGTGTCCCTCTTATTGCCATAAGGAGTAAGGGCAATAATGAATTCCAGTCCTTTTGGGTTCTTCTAAACAAGTTTATTATAACATAACTTTGATCTGCCTGTTAGCTCATTCCACCTGTCCTGACAACTGTGGGTTGTAAGAGATATGAAACTTTTGTTTTACCCATAACAAATCCAGAATTTCCTGCATTATTTTGGCTATAAAGCTGGATCTCTGTAATCAGAATTTACCTTTAGGGTTAAGACCAACCTAGTAAATAGCTGGTTTACCAAGACATTTGCAGTTACTTTGGCTGTGTTGCTCTGTTAGGTTGGTGATCACTAGTGAGAACTTGTTGTTCTTAGTGGTTGGCATAGGGCCAATATAGTCAATCTGGATGTTGTTCCAGGGGCCTGATTGTCTCTGGGGTAACAATATATTTTTCCTTGCTGGTCTAGGATTGTTCTGTTCACAGATCAAACAGTTACTATTGTAATGTTTTACATCATTTCTCATGTGTGTGGTCATCAGACAGAGGATTTCAGTCTGCCTAGTGTTTCATTGACTCACTGGTGTCCACCAGCTGGAGTATTATAATCTTGGTACAGTAGATAAAATCTACTCTCAGGTGTTCAGAAATGACCTGTAACTTTTCATGAGTGTTACAGCAGTGATGTTCCCAATGTGTCGGCCATCACTGGATAGGTGAATGTCATTCTCACTTTCTGTAAGAGCTATTTCTGGAAGTTATTCCTCAGTTCCTTTATTAAGGAACCTATGCACTACCCTCAAATGAGGGTCCTTATTATGGAGCATAAGGTTCACATTTTACAATATGCTTGAACCTTATGAATGTATAGTTTGTATTTATACTGGTTAGTGTTGTGATGTACACACGCAAGTTATTATATTTCACAAAGGTAATATTAGGAGTATTGGAACAGAAGCTTGTTTTCTTCCCAAAGAAATTCAGTGAGAAACAGACCCAATTAGAATTCGTAATAAAACAAAAAACAGTTTCTACAGTTTGTAATTATCTCAAGGCCAATTGCTAAACTGCAATGCTTAACCCTCTCGTGGAGTGCTGGTATCATTTTACATAAAGAAAAAATCTCTTTTTATTCCTCTCTTAGCACAAGCTGTGTTTATCTCAAGGACTTTCCAGCTCTCTAAACCATCTACAAATATTTGTGCTAATTAGGAGACTCCTCGTCTCCCTGCTTTTCATTTTATTTGCCGGCATGTTTTAACATTGCCTGTGAATCATACATATACAATGCTGCAATTACTAGCCATGCACACTCTGTCATCACTAGAATGTACAGTAATTCCAAACCCTGCTATCTGACCCTCGTTGGTATGTGTGGCTGAGTCATCAGTCAACACATGACACATATTGGTGTCTTTTAACACTTTCTGAGGTTCTGTCAGAAAGGGCCCTGGGACAGGTAGGTCGGGGGGTTGGAGTGAACAATCATGGGTCTCGCCTGTAAATTGTAGGCCATGGACCAACAAAGATGGATTTTTTATAGGAAGGACAGTGATGTCATGATCTTGCAAAATGACAGACCAGTGTGTAAGTGTGGCATTGGATACAGAGACATCTTTTACTCTGTCTGACAACAGAAAGTTAGTGGGCAAATGACTGGAATGCAGCATAATGGGTGCATATCCAATGATGCACATAAAGGATCTCATTGCCCAGTATGCAGTCAAAAGATTCCTTTCATAAAGGTTGTATTTCAGCTCCACTAGGGCAAGCATCTGGGATGCATAATCAATAGGTCTGATATGTCCATTGTATGTTTGGGCTAAAACTGCTGAGATTGCTATATCTGATGTAGCAGTTTCAATATACCCTAAAACTGTGTTAGGATTAACCAATTCTGGGGCCATGGTTAGTGATCCCAAAAGAAAAGACAATAATATCAGTTTTTGGAGACCTTGTACCTCCTTACCAGAGATGCCTGCAATCGTCTGTGCTGAGAATAACCCAGATGGTTTCTGACTTGTGCCTGCTATTGCATGTGCGGGAATAACCCAGACTGTTCCTGGCTTGTGCCTGCTATTTCAGCCACAGTATAGGATGATCCAGGTGTCACTGGTGGAGGGGGTTCTGCATCATGTGCAGGCAGTGCTGGCACTATCAGGGGTGCCTGCACAGTGGAGAAAAGTGGTGTTCAAGTTGCACGTAGTTCTCCAGCTATGGATTGTAGTTCAGTAGCCATCAGGGGTGGAGAAAGTAGTGCTGAAACAGCTGCCAGCCCAGGTTTAGAAATCAAACATGTAATCCTCCCCCAGTGTGGCCTGTGATGATGAAAATATCACAGCCATGGGGCTTTCAGAATCAGGGTTGTCCCCTTCCCCAACAACTGTAAAGTGGGTTTTCCCACCGGAATGGATGGTAGCAACATTGTTTTTAATGTTACAGCTTAGAGTATTAATGCACTGCATAGGAAAAGCAGTATGTTCAGTCTTCTCAGGGAACGCTGATGTTAAATTGCATAGGGAAGAATCACAACAGTTCATGTAATTAACTGCAATGTGTATCTTAACCAAGGCCATTCCAGAATAGTGAACATTGTCAACAGCATCAGTTGTTTCTGCAGCATCAGACACTGACTTCATGACAGATTGCGTACCAGCCTCATTCAAAAGTATGTCAAACATCATTTTTAATGAGAATCCTCTGTTCCTCAGAAACACTAGTGTTACTGATAACATTATTAATCATGCCAAAAAAACTCCAGTTTGTTTTGTTTGGTTATGGCAGCAATCACAAGTCCCTGTGATGGCATGATCAAACCTCCATGATGTGGTGGTCAGCCATTTTGGATTACCTTATGGGCATCTTGAGTTACTGTGTTATAACCATCATCACATAACCATGAGCGGCCATCCTGAGGATGGTATGGGGATGCAACCTGGTGACGTGTGTCCACTATTGTGAGACTCTAACAATTCTCAAGTTTTGTGAATCACAGAAAAACAAGTGGCTAGCCTTTGTTCTAGTCTACCCCACAGCATACTGTTAGTGTTCAAAATCAAACTCGTCAACATGAGAAGAGGCAAGGTCTTTGAGCATTAAGTTAGTATGCCCTGCCAATACCTCTGGCTGATGGTGCAAGTTCACCACTTCTGCCTTGCAATTTATATGATCAACCTCAGATTTGGTATCACACACATTAAGCATAACCTGTTTCTCCATGTTTCTACATACAGTGGTAAGAGGGCATTTTCCTTACTCTTGCATTCCAGCTCCTCAAGTAGATGAGTGAGCACACTGTGAAGTAATCTAACTTCAGTTCGCAAGACTGTCTCATAGTGTAAAACTAGTCTGTTGTCAAGAGAAACTTGATCACATTTGGTATTCAAAGCATACATTTTATGTCTACTATTTTCATAACTACTTAGTAATGAATCACATTATTTAGTCAAGGTTCTGTTTTGAAATAACAGTTCGTTAACTTTCTCAGCAGACTTGGCATTAAGCACACTCATCTTTTGCCTGTATGCAGAGCAATCTGACTTCAGAGCATCACATATTTTTATAGAAAATTCAAAGCAAGCAAATAGTGTTGCAACTAACAAATTTTCAGGAATATTTTCCTTGGTACCATGGTTTAATTGACTATAGTCTTCAGAAATCACCCTCATGGAACTATTTCTGGTCTTTGCCACATTGACATTTTTCAAATACCATAGGCAGTTTGATTATGTGAGACATCCAGCCTCAAGTTCAGTACTGATTTTTGAGACATGTCTTTTAAGAAAGAAGAAACCCTTAGCTGTCTGTGAATCAAAAACTTTGTTTGCAACCAGAGTTCATGACAGGACACAAACAACATTTGGTGTATGTGGACACCTAGATGAGTAAATACCTATTAGGGCTTGAATCCACAAAAGAAAGCAATTTGTCTGTCTGTTCAGATCCCTTTACAGCTGTGTGTTCCCACAGAGAAAGCATAGGGGAAAAAAAACCAAAATAAAACAACTCATTACACAGAGATTGAATATTCTGCCAAGAGATTGTTTTGTCTGTACTGTGGTAGACACAACATCCAGTGTTTTAATTTAGAGAGGAAATTAAAATGCAACTTGGCAAACACCCAGTCTCCACTCGCGGTCACCATTTATGTTACGTAAACAATCTCAGATAGTAGAGTAAATAATAATAATACTAATAATACAGATTGTTATGTCTTCAGAGTCTGTCAAGAAACATTCATAAACAAGCAAGAGTACTAATAAATATTTATTAGACTACTTATGCCAAGCATGTGACAAAGAAAATCACAAGGGAGATGGGTTTCTCACCACTCTCCTGAAGAATGTACATAATCTCCAGGATTGTAGGATCTCAGGTTCTCCAAGATCTCTGTCTCTCTCCCTGTGGAACTGGGTTGCAGAAAGCTAAATATTACAGATAACAGCATAGCAACAGAGATTACCTCATAGGTACAGATCTGAGTAACACTATGTATTGGTCCTAAGTCATTCTCCATTGGATGATGATTTAGGAGACAGAATTACTAATGCGTATCATATGAGACAGAATATGCTTGCATTATCATTATAGCTTGGACAAAAGAAATGCTGGCTGGGCTCTGTTACTTGTGGCATTGCTTGCTTATGTATAATATCAGACATAACAAAGGATTTCTCTCTAAAGAGACAAAGAGAAGTGCTGAAAGGGCTCTATTACACATGTAAAACACACACTACATATAATTATATGAGAATATAAGTATACAATAATCACTGATGATCCCTCAGAGTCATCTTATCAGTGATTAGGTAGATTATATATACAATATATGTAAAAGACAAACATAATGCATTATAGTGAGGTATAATAGGCATGAATTATCTAATCCTATGAAATGATGTAAACATTGGCATATATGAGCAGCAAAGCACATTCCTGGCACTCATGCTTATATGATGGGTGCCTATATCTACATGTTAGTGCAAAATAGCAGCATCACAGTATAATAGACCAGGAATACAGTATGAGGTGTATGTGAGGTGTATGTGGGATGATAGGGGGCATAACCCAGGCATAACAGAAGGCGTTGGTGAAATTCTATCAGATTTGGTACTCTTAGTTAAGTTACATAAGAGTGACCATAGAAATGATATACTAACTTTTATTATAATTAGATAGTGGTAGATTTACTTGTTAGGCCTTGATAACTTACTTCAGGAAGTCGGTCACTGCTATGAAGTTGTGTATTCAAAGCTATGGGTATTAGGGGAAGATGTTTCCATATCTTGGTGGGGATGTTTATGCGATACATACAAATGGGTATCCTATGTTGTATTGCTTCACTGTTATTGTAGGTATACTTTCCAGTTGTTGTCATAAAAACTGATGGGCAAATGCATGTATTGTATGATACTTCTTACCACTGCTACATTTTCTGAATACTGGCTATGATTTTCTCTGAAATTGTACACTTTTTTGAAAATCAATAAAGTGTTTATATACAAAAAAAGAATTTTACAGTACATCAGCACAGCATATTTTTAATGTATGTGACAGTTAAGATTGATGGTATTTAGCGTGAGTAAAAAATAGTCAATAAACTTCCAAATTATTTCAGATCACTTTAGCAACATTTAGACAATGTCCACTAACCAGAATAAGTTTATTTGATAGCCTTGAATTTAATTATGTTTTTGAGATAGTGTCACACATTTACATGCTGATGTAGAAGAGTACAGTATCACGGCCAAATATTGAAAGGGAAATTCAGCCCAGTAGCTGACTCACAAAGCAAAGGGATATTTTGGCTTACTTAACAATAAAATCAAGTCAGTTGATGACACAAACAATAACACATCCCTATATAAATAGATGAAGAGCTGCATTTAAAATGATCATGTATGTTTTCCTACTGGTAGATTCATTTGAAGTGTTTACAGAGACTGTCATACTGATTTTATTTTTCTGAAACCCAACTGACAGTCCGCAGTTTAAATTGCTGGAGGGAGGGTAGATGTTCACTTGTACTGTACCTGGGATGGTAATGAGGGGGGGGGGCACACCACTAGACACTAGGGAAATGCAGCAGCCGGAAGCATGAGTTCCAGCTGTGGCTGCAGAAGTCAAGAAAGTCCCGCTGTTCTCATACAGAGAACACTGGTGAATGGCTCCTCTCGCTAAGCTAACTATTTAGCCATTGTGACAAGGATAAGAAATTTAGAAAGCATACAAAAAGCGTTCACATATTGCAGAGAGGGAGAGACAGAGATGCATTGAGAAACCTCACTGTAAAAGAAGTGGGGTAACATAATGGCAGCAAGGACAAGGTCAACCCCCCCAACAATGCATGGTGAACAATTGGCCTAAATCAACACTAATAAATATAGACTGGCTTCATTAAGGTGAAATGTAACAAAACATTTTCAATCTAGTTTCAGTAAAAATGGGCAGGATTCTGTTATTTATAAATAAATGCCCAGGCAAATTGGTTATACGTCCTCTGCTAATTTTTATCTGGTTGAAAAGCCATTCACTTTACAGCTGGAGAGATGAGCTATGTGGCTCAATATAGCATGACATCAATACCCCTGTTTGACATCAGTGCTGCTCATGGGCGTTCAGTGATGGAAGAAGATGCATAGTGAAGTTTGACAGCTTCTGTGAAAGATGTGTCTCTGCTTCAGCTGTTATTTTAATAGTGTCATTATTCCTGTCTATATCATAGACATGCACTGAAGGTCAGGACTTGTGAAGAAATGGTGAATGAAAACAAATGATTTTCATTTATTTTGAGGAGGTATTTGAAATTCCTGGGTAAAAGTAAAAAAGTAATTCTGGAATTAGGACAGGCATATGGGACTGAGTATTGGGGGGAGGGTGGGGGCAGGTGAGGAGGAGGTATGTGAAGGGGAGGGTTGGGCAGACTAGATGGTCTAAAATGGTCCTTTTCTGCTATCAGATTTCTATGATTCTATGATATGAGCTGATACTTAAATAGATGATATAACAGAGGTAGACACTAATAAAAAAAAAATAACCAAAATGTATGAATGATGCTATTCTCTGGAGCTGAATTAATCACTAGAAGAACTTTTAACACTTAGTGCAATTACAAGGTTCAGAGAAACAGTATAATAACCCTCACCCTTTTATGTGTTTGTGTGTGGGGGGGGTAGGCTTGTATAGTGCTTTGTGATAATGGCTCACTATAGACACCACAAAATGAGATGTGAGAGCTCCAGATGGACCTACAAAAACTAGTGAGATGGTCAGTTCTCATTCTACATTAAATCTATGAGGTAACACAATATATGGACCCCTTCCCTATAAATGCAAATTCAGACAACACACTTTGCTAACATACTCAGCAAACATCATACAACTGACCCGCCTCACCACCTTCAACCTCAAAAACCAATCAAACACATCAGGACCTGCCTAATTAGAGGCAGAAGGAAATAAGACATAGGCCCATAGAAGTTTGGTATAGCAGCACTTCATTGTAACAAAATAAAATGAATAGAAGCAGGATGTATTGTGCTCTGTTATGTACTTTGACAGACAACATGGAAAGTAAAACCCAAAAGTAAAATCTGGCGAGCCAAATGATGATTCCTGCCACCACCACCACCACCACATGGTGCCACAACTGGCATCCATAAATATTGTTTATGCAGTTCAAGGAAATATACTGTAGTATAATAGTGTACAAATATGCTACTACTGAAAGAAGTATGTAATTATTGAACTATTATTCCATAACAAATTAATCCAGCATTCCTAACAGGATTTTTGACACGCAGACAGGTGAGGAAAAAAAAGTCTAATGACTTGTTTAAAAATCATTTGTTTGACACTATGGCCCAGATATTCAAAAGGGATGCACCGTGCACAACAGAGATGGGCCAGTGCAAGTGCGAAAAAGCGCCATTGTGCGATATTTAGCTGGAGGCAGCTGCGCCACACAAGTTGCAATGCACAAGAGTGCAATAGTAATGAATGCATGTGCAACCGTAGGGGGAGGAACCATGAATAAATGGAGCAGTGCGATATTCAACAGCATGCGCCATATACAATAGGGGAGCTAGCTGAAGTTGTGCGATAGTGGAAATGATTCAAAATAAAAAGGAACAAGAGAGAGGCACAAGAACGCTACAGGGAAGCCAGAGGTGGGAGTGAGGTGACAGCAACAAGGCAGAGGATAGCAGTGAGCAGAACTGGGCATGAGCAGGACAGAGCACACCTGGAAACAACCAGGAACAAGACAGGAGTGGGGAACTTGTGCTACTGTGCAGGAGTAACAGGGAAGTGCCACAGTGGGCTGAGGGCAGTGGCAGTAGGCAGGACAGCCAAAGGCTGGAGGTGCAACTGGTGCAGGGGGAGCATCACAAATGGACAGAGGGGGAATGGGATAACAGCTGCCGGGGGAGGGAAACACCAGCCATGGACATGGCCAGTGCCACCTTCCAAATGGAGGTGGTAATGAGGGGTGTGAGAAAACAGGCAGCAGGGGGGCGTGGCCATAGTAGGGCCCGTCAGTGGTATGCCCCCAACAGGTGGTACCAAGCCCGCACCACCTTCGAACACTACACTGACACAGAGATTGTGGGCCGGTACCGCCTGAACCGGGTGATCCTGAGGTGGCTCTGTGAGCTGTGCAGTGATGAGATGCAGGCACCCACATGATGGAGCCATGCTCTGTCAGTGGAGACAAAGGTGACAGCTGTCATATGCCTGCTTGGCACAGGCACCTTCCAGAGACCAACAGGGGACACAACAGACATAACCCAGTCGGCCGTGTCATGCCTACTCACACAATTCTTCAGCTCATTGCTGCCACATGCAGCGGAGTACATCCATTTCCCCAGCACACAGGCAGACCGCACAGCACACATACAAGAGTTCCACAGGGTAGCACATATGCCTGCGTGCTCGGGGCCATTGACTGCACCCATGTCACCATCCGCATTGCCACCTGGCATGGACGGTGTGTCCTACATCAACCGGAAGGGTTATGCCAGCATCAACTGCCAGGTGGTGTGCGATGCCAGGGTGTGCATAATCAATGTCTGTGCCATGCACCCTGGGGGAGCACATCATGCCTTCATCTGGCACCAGTCCACACTGTGCCACAGGTTCGAGCGTGGGGACATCCCCACTGGCCACCTAGTGGGTGAGTATGCACATCACGCAGGACAACATGAGCAGATGTGGGGGGGCATAGTCAGAGGTGCCATGGGTACTAGCCTTGATGGCCCATGGCAGAGCGATGCAGACCACCATGCTAATGTCCACCCTCTACACATAGGTGACAGTGGCTACCCACTCCGTCCCTGGCTGCTCACACCATACCGATGCCCCGTGACCTTATCGCAGCAACAGTACAACGAGGCACACACCACCACATGGAATGTCATCGAATGGGTGTTCTGGATGCTGAAGGCACATTTCCGGTGCCTGGACACATCTGGCGGTGCCCTACAGTACAGCCCCTCGAATGCCTGTGGGCTATTCCTGTCCTGCTGCATCCTGCACAACATGGCCAACGACTGTGGGATAGCCGTAGAGGTTGAAGAGGGGGACAGCAATGGGGACAATGTGGACACCAGTCCAGACAGTGATGGGCATCCACCCCTGGGCGAAGGGACCCCCGCCTGATCCAGATGTCACAGATGCACCAGGACACCATCACAGAGGAGCACTTTGGCCAACACAGGTAGGTCACAGGGCCATGTGCAACCACCAATGGCAAGGGCACAACCCACAGACAGGCATGGACGTACCCTGGGGTGGATGACGGCAAGGGAATGGGTCTGAGCATGGAACCACACACACTATCAGGGATGGGCTGGGCCAAACACAACACACGCTCATGCACACACACCACAAGACATGCACAAGGGGTAGAAGGCATGCCAACCCCAACTGCAACCCCTAGCCACACACACAGGTCCACACACGACCATGCCCAGTGGCCATCACTGTGCGTGTCTCAGATGCTGGGCACCATTGCACACTGGCAGACAGCAGAACACAGGCATCATCATGCACATGCCACAATGGCCAGCAGCTGGGAGGGTGTGCACATGGACCATGCATGTGCAAGGCTGGGTACCCCACCCGTGCATCACACATTGCACAACACACTGCACACAGGGTAGCGGCAGACAGTGGCCATGGTGGGAGACAGGTCAGTCATGCGGCACAGTGCCTCAGCTGCCACAGATGCATGGGTAGCCCCACTGAGACCTGCCAGCTGTGCCAGGCTGACCATTGGCCTCATGGGGTGGCACTGATGGTCCCCCAAGGATGACGCTGTGGGAATGTGACCGTGTTCGTGCAGGGGTCTGCAGTTCACCAAGCATGCCCATGCCAGGCATGCTCGGTATGCCCATAGCAGAACCCGGTGTCAACATGGAATGTGTCGCACGACGCCAGGAATGGGGGGTGAACATGACACTGTGCAGTGTCTGTGGCACATGGGCAATGAACTGGGTGCCCAATGTGGCCATGACAGCTGTGAATGCACGTGTCTGTCTGTCAAAGGCAGCGGTCACCTCCTCCCGCTGCCGAGCCATCTCTGCCAGGAACAGACTGTGGTCTCTGCTGTGCCGCTCCTCTGCTTGGCATAGAACCACACTGAGTGCATCCACCACCGTCACAAGCCGCAATTGCTGATCCGTGGAAGCCTGGAGTAGGCGGCTGTGCTCATCAAAGAGGTCATCTGCCGGATCGGCATGCTGTCCCTCGTGGTGTTCCTGGCCATGCTGGGCAGCACCCCTTGATGATGGGCACTGCACACCAGAGCCATGCCGGGCATGTCCACATGTGGTGCACTGACGCCGCCCCCTGACACTGTCCCCCCATCGCCATTGACTGACTGCTGACACTGCCCCTCTGGCTGCAGATCACCAGGGCTCACTGGTGCCATTGCAGTGCACACCAGTGCTGCCCCACTGGGGCATACAAGCACAAGCTGGGACTGTGATGTCACGAAGGCCTCAATGGCAGCACCACCCACGGCTACACCCGTGCTGTTTCCTGCTGTGGAACCATCCTGTGGCCCACACGTATCACTGTCCGGGATGTGTGATCCATCATCATCAGTGCCGGATCCGGCACCAGTTTGTGTCACAGCATGCTGGAGTCCATAGACATTGTCACACTGGGACAGAGGCAGGGCCTCTTCTGCACCAGCACCACCATCTTCAGTCTGGACAGACAGGCAGGTATGCTGTGGTCCTGACCCTCGGACACCTGTGGAGGTGGATGGGCACTCCTCCATGTCCAGGGTATCACCCTCGGTGGACACACCCACCACCACTGACCCATGTAGATGCTCAGAGCTGTAAGGGAACACAGTGGTGTTAATGTCTCCGCCCTACCCTGCGGCATTCCCCCCAACCCCACACAGTGACAGCACAGGACCTACCATGCAGTGACGGGCTGCCACCCATCTGGAAGCCACCACCTGGAACACCCTCTAGGGCACAACGCCACATGCTGCCGGCCACCCACTTTTCCTGTGGGGTCAGGCGTGGCACATCTGGCTGTCCACCACTGGTTGCAGCACATGCTGCCCTGATGGCAGCCACCTTGTCCTTAATCCTCCTCTTGCCCGTGCTGACCTTCTTTTTGTACTCCTGCATGGCCCGCTGGTGGCTGCCATGCTGGTTCATGGCATGTGCTACCTCACCCCATGCCGCAGCATAGGCCTGTGGTGTTCCCTGCTGTCCACTGAGCAATGGTTCCCTGTTGAGGTAGGCCTTGAACAGGGTATCTGATTCTGCCCAGGTGAAGTTGAGCCTCCTCCTTCTCCCACGTCTCTGTTCCTCCTCTTCATCATGTTCGGTCATTATAGAGCCTGTGGAAATGACAGGTGTTACTTTTGATTGTGCAGGCCCATGCATCTCTCATACACCACAGTCCACACTTCCAAACAGCATGCAACCCACCACAATAGACTGCAATACCGAACAATGTTCTCTGCAGCCTCATGTTGCATTTATATGGTGCAAGGCATGCAAATGAGGCGAGGCACAACTTTAAGTGGATGCTAATGCAGTGGCTGTGCCATGGAATTGCTGATAAGCTGATTTGCATATGCTGACTGAATATCACGCTGTTGCACCTTGCGCAATTGTTTTGAGCGTGCTCAGGCAATGGCACAGCTCTGTGATGTGCGCAGTAGGCACCACATGGCGCATGTCCGGGGTGCTGACACTGATGCCTGCTGAGCTGATGACGTGCTGAGCACGGGAGGCAGTGCAGGGCACAGCCACCACTGTGCCAGTGGTGCTAGTGTGCTGTTCTCACATGTGGCACTCGTGCCCTGGAGCACCGTAGGCACCATGGTGCCACAGCATGGTAGGCCACTGCAGGGCATCACACACAGGCACCCTACCACACTACATGCAGGGAGTCCCAATAGCACTGTGGCGGTCAAGGCGTGACAGACCCTTGACCCTGCGGTCGACCTTTGCTCCCTAGATGCCATGCGTCCACATGGGTGCACCCCTATAACACTGTTCAGTGACAGCGCGATGTGGAATGGCAGCGCTGTACCATGCAGCATCTGCATGTGGGGGACGTGTGCTATAGAGCACCATTTTGTGATCTGGCCTGCTTGAATGATGGCATGCAGGAGAGCACCACAGTGGAGTATGCTAGAGCTGACCAATCTTGTGGCCATTCTTGAGCCCCATGCTGGAGCCCTGTTTGGGGAAGACCCTTTGGACAGGCCTAGAAGTGCTGTGTGGGAGGAGGTGGCAGAGGCAATGGAGAAGGCCACTGGGATTGCCTGCAGTATAGAGCAGTGTCGCCACCACTATGGGGACCTCCAGTGGAGGGACCCAGATAGGCTGGGTCGACTATGGGCACGCACCAGGTGAGGTGCCATGCCATGGCCAGGTAGGTGCTCCATCCATACACTGGTAGCATCCATCCATCTGGGTATCACAGTGTGCATGTGTCCACCACGCAGGGGGGTGGGGGTCATCCAGTGTGGGCGGTGGTGGTGGTGGTGGTTTTGTGGCATGGCTGGGCTGTGTGGGATCGCACACACCGGGGGGGGCTTTGCTACTGGTTTGTACTGATGTTCCCCTCTTCGTGTTTGCACCCTAGGCCCTGAGGAGCGATGCCATGCTTGTGAGGCGAGAGCACAGTGAGACAGGGATGCTGCCCAGCAACAGGGATGAGGTGGAGGGGCCATAGTACAGCAGTGCCTGGCTGTTGTGGATGCAGGTGAGTGCCTTTCTTCCAAGTACTTCTGCGCATGCTGTGTTGAAGGGTTGGTGGCAGGGCATGGCCACCAGCCCTTGACACCAGTTCCGTGAACACCACACAGTACACTCAGCACTGTCCTATAGCACTGCATGTGTGGATGTGCATCACTGGTGGTCCGTGCGTGCACTGGGTATATGGCTGTGCCACTGGCTTCGCACCGCATAGCCATGTCACTGTATGGCCACGGTGGTGCTGTGCGGGACTTGGGTGGTAGATGTGTGCAGTGGTCCACATGGCTGTGTGCACCTGGGTAGGCAGGTCTTGTGGATGCGGTCACTGTGGGTGGTCACACACCATCACAGGGGCGTGGCCCATGGCTGTATGCCATGCACAATGGGTGGACTGCAGGGGGATGGACAGTCACATGTATTGACTCTGCTCTCTTGTCCTAGGCGGACATCACTGGATGGCCATAGAATGAGGCATGCAGGAGCTGCTGCAGCTGGCATGGGTGTCCCTGGCAATTCTGGAGAGAATGGAGTGGGATGGAGTCCGGAGATGAAGCACCCAGAGGCACCAAAGGAATGGAGAGTGGAGAGTGGGCCAGGCAATAGGCCCTCCATGCCCCCTTACTCACCTAACCCCCCTGGACCCACCCTCACACCCCTTCTTCTCTCTCCCATTTGTTCACCCCTGCCCCATGCCCACCTCCACCTTGTTTGTGGCCCTTCCCCCACCCTTGTAAATAATTGTAAATAAGTTTGTTTGTTACCATTGTTCAATACATTCATTTTGTTATGACAATTGTGGTGGTCTCTGATTTACAGCGGGCTACAGGTGCTTGGCTGCAGTGGTGTGCATGGCATCAGGGGCGGTGCAGGCATGGGCATGTGTGTGTATCCGTCAGGGACCCGCCTATGGTGTGGGCGGGGGACTCGGTCACTGTCTGTGGTATGTGTGTTGTTCTCTGTGCACTGGATGCCTGTGTGCAGTGGTCCACGGTGCATGCATTGTGTCCATGGCGCCCCTGTCAAACTGTCCATGGCCTGTGCAGTTGACACCCTTGCATGGCTGTGCTATGCATGGTCTGCTGGCATGTCAGTGGTGGCTGTCCTTGCTGGACACTCCCTGTAGCCGGCGCAATGCCGGATTGCCTCCTGTCACTGGTATGGTGCATGTCTGCCTTGGGTGGCACTGTGGCCTCCACTGTTGTTGTCCCCCCCCTCCATGCTGTCGCTTGTGTCTGTTGCAGGGACTGTGCTCCAATGTCTGTCACTTGTGCTCTGGCTGCATGCTGGTGGCGTACAGATTCATGGTGCATGTGCAGGGTGGCTGGTACACCTGTGCCATGGAGGGGTGCTGGCCATGGGTACACGGCTGCTGTGGCCGCACACCAGCAGGTTTGTTGCCCCGCTAATGTGTCCCTGTGTTGGTGTGCCTTGGGTGTGGGTGGGTGTTTGTCCATGCACTGTGCTGCATCCTGTGTGGTGCATGCTTCCATGCACCACTGTGGGCATCTGTGCTGGCTGTTGGGGCCAGTGCTGGGACAGGGTGTGTGCTTGTGTGGGTGTGCGGGGTGCTGTACTGCTGGTGGTGGGGTCTGGGTCAGGCCCTGTCGCATGCCGGGTACCTCGTGTGCCGATGCAGGGTCAGTCTCTCAGCTGTACCTTGGGGAGGGGGGCATGAAGGGCAGCACTATGTCTGCAGTTGTTGCACGGTGGCTGCTGCCACCCACTGCAGGGTGCTCACAGTGGGGCTGCCTTGCATGGCTCCATGGTGCACAGGGTTGCATTGTCACAGTGGGGGTGGTGGCATGCATGGGGTGACATGTACTGTTGGGCACTGCTCCTGGGCAGGGTGTCTGGGGATCACTGTGCAGGGTGTGCTCTGCATTGGTGGGATGTTGTAGCATGGGGTGGCTGGACCTCCTTGTGTTCCAGTCACAGCTTGCCAGGGGGTGTGCTGGGGCACCATGCCCCGACTGTGGGATTGTTGCTGGTGTCCAAGGTCTGGTGGTTCTTCCAGCTCTCCTCAGGTTGTGTGGTTCGTGGGGTGTGGGGGAGTGATGTCTGTTCTGCTGCATGCTCTTCTGCCCATATCTTCCATGGGTGGTGAACCCCTGCATCCTGTCCCTGCACATCCCTGGTTGTGCTGATGCACTGCTACCCTGCTCTACTGTGCATCCCTTGTTGTGCTACTGTGCATCAGAGCTGCACCACTGCACATCCCTGGTTGCTCCATGGTGCGGTTGGTGTGATATTCACTTGTGTTGCACAAACGCATCATGGCCTGTGCAGTGTTTGGATATCGCGCGTGTTGCGCATGGGTGCACTGTACTTGCGCCTGCTCCTGCTTTTGCGCTACTTTGTGGAGCAGTTTGAATATCTGGGCCTATATCTAAAGAGGTGTTTGCATCAGTAGTGTCCCCACATATGGTAAAAAGACATACTACCAAGAAATCAGAATGCCAATATTTTATTTCATTTTTTGTAGAGATAGTAGACAGTGCTTCTCCTAAAACTGATAGGCAGATTAGTAATCGGGTTATGTGAATAGTTAACAATGTCCACTTCTGTTTCTTATAAGTTATCGCTGTTGCTTCTCAGAGGCTCAAACCTGTAAGGGATGATACTTATACATGGACCACAATTCTCATTGCCATTTGTCACCAATAAAATTGACATTCTGCTAGATGGTATATTTTCTGAAGGGGGTCAAGACGAACTTCAGTTGCATCCCGAGACTGTGTGAAAAATGCATTGTCATAGTGCATCACAAGGGCATAGTGAGCAGTCACAACCACAGGAAAAAAAGACAAGTTTGAACAAAATGATCATATTTATTGAGCATAATGCTCAAGTAATTAGAATAATTAGAACCACTGCAGTTCTCCTTTAAAAAGGTGAGATGTAAATCAATGCCAGTTTAAGCATCCTGACTCTAGTACTGGCACTGATGGTAAGCTGTGTAACAATCCTAGTAACTGCTTTATAATTTATTTAAGCAGTTTTCCAGCTGAGATGCAGTACTGTGGTTTTGATGGGGTCCAAAATTTTACCAGTCTTTATAGCTGTGGGTGGACAGAAACACTGAATGATTAAATGGCTTGCTCTTGTGTCACACAGTAAGTGGCTCTGGTGGGATTTGAAGCTGCGAGTCTCCTGATTCTCTAGTCTCTGCATATAGTGCACTAGACCATGCTTCCATTGCAAAACAACATTGCTGCAATTACATTGCCCATTTGCTGTGCAGCCTGTTTGTTGGCACTAGATAACAGTGCACTATGACACATGTATACTTCTGGGAACAAGATCCTCGAAACACTAAAAAAGAGAAAAACTGTCCTAGGTAATTGCATGTTTTTCAGTGGGGGGGGGGTAGGGACAATAAATGGCACTGATATGTAAATTAAAGGATGAATAACCCATTCACTGGATGTTTTATTTTATTTGCCCATTTTCAAAGATTACTCAGTTTACAGCAAGTTGTCATGGGAGGATTCAAATCTGGGTTCTCCTGCAGTAGTGCACAACCTGAGCTTCCAAGCATGTTTTTGTTGGTCCAGTTCCATTCTGGATGAAAAAGCACAGCTTCCAAACATAGATCATGCTAGATTTAAGCATAATGGGCTCTATGCACCAATCGGGCATAGGTATCAGTGACATGCGCATACCCCATCCGTGTAGCTGTGCACCCGCAGACAGGTGCACACCGGCGACATTCATGACAGCTGGCCACCTGACTGTGGTCCCATCCTCCCAGCGTGTAGGACTCCTCAGGGTTGCCAGGGGCAGGGTCACGGGTCTGGCTGGACATCGAATTGGATGCCCAGACCGGGTCCCACACTGAATCCCTCATGCGGTAGGGCATGTGTTGACAGCGCACTCTGCAGATATCTGATGCTGGTGGCTGTGGCAGGTGAGTGAGGGCAATGCTCCCTGCCTGCCAATGGCACCGATCAGTGCAGTTGGATGGGTGGGGGCACGCCTGCAGGCATGGGGGGCCGGGGGGAACAGTACCACCGGTATCGGGGAGTGGGTTGCCATGTGGTGCTGCTGGGGAGGAGGGTGGCAGCCATGTGCCAGTGCCCCTGTGAGGGGTATGGCTGTTGTGGGTGATGGATGGGGGAGTCACCACACTCACCACAGTGTGCTGGGACGGGTGGGTGGCATCTGGTGGCCGTATCCTATGGCCCTGGTGGGTCGATGGGCTGTTCACCCTGTACTGCAAGGTGTACACAGGGTGCATAGGGGGTTTAAGTCAGGGTTCTCACTGGCATACCCTGCACTCCCTACACACACCCTGCAGCCAGCACTATGCACCTTAGTGCATGGCGTGTGGTGCCAGCCCGCCCCTTACCTGCCCCAGGCACATTGCTCCTCAGGCAGCCAAAGGATTTGGTGCATATGTGCTGCGCGGCCCCCTTAGTGCACCTCATGCGGGGGGGGCGCATAGGGTGTGGAGTGGTTGCGTGCCTCAGATGAACGTGCATAGCCACTCCACTCCATTAGTGCATAGGGCCCAAAGTGATGAACTTTTAGTTAACAATGCACCTGTTCCATCTGGGTGCTGCTGTTGCATTCTGTGTCCACCTAAACACCTGGGCAGGGGCTAAATGAAGGTCACTGCATAAATCAAAAGGTTGCTGCATAAATCAAATATTTCCTGGCTGTACTGAAAATATCAGAATTTTTTTTAACGTGCTGATTTCATTTGTGGCTATGCCACTCATGAGGCCATGGGTTCTGAAAGCACTCATAAAAAAAGACCTGATATTTTCAGTGCTGCCATGAGATACCGTGTGTGTGCATGTGTGTTTCAACCAAGTGGTATAAAGACTAACAATGCATCACACATTTTGGTTGCAAACAGTTAATGAGCTAATAATGCCCACCTATGATTTCTACAGATATGCAATATTAAAACACTTTGTAACAGAGGTGCTCTTATACAATTGAAATATTTTGCTTGTCTTACATGAAATAATTATTCCCTGTATCAAGCAGTCCACTTAAGTATTAACAATCCTCTCCAAATTATTTCTGCTTTTGCAGGTTAGTATTGCACCATGCACTGTACCATGCACACCACATTGACAGTATATATTAAATAAAGTTGTTTGTACACACTGTCATTCCACATAAAGGCAGTGGATTACTATTCTAATTAGGGCACTGAAACATTGCTTTCATGATGGGAGACTGATCTGCCTCATTTCTTTGGATGTAAGTGTACTCTAAATGTATATGTTGTATCCAATAACAAAATAAAGGAAATATAACATGATCAAGAAAACAGTTCACGAAGGACATAAGTTTATAGTGTTTACATTGTGGGTGAACTTTAAAAATGCGTTACCACATTACATTACCATACCGTTAAGCTCAAATTGGTCCCATGCACCCACTGCATTTATTGCACTCCTTTTGATAGCTGGAAAAATACATGCAATAATTAACACACCTCATAATATTTTCAAGGTGGTTTTGACACGTCTCTTAAGTTACTTTATCACTGCAAAGATAAATATAATGCTTCCCTTAATAAATCTTATGTTATTTATGCCCCCATAACAAAACCCTTCAAATCAATGTTAAATGTGAAGTTGAGGGGGGGAAAAGTTTGTAAAGCTATAAAATTAAATTGATTTTGTTTACATAAAGATCAACTTTCTCACAATGACAGATTTAAAATCTGGAAGAGTGACTGAATGCCAGTCTCAGAAACTGCACTGACTCATTTAGACAGATTAATCAACAGATCCTGTACATATTTTTGTCATTGTTATACTACGAATTAGGATGAAATTAATAATCGAAAATGAGTATTTAAGGATTTGCATTAGGATAAACATGCTACTCTACAGAAACATTAGACATTATGGCTGCTTGGGAGTTCTTCTACATCTTACTTAGTGAGAAAATACAAATAGTTGAGGTTTTTATAACAGTTTGAGTGATGGCTATAAAAGCAGGCAGCAGACAGTTGTCCCAGAATGTGCCAAAAACAAATATTCAATACATTATGTTAACATGTTATAGTATGAACAACCTCTTATAAGACATGAAACACATAATGTGAGCTATTAGGCCCTAGAGTGAGATGTGCCAATCTCGAAGTTTTGTTTTCAACTGAATTAAACTGTTAAAATAACCACATATTCAAAAAGAACAGCCATACTTAGTAAACTTCTCACTGTACAGGGTATATCAGCACAGTTAAAACTGTTCACAGATGTCAGAGAAAGAGAATGAGAAAAACATCTAACAGAAGCAATAATAGTCAATATACCTCCCATTATTAATAATCCATGCAATAACACTCTTCCAATCAACCCATATCTGTGAACTGTCCCTGCTTAGGAGGGACATCCTTCATATTACCCTCAAAATTGATCTCTCCCTCATCTGTTCCTCATAGAAAAAGTGCTGCCCACCCAGAGAATGTGCTGTAAATTCAGACTTCAAAGCAAGAATACATAACATTCAGACATGCTAAATCAAAAATACATTTTGTACAAATAAACTCAATGGTTTTCACAATGTTCTGAGCCTGTAGCCACATGTGTGAGGATGTATCCCTCATTGTCCCTTATTTCAGTTACAAAAGGTTGAGAGGTAGGATGCAACCTGAGATCATAGATCGACTCCATATTTACAGGCCTTAAAAGTACACATGGAATACACCAGTGGCTGCTGTAGGATTCAAGTCTGAGAGCTTATGTCTAGTGCTCTGTTCACTACATCACCCTGCCTTCAATGTAATACTGTTTTCTGTGTGTATACTGCAGAGTTAGTTATGGTAGCACAGCATAATTTGTGATACAATAGACTTTTTCCCAGATAAAGGATTCTCAGTTTTGGATGGCTTCAGAGAGACTGTCTGGAAATATTTTCTGTTGCCATTAACTGTACAGATCCTTAGTATTAGCATGTCTATAGTGGAAGACTTTTTTCAGCGTGAAACTGTGTAAATACAATGGGACTCCATGTCACTGATTTTCATTGGACAAAGTAAGGAAACTGTTTTAATACAGCATAACAAAGTTAACACCTGCTCATATACAGTATGTGTGACCTCTATTTATGCAATCACTTAGAAACATAGAAACAGAGAATCTGTTGTCAGATAAGGACCATACGGCCCACCTAGTCTACCCATTTCCCTATTCACTACTGCAGCCCCAGATCTTAGTTGATCTGTGGCTCTCCTGCTCTGCATATCTCCAGGGTACCCTTATGTCTATCCCATGCAACTCTTGAACCCTATATTGTTTTCGCCCCACCACTTCTGCTGGAAGGCTGTTCCATGAAAAAGTATTTCCTATTACCCCTGAGCCTTCCATCTGTCAGCCTCATATCATGCCCCCTTATTCTTGTGCAGTTTTCTCTGAAATATGCTTTCCACCTGTACCCAGTTTATTCCCCTATAGTACTTGAAAGTCTCTATCATATCATCCCTCTCCCTACTTTCCTCCAGTGAATAGATATTAAGGTTCTTAAGTCTTTCCTCATAGGGCTTCTGGTGCAGTCCATGTACCATCTTCATTGCCCTTCTCTGGACTGCTTCTGTTTTATTAATGTCCTTCAGGAGATGTGGTCTCTAGAACAGGACTCAGTACTCCAGCTGAGGTCTCACCAGTGATCTGTGCAGTGGCATCACCACCTCTTTCCCGCTGCTTGTTATGTCCCTCCCTATGCACCCCAACATTCTGTTTGCTGTCCCCACCGTTTTTTCACATTATTTGGTCACCTTCAGGTCATCAGGTATGATAACTCCCTGGTCTTTCTTCTGACTTGTGGTGGGCCGAATTTCCCTGCCCATCTTGTACTCCTCCCTTGGATTTCTGCGACCCAGGGTGCATGATCTTGCACCTTTTAGCATTGAAACTCAGCTGCCAGACACCAAACCACTCCTCTAATATGCTTAGGTCCTTTCTCATTTTTCCCACCCCCCCGGATGTGTCCACTCTGTTGCAGATCTTGGTGTCATTTGTGAAGAGACACACCTTTCCCTTCAGATTCTCCGTAGTGTCGCTAATGAAGACATTGAATCGGACTGGCCCCAGCACCAACCCCTGTGGCACCCCGCTGGACACCTCCCTCTCCTCAGATTTCATGACATTTACCACCACCCTCTGAGTCCTGTCCCTTAGCCAGTTCCCAACCCACTTTACCACCATAGGACTCACTCCCATGCTCCCCAATTTATTTAGCAATCTCCTAGGTGGGATGGTGTCAAAGGCCTTGCTACAATCCATGTAGTCCACGTCCACCACCCCTCCCTGATCTACCACCCTGGTTACCCAGTCAAAGAAATCTATAAGATTTGTCTGACAGGACCTTCCTGCTGAGAATCCATGCTGCCTTGGATCCTGTGCCCTGCTATCCTCCAGAAATGTCACAATCCTCTCCTTAAGTAAGGACTCCATTAGTTTCCCCACTACTGAGGTCAGGCTTACAGGCCTGTAATCACCTGCCTTCTCTTTGCTTACACTCTTGTGGAGAGGGACCACATCTGCCCTCCTCCAGTCCTCAGGTACCTCCCCCATCTCTAGTGATGTGTTGAAAAGGGCATCCAGGGGTTCCACCAGCACTTCCCTGAGTTCCTTTAATACTCTGGGGTGGATCCCATCTGACCCCATTGCCTTATCTGCTTTTATTTTCCCGAGTTCTTCTAGGATTCTTTCCACTGTGAATGGGCTGCTGTCTACCTCTCTTCCCTGAATACTCCTGTTAATGAGTCTCTGTCCCTCACCCTCCCCTCCCCTCCCCCTTCCCCGGTGAATACTGAGCAAAAGTACTTGTTAAGTATCTCAGCCTTTTCTAGGTCATCATCCACCCTTTCTCCACCTTCCTTGTTCAGCCTAACAATCCCATTTCTGGTCTTTTTCCTCTCACTAATGTAGCTAAAGAAGGTCTTGTCACCTTTTTAAATAACCTGGCCTATACCTTCCTCTGTTTGTGCTTTAGCCCTTCTAATTATTTTCACAGATTCCCTCTGCTTCTCTAGTGTTATCTGTCCTCATCCTTTTGTGTTTCCTTTTGTCTTCTGAAGGCTCTTTTCTTTTCTCTTTCTCTCTCGGCCACTACCTTTGAGAACCATAGTGGCCTTTTCTTTCTTTTACTCTTGCTATGCATTTGACACAGTGACATGCTACTTCTGTTATGACTCTCTTGAGTCTAGACCACTGTTTTTCCACATTTCCCCCTATACCTTCTGCTGCTAGGGCTTTTTTGAGATTTCTACCCATCTCCATAATGTTAGCCTTCCTGAAATCTAGGACCTTTATCCTTGTATGGCTTGCCTCCTCCACTGTGGTTACCTTAAACCATACTGTCCTGTGGTTGCTGGTAGCAAGAAGATTGCCCATCTCCACATCTGTAATCCTGTCCCTGTTGGTAAGAACCAAATCCAGTATAGCCTCCTCACAGGTTGGTTCTCCTACAAGCTATCTTAAGTTTGCCCCATTCAGGGTAGTCATGAAGTCCCTGCCCCTTGTTGTACTCACAGTCTGACTGCTCCAATCTACCTCAGGCAGGTTGAAGTTACCCATTAGCAGCAGTTCCCTTTTTGCTGCCATTTTGTGGATGGTTTCCACAAGAGCTTCATCTGATTCCTTCCCCTGTGCTGGAAGCCTATAAATCACTCCAGTGCAAGTGGCTGTCCTTGTTCCCACATCCAGGGTAACCCACAGTGCCTCTGCTCCTTGTAACCCCTGAGACTCTGGTGCTTTAATCCCCTCCTTCACATATATAGCTACTTCCTCTCCCCTTCTTCCTTCCCTATCCTTCCTAAAAAGTGTATATCCTGGTATGGCTATATCCCAGTCATGGTTCCTTGTGTACCATGTTTCTGTAATAGCTACTGTGTCTAGGTTTGCCTCTTCCATTAGTGCCATTAGGTCTGGGATTTTGTTCCCCAGACTGTGGGCATTTGTGCACATTACTTTCCAGCTTGTGTGCCCACCCTCCTTTTCCTTTTTTCAGCCTTGTGAAGCTTTTGTGTTCCATCTTCTGTCCTTCCCACAATTGTATCAAATGTATTTATGGGGTTTGATAGTGCTCTTGTACTAATTGGATTCTCCCCTTATTTCAAGATATGTTATGTAGGGGGGCTACCTTTATCCCCCTGACTGCTTTTGTCTCCCCCCTTGGTTAGTTCAAATGCTCATGGAAGAAGCATTTGAATGTTTCAGTAAGGATACCTTTACCCTCCCCCCCCGCATAGATATGGACCATCTGGTGAAAACAGTCCTTCATCCCTCCAGGTGAGATCCCAGCCCACAGTGAAGCCATACCCTTCCTCTCAACCCCATTTATTCAGCCATGTGTTGAATTCCATGGTGCTGATGTCTCGACCCTCTCCCTTGCCATGGACAGGTAGAACCTCCAAGAAGGTAACAGAGTGTGCTACTTCCCAAGACACTGACCCGGTTCCCTAAATTCCTCCGCCATGTTTTCTATGTCTGTCCCCTCATCTGCCAGGTTATTTGTCCCCATGTGGACAATGATGTCCAGCTCCCCCCCCTTCTTGCCACCACCCTAGTAATTCCTAGGATCCAACTGACCTCCCTCTGAACCATGCCACCAGGCAGGCACACCACCTCCCACTCCCTGTTGCTGCCCAGTCCCAGCTCTATCCCTCTAATGATGGCATCTCCAAACAGGATTTTCTTCCTCCTCCTGTGCATTCTCCTTCTTTTTGCCCTTGGGGCTCTGTCATGGATGACCCACTCATCCCCCTTAGTGTTCACTTCTGGAGATGCAGTATGATTATCCTGCTCTGCCAAGTGGCACTGGCTGAGGGATGTTCCTCTGTCCCACCTCCTTCATCCTCCCTGAGCTCACTATAGTCCATCCATCCCTCCTTACTGGCATTCTCTGAGGGAGTGATGGCAAATGTGGTGGTCCCTTTGAGGGGGGAAGGTTACTTAGATCCTCACTAACTCTGTTCAGAGTCCTGCATTCTCCACCCTCAACACGGAGAGGTGCCTGCAGATAGGAAGCACAGCAGTGTCCAGAAGGTCCTCCTGAACACCACTGCTCAGCAACCACTGCATTGCACAATGCCCATCATTTTCCTTAGCCCATCCTTTCTCTTATTTGTCTGCCTCTTTTTTTTTCTTCTTCTCTCTTATTCCATGTTCACTTTACAGCTATGTACTGTCAATAATTGTTAGTGGTATAATGTATCAAGGTATGTAGATTTACGACAGGGTGTGGTGTGTGGCATGTGGCTGTGTTGTGTACTGAAATATGATGGCTAACAGTATGTGTATGCAGTCAGCTGGTGCCATATGATGTCACATGCTATGGGTATAAAGGAAGTGATGGACTAGGGGTGCGTGGGTGTGGGGAGGGTGGGTTGAGCACCTCCAGACCACCAGAAATAATCAACTACACCAGCAAAAAGATCCAGAAACAATCAGCTAAACCAGCAAAAAACCCCAGAAACAATCAGCCGGTGTTCACCCTCTGTTTAAGGTGTACACATGAGCAGTATAACTAGGCCAAATTAGCAGATGCCATTTGATTTATGTAGCCAAAATATGAATGAAACTGCCTTTTATTTTGGTCAAAAAAGGCATGCAGAGTAGAAATCCTTTCGATTTTTAAGAGTGAGGACTTTAGCATTGTAGCCTCTATGATCCATAACAGTGCCTGCATCCTGATTTCTGCTTTACTCTGATCTTGTTTGACTACCTCCAACTATTTATTACTCCCATCTTGTTTCACCAGGCTTCCGTTGATGTTCAGGGTTCAGGTTGGCCTTTCCTCTGGTGACCTCGAAAAATTAAAAACAGCACAAACAATGACTGCAGTAGATAAATTTGTTGAAGGCATAAGTGCTCTGTCATACCTAGTAAAGTAACACCCTATGTATCACCTCCTTTAGTGAGGCTTCCTCTCAGCCTTGTTGGTTGCTACCACTGTTGTCACACAGCCAGAGAGTAGTGACCATCATGCATGGTGCCTTGGTTTTCTCCCACTCACAAGACCAGGAGATCAGCTCATGCATATGTAGTCCCCCCCAATTTCACTTCAAAGAATGCATTTTAGCTTTTGTATTTATGGGAAGGGCAGGAATTGTGCTCACAGAATCATGGTGCCTGTTACAGCTGGAGGTGGGTGGGAAGGAATGCAAGTACCCTGTGCTTTTACCATCACCAATGCCCTTGAGTCGCAGGTGAATGTATTCCCTCCGCTGGAGCTGGTATGTGTTTTTCTAATGCAGTGATGTAGGAGCCAGTGCCGTGTGCCTACCAGTACAGGTGGGAGCCAATGGTGTGTAGTCCTGCCAAAGCAGTGGGAGCAGGTGCATGTGTTCTTGCCACTGGCTGGTGATGAGGGAGCTGGTGGTGCTGTGTTTCTGCAGATGTGTTTGCTCCCATTGGTGCAACAAGAGCAGGCAGTTACACAGACCTTACAGACAGAGGAAGAAGTCTGTCCTGCCATATCACCCCCCAAAAAAATAAAAAAAAGGGGACATAGCTTAAAGAAATTCATGTGATGGGTGAAAACAGGAAATGGTCTGGATCAGAAAAGATTCAGGTTTCCTAACTGGCACCAGCTGGACTGCCCTCTAACTCACCAGAAAGGACTGCTGTATAATATTTATTGAATTAAAATGTATGCTCTCCTCTCTCTCTCTCTCTCTCTCTCTATCTATTTAGCCAGACTGTAGAATTTCAGCAAATATTGTAAGCTGTGATTATAGCCTAATCCATAACCATGCATAGGTAGAAAAATGAGTGCACAAAGGAGCAGATGTTGTAGCTTTAAGCAGTTAAGCAAACACAGTAAATGTTACTCATTTAATTCTGTTTATTCTGTTTATTCAGTTCATTTATTCTGAATTTGCTATTGCCCTTAAAAACATAAGAACAATCAAAGTTACTGAGCAATTGAAGCAGATTTTGAAGCAGGAGCTGGATCATTAAGGCACTCTGTGTGTGCTGCAGTTATTCCAGCCAAAACCAAACCACGTATACAATTCTCTATGCTGTCTCACTATTAGAACTCAATACAAGCCACTGTGCATGCTTATTTTAGAGTGCCTGCATGCACAGGTCAGCAAGAATGTTGACTCCTTTCCTTGGCCCCATGCTGCAATCTCAAGAAAATAGCCCTCCCACTCCAGCCCATAGCCACGATCCAGTCCCCAGCCCAGCCCTGACCAATTGTGCAAAATTAATAAAACATCCCTCCTGCTCCAACCCAGAGCCACAATCCAGCCTCAAATTCAGCCTTGCCTGTTTGTGTAATATTAATTATATATATCCTTCCCATTCCAACCCAGTGCTATGATAAGAACTAAATACGTCTCTAGCAATTAACTTTTTATGTGCAAAAAGCATGATGGTTTTACACCATATCAAACTAATTTCATGTTTTCTCTTCTCGTGAGCTCCTTATTCTAAACCCATACCCTGGTCTGTCTCTCCACAGAGTAAGAGGCACGTATGAAATACTGTGGCCTGAAATGAGCACAGGATGTATATTGCAACAGTCATCACTACCTTCCCACCGATGCTGTTGCATATATAAATATCAGATTCTAGTCCTTCAGTTGGATAGGTCTACTGTGCAAGCAACCAAAATCATGTCGACACAGTCCAAGCACTCTTAGTTAAAAGACAGACACTGGCAGCAAATCATCTGCTAACAGCTTTTATTTGACTGACTTAATTGAACCGAGCTTCATTTATCCAAGTAACTGTGATTGCCTTAGCTTCTTTAATCTTTATTCACAAATAAAAAAAATACATGTATCTCTGAAAAGCAGTGACTTCCAAGGTTAAGCTTGTTAGACATTACTGTGTGTTATTTTGCAAATGGGCAATCCTAAATCAACAACATGAACTGTATAATGGATTTAAATTTTACTTGAGGATGAATTCAAGCTAACTTAAGGTAGTCATATTTGTTGTAATTCTGCCAGCATTTGTGAATTTTACTGTCTTCAATGAAAATAGGAGTTTGCTGACCAGATATGATAAATGAACAGATAGTGTAGCTTACTGGTTAGGGTGCAGAACTGTGAACCATGGGATCCAGGTTCATATCCTATCAGAGCTACTTACACAATTTTTAACCATGGACAAGTCAGTTAACTTCCCAATACTTCAATCTCACAGCTATGAAATGGGGACAAACAGGATACCACTGGATTTTACTTACACAATCCTGGGTAAGTAACTGTACAAAAAAAAAAAAATTGCCACATTAATAGCTATGTTTCAGAGGATAATTATAGTTGTAACTTCAAACATGAAACTGGAAACTTGGATGCATGTGGCTATTTTTTTGTTAAATCCTTTTTTTAATTTTTTACCTGACTGCACTGGCTTTCCAAATTTAAAGTTTTCTGAGCAAGGGTAAGTATAAGCTTAGGGTACATAACTTAGTGTAATTACTGATTCCTCTTTCCCTATAATTCACATAATATTTTGGAAAATTCTGCAAAATTTCACCAATAAATAAACGGAAGGAATTTTAAAATGAAAGTCGATGTGAATAGCAGATTTTTCCCCTTTCCATTGTAAACCACAGAATTGTTTTTTATGGATATAAGTGAATTGAACATTTTTTTTTCCTGCACTTTTAGGGAAAATGTTATGCAAATTGCAAACCTTTTTTTTCTGATAAATTCCCCATATAGGGAGAGGTTCATGCAGTTAAAGATGATAATACCACAGATGCTGCAGAAAATGGGATTTAGCAAAGTTCCATGAAAATGTTGTGAAAGCAGAATCTACAAATTTCATTCTGACCTCATGGATATAGGTCTAGTGGTCTCACAGTAACATGGTTTGTGCTTGTGTTCTGAGCCTGGGAACTTAGCTGGTCTAGTGGAATGCTAGAGAGAAGGAGCACAACATCAGTGGGGACTGGTGTCTAGTACCGAAGTGTGCTTTGACATACACACTTATGCTGATCCCACTTATAGTTCCTTGCTGTCAAAATGTCTAAAATTATATGTCAGTGAAAACTCTGTGTGTGCCCATATTTATTTATTTAAATTTTGATAACTGGGTGATTGTGAATGTGTGTGTGTGTTTGTGTGTGGCAGAACACCAGACTGCCCCATCAATTCTTGCCATCCACTGCTGCATTTCTATAGACAGATGGAGTCTTCCCTCTGCTCATGCAGGTCCCAAAAGGACCAGTGTGAATGAGAATACGATTCCACTCTCTCAAAAAGAAAGGAAATTCTCTGCAAAAATTGCTTTAATGCACTAGTTAGGGTACAATTTAATGTCACAAAGGTAGGGAAATGTGGTATTAGGATTTCCAACCCTAACTCCCCCCTTCCCCAAGCAGCAAAAGGACAAGACCACACCAGCAACCACAGATAGCCAACATCAGGGAAGACAAACAACATACAACTGTTTCCAGATGACACACATGCAGTAACACTGATGTGCTACCTTCATTGATTTGCATCTGCAGCTGTATAAGCACAGGCCCCACAGAGGCCTGTGCCTGTACAGCCACACCTGTGTATTTACAGTATATTGTACAGCATGCATGAGTATGCATGACTACAGAAGCACAGACCTCATTGGGACCTGCACTTCTGCAGATAGAAGGTCTCATGGGGCCAGCACCTCAGCATCCAGAAGTACATGTGCACTCTGTATGAAGTAGCTCAATAGCTAGTACGATCCACTATTGCATAGTTTTCCATACGCAATGTGTAGCTGTAGCTGTATCAGTACCTGTGTGCCTGAAAACCTGCTATTCCTTTGAACAATTTCTAGGTCCACTTCTGAAATCAAGATACTGAAATTGCAATAGTACTTCTGTCTTTATAACTTCCAGTCCCACAGGGGCCTCCTCATCTGGAGCCAGAAGCTGGTATGCATGTCTTACACATGTGACTGAAGAGGCACAGGCCCCTCAGGGGCCTGTACGTCTGAGGACAGAAGTACTGCTGCAGTTTTGGTATCATGGATTTTAGAGAACCTGTGCTTCTGCACTCAGAGGTCAGTGTATATGTCTTATACCTGTGACTGCTGAATCACAGGCTTGTCAAGTGTATGTAAGTCTTACAGAGTGAACAAGTGCTTGAGGCTATAGAAGTGCTGGCCCCATAGGTGACTCGGCTTCAACAGGTAAAACAACTCTTGCAATTTGGGTATCAGGGATTTGTATCTATGGCTACAGGGGCCTGTATGTCTGCACACAGAAGCAGTGTTGTGGTTCGAATATCATGGATTTCTATCTGCATTGACAAGTAAGTGTGTATGTGTTGCAGTGTGCATGCTGCAGATACAAATCCACAAAGGTAGCACATCTGTGCTACTGCACTTGTGTCATCTGGAAACAGTTGTATGTTGTTTGTCTTACCGGATGATGGCTATCTGTGGTTGCATGTGTAGTCATGTCCTTTTGCTGCTTAGGGGGAGGGGGAGTTAGGATTAGAAACCCTAATGCCACATTTGCCTACTTTTGTGGTGTTAAGTTGTACCCTAACTTGTGCATTGATGCAGTTTTTTGCAAAGAATATATACAACATATGTTTTGAGGTAACTGGCAGATAAAAAGTGATATCTCACAGAACATGAAAAGATATCAATATCTTTTATTGATGCATTATGTCACAGTGATATCTTTTCTGATAAAATGGGTAAGAAAAATCAGTGAAAATGGGGTTCCCTGTGGCTGCAGACCTCCTACTACGACCACCCGCCTGCACTATTTTCCATCCCTCAGAAACTTTTCACTAGCAGTGAAGTTATGATGTTAATAAAAGAGAGAGTTGAACTCTGGAAAGATTACATTACAGGTGATGTACATATAGGGCAACAAAACAATACAGAAATCTGAGGAATAGATGCAAGAGACCTCATCGAGCAAGCACCTCATCCTTGCAGCTGCTTTTAAGCTTGAGCTGCCCGCCGACTACAGTGGCGAGACTGGGAACCTGCCTGCTGCCACCCGCCCACTGCTCTCCAAGCACAGGCTTGCTGCCCACTTTGGGCAAGCACCTCATCCTTGCAGCTGCTTTTAAGCTTGAGCTGCCCACCGACTACAGCGGTGAGACTGGGAGCCTGCCTGCTGCCACCCGCCCACTGTTCTCCAAGCACAGGCTTGCTGCCCACTTCGGGTAAGCATCTCATCCTCGCAGCAGCTTTTAAGCTTGAGCTGCCCGCTGACTACAGCGGTGAGACTGGGAGCCTGCCTGCTGCCACTCGCCCACTACTCTCCAAGCACAGGCACAAAAGAAAGGGTCCTACAAGAGCTCGCTAAGCTCAGGGTGGACAAGGCAATGGGACCTGATGGCATACATCCCAGGGTACTTAAGGAGCTAAGGGTGGAACTAGCAGAATGGTTTAGTGAGTCTTTGAGCACAGGACAGGTCCCAGAAGACTGGAGAAGAGCTCATGTGATCCTGCTCCACAAGAGTGGTAGCAGGGAGGAGGCAAGGAACTACAGACCAGTCAGTCTTACCTCAGTAGTGGGCAAGATTATGGAGGCACTCCTTAAGGAAAGGATGGTGCAACACCTGGAATCCATAGGGGCACAGGATCCAAGACAGCATGGGTTTAAAAAAGGAAGGTCCTGTCAAACTAATCTCATAGATTTCTTTGACTGGGTAACCAGAGTGGTGGACCAAGGGGGAGCAGTTAATGTCACCTACCTTGACTTCAGCAAAGCTTTCAACACTGTTCCACATAGAAGATTGATAAATAAGCTGGGTAGGTTTGGGGTGTGTCAGAAGTTGGTCAACTGGATGGCAAACTGGTTGACGGGCAGAAAACAGAGAGTGGTGGTAAATGGTATACAGTCAGAAGAGATGCAAGTCACAAGTGGGGTACCTCAGGGATCAGTCCTGGGGCCAGTCTTCTTCAATATCTTCATTAGTGACATTGCAGATGGACTAGAGGGTAAGGCTTGTCTGTTTGCAGATGACACCAAGATCTGCAACAGAGTAGATGATCCAGATGGGGTGGGCAGAATGAGAAGAGATCTGGATAAACTAGCAAAATGGTCTGAAGAATGGCGACTGGGATGTAATGCAAAGAAGTGCAAGATCATGCACATAGGGAAGAGAAATCCTGAAGCCACCTATAGGCTGGGAGAGGAGTTGCTGGCAGTCACAAAGGAAGAAAGAGACTTGGGCATCATCATCACCGATGACCTGAAATCATCCAAGCAGACCTCTAAAGAAGTAGGTAAGGCTAGGGGGATGTTAGGGTGTATTAGTAGGGGTATCACAAGTCGTAAGAGGGAGATAATAATCTCTCTGTAGAAGACACTGGTTAGGCCCCATCTAGAGTACTGTGTGCAGTACTGGAGGCCAGACCTTCACAAGGACATTAACCAAATTGAAGCAGTCCAGAGATGGGCAACCAAAACGGTGCAGGGATTGCATCAGAAGACGTATGAGGACAGATTAATGGAGCTCAATATGTATACCCTTGAGCAAAGGAGGGAGAGAGGTGATATGATTGAAACATTCATACACCTTAAGGGCATTAACAAGGTGAAAGAGTATAACATATTTAAATATAAGAAAAATAGCAGGACAAGAGGACACAGCATGAGATTAGAGGGAGGCCAATTAATGGGAAATGTGAGGAAATTCTTTTTCACAGAATGAGTGGTGGATGCATGGAATGGCCTACCTCAGGAAGTGGTGGCTATGAATACAGTGCAGGGCTTCAAATAGGCATTGGATAGGCATAAGGGAGCAATACAGATGAGTATGAATAGATAGGCCACTGACAGAGCAAAGGCTGATGGCACATTTATAAGGTAGAACAAGAAATGGGCAGACTGGATGGACCTTGAGGCCGTTATCTGCTGTCAACCTCTATGTTTCTATGTTTGCTGCCCACTTCAGGCAAGCACCTCATCCTCACAGCTGCTTTTAAGCTTGAGCTGCCCATCTACTACAGCGGTGAGACCAGGAGCCAGCCTGCTGCCACCCACCCACTGCTCTCCAAGCACAGGCTTCCTGCCCACTTCAGGCATGCACCTCATCCTCGCAGCTGCTTTTAAGCTTGAGCTGCCCACCAACTACATCAGTGAGACCGGGATCCTACCTGCTGCCACCCTCCCACTGCTCTCCAAGCACAGGTAATTGCCGAAGCCAGATCTTCAGCCCTCAGCAGCTGTTGCAGCGAAGATCCTGGATTGTTTTTCCAAATTCCTGGTGCCATTTGACTGCAGTGCCCAGATTGGCTGCTCACCATCTTGGTGAACTCCCTGAGTGGCTAGCTCTGGAATCCAGCGTGACTGCTTTCCCAGGACTAATTGCATGCATGTGCACAAATTTTGTAGTCTGTGCTGCCTGGCCCTCACTACTAGTGTGTGCTAAACTGAAAACTGGGATTCCTACTGCTGATTTTTTTGTTTGTTTAAGGACTGTTACTAACCTGTATTTGCTCATTCTGGTAGAAAAAAAAAAGAGAGTAAAATACTGTTTGTTTGCTTTGGCCTAGCTAGACCCCTTAATCTTCCCATTCTCTCCTTTGTGTGATTTTTTCACACTCCTCCCCAACCCCTCCTCCACAAGTTCTTTTTTTTTTTTAATTTAGTTGTTTAACCAGGTATAGCGCACTAAGCTGAAAGCTTTTTTACAGGAGTGACCTAGGAGTACAAGGAGGTTAAGTGACTTGCTCAGGGTCACACAGTATGCAAGTGGAAGCTGTGGGATTCAAACCCAGGTCTGGTCTGCTGGATGTCACCAAATTTGCAACTCAGAGCCTTAGACCACTGCGCTATACTGCCTCCTACTACTCCTACTTCTTAAATACACCTAGACAAGTCCCCCTTCTGTGCACCTCCTCCCATTGGCCATCTTGCCCTACACAAATTTAAAGCTGCAGAACACCTCCTAGAGTGCGGTCCTGCCCCACAGAACTACTTTTCTAACAGCCCCTTGCCTCACCACTCTCTCCTCTCCTCCTTCATAAGGCTGACCATGCTAATTCTCTCCTACTACTTCCGCTGAGAACCCTCCAGGGCTCTCAGCTCATCTGCTGCAAGAACCACGGCCACTGGGCGGTCGGCGCTCCCGAAGTCGCCACCTAAGACCACTCACTTGGAATCCAGATCCAGAGAGCCGAGAACCCTCCAGGGCTCCCAGCTCATCTGCCGCAAGAACCGCGGCCACCAGGTGGTCGGCACTCCCGAAGCCACTGCCCAAGACCACTTGCTCGGACTGTAGACCCAGAGAGGTATGGCAAAGCCACAAACCAATCGGAGTGTGAGCGCCTTCTCCAGGCTTGCTCCGATTGGTCCTTCATCTCTTCTTATCTTTTCTCTGGCTCCTGAGCTAAAAGGGCACTGTTTTTTTTACTTATGCTTGCTAATGTATGCCTATTTTGTTAGAATCTGCCTGTAAACTGCCTAAAAAAGGCTGTAATACTTGCAAACTGCTCTTGCTAGATTGATTAAGTGAAACAGCCCTTTCCTTTGCCTCTGTAACTGCCGCCCAGACTTCAGGGCACCAAGAAAATCGACCCCTTTCATTTGTAAATTAGTTTTGTCACTGGGTAGCTCTACCATTGTCTGGGACCCGTACCAATTGCCTTCGCTTTCTTCCTTCTTCAGCTAAGAACCTCCAGGGTCTTCTAGCTATCTGTTGCAGAACCGCTGCCATGGGTGGTCGTCCCTTCCGAAGCCGCCGCCCAAGACCACTTACTCCCAGACCCAGACTTAGATCCAGAGAGGTACGGCAAAGCCACAAATTTTATGCCTACCCACCCATCCCCCTCCCTGACCATTATTATATAGACCTCCTTGCCCGCCCTCCCTGCCATTGGCTTCTTCCTACAACCTATCCTCCTCAAGGCCCTAGGATGCCTTCACACAGACATATATATTTTGGGCTGCCGCTCCAGGTTTAAGTGTCCCATCCTAACTAACCCACCACAGTCTCCACTACCACTTGTCTCAGATCAGATTTGTGACTTCTTATTACTGTCCCTAGTCGCTGTGTCATAGTAAATTCTCCTTGCTCTCTACAAGTGGTTTCAGTGCCTACATCCATTTGTTGACCCTGTGGTGTGTAGTCTTAGCTGGTGATACTTCTTAGATCAGGTTTATGACTTCTCATAACTATCTCTAGTCGCTGTGCCACAGAAACATCTCCTTGCTCCCTTCAAGTGGTATCGGCACCTATATCCCTTTTCAGACCCCATGGCACGCAGCCTTACCTGGTGATACCCTGCCGAGATTAAGCCCTTACAACTGTTTCTCTTTCTGACCCCCAGACTTTAACCACGGAAGTTGCAATCTGACTCTACCTTTTTACCACCTTATGCACCCTACCCTTATTAGGGTAGACGCCAGATGGAATTTACCCATAAGAGGGCTCGTATCCCCTACCACAAGAATGTCTACTCATGGAGTCCCTGTACAACTCGTGCTATGCCTCCAAGTTGTCGTACCCACTTTCAGCTGAGTCTCCCTCTCGGACAGCCACCGGCATCTCGTTACCTACCCAAGGAACGTTACCTACTCGGCCCAGTACCTGCATCTACTGGTGTCATACGGCTAGAGTCTTAGCATGTGTATCACCAGGACTGAACAGTACAAAGAATAGGTCCTTGCATTCCTACGCCAATACTTCCATTAGCCAAAGAAAGCTTAGTTTTTCCAAATTATCACTTGTTGCCCTGAAGAAAGTTGTACTCATCCTCTTACTATGCTCAGGTAATGTTAAACTTAACCCTGGTCCTATACAAGCAATTCCTTCCTGTCCGAAGTCACACAGTATAAAGGTATCAGCTTTATGCATGCTAATGTGTGTAGCCTCTTAAAGAAACTCACCTCAGTACAGGCTTGGGCTATCCACATGGAGCCGCATGCACTTGTCATATCTGAATCCTGGCTTTGTCCATCCACGCCAGACAAAGAGGTCAATTTCCCCAGCTATCTGTTATTCAGAGCCGATAGACTAACCAGAGGTGGTGGTGTAGCCATCTATGTTAAGGACAAGTTTACGGTCGCTACCCTCGACACTACATCAATTGCCAATGCCTTAAAATCCTTAAAAATCGAAATATCTACATCAATGGCCCTCTGTGTCATAGGATGTTATAGACCCCCGTCCTCTGGGTCACGCTCATGTCCCACCTATCATCTACTATGAGTACTGACACAATGGAAACAATTGTACTAGGGGACCTTAACTATGACTGGCTGTCAAGTGCATCTCTTCTACTTAAATTCTTCTGTGACTCTCATGGGCTCACTCTACTTATTAATGAACCTACTCATATCAGCAAGAAAAACCCTATGAAAAGTACACTATTAGATGTACTTCTAGTAAGCAAACCCCATTTCTTCTCCCATGCTGGGATCTTTTCTGCCGATGTTAGTGACCATTGTTTTATTACTGGCATAAGAGCAGTCCCTAAACCAACAGCCTCAGCAAAGTTCTCTACCAAAAGATCAAAATGGAATTTTGACCCACTTGCATATATCAATGACCTGAAAACCTCCCTGCTTTGGCAGACCTTTTATTTAGCCAAATCAGTAGAAACAGCATGTGCCATTTTCTACGAAATTGTATCCAGCGCTCTTAACACCCACGCACCCTTAGTCAAAATCTGCATAAAGGCTAGAAAGTACCGTTGGTTTACAGCAGACATCAAGGCAGCACTATTAAAAAGAGACAAGCTCTGGAAGCTATCATGCAAATCCCACAAAGCTGAAGACTGGCATCTTTTCAGAACAGCCAGAAACCACTGTACAAAGCTAATTCAGGAAACCAAGTCCAACTTCTGTCACTCTGAACTCGACACTGCCTCCAACTGCCCTACCAAGTTCTGGTTCACATTAAAATAACTTTCTGGTAATACCACAGGAAACAATCTCCCCTCAAAAATTATTTCTGACAATGTAACTATCAACAACAATAAAGAAATACTACAGGCCTTCAACAATCACTTTGCTACTGCAATGCTAGCTTTTGATAACTCACCTGCATGTAACCTACACTCCAAGCTTACCACACAACCTTCAGAATCTAGTCCCTCAGATGCAGTCTTTTCATTCTCTCCTGCCTCACTAAAAGAAGTCGAAGATCTCCTCCTCCAGTTGGACACCAGAAAAAATGCTGGTACTGACACCTTCGATCCATACTACCTACAGATTGCTTATCATGTCTTAGCCATACCTATTACGCATCTATTTAATGTGTCTCTTTCTCAAGGGACCCTTCCCAAACTGTGGAAGACCGCACATGTTATTCCATTATTTAAATCCAGATACCCCTGTGATCTAAACAACTACAGGCCCATTTCCCTTCTCCCGGTACTATCAAAACTTCTGGAAAAAATCGTGAATGCCCAGCTGAAATCTTTCATAGATGATACTAGCCTGCTAAACCCAATGCAATCTGGTTTCAGAACTGAACATAGTACAATCATGGCCCTGGCCAAGGTGACAAATGACTGCAGCGCAACATAGAGAACAAAAAATATGTATTTGCCATTTTTCTAGACCTAAGTAAGGCCTTCGACACTGTCGACCACAGCCTCCTTCTTTCTTCATTAAAAGCTATTGGTCTAGATTCTACCTCTTTGCGTTGGTTCCACAACTACCTTTCTGATAGGCACCAACAGGTCAAGGCCGAAGGTGAACTCTCCCCCTCAAATCTGTTAAAAAGAGGCGTCCCTCAGGTATCCATCCTGGGACCACTCCTATGTGCCACCTATATCACCTACCTACGGAAGGCAGTATAGCGCGGTGGTCTAAGGCTCTGAGCTGCAAATCTGGTGATATCCAGCAGACCAGACCTGGGTTTGAATCCCACAGATTCCACTTGCATACTGTGTGACCCTGAGCAAGTCACTTAACCTCCTTGTGCTTCCAGGTCGCTCCTATAAAAAAGCTTTCAGCTTAGTGTGCTATACCTGGTTAAACAACAACTAAATAAAAAATAAATAAATAGTATCAACAATATAGACTCAGGCATCAATGAGGTGAAAATTCATCTGTTCGCAGATGATACAGTGATCTACCTAAGCCGTACAACTCCTGAAACTGCCTGTAGCGACCTGCAAGCTGACTTCAACATACTTCAATACCAGCTCCTTAGTAAAAAATTGCTACTTAATGTCAAAAAGACAAAATTGATGCTATTTTCACCTATTAACCATGCGGCCTACCCTGCTGTACCCCCCCCCCCATCACCACCCTCCTAGGAGAAGCCCTGGATTTTGTGCCAAAATTCAAATACCTAGGGTCTGGCTAGACTTCAAACTCTCCTTTGCAGACCACCTGAGGATTTGTTAAAAAAACTGAGGCAGAGACTAGGTCTCTTCTTCAGGTTAAACCGCCTACTAACTACAGAGGCCAAGAGACAGCTAGTTCAGTCTACGTTCCTTTCCCTAATTGATTACACCGACTTTATATACTGCCAATGTGCTGCTTCATACCTTGGTAAATTGGACATACTTTATCACAGAGCCCTGCGCTTCACCACTGGTCTCCCCTTCTCCACCCATCACTGCTCTTTATATGCAGCCGTAGGTTGGACCTCCTTACACTATAGACGAAATAAAAATGCGGCTCTCTAGACATACAGAGCTATCACTGGCAAACTTCCGCAGTACATTGTTGGTTGCCTGACTCTCAATATGCCTGGAAACTATGCCCTAAGAAGCTGATCACTGATTTCTCTGAAAGTGCCCAAAGCCCTAACGCATTTTGGGAGAGCCGCCATAGTATTCGTTCTACCATCACTCTGGAATGTGCTACAGAAATCACCGAAACTGAGGACTCCTGTTAGTATTACTGGGTTTAAGACCTTATACTCAAAATACATTACAGAAGCCTGCAACTGCTTCCATTAATCCTAACTTGCTTACACCCCTTCCACATTCTCCTTGCTTTTCCCATCCTCCTTCCTTCTTGTATCAGTGCATAACTTGTCCCTGAGCCACCTACTTATCTACCGCCCTAAATCTCACCCCCTCTCAACCACCTATTCCTTGTATACCCACAGCATCTCATTCCTTTGCTCCTAGTATTATCCCAGTTCCAGACCCCCCCCACTGGCTGCCCACTTCTCCCGACACATGTCTCCTCTTTGATACACCTGGGTCTTTTTAAACTGACTATGTATGTCTCTTTGCTTGTAGCATCCACTTCAACTAATCTCTTTGCTGGACTATAATGTCATTAACTTACAGGAATACTAAACCATGTATGTTGTTGTATCTGGTATAAATTTTTACTGACTTGCTACCCTATTGTTATGTATACCCTTACGGACTGTCTTTTACCTGAACCCAAATGTATTTTTACTTATCCTGCCTATTGCAGGCCTACCTGTACTGTTGTACTCTTGCATCTACTGTATTTGTCTGTATATAAATGCGTTGTTACTTGACTTGTATAATGCAGGTCCACCTTGTAAATGAGCTTGCTCAATGATGTTCGCCTGGATAAATAAAGAATTTGATTGATTGATTGAAGAGAGAGATTATAAAATCAAAAGAAATATATTGTAAAAATCAAAAAACACAACGTTTCACTAATGGAAGGATGTTTTGGAAATCAGTAAATGAATTAATCAACCCAAGTACAAATATATAAGGTAATAGGATAGCTGATGGGAAAAAGGAACTGGTTGCTAAGAAGGAAACTGCTGACAGAGTTAACCAATCCTGTACAAACTTAGATAATTGTGTGAATCTACTGAAATTGCAAACTAATAAAGGGGAAACAAGACAGGAACTACACAGAAGTAGGTTTTATCTAAGGGTTGTAACTAGAAACAAAGTATGCAAATGCCAGAAATCCCTTGATGTAATGAAAGGGCCAGGGGTGGATGGATTAAAGCAAAATGTATAAGCTGGTGGCAAATGAACTTGCTTATCTCATAATTAAGCAATAATGCCCGACAGGGTGTGTGTTGTGCTTTTATAACGTCACTCCCCAGGTGGTTGGGCAAGAGGCCACAGGCAGAGTGTGTCCAACAACTGAGGCATGACGTTATCCCAAATGACACACAACCTGGAGGGCATTATTGCTATTATACAATGTGTAATAGGGGCTGTGTGTATCCTGGAATGAGGACAGTGTTAGTAGGTAGCACACTCACCTCTGAGGCTGGAAGATCAGAGGGCCATGGGTTCAGTTCCCACACCTGGCACTTGGGTTAATATCCCAGTACTGACACAGTAGTGCAGCATGAGAGGGGTGCTACACTTCTGAGGTGCCGTCTTTTGGATGAGATGTTAAACTGAGGTCCCATCTTCCTGGATTGGTGGTAGTTCAGGTGCATGTTAAAGATCCCATGGCACTTATCAAAAAGAGTAGGGGAATTTCCCCGGTGTCCTGGCCAAATTTCCCTCATTCACTAAAAATACCACCAACAGCTTAATCTGGTTTAAGGTCAGTTGGCATTCCTCTGTATCCCCCTCCTCCAGGTCGTGCCTTAAAATAGGCAGGATTGGTCTATGCACTTACCCGGTCAACAAAAACTAACTAACTAACTGAATAAATAAATAATCTAATGTACTTGGCCCATGATATTCCTTGTGCAGGGCATGCAGGGAGGGACAGTATTCTCAGTAGGCTGCTACAGCATTTCTTTTGGCCGGGTATCCATGAACATGTAGCAGACTGCTGTAAGAGCTGTAGTGCTTGCTAGAAAGTGGATCTTATACACAAAAAGGACAAAGTCCCTCTGCAACCCCTGCCACTGGTGTCCATTCCCTTTGAACGGATTGCCATGGATATCGTAGGCCCTCTACCTAAAAGTACAGAAGGTAATAGATTTGTGCTGGTGATTTGTGATTATGGTATGAAATACCCAGAGGCTATTCTCCTACGTACTGTTACAGCAGAAAAAATAGCGGAAGAATTGCTGAAGTTTTTTTAGTAAGGTTGGAATACCCAAGGTAAAACTAACAGATAGGGGTACAAACTTTTGTTCCATCTTGTTGAAACGACTCTACCAAGCCCTAGGGGTGGAAGATGTGTACACCTCCCCATACCACCCCCAAACAGATGGATTGGTAGAGCGTTTCAATAAGACACTGAAAAAGATGATTCAGAAGTATGTATCAGATGAAGGAAAGCACTGAGATCTCTACTTGCCACTATTTCTGTTCGCATATAGAGATGTGCCCCAGGCGTCTACTGGTTTTTCACCATTCGAGCTATTATATGGCAAGACTCCTAGGGGCCTTCTAGATGTCATTAAGGAACAGTGGGAGAATGGTAATCATGTAGAGACACCTACCACCTTGGAATATGTCACCCAGATGCATCAGAGGGTAGCCAAATAGGCCCAACTAGCGCAAGAACAGAATCAGGAAAAACAACAATATCAGAAAGCATGATATGACCAAGGAGTAGAGAGTAAACAGTTCCAGCCAGGAGATCATGTCTTACTGTTACTACCTTCCTCTGACAACAGGCTCACTATGAAATGGCAGGGTCCATATGTTGTATGGAGACAAACTGGGCCTGTTAATTTTGAAATTGAGGTACCAGATAGAAGACAGAAAGTGAAGGGGTACCATGCTAACTTACTTAAAAAATGGTGTGAGCGAGTTGAATCTGATGTACCCTCAAATATGTATGTTTGCCCTGTTCAGTCCAAGGAAACTGAGTTGGATCTTGCTTACAAGAGGTTGGACACCGAAAGTATTCAAGCTCCAATTGTAGTTAACCCCGCACTTACAAAAGACCAGAAAACAGAGTTAGATACCCTGTTACATCAGTTAGACAGTACTTTCACCTGTATACCAAGGAGAATGGGTGAAATAAAGCACCACATTCATGTAACCCAGGAGTCACCTATTAGGATTAAGCCCTACAGATTACCTGAAAAAGTAAAAGATGATGTTGTAAAAGAGATACGTAAAATGAAATAAATGGGGGTGATAGAAGAGGCCAACAGTGATTGGGGCTTTCCCATGGTAATTGTACCAAAAAAAGAGGGAGGGGTTAGGATATCTCTGGATTTTCGCAAGTTAAATGCAATATCTAAATTTGATGGTTATCCTATGCCCCACGTCGATGACATCATCGATCACCTCGATCAAGCCCAGTATATCACCACATTAGATCTCACAAAAGGGTACTGGCAGGTCCCATTGAATGTGGAGGCCAAGGAAAAGACTGCCTTCAGTACCCCATTGGATTGTTTCAATTTGTAACAATGCCATTTGGCCTTCATGGTGCCCCTGCCACTTTTCAATGGCTCATGGACAAGATTCTTGGACCACACATGTTATACAGTGCAGCCTACCTGGATGATGTGATAATATTTAGCCCCACATGGGAAGAACATCTGAAACATCTAAATGCAGTATTGAGCACTATTACCCAGGCAGGCCTCATCATTAATCCTACAAAGTGCTCTATAGCAATGACAGAGAAAAGATACTTAGGCTTTGTAATTGGCCAAGGACAGGTAAAACCCAAAATAGGGAAAGTGGACACTGTAGCCAAAAGTCCATGACCAGTAACTAAAAAACATGTTCGGTCCTTCCTAGGCTTGGCCGGTTATTACTGGCGTTTTGTCCCCAATTTCGCTACCATTGCTAGTCCTCTGATAGAATTGACTAAGAAAAACAGACCTACAATGGCAGCTTGGTCACCAGCCTGTGAAGAGGCTTTTTGTGCTATCAAAGCTGCCTTATGTTCATCCCCCATATTGAAGAGCCCAGATTTTGCCAAACCTTTTATTGTGCAGACCGATGCTTCCAATACAGGTATTGGTGCGGTCTTATCCCAGATACAGGATGGAGAAGAACATCCTGTAATCTCTATAAGTAGAAAGCTGCATCTGAGAGAGACCAAATATTCTGCTATAGAAAAAGAATGTTTGGCCCTGAAGTGGGCAGTAGAGACTCTGAGTTACTATTTGTGGGGTACAGAATTTGAAGTGTGGACCAATCATAATCCTCTTTGTTGGATCCATATGAGGAAGGAGAAGAATCCGAGGATTATGAGGTGGTACCTGGCTTTACAGCCATATAAATTGTTAGTAAAACACAGATCTGGGACTGCAAATAGCAATGCAGATTTTATGTCTTGGTTTGGGGCAGATATAACTATATAGACAGAATTAGACCTCGGGGTAATGACTGATAAAAAAACTCAGAGGGCAACCTCTGAATTATTTTTATTTGAGTTTAAGGGACCCCAAGGTGGAACTTTGGGAGTGGGTGGGCTGAAGCTCCATCTCTCCTTGTGAGAGAGATCTATTTCTTCTGTCTGTAAGTAAAAGCAGTAAAGAAAAAGAAAAGTTCCTTTAGAGAAAGCCCTGTCTGTTGGCTTCCTCTTAAGTGGGGAGGAGTATGTAATGGGGCTGTGTGTATCCTGGAATGAGAATGCTTTCTCTTTAAATCAAATCTGTTGCAACAGTAATTCTTTGTCTTGTACTATTCTAATTCTTCTCCCTATGTTCCCCAACTATCAGGAAGGCCACCTGTAGTTGTTCTGTGTATCCCTATTTTCTTTTCTCCTTTCATTTCTTCTTGATGTCCACGTTTGCACTGTGCCCCTGATTACACATTTAAATCATTTAGCTAGGACAAACCCAGTGAAAGTAGCCCTTACTTGCCTTCTTATGTAGCTTAGGGGTTGATACTACAGGGTGAAATGAAAGACAAGCTGAGTGTCTTTCTGGCTGCTTCTGTCACCCTCCTAGCTAAATAAACTGCAGAGATGATTTTCTAAACAAAATAGAATGTGTGCACAAGGTAACCTGTAGTTTGGTTCTTCAGTTAATGTTACCTGCAGTTTAAAGTTCTGTGCTAAAATTAGGCTGTTTGGTGCTTGCTGTGTTCTGTGTGACAGACTGAAAATGAGCATGTTTGTCTCCTCAGGCTTTTGCAGCCCATTTTGTTTTGTTTCTTTTTAAAACAACACATTTCTTTCTGAAAAGAGACTCTTGTATGTTAACAGACTTATACTTTGTATACTATGTTTTAGGTAAAAGAAAACTTGTACTGCTGTGCTAGAAAATATTGCCTTACCTATTTTAGCCTTTCTTGCAGCCAGGATTCTCCTTCAACACTCTGACTCTGCTATAGGGCCAGGCGGCCATCTTCTCAGTTAGTTTGTAGTCAGTAGTGATGGGAGGAGCATGACTGTTTGGAATTGCATACATAGAAAGGATTTACCTTATTATTATTACTTCTAGATTATGTTATTGTGTTTCTAACAACCTATTGTAGGTTTGCTTTAATTCTGAACTAAAAATAAATATTCTGGAAGATTTTAGCCTTTAGTTATTAAAAAGGGGTGGAGCCTAATTGATCACCTGATCCTACTCCTGTATAAAAGGACCAGGTCTAGGAGCATTTATTTAAGTTGGTGATAGGGTGCTGACCCTATCAGACCCCTAGCTCTTTTTTAGGTGGGATTTTGTTTCCGTCTGAAGCTATACTGAACCGTTATGCCTTTATTTGATGTCTTCTTGTTTATGATTATTTTCTTTTGATGAAATCAGTCTGCTTTTGTTTATTTCCATTGAATGAATAAATACTTCTTTAATTTGGCATCCTGACACTGTGTTGGACTTCCTTACTACCCACGTTTACACAATGGCTCGTTGTTATACAGAATAAAAAAAATCATTTTAAAGATGTTTTTGTGTGGAAAAATATTTTTGTTTTTTAAGAGAAGATGAAACAATCAATCAAAAGCTCCATAAAACAATCAATCAAAAGCTCCATAAAACAATCAATCAAAAGCTCCATAAAATGCTCATCTCCAGGTTCACAGTGAGGCTGAGACTAGACCCGTGATGTTGTACTGCGATAACATCACGGGTCCAGCCCAAGACTGACCAATCAGAGTCCAGGATTTTTCTTGCCATTGTATAATGAACAATAATAAATGTGTCTTTTATGATAAGTAAAGTTCTAGAGCTCTGGAAAGTGGCTTTTGTTATTCCATTATACAAGGGTGGTGCAGCTGAGATTTTAAGTAATTATAGGTTGATATCTCTGTTATCATGCATAAGTAAAATACAAGAGAAACTGGTTCACTCCTAGCTGATGAAGTATTTAGTTGTTAATTGAGTCTCAGTATGGTTCAGGAGTGATCATGGGTCACTGACTGCCTTGATCAGGTTCACGAATGACTTGCATCTGAATATGGTGAAGGGTTGTTTGATGGGTGCTGTCTTCATGGACCTGACAAAGACATTCGACTTGGTAGACCACTCCCTTCTGGTGGCCAAGCTGGACAGTATGAGAATTGGAGAATCTGCAAAAATATGGTTTAGTAATTATTTGACAGATCGCATACAGTATGTGAGGCTTGATGGTCTTCTGTCTTCTTCATGTCCAGCAAAATACAATGCTTCACAGGGTTCAATGTTAGGACGTCTACTTTTTATAGTTTTTGTAAATTTACTGCCAAACATTTGTTTAAATTTAAAAATAATTTTGTATATGGATGACACAGTAATCTATACGGCTGACTCAAATATAATATCATTAAATGAAAAATTATCACTGGAGTTTTTAAAACTGCAGGACTGATTTAAATCAAATAGACTGTTGCTGACGAGGATGAAGACAAAGGCCATGCTTTACTGTATGTCTCAAAAATAGGCAAAGGCTGCCAAACATTTCTGCATTAGAATGTCAGACCAAACTGCTCTTCAACAAGTTGAGCATTTCAAATATTTAGGAGTTACACTGGACTCAGGTTTAAATTATGACAAATGTATGGCAAATGTAACAGACATTCTACATAGGAAAATAGGTTTGTTATATCGATTAAAAAATGTGCTTACTACTGAAACAAAACTTGCCACTGCCAGAAATTGTTTGCTTCCTATTTTAGAATAATGGAAGTGTAGTCTGGGGTTAGCCTCTGTTGGGATTATAAACAAATGTCAGATTCTTTATAATTTGATCTGCTGCTTTGCTACCGATAGTTCATATAGAGAGGGTCATTGTAAATTGTATGAAAAAGCTAAACGGTTGCCATTGTTGCAAAAGGATACTTTTTAATTAATGCTGTTTATTTATAAAATACACAGACTTAGGTGATAGAAATCTCTTAGCAGATTTGTTAATTTCTAACAGAGCTAATAGAGACATGAGAGCAGCCAAACAGGCATGGTTGGTAATGCCTTTATGTAAAACAGTTATGGGACAAAAATCCTTTTCTTATGCATAAAAAATGGAATGAGTTGTCAAAGAGATTAGAGTAGCTCCATCCAATCAAGTTTTTAGACAAAAACTGTTAGGTCATTTGTTACTCATATCCCTATGTAAATGCTATTAGCTACTTGCTTCCGTGAAAATTAGTTTCACTAATACATCCCTAGAAAAAGTTGGAGATATATTGCTTTGTAACTTGCAGTTTTTATGTAAATGTTATTGATTGTTTGTACAGTGTTGTTAAGTGTCTGTTTTAAACTGAACATTGTAACATTTTTTCTTATTATGATTAGAGAATATGCATGCATTTTGTAAATTGTTCATAGATAAGTTGTGTTTTAACTAAACAACCAGGTTGTGCCTGTGAACAGACCTTTGATCTAGTGTACTTACCTGGTTAACACAATTGAACTGAGATCTCTCTCTACAACTGGCACATACAGACTGCCACACACACACACACACGCACACACGCACACACAAACACACACACCTGGCACACACAGGCTGCCACAAGCATAACCAAGTAAATAATTCTATGTAGCTGTCCCACACCACAAACAGTTATCTAGTTGATCCTACCATGATTTTGATAGGTGATGAAGGTTGTGTTCAAAAGCCTGTAAGGCTTATAGTTATAAACTGAGTTTAGTTACTTTTGCATAAAAAAGTTGCCAAGTGTACAGTGTGGTGCACAAGGGAATCATCAGCTTCAGAGGAGTAGATACATGAGAAAGTGCTTCTATAGCAACACTCACGCAGGCTTGCATTTGCATTTTAGAAGCGGCTGAGGTGCTCACTCTCCTTGCTATACATGTGGCGGCTTTTTTTTGTGCAAAAGTAACTAAACTCAGCTTAAAACCATGCAACTTACATACTTTCTGAACAAAGCCTTCCTCACTGTAAACTTTTGGCAGCATTTTCTTTCCACCATGAACATTGCTAGGTCACACTACTGTACACTGGAAGACAAAAGTCAAAGTCATTACACCTCAAACAGTGTAAAAATGGTATGGTCAGCCAGCCCAGTGGTGCTGAGGGTTGAGGCACTGGGCACTACACCTCGTGTCATGCTGGTGACCCAAGTTTGGAGCCAGCTCAGGCCACTGGGAGTTGGTGCAGGGGGAGGAGGGCTAGGAGATAACTGTAGCCATTGCTGGGATGCTTTCATCTCCCTGACTGGGAGGTAAAATCTTTCCACTCTAGGCTGACACCCAGTGGAGACCAGGTGTCAGAGTAGAGATTTGGGGGGCTGATGCAATGACAGGAGGGTGGAAGTAGCATGTGGTTTCTGGGAGTGTACATGTGCCTTCATGCATGTGTGCTTGCCATGCATGCTGCTACTCCAGGCAGGGGAGAAAACTACAGAAAAGCCCATGTCTCTCCTTGGCCATATTTACCTATCAAAATCATGGCAGGATCAACCAGATCACCTAAATTACATTCTAATTTCTGTCAGACAATGACTAAGCAATGTCAGAGAGGGTGGAGGAGGTACTGAGGCTGGGAGGGCATGCGTGCATCCATGTGCATGTGCCCTCCATTGCCATGACCTCAGTCCAGGGAGGAAAAGAGGACAAAAATGGTCAGCACAGCAGAGGCATATGACACTGTCTCACCCCACCTCCATCTGCCTCATCACTGGCACCTGCAGTGACTACTGGATTGTGCTTTAAGGCAGGGCAGCCCTCCCCCTCCTGAACCCACCATGGGGGAAGATCTTTGGGTGTATCATACTGACAGGTAAGCTGAGGAGATGGTGGAAGATGGAGGGGTGGTGGAGCTGGCTGAAGAGGCACACACTGCCATTGCCAAGAGATAAATATCTATATGTCAAAAAAGAAAATAAGAATTATATATTTTCAAACAATAAACACCCAAACCTAGGTAAAAAGTGCTCATTTAACCTGAGCATGATGTTAATTTTTTTGAAAATGGGCCTAGCAAGAAGATTTCTGGCACCTAAAAATCTTGGGTGCACAGCTTAGCCAGAGGAGCCTTCACCCATATTCTCTGTATGAGAACAGCAGGACTGTCCTTGTATCTGCAGCCACAGATGGAGTGCTTTTGCTGACTAGAGTGGCAGCAGTGAGCCAGCATTCTCATTTTATGTATGTCTGTCTGTAGCTATCTATCTATCTATCTATCTATCTATCTATCTATCTATCTATCTATCTGCCTATCTATCAATCTCCATTTCTCTATCTTTCTCACTTCTTTCTACACCTGCCCTCCAGGTTGCCCCCCCAAAAAATAGGTGGTGGCATTGGGGTGCCTGCCTGCAGTGTCAAAGAAGATCATCCTGACACTGGGGTCACCAGTCCCCAGCATCTGCTTCCATGTAAATACTGAAAATGATCCCTCATAGATTTTTTTTATCATTAGAAACCTGTAAAGAAGAGAATGGTCTCTCACTGATCTAATCCACCCACACCACCACCCACATCACCCTGATGCCCCACTCGGCACCCACCACCTCACACCTTCACTCATTTGAATGTGTCCCATGGCATTGATTCACTCTCCCATTGAAAACATGTCATTGGCAGACTGCGATATGAGAAAACAAGGTAAGTCCATTTAATGTATTTCAATGTATTTTGAAGTTTTACTCATAATTTTGATGTTTCTCAATAGTTTTACACCAAATATTCAATATATTTTTGGGGGGGCAACCTGGAGGGCAAGGGTAGCTACAGACAGGCATACATAAAAAAGGAAGTGGCAGTGAAGGTTCAAGAGAAAAAGAAAGCTTTCAGGAAGTACAAGGAATCACAGAAGGAGCAGGACAGAGAACTGTATCAGTTAAAGCAAAAGGAAGATGGGAAGGCAGCCAGAACAGCAAAGGCCCAAACCGAGGAAAAGATAGCCAACTCAGTTAAGAAGGGGGATAAAACCTTTTATAGGTACATCAGGGAGCGAAGGAAGACCAAGGGAGGGATAGTGAGGCTTAATAAAGGGGGAGGGTGGGCAGAGGGTGACTGTGAAAGGCAGAGATACTAAACAAATATTTTTGCTCAGTATTTACAAAGGAAGAGGGGAGGTACCTAAAACAAACAGTAGAAACACTCTGGATACGGAAGTTGATACTAGTCAATTTACAGAAGAAAGGGTTCTGAAAGAACTCTAAAACTGAAGGTGGACAAAGCAATGGGGCCTGATGGGATTCATCCAGAATTCTAAAAGAACTAAGGGTAGAATTAGTGACACCACTGACTACCCTGTTTAACAAATCATGGGAGGATGGGGTGGTACCCGAGGACTGGAGATGGGCAGATGTGATTCTCTTCACAAAAGTGGGAGCAAGGCAGAAGCAGGAAACTACAGACCTGTTAGTTTAACCTCAGTGGTAGGGAAAATGATGGAATCACTTTGAAGGAAATAATTGTCGAGTATCTGAGGCCAGAGGGCACAGGACCCAAGGCAGCATGGATTCACAGCAGGAAGGTCATGCCAGACAAATCTGATAGATTTCTTTGACTGGGTGACCAAAGTAGTAGATCAGGGAGGGCTGTGGACATGGCCTACCTAGACTTAGCAAGGCATTTGACACAGTCCCACACAAAGATTAATATACAAGTTAGCTAGCCTGGGAGTGGGTCCCAAGATGACAGCCTGGGTAAAAATTGGCTGGAGAATAGGACACAGAGAGTAATAGTAAATGGAGTCCACTTGAAGAAAGGGGTTACTAGGGGTACCGCAGGGTTCAGTATTAGAATGGTCCTCTTCAATGTCTTTATAAGCCGACATTGCAGAGGGACTGGAAGGAAGTATGTCTCTCTTTGCAGATGACACAAAGATCTGCAACAGAGTTGATGCACAAGGTGGGTGGAAAGGATGAAAAGGGACTTGGCAAGGTTAGAGGAATGGTCAAATGTATGGCAGCTTAGATTCAATGCTAAGAAGTGCAAGGTAATGCACCTGGAAACAAAACCCAGGGAAGAGTACACAATGGGGGTGAGATACTAACAACAACAAAATGGAAAGGGACCTGGGGGTAGTCATATCAGATGACCTAAAGGTGGGCAAGCAATGTGAGAGGGCAGCAAGGAGGGCTGTGGGGATACTGGGATGCATAGGGAAAGGCATCTCAGTAGAAAACAGGAAGTTATTATCCCTCTGTACAGACAGCTGGTCAGACCCCATCTGAGTACTATGCAGTTCTGGAGACCCAGTCTCGCAAAGACATAGACAGGATGGAAGCTGTCCAGAGGAGGGCAACTAAAATTGCAGGGTCTACATCAGAAGACATATGAAGAGAGACTTAAGGAGCTTAATATGTATAGCCTCGAGGAAAGGAGGGAGAGGGGGACATGATAGAAACTTTCAAGTACCTCAAGGGAATCAACAAAGTCCAAGAGGGTAGCATCTTTCAAAAGAGTGTGCAAGAACAAGGGGCACAATTTGAAGATGGGGGGCAGCTCAGAGGTAATTTAAGGAAGTATTTTTTCACAGAGAGGGTTGTGGATGCATGGAACCACCTCCGAGGAAGGTCATGGAGTCAAAAACAGTGGTGGAATTCAAGCATGCATGGGACAGTCATAAGGCAATTCTAGGGTGGGGTAGAATAAGTAGGCTGCTGGTTAACTAGGATCTGCAGCTTATCTAGTAGGCAGGAAATGGGCAGACTGGGTGGGCCAGCGGTCCTTATCTGCCGTCAAATTCTATGTTTCTATGTTTCTATGTATGGCCTTATTGGGACCCCACCTCATCAACAAGGTAGGAGAAAATGTTCAAATCCATCCTGAAAGGTGATTTTGCAGTCGCTCTGCAAAATTACCTTTCAGGCAGGATTTGGTTCATGAGATGGGGTCATAAGAAGACTATGCTTATTATTTAGTTGATAAGTATTTTAAAATGACCAAGTTATGAGTGAACGTTGAAATATTTCAATGTTCACTCATAATTTTTGCAGTTTTTCAATATTTTTCCACCAGACTTTTGACATGGCCTTTTTTGGACCTCACCTCATGAACAACACAGGTGAATTTGTTCAAATCCAGGCAGAAAGGTGATTTTGCAGTCATTTTGCAAAATCACATTTCCAGTGGGATTTGAACATTTTTATTTACCTTGTTCATGAGGTGGGTCATAAGAAGACTATGATGAAAAGTTGGTGAAAAATATAATAAAATGACTAAGTTAAGCATAAACATTGAAATATTTAAATGTTTATTCATAACTTCGCTAATTTTCAATATTTTGACTCCAAACATTCAACATAGCCATTTTTTCACACCATCCCATAAACGTGACAGGTGCCATTTTTCAAATCCTGGCTGAAACGTGTTTTCACACTTGTGGTACAAAATTACATTTTGGTCAACATTTCGGTCAATATTCTATAAATACCACATGTCATATTTATAATGGGGCATCATAAAATGACTTTAAAATTTGAGGTTAAAACTTGAAAAAAGAAAAAATTATTAAGAAACGTGTGTAGTGCCAGCCTTAACCTGAGTGGGTAGTGCTTTGTGATCCTGTGATTGTGAGCTGTGTACGGGGGCAAGTTCAGTGAACCAACTGAATGGGCCAAGGCTGAAGGGATGGTGCTGTCATGTGCACCACACCCCAGGCCTGGGAAGGAAAGGTGCAGGGTTGTCCGCAAGGGCTCCTTGTATCATAGAGTGAAGAGAAATCTGCTCTTGGCATATGGCCCTGCACTTCTGTACCTGTGGCTACCATAGTGTGCTGTGCTTTGGCAGGCAGATTGACTCTTTGCCCTGCATGCCTGTATCTGTAGCCACATGGAAGGACAGGACCCAGAGGGCCTTGCACTCTGCAGCCTGTCAGACAGCTCCAAATATCATTTTCATCCATTGTCATACAGACATGCAAGGCCCGAAAGAATATGAATCCAGTATCTCAAAAAGAAAGGAAATTGTTTACAAAAAACTGTGTTAATGCACCAATAAGTATTCAAGTTTATGCCATAAAAGTAGGGAAATGTTACATTAGGGTTTCCAAATCTAATTTCCCAAACCACCAAGCAGCAAAAGAAAAAGATCACACACAAGTAACCACAGACAACCACCATCAGGTAAGACAAACAACATTCAACGTGCAACATACAACTGTTTCCACACTTACAACCCACTTAGGCAAGGAAAAAAATACTGTTTTTACCTAACCTGAACTTTCAGAGGTAGCATTTTACTTTTTGGGGGAAAATGCTACCCCTAAACAAAACTGCTACCCCCTCCTTGAACAATGTATAGATCCGTTGCTGAAACCATGATACTCACATTGCCACAGTACTTCTGTATGCTGAGGCACAGGCCTAAATAGGGGCTGTGTTTCTGCAGATACAGGTACTCATGCATGCTGTATGATATATACACACACAGCTGTGGCTGCATAAGCAGAGGCCCCTGCCCCAGCCACAGCTACAACTCAACTAAGGTAGTACATCAGTGGTACTGCAGTTTTGCCATCTGGAAACAGTTGTTTGTCTTACTAGATGGTGGCTGTCTGTGGTTGCTTTGTGTTCTTGTCTTTTTGCTGCTTGGGGTTGGGAGTTAGGATTGAAAACCCTAACACTGCATTTCTTTACTTTGGTGGCATCAACTTGAACCCTAACTGATGCATTAACACAGTTGTTTGCAAGCAATATACATTATAGGGGTGCGGTAGTGCCCCTACAGTTAAGGCTGAATAGGCTGTTTAATGTTAAACCCCAGTTTAATAACTTCGGTATCGTTTGATGAAATAGCACAAAATTTGGCATGTGCAATCAAGCTGTCAGAGTCTCAAGATATAAAAAGTTCAGTGATGGCATCTTGTTTGGTTTTCAAGATACAGAGAACCTAAAAATAAAAAAATATATATGTTTGATTTCCCTGTACTTAACACTGGGTATTTTTTGCTCTCACATACAGTCTAGATGGTGTGGAATTTTTTCATGATATTTTCAGGCCAGACAGGGCCTATGCCAAGGGTTTCATAGTTATAATGATCTTTTGGTTAACTGAGAAATAAAAATAGTATAAAAAAAGATTGCGTGTGCTTATTTTCATAATTTACCTCTTATCTGGAAAAAATACCAAAATATCGATCATGACAGCTGCCTTTTTTCTTTTTAAACTCACAAACATTAAAAATACATAAAATGGTATCTTCTTAAAAAATAACACCTGGCTTAGCTAAATGGGATCAGTTTAGCTAGATTCTACTGTTTGTTTGTTTTTTAAATTGCCACAAATACCTTTTCTGGTCAACCCAAAATCCAGGGTGCCCAGCTTAGCGAGAGAAGCCATTCACCCACATTCTCAGTATGAGAACAGTGGGACTTTCTTGAGTCTGCTGCCCCAGATGGAGTCCTGCTGTGGGCTGCAGTGAGAGTAGTGTGCTGACAGTCTCCTGTTCTCTCTATCACTGCCCGTCTGTGTCTGCCCCTATCTATCTATCTATCCATCTATCTATTGTATCTATCTCTATCTGTCTGTCTGTCCATCCGTCCATCTGTCCATCTGTCTGTCTGTCTCTATCTATCTATTTATCTATCTATCTATGTATCTAGCTAGCTATCTATCTTTCTATTTAATTATTTCTTCAGTGTACTGGGGTGCCCACTCCTGGTACTGCTTCTTTCTCCCCCCTCCCATACAGGTCACCTGCTGACCCTTCTCAATTTTTAAACATGTTAATAAATATATTAAATGAGCAGACCGGGGTGTCCACCCCAGGTACCACTTCCTGTCTTGACCTCCCTCCCCTCCTGGTTGTCCTTCCCTCCCGTTCCCACTAAGAATATGGTGGCTCCAGGGGTGCCACCCCTTGTGCTGCCAAACAGTAGCTGACACTGAGGTGTCCAGTCCCCAGCATCAGAATATCACTATTACCAGAAATAAAGAAAACCATCCCTTGATGTTTTTTTCTCAGACCCTGTAAAAAAGAATATGGTCCCTCACTGATATGACCCCACCCCACCCCCACTTCCCACTCAGCACCCACCATCTCATACACCCACCCCCACCCCCACACCCACCCTCACCTGAACATGTCACATGGTGTAGATCCACTTGCAACAAAGACACGCCTTGCTGCTGGAACCGATGACTGGGTTATGAGAAAATCAGGTAAGAGTGATTTAATGCATTTCAATAGGGTTTTGAACGTTGATTCATAACTTCATCATTCTTATATATTTTGACTCCAGGTTTTCAACACAGCCTTTTTGGAACTCCACTTCATGGCCAAAGGCAGCATAATTATGCAGACCTGGCCAGAACGGTGATCTCACAGTCACTTTGCAAAATTACATTTTGGGCAGGATTTGAACATTTTTATCACCCTTGTTCATGAGGTAGGGTCATAAAAAGGTTATGTTGAAAACTGGAGGTCAGAATATGCAAAAATGGCAAAGTTATGAGTGTACATTGACATGTTCTCTGTTCTCACTCATAACTTTGGTAATTTTAAATATTCTGTTCCCAAATTTTCAACATAGCTTTCTTTTCACACTGCCTCATGAACATGCCAGCTGTAATTTTTCAAAGCCTGTCCAAATTGTATTTTCACACCTGTGGCACGGAATGATGTTTCAGTGGCTCAGAAAGATGTTTTCGTGGGGATTTGAAAATTATCACCTACTAGAATCATGAGGTGGGAAAAATAAGAAGGCCATGCTGAAAATATGCTGTATGAATAAAGTAAAATGCCCAGGTTAAGAGTGTACATTGCAGTATTTCAACATTCACTCGCAGCTTCACTAATTTTCAACATTTTGACTCCAAACTTTTAACATAGCCATTTTTCCACACCACCTCATAAACGTGACAGGTGTCATTTTTTAAATCCTGGATGAGATGTGTTTTTACACTCTGGTGCAGAATGACATTTTATCCAATATACTATAAATGCTACTTGTCATGTTTGTAAGAGGAGTCATAAGATGACTCCTGAATATTTGGGGCCATAATAAAAAAAAAATTAATTGTTAAGAAACTTTGTGTGTACTGCCAGTCTTCACTCTAACAGGTATGCTTTGTGATCCTTTGCCAATGAGCTGAGTTTGGTAGTGAGCTCAGTGGCCCAGCTGGATGGGATGAGGGTGGGGGGACGTTGCTGTTATACAACACCCCTAGCTAGGGGTTGTCTGCATGGGCACAGGTGCCATACAGTGAAGACAACTGTCCTCTTGGTATAGGGCTCTGCACATCTGCACCCATGGGTGGCAGAGGGCCCTGTGATTAGCTTACAGATGGACTCTTTTCAATGTGCATCTGTATTTGTGGCCACATGGAAGTACAGGGAACAGAGGGTCCAGTGCTTCTGCAACCCACCAGACAGCCTCATGAATTCTTGACATCAGTTGCTGAACTTATGTAGGTGGACAGAGTCATCCCTCTGCAGGACCCAAAGGGCCCTCTGCACCTGTATCTGTTCATGCAGGCACCTTTGGGACCTGCATGAATGAGAATGTGATTCCACTATCTCAAAAAGAAAGGAAATTCTCTGTGAAAAACTTTGTTAATGCACCAGTTAGGGTTCACATTAACACCACAAAAGTAGGGAAATGTGGGGTTAGGGTTTCCACTCTAACTCTCCACTCCCACCCCCACCCCACCAAGCAGTAAAATGAAAAACATTAGGATTTTGGGTATCTGGAGTCTTGGCAAATCAGTGGTGGGGTGCTCCTTGGGGTTGTCAACCCAATGCCCACCCTGTTCTCTGAGCAAACAATGCCAGACATGATCTCCTTTCTTCATGTAGGGCCCACAGTTATAATAGACTGTGTTGGCAAAATGTGGTGAGACATACTTCTCTACCTTTGAGTAGTGTATCAATATGAGACACCAACTTGTAGCTGTACCTTATGCTTCAGAAAGGAGGCTATGGGCTGTGGGGTAGTGGTGAGCATTAGGGTTGACAGCCCCAAGGAAGACCTACCACTGTTTTGCCATGACTTCAGAGACCCCAAACCCTAATTTTTTTTCCATTTGCTGCTTGGGTGGAAAGGTTGAGGAGTTATTGTTGGAAACATAATGCTATATTTCCCTACTGTACGTACAGTATAAATATCTTTGCAAAAAACTTTGGTAGTGCACCAGTTAGGGTTGGTTACAATGACAATAATAGGGAAATTAGGGGTTAGGATTTCCAACCCTAACATCCTACCCCCATCCTGCAGGCAGCAACAGGGGTAGAGTGTGCCTTGAGATTCTCAACCCTAACACTCACCCCATTCCATGAGCAAATAAGCTGAGGTGCTTGCAGTATATGTGAATGGGGTGAGCATTAGGGTTGAGAACCACAAGGCATGCCCCACACCTTGCTACCTGCAGAGTGGGGGTGGGATGTTAGGGTTGGAAACCCTAACCCCACATTTCCATACTTTTGTTGCTGTAACCAACCCCAGCTAGTGCATTAACAACATTCTTTTTGCAAAGAATTGCCTTAATTTGTGAGATACTGTAAGCATATCCTTATTTGCCTGCATCCATAATTTTTAAGATATTATAATTGTTTCCTAATTTCCCTGTGGAAGTGTAGGGCCCTCCTCACCCTATGCTCCCTTCACTCTATAATGGTATCTGTGTTTGCATGTGGGAGCTGCTTACATCCATGCATAATTTTTGAGATAGTGTAATTGTATCCCTATCTGTCTGTGGGAATGCAGGGCCCTCTGGGCCCTGCACTGCCATCTTGTGGTGTGCAGCACCCAGGAAACACCTCATGGTGCAATGTTATCCTATGGGAAACATAGGAAATTAAACATTTATAACTCCACACTAAATTAATATCTTTTTACCAAACCAGTGAAAGGCACATCTGTAGGACAAGCCCTTTATACCCTGAAAATTTCAGACCAAAATTCCAAACCGTTTCCTCAATGTGCAGTGACAAAGAAACAGCTATGATAGAATTTGTTTTACACAAATTGCAAAACAGGATCCTTTTTCACAATTTGGAGAAAAAGAAAAATACTAATTCACAAATTGTGAAACAGGATCCTATTTCATATTTCTTTTTTCTCAATTTAACATGTCCAAAAGACACATTTCCAGGTTACCAATCAAAAAGTTAACAGTAGAATCCAATACAACGGATCCCGATTAGTAGAACACATGTTGTTTACTTGAAACCATCATTTTTTTCAATGATTTAATTTTGTTTTCCTTGCTAACAGAAAACAAGATGGCAGCATCATGGAAAAAGATTCTACATTTGCGGCACATGATTTCGCATTTGTGAAAAATGATTACCCATTTGCGACAAAGGATCCTTTTTCAAGTGGAACATCTAACTGCTCACTTTGAAAATAATGGGAAATTTTTTAAATTTAATAACTTTGGAATGGGTTAATATTTCTTCATCAAATCTTAAAAAGGCACATCTGTTACCCAAGAATGTTCTACCCTAAAAATATCAGATCAAAACCTCAAGCTATTTTTGCGCTGTGGCGTGACAAAGAAATGAAAAAAAAATCCAGTAATTTTCACATTTTTTCCCACTCTGTATCTCTGTACCCACACATCTGATTAGAACAAAACTTACCACATCAAGAGATCTTTAATCCCTTATGTGGCATGCAAAATTTCATGTGAATCACTTGAACGGTTGTGAAGTTATAAAAGTGAAAATGTTTGAGTCACCGTTCAACCCTAACTATAGGGGCATGACTGCATCCCTCTAATTTATGCACTAGGTGTGGACACAAATAGAGTGTGATAAATCCATTTGTCTGAGTAACTGTGTAGATAAATATAGAATCTTACATTTTGTACACAGTTACTATGTCACCAACAATTTATGTGAACATTTTCTATGTCATCACCTCCCCTGCAACAATACTTCTTTATTTTATTACTACTGATACTCTGAACAGTACACAACAGTCCTTCAAAGCTCCAGCACCCAAACTTAAACACAGAACTCAAAACCATAGCTAAACTTTTTTTGCCTTTAAACAACTTTATTCCCTTTTCTTTTATTCACAGTGCAGCTTTTTTTCTTATCATTTCAAACAGAACTTAGAACTCCCTTAGCCAACCGGTAACTCTCCCAGCTCCCAGCTGCCCACCAGCTCATGAATGCCCCCTCACACATGTCTGCTATACCCTCAACTTAAATTAAATCACTGCTGGCTCCAATACCAACTGATCCTGTGTTTTAGGGTCATGACATAACAGCAATTCCGCTTTCCATATTTCAAAATGCAGTACCTCTGGGTACCTGCACCACTTGCTGTCAGTGACAGCATTTGTATGTTTGCGGCTCTCTGCAACTCTCTCTCAGCTTTTGCAGGGCACTTGCAGGACATTAAAAATACTCCAAGTGGCAGACACCACCTCCAACATAAACAGACCTCACACTTGCAAATCATCTGCCATCCATCAGTGGCCTCAAACCCTCGTTAAATCCTGCTGCCATACTGATGCAAATTGAAAAAGGAAAACTGCTACTGTAGCCAATCAGTAGTGAGGCAGACATGTCAGTGCTAGTGATATGCTAGCTTGTCCATTGCAATGCATATGTCAATGAGGACATAAGTGCATTGGTTGCTTATGGCACTTGTGAGGTTACCCTAGGCCAAACAGCACTTGTATAGATAAATCAGGTATCACAAAGCTCCCCTGCATATCTCTTATCTATCTATCTATCTATCTATCTATCTATCTATCTATCTATCTATCTATCTATCTATCTATCTTATACCTGCATGGTAGTGCAGGTATATTTAGGGTTGCACGGCCACTTCTATGCCAAACCCAAAATTTTGCACTTTAATAACTTTGCAACTGTTCATCCGATTTGCCTGAAATTTTGCATGCACTGTCTGGTATCATAGATCTCTGGATCTGGCAAGTTTTGTTCCGGTCAGGTATGCAGTTGCGGAGCTGCAGAGTGCCACAAAATGTGAAAAATACAATTTTTTTGTCAATTTCTTTGCTCGGGGCTATGGCCCAAACAGTTTGGGGTCCTGGTCTGAAATTGTCAGGGCATATGGAGTGTGGGTCACTGATGTGCATTTTGAAGGTTTGGTGAAAAAATATTAAGCCATTCAAAAGTTATTAAAGTTTAAAGTTTCCCATTATAGCCTATGGGAAAAAAATGTATGTCCGCCTTGAAAGCTCTTTTTGCTTTCAGGAAAGGACTTTTGACTGCTGCAAATGATTTTTGCAGTTTCACAAGGCCGCCATTCTTGTTTTCAGTTAGCAACTGCTACAAAATGCTGTAATTCAAAAAATACTGCCCCATGGTAAACACCAACAGTTGTGTTTACCTAATCAGGAACCAAGAAACACAATCCTGGCATTATGTTTTCAAAATAGTTGCCAGAAATAGGTTTTATGCATTTCAGCCATTTCAGCACTTCTTTTGAGAAACTGCTGCAAATTGCAGCAATTTTCGTGCAACTAGCGGCTCTTTTTTTGTGAGCTGTCAAAATCCTTTTTCGTCAGATGATTCCTTTTTCATGAGATGAAAAAATCTTTTGTCGTCAACACTAAAAAGGATTAGGGTTCTCTGATCAGATGGCCCTGCCACTAATCCTGTTTTGTGATGATGGCAAATTATTTTGTCATCTCATAAAAAAAAGGAATTGTCTCATGAAAAAGGATTTTGACAACTCACAAAAAAAAAGATTATTTTTTAAATCCTCTTTCGTGAGACACCCTAATCCTTTTTCATGAGACAATTCCTATTTCATGAGACAACAAATTCCTTTTCTGTCATAATGAAAAAGGATTAGGACTTTTCTGACCATGGTCTCTGGGGCATTGTGTGGGTGCTTGAGATAATGTTGTAGTGCAGGGTCTGTGTGCCATGTGCAGGGTGCGAAGGAGTGTTAGGGTTGGAAACACTAATGCCATATTTCTCTACTTTTGTTGCTTTAACCCTAACTGATGGATTAATGAGTATATATATATATATATATATATATATATAATTCTAGTTCAACCTGAACACCCCACCCCCAACCTCACCCTCTGCTTCCAAACCTAAGGCCCACACCTCTACCCTACATGAAGGAACAGGTGTGTGGGATGTGCCTTGGGATTCTAAACCTTAATGCTCACCCCATTGTTTTATTCAATTCCCATGTTAGGTTATTAACTGTTGAGATGGGGTGAGCATTAGAGTTCGGAACCCCAAGGCACACCCCTCACACCTGTTCCTGCATGCATGGTGGAAGTGGGGCCTTAAGTTTGGAAGCTGAGGGTAGGGGTGAGGTGTTCAGGTTGGAAGCCAAGGGTGGAGGTAGTGTGTTAGGCTTGGGAATCCTAAGATCACATTTTCCCTATGTTTTATGCTTCAACCCTAATGCTGCATTAACAAAGTTTTTTGCAGTGAATTTACTTATTTTTTCAGATACTTTATTTGTATCCTTATTAAGGGACACTATTCATGAGGTGGTATGAAAAAATGGCTTTGTTGAAAATTTGGAGTCAAAATATTAAAAATTACCAAAGTTATGCACATGCTTAAAAACAATTCAGCAAACACTCGTAACTTGACCATTTTTAGGAATTTTCACCAGATTTTCAACATGGGCTTTTTGGGACCTCACCTCATGAATGGTGGTACTATCATTTCATTATTTGATCCCGAAAGGTGATTTTGCACACTACTGCGGCATTCTTCACCACAGGTGTGAAAAAACATTTTAGGCTGGATGTGAGAAATGGCAGCTATACTACTGATGAGGTGGTTTTAAAAAATAGGTATGCTGAAAATCTGGAGTGAAAATATTGTAAATTACCAAAGCCTGCTTAGAAACTGTGCAACGCATGTTCATAATACAGCTGTTTTTAGGAATGTTGTCACCTAATTTTGAACATGGCCTTTTTGGGACCCCACCTCATGAACAGTGGAACTGTCATTTCATTAATCAGTCCTAAAAGGAGATTTCGCACTGTGACTGTGCCAGTCTTCGCCACAGGTGAGAAAACACATTTTGAACAGAATGTAAGAAATGACAGCTATACTGTTCATGAGGTGGTGTGACAAAAATGGTAATGTTGAAAATCTGGAATGAAAATATGAACAATTGTCAAAGTTATGAGCGTGTGTAGAAACTGCGGAACACATGCTCATAACGCAGTCATTCATTGGAATTGTTTCACCAAATTTTCAACATGGGCTTTTTGGTACCTCCCCTCATGAACAGTGGCACTGTGATTTTGTTAATCCATTCCAAAAGTTGATTTTGCACAGCGACCATGCCATTCTGTGCCACAGGTATGAAAACACATTTTGGGCAGGATGTGAAAAATTACAGCTGTAAGGAGGTGTGAAAAATGGCAATGTTGAAAATCTGGAGTGAAAATATAAAAACCTGGTGAAGTTACAAGTGTGCATAGAAACCGCGCAAGACATGCTCCTAACACAGTCATTTTTTGGAATTTTTTCACCAAACTATCAACATGGGCCTTTTGGGAACCCACCTCATGAACAGTGGCACTGTCATTTCATTAATTGGTCCCAAAAAGTTATTCCGCGCAGTGACTACAAAATCACTTTTTGGGACTGAGTAATGAAATGATAGTGTTCATGAGGTAGGGTCCCCAGATCCCCATGTTGAAAATTTGGAGCCAAAATTCCTTAAAATGGCTGAGATATCAACCTAGGTTGAAACCCCCATTGACTGTCATTATATGGCATTTACCTTTGATTCTTCAGTTCCCGGTTCGTCTTTCAAGAGTGCAGCTGTGTCCCAGTACAGAGAAGATGACAGCACCACCTTCTAGAGGTAAGTATGGAGTACGGGGGTGCAAGGAGGTGGGTGTTCAGTGTGAGGGTGGGGATGGGGACGGGGTACTGGGGTGACAATAAGGGACGGTTTTCTTTTCTACAGTTAAAAAAAGATGTCGGGGATGGTTTTCTTTATTTACAGGTTAAAAAAAAGACATTTTGGGCACACTGGGGTGGGCTCTCAGTGTGTCACAAGAGTTGGGGAGGATACATGCTGCCAACAGGGGGACTGGGCACCCCCATTGGCTAGGTAAAAATAAATAACTAACTTTTGGGCACACTGGGGTGGGCTCCCAGTGAGCCACATGAGTTGGGGGGATACATACTGCTGATGGGGGATTGGGCACCCCCTTCAGCAACCAACACTGGGAGTGGGCATCCTGATGTTGGAAACAGATAAAAAACAATTATTTAATGCACTGGGGTGGGCTCCAGTGTGCTACAGTAGTGTGGGGGGATTGGGTACCCTGCTGTCAGCAATTGACCACCTTATTTTCACAAGTCATGGTGTGTGTGCAAAAATAGGACACATATTTTTTCGTACACACACCATGATTTGTGAAAATACAGTACTTTCATACTGAACACTTAACTTTTCCTATAGGAAATAATAGGAAACTTAAAACTGACATAACTTTTGAACAAATTAATATTTTTTCACCAAACATTCAAAAGACACATCTGTTACCCAAAGGTGTTCTACACTACAGTTTTCAGACCACAGCATAAAACCATTCCTGAGATATAGGTGGACAAATAAACATAAAAAAAAAGCAAATTTAGGGTTCGTTGACCCACTGTGTCTCAAAAACCACACAACAGATTCACACAGAATTTAGCACATCAAGGGATCTACTCCCAGAGATTATGCATGCCAAATTTTGTCCAAATCTGATGAATGGTTCCAGAGTTATTAGGTTCAAATTTTCAGGTCTAACATAGAAGTTTGCACTCAACCCTAATATACTGATGCTACTGTGCCAGTATTATATATATATATGGGATACATGATGGGCAAGAGTGGGATATGGAAAATATTATCACTTATATATATATATATATATATATATATATATATATATATATATATATATATATGATACATGATAGAGAGGATATGGAAAATATTCTCACTCTGCAGAGTGAGCTCTGTATTCTCATGGGTGCCTTTGGCACTCGTGAGAATGCACAGCTCACTCAGCGGGACTGAGAATATTTTCCATATCCCACGATCTGCACATCATGTGTGCAATTTATACCACAGGGGTGAGAGCTTTAGGAAATTTTTTTCTGTTTCTGTGTGTTTCCTGCTTATTCTGTGTGTGTGTGTGTGTGTGTGTGTGTGTGTTCTGAATGGACTGGGAGTCAGAAACACAGGTGAGTGTGTTTTGCAAAGCTAATTGAGTAAGTTATAGGTTCAGTGAGAAAGATAAACTGCTGCAGGTAGCACTGGGAAAGAGAAACTGCTTTGTAAAAGAGTTTCATTTAGAATTCAGGCTGTTTTGAAGCTTAGATCAGCACAGTAATGGGCTAGGAATGTTAGAAACACAGTGAGACACAGGTGAGTATGTTTTGCAAAGCTAATTGACTTAAGTTACAGCTTCAGTGAGAAAAAGAAACTGTTTTCTAAAGCAGTTTCCTTTAGAATGCAAACTGCGGTGCAGATATTCTCACTCTGGTGACATCAGCAGAGTGTGGATAAATGTCAATATCCTCACTCTGCTTATGTCATCAGGATTTATCCTCACTCTAGCGGATATAACACAGGATATCCTACTGAGAAAGCTCTCATCCCAGTGGTGTGTGTGTGTGTGTGTGTGTGTATATATATATATGTGACCTGGGTGGATAAGCCCTGGAAGCATTATTATTTGCACTGCTAATATTCTTCAGGTGAAGCAACCTCTGGCTGGAAGCTGCAATACTGAACATAGGATTTGCAAGAAAGCGAGTTGTGCTCACAACAGAGGGAGGTGAACCTTACAATTGTCTTTGGTTTGTAGCAGATATTCTGCAGGTGGAGGCTACTTCTAACTGAAAGGTGAAATAAGGAACTTAGAATTATCAGGAAAGACAGTCTTTCAAGCAACAGAGGGAGGTGGATCTAGCTTTACCTTTGTTACAATTCTTAAGATTTTCAGTGCAGGAACAGTTTAAAGCACAGCTGACTTATTTTGGGGCTGACTGCTTTCAGAGCACAAACCACCAGGCTCTTTTGGGGCTGGGGAGGTTTACCTGTGTCTGACTTGGATGTCTGGATTTTTCTCTGTTTGATTAGCAAGGTGTTTTCTCTGTCAAATTGTTGTGTAGGGCATCTTGCTGACAGAAAGGCACTCATCGCAGCGGTGGGTCAGCGCTTTTAGCTGATTGTTTCTTGAGGGCACAGTTTAGGCCCAACCCCTGCCCACCCTCACCCCACCCACCCCTGAAATAGTTCCTTTATACCTGGGGTTCTGACATCATTTCCTCAAGAGTGCAAGGTGCATATCACTGTCATATCCTCTCTAGCACACTGCACTGACAATATAAGCATGCACATTGTATAATATATATATTTCTATATAACAAACCAATCACACACACAAAAAAAAAAAAGTAGATAAACAAGTGGGGAGTAGTGCAATGTAATGGCTGTGGGGCAGCAGTCTTCTGGGAGTCTTTCTGGAGGCTGAGATGCTGCCCTATTTGCAGACAACTCTCTGCCCTGAGGGAGGAAGTTGCCCATCTTCAGGCCACGCTGGACAGTAGTAAGGGAACCGTCCCTCAGGCCACACTGGACAGTAGGAAGGGAACCTCCTCCATCCAGGGAGCACCAGAGCCACCACCACTACCTCAGAGGTTGCGAAGAAAGCACAGCAGTTGGACCACAGTGGGCTCAGGGAGGGTGAGGATGGTGGAACAGAGGCACATCCAGTCAGTTGTTCCACTCCACAATCCATACACCATTCTGGGGGAGCATAGCTCCCCTATGGATGCACCCACAGAGGAGACTAAGGAGGCTGAGGACAACTGTCACAAGGAAGGCCCACAGGAAGGAGGCAGAGGACACCACAGGGAAAGGAAGCAGCTCCTGGTGGGGACCCAATTATTAAGGGATAGAACTGGGGGAGCAGGGAAAACTGAAGTAAGGTGCCTGCCTGGTGCCATGGCTTAGAGGGACAGGAAGTGCATCCTCAGGATCATGAGAACAGCTGCACGGGAGTCTGAGCTGGATGTCATTGTCCACCTAGGGACAAATGACTTGGCTCATCATGAGATTAGAGCAGTGCAGGAGGACTTTGTAGAGTTGGGAAGGGGCCTAAGACAAGTAGCACACACAGTATCCTTCTCAGAGGTGCTGCCTCTCAATGGCATGGGTGAGGCGAGGGTACTTTGCACCATGCAGTTTAATGAATGGTTGACAAAATGGTGTGGAGCACAGGGGTTTGGCTTCATTGGGGACTGGGGTTCCATCTGGAGGGACACCAGCCTATACTGGCAGGATGGTCTGCATCTGTCCAGGAAGGGAACAAGTCTTTTGAGCAATCGGTTTAAATGCTTCATTGGCAAGCTTTTAAACTAGTCAAGGGGGGAGGCACTGATAAGCAGCAGAAAATCCCAGCCTCTCCCTACAAAACAGGATACTAAATGAGAAAAAGACCGAGGTAGAAAGGTCAGTGATGAATGCTGTAACAGAAGGTAAAGCCATCAAAAAATGGAGAGTTATGAGTACCAATGCCCATAGTCTGGGTAACAAGCTTAATGAATTAGTGGCCTTGATGGAGGAGGAACATCTGGATATCGTGGCAGTCACAGAAACATGGTACACACAGAACCATGACTGGGACGTAAACATACCAGGATACACTGTCTACAGGAGGGACAGGGAGGGTAAAAGAGGAGGAGGAGGAGTAGCTCTTTACATAAGGAAAGGAATCAAAGCAACAGAACAAAAGGGTAAACAGGGAGGAGAAGAAGCACTGTGGGTAAATTTGGAGACAGGCAATGGCACCACAATCCACACAGGGGTTGTATGCAGACCCCCTTATCAAGGTGAGGAAATGGACAAGGAAATGATAGAAAGTATACTTAAAATGGCAGGAAAAGGGGAGATATTGCTGATGGGTGATCTGAATATGCCAGATGTTAACTGGAGTGCAGTTGCAGCAGCCACTTCAAAGAGTGGGGTTATTCTAGATGCCCTACAGGGGGGCATGCCTTAGACAACTAGTATTGGAGCCCACTCGAGAGGGAGCAATCTTAGATCTGGTTCTCTCAAATGGAGATGGAGAGAGGATCACAGATGTAGAAGTGGGTAGCCATCTAGGAACTAGCGACTATCAAACAGTATGGTTCACAATAAACACAGCAATAGAGTCAAGCTTACAAAGGCAAAAGTACTGGACTTTAGGAGGGCTGACTTTGGCAAAATGGGTGAGTGCCTAAGGAATGCACTAGCAAATGGGCAGGAAGGAGGGGTGGAAGAACAATGGGGAATAATAAAAACTGCCATCACAGAGGTAACAAGCCTTTGTGTGAAGCAAATAAACAAAACAAAATGATGTAACAAACCACTATGGTTATCAAAGGAAGTGGCAGTGAAGGTTCAAGAGAAAAAGAAAGCATTCAAGAAGTACAAGGAGTCACAGAAGGAGCAGGACAGAGAACTGTATCAGTTAAAGCAAAAGGAAGCTGGGAAGGCAGTCAGAACAGCAAAGGCCCAAACCAAGGAAAAGATAGCCAACTCAGTTAATAAGGGGGATAAAACCTTTTATAGGTACATCAGGGAGCGAAGGAAGACCAAGGGAGGGATAGTGAGGCTTAATAAAGGGGAGGGGGTGGTCAGGGGGTGACTGTGAAAAGGCAGAGATGCTAAACAAATATTTTTGCTCAGTATTTACAAATGAAGAGTGAGAGGTACCTAAAACAAACAGTAGAAACACTCTGATACAGAAGTTGATTCCTGCCATTTACAGAAGAAAGGGTCTCTGAAAGAACTCTTAAAACTGAAGGTGGACAAAGCAATGGGCCTGATGGGATTCATCCCAGAATTTAAAAAACTAAGGGTAGAACTAGTGACACCACTGACTACCCCTGTTTAACAAATCATGGGAGGATGGGGTGGTACCTGAGGACTGGAGGAGGGCAGATGTGATTCCCCTTCACAAAAGTGGGAGCAAGGCAGAAGCAGGAATCTACAGACCTGTTAGTTTAACCTCAGTGACAGGTAAAATGATGGAATCACTTCTGAAGGAAAGAATTGTCGAGTATCTGGAGGCCAGAGGGGCACAGGAACCAAGACAGCATGGATTCACAGTGGGAAGGTCATGCCAGATGAATCTGATAGATTTCTTTGACTGGGTGACTAAAGTAGTAGATCAGGGAGGGGCTGTGGACATGGCCTACCTAGACTTTAGCAAGGCATTTGACACAGTCCCACACAAAAGATTAATATACAAGTTAGCCAGCCTGGGAGGGTCCCAAGATGACAGCCTGGGTAAAGAATTGTCTGGAGAATAGGACACAGAGAGTAATAGTAAATGGAGTCCACTCTGGAAGAAAGGGGGTTTAGTGGGTACCGTGAGGTTCAGTATTAGATTAGGTCCTCTCAATGTCTTTATAAGCGACATTGCAGAGGGACTGAAGGAAAAGTATGTCTCTTTGCAGATGACACAAAGATCTGCAACAGAGTTGATGCACAAGGTGGGTGGAAAGGATGAGAAGGGACTTGGCAAGGTTAGAGGAATGGTCAAATGTATGGCAGCTTAGATTCAATGCTAAGAAGTGCAAGGTAATGCACCTGGGAAACAAAAACCCAGGGGAAGAGTACACAATGGGGGGGTAGATACTAACAACAACAAAAATGGAAAGGGACCTGGGGGTAGTCATATCAGATGACCTAAAGGTGGGCAAGCAATGTGAGAGGGCAGCAAGGAGGGCTGGGGGGATACTGGGATGCATAGGGAGAGGCATCACCAGAAGAAAGCAGGAAGTTGTTATCCCTCTGTACAGACAGCTGGTCAGACCCCATCTGGAGTACTGCTTGCAGTTCTGGAAACCCAATCTCCGCAAAGACATAGACAGGATGGAAGCTGTCCAGGCGAGGGCAACTAAAATGGTCCAGGGTCTACACTGGAAGACATATGAAGAGAGACTTAAGGAGCTTAATATGTATAGCCTCGAGAAAAGGAGGGAGAGGGGGGACATGATAGAAACTTTCAAGTACCTCAAGGGAATCAACAAAGTCCAAGAGGGTAGCATTTTTCAAAAAAAGAGGTGTGCAAGAACAAGGGGCACAATTTGAAGATGGGGGGTGGCTCAGAGGTGATTTAAGGAAGTATTATTTCACAGAGAGGGTTGTGGATGCATGGAACAGCCTTCCGGAGGAGGTTGTGGATTCAAAAACAGTGGTGGAATTCAAGCATGCATGGGACAGTCATAAGGCAATTCTAGGGGGTTGGGGTAGGAAGAAGTAGGCTGCTGGTTAACTAGGATCTGCAGCTTATCCATTAGGTAGGGAAATGGGCAGACTGTGTGGGCCAGTCAGTCCTTATCTGCTGTCAAATTCTATGTTTCTATGTTTCTATGTTTACGTTGTCAAACAGTTTCCCACTATCTATAATAAAGTGTCACTGGTTTATATTTACTGTCAGTGAGCATATTATTAGTAGAGTAACAAGAACTGCAATTGTGATGAGTTGTTGCCTGGTGAAGGTCCTCTGCTGGGGTAATCCTGCATGGATGGGGGAGGTACTGCATCACAAGGGGTTGCACCATACTTTCATCAGGCCCACTTACAGTTTCTTTGGGTGGAGACCCTGTGCAATTTACTTATATGTTGGATTTATCTTCCCAGCCAGGAGTTTAATGACCGATGCCCCCCAACCTTGTTTGAGTCCACACAGCAGGGGTAGCAACCATTAATGCCACAATGCACTGGTTACATGCTGAATTCTAGTAATTTTCTGATGGATAAGGCACCAGAAAATGCCTCTGGCTTAGCCTTTGAACTTTTTGTTACCAATGTGAAGATTAAGCATTCTTCTCGGCCCTTATCAGAATGTACAGACACAGCTACTGCTGTAGAAAATGTTTCTCTGAGGCTTCATACCAAGCTCAATACTAGACTGCAAATTGATTTCATTTTCTTCAAGACAAGTTAGATTTCATGATAAGGTCAGGCAGACAGTAGTCCATTAATCCCTGTCTGATATGGCTGAGTTAACACATGCACACATGTACTCATAAACTGAAGAGCTTAATGATTAACTGTGCCTGTCTTTTTCCTATGGATCATACTAAGCTATATATTTTTTTTAATTTATGATAGCAACAGTTACATAATTTTAAGGCAATATAAACTACACTTATTAATAATACTGTCTTATTCCCGACCAGTTGGATTATATCTTCTTTACCAGAATAAGCTCATTGTACACTAAAATGTGTTCCAGCAAAGAAGCTACAAAAGTAAAGGCTGGCAGAGAAAACTACATATGAAAATATATTTATTTCATTTATTTATGTCTAGGATTAAAAATTCCTTTGAGCTAAGAGCTCTTTTACAAAGGTTCCACATCATAATACAAAATAAACAGAACAATTCAAAGAAAAAACAGGAGACACATGGCATTTAGTCAGTTACAAGCACAAGATAATGCATACAGTAAATTGAGATCAGCCATGAAGCATTGTCAAGATACACAGTATAAGCAGGGAAGAAGGGAGAGGGTGGCAGAGAAGGGCAGGAGAGGAGAGAGGGAGGGTTGGAAGGGAGGATGAGAGGAGCGTTAGTGATGGGGAGGGGGATGGGGATGGGAGGTGGATGAGAGGAAAGCTAGAGAGGATGGAGGGGAACAAGGGGAGAAAAAGGGGGTGATAGTGGGGGACATACGGGATGGATAACAGCAGAAGTGCTAAGTTGCTAGGATTAAGGGCAAGTGATGAGTCTAGCCATTGGAGAGCGGTTTAAGTAGGACAATCACAAGCGCTAGAGGCTGAGTGTAGCAGTCAGAGCTTGAATTTGAACACACCAAACTTAGGTTCAGAGGTAATGTCACTGCTGAGAGCAATCTACCAGAGTGGAGCCATATGGGTGAATAATCTTTGTCCCTGAGAGGTTCAGCAGTGAGGGACCTGAAGGAGTTGAGATTCAGAGCCATGGGTACGGCAAGAATTACTGGGGGGGGTAGAAGAACTTGAACTCCAGGAGGTAGCAGGCTTAAGGTTATTTTCTTGGCCATTCAGCATGTTTGATATTTGATGCGGTTTGTGAGGTGTAACCAGCCAGTTTGGGTGTAGAGGTCGCATATGTGAGTGAGACGGTGGGCCCCCATAATGAGACAACATGCTTTGTTAAGAGCAGTGGAAATGAGCTGGAGGGCAGTAACAGTGGCAGAGCCTTAGATGATCAACCCGTAGTCTATTAAGGAGATAACAGAGCTCTGCACAGCTACCATTAAGGTTTCTGGAGTTAGATATTGCATGTGTCTGTAGAGAAGACCAATACGAGTATTTACAGCTTTGGTGACATTATCAATGTGCACACCATATGACAAGTTGCTGTCTACCGTGATTCCCAGATGTTTAAAGAATTGTACCTGTTCAAGGGCAGTTCGAAGACAGCAATAGACAGAGGATGTTGCCTGTGCTTTTTGTGGGAGCTGCTGAAAAGCATAAGCTTAGTTTTTTTTATAGTTTAGTACCAACTTGTGTTTACTGAACCATTTCTCTACTGAGGCAAATCCAAGCTGAAGCTGGCTTTGCAGGGGTAAGAGGTCCTTGTGGACTGTGAAAATAATGGCATTGTCAGTGTAGAGCAGGATTTGTTCTGGACAGTATAATGGAAGACTATTTAGAAAGAGACTGACTAGTAAAAGGCCCAGGATGGATCCTTGAGGGACTCCCAAGAGAACAGGTCTTGAGTCAGAGAGGACATCTGCAATTTTGACTCTCTGAGAACATTTTTCCAGATAGCTTTTAAACCAGGTAGAGGAGTCAGGGGAGAGCCCAGCATTTAGAAGCTGTTGTAGTAGAAGTGGGTGGTGGACAGTGTCAAATGCTTTTGTCAAGTCAACAAAGACAGCACCGACTAAGTGACCCTGGTCCAGGGAACTGTGGATAGCACCGGTGAATTCCAGGAGGGCAGAGGTGGTGCTATGCCCTTGTCTGAACCCATGTTGCTGTGAACATAGGATCTTATGTTTGTCCAGATATTCAGTAAGTTGGTCAGCTACAACCCATTCAATGGCCTTGGAGACAGGAGGTAATATGGAGATGGGCTGGTAGTTCACATGAAGTGCCCTGTCCCCACTTTTGAAGACTGGGGTAACTGTAGCTGATTTCCATCTATCTGAGAACTGACTGAGGTTTAAAGAGAGGTTAAGGATCCTGGTTAAGGGTGCTAACACTTCCTCCAGGGTGAGGGACAATAGTTTAAGGTCAAGGGAGTCCCTGCTATGTTTGGTTTTACCAATTATATTACAGATATATTTACGGGTTTCTTGCATGGTGACAACTTTAAAGTAGAATGGTGGGTAGTTGGTTAAAGGGGAAGGGCAAGCTGGAGTGGCTAGGACATTGTCCTCATCAAAAAGGTCAGGTGGGAGAATGCTGCTGAGGTCTGTGAATGCGTTATTGAAGGTTTTGGCAATAGTAGCAGGGTCCAGGGTTGTAATCCCATCTATGTCAAGCAAAGTAGGAGAGGTTTTCAGTTGTTGCCAAGTGAGCTCTTTGATATTAGTCCAGAATACTTTACCATTGCCCCAGGTGTTAGTAAGAGCTCCCTTATAGTAGTTGCTTTTCTCAAGATGGATGGACCTTGTGCACTCATTCCATGCTCTTTTGCAGTTCTGTATGTCAGATTGCGTGACAGTGGCTCTGGCATGGAGCCAGAGGTGGTCCCTTGTTTTCAGTCATGCTGGCAGGTCTGCAGAGAGTCAAGGGTTGCAATTGCCTTTGATTTTGTGCTTTTTTAGAGGTGCATGTGAGTCACAGGCAGCATTAAAGATATTGATGAAATATTCCAGAGCTGAGCTGACATCCTTTGCACTGTCGATAGGAGTCCAGTCTTGCACTCGGAGGAGGGATTTGAGGGGTTCCAAATGCCCCCAGGCAAGAACTCTACTGGTGATTATTTTTGGAGGAGGTTTGCTGAATTTATTTGATCACAGGCAGATGACAGGGGAATGGTCACTGAGCATGTCAGGAAGGACAGTAATGTTGGTTATGCGATTAGGATGGCTGGTTAGGACCCAATCCAGTAGGGTATTTGTCCCCATTTTATAGTTGTAGAGAGTCAGGGAGTCAACCAGCTGGGAAAGGTTTACAGCAGTGATGGTGTCCTTATGGCAACCAGTGTCAGGCGCAAGCCAATTGATGTTGAAGTCTCCCATCAGGATTGACTCTGAGCCTGGAGGTTGGTTTTGGATAAAGTCCAGGACAGAATTGAGATCTCTTCCCTGCTCTTTTGGAGGGATGTACACAGACGCAACTATGAGCGTATTATTATGGGCACCTAGCATGATTTTAATGGCTAGTATCTGTGCAGATGAGCCCATGGAGGGGGCAGACAGGGGGTGACCCTTGAGAGTCTCCTTGAGGTAAATTGCACAACCCCCACCTCTCTTAGATGTCCTGTCTAGTCTGAAGACAGAGTAACCAGGCAGGGCAATAGCCTGGTCTGGGATTTTAGGTGTGAGCCAGGTTTCAACAACTGTCAGGATGTCTGGATTATGTTGGTTGGCAAAGACTTGCAGGGCATCCAGTTTAGGGAGGAGGCTGCAGATGTTAAGAGATGTTAGGGAGAGCACCCACATCCAATTTATAGGGGTGGTTGTACTTGGGGGGGGGTTGGAGCCAGAGTTAGGGTGAATATTACCAGACAATAGTAAAAGCAAGAGTAGTAGTTTGATGAGGCATAGTCTTAGTTACCTGAAGGAGAGTCTGGCTGTCCACTTCTGACAGGTGCTATGGCTGAGTTGATGATGGTGGTCCCAGAGTGAGGTCAGGAAGGACAAGGGTGGGAGGAGGAAAGTATGAGTGCGACATGCCCTTACCCAGCAGTAGGAGTCAAACCAGTCATTAAGTGTGGGGCTCATACGAGTTGTGAGCATGTCGGAGGATAGGGTGCCTGAGGAAAGGTAGATTTTGTCGAGCAAGTATCTGGGGGGTTGGGAAGGGTAACAGGCTCCTGGTAGGCTGGTTAGTGATATCAGTGATAAGAGGACAGCGAAGCGTTGGAGAAGGAGAATCAGCAACATTGTATCCAGGAGGTGCTAGTAGGAAATGAGGAACTGAGAAAGATGACTTGAAACTCTGGTGAAACATAGAAATATAGAAGTTGATGGCAAATAAGGATCTCAAGGCCCATCTAGTCTGCCAATTCTTTTTCTACCTTACGAATGTGCCATCGGCCTTTGCTCTGTCAATGGCCTATCTATTCATACTCATCTGTATTGCTCCCTTATGCCTATCCCATGCCTGTTTGAAGCCCTGCACTGTATTCATATCCACCATTTCCTGAGGTTCCATGGATCCACCACCCTTTCTGTGAAAAAGAACATCCTCATATTACTCCTTAATTGAGCTCCCTCTAATCTCATGCTGTGTCCTCTTGTCCTGCTATTTTTTTTATATTGAAACATGTTAGACTCTTTCACCTTATTAATGCCCTTAAGGTGTTTGAATGTTTTGATCATATCACCTCTCTCCCTCCTTTGCTCTAGAGTATATATATTGAGCTCCATTAATCTGTGCTCATATGTTTTCTGATGCAGTCCCTGCACCATTTTGGGTGCCTTTCTCTGGACTGCCTCAATCTGGTTAATGTCCTTGTGAAGGTGTGGCCTCCAGTACTGCACTCAGTACTCCAGATGGGGCCTAACCAGTGTCTTGTAAAAATGGATTATTACCTACCTCTTCTGACTTGTGATATCCCTACTAATACATCCCAACATCCCCCTAGCCCTACCTACTGCTTTAGTGGTCTGCTTGGATGATTTCAGGTCATCGGTGATGATGATGCCCAAGTCTCTATCTTCCCTTGTGACTGCCAGCAACTTCCCTCCCAGCCCATAGGTGGCTTCAGGGTGTCTCTTCCCTATGTGGATGATCTTGCACTTCTTTGCATTGAACCCCAGTTGCCACTCTTCCGACCATTGTGCTAGTTTATCCAGATCTATTCTCATTCTGCCCACCCCATCTGGATCATCTACTGTGTTGCAGATCTTGGTGTCATCTGCAAACAGACAAACCTTACACTCCAGTCCATCTGCAATGTCACTGATGAAGATATTGAAGAGGACTGGCCCCAGGACTGATCCCTGAGGTACCCCACTTGTGATTTGCATCTCTTCTGACTGTATACAGTTTACCATCACTCTCTGTTTTCTGCCCGTCAACCAGTTTGCCACCCAGTTGACCAACTACTGACCCACCCCGAGCCTACCCAGCTTATTAATCAATCTTCTTTGTGGAACAGTATTGAAAGCTTTGCTGAAGTCAAGGTAGACGGCATCAACTGCTCCCCCTTCATTCACCACTTTGGTTACCCAGTCAAAGAAATCTATGAGATTAGTTTGACAGGACCTTCCTTTTGTAAACCCATGCTTTCTTGGATCCTGTGCTCCTATGGATTCCAGGTGTTGCACTATCCTTTCCTTAAGGAGTGCCTCCATAATCTTGCTCACTACTGAGGTAAGACTGACTGGTCTGTAGTTCTATGCCTCCTCCCTGCTACCACTCTTGTGGAGCGGGATCACATGAGCCCTTCTCCAGTCTTCTGGGACCTCTCCTGTGCTCAGAGACTCACTAAACAGTTCTGATAATGGCTCTGCTAGTTCCACTCTTAGCACCTTTAGTACCCTGGGATGTATGCCATAAGGTCCCATTGCCTTGTCCACCCTGAGCTTATTCAGCTCTTGTAGGACCCTTTCTTTTTGTGAAGGGACTAGTGCACACCTCCCTCCCCCCTGTGTCCATGGTGCCGAGCTGTGAGCCCTGCCCTACCTTCTCTTCAGTAAATACTGAGCAGAAGTATCTATTTAGGATAGATGCTTTTACATGGTCCTCCCCCTAACATACCCCCTTATCCCCTTTGATCTTAGCAATACCCCCCTCTAGACTTTCTCCTTTCTCTAATGTAGCTATAGAAACTCTTGTCATGTTCTTTTACTGTTTGTGCAAGTGTTTCCTTGGTTTGGGCCTTTGCCTGCCTTACAGCCTTCCCTGCTTCCCTCAGGGAAGTTTGGTATGCCTTCCTATCTTCATCCTGCTGCATTCCCTTATATTTCCTGAAGGCCAGCCTTTTGACTCTGACCTTTTCTGCTACTGTTTTTGAGAACCAAAGAGATCTCCTTCTTCTTTTGCACTTCCTTTTCTTTCTAACACAATGGGATGTTGCTTTAAGTATTGCATTCTTAATGCTTGCCCACTTTGCCTGTACCCCCTCACCTGTATTTCTTTTTGCCAGGGCTAGCTTAACTCTCTTTGCCATCTTATCAAAGTCAGCTCCTCTGAAGTCCCATATTTTGCCTTGGAATGGGATGATTTAGTTCTAGTGGCCAAATTGAACTATGCCATGTGATGGTCACTGGCCCCCAGATGACCTTCTACCTGGAGATCTGAGACCCTTTCCTTGATAGCCAGTACTAGATCTAGGATAGCCCTGTTTCTTGTGGGTTGTTGAACCAGTTGTTTGAGGTCCTCCTTCTGCAGGGAATCCACCATGTGTCTAGTACTGCCAGATGTTCCTGCTGGTATTGACCAATCTGTATCTGGCATGTTGAAGTCTCCCATTATCAGAACCTCCCCTTTAGCTGTCATGTTTTGTATATCTTCTAACAGTAATGTGTCTATTTTCTCCCCCTGTTCTTATGGCTGTCCCATTTCCTGTTACCAGGGTGACCCACAGTTCTTTTGGCTCCTTATGTGTATTCTGAATTTCTGTAGCTTTGATATTTTCATTGACATACAGGGCTGCTCCACCCCCCCTTTTTGCATCTCGGTCTCTTCTGAACAGTATGTAGCCAGATACTGAAGTCTCCCAAGTGTGGTTACTGGTAAACCATGTCTCGTTAATGGCTACTATGTCCCATTTAGCCTCTGTAATTATTGCCTGCAGGTCTGCGATCTTGTTTCCCAGACTGTGAGCATTTGTGTACATGATTTTCCATTGGCCAGATTTCGGTGTGTTAGTTGTTGGGCAAGGTCTGGTGTTTCCTCTGTGCATTGTATGGGGAGCCGGACTTTTTTCCTTACCTGGTGATGCAAATGATCTACAAACATGCTGAACTCCTGTCTGACTACTAGCTGTGGGGGGGGGGGGATTGTTCTTCCCATTCGACGTATGGGGTGCTGCACCCCTCTCCCCATTTACTAGTTTAAACATTCTGCAACAATGTCAAACTTCTGCCCCAATGCACTGACTCCCTCCTTAGTCAGATGCAGTCCATCAAATTTAAAGAACTTTTGCTCCCAAAACTGTTGCCAGTTCCCTTCAAATTTGTGTCCTTTTTCCTGTCACCAGCCCTTCAGCCACATGTTTAGCTCCCTATCTCCCCTTCTCTGACCTTCCATCTATCTGCCACCCTCTCCCAGACTGGCAGGATCTCAGAGAAGGAGATGCCAGAAAAAATGGATGATAGTTTGTCACCCAGACTGGTCAGGTGTTCCTTGGTCTCCACAACTGACCAGGTGGTGAGATCGTTAGTCTCTATGTGTACCAGGATGTCAATGTTTTCTCCTGCTTCCTGAACAATTTTAGCAATGCAGTCAGTGTCTCTCCATGCTGATGTACCTGGGAGACATCTGACTATTACCCCTGTCTGGAGATAGGTATCAACTCCCCAAATCATGGAGTCTCCTGTGATCAGAAATTTTTTTGATTTCCTTTTTGCTTTTTTGGGGGGGTTCCTGTTTTCCGTGAGTTTGTTGTACTAGCTCCTCTGTTGCAGTGTCCTCTACCCCTTTGTTTGATTTTGGAGATAGAGGCAAATACCCGTTTGTAGTTTTTATATGGTTTGTGGAGGTGATATGTTGGAGAGCACCGAGTGATGGGGCACCCGATTTGCCCCTCCTAACCACCTGCCAACCTCTTGGACCAACTACCCTCTGCAGTCTGGTTGCTTCTGTTGGATGTTGGGGAAATGGAGGGCAGTTCTTATATTTGACAGGAATAAGGAGCTACAAAGAGTAGCAAGGAGTTAAGGGGTGGGTTGCAGAAATGAGGAGCTGGGGAAATAATAAGAGACAGGGCAGTAACAGAACAGGAGAAAATAAGCTTGGTAGTTTATTTATTTTATTTATATATTTATTCATTCTTGGATTACAATACCTCTGATCACATAACAGCTCTTTTACAAAGGTTCCACATCAGTGGGAAGGGTGACAGACATACAATGGATGGTATTACATAACATTTTGACACAAAAGTATTTAAAATGACATTAACATTGCAACTAAAATAAAAACTATGAATTGTCAGGATATCAAAAATAACCTAATAAAAGGAGGCAGCCCAAGGTGCTTTGTCAAAAAGGTATAGGTAGATTTGGGAGAACAAAAGTTCAGGTAAGTGAAGATAAACAGTGAAAAGAAGGTGGAGGGTGAGAGGGGTGAGGTGAAAGAAGGATCGGGGAAGGAGGCAGGAAATAGGGCAGATTGGTTAGGGTGAAAGTGATCATTTGCAGAGAAAGGGGGGGAAGTAGGTACACAAGGATGTGTCAATACTGCTGAGGTAGTGCCATGTCAGATGAAACAGTCACAGAAACTGCTAGCTGTAAGATGCTGTGAAGAGTGCCTTTAAATGGTCCCAATTTTGATAAGAAAGAGATATCTCTGGGCAGCGCATTAAACCTTAGTGGTGGTCTATATGGAAACAATCTTTGCCCTTGTGTAGTCCCGCATCTTGGGACAGAGAAGAGTTGGTTGACTGAGCTACAGCCATGCTGGAAGCTGCAAGATAGGTTGCGTAAGTTTGTAGCACCAGAAGGCAGGAGCCCAAGAAATGCCTTTTTAGTTAGCAAGCAAATTTTATAGTATAAATATATCTATTTATACAAGAAGTTTGGGTCTGGATTGGGCAAGATAAAACTGCTATATTATGACCAGCTTGTGAGATACTATTACTATCTTGCAAAGTTGGGTACCAATGCCCGTAGTCTGGGTAACAAGCTTCCTGAATTAGTGGCCTTGATGGAGGAGGAAGATCTGGATATTGTGGCAGTCACAGAAACATGGTACACACAGAACCATGACTGGGACGTAAACATACCAGGATACATTATCTACAGGAGGGACAGGGAGGGTAAAGAGAGGAGGAGTAGTTCTTCACATAAGAGAAGAAATCAAAGCAACAGAACAAAAGGGAAAACAAGGAGGAGAAGAAGCACTGTGGGTCAATTTGGAGGCAGGCAATGGCACCACAATCCGCACAGGGTTATAGACAGACCCCTCTCAGGGGAGGAAATGGACAAGGAAATGATAGAAAGTATACTTAGAATGGCAGATAAAGAGGAGATATTGCTGATGGGTGATCTGAATATGCCAGATGTTAACTGGAGTGCAGTTGCAGCAGCCACTTCTAAGAGTGGGGATATTCTGGATGCACCCTAGGGGCATGCCTTAGACAACTAGTATTGGAGCCCACCGAGAGGGAGCAATCTTAGACCTGGTTCTCTCAAACGGAGATGAAGAGGATCACAGATGTAGAAGTGGGTAGCCATCTGGGGAACTAGCGACCATCGAACAGTATGGTTCACAATCAACACAGCAATAGAGTCAAGCCATACAAAGACAAAGGTACTGGATTTTAGGAGGCTGACTTTGCTAAATGGTGAGTGCCTAAGGAATGCACTAGCAAATGGGCAGGAAGGAGGGGTGGAAGAACACTGGGGAATAATAAAAACTGCCATCACAGAGGTAACACGCCTTTGTGTAAAGCAAATAAACAAAATGAAACAAGGTAAGAAACCACTATGGTTCTCAAAGGAAGTGGCAGTGAAGGTTCAAGAGAAAAAGAAAGCATTCAGGAAGTACAAGGAATCACAGAAGGAACAGGACAGAGAACTGTATCAGTTAAAGCAAAATGAAGCTGGAAAGGTAGTCAGAACAGCAAAGGCCCAAACTGAGGAAAAGATAGCCAACTCAGTTAAGAAGGGGGATAAAACCTTTTATAGGTACATCAGGGAGCAAAGGAAGACCAAGGAGGGATAGTGAGGCTTAATAAAGGGAGGGAGGGTGGGCAGAGGGTGACTGTGAAAAGGCAGAGATACTAAACAAATATTTTGCTCAGTATTTACAAAGGAAGAGGGGAGGTACCTAAAACAAACAGTAGAAACACTTGATACAGAAGTTGATACCAGCCCATTTACAGAAGAAAGAGTTCTGAAAGAGCTCATAAAACTGAAAGTGGACAAAGCAATGGGGCCTGATGGGATTCATCCCAGAATTCTAAGAACTAAGGATAGAACTAGTGACACCACTGACTACCCTCTTTAACAAATCATGGAGGATGGGGTGGTACCGAGGACTGGAGGAGGGCAGATGTGATTCCCTTTCACAAAAGTGGGAGCAAGGCAGAAGCAGGAAACTACAGACCTGTTAGTTTAACCTCAGTGGTAGGGAAAATGATGGAATCACTTCTGAAGGAAAGAATTGTTGTGTATCTAGAGGCCAGAGGGGCACAGGACCCAAGGCAGCATGGATTCACAGCGGAAGGTCATGCCAGACAAATCTGATAGATTTTTTGACTGGGTGACCAAAGTAGTAGATCAGGGAGGGCTGTGGACATGGTCTACCTAGACTTTAGCAAGGCATTTGACACAGTCCCACAAAACATTAATATACAAGTTAGCCAGCCTGGGAGTGGGTCCCAAGATGACAGCCTGGGTAAAGAATTGTCTGGAGAATAGGACACAGAGAGTAATAGTAAATGGAGTCCACTCTGAAAAAGGGGTTAGCAGTGGGGTACATAAGGTTCAGTATTAGGACGGTCCTCTTCAATGTCTTTATGTTTACATTGCAGAGGGACTGGAAGGAAAGTATGTCTCTTTGCAGATGACACAAAGATCTGCAACAGAGTTGATGCACAAGGTGGGTGGAAAGGATGAGAAGGGACTGGCAAGGTTAGAGGAATGGTCAAATGTATGGCAGCTTAGATTCAATGCTAAGAAGTGTAAGGTAATGCACCTGGGAAACAAAAACCCAGGGAAGAGTACACAATGGCGGGGAGAGATACTAACAACAAACAAAATGGAAAGGACCTGGGGGTAGTCATATCAGATGACCCAAAGGTGGGCAAGCAATGAGAGGGCAGCAAGGAGGGTTGGGGGATACTGGGATGCATAGGGAGAGGCATCACCAGTAGAAAATAAGAAGTTATTATCCTCTGACAGACAGCTGGTGAGACCACATCTGAGTACTGCGTGCAGTTCTGGAGACCCAGTCTCATAAAGACATAGACAGGATGGAAGCTGTCCAGAGGAGGGCAACTGAAATGATGCAGGGTCTGCACGGAAGACATATGAAGTGAGACTTAAGGAGCTTAATATGTATAGCCTCGAGGAAAGGAGGGAGAGGGGACATGATAGAAACTTTCAAGTACCTCAAGGAATCAACAAAGTCCAAGAGGGTAGCATCTTTCAAAAGAGGGTGTGCAGAACAAGGGGCACAATTTGAAGAATAGAGAGGCGGCTCAGAGGTAATTTAGGAAGTATTTTTCACAGAGAGGGTTGTGGATGCATGGAACAGCCTTCCAGAGGAGGTTGTGGAGTCAAAAACAGTGGTGGAATTCAAGCATGCATGGGACAGTCATAAGGCAATTCTGGGGGGGGGGTAGGAAGAAGTAGGCTGCTGGTTAACTAGGATCTGCAGCTTATCCATCAGGTAGGGAAATGGGCAGACTGGGTGGGCCAAGCGGTCCTTATCTGCCGTCAAATTCAATGTTTCTATGTTTCTATGTCACAATGGAATACAAAACCACCTTGCAAGGCAGTACTACTATCTTACAAATCTCAATAGGTCACAATGGAATACTTAACCAATCAGAGAGCAGTTTTAACAATTCTGATTTCAACACAATAGCACTGTACAGCACAAAAGCCATCATATGTGAGATGCTTTGCAGACTTGGTTGTTTTCTACTTCACATCTATTTTCATTGTTTTGACTTGTACTGTATTAATTTGTACTGTACTGATTTGTATTTGATTCAGTTTTGACTAGCCTGGGGGAGCGGGGGGGAGGGATGTCGCAGGGAAGGGAGAGAAGGAGGGTAGTAGGAAGAACAGGGGAGACAGCAGAGAGGCGGGAGGCAAGATCAGTAGACCAGACAGGTGCAGAGGCAGGGGGAGTGATAGTAGGAGGTGGAGCAGCAGTTACAGGAGGGAAGGGGTGGAGCAGGTAGTAAAAGGACAGGGGGCGCAGCAGCCAGCCTGGGCAAGGAAAGTATGGGGGAGGCATAAGGAAGGGAAAAAGAATGGATCAGGTGGGACACAGGGAGCCAGTGGCAAAGAGGGTGTTATGGTAGAGGAAGGGGTAGCAGACACAGGAATGGGGTGGAAGAGCAGATAGGGAATTGTAAGAGGGAGGAATCAGACAGACTGGGCAGGGTATTAGAGAGGAGTGGAGGGCAAAGGATAGGGGGAAAAGGGAGGCACAGGGTCCTTAGGCAAGGAAGCTGGGGAGGTGGATCAAGTCGGGGGGGCAGAGGAAAGGCAAGCAACAGGAGGGTGAAAAGGATAAAGGAGAGAGGGTCATCATTCTGGGGGATTCAGTACTTAAGGGTGTAAAATGGGGGGCAGAGGAGCCAGAAAAATTAAAATTTGGGTGTAGTGTTTGCCGGGCATGACATCAGGTAGAGTGGGTCAGTACATTAACAGGTGTGTGGAGAGGGTAGGGAAGAAGCCCCACATTGCGGTGCACCTAGGCATGAATGACCTGAAGGGGAGAAGGGTAGAAGAGGTGTGGTAAAGTTTCAGGGAAGTGGGAAGACTATGCAGTAAAGAGAGAAGGTCAGTAGCTTTCTCTGAAATTCTCCCGGTACCAAGAGCTAGTACAGCCAGGAAGCAAAGAATCATGGATTTCAACAAATAGCTGAGGGGAACGGTGTGTGTCCATGGGGTATGGATTGGTGGGGGAGTGGGGTAAGAAGTGGGAGAATAAGGACCTGTACGTGCCAGATAGGTTTCACCTTAGCAAAGAAGGCTCGGAGGTCCTAAAGGAAAAGCTGGGGGAGTTCATACAAGCTGTGCACAATTTAAACTAGGTAAGGGGGAGCAAAGAGGTGGGCAGCCACCAGGCCAGGGGGTCCTTGGGCCTTCCCCCACAGCTAGGCAGGAGCATAATTTGAATAGGGGAAGGGATGGGGGAAAGGCACTGAGCGGATAAGATCACATTGGAGGGAGGTCTCATTGAATTCTAGGAGCCTGGGTAACAAAGTAGTAGAACTGCAGTCAATGATAGTGGAAGGGTCAGTGGATGTAGGTGTCATGTTTGAGACATGGGCCACCCAATACCAAGACTGTGACCTAGTTATCCCAGGATTCAAGATATACCACAAGGACAGGGAAAAAGGGAAGGGGGTGGCTATCAATGTTAGAGAAGGGATATTGTGTAATAAGGAGGAGGGGGAGGAATGCAGGATGGAAGCATTATGGTTGTAACTTGAGAGCTCAGAAGGTAAGTAGGTTAGACTGAGGGTTGTATATAGGCCTCTGACTCAAAAGAAGGAGATTGATAGAGAGCTGGGGGAGCAGTTATGGAGGCTTAGTGGCAAAGGTAGCACTGTGGTGGTTGGGGACTTCAGCATGTCAGGGGTAGGTTGGAACATCCTGGCTACCTCGTGTGCCAGGGAGCACATCCTCTTGGAGGCCTTCCAGGATGGCTTCCTGACACAGAAGATAACAGAGCCAAATACAGAGGGGATCATTCTGGACCTGTTGCTGACGGATGGTGAACAAGTCCAAGACGTTGGGGTGGAGGACCCCCCTGGCAGAAAGTGACCATTACACAGTGTGGTTTTTTCTCAATCTAGAAAAGGAGGTAGCCACAACAAAGACTAAGGTCCTGGACTTCAAAAGGGCAACTTTGGCAGGATGGGTAATATAATGGAAGGACACCTAGTTAACATCCGCCCACACATGGATGCCAAGCAAAAATAGGCAGTCATCAAGCTGGGACTAGCTGAGGCCACTAACACATGAGTAAAGAGCCAGAGTACAAAAATAGGATCAAGAAGCTGAGCTGGATGAACAAGGAGGTTGAGGAGAGGGTAAGGGAAAAGAGGGTGCCTTTAGAAACTATAAAAGATCCAACCGGAACAAGGATAGGGAGAACTACATGAGGAAATTCAGAGAGGTGAGTAGAATAGTAAGGGCAGCCAAGGTGTCAAGAGAACTGAGGCTAACATAGGGGATCAAAGAAGGGGAAAAGGATTTCTTCAGGTATATAGGGGAGAAGTGAAAGAGTAAGGATCAGATCATTAGGATCAAGAACAGTGGAGGATGGGCGGAAAAGGGAGCAGAGCAGGCAGAAGTACTCAAGGAGTACTTCTGTTCAGTATTTACCAGGGCGAGAGGGAAGGGCCCATGCCTAAGGGGATAGGTGGGGTGGGTGTAGGAGGGAGGAGGTTATGGATGGGGAAATCCCAGTGGAAAGGGTGATGGTGGGCCTTATGTCCCTGAGGGTGGATAAGGCACCAGGGCCAGATGGAGTGCATCTTAGAGTCCTGAGAGAGTTGGCAGAAGTCCTAGTGGGTCCGCTGGCGGACTTATTCAACACCTCCCTGGGTACTAGGTGCATGCTCAGGGACTTGAGAATGGTGAGTGGGGTGCCCCTCCATAAAAGTGGGCCCAGGGATGAACCAGGGAACTACAGAGCGGTGAGTCTCACTACCATTGTAGGAAAACTAATGGAGTCTATCCGAAAGGAGAGCAGGTGACATTTCTGGAGGAGAATGGTCTCCAGGATGGCAGGCAGCATGGGTTTGTCTTGGACAGATCCTGTCAGACAAATCTGGTTGACTTTTTGATTGGGTGATGCGGGCACTGAATAAAGGCCATATGGTGGATGTCCTTTACCTGGACTTCAGCAAGGCCTTTGACTCAGTGTCTCATGGAAGACTGACCAGCAAGTTGGGTAACTTGGGAGCAAGGCGGAAACTGGTTAGATGGGTTAAGAGCTGGTTACAGGATAGGCAGCAGAGGATATTTGTGGGGGGTGCAATACCGGAGCCCAGACCTGTAACAAAGTAGGGTCCCACAGGGCTCTGTGTTAGGATCGGTGCTGTTTAACATTTTCATTGCCAACACATTGTATTGGATAAAAAGTAAGATCAACGTCTTTGCAGACGACACAAAGATCTGTGTGGATGTGGATGGGGGGGGGGGAAGGCAGTAAAGTATTCCAAGAGGATTTAGTAAGACTTGAGGGCTGGTTGAACACATGGCAACTAGGGTTCAATGCCAAGAAGTATAAAGTCATGCACTTGGGGGCCAGAAATCCTGGGAATAGTTACTGGTTGAGGGGAGTGCATTTATTCACATCAACAGAGGAGAAGATCTGGGAGTACTAGTAACAAAAGACATGGACCACTCAACCCAGTGCAGGAGGGCAGTGTCAAAGGCTAATAGAATGTTGGGGTGCATCATAAGGGGAATCACCTTTAGGAGAGGGGAAGTCATCCTGTCCTTGTACAGGTCCCTGGTGAGGCTGCATTTGGAGTACTGCATGCAGTACTGTTGCCCCTACTTGAAAAAGGACATCAAGCTACTGGAAGGGGTACAGTATATGGCAACAAAAATGATCCTTGGATTGGGAGACAAACCATGGGCCTTATGCACAAAAAAGTAGAGTGGCTATGAATGCGTTTCTGGGATGCATAGCCACTCTGCACCCTACATGCCCCCCCCACGCGGGATGCATGGGTGGGCGTGCAAGACAACGCGCCCGATTCTCCTGGTACATGGTACATGCCAGGGATGGGCTGGGGGCATGCCAGCATTATGCAGCATGCACAACCCAATGTAGTGCTGGCCATGAGGGTGCGGATGGGTGTGCAGGCTATGCCAGTGAAAACCCTGCCATAAGCCTGAGATGTGCCCCTCGCATCCATTGGTGGAAAGGCCACCCACCCCTAGGACCACGGTAGCCTCCCCCCCATGTCCACCAGGCACCGCCTGGCCCAGCACACAGGTGTGTGGCCCCACAGTGACCCAGGGGTGCAGGGACATCGGCTCACGTATTGAGCCACCCCAATTGCACCACCGTCCCACTCCAACATAAGCCCCTCAGGGCATACAGAGGGGTACAGTCCCCCCTTCTTCAGGTACACCACTTTGGTGCCCCATCACAGATGAGCTGGCAGCATTCCCACCTCTCACCCCTGTAGCCACCAGCCATCAGACATCCACGGGGCATGCTGCCAACACGCGCCCCGCCACGTAAGGGATCTAGTGCAGGACCAGTCTGGGCATCTGACTGGATGGCTGGCTGGACACAACCCTTTCCCTGGCTGCACTACAGAATCCTGAGTACTGGAGGGTTGGGACCATGGACAGGTGGCTGGCGGTCATGAATGCTGCTGGTACGCACCTGTCCGCAGGTGCAGAGATCTGTGGGTGGGTAACATGCCTCCGGCACGTATTACCCGCCCATTGATGCATAGAGTCCCATATGAGGAGAGACTGAGGGAGCTCAGTATGTATTCCCTGGAGGATAGAAGGGAGGGAGGTAATATGATTCAGGCCTTCAAGTACCTAAAGGGCATGAACAGAGTTAACACCAAGGGTCTGTTCAGAGTAAAAGGTGGAAGGGAAACCAGGGGACACAGTTTGAAATTAGAAGGAAGAAGATTCAGGAGGAAATGAGGAGGCACTATTTCCTGGAAAGGGTGGTTACAGTGTGGAATGCAATGCCAAGGGAGGTGATATCACTGAGGTTGGTGAGCAGCTTTATGAGGGGTGGGACAGGATCAAGGTAAGAGTCCAAACTGAGGGTGGACTGGGGTGAGTGGGAGGGATGTGGGAGGAAATACAGCAGAAGGAGGGCAAGGGGAAGGGGCAGCTATAGTTTAAATGGTTGAAATGCTGCACACTCAAGCAGACTAGATAGACTGCAAAGCCTGTATCTGCTGGCAATTTTGCATGTTTGTATGCTATTATGTTTGTAATATGTTGATTTGCTTCTCTTGTGGGGAGCCATTGATTAGATGGGCACAGTTTACATTTTGTACTTTTTCTTTTTTTTTGTTCATAACCTTTGATCCTTTCTATCACAAAACCACCTAAACACTTGTAGTACAAACCAAATATGACATACAGTAGGTGAGAGTGAGATAACAGAAAAATCTTCACTGGCTATACTTGACCTCTTCTAACCTCACTTATGACTTTGACACTCTTGAGGGCAGGCAGTCAAGTATAGCTTCTAAAAATATTTCTATCTCACTTTCACCCATGTCATATCCCAATATAAATATGTACATACATACATACATACATATACATATACATATACATATACATATACATATACATATACATATACATATACACATATACACCTATATTCTTTGCAAACAGCTTTGTTAATGCACCAGTTAGGGTAACTTATTGCCACAAAGTAGGAAATGTGGCATTAGGGTTTTAACCTTATTCCTGCCCCCAAGCAGCAAAAAGGAAAAACATTAGGGTTTGATCTCTGAATCTTGGCAAATCTGTGGTGGGTCTTCCTTGGGGTTGTCAACCCTAATGCTTTTTCCACTTCAGCTCACATAGACCCTGTCTGAAGCACAAGGAACAGCTCCAGAGCAGTGCCTCATAGTGATACACTCTTTAAAGGTAGAGAAGTATGTCTTGCCACATGTTGCTAAGACATTTTGTTGTAGCTTTCTTCATGCAGAGTCCTGTGGGCCATGTGTGAAGAAAGGATCACGTGTGATATTGTTTGTTCAGGAAACGGGGTGGGCATTAGGGTTGACAACCACAAGGAAGACCCTCCCACTGATTCACCAAGGCTCCAGAGACTCAAAAGCCTAATGGTTTTTTTAATTTTACTGCTTGGGAGTGGGGAATTATGGTTAGAAACCCTAACACCGCATTTCCCTACTTTTGTTGTGTTAAGCTGAACCCTAACTGGTGCAGTAACAACATTTTCTGCAAAGAATTTCCTTTCTTTTTGAGATAGTGGAATCATATACTCATTCATGCAGGCCCCTTTGGGACCCATGTGAACAGATACAGATGCCCTGCATGAGAGGAAGACTCCTTCCACCTACAGAAGTGCATGGCCCTTAGATGCCCTACAGTTGTATGGAGCAACTACTATTAAGAATTCATGGGGTTGCCTGGTGGGCTGTAGAAGTGCAGGGCCATGTGCTCCCTGCGCTTCCATGTGGCTGGAGATACAGATGCAGAGGGCAAAGAGAGAATCTGTCAGCCAATGCACAGGTCCCTCTGCCATCCATGGGTTGACAGGTGTAGGGCCCTATGCCAAGAGGACAGTTGCCTTCACTATATGGTACTTGGGCCCACGTGGCAAATCTGCACCTTTCATTCCCTGGCTTGGAGGGGGTGCATAACAATGCCATCCCACCACCATCACCCCATCCAGCTGGGTCACTGAGCTCACCCCCTAACTCAGCTCACCAGCATGACATCACAAATCATACTCATTGGGGTGAAGACTGGCACTACACACAAACTTTGTTAACAATTATATTATTTTTTTTTTTTATTTTGACCCCACATTTTCAAGATATTCATTTTATGATTCACCTTACAAACATGACATGAACCATTTATAGCATATTGGCCAACATGTTGTGTCACAGTGTCACACTAGAAGTGCAAAAATACATCTCGTCCAGAATTTTTAAGAATGACACGTCATGTTTATGAGGTGGTGTGGAAAATGTCTATGTTGAAAGTTTGGAGCCAAAATATTGAAAATTAGTGAAGTTATGAGCAAATGTTGAAATATTGCAGTACTCACTCCTAACCAGGTCATTTTTCCATATTAGAAAATGGGCTGTTTACTTGGAAACATCTGATTGGCTGGTACCCATTGCACAGGGGTACATTAACTTTCAATAGATGCTCACCAAATAAAAAATCCCAGCCCAAACTTGCCTCATGCCCAGGCTAGTATCCTTCTTCCCAGCCTGCTTCATCATTGGTTGGCACACTGGGCACACAATTTCAAACTGACTCCATTTTTGCTGCTGCTAAGCCAGTAAACACTGAGTCACCCCACCACACACACACACACACACACACACACACACACACACAAAGGCAATATAGCCCCTGGCACAATGAGATAGTTTTCTTTAAATTAATACCCTTGTACCTTATTCTAGGTACATCCTTGACTCGCTTGTCCAAAAGCTGCCTGCTGTATCAATGCTGTCCTTCTCCTCCAGTCCATTTTCTGGTGGTAGTATCTCAGTGCTACCAGAGCCACCTTCCTCACTTGCTCAGGCTACATTCCTGCTACACCCCTGTCTGACTCTTTTGTCACAAATCTAACAATATAATGTAAAAAAAGAGAAAAAAAGGTTTCTTTTTAAACTACTAGTGGTAGCATGTCATGTGCTCACTGCTATACATGGCACTTTGTTCCCTTAACTCCCTGTCTCACCCCGGCTCCATACTTGTTCACCAAAACATTACTAGATCTGTTTTGTATTATTATTATTTCTTTCAAAAATTCAACAGCAGGCACACAGAAGAAAAAAGAAAGGAAACCACAAACAAGCAGTTATTCCGACTGGCTTCTTAGCGGGTGAGTTGTTGACTGGCCAAGATGGACAATTTACAGTACTTGTGCCAACCAACCCCCCCATGACTCAGTCTCACTTTTATGCACCGAAAAAAATAAAATAACATAAATTGTTACTGTTAAAAAAACACACACATTCACCTGACATTTCCTTCATTGACTGCTTCACTCACAAATCCATCTCAAGCAGACACAGCTCTGATACCACTCCATCATGAACAGACAGGAAGCACTACATAAGTTACTGACAATGGTTGTCTCAGGTGTTACCTTATCATCATCACAAATTTAAAATGTAACAGACTCAGCTCTAATCTGTTAAAAATAAAGAAAATAGCATGTAAAGTGCCGCAGTGCCACAGAGTACTTCTTGCTAATGATTTCATCCTTTTAGGTTGCAGGGTCATGTAAGATTGCACACCTAACAGTAACAAGTTTTGAGGAGGAAAAAAAAAAAAGAGTATTACAAATAGGGCAGAAAACAATGATGCCAAGAGACTGCTGGGGGAAGGCTTTGAAAAAATGTCTTGTTCTGGAGGAGGCGCAGTGGGGGGAGTAGATAAGTACAACAGAATGGCTCTGTGGAGAGGTGGTGGCAACAGCAGATGGAATAGCACAGAAACAGAGGGACTACTTTACAGGACAAAGACCGAAACTTCATTTTTACTCTGTTTTTTAATTTTGTTTATATTTTTTTTTAAATCTCATTTTCTAAGTGCAATAATACCCTCAAGGATGGGTGGTATTGGGCAATACCGGACATTCCAGGGGCTATAAGGCCCTCCTCCTGCAGTGTCAGGCCTCATTATGCCCTTGGGTGGTCTGGTATTGCGTAATACCACCCATCCTGTCAGGTATTATTGATAACTTTATACACCAAATTTTCAGCATAGCTTTCTTAAATTTTCAAATCCCAGCCAAAACATCATTCTGCGCCACCAAAATGTTATTTTGCACCTGAGGTGTAAAAACACATTTTGACCAGGATTTGGAAAATGACAGCTGTCACATTTGTGAGGTGGTATGAAAAATGGCTATGTTGAAAATTTGGGGTCAACATATATAAAATTGCCAAAGTTATGAGTGAGCATAGAAAAATGTTAACATACACACATAACTTTGCCATTTTAACATATTTTGACCCCAAATTCTCAACATAGCCTTCTTATGACCCCATCTTAAGGACAAGGGCAGCTCCCTCTACTCTTTCCTCTCCTTTTCCTCTCTTCACTTACATTGTCAGCACTATGCCACCATTCTCATCTCCAAATTTTGGCTTGGATCCTTTCCCTCCTATCTCACCTCTCTCTTCTCTCCTTCACTCCCCTCATCTTACCCTCTATGCTCCAGAGACACTTGTACCTTCTCTCTTCCCCATCCTATATCCTGTTTGTGGCAGGCAACCTTCTCCTACCATTTATCCTCACTCTGGAATGCTCTCCCAAACTCTCTTAGACTATCTCCATCCCTTTAGTACTTAAAACACACCTCCTCCCCATCCTCCACTCACCCTTTCTCCTGTTCCTCCTCCTCCCTGTAATTTAGGGAACTGCTCCTTAAGCTCCACTCACCTGTTTTATTGCTTTTTGGATATTCCTATCTCCTTTTTTTCAAATTCATATTACTGTAATCCCAATCTAAATGCACCTTATGGTGTTACAATTTTGTCTTATTGCTTGTATGTTTTATTTAAATTGTTATCATATAAACTTTTGTACTCCCCCATTCCCCTCTCCCCCAGGTCACACCTGGAAATGAGCCTCGGCTCTGTGTGCCTTTCATACTAGGAATCATACTAGGAACATTAAGGAGTTAGAGAGCCCGAAGGCCCATATGTACTCCTATCATTAATGATAACAAGGGCAAAAATCTGATAATATAATATTATCCAATCGAGATTTAAACATATCCTTAGATGTACTGATAATTATATCAATGGGTAATGCATTCCAATGCTTGATAACTCATAAAGTATAGAAGTGTTTTCTAGGTAGACAGTTGAATCTTCTTTGATTGGAGCTGATATACCAACATTTTTAACTGGCATCCCCTGGTCACCAACTTTTAAATAAGTCAATAAAAAATGTTTCAAATCTCGTGTGAAAGGTGAGTTTACAAAGTGACTGTGAAATCACCTTTTAGGCCAGACTTGCATAATTCTGCCACCACTGGTCATGAGGTGGGGTCCCAAAAAGCAATGTTGAAAATTTGAGGTCAAAGTATGCAAGAATGACAAAGTTATGCATCAAAGTTCTAAACCCAGTGCAATACATTGAACCACACTTAACCTTACTATAGTTTCTCATATTGCAATTGGTGGTTCCAGAAGCAAGATAGAGAGTGGATCTTTGCTGTGGGACATGTTAAAGGTGAGTGAGGTGAGGTGAGTAGGAGAGAGTTAGGTGTGAGGTTGTGGGTGATGCATGGGAGGTTGCGGTGGGGTCAGATCAGTGAGGGACCAATTTCTTTTTTGCAGCTGTAAAAAAATCAAGGGATAGTTTTCTTTTTTGCAGGTGGAAAACAATGAGGGATGGTTTTCATCTTTGCAGGGGACATTCACATTCCAACACTGGGGATTGGGCACCTTAGTGTCAGATAACTGTTCAGTGGCACCAGGGGTAGGCACCCTGATGCTGCCATTTAGGAAATGAGACCAGGGGCAGGTGATCTGGATGGGAGGGGGTGAAGACAAGAGGTACTTGGAGTGTGCACCCTGGCCTGCTTACAAAATTAAAATATAATAAAACAATGGGAAGTGCAGGCGATTGGTGGGGGAAGAAGCACTACCTGGGGTGGGCACCCCAGTCCACTTCACAAAGAAATAGGTAGGTAGGAGGGTGGTGGTAGATTAAATTAGATGGATGGAGATAAAGATAGATAGATAGATAGATAGATAGATAGATAGATAGATAGATAGATGGATAAACAGGCAGGCAGGCAGGCAGACAGACAGACAGACAGATAGATAGATAGACAGATAGATAGATAGATAGAGGAGTGGTGTCATGGGGATACAGTTGATTGGCAGCTCACTGCTCTCAGTGAATCCCACAGCACAAGTTCCAGCTGCAGCTACAAAATTCAAGAAAGAGAGGCTGGGAGAGGCATAAGGGGAAAGTAAGGGTTCTGGGTGAGGTGGATGGAAAGGTTCAGAGGAGTTGGTGGCAGGGTCAGTAGCTCAAGTTGTGGACCCTGCAAAATGAGTAGACTAGATAGACCAAATGGCTTTATTCTGCTGACTTCTTCATATGTTCATATGCAACTGATTCAGAACTCAGGCACAAATTAAATAACACAGGTACTCAGCAGCTGGGTAATATATTTGCAGGGCAATATATTCATGGGAGGGAAAGGAGTACCAATAGAAACTCTGTAAACACTTCTGTTTGTGTAGGTGACTGTGGTCACGTAGCATATATATATTTCATAACTCCATCCTGGTGATCTAATGCCCCTCCATCCCTGATGTCCACCGTAATCATCATGAATAAAAATTCCATGGTAGCCTAGTGGACCCCAGCTCCACCAGCAGGTAGTGCACAACACCCAGCTCACCCCATCCCGAAACACAGCAGGCGGTTGCACAGCCCACCTTTCATCTCCATGGCTGGCACCTACTTAGCTATCACTGAGTGTGTACTCTATAGTGTACATGCTCATTGATTGACAGTCAATCACCAGCTGTGTTTTTTGTGATAGGAAGTGGGGTGGTGGGGCAGTACCTTAATGCTGGGTGGGTTCCACTCAGGCCACCACAGGGACATTTTTTTTATTTATGATGATTACAGTGACATTGGGGATCAGGGAGGGTGTACTAGACCATTAGGACAGGATTATGAAATACATATGCATATGGTGACATCGGGGATTGGGAGGGGGGCACTAGACCACCTGGATGGGGTTAGGAAATATATATGCTTACCATGACATTGGGATTCAGGGATAGGGCACTAGACCACCAGGACAGGGTTAGGAAATATATATGTTTATGGTGACATTGTGGATTGGGGGGCACAAGACCACCAGGATGGGGTTATGAAATATATATGCTTACTGTGACATCAGGGCTGGGGGGGCTGTGGGACATTGCCGTAAACAGGTCAACACTCCCAGAGGAGATTTTCTAAGTACCCATAGACCAGCCCTGGCTGATCTAAGGGTACTTAGAATTGTCCTTCTGTGAGAGTCTGAGTATTCCATTTTCAGAGGTGTGGCAGTTTGCATCTGCCATATGCCCCTAGTGCCATGTCACAATTCATTTTGAGCACAGGCTGCATCGAGAATCACTCCAGTAGAAACATTTTGGTGCAAGGGGCACTTTGCACCGTCTTTTGGCACAAGCCCTTGCACTGTGCTGAGGGCTTTGAGAATCAAGCTCAAAGTATCAAAAGTAGGGAAATGCAAAATTAAGGTAAAAATTCCCCTGAGCCTTTTTAAAATTTTGGTATAGTGTTCCACAGAGTTTGAACAATAACTTCATGTAGCGCTAGTGTTGCTCTGTCTTTGGTACCGTCTTTCCAAGCCTTGATGTACAACTATATTTCTGTTCCTTGACATACAGTTCCAGGGTTGGGACAATGCCAGCAATCCTTGCATGATCTTTGAAACCCTAGGGAACACCATACCACAAATTCATCAAGGCCCTAGGATGTTTTACACTAACTTCAAAGTGCCCTACTTTTGACTCTCATGGTTAAACTCTAACTGAGGCATTAACACACACACACACACACACACACACACACACACACACACATATACACTCGTCTATACCATATATACATAAAAAATAAGGTGTGTAGGTTGAAGACAAAATAAAAGGTACTATTAAATGAACATTTAAAGTAGCAATCAGAGTTAGAATCACCATTTTGACCATACAGTAGGTCTTCCTCAGGAATTACACAGTATGTGTGTGTGTATATATATATATATGTATGTGTGTCTATATATATATATTTCTTCATTGCAAAAACTTCATTAATGCATTAGTTAGGTTGTTACTACAGCAACAAAAGCAGGAAAATGTGGTGTTAGGGTTTCCAATCTTAACACCCCCCTCCCATCTAAGCAGACTGACTGGCATTGGGGTGGGCATTGAGTCATCACCCTAACACTCACCCCATTCCATAAGTAAATACGCTGAAATGGGTACAGTATAGGAGAATGGGGTGAGCATTAGGGTGATGACTCAAAGGCACACCTCCAATGCCTGTCAGTCTGTGCAGGGTGGAATGGGGTGTTAGGGTTGGAACCCCTAACACCACATTTCCCTGCTTTGACGCTGTAGTAACAACCCTAACTGATGCATTAATGAAGTTTTTGCAATGAATGTCCTTACTTTTCAGATAGCATAATCATATCCTTATTTGTCATCCCTCCATAGATACGTGTATATGTGACAGTCAGGATACAACTTCGGCCCCGCGCTTCCATTCATAGGACAACAGTAAATCAAATTGTCAACATAGCTATATTATTACCCGCTTCTTGTACCCCAGTACAGAAACTTGTTGAATCCATGCCAAATATAATTCTGCACAACTGTAATGTCATTCCACACCACAGGTGTGAAAACACATTTGGGCAGGATTTGAAAATGACAGCTGTGACATAGATGAGGTTAGGTAATAAGAAGGCTATGTTGAAACACCTGGGGTCAAAAACTTAAAATTTCCAAAGTTATTTAGTGTGGGCATATCTAAACTGCAATGAATGGTCATAACTTTTTCATATTTTGACCACAAAATGAACATCATTTTCTTATGACCCCACCTCATAACCTCATAGGTGAAAATGTTCAAATCCATGCCAAAACACTATTCCATGCCACTGGTTCAAAAAACACATTTTGGTCAGTATGTGAAAAATGACAGCTGTACTGTTCATGAGGTGGTGTGAAAAAATGGATATGCTGAAAATATGGAGTCAAAATATTAAAAATTACAAACGTTAAGCAAGTGCATAGAAACATTTCAATGACCACTCATAACTTGGACATTTTTAGGAATTTTTTACCAAATTTCCAACATGGGCTTTTTGGGACCCCACCTAGTGAACACTAGTACTCTCATTTTGTTAATTTCCAAAAGGTGATTTTGTGCAGTGACCGGGAAATCACCTTCTGGGCCTAATTAATGAAACAGCAGTGACAGCTGGGAAGGGGGTCCTAAAAAGGCCCATGTTGAATATTTGGTGAAAAAATACCTAAAAATGCCAAAGTTATGAACATAAGTTGAAAAAAAAGCATTGAAATGCATTATATGGCACTTACTTTGATTCCACAGTTTGCAGTTCGGCTTTGAAGAGTGCAGACATGTCCCGGTCCACAGAAGATGACAAAGGATGACCTATGGAGGTAAGTATAGGGTAGGGGTGTGTGTGTGGGGAGGTGGGTGCTCAGTGGAAGGGTCAGGATAGGGGAAGGGGACGGTGGTGATGACGAGGGACCATTTTCTTTTTTTCAGGTTTAAGAATAAAAAAGACGTTGGGGGACTGTTTTCTTTCCATAGGTTTTAATAAAAAACATATTTTGGGACATTGGGAGTTGGCTCCTCAGTGTCTCACACTACTAGGGGTGATACATGTCTCACGACATTGAGTGTGGGCTCCCTAGTGTCCCACACTGCTTGGGGGGGATACATTACATGTCTCAGGACACTGAGAGTGGAATCTCCAGTGTTCCATACTGCTGGGGGGTACATGTCTCAGGACACTGGGAGTGGGTTCCCCAGTGTCCCATAATGTAAGGAAGGGCCTCTAGTGCCAACATGAGGATTGTGCCTCCCGATGTCGGCAAATTGCATGGGGGTCTTGGTGGGGATTATATCAATAGAGAAGGACTGTGGTGTAGAAGACATGGCATGGACTGTAAACCAAAGAATCCTGGGCTGGAAGCCACTTCTTCCTCTTTTTTTCACCTTCATTGTAAGTGGGGAAAAATAAACTAAGGAAAGAATGGTTTCAAACCCAGGATGCTTGGGTATCCTGTTCCTGTGCCTTGTCCTCTGTACTGCAGAGGAACAATAGGTGACATGATGTATTTTTCCCTTAGTAAGGAAATGACTCATCCTTGATCGCAAATGGATATTTCATTTTCAAAATGTAGTATGTGCAAAAGTTGTATATTGGCAAGTTATCAAAAAGTACAGTGAAGACCTTTTCAAAGACACATTTGAGATCGTCATTGTAATGGACCCGCTGTACACCACTGCCAGTTTCATCGGTGTTCTGTCCCTTGCAAATCAACTCTGTCTCAGAGTTGATTATTAAAAATCGGGGGGCAGGGGTAGAGTCCCATGGGGGGGGGCAGGAGCTTAGCCCCTGCAGAAAACACAGTGATTTTCTGATGGTCAAAATTTCAATCCTCGAAGTTTTGTCTCGACGATGTCAGGATTTCGACAACTTCATTGTTGAAGCAACTTGGTGGAACCTGTGAAAATAGGTATAGCTCATTTTTGCACATAACACATTTTCCAAAATTAAATATCCACTTGTGATCAAGGATGACTTAATCATTTCAGTGGATATTTCATGTTTGAAAGTGTGGTATGTGTGAAAATAAGCTATACCTATTTTTGCATGTACCACATTTTCGAACATGAAATACACACTTCATAGAAGACAGCGATCCTGTCCCAGTCCACAGAAGATGACAGCGGACAACCTCTGCAAGTATGTATAAGGTAAGGGTGTGTGTGGGGTGGTGAGTGCTCAGTAGGAGGGTTGGGATGGGGAGGGCGACAGCGGAGACAATGAGGGACCGCTTTTTTTCAAGGACAAAAAACAGACAGGACAGTTTTCTTGTTTAACAGGAAAAAATGAAATAAATATTTTTGGACACTGGGAGTGGGCTTCCAAGTGTCCCCCACTGCTTGGGGGCTTACATTGCTGGCATGGGGATCAATAAGTCAATGGCTGGGGGGGATTCTGACACTGAGAATGGGCATCCCTGTGTCAGATTATAATAATAAATAAAATTATGACAACGGGAAGGTGGAGGGGTTCCACTAGACACAAGGGCAAGATAAGGAGGGGGGTGCCAATAGACACCAGGGGTAGGGGAGAATAATCAGGGGTTGTGGTGCCACTAGATACCAGGGAAAACAGTGGTTACAGACAAATTTGCAGCTGAACATGGCAGAAGCAGTCCTCTCACTAACCTTGGCACCTGGGATTTTGGGTGCCCACAAAAGGTGCTTCTGGGCATAGTTTACAAAAAAAAACAAAAAAACATCAGAATGTAGTTAAACAGGTCCCGTTTAGCTAAGTTCTGATTGTTTTTTTTTTTTTGTATTATATTTATTTTTAGATGTTTTCTTTATTTTCAGTTTTGTTAATGGGAAAACAAGATGGCGGACACAACAGAGCTCTGTGAAAATACGGTTTGGTTTATGTGACCCTACATGCAAAATGACAGTAGCTCCTGTGAAAACAACAGAGCTCTGTGAAAACAAACTAGGCTCCATGTGACCTTCCATGCAGAAATACACTACCTCCTGTGAAAACAAAAGTATTTTCTTGTGGAACATTTAACTTTTCCCAAAGAAATTAATGGAAAAATTAAACATTTTAGAACTTTTGAACGGATTCATATTTTTCACCAAACCTTCAAAAAGCACATCTGTGAGGCAAAGGCTTTCTACCCTGAAAATTTAAACCGCAACCTAAAGCTGGTTCTGAGACACAGTTGTAGAAAAAAACAGCAAAAAACACGGAAATTCAGGACTTTTTGACACTCTAGCTCAAAAGCCACACAACAGATGCACACAAAGTTGCCATGTCAAGAGACCTAACCTAAGATTATGCATGACAAATGTCATGCAAATCAGAGAATGATTCATACACACATATACATATACATATATTATACTTCACGTAGCACCAGTTTAGTTAGGGTTGAGTGCAAATGTTTATATTAAAGTCACATTTTTGAACTTTAATAACTTTGGAATCATTCCACAGATTTGCATGATATTTGTCATGCATAATCTTTAGGGTAGGTCTCATGATAGTATAATATATGTATGTGTGGTTTTGTATTTTTTTGAAACTTGGCTTCCCAGCCAAATGCCCTTTGGGGTAACCCTTGCCTCAGTGCTTGTGCACAGAGGTTCTTTGTCTTTTAAATTGTTTTTTGTTTTAATTGGGTTTACCGCAACATAACCCAGATAGACCATCTTAGGGTAGCTGGTTCATTCCACTGCGGTGTCAAACAGACAAGGCATACTGATGAGTCCTGGTAGGATGAAACACGTGTCTATGTCTTCTTTTGGCACCCTTTGCAAACTGTGTGAGGCCTTTTGGCACCATGCATTTCTGCTTAAAGTGGAACCGGCATAATATTCTGTGGTGATTTGCATATGCAGCCCATGATGCTTTGCATTGTGGGGCATGTGATTTTGTATTTCTTTGAAATTTGGCTTCCCAGTCAAATGCCCTTTGGTAATCCCTTGCCTCAGTGCTTAAGTGCACAGAGGTTCTTTGTCCTATATATATATGTATGTGTCTATTCATCTATCTATCTATCTATCTATCTATCTATCTATCTATCTATCTATATTAATTATAGTGGCACAGTAGTGCCACTATAGTTAGGGTTGATGGCCACTTCTATGTTAAACCTCAAAGTTTGCACTTTAATAACTTTGGAACTATTTGTCTGATTTGCCTGAAATTTGGAACATAAACCTGCCTACCATAGATCTCTGGATCTAGAAATTTTGATCTAGTCAGATGTATGGTTGTGGAACTGTGTGGTGCTTAAAAGTGAAAAATCACCCTTTCTGCAACTTCTTTGATAAGTTGTAATGGGCTGAAGAATGCATTTCAGTGGGTTCAAATTTGTTTGTCTACATGTCTCCTGGATTGAACTGGTGCCTTTTGAAGATTTGGTAAAAATATTGCTCTGTTCAAAAGTTGTTCCAGTTTTTCATGTCCCATTATAGCCAATGGGAAAATTTATATGTGCAGCTCGAACATTTTTGCAATCATATTTTTTGTCAAGCTGCCTGAAATTGTTTTCATGCTGCCACCATCTTGTTTTCAGTTAGAGAGAGAGAAAAAAAACATTGTAATTCAAAAATTAGTGCACTTTGGTAAACACCAACAGTTGTGTTTACCTAATCGGGCCCTGAGGAACATGACCCTGGCATTAGTTTTTCACCAGCTGGTCTGAAAATGTGTTTTTCAAACTTTTTTCACCATTTTACCATTTTTTTTTGTGGCAATATTTTATGTTACCTGAAAATATTAGCAATCGTAAGAAAAATAACTGCGGAACTATTTTTTGTGTTTGTGGTCACATTTTCATTATAGAGATAGGAGTGTCATGATAACATTTAACATAATTATGACAACACTGCACAAACATATTTTGAAATGTGTTGTTTTCTTTGTCACTTCATTATGGCAAGGTGGATTGTGCTAGTGGCCTGAAATTTTCAGGGTGGCAAGCCCTAGTCCCACAGATGCCTTTAGGTGGTTTGCTAAGAAAACATTACACAGGCCCATAGTTACAGCATTCCAAAGTTGAACATTTTTTTCCATAGGATAAGATTGTGGCACCCATAATGCCTTTCAGTACTCATATCTCAAAAACAGTTCAAGATACAGATTTTTCATTGCAAAAACTCTTAGTCCCCCAATGCAGGAACTAAGTACAGAAGTAGGTTGGAAAGCCATGAATACCATCAAATTTAATTTTTTTTTCTGCCTTGTACAGTTACTGAGATATCTGGGAATTAGTGTTCCAGTTGCTCATTTTCATGTCCATGGGTCACTATTATGCCCATAGAGTGAGCATTCACAGTGCTTTTCAGTGCCCATAGCTCATAAATGATGTGAGATACAGATTCAGTTGATTTATGTTGTGTAGAGGTCTCACTGTCACAATTATAAACATTAGCAGCCTATGTACAATCATTACAAGTGAGAAAGGCATGGCTTGGCACAGTGGTGTACAATTATTTATAAATAGCAATGTAAGGCTTGACACTGAGAACAGAACAAGGCAGCATAATTTACAGGCATGGTACCAAAGGCAGTCAGCATACCACTATGTGAGAGTTCTATGCAAGGCAGATCTCTGATAGACAGTATAGTACAATATTATATTAGATGAGTTCTAGACCAGCAAAGCATTATGTGGCCTAGGAGAAGACTATAAAGCAAGGGCACTGATAGCAGAGGATGCACCAGTAATAGTGGAGGGAGGAGAGGGTTAGGAGAGGTGGGAGGGGGCAATTGTAATACCTTCAGGACTGACATAGCTGCATTAGTTGGCACAGTAGGTCTAAGGGTAAGGGGAGGGTATGGGGTGAAAAGTTGCCATTAGTAGAGGTGACAGACAGGTAGGAGGGAGGTCAGAGATTCAGTGCCAGAAGCAGTTGTGGGACTCCATAAATAATGTGTTTACTTAATCAGGGCCAGAGAAACACAATGCAGCCATTATTTTTGCATACCCCTCCAAGAAATGCCTTTTTGGCGACCGGGCCCCCGATACTGTCACAAATTGCTAAAGAATGGATGTGACACTTTTTGCAAATTGCAACATTTTTGTACCCATTCTTTTGCATATTTTGCAAAAATGTCACAATTTGCGACATTATTGCCTAAAAAAAAAAATTTCTTTGCCACCTCACTGCAACTAGAAAGGGTAGATGAGCATTGAACAGTAATGAAATAAGTATTTAAAATAGGTACAGCATGCTGCAGAACAGTAATATGGCAGATTCAGCATCAGCACAGGATTTCCTGAGTAACCCTGAGTTAATAGTACTAGGTGACTCAATAATACGGAAATGTGACACTAATATCTGTAAAGCAGATAAAGAAAATAGGATGGTGCTTTGCTATCTGGGCAAGAATAATGATATAAAAATGTAATTCCAAAGGTAATTAAACAAACAGACACAAAGAAAATAGTAACAATACATGTCAGAGTGAATGATGTGGGACATAGTCATGAGAAGGAGATCTGCATGGACTTAATAGAAACAGCTACTCAAATTAAAAAGCTAGATGCATGTGTATTTATATCAGGTATTTTACCAGTCCCTAGGGCACCAGAGGTATAAAACAAAACACTGGCAAGAATAAATATTAGATTGGAAAACTGGTGTCAGAATGTAGGTATCAGATTTATTAACTCATGGACTGACCTTCTAGGCAAGCGGCATTTGTTCAGCACAGATGGGATGCACTGGGATAATGATGGTGCAAATCTCTTGGATTCAATCATTAAAGGACATATGGAACAAGCCTGTTTAAACTAATTACCAGGGGGAGCTGGAAACCAGTTAACACCAATAGCCCAGCACTCAGTTCTAAACCCACAAACAAAATACATAACATTAAATGTCTGCTTAGTAACATGACTAACAAAATCAATGAATTAAAAGTTGTATTACACTCTGAAGAAATTGATGTGGCCCTGATTATGGAAACTTGGCTTGATGAGAATGACAACTGGAATAATAATATACAAGGTTACAATACAATAAGAAAGGATAAAAGGAAATAAAGGGTGGTGGAATTGCTGCCTATCTATCAACAAAATTGAAGTATGTGGAAATCACAGACAAAATAAAGATCGATGAAACCAGTGACACTGAAGCGTTATGGATCAAAAATGTTAAAATGAAATAAAATGGAATTTATTCTGGGTCTGTGTTATAGACCACTAAATACCAAACTGAATACAACATTAAAAATTATGGATGAAATGACAACAGCTTTAGAGTATGGTCAAGTAGTCCTAACAGGCAATTTCAACTTTCCTGATATAAACTGGGAAAGAAGCTGTGCTGTAAACAATCAGCGTAAAGTTTTCTTAGACTTCTGTAACCTAAATAATTTAACTCAGTTTGTAAAACAATCAAATAGATTCATTAATATATTGGATCTCATACTCATAACCAGTGATATTAATATATAAAAGTGTAAAACTGTGTCACCACTGGGTAATAGTGACCATTCTTCTGTCCTGTTTAGTTTGGATTATGAACATTTGCCCATCGTGGGCTACACAAAGATTTATCTATACAAAACTGCAAATAAAGAAGGAATATCTAGACAATTAAGTGGGATACAACGGGAGGATGTATTAGTGGGGAAAACTATAGATGAGTCAGAGGCTTATATTAAAACCACAATACACAATATTATGAAAACCCATATTAAACAAGTTAATAAATGTAATAAACATGGAAGAAAACCTAGATGGTTAAACAAAAGCTTAATCAAGTTAATAAAAAAGAAAAACAAAACATACAGACAAAACATTATAAAGAAAATAGAATTTAATTGGTTCAAATTTAAGCAAATTCAAAAAAAATGTAAAAACAAAATAAATAAAGCAAAAAAAGAGTATGAATTATATTTAGCAAAAACCGCCACAAAATCTAATGGTAAACCATTTTTTAGCTATATTAATTCACTGAAAAAGAGTAAAGGAGAATTAACTACAATCCAAGTTAATGATACTATTATCACATAGCCTATAGAAATTGCTAATTCATTTATTAACTGTTTCTGTTCTGTATATGCAGAACAGACTGTACAAAATGTGCAAAGTGATTATGGGATAATGGAGGGGAATCATAGCTTCTCAAAGGAAGAAATAATGATAGGAATTGAAAACCTGAAAGATCATAGTGCCCCTGGAATGGATAACATAACTTCTTCTATGCTTAAAATTATGAAAGAAAATATGTGGTTACCATTAAAATTACTTTATAAAAAACACTCAATACTGGGAATTTACTAAAAGAATGGAAAAAATCCAAAGTTACTCCTATTCATAAAGGTGGCAGCAACATTTTGGTCTCCAATTATTGGCCCATAGGCCTTACATCACTACTGTGTAAAATACTGGAAACCCTAATAAAAGACAGAAGAAATCAACATATAAACAAAGATTCATTGTTTGACCAGACCCAGCATGGTTTTAAAAAGGGGTACTCCTGTACCTCAAATTTGGTCAGTTTTTACAATCATGTCAGCAGGATGAGGGATAATGGTGTCCCGTAGAACATACTTTTGTCTTGACCTGAGTAAAGCTTTTGATCGAGTCCTGCATTGGGCTATACATCAAAAATTGAAAAAGTATAAAATTGATAACTATATTATAAGGTGGAAGATGAATGGCTTCATGACAGATTCCAAGTAGTCTCTGTATGGGGCCACCAGTCCATTGAAGGTCAGGTAACAAGTGATGTACCACAAGGATCAATAATAGAACCCTAATATTTCAGATTTTCATGGCAGATTTAGATGATAGTATTAGTAGCATTATTATGAAATATGTGGACAATACAAAATTTGTGGCCCATGCAAAGACATCAATCAATTTCTGACACTACAAATGATATCAACACATTATGCACATGGGTAACAAAATGTGGCATGCAACTCAACATTCAGAAATGTAGTGTTCTACATATTAGTAGACATAACCAAATTATTTTATAATTTTGATGGGGCACCAATCAAATTAAAAGCCAATGAAAAGATCTAAGGATTCTTATTGATAACAAATTAAACTTTAAAGAACTAAAACCTCCATTATTGCCAAGCAAACAGTGTAATAGTAGCAATTAAAAGTAATTTCAAGAGCAGAAAATCTGAAGTATTATTGCCATTATAGCTCATATGTGAGACCTATCTTGGATTATGGATCTCAGATATGGTCTCCATATAAAATTACAGAAATTAATAAATTAGAAAAAATACAAAGAAGATGTACCAAATCAATAACCATGTTAAACTGATACTCTTACAAAGACAGATTAGATAAGTTAGGGTTGCACAGCTTGGAGGTCAGAAGGCAGAGAGGTGATCTCTTGTTCTTTTTTAATATACTAAATAATCCTTTATTAATATTGGATCTAGACATTGAATTTAAGAATGATCAGCTGAACGCCAGAGGACATCCTTTACAGATTAAGCTTGAGAGATTTAAAACTAAAGATAGAAAATATTTTTATACCTTATGGACAATTTCACTTTAGAATAGATTACCTATTAAAGTTATTTAAAGTATTACAAAAGAAAACTTCACAAAAAGAATATTAACTAATATATTGCTATAATTGGGACCCTTAAATATTATAATTTGTCCTAATAGGAGCTATTATGAGCCATGCCTTTTTTGCTCTTGCTGAACTTAGTGAACTTAGTGAACTAGATTATTAGGGCTTTTGGGCTGAAATTTGCAGGATAGCAAGCCGTTGTCGCACAGATGTGCCTTATGCTGGTTTGGTGAAAAAAGTTACTCAGGCTTCATAGTTACGGCATTCTGAAGTTGAGACATTTCCCATAGGATAACATTGCTGTGCCCATATATTGAAAATGATTCAAGATACAGATTTCTTTGTTCTGGGCAGCTTAGTCCACCTTAGATGGACTAAGAATGCATAGAGTTTTCCAAGTCATGATTACAACTGCAGTGGAATTTTTTTCAAAGTTGCTATGGTTACTGAGATATTGCCAAATTAGTGTTACAAGGGTTCCTTTTCATGACTCTAGGGCTGCAGTATGTCTCTGTAATTTATGTGTAATTGGGAGTGCAAGGCCCAGAGGGCCTGAGCTCCCACATATGCCTACCATTATGCAAAAATACTCAGCGTGAAGTGATTGCAGGGCCCAGAGGGCCCTGCACTCCCATAACCACATACCAGTTACCAGTTACATTACACCTTCTCAAAAAGAAGGGAAATTCATTGCAAAAAACTCTGTTAATGCATCAGTTAGGGTTGATAGTGACAAAAGTTTGGAAATTTGATGTTAGGGTTCCTACCCCTATCATCCCACCCTCAGTTCCCACCCTTCCACACCAACAGGTGTCGGTTGTGCCTTGGGGTTGTCAGGCCTCTCATCCCATTCTACTATACTGTACCATGTCAGGTTGTTTATACATGAAATGGAGTGAGAGTTGGGTCTGATGACCCCATGGCATGCCCTTATGCCTGTTGGTGTGTGGAGGGTGGGGGTGGGTTGGTAGGGGTGGGATCCCTAACATTGAATTTCCAAACTTTGTCACTGTACTATCAACCCTGATGCATTAATGGAGTTTTTTGCAATAAAAAATATATATATACTATATATTGTTGTGTGTAGGCGATGCGTATGGTGTGTGTGTGTGTGTATATATATATATATATATATATATATATATATATATGTATAGATATATATATTATAGTAGCTAATAGCGCCTGTATATTAGGATTGAGTGCAAACTTCTATGTTAAACCTGAATTTTTGAACCTTAATAACTTTGGAACTTTTAATGGATTTGCACAAAATTTGGCAAGCATGCGCTCTAGGGAGAGTTCTCTAGATGCACCCATGTGTAAATCCATTTTGACATTTCTGAGAGATGGACTGGCAAAAAATCCTAAATGTACAATTTTTTTTTGTGTTTTGTCATCAGGCATATCTCCAACATGACTTTATATAGTGGTCTGAAATGTTCAGGGTAGAATGCCTTTGGGTTACAGATGTGCCTTTTGAAGGTGTGGTGAAAAATATTAATCATTTCAAAAGTTACAAAAGTTCTAATTTTCCCATTATTTTCTATGGGAAAAGTTAAGTGTCCTGCATGGAAGCAAGCTTGCTTTTGCAAATATGGTATATGCGAAACATCAACCATTCAGTTGCAGCTAACACCATTGCTAAATACTGAAAAAGCACAAGTGCAACTGTGCTGCTCTGGTGGTGCAGAGGACAGAGCACAGGGATGGGACATCCAGGGTCCTGGGTTCAAGACCAGACTCTCTATATTTTTGCCCCTACAAAGAGGGTAAAAATATAGAGTCTGACCTGGAACTCAGGACCCCAAGTATTCCCGTTCCTGTTCCTTGTCCTCTACACAGATAGTTTTTGTTGTAAAATTGGGACACTAGGGGGGGCCCACTACCAGTGTCACCAGAATCCCCCACAGTAATCTGGGACACTGGAGAGCCCACTCCTAGTGTTCCAATTCATGTCTTTCCCCCATCAGTGTGGGACACTGGGAGCCCACTCAGTGTCCTGAAATCAGTCCCCAATGTCTTTTTAAACCTGAAAAAAATTGGTCCCTCATCGTGGGATACTGGGAGCCCACTCAAGTGTCCTGATACATTGATACATGTATGCCTCCTCATACTGTGGGACACTGGTGAGCCCACTCCCAGTGTCTCCAAATATTTATTACATTCCTGTAAAGAAGAAAACTGTTTCCCAACATCTTTTTTTGACCCTGAAAAAAGAAAACAGCCCCACATTGTCCCTGCCATCTGCCTCCCCCATCTGCACCCTCCCACTGAGCACCCACCACCCCACACCCCCTTGCCCTGTACTTATCTCTGGAGGTCATCTGCTGTCATATTCTGTGGACTGGAACACATCTGCACTCTTCAAAGCTGAGCCACAAACTGAAAAATCAAGGTACGTGCCATATAAAGGCTGTCAACGGTGTTTTCAATTTATGTTGATAGCGCTGCCATTTTTTGATATTTTTTCACCAAATTTTCAACTTGGGCTTTTGAGACCCCACCTCATGAACACGGTCACCATTAATCGGATCCATAAGAAGATTTTTGTGGTCAATGTGCAAAATCACCTTTCAGGACTGATTAATGAAATGACAGTGCCAGTGTTCATCAGTGGGGTCAAATAGCCCATGTTGAAAATTTGCGAAAATACCAAAAACTGCCCAAGTTATGATGGTCATTGACATTTTTCTACTCATGCTTGAAGCTTTGGCAGTTTTTAATATTTTCATCTAATTTTCCACATTGCTATTTTTTCACACCACCTAATGAACAGTACAGCTGTCATTCTTCACATCCTGTCCAAAGAGTGTTTTTTCACCTGTGGTGCATAATGGCATGGCTGCTGAGTGAAATCACATTTTGGGACCAATGAACAAAATGACAGTGACAGTGTTTATGTGGGGGGGGGGGCTCAAAAAGACCATGTTGAACATTTTTTGGAAAAACTCCTACAAATGGCTGAGTTATGCGTGGTCATTGGAAATTTTCTACACATGTACGTAATTTTTGTAATTTTCAATATTTTCAGTCCAAATTTTAAATATAACTATTTTATCACAGCACCTCATGTACAGCACAGCTGCATTTTCACAGCCTGCCCAAAACATGTTTTTGCACTTGTGGCATGGAATGGCATTTTCCCATGGATTTGAACATTTTGACCTACGGAGTTCATGAGGTTGGTGTGGGGGTTGGGGGCGGTAAGAAGACTATGTTCAAAATTTGGGGTCACAATATGAAAAAATGGCAAAATTATACCTATTCTTTGCAGTTTTGGTATGCATGCTCATAACTGTGGAAATCTTAAATATTTTGACCCCTAGATTTTCAACAAAGCCTTCTTATTACCTGGGCTTACTGTATGTATGTCACAGCTGTAATTTTTCAAATCCTGTCAAAAATGTGTGGTTGCACCTGTGGCATGGAATGGCATTCTACTTGTGTAGAATTATGTGTTGGTATGGATTTGATAATTTTGTCTACTGGCTACATCTGCTGGGTTAATAAGATGGCTCTGCTGATAATTTGGTCATGCATCTATGGAGGTATGGTTGCACATGGTATGAAGAACCCTGCTGTGCCACATTAAAATAAGGAACATGACAGAGCAAGGGAGCGCAGGGCCTGAATGTCCCTGCACTCCTACTGTGACATAAGGACAGTTATGGAAGGAGGGATAAGGATACAAAAAAGTAAGAAATTCATTAGCAAAACTTTCATTAATGCACCATTAGGGTTGAAGTGTCAAAAGTAGGAAATGACCATAGGGTTTCCCAAGCCTAAGACACCACTCCACTGTGCATGCAGGAACAGGCATGAGGGAATTTAAGGTTCCAACCCTACACCCCCACCCTTCCCTTGGCTTTCAACCCTAATACTTTTCCTCACCTTGCACGCAGGAACAGATGTGAACAGTGTGCCTTGGCAGTTTGAACCTTAATGCTCATCCCATTCTCTTATAGTGTACCCATATTACCATACTTAGTCTTGGAATGGGGTGAGCATTAGTGTTTGAAATGACAAGGCAAACTCATCACACCTGTCCCTGCATGTAGGGTGGAGGTGGGGTATTAGGGTTGGAAACTGAGGGAGGGAGTGGGATGTAGGGGTTGGGAACCTTAAGTTCCCCTCATACCTGTTCCTACATGCACAGTGGAAGTAGGGTCTTAGGATTGGGAACCCTAAGGTCTTATTTCCCTATGTTTGACAGTTCAACCATAATGGTGCATTAACAAAGTCTTTTGCAATTGCAAGCAATAACACATGATGAGGTGTGAATTACAGCCTGACAAGAGCATGCCCAGGTGTATTATAAGGTATGAGGTACTTGCACTGAGTGCCTTATGCACCTGGGTGTGCTTTTGTCAAGACGTAACCCACACCTCGGAGTGTGTTATTGCACTTATAAAATTCCCTCCCAAGTAATTGTTGTAAAAAGGAACAAACAAAGTCTAACAATATCTATATCTATATCTATATCTATATCTATATAGTTTTAATAGGTGAAACAGTGGAAAAATAGTTCATTTTCATAAGAGTTTCAGCCCCCCACCAATGGCAGAGACAGGCTATTTTATTTATTATTAGTTACTTTTTATAGAGATTGTATTTGGTGGTTTTAGAAAGTGTGACAGCATCCTTTGTGTTGTGTGCATGCCGCTGCCTTTTAGAGAGCAAGCATGTCCCTAAGGAGCCACCGTATTGAACAACTGCCATCTTCCTGTATTGTATGAAACCTTGTTTTGTTTTAATCAGTTGTTGGTGAATTGAAGTGAGTTTTGCTGCAGGACAGTATAGAATTCTCTTTATTTGATTAATCATGTTGCAAGGAATTGTGAGACCGTGGTCCGCTTGTCTTGTGTCGAGTGCATGTTTTTCTTTTGTTGCAGTTTGCCAGCAAGACTATGGGGGGGGGTGCAGGTAGAATTGCTTCCAATATGGCAGAAATGGTGGGCAGTGGGAGTGACAGCTAAGTACATGAAAAAAAGATGAAATTGTTTATGGATTCTTAAGTTGCTGTCTTTTTGGGTGGATCAAAAGTGAAGGATACTGCTGGATCTGTAGTGGGATTTTAAACTCGTGGCTCATACTTTTCTGCCTTCATTGCCATGTTTTCAGTACAGCAGAGGTTAGATTTCACCTTAAAGAAATAAAATATCCATGAAATTGACTGTCCACATATATCAGATAGTGTGGGTGTGTGTCTATGTGGGTTGGGGGGGTTGCAGCTATCTAGGCTGCTGACTCTGCTTCCGCTTTCCTGGTTCCCTCAGATGCTGGCTGAGGAGCTGTAGCAGGAGAATGTTGGCACGGATTGATTTCTCCCTGTGCTGCCTTCAGGTTGCCACAAGTAGTGCATGCTGAAAGATTATCTGCTGATAAGGACATGGCTGGAAAGGGCATCCAGCCAATCAGCATTCAAGATTTTTTTTGCCCATTATATATATATGCACACACATACATTTACAGTCAGCACTCAGATATCCGTTGCCTTCTGTTCTCAGGTCAGGTGATGGATATCTCAGAGAAACAGTTAAGTGGAAACTGGATGCTTCAGTCTGCAGTTTCATCTCTGTCTGCTGTGACTGCTTAGGTCTGTGGCTGCTTTGGTTTGTGACTGCCTTGCCTGCTTTGGTCTGTGGTTTTCTATACAATACTCTACTGGGAATGAAAAGGGTCTATAATCTGAGAGTAAACATTGAGATCTACATAGGAGACAACAGGCAGGATGGGCAACGGAAATGGATAATGTGAGGGATGGATAAACGAGTGTAAACAAAATGGGAAATAGAAAATCATGCAGTCAAAGATGGATACATGAGAGAAACGGATAAATAAGAGCCTGATAAACAAGTGCTGACTGTATATATATATATATATATATATATATATATATATATATATATATATATATAAGACAAAAAACCTCTGTGCGCAAACACTGAGGCACGGGTTACCCCAAAGGGCATTTGGCTGGGAAGCCAAGTTTCAAGAAAATACAAAATCACACATGCCCCCACAATGCAAAGCATCATGAGCTGCATATGCAAATCACCACAGAATGTTATGCTGGTCCAACTTTAAGCAGAATTGCATGGTGCCGAAAGGCCTCTCACACAGTTTGCAAAGGGGTGCTACAGAAGACATAGACACGTGTTTTGTCCTACCAGGACTCATCAGTATGCCTCGCCTGTTTGACACCCCAGTGGAATGGACCAGCTACCCTTAAGGCAGTGTGCCTTGGATATATTGTGGTGAACCCATTAAAATAAAAACTATTTAAAGACAAAGAACCTCTGTGCACAAACACTGAGGCAAGGGTTACCCAAGAGCATTTGGCTGGAAGCCAAGTTTGAAAATAAATCACATATATCACATAATGCATAGTATCATATCATAGAACACAGAATGTGTTGGTCCACTTGAAGTAGCATGCGTGCCGAAAGGCCTCTCACACAGTTTGCAAAGGGTGCTAACACACTGCCTTAAGGGTAGCTGGTCCATTCCACTGGGGTGTCAAACAGATGAGGCATACTGATGAGTCCTGGTAGGACGAAACACGTGTCTATGTCTTCTGTTAGCACCCTTTTGCAAACTGTGTGAGAGAGCCTTTCGGCACCATGCAATTACTTAAAGCTGGACCAGCATAACATTCTGTGGTGATTGCATATGTATGTTTCGCGATGTATTATTGGGGTATGTGTGATTTTGTATATATATATATATATATATATATATAAATACATATATATTATATTTATATATATATTTGTGTATATATATATATATATATACACACACACACACATATAAACACACACACATATATATATATATATATATATAATATTGTAAAAACCTTAGAGTTGATGGCTCCAAGACAGACCCCCCAGCCTGTGGGTCAGTGCAGGGTGGGGAATGGGGTATTATGGTTGGAAACCCTAATGCCATATTTCCTACTTTTATTGGTTTAACCCTAACTGATGCATTAATGAAGTTTTTTGCAGTTTATTTTCTTACTTTTGAGATAGTATAATCGTAACCTTATTTGCCAGTGGGAGCACACTCCATCCCTCCATAGATGTGTATGTATTCTAGCTGTGGAAGCACAGTGCCCTCTGGACCCTGTGCTTCCAGTTATAGGACAACAGTCACCAAATTGTCACCATTGCCATCTTATTACCCCCCTCATGTGCCCAGTGGAGACAATTTTTCAATCCCTTCCAAGACATAACTCTGCGAAAGCGCAACGCCAATTGGCACCACAGGTGCAAAAACACATTTTGAACAGGATTTGAAAAATGACAGCTGTAACATACATGGAGTGGTGTAATAAGAAGGCTATGTTGAAAATTAGGGCTCAAAATATTTAAAATTACCAAAGTTACAAGCATGCGTAGTGGAATTGCAATGAATAGTCATACCTGTGCCATTTTTAATCATTTTTAGCTCAAATTGTCAACATAGCCTCCTTATGAACTCACCACATGTACCCAGTAGAAGAACTGTTTAAAATCCCTGCCAAACATAGTTGTGCACAACTGGGACACCATTCTGGGCCACAGGTGCTAAAACACATTTTGGCAAGGATTGGAAAAATGACAGCTGTGACATACGTGAGGAGGGGTACTAAGAGCTATGTTAAAAATATGGGGTGAAAATATTGAAAATGTCCAATGTTACATGTGTTCATAGCAAAATTTCATGAATGGTCATAACACAGCCATCTTTGTACTTGATCACACATTTTCAACATGCCCTTTTGACACCACTCAAGAACAATATGACTTTGTTACACAAATCCCATAAGAAAGGTGATTTCATCAACTGATCAGAAAATCACCTTTCCAACGGAAGTTGCTTAATGACAGTCATATTGATCATCAGGTGGGGTCCCCAAAAGGCCATGTTGAAAATGTGGGGTACAAATCTCAAAAAACAGCTGAGTTATACATAAAAGTTGAAACCCTCATTGAAAGTGCATTTACCTTAGCTTCTCATATTGCAGTCACCAGTTGCAGGAGCAAGACGGGGCTTCAATCAGGAGAGTGGATCTCAAACCTGTGATCTCTGCAGGTGAGTGATGGTTTGTGGGGGTGTCAATGGGGTTTGGTGAGGTCAGTGCACAGTGGGTGGTCAGATTGGGGGGTTCAGGAATGATCGGCAATGGACCATTTTTTTACAGGAAAAACACAATGAGGGACTTCTTTTTATTTACAGCAAAAAAAAAAACTGAGGGTGGTAAGATGTGCCACTAACCACCAACAAAGAATTGCAGATATATTTTGAGGGTGATGAGGGGCACCACTAGACACCAGGGATATGACCATAGTGGCAGATAGCCACAATTGTTAAACAAATATTAATAGAAAAATGAAAAAAAATCAAGAAAACAAGCACAAAAAAAATATGGGGATTGATGGTGGGGTGGTGGGTGGGGGTTGCCACTAGACACCAGGGATATTTACACAGCCGTAAAAGGCTGATGATGACCAGCTGGCTACATTTTTCTAGACCAGATGGTTTTGAAGCAATTTACATGACCAAATGGCCTTACTTAGAATCCTTTTTTTGCCATCCCATTTCCTTTTTCTCCATCTTTTTCCATTGTGGTGAAAAAGGAAATTGACTGGCGGACAAGGATTTCCCCTTTTCATGACCAGATGACTATGCCAGTAATCCTTTTTCACTAGAGTAAATTATTTTTAGCTATCCTTTTTCATCATGGCAAAAAAGGAAATCAGCTGGGAAACAAGGATTACAGCATGGCCATCAGGTTGTGAAAAGGGGAAATCCCTTTTTGCCAGCTAATTTCCTTTTTTGCCATCACTAATCAGGACTCATGAAAAAGGAAGTTAGTGAGTGGTGAAAAAAGAATGAAATACATAAAAAAAATTTCTAGCAGCACACAAAAGTCAGAAAATACTCAGAACAGCTCATCCACACCCAATGAACAATACACATAGTTGCAAATGTCAAACAGACATCCCTGGGCACAGTTAAAACACTTTGTTTCTGCCAGAAATTAAAAACAAGATGGCGGCTCATGAAAAATAAATGTTTTCTAGCTGGCAAGGATTGGCCACTAAAGAAAAAGGATCCTTGTTTGTCAGAGCAAAATCCTTTCTCGTTCCACTCCTCTATTCAAAAGAGTGAACTGAGCATGCTCAGAACCTGAACTTTTAAAATGAAATAACTTTGGAATGGGTTAATATTTGTTCACCAAATCAACACAGACAAGCTCCGTGGTGAAAGCACTTTCTACTCTGAAAAAGTCAAACCACAATTCCAAACCATTTGGCTGCAGTACAACAAGAAAACCCCCGCAAAAACTAGCAAATTTTCATGCTTTTTCACTATGCACAGCATAAAATCTGCCAATCTGACCAACACACAACATGCCAAATCTAGAGATTTACCCCAGGAAACCATGCATGCAAAAGTTTGTGCAGATATGTTTAACAGGTGCAAAGTTATTAAAGTGCAACATTTGAGGTTTAACATTAAAGTACCTGCTCAACCCTAACTATAGTGGCACTGTTGTGCCACTATACTATATATATAGCTGTCTGTCTGTCTGTCTGTCTATCTATCTATATTTATGCCATACCTGTGAGGATATAAAAAGGCAAATATTTTCAATATTCTCAGGGTGGTCAGACCTACAGTAAGAATATCACATTTATCCTCACTGTAGGTAAATTTATCCACACAGTAGGTAGAGATTGGTTCATTCACAACTAATTTGCATATTATATTTGGCAGCAGTAGCAGTGGTAACCATATTCAAATGTGAATAACTTAAAAATGAAAAATGATATCATGGTACTATGAGCTCAAAAGTTGTTCAGCACAAATATATCTACAAAATGAGTGGTGTTTCATTGATGGCTAACTTTTATTTTTTATATAATTAGCTGAAAAAAAGCAAAAAATGCATTTTTTTCCACTTTTTTCGACAAACAAATGTGAATAACTTTAAAACAAAAAATGATAGCATGGTACTGCGAGCACGAACATTGTTCAGCACAAAAATATCTTCAAAATGAATGCTGTTTCATTTATGACTAACTTTTATTTTTTATAGAATATGCAAAAAACAGCAGAACATGCTATTTTGTTTGATTTGTCAACAAACAAATGTGAATAACTTTAAAATGAAAAATTATAGCATGATACTATGAGCATGAAAGTTGTTCAGATCAAAAAGATGTCTATAAAATGAATGGTGTTTCATTTATAGATACCTTTTAGCTTTTTATAATTAGCAAAAAAGCTGCAGAAAATTCAATTTTTTTCACTTTTTGCAACAAAATAATGCATATAACTTTAAAATGAAAAATAATAGCATGGTACTTTGAGAAAAAAGTTGATGAGGACAAAAATACCTACAAAATGAGTGGTGTTTCATTTATAGAGTTCTTTTAGATTTTTTATAATCGGCAAAAAATGGCAAGAATTTACTTTTTTTCACTTTTTGGAGGTATGGCATAAATGGAATATGCAACCCCTACTGGAAATATTGTTGATATTTTTGTTCTGGCACACTTGATCTATCGACATCACTCGTGGCTTCTCCACTCGTGATGTTATCGGGTCAATTGGCACTCAAACAAAAAAATATTGACAATATTTGCAGTGGGGTGTGTGTATCCATATATATATATAAATATATATATATATATATATATATATATATATATATATATATATATATATATATAGAATAACACATGATGAGGTATGGTTTATGGGCTGATAAGAGCACACCCCAGGTGCATAATGAGGCATGAGGCGCTTGCTCTGAGTGCCTTTAGCACCTGGGAAGTCCTCTTATCAGCCCATAAACCACACTTCAGAGTGTGTTATTCTGCTTATAAAATGGGTCCCAGAATTTTAAATAATTGAAAAATGAAGGTATTTTAGTAAATTAATAAAACAATTTACAAACATTTGTTTTTCTGTAGTTTTTTAAAAAAGTGGTTTACTTGCTTCTGTCACCAGAGGGTGCTTGTTATTAGGAAATGCCCTTTTTCTATTTCTATCACTTCACCTCTTCTGCAGGGTGTGTTCACAATACATTTCAGTCTCTTGCTTTTAGTGGCTGAAATGTAATGGTGCTTGAAGTCGACAGCAGCGCAGGGCACTTTCACTTAAGCCATTGGCTCCATGACAAGAGTGCAAGAGCATGGAAGTAGCTCAATTTGAACTCATTGTTTTTGCAATTTAAAAAATTAGAACACACCCTTACAAACAGTCTGGACCTGCTAACACAGTGATACTTTCTGTGGTGTGTTCCCAATATATTTCAGCAAGCAGCCAGCTTGATTGGGAGTGAGTGTGTTCCTCTAAGGCCAGTGTAGGGAGCGCTTTCTATTTGGCACTTTTACCACTGTAGCGCTACAGCATGAGTGAGTGGTTTCATGATTTCTGCTGCTTCCTTTATCACACACTCACTCGTTGGAATTTAGTGCTGTTAAAGGGGCTTAGTAGAGGGCAACAGACTGGGGGAAGGAGACCTGGTGACTGGAGGAATGGCAGCATCCTCAGACAGTGTTCTAAAGAAACAGGACTGGATAAATGGCAACAGAGGTACAACATAGCACTTTCTTTACCAGCGCTTTGCAAAGTCGATTGCTCTGTTTTGACAGCCAGCTAGCTAGGTCAGTATTTTGAAAAGCAAAGCTTTCTGTGAAATTTTACATTCCCACATGCCTTGTGCTTCAAACACCTACTACTGGACCGGTCTCATGTTAAGATTTGAAAGCTGCTTTCCAGTGGCACACGCTATGCAGCTTTGATCGCTGATGGGTTTCTAAACTTTAGCGCACAGTTATGATTTTTAAAACATTTTTGCTGAGAGGTGAGTGAAAAAGGACATCAAGCTACTGGAAGGGTACAGTATATGGCAACAAAATGATCCTTGGATTGGGAGACAAACCATGGGCCTTATGCACAAAAAGTAGAGTGGCTATGAATCGTTCTGGGATGCATAGCCACTCTGCCTATACCTCCCCACGCAGGGATGCATGGGTGGGCGGCAAGACAACGCCCGATTCTCCTGGTACATGGTACATGCCAGGATGGGCTGGGGGCATGCCAGCATTATGCAGCATGCACAACCCAATGTAGTGCTGGCCATGAGGGTGCGGATGGGTGTGCAGGCTATGCCAGTGAAAACCCTGCCATAAGCCTGAGATGTGCCCCTCGCATCCATTGGTGGAAAGGCCACCCACCCCTAGGACCACGGTAGCCTCCCCCCCATGTCCACCAGGCACCGCCTGGCCCAGCACACAGGTGTGTGCCCCACAGTGACCCAGGGTGCAGGGACATCGGCTCACGACAGCCACCCCAACTGCACCCACCGTCCCACTCCAACATAAGCTTCCCCAGGGCATACAGAGGGTACAGTCCCCTTCTTCAGGTACACCACTTTGGTGCCCCATCACAGATGAGCTGGCAGCATTCCCACCTCTCACCCCTGTAGCCACCAGCCATCAGACATCCACGGGGCATGCTGCCAACACGCGCCCCGCCACGTAAGGGATCTAGTGCAGGACCAGTCTGGGCATCTGACTGGATGGCTGGCTGGACGCACAACCCTTTCCCTGGCTGCACTACAGAATCCTGAGTACTGGAGGGTTGGGACCATGGACAGGTGGCTGGCGGTCATGAATGCTGCTGGTACGCACCTGTCCGCAGGTGCAGAGATCTGTGGGTGGGTAACATGCCTCCGGCACGTATTACCCGCCCATTGATGCATAGAGTCCCATATGAGGAGAGACTGAGGGAGCTCAGTATGTATTCCCTGGAGGATAGAAGGGAGGGAGTAATATGATTCAGGCCTCAAGTACCTAAGGGCATGAACAGAGTTAACACCAAGGGTCTGTTCAGAGTAAAAGGTGGAAGGAAACCAGGGACACAGTTTGAAATTAGAAGGAAGAAGATTCAGGAGGAAATGAGGAGGCACTTTTCCTGGAAGGGTGGTTACAGTGTGGAATGCAATGCCAAGGGGTGATATCACTGAGGTTGGTGAGCAGCTTTATGAGGGTGGGACAGGATCAAGGTAAGAGTCCAAACTGAGGGTGGACTGGGGTGAGTGGGAGGATGTGGGAGGAAATACAGCAGAAGGAGGGAGGGAGGGGCAGCTAGGTTTAAATGGTTGAAATGCTGCACTCAAGCAGACTAGATAGACTGCAAAGCCTGTATCTGCTGGCAATTTTGCATGTTTGTATGCTATTATGTTTGTAATATGTTGATTTGCTTCTCTTGTGGGAGCCATTGATTAGATGGGCACAGTTTACATTTTGTACTTTTCTTTTTTTTTTATTCATAACCTTTGATCCTTTCTTCACAAAACCACCTAAACACTTGTAGTACAAACCAAATATGACATACAGTAGGTGAGAGTGAGATAACAGAAAATCTTCACTGGCTATACTTGACCTCTTCTAACCTCACTTATGACTTTGACACTCTTGAGGGCAGGCAGTCAAGTATAGCTTCTAAAAATATTTCTATCTCACTTTCACCCATGTCATATCCCAATATAAATATGTACATACATACATACATACATATACATATACATATACATATACATATACATATACATATACATATACATATACACATATACACCTATATTCTTTGCAAACAGCTTTGTTAATGCACCAGTTAGGGTAACTTAATGCCACAAAAGTAGGGAAATGTGGCATTAGGGTTTCCAACCCTTATTCCTGCCCCCCAAGCAGCAAAAGGAAAAAACATTAGGGTTTTGGATCTCTGGAATCTTGGCAAATCTGTGGTGGGGTCTTCCTTGGGGTTGTCAACCCTAATGCTTTTTCCACTCCCCCCCAGCTCACAGACCCCTGTCTGAAGCACAAGGAACAGCTCCAGAGCAGTGCCTCATAGTGATACACTCTTTAAAGGTAGAGAAGTATGTCTTGCCACATGTTGCTAAGACATTTTGTTGTAGCTTTCTTCATGCAGAGTCCTGTGGGCCATGTGTGAAGAAAGGATCACGTGTGATATTGTTTGTTCAGGAAACGGGGTGGGCATTAGGGTTGACAACCACAAGGAAGACCCTCCCACTGATTCACCAAGGCTCCAGAGACTCAAAAGCCTAATGGTTTTTAATTTTACTGCTTGGGAGTGGGGAATTATGGTTAAACCCTAACACCGCATTTCCTACTTTTGTTGTGTTAAGCACAGACTAACTGGTGCAGTAACAACATTTCTGCAAAGAATTTCCTTTCTTTTGAGATAGTGGAATCATATACTCATTCATGCAGGCCCCTTTGGGACCCATGTGAACAGATACAGATGCCCTGCATGAGAGGAAGACTCCTTCCACCTACAGAAGTGCATGGCCCTTAGATGCCCTACAGTTGTATGGAGCAACTACTATTAAGAATTCATGGGGTTGCCTGGTGGGCTGTAGAAGTGCAGGGCCATGTGCTCCCTGCGCTTCCATGTGGCTGGAGATACAGATGCAGAGGGCAAAGAGAGAATCTGTCAGCCAATGCACAGGTCCCTCTGCCATCCATGGGTTGACAGGTGTAGGGCCCTATGCCAAGAGGACAGTTGCCTTCACTATATGGTACTTGGGCCCACGTGGCAAATCTGCACCTTTCATTCCCTGGCTTGGAGGGGTGCATAACAATGCCATCCCACCACCATCACCCCATCCAGCTGGGTCACTGAGCTCACCCTAACTCAGCTCACCAGCATGACATCACAAATCATACTCATTGGGGTGAAGACTGGCACTACACACAAACTTTGTTAACAATTATATTATTTTTTTTATTTGACCCCACATTTTCAAGATATTCATTTTATGATTCACCTTACAAACATGACATGAACCATTTATAGCATATTGGCCAACATGTTGTGTCACAGTGTCACACTAGAAGTGCAAAAATACATCTCGTCCAGAATTTTTAAGAATGACACGTCATGTTTATGAGGTGGTGTGGAAAATGTCTATGTTGAAAGTTTGGAGCCAAAATATTGAAAATTAGTGAAGTTATGAGCAAATGTTGAAATATTGCAGTACTCACTCCTAACCAGGTCATTTTTCCATATTAGAAAATGGGCTGTTTACTTGGAAACATCTGATTGGCTGGTACCCATTGCACAGGGGTACATTAACTTTCAATAGATGCTCACCAAATAAAAAATCCCAGCCCAAACTTGCCTCATGCCCAGGCTAGTATCCTTCTTCCCAGCCTGCTTCATCATTGGTTGGCACACTGGGCACACAATTTCAAACTGACTCCATTTTTTGCTGCTCGCTAAGCCAAAGTAAACACTGAGTCACCCCACCACACACACACACACACACACACACACACACACACACAAAGGCAATATAGCCCCCTGGCACAATGATAGTTTTCTTTTAAATTTAATACCCTTGTACCTTATTCTAGGTACATCCTTGACTCCTTGCTTGTCCAAAAGCTGCCTGCTGTATCAATGCTGTCCTTCTCCTCCAGTCCATTTTCTGGTGGTAGTATCTCAGTGCTACCAGAGCCACCTTTCCTCACTTGCTCAGGCTACATTCCTGCTACACCCCCGTCTGACTCTTTTGTCACAAATCTAACAATATAATGTAAAAAAAGAGAAAAAAAGGTTTCTTTTTAAACTACTAGTGGTAGCATGTCATGTGCTCACTGCTATACATGGCACTTTGTTCCTTAACTCCCTGTCTCACCCGGCTCCATACTTGTTCACCAAAACATTACTAGATCTGTTTTGTATTATTATTTTCAAAATTCAACAGCAGGCACACAGAAGAAAAAGAAAGGAAACCACAAACAAGCAGTTATTCCGACTGGCTTCTTAGCGGGTGAGTTGTTGACTGGCCAAGATGGACAATTTACAGTACTTGTGCCAACCAACCCCCCCATGACTCAGTCTCACTTTTATGCACCGAAAAAAATAAAATAACATAAATTGTTACTGTTAAAAAAACACACACATTCACCTGACATTTCCTTCATTGACTGCTTCACTTGCCAAATCCATCTCAAGCAGACACAGCTCTGATACCACTCCATCATGACAGACAGGGAAGCACTACATAAGTTACTGACAATGGTTGTCTCAGGTGTTACCTTATCATCATCACAAATTTAAAATGTAACAGACTCAGCTCTAATCTGTTAAAAATAAAGAAAATAGCATGTAAAGTGCCGCAGTGCCACAGAGTACTTCTTGCTAATGATTTCATCCTTTTAGGTTGCAGGGTCATGTAAGATTGCACACTAACAGTAACAAGTTTTGAGGAGGAAAAAAAAAGAAGTATTACAAATAGGGCAGAAAACAATGATGCCAAGAGACTGCTGGGGGAAGGCTTTGAAAAAATGTCTTGTTCTGGAGGAGGCGCAGTGGGGGGAGTAGATAAGTACAACAGAATGGCTCTGTGGAGAGGTGGTGGCAACAGCAGATGGAATAGCACAGAAACAGAGGGACTACTTTACAGGACAAAGACCGAAACTTCATTTTACTCTGTTTTTTAATTTTGTTTATATTTTTTAAATCTCATTTCTAAGTGCAATAATACCCTCAAGGATGGGTGGTATTAGGCAATACCGGACATTCCAGGGCTATAAGGCCCTCCTCCTGCAGTGTCAGGCCTCATTATGCCCTTGGGTAGTGGTATTGCTGATACCACCATCCTAGTCATTATTGATAACTCTATACACCAAATTTTCAGCATAGCTTTCTTAAATTTTCAAATCCCAGCCAAAACATCATTCTGCGCCACCAAAATGTTATTTTGCACCTGAGGTGTAAAAACACATTTTGACCAGGATTTGGAAAATGACAGCTGTCACATTTGTGAGGTGGTATGAAAAATGGCTATGTTGAAAATTTGGGGTCAACATATATAAAATTGCCAAAGTTATGAGTGAGCATAGAAAAATGTTAACATACACACATAACTTTGCCATTTTAACATATTTTGACCCCAAATTCTCAACATAGCCTTCTTATGACCCCATCTTATGGACAAGGGCAGCTCCCTCTACTCTTTCCTCTCCTTTTCCTCTCTTCACTTACATTGTCAGCACTATGCCACCATTCTCATCTCCAAATTTTGGCTTGGATCCTTTCCCTCCTATCTCACCTCTCTCTTCTCTCCTTCACTCCCCTCATCTTACCCTCTATGCTCCAGAGACACTTGTACCTTCTCTCTTCCCCATCCTATATCCTGTTTGGGCAGGCAACCTTCTCCTACCATTTATCCTCACTCTGGGAATGCTCTCCCAAACTCTCTTAGACTATCTCCATCCCTTTAGTACTTAAAACCACCTCCTCCCCATCCTCCACTCCTTTCTCCTGTTCCTCCTCCTCCCTGTAATTTGGGAACTGCTCCTTAAGCTCCACTCACCTGTTTTATTGCTTTTGGATATTCCTATCTCCTTTTTTCAAATTCATATTACTGTAATCCCAATCTAAATGCACCTTATGGTATTACAATTTTGTCTTATTGCTTGTATGTTTTATTTAAATTGTTATCATATAAACTTTTGTACTCCCCCATTCCCCTCTCCCCCAGGTCACACCTGGAAATGAGCCTCGGCTCTGTGTGCCTTTCATACTAGGAATCATACTAGGAACATTAAGGAGTTAGAGAGCCCGAAGGCCCATATGTACTCCTATCATTAATGATAACAAGGGCAAAAATCTGATAATATAATATTATCCAATCGAGATTTAAACATATCCTTAGATGTACTGATAATTATATCAATGGTAATGCATTCCAATGCTTGATAACTCATAAAGTATAGAAGTGTTTTCTAGGTAGACAGTTGAATCTTCTTTGATTGGAGCTGATATACCAACATTTTTAACTGGCATCCCCTGGTCACCAACTTTTAAATAAGTCAATAAAAAATGTTTCAAATCTCGTGTGAAAGGTGAGTTTACAAAGTGACTGTGAAATCACCTTTTAGGCCAGACTTGCATAATTCTGCCACCACTGGTCATGAGGTGGGGTCCCAAAAAAGCAATGTTGAAAATTTGAGGTCAAAGTATGCAAGAATGACAAAGTTATGCATCAAAGTTCTAAACCCCAGTGCAATACATTGAACCACACTTAACCTTACTATAGTTTCTCATATTGCAATTGGTGGTTCCAGAAGCAAGATAGAGAGTGGATCTTTGCTGTGGGACATGTTAAGGTGAGTGAGGGTGAGGGTGAGTGGGGAGAGTTGGGTGTGTGAGGTTGTGGGTGATGCATGGGAGGTTGCGGTGGGGTCAGATCAGTGAGGGACCAATTTCTTTTTTGCAGCTGTAAAAAAATCAAGGGATAGTTTTCTTTTTTGCAGGTGGAAAACAATGAGGGATGGTTTTCATCTTTGCAGGGGACATTCACATTCCAACACTGGGGATTGGGCACCTTAGTGTCAGATAACTGTTCAGTGGCACCAGGGTAGGCACCTGATGCTGCCATTTAGGAAATGAGACCAGGGGCAGGTGATCTGGATGGGAGGGTGAAGACAAGAGGTGCTTGGAGTGTGCACCTGGCCTCTTACAAAATTAAAATATAATAAAACAATGGGAAGTGCAGGCGATTGGTGGGGGGGAAGAAGCACTACCTGGGGTGGGCACCCCAGTCCACTTCACAAAGAAATAGGTAGGTAGGAGGGTGGGTGGGTAGATTAAATTAGGATGGATGGAGATAAAGATAGATAGATAGATAGATAGATAGATAGATAGATAGATAGATAGATAGATGGATAAACAGGCAGGCAGGCAGGCAGACAGACAGACAGACAGATAGATAGATAGACAGATAGATAGATAGATAGAGGAGTGGTGTCATGGGGATACAGTTGATTGGCAGCTCACTGCTCTCAGTGAATCCCACAGCACAAGTTCCAGCTGCAGCTACAAAATTCAAGAAGAGAGGCTGGGAGGGCATAAGGGAAAGTAAGGGTTCTGGGTGAGGTGGATGGAAAGGTTCAGAGAGTTGGTGGCAGGTCAGTAGCTCAAGTTGTGGACCCTGCAAAATGATGAACTAGATAGACCAAATGGCTTTATTCTGCTGACTTCTTCATATGTTCATATGCAACTGATTCAGAACTCAGGCACAAATTAAATAACACAGGTACTCAGCAGCTGGGTAATATATTTGCAGGGCAATATATTCATGGGAGGGAAAGGAGTACCAATAGAAACTCTGTAAACACTTCTGTTTGTGTAGGTGACTGTGGTCACGTAAGCATATATATATTTCATAACTCCATCCTGGTGATCTAATGCCCCTCCATCCCTGATGTCACCGTAATCATCATGAATAAAAAAAAATTCCATGGTGGCCTAGTGGACCCCCAACTCCACCCAGCAGGTAGTGCACAACACCCCGCTCACCCCATCCCGAAACACAGCAGGCGGTTGACACAGCCCACCTTTCATCTCCATGGCTGGCCACCTACTTAGCTATCACTGAGTGTGTACTCTATAGTGTACATGCTCATTGATTGACAGTCAATCACCAGCTGTGTTTTTGTGATAGGTGGAAGTGGGGTGGTGGGCACTACCTGCTGGGGTGGGGTTCCACTAGGCCACCAGGGACATTTTTTTTTATTTATGATGATTACAGTGACATTGGGGATCAGGGAGGGTGTACTAGACCATTAGGACAGGATTATGAAATACATATGCATATGGTGACATCGGGGATTGGGAGGGGGGCACTAGACCACCTGGATGGGGTTAGGAAATATATATGCTTACCATGACATTGGGATTCAGGGATAGGGCACTAGACCACCAGGACAGGGTTAGGAAATATATATGTTTATGGTGACATTGTGGATTGGGGGGCACAAGACCACCAGGATGGGGTTATGAAATATATATGCTTACTGTGACATCAGGGCTGGGGGGGCTGTGGGACATTGCCGCAAACAGGTCAACACTCCCAGAGGAGAATTTTCTAAGTACCCATAGACCAGCCCTGGCTGATCTAAGGGTACTTAGAATTTGTCCTTCTGCGAGAGTCTGAGTATTCCATTTTCAGAGGTGTGGCAGTTTGCATCTGCCATATGCCCCCTAGTGCCATGTCACAATTCATTTTTGAGCACAGGCTGCCATCGAGAATCACTCCCAGTACATTGTTTGGTGCAAGGGGCACTTTGCACCATTCTTTGTGGCACAAGCCCCTTGCACTGTGCTGAGGGCTTTGAGAATCAAGCTCAAAGTATCAAAAGTAGGGAAATGCAAAATTAAGGTAAAAATTCCCCTGAGCCTTTTTAAAATTTTGGTATAGTGTTCCACAGAGTTTGAACAATAACTTCATGTAAGCTAGTGTTGCTCTGTCTTTAGTACCGTCTTCCAAGCCTTGATGTACAACTATATTTCTGTTCCTTGACATACAGTTCCAGGGTTGGGACAATGCCAGCAATCCTTGCATGATCTTTGAAACCCTAGGGAACACCATACCACAAATTCATCAAGGCCCTAGGATGTTTTACACTAACTTCAAAGTGCCCTACTTTTTGACTCTCATGGTTAAACTCTAACTGAGGCATTAACACACACACACACACACACACACACACACACACACACACATATACACTCGTCTATACCATATATACATAAAAAAATAAGGTGTGTAGGTTGAAGACAAAATAAAAAGGTACTATTAAATGAACATTTAAAGTAGCAATCAGAGTTAGAATCACCATTTTGACCATACAGTAGGTCTTCCTCAGGAATTACACAGTATGTGTGTGTGTGTATATATATATATATATGTATGTGTGTCTATATATATATATATTTCTTCATTGCAAAAAAACTTCATTAATGCATTAGTTAGGTTGTTACTACAGCAACAAAAGCAGGAAAATGTGGTGTTAGGGTTTCCAATCTTAACACCCCACCTCCATCCTAAGCAGACTGACTGGCATTGGGGTGGGCATTGGAGTCATCACCCTAACACTCACCCCATTCCATAAGTAAATACGCTGAAATGGGTACAGTATAGGAGAATGGGGTGAGCATTAGGGTGATGACTCAAAGGCACACCTCCAATGCCTGTCAGTCTGTGCAGGGTGGAATGGGGTGTTAGGGTTGGAAACCCTAACACCACATTTCCCTGCTTTTGACGCTGTAGTAACAACCCTAACTGATGCATTAATGAAGTTTTTTGCAATGAATGTCCTTACTTTTTCAGATAGCATAATCATATCCTTATTTGTCATCCCTCCATAGATACGTATATGCATGTAGCCGTGGAAGTACAGGGCCCTCCGGGCCCTGCGCTTCCATTCATAGGACAACAGTAACCAAATTGTCAACATAGCCATATTATTACTCCGCTTCTTGTACCCCAGTACAGAAACTTGTTGAATCCATGCCAAAATATAATTCTGCACAACTGCAATGTCATTCCACACCACAGGTGTGAAAACACATTTTGGGCAGGATTTGAAAAATGACAGCTGTGACATAGATGAGGTTAGGTAATAAGAAGGCTATGTTGAAACACCTGGGGTCAAAAAAACTTAAAATTTCCAAAGTTACGAGTGGGCATATCGAAACTGCAATGAATGGTCATAACTTTTTTCATATTTTGACCACAAAAATGAACATCATTTTCTTATGACCCCACCTCATAACCTCATAGGTGAAAATGTTCAAATCCATGCCAAAACACTATTCCATGCCACTGGTTCAAAAAACACATTTTGGTCAGTATGTGAAAAATGACAGCTGTACTGTTCATGAGGTGGTGTGAAAAAATGGATATGCTGAAAATATGGAGTCAAAATATTAAAAATTACAAACGTTAAGCAAGTGCATAGAAACATTTCAATGACCACTCATAACTTGGACATTTTTAGGAATTTTTTACCAAATTTCCAACATGGGCTTTTTGGGACCCCACCTAGTGAACACTAGTACTCTCATTTTGTTAATTTCCAAAAGGTGATTTTGTGCAGTGACCGGGAAATCACCTTCTGGGCCTAATTAATGAAACAGCAGTGACAGCTGGGAGGGTCCTAAAAGGCCCATGTTGAATATTTGGTGAAAATACCTAAAATGCCAAAGTTATGAAATATAAGTTGAAAAAAAGCATTGAAATGCATTATATGGCACTTACTTTGATTCCAAGTTTGCAGTTCGGCTTTGAAGAGTGCAGACATGTCCCGTCCACAGAAGATGACAAAGGATGACCTATGGAGGTAAGTATAGGGTAGGTGTGTGTGTGGGAGGTGGGTGCTCAGTGGAAGGGTCAGGATAGGGAGGGGACGGTGGTGATGACGAGGGACCATTTTCTTTTTTTCAGGTTTAAGAATAAAAAAGACGTTGGGGGACTGTTTTCTTTCCATAGGTTTTAATAAAAAACATATTTTGGGACATTGGGAGTTGGCTCCTCAGTGTCTCACACTACTAGGGGTGATACATGTCTCACGACATTGAGTGTGGGCTCCCTAGTGTCCCACACTGCTTGGGGGGGATACATTACATGTCTCAGGACACTGAGAGTGGAATCTCCAGTGTTCCATACTGCTGGGGGTACATGTCTCAGGACACTGGGAGTGGGTTCCCCAGTGTCCCATAATGTAAGGAAGGGCCTCTAGTGCCAACATGAGGATTGTGCCTCCGATGTCCGGCAAATTGCATGGGGGTCTTGGTGGGGATTATATCAATAGAGAAGGACTGTGGTGTAGAAGACATGGCATGGACTGTAAACCAAAGAATCCTGGGCTGGAAGCCACTTCTTCTCTTTTCACCCTTCATTGTAAGTGGGAAAAATAAACTAAGGAAAGAATGGTTTCAAACCCAGGATGCTTGGGTATCCTGTTCCTGTGCCTTGTCCTCTGTACTGCAGAGGAACAATAGGTGACATGATGTATTTTTCCCTTAGTAAGGAAATGACTCATCCTTGATCGCAAATGGATATTTCATTTTCGAAAATGTAGTATGTGCAAAAGTTGTATATTGGCAAGTTATCAAAAAAAGTACAGTGAAGACCTTTTCAAAGACACATTTGAGATCGTCATTGTAATGGACCCGCTGTACACCACTGCCAGTTTCATCGGTGTTCTGTCCCCTTGCAAATCAACTCTGTCTCAGAGTTGATTATTAAAAAATCGGGGGGGGCAGGGGTAGAGTCCCCATGGGGGGGGGTGCAGGGAGCTTAGCCCCCTGCAGAAAACACAGTGATTTTCTGATGGTCAAAATTTCAATCCTCGAAGTTTTGTCTGACGATGTCAGGGATTTCGACAACTTCATTGTTGAAGCAACTTGGTGGAACCTGTGAAAATAGGTATAGCTCATTTTTGCACATAACACATTTTCCAAAATTAAATATCCACTTGTGATCAAGGATGACTTAATCATTTCAGTGGATATTTCATGTTTGAAAGTGTGGTATGTGTGAAAATAAGCTATACCTATTTTGCATGTACCACATTTTCGAACATGAAATACACACTTCATAGAAGACAGCGATCCTGTCCCAGTCCACAGAAGATGACAGCGGACAACCTCTGCAAAGTATGTATAAGGTAAGGGTGTGTGTGGGGTGGTGAGTGCTCAGTAGGAGGGTTGGGATGGGGAGGGCGACAGCGGAGACAATGAGGGACCGTTTTCTTTTTTTTCAAGGACAAAAAAAACAGACAGGACAGTTTTCTTGTTTAACAGGAAAAAATGAAATAAATATTTTTGGACACTGGGAGTGGGCTTCCAAGTGTCCCCCACTGCTTGGGGGCTTACATTGCTGGCATGGGGATCAATAAGTCAATGGCTGGGGGGGATTCTGACACTGAGAATGGGCATCCCTGTGTCAGATTATAATAATAAATAAAATTATGACAGCGGGAAGGTGGAGGGGTTCCACTAGACACAAGGGCAAGATAAGGAGGGGTGCCAATAGACACCAGGGTAGGAGAATAATCAGGGTTGTGGTGCCACTAGATACCAGGGAAAACAGTGGTTACAGACAAATTTGCAGCTGAACATGGCAGAAGCAGTCCTCTCACTAACCTTGGCACCTGGGATTTTGGGTGCCCACAAAAGTGCTTCTAGGCATAGTTTACAAAAAACAAAAAACATCAGAATGTAGTTAAACAGGTCCCGTTTAGCTAAGTTCTGATTGTTTTTATTATATTTATTTTAGATGTTTTCTTTATTTTCAGTTTTGTTAATGGGAAAACAAGATGGCGGACACAACAGAGCTCTGTGAAAATACGGTTTGGTTTATGTGACCCTACATGCAAAATGACAGTAGCTCCTGTGAAAACAACAGAGCTCTGTGAAAACAAACTAGGCTCCATGTGACCTTCCATGCAGAAATACACTACCTCCTGTGAAAACAAAAGTATTTTCTTGTGGAACATTTAACTTTTCCCAAAGAAATTAATGGAAAAATTAAACATTTTAGAACTTTTGAACGGATTCATATTTTTCACCAAACCTTCAAAAAGCACATCTGTGAGGCAAAGGCTTTCTACCCTGAAAATTTAAACCGTAACCTAAAGCTGGTTCTGAGACACAGTTGTAGAAAAAAACAGCAAAAAAACACGGAAATTCAGGACTTTTTGACACTCTAGCTCAAAAGCCACACAACAGATGCACACAAAAGTTGCCATGTCAAGAGACCTAACCTAAAGATTATGCATGACAAATGTCATGCAAATCCGTAGAATGATTCATACACACATATACATATACATATATTATACTTCACGGTAGCACCAGTTTAGTTAGGGTTGAGTGCAAATGTTTATATTAAAGTCACATTTTTGAACTTTAATAACTTTGGAATCATTCCACAGATTTGCATGATATTTGTCATGCATAATCTTTAGGGTAGGTCTCATGATAGTATAATATATGTATGTGTGGTTTTGTATTTTTTTGAAACTTGGCTTCCCAGCCAAATGCCCTTTGGGGTAACCCTTGCCTCAGTGCTTGTGCACAGAGGTTCTTTGTCTTTAAATTGTTTTTGTTTTAATTGGGTTTACCAACATAACCCAGATAGACCATCTTAGGGTAGCTGGTTCATTCCACTGCGGTGTCAAACAGACAAGGCATACTGATGAGTCCTGGTAGGATGAAACACGTGTCTATGTCTTCTTTTGGCACCCTTTGCAAACTGTGTGAGGCCTTTTGGCACCATGCATTTCTGCTTAAAGTGGAACCGGCATAATATTCTGTGGTGATTTGCATATGCAGCCCATGATGCTTTGCATTGTGGGGCATGTGTGATTTTGTATTTCTTTGAAATTTGGCTTCCCAGTCAAATGCCCTTTGGGGTAACCCTTGCCTCAGTGCTTGCGCACAGAGGTTCTTTGTCCTATATATGTATGTGTCTATCTATCTATCTATCTATCTATCTATCTATCTATCTATCTATCTATCTATATTAATTATAGTGGCACAGTAGTGCCACTATAGTTAGGGTTGCATGGCCACTTCTATGTTAAACCTCAAAGTTTGCACTTTAATAACTTTGGAACTATTTGTCTGATTTGCCTGAAATTTGGAACATAAACCTGCCTACCATAGATCTCTGGATCTAGAAATTTTTGATCTAGTCAGATGTATGGTTGTGGAACTGTGTGGTGCTTAAAAAGTGAAAAATCACCCTTTCTGCAACTTCTTTGATAAGTTGTAATGGGCTGAAGAATGCATTTCAGTGGGTTCAAATTTGTTTGTCTACATGTCTCCTGGATTGAACTGGTGCCTTTTGAAGATTTGGTAAAAAAATATTGCTCTGTTCAAAAGTTGTTCCAGTTTTTCATGTCCCATTATAGCCAATGGGAAAATTTATATGTGCAGCTCGAACATTTTTGCAATCATATTTTTTGTCAAGCTGCCTGAAATTGTTTTCATGCTGCCACCATCTTGTTTTCAGTTAGAGAGAGAGAAAAAAAACATTGTAATTCAAAAATTAGTGCACTTTGGTAAACACCAACAGTTGTGTTTACCTAATCGGGCCCTGAGGAACATGACCCTGGCATTAGTTTTTCACCAGCTGGTCTGAAAATGTGTTTTTCAAACTTTTTTCACCATTTTACCATTTTTTTTTGTGGCAATATTTTATGTTACCGTGAAAATATTAGCAATCGTAAGAAAAATAACTGCGGAACTATTTTTTGTGTTTGTGGTCACATTTTCATTATAGAGATAGGAGTGTCATGATAACATTTAACATAATTATGACAACACTGCACAAACATATTTTGAAATGTGTTGTTTTCTTTGTCACTTCATTATGGCAAGGTGGATTGTGCTAGTGGCCTGAAATTTTCAGGGTGGCAAGCCCTAGTCCCACAGATGCCTTTAGGTGGTTTGCTAAGAAAACATTACACAGGCCCATAGTTACAGCATTCCAAAGTTGAACATTTTTTTCCATAGGATAAGATTGTGGCACCCATAATGCCTTTCAGTACTCATATCTCAAAAACAGTTCAAGATACAGATTTTTCATTGCAAAAACTCTTAGTCCCCCAATGCAGGAACTAAGTACAGAAGTAGGTTGGAAAGCCATGAATACCATCAAATTTAATTTTTTTCTGCCTTGTACAGTTACTGAGATATCTGGGAATTAGTGTTCCAGTTGCTCATTTTCATGTCCATGGTCACTATTATGCCCATAGAGTGAGCATTCACAGTGCTTTTCAGTGCCCATAGCTCATAAATGATGTGAGATACAGATTCAGTTGATTTATGTTGTGTAGAGGTCTCACTGTCACAATTATAAACATTAGCAGCCTATGTACAATCATTACAAGTGAGAAAGGCATGGCTTGGCACAGTGGTGTACAATTATTTATAAATAGCAATGTAAGGCTTGACACTGAGAACAGAACAAGGCAGCATAATTTACAGGCATGGTACCAAAGGCAGTCAGCATACCACTATGTGAGAGTTCTATGCAAGGCAGATCTCTGATAGACAGTATAGTACAATATTATATTAGATGAGTTCTAGACCAGCAAAGCATTATGTGGCCTAGGAGAAGACTATAAAGCAAGGGCACTGATAGCAGAGGATGCACCAGTAATAGTGGAGGGAGGAGAGGGTTAGGAGAGGTGGGAGGGGGCAATTGTAATACCTTCAGGACTGACATAGCTGCATTAGTTGGCACAGTAGGTCTAAGGGTAAGGGGAGGGTATGGGGTGAAAAGTTGCCATTAGTAGAGGGAGGTGACAGACAGGTAGGAGGGAGAGTCAGAGATTCAGTGCCAGAAGCAGTTGTGGGACTCCATAAATAATGTGTTTACTTAATCAGGGCCAGAGAAACACAATGCAGCCATTATTTTTGCATACCCCTCCAAGAAATGCCTTTTTGGCGACCGGGCCCCCGATACTGTCACAAATTGCTAAAGAATGGATGTGACACTTTTTGCAAATTGCAACATTTTTGTACCCATTCTTTTGCATATTTTGCAAAAATGTCACAATTTGCGACATTATTGCCTAAAAAAAAAATTTCTTGCCACCTCACTGCAACTAGAAAGGGTAGATGAGCATTGAACAGTAATGAAATAAGTATTTAAAATAGGTACAGCATGCTGCAGAACAGTAATATGGCAGATTCAGCATCAGCACAGGATTTCCTGAGTAACCCTGAGTTAATAGTACTAGGTGACTCAATAATACGGAAATGTGACACTAATATCTGTAAAGCAGATAAAGAAAATAGGATGGTGCTTTGCTATCTGGGCGCAAGAATAAATGATATAAAAAATGTAATTCCAAAGGTAATTAAACAAACAGACACAAAGAAAATAGTAACAATACATGTCAGAGTGAATGATGTGGGACATAGTCATGAGAAGGAGATCTGCATGGACTTAATAGAAACAGCTACTCAAATTAAAAAGCTAGATGCATGTGTATTTATATCAGGTATTTTACCAGTCCCTAGGGCACCAGAGGTATAAAACAAAACACTAGCAAGAATAAATATTAGATTGGAAAACTGGTGTCAGAATGTAGGTATCAGATTTATTAACTCATGGACTGACCTTCTAGGCAAAGCATTTGTTCAGCACAGATAGGATGCACTGGGATAATGATGGTGCAAATCTCTTGGATTCAATCATTAAAGGACATATGGAACAAGCCTGTTTAAACTAATTACCAGGGGGAGCTGGAAACCAGTTAACACCAATAGCCCAGCACTCAGTTCTAAACCCACAAACAAAATACATAACATTAAATGTCTGCTTAGTAACATGACTAACAAAATCAATGAATTAAAAGTTGTATTACACTCTGAAGAAATTGATGTGGCCCTGATTATGGAAACTTGGCTTGATGAGAATGACAACTGGAATAATAATATACAAGGTTACAATACAATAAGAAAGGATAAAAAGGAAATAAAGGGTGGTGGAATTGCTGCCTATCTATCAACAAAATTGAAGTATGTGGAAATCACAGACAAAATAAAGATCGATGAAACCAGTGACACTGAAACGTTATGGATCAAAAATGTTAAAATGAAATAAAATGGAATTTATTCTGGGTCTGTGTTATAGACCACTAAATACCAAACTGAATACAACATTAAAAATTATGGATGAAATGACAACAGCTTTAGAGTATGGTCAAGTAGTCCTAACAGGCAATTTCAACTTTCCTGATATAAACTGGGAAAGAAGCTGTGCTGTAAACAATCAGCGTAAAGTTTTCTTAGACTTCTGTAACCTAAATAATTTAACTCAGTTTGTAAAACAATCAAATAGATTCATTAATATATTGGATCTCATACTCATAACCAGTGATATTAATATATAAAAGTGTAAAACTGTGTCACCACTGGGTAATAGTGACCATTCTTCTGTCCTGTTTAGTTTGGATTATGAACATTTGCCCATCGTGGGCTACACAAAGATTTATCTATACAAAACTGCAAATAAAGAAGGAATATCTAGACAATTAAGTGGGATACAACGGGAGGATGTATTAGTGGGGAAACTATAGATGAGTCAGAGCTTATATTAAAACCACAATACACAATATTATGAAAACCATATAAACAAGTTAATAAATGTAATAAACATGGAAGAAAACCTAGATGGTTAAACAAAAGCTTAATCAAGTTAATAAAAAGAAAAACAAAACATACAGACAAAACATTATAAAGAAAATAGAATTTAATTGGTTCAAATTTAAGCAAATTCAAAAAAATGTAAAACAAAATAAATAAAGCAAAAAGTATGAATTATATTTAGCAAAAACGCCACAAAATCTAATGGTAAACCATTTTTAGCTATATTAATTCACTGAAAAAAGTAAAGGAGAATTAACTACAATCCAAGTTAATGATACTATTATCACATAGCCTATAGAAATTGCTAATTCATTTATTAACTGTTTCTGTTCTGTATATGCAGAACAGACTGTACAAAATGTGCAAAGTGATTATGGGATAATGGAGGGGAATCATAGCTTCTCAAAGGAAGAAATAATGATAGGAATTGAAAACCTGAAAGATCATAGTGCCCCTGGAATGGATAACATAACTTCTTCTATGCTTAAAATTATGAAAGAAAATATGTGGTTACCATTAAAATTACTTTATAAAAAACACTCAATACTGGGAATTTACTAAAAGAATGGAAAAAATCCAAAGTTACTCCTATTCATAAAGGTGGCAGCAACATTTTGGTCTCCAATTATTGGCCCATAGGCCTTACATCACTACTGTGTAAAATACTGGAAACCCTAATAAAAGACAGAAGAAATCAACATATAAACAAAGATTCATTGTTTGACCAGACCCAGCATGGTTTTAAAAAGGGGTACTCCTGTACCTCAAATTTGGTCAGTTTTTACAATCATGTCAGCAGGATGAGGGATAATGGTGTCCCCGTAGACATACTTTTGTCTTGACCTGAGTAAAGCTTTTGATCGAGTCCTGCATTGGGCTATACATCAAAAATTGAAAAAGTATAAAATTGATAACTATATTATAAGGTGGATAGATGAATGGCTTCATGACAGATTCCAAGTAGTCTCTGTATGGGGCCACCAGTCCATTGAAGGTCAGGTAACAAGTGATGTACCACAAGGATCAATAATAGAACCCCTAATATTTCAGATTTTCATGGCAGATTTAGATGATAGTATTAGTAGCATTATTATGAAATATGTGGACAATACAAAAATTTGTGGCCCATGCAAAGACATCAATCAATTTCTGACACTACAAAATGATATCAACACATTATGCACATGGGTAACAAAATGTGGCATGCAACTCAACATTCAGAAATGTAGTGTTCTACATATTGGTAGACATAACCCAAATTATGTTTATAATTTTGATGGGGGCACCAATCCAAATTAAAGCCAATGAAAAAGATCTAGGGATTCTTATTGATAACAAATTAAACTTTAAAGAACTAAAAACCTCCATTATTGCCAAAGCAAACAGTGTAATAGTAGCAATTAAAAGTAATTTCAAGAGCAGAAAATCTGAAGTATTATTGCCATTATAGCTCTCATATGTGAGACCTATCTTGGATTATGGATCTCAGATATGGTCTCCATATAAAATTACAGAAATTAATAAATTAGAAAAAATACAAAGAAGATGTACCAAATCAATAACCATGTTAAACTGATACTCTTACAAAGACAGATTAGATAAGTTAGGGTTGCACAGCTTGGAGGTCAGAAGGCAGAGAGGTGATCTCTTGTTCTTTTTAATATACTAAATAATCCTTTATTAATATTGGATCTAGACATTGAATTTAAGAATGATCAGCTGAACACCAGAGACATCCTTTACAGATTAAGCTTGAGAGATTTAAAACTAAAGATAGAAAATATTTTATACCTTATGGACAATTTCACTTTAGAATAGATTACCTATTAAAGTTATTTAAAGTATTACAAAAAAAACTTCACAAAAGAATATTAACTAATATATTGCTATAATTGGGACCCTTAAATATTATAATTTGTCCTAATAGGAGCTATTATGAGCCATGCCTTTTTTGCTCTTGCTGAACTTAGTGAACTTAGTGAACTAGATTATTAGGGCTTTTGGGCTGAAATTTGCAGGATAGCAAGCCGTTGTCGCACAGATGTGCCTTATGCTGGTTTGGTGAAAAAAGTTACTCAGGCTTCATAGTTACGGCATTCTGAAGTTGAGACATTTCCCATAGGATAACATTGCTGTGCCCATATATTGAAAATGATTCAAGATACAGATTTCTTTGTTCTGGGCAGCTCAGTCCACCTTAGATGGACTAAGAATGCATAGAGTTTTCAAGTCATGATTACAACTGCAGTGGAATTTTTTCAAAGTTGCTATGGTTACTGAGATATTGCCAAATTAGTGTTACAAAGGTTCCTTTTCATGACTCTAGGGCTGCAGTATGTTCTCTGTAATTTATGTGTAATTGGAGTGCAAGGCCCAGAGGGCCTGAGCTCCCACTACTACCATTATAAAAATACTCAGCGTGAAGTGATTGCAGGGCCAGAAGGCCCTACCTCTAACCACATACCAGTTACCAGTTACATTACACCTTCTCAAAAAGAAGGAATTCATTGCAAAAACTCTGTTAATGCATCAGTTAGTTGATAGTGACAAGAGTTTGGAAATTTGATGTTAGGTTCCTACCCCTATCATCCCACCCTCAGTTCCCACTCTCTTCCACACCAACAGGTGTCGGTTGTGCCTTGGGGTTGTCAGGCCTCTCATCCCATTCTACTATACTGTACCATGTCAGGTTGTTTATACATGAAATGGAGTGAGAGTTGGGTCTGATGACCCCATGGCATGCCCTATGCCTGTTGGTGTGTGGAGGGTGGGGTGGGCAGTAGGGTGGGATCCCTAACATTGAATTTCCAAACTTTGTCACTGTACTATCAACCCTGATGCATTAATGGAGTTTTTTTGCAATAAAAAAATATATATATACATATATATGTGTGTGTGTGCGCGCGCGCGTGCGCGCGTGTGTATGTGTGTGTGTATATATATATATATATATATATATATATATATATGTATAGATATATATATTATAGTAGCGTAATAGCGCCTGTATATTAGGATTGAGTGCAAACTTCTATGTTAAACCTGAATTTTTGAACCTTAATAACTTTGGAACTTTTAATGGATTTGCACAAAATTTGGCAAGCATGCGCTCTAGGGAGAGTTCTCTAGATGCACCCATGTGTAAATCCATTTTGACATTTCTGAGAGATGGACTGGCAAAAAATCCTAAATGTACAATTTTTTTTTGTGTTTTTGTCATCAGGCATATCTCCAACATGACTTTATATAGTGGTCTGAAATGTTCAGGGTAGAATGCCTTTGGGTTACAGATGTGCCTTTTGAAGGTGTGGTGAAAAATATTAATCATTTCAAAAGTTACAAAAGTTCTAATTTTCCCATTATTTTCTATGGGAAAAGTTAAGTGTCCTGCATGGAAGCAAGCTTGCTTTTGCAAATATGGTATATGCGAAACATCAACCATTCAGTTGCAGCTAACACCATTGCTAAATACTGAAAAAGCACAAGTGCAACTGTGCTGCTCTGAGTGCAGAGGACAGAGCACAGGATGGGACATCCAGGGTCCTGGGTTCAAGACCAGACTCTCTATATTTTGCCCCTACAAAGAGGGTAAAAATATAGAGTCTGACCTGGAACCCAGGGACCCCAAGCATTCCCTGTTCCTGTTCCTTGTCCCTCTACACAGATAGTTTTTGTTGTAAATTGGGACACTAGGGGGCCCACTACCAGTGTCACCAGAATCCCCCACAGTAATCTGGGACACTGGAGAGCCCACTCCTAGTGTTCCAATTCATGTCTTTCCCCCATCAGTGTGGGACACTGGGGAGCCCACTCTCAGTGTCCTGAAATCAGTCCCCCAATGTCTTTTTTAAACCTGAAAAAAAAAATTGGTCCCTCATCGTGGGATACTGGGGAGCCCACTCAAAGTGTCCTGATACATTGATACATGTATGCCTCCTCATACTGTGGGACACTGGTGAGCCCACTCCCAGTGTCTCCAAATATTTATTACATTCCTGTAAAGAAGAAAACTGTTTCCCAACATCTTTTTTTGACCCTGAAAAAAGAAAACAGCCCCACATTGTCCCTGCCATCTGCCTCCCCCATCTGCACCCTCCCACTGAGCACCCACCACCCCACACCCCCTTGCCCTGTACTTATCTCTGGAGGTCATCTGCTGTCATATTCTGTGGACTGGAACACATCTGCACTCTTCAAAGCTGAGCCACAAACTGAAAAATCAAGGTACGTGCCATATAAAGGCTGTCAACGGTGTTTTCAATTTATGTTGATAGCGCTGCCATTTTTTGATATTTTTTCACCAAATTTTCAACTTGGGCTTTTTGAGACCCCACCTCATGAACACGGTCACCATTAATCGGATCCATAAGAAGATTTTGTGGTCAATGTGCAAAATCACCTTTCAGGACTAAGTAATGAAATGACAGTGCCAGTGTTCATGTGGTGGGGTCTTAAAATGCCCATGTTGAAAATTTGGTGCAAAAATACCAAAAACTGCCCAAGTTATGCATGGTCATTGACATTTTTCTACTCATGCTTGAAGCTTTGGCAGTTTTTAATATTTTCACTCCTAATTTTCCACATTGCTATTTTTTCACACCACCTAATGAACAGTACAGCTGTCATTCTTCACATCCTGTCCAAAGAGTGTTTTTTCACCTGTGGTGCATAATGGCATGGCTGCTGAGTGAAATCACATTTTGGGACCAATGAACAAAATGACAGTGACAGTGTTTATGTGGGGGGGGGGGCTCAAAAAGACCATGTTGAACATTTTTTGGAAAAACTCCTACAAATGGCTGAGTTATGCGTGGTCATTGGAAATTTTCTACACATGTACGTAATTTTTGTAATTTTCAATATTTTCAGTCCAAATTTTAAATATAACTATTTTATCACAGCACCTCATGTACAGCACAGCTGCCATTTTTCACAGCCTGCCCAAAACATGTTTTTGCACTTGTGGCATGGAATGGCATTTTCCCATGGATTTGAACATTTTGACCTACGGAGTTCATGAGGTTGGGTGTGGGGGGGTTGGGGGGCGGGTAAGAAGACTATGTTCAAAATTTGGGGTCACAATATGAAAAAATGGCAAAATTATACCTATTCTTTGCAGTTTTGGTATGCATGCTCATAACTGTGGAAATCTTAAATATTTTGACCCCAGATTTTCAACAAAGCCTTCTTATTACCTGGGCTTACTGTATGTATGTCACAGCTGTAATTTTTCAAATCCTGTCAAAAATGTGTGGTTGCACCTGTGGCATGGAATGGCATTCTACTTGTGTAGAATTATGTGTTGGTATGGATTTGATAATTTTGTCTACTGGCTACATCTGCTGGGTTAATAAGATGGCTCTGCTGATAATTTGGTCATGCATCTATGGAGGTATGGTTGCACATGGTATGAAGAACCCTGCTGTGCCACATTAAAATAAGGAACATGACAGAGCAAGGGAGCGCAGGGCCTGAATGTCCCTGCACTCCTACTGTGACATAAGGACAGTTATGGAAGGAGGGATAAGGATACAAAAAAGTAAGAAAATTCATTGCAAAAAACTTCATTAATGCACCATTAGGGTTGAAGTGTCAAAAGTAGGGAAATACGACCTTAGGGTTCCCAAGCCTAAGACACCACTCCCACTGTGCATGCAGGAACAGGCATGAGGGAATTTAAGGTTCCCAACCCTACACCCCACCCCCTCCCTTGGTTTCCAACCCTAATACCCTTCCCCCACCCTGCACGCAGGAACAGATGTGAACAGTGTGCCTTGGCAGTTTGAACCTTAATGCTCATCCCATTCTCTTATAGTGTACCCATATTACCATACTTAGTCTTGGAATGGAGTGAGCATTAGTGTTTGAAATGACAAGGCAAACTCATCACACCTGTCCCTGCATGTAGGGTGGAGGTGGGGTATTAGGGTTGGAAACTGAGGGAGGGAGTGGGATGTAGGGGTTGGGAACCTTAAGTCTCTCATACCTGTTCCTACATGCACAGTGGAAGTAGGGTCTTAGGATTGGGAACCCTAAGGTCTTATTTCCCTATGTTTGACAGTTCAACCATAATGGTGCATTAACAAAGTCTTTTGCAATTGCAAGCAATAACACATGATGAGGTGTGAATTACAGCCTGACAAGAGCATGCCCAGGTGTATTATAAGGTATGAGGTACTTGCACTGAGTGCCTTATGCACCTGGGTGTGCTTTTGTCAAGACGTAACCCACACCTCGGAGTGTGTTATTGCACTTATAAAATTCCCCTCCCAAGTAATTGTTGTAAAAAAGGAACAAACAAAGTCTAACAATATCTATATCTATATCTATATCTATATCTATATAGTTTTAATAGGTGAAACAGTGGAAAATAGTTCATTTTCATAAGAGTTTCAGCCCCCCCCCACCAATGGCAGAGACAGGCTATTTTATTTATTATTAGTTACTTTTTATAGAGATTGTATTTGGTGGTTTTAGAAAGTGTGACAGCATCCTTTGTGTTGTGTGCATGCCGCTGCCTTTTTAGAGAGCAAGCATGTCCCTAAGGAGCCACCGTATTGAACAACTGCCATCTTCCTGTATTGTATGAAACCTTGTTTTGTTTTAATCAGTTGTTGGTGAATTGAAGTGAGTTTTTGCTGCAGGACAGTATAGAATTCTCTTTATTTGATTAATCATGTTGCAAGGAATTGTGAGACCGTGGTCCGCTTGTCTTGTGTCGAGTGCATGTTTTTTCTTTTGTTGCAGTTTTGCCAGCAAGACTATGGGGGGGGGTGCAGGTAGAATTGCTTCCAATATGGCAGAAATGGTGGGCAGTGGGAGTGACAGCTAAGTACATGAAAAAAAGATGAAATTGTTTATGGATTCTTAAGTTGCTGTCTTTTTGGGTGGATCAAAAGTGAAGGATACTGCTGGATCTGTAGTGGGATTTTAAACTCGTGGCTCATACTTTTCTGCCTTCATTGCCATGTTTTCAGTACAGCAGAGGTTAGATTTCACCTTAAAGAAATAAAATATCCATGAAATTGACTGTCCACATATATCAGATAGTGTGGGTGTGTGTCTATGTGGGTTGGGGGGGTTGCAGCTATCTAGGCTGCTGACTCTGCTTCTGCTTTCCTGGTTCCCTCAGATGCTGGCTGAGGAGCTGTAGCAGGAGAGATGTGCACGGATTGATTTCTCCCTGTGCTGCCTTCAGGTTGCCACAAGTAGTGCATGCTGAAAGATTATCTGCTGATAAGGACATGGCTGGAAAGGGCATCCAGCCAATCAGCATTCAAGATTTTTTTTGCCCATTATATATATATGCACACACATACATTTACAGTCAGCACTCAGATATCCGTTGCCTTCTGTTCTCAGGTCAGGTGATGGATATCTCAGAGAAACAGTTAAGTGGAAACTGGATGCTTCAGTCTGCAGTTTCATCTCTGTCTGCTGTGACTGCTTAGGTCTGTGGCTGCTTTGTTTGTGACTGCCTTGCCTGCTTTGGTCTGTGGTTTTCTATACAATACTCTACTGGGAAATGAAAAGGGTCTATAATCTGAGAGTAAACATTGAGATCTACATAGGAGACAACAGGCAGGATGGGCAACGAAATGGATAATGTGAGGGATGGATAAACGAGTGTAAACAAAATGGGAAATAGAAAATCATGCAGTCAAAGATGGATACATGAGAGAAAACGGATAAATAAGAGCCTGATAAACAAGTGCTGACTGTATATATATATATATATATATATATATATATATATATATATATATATATAAAGACAAAAAACCTCTGTGTAAACACTGGAGGCAAAGGTTCCTAAAGGGCATTTGGCTGGGAAGCCAAGTTTCAAGAAAATACAAAATCACACATGCCCCCACAATGCAAAGCATCATGGGCTGCATATGCAAATCACCACAGAATGTTATGCTGGTCCAACTTTAAGCAGAATTGCATGGTGCCGAAAGGCCTCTCACACAGTTTGCAAAGGGTGCTAACAGAAGACATAGACACGTGTTTTGTCCTACCAGGACTCATCAGTATGCCTCGTCTGTTTGACACCCCAGTGGAATGGACCAGCTACCCTTAAGGCAGTGTGCCTTGGATATATTGTGGTGAACCCATTAAAATAAAAAACTATTTAAAAGACAAAGAACCTCTGTGCACAAACACTGAGGCAAGGGTTACCCCAAAGAGCATTTGGCTGGGAAGCCAAGTTTCAAGAAAATACAAAATCACACATGCCCCCACAATGCAAAGCATCATGAGCTGCATATGCAAATCACCACAGAATGTTATGCTGGTCCAACTTTAAGTAGAATTGCATGGTGCCGAAAGGCCTCTCACACAGTTTGCAAAGGGTGCTAACACACTGCCTTAAGGGTAGCTGGTCCATTCCACTGGGGTGTCAAACAGATGAGGCATACTGATGAGTCCTGGTAGGACGAAACACGCGTGTCTATGTCTTCTGTTAGCACCCTTTTGCAACTGTGTGGAGAGGGCCTTTCGGCACCATGCAATTCTGCTTAAAGCTGGACCAGCATAACATTCTGTGGTGATTTGCATATGCAGCTCATGATGCTTTGTATTGTGGGGTATGTGTGATTTTGTATATATATATATATATATATATATAAATACATATATATATATTATATATATATTTGTGTGTATATATATATATATATATATATACACACACACACATATAAACACACACACATATATATATATATATATATATATAATATTGTAAAAAACCTTAGAGTTGATGGCCCCAAGACAGACCCCCCCAGCCTGTGGGTCAGTGCAGGGTGGGGAATGGGGTATTATGGTTGGAAACCCTAATGCCATATTTCCTACTTTTATTGGTTTAACCCTAACTGATGCATTAATGAAGTTTTTTGCAGTTTATTTTCTTACTTTTTGAGATAGTATAATCGTAACCTTATTTGCCAGTGGGAGCACACTCCCATCCCTCCATAGATGTGTGTATGTATCTAGCTGTGGAAGCACAGTGCCCTCTGGACCCTGTGCTTCCAGTTATAGGACAACAGTCACCAAATTGTCACCATTGCCATCTTATTACCCCCCTCATGTGCCCAGTGGAGACAATTTTCAATCCCTTCAAGACATAACTCTGCATAGCTAGCGCCAATGGCACCACAGGTGCAAAACACATTTAGAACAGGATTTGAAAAATGACAGCTGTAACATACATGGAGTGGTGTAATAAGAAGGCTATGTTGAAAATTAGGGCTCAAAATATTTAAAATTACCAAAGTTACAAGCATGCGTAGTGGAATTGCAATGAATAGTCATACCTGTGCCATTTTTAATCATTTTTAGCTCAAATTGTCAACATAGCCTCCTTATGAACTCACCACATGTACCCAGTAGAAGAAACGTTTAAAATCCCTGCCAAAACATAGTTGTGCACAACTGGGACACCATTCTGGGCCACAGGTGCTAAAACACATTTTGGCAAGGATTGGAAAAATGACAGCTGTGACATACGTGAGGAGGGGTACTAAGAAGGCTATGTTAAAAATATGGGGTGAAAATATTGAAAATGTCCAATGTTACATGTGTTCATAGCAAAATTTCAAGGAATGGTCATAACACAGCCATCTTTTAAAATTTTGACCCCACATTTTCAACATGCCTTCTTTTGACACCACCTCAAGAACAATATGACTTTTGTTACACAAATCCCATAAGAAAGGTGATTTCATCAACTGATCAGAAAATCACCTTTCCAACGGAAGTTGCTTAATGACAGTCATATTGATCATCAGGTGGGGTCCCCAAAAGGCCATGTTGAAAATGTGGGGTACAAATCTCAAAAAACAGCTGAGTTATACATAAAAGTTGAAACCCTCATTGAAAGTGCATTTACCTTAGCTTCTCATATTGCAGTCACCAGTTGCAGGAGCAAGACGGGGCTTCAATCAGGAGAGTGGATCTCAAACCTGTGATCTCTGCAGGTGAGTGATGGTTTGTGGGGGTGTCAATGGGGTTTGGTGAGGTCAGTGCACAGTGGGTGGTCAGATTGGGGGTTCAGGAATGATCGGCAATGGACCATTTTTTTTTACAGGAAAAAACACAATGAGGGACTTCTTTTTATTTACAGCAAAAAAAAAAAACTGGGAGGGTGGGGCGATGCCACTAACCACCAACAAAGAATTGCAGATATATTTTGAGGGTGATGAGGGGCACCACTAGACACCAGGGATATGACCATAGTGGCAGATAGCCACAATTGTTAAACAAATATTAATAGAAAAATGAAAAAAAAAATCAAGAAAACAAGCACAAAAAAAAATATGAGGGATTGATGGTGGGGTGGGTGGGGTGGGGTTGCCACTAGACACCAGGATATTTACACAGCCGTAAAAGGCTGATGATGACCAGCTGGCTACATTTTTCTAGACCAGATGGTTTTGAAGCAATTTACATGACCAAATGGCCTTACTTAGAATCCTTTTTTGCCATCCCATTTCCTTTTCTCCATCTTTTCCATTGTGGTGAAAAAGGAAATTGACTAGCAGACAAAGATTCCCTTTCATGACCAGATGACTATGCCAGTAATCCTTTTTCACTAGAGTAAATTATTTTTAGCTATCCTTTTTCATCATGGCAAAAAAGGAAATCAGCTGGGAAACAAGGATTACAGCATGGCCATCAGGTTGTGAAAAGGGGAAATCCCTTTTTGCCAGCTAATTTCCTTTTTTGCCATCACTAATCAGGACTCATGAAAAAGGAAGTTAGTGAGTGGTGAAAAAAGAATGAAATACATAAAAAAAATTTCTAGCAGCACACAAAAGTCAGAAAATACTCAGAACAGCTCATCCACACCCAATGAACAATACACATAGTTGCAAATGTCAAACAGACATCCCTGGGCACAGTTAAAACACTTTGTTTCTGCCAGAAATTAAAACAAGATGGCGGCTCATGAAAATAAATGTTTTCTAGCTGGCAAGGATTGGCCACTAAAGAAAAGGATCCTTGTTTGTCAGAGCAAAATCCTTTCTCGTTCCACTCCTCTATTCAAAGAGTGAACTGAGCATGCTCAGAACCTGAACTTTAAAATGAAATAACTTTGGAATGGGTTAATATTTGTTCACCAAATCAACACAGACAAGCTCCGTGGTGAAAGCACTTTCTACTCTGAAAAAGTCAAACCACAATTCCAAACCATTTGGCTGCAGTACAACAAGAAAACCCCATGCAAAACTAGCAAATTTTCATGCTTTTTCACTATGCACAGCATAAAATCTGCCAATCTGACCAACACACAACATGCCAAATCTAGAGATTTACCCCAGGAAACCATGCATGCAAAAGTTTGTGCAGATATGTTTAACAGGTGCAAAGTTATTAAAGTGCAACATTTGAGGTTTAACATTAAAGTACCTGCTCAACCCTAACTATAGTGGCACTGTTGTGCCACTATACTACTATATATAGCTGTCTGTCTGTCTGTCTGTCTATCTATCTATATTTATGCCATACCTGTGAGGATATAAAAGGCAAATATTTTCAATATTCTCAGGGTGGTCAGACCTACAGTAAGAATATCACATTTATCCTCACTGTAGGTAAATTTATCCACACAGTAGGTAGAGATTGGTTCATTCACAACTAATTTGCATATTATATTTGGCAGCAGTAGCAGTGGTAACCATATTCAAATGTGAATAACTTAAAAATGAAAAAATGATATCATGGTACTATGAGCTCAAAAGTTGTTCAGCACAAATATATCTACAAAATGAGTGGTGTTTCATTGATGGCTAACTTTTATTTTTTATATAATTAGCTGAAAAAAGCAAAAAATGCATTTTTTTCCACTTTTTTCGACAAACAAATGTGAATAACTTTAAAACAAAAAATGATAGCATGGTACTGCGAGCACGAACATTGTTCAGCACAAAAATATCTTCAAAATGAATGCTGTTTCATTTATGACTAACTTTTATTTTTTATAGAATATGCAAAAAACAGCAGAACATGCTATTTTGTTTGATTTGTCAACAAACAAATGTGAATAACTTTAAAATGAAAAATTATAGCATGATACTATGAGCATGAAAGTTGTTCAGATCAAAAAGATGTCTATAAAATGAATGGTGTTTCATTTATAGATACCTTTTAGCTTTTATAATTAGCAAAAAGCTGCAGAAAATTCAATTTTTTTCACTTTTTGCAACAAAATAATGCATATAACTTTAAAATGAAAAATAATAGCATGGTACTTTGAGAAAAAAGTTGATGAGGACAAAAATACCTACAAAATGAGTGGTGTTTCATTTATAGAGTTCTTTTAGATTTTTTATAATCGGCAAAAAATGGCAAGAATTTACTTTTTTTTTCACTTTTTTGGAGGTATGGCATAAATGGAATATGCAACCCCCCTACTGGAAATATTGTTGATATTTTTTGTTCTCGTGCCACTTGACCCAATGACATCACTCGTGGCTTCTCCACTCGTGATGTTATCGGGTCAATTGGCACTCAAACAAAAAATATTGACAATATTTGCAGTGGGGTGTGTGTATCCCATATATATATAAAATATATATATATATATATATATATATATATATATATATATATATATATATATAAAATAACACATGATGAGGTATGGTTTATGGGCTGATAAGAGCACACCCCAGGTGCATAATGAGGCATGAGGGCTTGCTCTGAGTGCCTTTGCACCTGGGAAGTCCTCTTATCAGCCCATAAACACACTTCAGAGTGTGTTATTCTGCTTATAAAATGGGTCCCAGAATTTTAAATAATTGAAAATGAAGGTATTTTAGTAAATTAATAAAACAATTTACAAACATTTGTTTTCTGTAGTTTTTAAAAAAGTGGTTTACTTGCTTCTGTCACCAGAGGGTGCTTGTTATTAGGAAATGCCCTTTTCTATTTCTATCACTTCACCTCTTCTGCAGGGTGTGTTCACAATACATTTCAGTCTCTTGCTTTTAGTGGCTGAAATGTAATGGTCTTAATCGACAGCAGCGCGGGGCACTTTCACTTAAGCCATTGGCTCCATGACAAGAGTGCAAGAGCATGGAAGTAGCTCAATTTGAACTCATTGTTTTGCAATTTAAAAATTAGAACACACCTTACAAACAGTCTGGACCTGCTAACACAGTGATACTTTCTGTGGTGTGTTCCCAATATATTTCAGCAAGCAGCCAGCTTGATTGGGAGTGAGTGTGTTCCTCTAAGGCCAGTGTAGGGGCGCTTTCTATTTGGCACTTTTACCACTGTGGCGCTACAGCATGGTGAGTGGTTTCATGATTTCTGCTGCTTCCTTTATCACACACTCACTCGTTGGAATTTAGTGCTGTTAAAGGGGCTTAGTAGAGGGCAACAGACTGGGGGAAGGAGACCTGGTGACTGGAGGAATGGCAGCATCCTCAGACAGTGTTCTAAAGAAACAGGACTGGATAAATGGCAACAGAGGTACAACATAGCACTTTCTTTACCAGCGCTTTGCAAAGTCGATTGCTCTGTTTTGACAGCCAGCTAGCTAGGTCAGTATTTTGAAAAAGCAAAAGCTTTCTGTGAAATTTTACATTCCCACATGCCTTGTGCTTCAAACACCTACTACTGGACCGGGTCTCATGTTAAGATTTGAAAGCTGCTTTCCAGTGGCACACGCTATGCAGCTTTGATCGCGATGGGTTTCTAAACTTTAGCGGCACAGTTATGATTTTTAAAACATTTTTGCTGAGAGGTGAGGATCACACATGCTGTGTATTTGTTAAGGGTAATAGTTGCTGGTTGATACAATATGCTCTGATAAGGACATGGCCACAGGTACCTCTCAGCCAATCAGGACACTGAAAACTCCCGACCCATTTTATAAATATATGTATTATAAGCACCCCCATAGTTAGAGTTGAGTAGCATGTTTAATGTTAAACCTCAAATTTTACACTTTAAAAACTTTGCAACTGATCAGTGTATTTGCTCACAATTTGGTATGTACTGTTCTGTGGGATATATCTCTTGATGTGGCAAGTTTTGTTCCAGTTGAATGTGCTGATTCTGAGATCCAGACAGTGCAAAAAATCATAAAGTCACCACTTTTTACAGTTTTTTCATCATTGCCCTGAGTCCAGACAGTGTAGAATTTTAGTGTGATTTGTTTACGGTAGAAACAGCTTTGGTAACCAAACAGCACCGTGGCCATGCCTTGGACCTAATGTTCTCACTTGGACTTGAGGTTATGAATCTCAAGATTGATCCAGTCTTTTGGTCAGATCACTGTGTGGTAGAGTTCTTGTTCAGGCTCCTCCCCTGTTGAGATGGTTCGTTACTGCCCTTTAAGGGATTGTCCCCAGAGGGACTGCCAGCTGTAGCAGATTATTCTGGTGTGACTGTTGCATGTGTAGAGGGATTGGATGAGGTGGTGGCAGCATATAATGATGCTATCACCAAGGTGCTTAACACCATCGCATCGATCTGTATACAACCCAGGTCTTCTCACTTGAGATCCCCATGGTTTGATGGAGCTCTCAAGGAGATGAAGACCAAGGGTTAGAAGTTGGAGCATTGCTGGAAAAGAACCTGGTCTGTGGAGGACAGACTGACTTTGAGAACTTACTATGGTGAATATCAAAGAGCAATCAACTGTAAGAAGGCAGAGTTCCTGTCCAGGGAGCTTGCTACAGGAAAGAACAGACCAGCTCTGCTCTTTCAGATGGTAGACAGCTTATTACATCCAGTCTGTCTGCAGCTGAAAAGAGCAGTTTCAATCGCTCAGTGCGAGGACTTCACTCAGTTCTTTTCTCACAGGTTGTCCTCCATTAGGGTTGGGATCTCTCCAGTGGGACATGTCAACTCCCACAGTATTGATTCTGATATGTACAGGGGAATTCCATTTGTTTGGGAGGAATTTTGGCTGGTGGGAGTGTCTGAGGTCACTGAGGTAATCTTGAAGCTGTAACCCACTTTTTGTGAACTGGACCCGGGCCTAACGTATCTACTAGTGGGATGTGTTGAGTCCGTTGGTCCAGTGTTCACTGAGATTGTCTGGTGTTTGATCTCAGAGCGGCTAGTTCCCAATGTCTTGAAGGTGGCATTGGTGAGGCCCCTACCAAAGAAACCATCTCTCAACCCTGACATCTTAGTGAATTATCGATCTGTCTCCAACTTTCCATTCTTGGGGAAGGTTGTGGAGAAAGTGGTGGCTTCGCAGCTCGAGGCCCACATGATGACCTTTGACATCTTTGAGCCACTCCAGTCCAGGTTTAGGAGAAAGCATAGCACTGAAACAGCATTTGTTAGAGTGGAACATGACCTCCTCGGGGTGAGAGATAGAGGAGAGCAATCAGTTCTTGTCCTCCTAGATCTCTCCTCAACTTTTGACACCATAGACCATGTGGTGCTACTCAATCACCTTACAGGTCTCTGTGGACTCACCAGTAAAGTCATCAGCTGGTTTGAGTCATTTCTATCAGGCAGGAAACAACAGGTAGTGATGGGGAAATTCTCCTCCTGCCTGAAGTCCCTGACCTGTGTAGTTCCTCAGGGCTTGATCCTGTCACCCATGTTGTTTGCAGTGTACATGCTGCACCTGGGTGACATCATTAGATGGTATGGTCTGGGTTTTCACTGCTATGTAGATGATACCCAGATGTACCTGTCTTTTACACCCAGAATATCGGACATGGTGGATATGCTAAATAAATGCTTATCCAAGATCCAGGACTGGATGTCCTCTAACTGGCTGAGGCTCAACCCAGATAAGATAGAGGTCCTATTGATTGAGCCGGGTTGTTGACTGGATGTGGTTGCCACCGGGTCAGGAACAGGGTTGTTCCTGGTTGCCACCTCACTGTTGGCAGCCAATAAGGTGCAAAATCTGGGCATCATCCTGGATGATGGATTGACACTTGATGCTCAGATGTGTTCCATTGTTCAAAGTGGTTTTTACTACTTGAAGAATGTCACCCAGATTAAACCCTTAATCCCACCTGATGACCTGCCATCCTGCTATCACTGGTACATGCTTTTGACACAACCAGACTTGATTACTGTAACACTCTTGACTTCAGAGTCAGTAGTGGTAACCTCTGCCAGCTGCAGCTAGTGGAGAACACTGTAGCCAGGTTGTTGACAGGCCTTCTGAGGTCCTCCACATAACCCCAGTTATGCGCAAACTGCACTGGCTGCTGGCCAGGTGGAGGACTGTCTTCAAGATGGGTTTGCTCATATATAAGGCCCAATTTGGGTTGAGTCCCGGGTATCTATCAGACCTCCTGACACCTGCACGCCTGGAGCACTCACTCCGCTCATCCACGGAAGGTTATGTTACAGTCCTGAAGACATGGCAGAAAACATTTAGAGACTGTGCCTTTGGAGTAGCCGGGCCCATGTTGTGGAATTTGCTGCCTCAATCTGTAAGAGAGGCCCCTTCCATGGAGAGCTTTAAAAGTGCACTGAAAGCACGCTTGTTTAGACAAGCTTTGTAACATTTAGTAATATGCTAATGAGATTTGAGTTCTGTTTTATTATTTATTAAATGATTTTAATCGCAATGACTCTGACTTAAATGATTGTTATGACTGATTTTATGCTGTAAATGTTTGCACCTCTATGTAAAGCACCCAGAGCCCCAGAATTTGGCACTAAACAAATAACATTTTACGTACTTACTTTTACTAACAGGCGTGCTTTGTTTTGTGTAAAAATATTAATTTGTTACAAAGTTATTACATTTTTCATTTCCCATTGTTTTCAATGGTAAGATCACATTTCAGTATAGAGGAAGAAAAATTGATAGAGGATTTTTCTCGCAAAAGGAATTTACTCTTGTGAGACCTGTTCCTTTTTCATGAGAACTAAATTTTTTTTGTGAGAAAAAAATTATTTTCCTCAAGTTACCATCTTGTTTCAATTTTTTCTTACATTTTTTTTTTCATAAGCCACAGAAATGATGTCTTGGAGAGAAACCACCACACCTAGCTGGATCATTGGGACCATGTTAGGTGCAATCTGAACTTCAAAGTTAGAGATATACTGCAGAAGTGTGTTTTATTTACTGTAAAGAATCCTTTTTTGTGACTGCGTGATATGGAAAAAGAATCCTTTTTCATACCACGAGTCATGAAAAAGCATCCTTTTTCATGACTCAGGAATTAATTCCCTGTATTTCCCTGGTGTTTAGTGGCATTCCACACCCTCTAATCACTATCCCTACTGTCTTGTATAATTTCCCTGGTGTCTAGTGGCACCCCCACTCTCCAATCGCTGTCCCAAATCTTTTTTTCTAATTTCTCTGGTGTCTAGTGGTACTCAACACTCTGATCATTGTCCCCACTTTTTTCATCATTTCATTGGTGTCTAGTGGCATCCCCCACCCTCTGATCACTGCCCCCTCTTTTTTTATCATTTAGCAGGTGTCTAGTGGCACCCCCCACCCTTCGATCACTGCCTTCTCTTTTTTCATCACTTTTCCTGGTGTCCAGTGGCACCCCCCACAACCTCCAATCACTGCCCCTCTTTTCTTAAACTATACCCCCCACCCTCTGATTGCTGTCCCCTTCCCCTTTGACCATTAATGTAAAATATACAACACCAGGATGCCCACCCCTGGTGTTAGATGCTCCCCTCAAACAGCCCATTGTTTATATTATAAAGCCAACATTGGGGGGTTCAATCCCCATGTCAGCATTTAGTGTGCCTACCCCAGCAGTGTGGGACACTGGAGAGCCCACCCCCAGTGTCCTGATATATTTCATTTATTTATTTAGACCTGAAAAAAAGAAAACAGCCCCCGATAGGTTTTTTAAATCCTGAAAAAAGATCCCTCATCATCTCCCCATCCCCCTCCCCATCCCTACCCTCCTACTGAGCACCCACCACCCCCGCATGCCCCCTTTCACCCCATACTTACCACCAGAGGTCATAGGCTGTCATCTTCTGTGGACCTGGACACATCTGCACTCTTCAAAGTGGAACTGCAAACTGAGGAATCAAGGTAAGTGCCATATTCCAAGTGTATTTCAACAGCATTTTGAACTTAGGTTCATAACTTTGCCATTTTTTCCAATTTTTTCACCAAATTTTCAACGTGGCCTTTTTGGGACCCCCTCCTCATGAACACTACAACTGTCATTTCATTATTCATGCCTGGAAGGTGATTTCATGGCCTCAGTGCAAAATCACTTTTGGGTCTCAATAATGAAATTTCACTGCCAGTGTTCATGAGGTGGGGTCCCAAAAAGGCCATGTTGAAAGTAGGTAAAAAAATTCCTAAAAATGCCCAAGTTACATGTGTGCATTGAATATTTTCTATGCACACGCATAATTTTGGTAATATTCAATATTTTGACTCCAAATTTTCAGCATAACCATTTTTTCACACCACCACATGACAGTACAGCTGTCATTTTTTTACATCTTGTCCGAAATTTGTTTTCACACCTGTGACATGGAATGGCATTTTGGCATGGATATCAAAATGTTCACCTATTGGGTTTATGAGGTGGGGTCATAAGAAGATTATGTTGAAACGTTGGGGTCAAAATATGAAAAAATGCCAAAGTTATGACCATTTGTTGCAATTTCACTATGCCTACTCATACCTTCAGAAATTTTAAATATTTTTAGCATAGATTTTCAACATAACCTTCTTATTACCTCACTTCATGCATGTCACAGCTGTCATTTTTCAAATCCTGCCCAAAATGTGCTTTCACACCAGTGGCATGGAATGGCATTGCAGTTGCACAGAATTACGTTTTGGTGGTGATTCAAATATTTTCTTTACCGGTTACATGAGGTGGGGTAATGAGATGGCTATGCTGACAATTTGGTCACTGTTGTCCTATAAATGGATGCACACGGCACTGTACTTCCACAGCTATTTACATATATGCATGTATGGAGGGAAGGGAGCACAGGGTCCATGGATGGATAGATAGATAGATAGATAGATAGATAGATAGATAGATAGATAGATAGATAGATAGATAGATAAAGTTGCAAAAAACTTTGTTAACCCTCCAGTTAGGGTCAAAGTGACAAAACTTGGGAAATGAAGTGTTTCCCTAACACCCCACCATCCCAAACCAGGCAGGAGAGCAGGTGTGGGGTGTGCCTTGGACTTCTAATGCCGAATGCTCACCTCATTCCATCTGTAAATAAGGTCAGATGTGTAGACTTTATGAGAATGAGGTGAGCGTTCGGCTTGAGAAGCCCAAGGCACACTCCACATCTGCTCTCCTTCCTGGTTTGGTAGGGCTGAGTGTTAGGGAAACCCTAATGCCTCATTTTCCATCTTTCATCACTTTGACCCTAACTGCAGCATTAATGAATTTTTTTGCAACTTATTTCCTCATGTTTTGAGAATGTATAATAGTATCCTTATTAAACTGTGAGAGCAAAGGTTCCTTCTGCGCTCCCATCCCTCCGTAGATGCGTATATCTATCTATCTATATATATATATATATGTATATATATATCTACACAGTAGACTCTCGATTATCTGACCTCCGTTCATCCGAACTCCCTATCTAACAGACGGTCGGCTTGTCCCCCACAGATACAGTATCACACTTAGACATCAGACCCTGAAAATATTCACGATATGGGTATGTAAGAACAATTGTTCCCACAGCCTGCCTTGCCAAAAAATGGCAGGTAGCAAAAGCTTTCAAGACTTTCGCTTAACTTATTAACAAAGCAACACCAGGGCTTCATTAACCCCTGCTCCGTCATGCCAGAATGATTATAAAAGTGCTGCCGCAGATGGAATGACCAAACTAGCTGCCAAGCATTCAGGGTTTAGACGGCTGCTCCGCTTCAGCAACCTGTGCAGGTACTGTAATGTACAAAAGTTGCATTGTGACAGTATGAATTACCGGCAGCATGTTTACAGTACAAAATGAGTTTCAAACTTTAATGAAAAACAGTCTCAGGTACCTGCTACGTGTTTATGCATTTTTACAAGCAAAGTACAGTACAGTGTTGTAATTTTTTATGAAATGGGCATCAGAATTTAGACATGCTGATTGGTCCATACCTGTGTGATATTATGTCTAATGCACAGGAAAAAGGACCAGCAGTGCCCTGTGGGCACTGATCCTAGTAAAATGCCACTTAGAACGTTGGCAAACTGAAAATCAGCCATCTTCTTTTCACCAACTGCGAGTGACATGCCAGGCTGTATTTTCAGTATGCCAACTAAAGACATCTGACCTGAAAAGCTGCAATCTCTGTCACAGTCACAGCCCACCCGCTCGGTAATGATAGCCTGCCTGCTCGTTCATCTATTTAAAAAAAAAACCAAAAATGGAACAACTGCAATCTCTCTACCAGCCCGCCCGCCCGCCAGTGCTCACTCTATGTCTCTACCTGCCCACCCGCTCGCTCTGTACCAGCCTCCCGTTCGCACTTCAAGTTTAAACTTTTAATCTCGCTCTTCGTCTGAATTGAAACTGCTCCCACTCCCAGCCCGCCTGCTCCAATTGCAGCTTACAGCCCATGCTCACTTGCTGTCCCTCTGAATTGAAAAGTACTCCATCATGCTCAGTACTGCACTGTCACTTACAGCATGGCTAGCTACTTACTCAGAAAAATGCCCAGACGGTGCGCTCTCTCTCATGTCTCTCTATCTATGTCACACTTTCTTTAAATAAAGAAACAGCACCATATTGTGCAACTGACTGCAAAACTCCATGACAGAGGGAGGTGGGGGTGAATACTGTCATGACAACCATATGAAACTACAGAAGCCTTTGTAGGACAAAATTTCTTAAGTCAAAAAAAAAAAAAACAGTAGGCGGAGGAACTATTTTATTTAAAACCAAGACAAACATTAAACTTTTTCCCTTTTAAATATTATACATTTTAGCTATCACATACATCTGTATTTTTGATAGCCATTTCATAAGCGCAATAAGCCACTCCAGGGTATGTGTGTTAGGCACTTTAACACACGGCTAGGAGGCTGGACACACTCGGCCGATGGCCTTGTGCCTCACTATGCCTCCTAGCCATGTGTTAAAGTGCCTAACGCACACCCTGTCATGTCTTATTGCTTACATATTGCACCTGAAACTGCATGTTTATGCAAATGGAATGACTCGAGTAGCTGCCAAGCATTCAGGGTTTAGATATCCACACATATGGTGAACAAATTCCATAGCAATGCAGTCACAAACTACAGTGGCTCCATCAAAAAAAAAAACCAACATTTTGGACTGACTTCTCATTTATCCGACCTCCCAATTATCTGACCATTTCGGATGTCTCTGAAGGTGGTTGGATAAATGAGAGTGTATGTGTGTATATATATATATATATATATATATATATATATATATATACACATACACACATACATATATATAAATATATATATATATGTAGCTGAGGAAGAACAGACCTGCTGGGCCCTGCACTTCCATTTATAGTACAACAGTGACCAAATTGTCAGCATTGCCTTTTTATTACCTCACCTCATGTACCCATTACAGAAAATGTTTTAATCCCTGCCAAAACTTAATCCTGCACAACTGCAATACCATTTCACACCACAGGTGTGGACACACATTTTGAGCAGGTTTTGAAAAATAACAACTTTGACATACATGAGGTGGGGGTAATAAGAAGGCTATATTTAAAATCTGGGGTCAAAATATTTAAAATTTCTAAAGTTACAAGTGGGTATAGTGAAATTGCAATGAATGGTCATATCTTTGGCATTTTTTCATATGTTGACCCGACATTTTCAACATAGTCTTCTTATGACCATACCTCATAAACCCTGTAGGTTAAAATATTCAAATCTGTGCCAAAATGTCATTCTGTGCCACAAGTGCGAAAACACTTTTTGGACAGGATATGAAAAATGTCAGCTTTACCAAAGTTATATGCATGCATAGAAAGATTTCAATGAAAGTGCACAACTCAGCCATTTTTAGGGATTTTTTCACCAGATTTTCAACATGTCCTTTTTGGGACCTGATCGCATGAACACTGGTGGTGAAATTCCATTATTCGGTCCCAAAAGATGATTTCATGCAATGACTGCAAAATCATCTTCCAGGTCAGATTAATGAAATGACAGTTACAGTGCTCATGAGATGGGATCCCAAAAAAGCCATGTTGAAAATTTAGTGCAAAAAATCTTTAAAATGGCAAAGATATCAATATAAGTTCAAAATGCCATTGAAATACATTGCATGGCACTTACCTTTATTCCTCAATTCATGGCTTGGCTTTGAAGAGTGCAGACATGTCTTGGTCCACAGAAGATGACAGCATATGACATACGGAGGTAAGTATAGGGTAAGGGGGTGTGTGTGTGGGGAGGTGGGTGCTCAGTGGGAGTGTTAGGCTGTGGGGAGGGGAACGGTGGTGATGATGAGGGACTGTTTTCTTTATTTCAGGTTTAAAAAACCAAAAACAAAAAAGGACATTGGGTACAGTTTTCTTTTTTGCTGGTACATATAAAATAAATCAATTTCAGGACACTGGGGTGGGTTCCCCAATGTCCCAATCTGCTGGGAGGGATTCTGAATGCCAACACAGGGATGGGCCCCCTGATGTTGGCAAACATTTTTAAAACAATGAGCTGTGGGGGAGGGGCATCTGACACCAGGGGTGGGCATCCCAATGTAGGATTACATAAATGTAATTAAAAAAATTAATCTATTTCAGGACACTGGGGGTGGGCTCCCAAATGTCCCACTCTGCTTTGGAGGGGATTCTGAATGCTGTCACGGGGATTGGGCCTCCCACTGTTGGCGAACATTACTAAAACCATTGGCTGCAGGGAGGGGGCATCCAACACCAGTGATGGGCATTCTAGTGTTGGATTATTTAAATATAATTTAAAAAAAAACAGGGAGGTAAGGGAGCTGCCACTAGACACCAGAGAAATACATTGCAGCATGGGCAGCAGCAAAAAATTCACGGTTAAGGATCCTTTTTTGTAACTCATGATACGAAAAGGGATACTTTATTTGTATCATACGGTAATGAACAGGGATTCCTAACAATAAATACAACTAATTTCTGGAGCATATCTGTAACACTGAAGTGAAGATTGCACCTAAGGGGTCCCTATCAGCCAGCTAGGTGTGGTGGTCTCTCTCCATGATGTCATTTTTGTGGCTTTTTAATTTTTTTTGAAATAGAAAACAAAATGGTGGCTCACAGATCACAAAAAAGGATTTTTCTGTCATGAAAAAGGAGCAGATCTTGCAAGAGTGAATCCTTTTACGTGAGGTCAATCCTTGGTTGAACTGTATCCCTCTTATTTGTACAGGGGAATTCTGATTGAAAACAATGGGAACTTAAAAATTTAAAACTTTGCAACAAATTAAGATAAGCATGCCAGTTCTGTTTCCCAAGCTGGTTGTACAATAAAAAAGTCACACCAAAATTCCACACTGTGTGGATGCAAGGTGATAAGGAAAAAACTGCAAAAAGGGTGACTTTTAAGGTTTTAGCACTATCTGGATCTCAGAATCTGTACATCTGACCAGAAAGAAACTTGCCACATCAAGAGATCTACCCCATGGAACAGCGCATACCATGTATTATGCAAATCCATTAATTGGTTGCAAAGTTATTAAAGTGCAAAATTTGAGGGTTAACATTAAACAGGCTACTCTACCCTAACTACAGGGGCACAACTGTGCCCTTATATATCTTATAGGGGTATGGTTGTTCCCCTATAGTCAGGGTTGAGTAGCCTGTGTAAACCTCAAATGTTGTACTTTAATAACTTTGAAACTGATCAATGGATTTGCACAAAATATGGTATGTGCTGTCCTATGGGGTAAATTTCTTGACATGGCAAGTTTTGTTCTGGTTGGAGGTGCAGATTCTAAGATCTGCATAGTGCAAAAACCTTAAAAGTCACCCATTTTTGCAGTTTTTCTTGATTGCTTTGTGCCCAGATGGTGTGGAATTTTGGAGTGATTTTCTTATGGTAGAAAGAACTTGGGTAACAGAAGTGCCAGCATTTGTTTGGTGAAAAAATATTAATCTGTTGCAAATTATTCAGTTTTTAAGTTCCCATTATTTCCTATGGGAAAATCACTTTCCAGGATAGAATTAAAACTTTTGACAAAAGATTTTATCTCACAAAAAAAGGTTACTTTTCACGAGGTTCATTCCTTTTTACGAGAAGAAAAAAATCCTTTTCACGAGCCGCCATCTTGTTTTCTTTCCACAAACTAAAAAGTGTGGAAAATACATAAAAATGTTGTCGTTTTAGAAAACAAACATCAGAACCTAGCTAAATGGGTTCCATTTAGCTAGATTCTGGTGTTTGTTTTTCACAATTAGCACAATTAGTGAGTAGGGCACCCGAGTGCGGGGGCTGAGTGGCAAGATGGCCGCATTGCTGCTCCGCTCCTTGCTGCCCTATATTTCCCCTGGTGAATGTAGTCATTTAAGCTGCTGATGTTATTTTATTTTACTGCTGTTTAAACATGCTAGGTGAAAAATGTTGCTGACACCAATGTTTGGGTCACGACAGTGAACATTCTAGCATGTTGTTAAGTCAGAGCTCACGCTTGGTTGAGAGACATGCCAGCCACAGCCACATCTTAAATCTGGTGTTTTGCAACTCGATTCCCACTTCAGGGCAACTTTTGCATTAGCGCAGTGTTCTTGGGTTGTTTGCTGTACCAGGTGTTTTAATGCTTTTAATTGACTGTGATAGCCCTTCTCCAACAGGAGCCAGGAACCAGGTGAACTTTTTGAACAGATGATGGAGTGACCAACAGGTGCACTGAAAGTGCTGAAATACCTGTATTATACTTCAAAATGGTATGCTATTGCTGCCTAGGGCTGGGGGTTTCAGGAACATATCTGGTGAATAGAACATATTATGTTCAGTAGAGCTTTTGTTTCTTTTACTCCCCAGATGGCTACAATTAATATAACCCTGGAGGTTGGGCAATTGAGCACAATGAAGGTTGAAGTTCAGAGATGAGGAGAGCATGAACTCTTTTTCAAGAAAGTTGAGCTAAAACACAGAAGAATGGGAGACAAAAGGTTCCTAAGAGGTAACAAAAGTGAAACATTATGGTTGAAATTCGACCTGGACCCACTTGTTGGGATTTAATGGTCCCTCAGTCCTAGAATCCAGAGGAGCTAAGTTGATTTTACTTATAGTAAAGTTTTTCCTCTCCTGATCCTTTATAATAATAATAATTTTATTTATGAAGTGCAATTCAAATGTCAAAGCGCTATACAAATATAAAATCAAACATTTTAAAACAAAGAATAAAATCCAGTATACTCTACTAAATTAATCAGCTATTCACAAATGCAAGATTAAATGAATGTGTTTTTAATGCAGTTTTAAAGCTCTCCATGGTCTGGCACTCCCGAACCCAACGAAGTAGAGAATTCCACTGGGTAGATGCAGCGTAAACAAAGGATCGAACACCGGATGTTTTCAGCTGTACCCTGGGAACTTCTAGCATTTCCTCATTGGCAGAGCAGAGGGGCAGAGGGGGCAGTAGGAACAAAGAAGCTCTTGCAGATAACTCGGACCCTGTCCATGTAGGGATCTATAGGTCAGCAAGCTGACCTTAAAGGTGATCCACAATTGCACCAGCAGCCAGTGCAGCGCCTGCAGCACAGGAGTAATATGGCAAAAATGAGGCAGCCTAGTTACTAACCTGGCTGCCGCATTCTGCACTAGTTGCAAACAGTAGATATCAACCTCTGGTAGCCCTAGGCAGAGGGCATTACAGTAATCCAGGCGAGAGGTCACAAAAGTGTGGACTAGTGTTGGTAGATCATGGGGTGGAACAAGGTGCCTAATCTGAGTGATATTCCTCTGATGGTAAAATGAGGTCTTGACCACAGATGATACCTGAGCTTTCAAGGTAAATCTCTCATCAAGGATAATGCCCATACTACACATCCACTCAGTGGTCCTCAACTGGCAGTCATCTAGTACCACCCCTATGCAGGAAGAAATGATGACTGAGATTCAGAGTGGCGTGGTTTGTCAGCTAACACCATGAGGTACTGTTTCCTTTTTTTGTTACTATATACAGAATGGTGTTATAAATTATTTCAAGTATACCGCCTTCAGAACCCAACCATTTATTTAATGGGCCAGTATTTTCAGACCCCTGCCTAAAAAACACTGCAAACAACTATGGAATTACCTGTGGGAGTAAATACCCTTAGCGCCTCATTCAGTAACTAATACATGATGGTTGTTTTATTAATTGGCCAAAATCGGAGGCCCATTCCCCATGTTGGCATTTAGAACCACAGCAGTGTGTGGCACTGGGAAGCCCACCACCAGTGTCACAATATATTTTTTTACTGTAATCCTGTACAAAGAAAACAGTCCCCTGACGTTATTTTATTTTTTTACATAAAAAAAGAAAATGGTCCCTCATCATCCCCACCATCTCCATCCCCCATCCCAACCCTCCCACTGAGAACACACAACACCACACATCCCCCTTACCCTATACCTACCATTGGAGGTCAAACACTTATCTTCTGTGGACTGAGGTACATCTGAACTCTTCAAAGCTGAACTGTGAGCTGAGGAATAAAGGTAAGTGCCCAATAATGTATTGCAATGACATTTTGAACTTATGTTAATAACTTTGCCATTTTTTGGAATTTTTTCACCAATTTTCAACATGGCCTTTTTGGGACCCCACCTCATGAACACTGTAACTGTCATTTTGTTAGTCAGGCCCAGAAGATGATTTCATGGGCACCTTTCAGGACCGAATAATGAAATTTCACTGCCAGTGTTCATGAAGTGAGGTCCCAAAAAGGCCATGTTGAAAACTGGGTAAAAACATTCCTAAAAATGGCCAAGTTATGCGCATTCGTTGAAATTTTTCCATGCGCATAACTTTGGTAATTTTCAATATTTTGCTCCAGATTTTCAACATAGCCATTTTTTCACAGCACCTCATGAAGAGGACAGCTGTAATTTTTCACATCCTGTCTGAAATGTGTTTTTTCACCTGTGCGCAGAATGGCGTTTTGGCATGGACTTGAACATTTTCACCTATGGGGTTTATGAGGTGGGGTCATATAAAGACTATGTTGAACATTTGGGGTCAAAATATGAAAAAATGCCAAAGTTATGACGATTCATTGCAATTTCAGTATGCCCGCTTGTAGCTTCAGAAATGTTAAATAATTTTACCCCAGGTTTTCAACATAATCTTCTTAATACCCCACCTCATGTATGTCACAGCTGTCATTTTTCAAATCCTGGCCAAAACGTGTTTTCACACCTGTAGCACAGAATGGTATTGCAGTTGTGCAGAATTATGTTTTGGTGGGGATTCGAAAATGTTCTGTACTGGGTACATGAGGTGGGGTAATAAGATGGCGTTACTAACAATTTGGTCACTGTTGTCCTAAAAATGGCCATGCAGGGTCTGGAGGGCCCTGTGTTTCCACAGCTACATACATATACATATGCATCTACGGAGGGATGGGAGCGCAGGGTATTCAGTAAAACAAGGATACTATTATACTATCTCAAAACGTAAGGAAATAAGTTGCAAAAAACATTGTTAATGCTCCAGTTATGGTCAAAGCAACAAAATATTCGGATCGCTTCATCTCTCTCTGTATTCTCTGTCCTTTAATCTCAAACTATCAAGTTTTGTGCAGCAGTTGGAATTCAGGAGTCATTACCAAATAAATAAATAAATTAATAAATAAATATATAAAATATAAGGTGCATAGATACCTACAATCACACATAATAGGTGCCTCCCCTGCCCCACAGTTGACTACCCTATACTATACAGCTGAGACTGAGTGCCATGACACTGATGTATCAAACAGAGAGGAACTGAGACTTCAGATCATGGAAAGCTGCAGAAACATAGGAGTCTACAGCCCAAGGAGCAAGCTTTACTGTAAATGAGTACTATCAAAAAATAATCCCATGCACATTATAACACCACAACCTGCCTAATGGTTCTGACTTCATGTAACCTAATCCATTGACAACAGCAATTCTAAAATGTATGCAGATGTGGGACAATGCAACTTATCTGGTGGTTAAAGGCAACCAGCTTGGTCTCATGCCTCACATCACACCAAGATGTAGCATTGTCCCACAAGTCCCCCTGCCTTGCTTAATTATATACTGTATATTGTTCAGTTATGATTCCTTGGCTTCTGCATCAGTTGGGAGCGATAACATCATGTTTGGCAGATGTCACAATGTTTTATTTGTCAGCTCGCTGTACCTAATTTTGGTACCACACACATGCAACCCCCCCCCATCTCAAACCACATGAAGCTGCTACATCCTCAGCTGACTAGTTGTTTTTTTATGGATGATTTCAGTCATCATCCATTTTAAGCAGACATCCGAAATATTAGAAATTATATTTTAGTGTAATTGATCACTCCTATTTGCACCTACTGTACCCTATCTGTTCTGAATACCACAAGCTACTAGTTTGATATTATATGCCATACCCTATTTGGCAGCAGGTGGCACAGTGCTGCATTGCCATTCAAGAGGAGTCCTGTCTTTGAACTAATGTACTTCTAGCATTCTGCTTGGCTTGAAGTCAGATTATGCAGACTCGGGTAATAAAAGTCGATATCCACTCTGAATGACTGAGCATTTAGTACTAAACGTGTTCAATATAAAACAAACTTAAATTCTATCATGGAAAGTGGTTGTTATTCTTGCAACATGTTAACATCACATATTTTAGGTCCTCAGTATTCAAGTTAGACAAGAATCCCTGATATAATAGCCTGTTATTCTTGACATTTATTCCTGGCAGAGAACCAAGAAAGAAAGAAAGAAAGAGCGAGCAATTAATAACCCTTATCTGAGACTGCTGGCATTTACTGGGGCTTTGCTGGTGAGGCAAAATAATATTGGAAACAGTTCAAGAAATAGGCATCACAACAGTAATTTTATTCCATCATATTTTATGTCATACATTTATCAGAGTACAAAATATTTTTAATGGATTTCAAAAATCAAAAGCAACTGCAGTCATGATGAACTGGTGGCAAAACAAGGACTGTGTTCCTCATGTTATAGATTTCACACCTCTGCATTTCATCCATTTTATTTATTTTGTGTATTTATTTGTTAACTGGGTGGGTGCACTGTTTCCAGGGTCTGTTTTCAGACACCACCCGGGCCAACAAGATGGCAAATAATAGTGAACAGTAAAAAGCATTTACAAGTCCAGAATTAACTGCATGGTAGAATACAGGCAATTAACCAGGCAGGAGTACAAAGTTAGTACAGTAACCCCTCACTATAATAAATGCTGTGGAAGCCATGTCCAGGGTTCATTATAGCTCCTCGTTCATTACAACGAGACACATTAATAGGGACATGCAGCTCAGTTCAGTGTGCACACTAATCCAAGATGCAGGGGGAGAGGGACAGTTTCAATATACAGAGCATTCCTTAAACTGTTGTGTGTGCTGAAATTTGAAGTTGATCATTTCACAGATCTGTTGAGGTCTCAGCCCCATACATGCTGATACCATCGAACTGCTGGCTCTAAGCTGGAGACACACTGACTGGATTACACATACAGCTCTGTCCCAACTGCCATGTATTAGCTGATTAACCCATCAACACCTCCCCGCACCCAACTTGTGGATCTACATTAGACTCACCACTCTGCTTTTTTAACAATCTATGTCTTCAGGACAGAGATCCTTTATAAGGGAGATCACAGCATTGCCAGCAAACAGAAAGAGAGGGAGATTGAGTTACTGAATACACAGAGGTGCTGAATGAGTGCAGGGTCCAAGGGTTAGAGTGAGTAGGTGAAAGTGAGGGATAGAGCGAGGGGGTGAGAGGTGAGCCAGAGTTAAATGGAAGTGCTGCTCAGGATCTTTTATCAATAGGCTTGTCACCGCTGCTTTCTGATGACTGCTGACATCCACAACAATGGCCACTGGTCTGCTCCACTCCCCACTCATCTTTACAAAACGTACTTACTGTCTGTACTCTAATGCCCGCTCCTCGCTTCACTTTAAATGCATTAATAACATTTTCAAGTCTGAGGAGAAAATGAAGGAGAGAACAAGTTGCAAACTGATTTCTGATTGAAGTGCATGTTAAAAATGGGAGCCATGTTGTGCTTTTGTAATAGCCAAGCATTTTTAACACTGGGGTTCATAATAGCGAGGAGCTACTGTATCTTACATATCATATTGTAAATATCAGGGCAGTATTGTCCACTGCAATAGATTTAAAACAGGGAAATGAAAAAGATCTTGTGTGTCATAATTGAGAATGAGTACAAAGGTCACACGATTACTTTTATTACATTTTGTTTTACTGCTTATGTTAAACCAAAACATTATCTTACTTTAAAAAAAATTGTATTACTTTATGTGACATATTAATATATAAAAGTCGAGTTAGGAAAGCACCAGCAACCGTTATGCAGTCTGCTGGTGTAAAAGTAACGTTTAGTAAACCTGTTCCAATGGTGCTGCAAACCGATTAATATCACTGTTTGTATTTTTAGATAGTGGGCTTCAGCTGCTTAGCCCCCCCCCCCAATATGTCCACCTCTGCCAACTGGAATTAAAATAATTAACATAGTAGGGTTGGTAGCAATAACTTAGAGAGTTTTACCAATTAGAGAGCTAGATTCCCATTCCCTACATTGCATTAACAGGAATGATGTGTCTATTGCACAGAATTATGTTTTTCCTAATACTTAAGCCTCTTCTGAGAATGTTGCTGTTGTTTGCTGCAGATACAGATATTTTATGAATTGCAGTGACAGCAATGAGTGTGTGCACATTAACATTCTTAGAAGAGTCACAACTATTTGGCAAAGTGCATTTCTTGCCTTTCTCCACAAATTAGACACATCATCTTGTTTAATGCAATGTATCAGAAAGGGGAATCTATACTCAGTTGGTAAAGTCTTTAATTTGCTGCAGCCAAGCCCACAGTGTGAATTTTCTTAATTCCAGTTGGTTTTCCTATTGTGCGTCTAAACATTAGGCAGACTTGAAGGAAAGAAAAAAACTATCATTATTGACTGTCAGTTCAGACAAAGAAATACATTGTTCATTCACTCTGTCCTTATACAGGTGTAGTATGAGTAGTGGCAGTGACAGCTTGCTGCTCATATAGTCATATGGTCAGGGAAGTCAGGAAAGCAGCAGCAACTGGTGCATAGCCTGCTGTTGTAAAAGTAACATTTAGTAAACATGTGCCGGTGCTGCTGCAAACTGATTAATGTCACTGTCTGGATTTTCAGATGGTGGGCTTCAGATCCTTAGCCCCCCCCATATGCCCACCTCTGCCAACTGGAATTAAAATAATTAACATAGTGGTCTTGGTAGCAATAAATTAGAGGTTTTACCAATTGGAGAGCTAGAGTCCCATTCCCTACACTGTGTTAAAAAAGAATGATGTGACTATTGTAGAGAAATATGCTTTTCCAAATACTTGTGCTTCTTCTGAGAATGCTGCTGCTGTTTGCTGCAGATACAGACATTTCATGACTTGCCATGCCAGCAGTGAGTGTATGCCTGTTAACATTCTGGAAAGAGGCATAACTATTTGGCAAAGTGCATTTCTTGATTTTCTCCGTAAACAGACACATCATTTTGCTTAATGCAATGTATTGGAAAGGGAATATATCCCCACTTGGTAAAACCGTTAATTTGTTGCCACCAAGCCCACAATGTTATTTATTTTAATTCCAGTTGGTTTCCCTAATGTGTGTTTAAACATTATAGACCAGGTGTAGATGGAGGTGGGGTGTCACCTGAGATCTAAATAAATGCAGATGGTTGTTTAATGTAGCAGATATACCCAAAAATTCATGTTTTGTCTGTTGATCACATGCACGCTGGGGCAAAATGGTAATTTGCATAACTTTTGTACTGACACCTTGACAAAGTTTGCAATTCTCAGCTCCACATACTTAATGCAGATTTTTGGGCCATTACTTAGAGAGTAAGTGAACTTTACATTCATGTGCAGTCTCAATAAATAGGCAGGAGTTAGAGCTTTAAAATGCATACCCATACATTACCTCAAAAGACTAATGTTAAAAGTTATAGGTTTAAATACCAACCACCACCCTTTAATTTCTTAATTTCAAAATATTCTTATATTTAATCTTGTCAGACAGAATGTATTGCTCTTTATGATATTTTATGTTGTCTAAAAGGGTAAGGATTCTGCTTTGAAATGCTTATGTGGTTGTGAAGTTTTACAGTACTATAAGAGGATAACTTGATAAAAGGGAAGATACCGTTAATAGGAACAATTTTAGCAAACTGATACTTTTTAAGTTCTTCACGCCATATCTGCTGTGTTTATACTGTATATGTGTGGCATATGCATGTATGTATGTGTGTGTATATGTTTTATATATATTTATATATACTAACACAACATTTCTTTTTATTTCAGACTCTTTAAGGATATCCATAAATGTTTCTGTCAAGTGGAAATGTGGAGAGGAAAATCCTAGGACCCTGCAGTGTGTATGTAGTGCATTACCCTGCCCTGACAACAAGAGATTCTAAAGTAACTCCTCTCAGAGACAAAAGTTGCTGCACACTTACAGAAAGCAAAGATATTTGAACCCAGTTAGGTGGTGAAAATCATCATGATGAGTAGTGTGCATAAATTCCAATGCCTAACTATGACCCTGCCAAGCATGGCTACCATAGACAATGCTATCAAAAATTCATAAAAGCTAAGAGTATCAGAAAATCTGGAGAAGTAAAAGAGCTGCACCAAGGGCTGGGTGTTCAATAACACAAAACAATTACTGTGTAACCAGAGTCATGGCACACCTACACATTACAATAAAAAAGGCATAAAGTCCAGTACTTAACCAGTTTCCAAAGTTTTATTTCACCACCACAACAATGTACAGGCCAGGAGAAACTGCAACACAGCTTTCTTACATTTCAACCAGTCTTGGTCTTTAAGATCTGTAGAGCCAGCACCTTCACTACCGTGGCCACCAACAGTGGATGCTCTCCTGAGTAAAGAACAACAGCCCCCAGAGAGTTCAATCATTTTTCTTGCATGCACTAAACTCCCCCAAACATATGGAGAGTGAACAAGTCTTCCAGTTTTCAAAACCCTACTCAGAAGACCTAATTCATGGTGTCACATGTGGCAGGTTTCTCACTACAAAAAATGCACTTGTTGGAGTTGTGCTGTACAAAATGACCTGATATAATATGCCCATGAACATCCTGTTTCATTTAGGAAATAGTTGCAGTTATGACCAAGTGTGTGAAATTGAAACTGGTTTATCAGAACTTTCTCAGCATTTTCAAGAACAAGGTCTGTTACTGCCACTTCAGCCAAAGTCAGAATCCTCTGTTGTCTTAACAGTTTTCTGGATGGACAACTTTGATCAGAACAATGAAACAGCAGCTGGACATGGAACAATACAAAATACACATGGTGCTGCATACCAAGAAGAATCTGAAGGCTCCATTCTTAGAGAAGATTCTATTGAAATTCCTCACTCAAAAAGAAGGACAACTGTGTCTAACAAAAATGAATTAGAACATTGACAGGTGAATTCAAAGAAGGATCCAACCAGATTTGACAATATGCACACGTCTACTGTGCCAACATCAATGGTAAATATTGGCAAGGCAAAACTAATGTTATGGAAACTTAGTTGGGAAGCACACAAGAAGGATTAGCTTGTCCCAAGCTTTTCTGGCTGGCTGACACTAGTTTATAACACTCATTCAAGTTCACCAAAGAAGAGAGTTATCACATATCTTCCACCAATCCACACACCCATCACTTAGTATGCCACTGTAGTTGAATACCTCACACAAACACAGGAAAAAGCTCAGCAACTAAATATGCCCTATGTTCACCTGACAGTTGGTGCTGGAGCAGCAGCAAAACATATCATGCTGTGCGGAATTTCCCGGTTCAGTTCCACAATGTAGTAATTCATTTGGGAGATTTCCACCTATTCCTGGAAAACGTTGGCATTATATGACAGTTAATTGGTGGCAGTGGCTTTCAGGACATAGTATTTCAGGCTGGTCTTTGTGCCTCTGGCAGCATAAGGGGAGTTTTGCATGGGAAGCACTACAATCAGGCATGGACTATACATGAACATTTTGCAGATGCCTTAGAGCAATAGCTTCAGGTCAGATTTCTAGAGTATTCAACAGAAATTAATTCCACCCCTGCAGTATTGCTTGACCTAATCAGACCATCACCTCAACCCATAGACTTCCATAAACTGCTTTAGGAAGATGAGATTATCACTTTCCAGACTTAGTATGAGGCCTTCAGGCAGCAGATTACTCACAGTGAGCTGGGGAAACCCCCACAGCTCTGGATGACATATCTGGATATAGTAGGTCAGAAGCATTTGCTCCACACAGCAATATAAGAAAACAACTTTGATCTTCGACTATTGTGTTGGAAACATTCACTGCCCCTGTTCTTCACCTTCAACAAGCAAAATTATGCTTGATATGGGTCTTACTATGTGCACGCACTTGAAACTTTTGAAGCTTCTCATTCAGGGTCCAGGACATGTATTGAAAAGCAAGGGTTTTCAGTTCAAAGAAGCCATCATAAAGCTTCTTGGGAATCTGTTAACCAAGCTGGTGAGCAGACATACAATCAAAGTGCCAGAATTCTGGTGGAATCAAACACTTTGCTGCAAATCAAATGGCCTATGATAAATGGGTGTTAAATCGGCCACATCTAGCAAAATTCAAAGAGGCACTTTTGGATATGAATGACCTTCACAGTTCAGCCAGTAATCTGCAAAAAGCATGCAGGCCATCTGAAATCATCAAGTCAGAACAATGCATCAAAGTCATATTTACTCTTCTCGATCAAGAGTTTATCAACCCATTCAGTACTGCTTTAGATGCTGAAAGATTGTACAATTTCTCCTCGAGAGCAGCTGTTGCACCTGATATTGAAGAGAACCTCACCAGTATCATTGAATGAGGTACAGAAATGTATAAACAATTTGTAAAAGAAAGACTGGAAAGTGGTGAAAAGAAACATTTTGATCCAGTTTCAAAAGTACCAGTGAAAACCTTCAATGATGCAAACAAAAGAAAAACCCACAACTAACAAAGGAAAAGTTACACAACTTAAATTTGAAAGAGATATATTGGGAAAACTTTTGGCCCTTTCAAACAAGCACAACTTCCCTGTAGATATAAATGTGTTATTAACATATTGCCTGGTCCAAGACCTGCTGAGTCTAGCCAATGCAGATGGAACTAGATGGACAACACCTAAGAGCAAGTTACTTGAGGTGCTAGCAGAATACTGTCCAGTGTTCAGACACTTTTGGAGCTTCTCCCCAGCAAAAGTTACACCACTGACTATCCTTTGTAACAAATCATGGAAGGATGGTGTAATACTAGTTAAAAATTACAAAGTCATGAGGAAAACTTCAAAATGCATTGAAATACATTAACTGGACTTACCTTATTTCTTCATAGTGTAGTCACAGTTCCCAGAGGAGGATATCTTTCAAATTGGAGTGTGGATCTACAATATGGGACCCTGTAGTGATGAGTAGGAGTGTGTGAGATGGTGGGTGCTGAGTGGGGGGTCAGGTTGGGATAGGGATGTGGGGGTAGAGTTCGGCAAGGGATCATTTTCTCCTTTTCTGGGTAACACTGAAAAAAATAAATGAGGGACAGTTTTCTTTTTTAGATGGATGGACCAACACTGGGAATGGGGCATCTTAGTGTCAGCAAATGCTGCTCAAAGGCACCAGTGATGGGCACCTCAGTGTTGCCCCCTAAGTGTTTGGGGGGTTGGTGACCCGGAGTGGAGGAGAGCCACTATGAAGCAGTACCAGGGGTGTGGATCCCAGCCAGCTTGCAGAAAATGACAAAAGTTGCATTAGGAATCAAGAGGGATTGCTGGTTCAGCTAGGAGGAGGTGGGAGCATGACGTGGGAGAGCATTGGGAAAGATGAGGAAGGGCGGGATGAACTGAGAGGGAGAGATCACACAGCATGTGATTAGCGCTTTAGGTGTGAGTTCAAAATGTCTCTGTTGCACCACTTTGTGTGCTACAGGGGAATTCTCAGCTCAAAACCTGAAAAATGGCTCCTCTCACTAAGCTGGGTACCCAGAAAAAGTATTGCTGGATTTGTGCTAAGATGCCCCTATGTACAAAGAATTAAACTGGGACTCTCTAGAAGTCAGGAGGAAGAAAATGAGGGCAATTATGACATTCAAACTGTATCCCCGACAATCAGCAACCCCGAGCTTGGCTCTAGATAAACTCCCAAGCACACTTATAATTTGAGAGAGGTGAAGTATAGAGAATACACCATCCTAAAAATATCTAAATGTTATGGAAAGTTTAAAATGAAATGGTGGGTTGCAAAGGTTTAGAACTTTCTCCCCTTAGAGCTCAGGAAACCACCTACAATAAACAGTTTTAACATATACTAAATAAAACCCAAACAGTCACTTGTAACTGTGTATGATCTGACTCAAGTTACCGGCACCAACTGTTACTATACTAAACCAGATATTGGACTGATGAAAGTGGATGTTATGCCTCACAAACATCTGTTGCCTGACATGTTTCATGCAAAAGAACTGTATGAATTGGTAACTTCTCGACCAATGATTGTACATACCTTTGATTATTGACACACTGCATATGGAATGTGCACACTCTGTACAGGTCTGAAGTGACTAATGTGACAATCAATTGTATGGAATTATAATCGTAGACTCAATGTAACTGGACTGCACACTTAGACCAAACTGCACTTAGCAGGACAACTTTGTAAACAGGAGTGATAAAGTCCTAACAGTTCAGCCTTGTTGAAAAATAAAGATTCTCCATTCTCCAGTCAAATATGAAAAAAGAAAACAACACAAGAATCTAGCTAAGTGGATCCAATTTACCTAGGTTCAGGTGATTCTTTTTTTAAAAGATACAGCACTTTTATGTATTTTTCATATTTAGTTAAAAAAAAAACAAGATGGCAGCCCCACAATTTTTATGACAAGCCAGAAACACTAACTGGCATGAAAGCAAAATGCTTGTGACACCAAAATTTAAGGGTCTTATTATAAGGTTATCCTAAAACTCTACTGAGCATACTCAGGAAAAAACTTTAAATCTTTATTATTCTGGAACCTATTAATATTTTTTTCACAAACCCTTCAAAAAGCATTACCTTGGCACAGGCCCCTCTACCCTGAAAGTTCTGGAAAACAATTCTGTACATCTAGGCTGTAGGTAAGTGCAAAATAACATTTATTAATTTTTTTAATGTAGACATTACTATAAAAATGACACATTTGGATAGGGGCATGTGCTTCAGCAGACAAATCAACTCTTGTAATTTGAGTATCGTAGGTTTGTATCTGTGGTTGCAGGGGTCTGTACTTCCACAGGCAGTAGTAGTGTTGTAATTTGAATATCATGGATTTCTATCTGCAGCCAGAAGTGAGTGTGTATGTCTTGCAGTGTGCATGCCACAGATCCAAATCAATGAAGGTAGTACATTAGTGCTACTGCATTTGTGTCAGCTAGAAGTAGTTGCATGTTGTTTGTTTTACCCGATAATAGCTGTTTGTTGTTGCTTGTATGTTCTTGTCCTTTTGCTACTTGGGAGGGTGGCATGTTAGGGTTGGAATCCATAGTGCTACATTTCCTTCCTTTTTTGACAATACGTTGAAACCTAACTGGTGCATTAATGCAGGTGTTTTGCAATCAGTTTTGCTTTTTTTGAGAAAGTAAAGTGAAATTACAATGGCACTGCTGGCTGCAGGGCTAGTGTTTCTGCAGCCAGAGATGTACATTCACAGTGTAAGAAATACACAACTCCTTGTGGCAACAGATAGAAACAGTACTTCTGGCTGCAGAAATGCTGGCCCTTCCGGAGCCAGCATATCCGAAGACACAGGAACACACTGACACTGCAAGACTTCTGTTGCCACTCCTGGCTACAGATATAAATATCACAACCTTTTTCTGTAACAATTGAGCCCCAGTGCCTGGGTTGCTGGATTAGAACCATGATCACCTGTTTCACAGTTCTTTCCTTTAAACATTAGACCACAGTAGCAGGAAGCAGGGACTGCAATGAGGATCTCTCCAGTTACACTGCATGGTCTAATTGCTAGGCCAGAATACCTTTGCTGTGATCATCACAGAACAGTGTCAGGGAGCTTGGTTGGAAACAGAATGACCTGGCTCAGAGCCCTTTACAGTACAACGAAGCCCCAGTAACATGCTGGGATGCTGTTTTCTTCCTGCTGTCTGCTGTGGTTGAGGGTGGGGGATGTGAAACAAATAGAAAAAATGGCTTTCGGTACTCATTGCACAAACAATTCTCTGGAACCAGGAACCATGCAAGCAGCAATTTAATAGGGGAAAAACAGGCGTTTATAAGAGAGGACATGCTAAATGGGTCACATCAGGTGGACCTAATGTTTTGCATGGTTACCTTCACACTTTTTCAAAGATACAGCCCACTTCAGGATTGCTGATTGCATGGTCCTGCTCATACACTCTATGCATTTTTATACTGTGATTATTGCACTTTTTGTATGTTATGTATTACTTTACACTTAAGTAGAGTTGCACTTTTTGTCAGGCAGGCTCTGCCAGCCTTAATCAAATGGACAAATGAGCAGGACTATGAAAGCACAATCCTGAAGTGGACTGTACCTTTGAAAAAGTGTGGAAATAACCACATGAAACATTAGATTCGGCTGACATGACCCGTTTAATGTGTCCTCTTTTGTTATCACCTGTATTGTCTTTATTAAATTGCTGTTTGCACATTTCTTGGTTCCAGAGGATTTTTTGTACAACGAGTACCTGAAGGTAGACTAACTGGCAATACCTAAAGGACTTCTTGACTTGGAGAGTGAGTGCTGGTTTACCTTGTGTTTACTGAATCTGGATATTAAACTAGGGCACCTGAATCCTGGCGTGACTGTTTAGAGTACTTGTGAGAAAATGGCTTCTGCTCTCCATGGTCTTGCCACACTCATCATAGCCTCCCTGCTCCCTATTTCTCAGGAACCTCATCAGCATGTTCCACCATCAGTCCCCTGGTCCTCACTCCCACTCTCACACACTACATGCGTATACACACACACACACACACACACACACACGCACACACTGGCTACTGAGAAGGAAATGATCTGGGGATTGGTTAGTGTATTCTGTCAATTAAGTTGACATACTCAAGTGGCAAAATTGCCTAATCAGTGTTGTGATGTTCCTTGAGGTTGTCAACCCTAATGTCCTCCTTTTTCCCCAGCCTCCTGACTGAGAACAAGGTACATGTCCAAGTTCATGCCTCATAGGCATAAAGTGTGTCGTGGTAGAGAAGTATGGCTTGCCACATGTGGCAAACAGAATTTAGTCATAACTTTATTCACGTAGGGCCCTGTGATGATGTGTAAGTTAATAGAAGGTAGTATAGCATAGTGGTTAAGAGCACTGAGCTGCAAACCTGGAGACCTGGGTTTGAATCCCATCAGCTCCTACTTGCATACTGTGTGACCCTGAGCAAGTCACTTAACTTCCTTGTGCTCCCAGGTCACACCTGGAAACAAGCTCTGATTTAGTGTGCCTTTCCTGGTTAAACAATTTCCTCTTTCCCATTGGTTAAGGAAGGCTCTGGGCATAAGGGTTGACAACCCCTGGGAATATCACACTACAAATTCACCAAGACTTCTGAGACTCCAAACTCTAATGTGTTTCATTTCCTTACTTTGTCTGCTTTGGATTCTTCAACCCTAATGTTTGCATTAATGTAGTTTTTTCTGCACTGAACACACACACACACACACACACACTTACACTATCCTGGCATGATAGGGCCACTATAGTTAGGACTGAGTTAAAGTGTTTAATGTTAAATCCCAATTCTTGCACCCTAACAACTGATGGTGTTTGACAAAATTGACCAAAATTTGTGTGATCGGGCTGGCAGTCTCAAGATGTGAAAAATTTCATGATGGCATCTTGTGTGGTCTCCAAGATATTAAATGTCAATTTTTAGTAAAGGGCAGTGTTTTTTCCTAAACTTAATACACACCTTTTTGCTCTCATGTACAGCTTAGACAGTATGGAACTTTTTTCTGAAATGTTTAAGGTAGAAGCAGCCTATGCCAAGGTAGTGCCTTTCAAAGGTTTTATGAAAAAAGTTATCAGTTCTAGAGTTACAAGGATCTAAAGTTTTTTCTGAGCATATTCAGTAGGGATTTTGGTAAAGCCTGATACGAATCATGCATATTTGGTTCATAAGAGCATTTTGGTTCTCATCACTAAGTTCTCACAAACCAAAAATGGCTCTTATGAACCTAAAAACAGCTTGTTAAACTTCAATACTGAAGCCACAGTCACACTATTGCCTAAACTGGGGAAGGACCTGCAGCAGGTCTTTAACTATAGGCTGATATTATTTATTTACTTATTTATTTACCAGGTAGGTGCACTGATCCCAGGAACCATTTTCAGACATGACCCAGACCAAAAAGATGGCACTGTAAGTGATTCATACAGCACAAAATACATACAGAGAATTTTATATAGAATACATTGCATAAAGCTGACATTGGTAATTACAAGAAATTACAAGTGGTCTAAGCAGGATACAATAGATACAGGCATACACTGGTTAAAAAGGTTACAATAGATGCAAACCATATAAAAGTGTAAATGCAATAACATGAAATAAAACAGTGGTACAGGAAGGCCATTTAAGGAGCTCAGGATGGAGCAGAGGGGCATAAGTTGGCATGAGGAGTGGAGGAAAGGATGATTACCCAGGAGGTCATCTCACTGAGCAGTTGCATTTGGCCTCCTCCAGTAACCAAGCTTTGAAGTATGTCTTAATGGAGAGGTAGAGTCAAGGGAGCAGAGGGAGGCTGGCATGTTGTTCCACAGCTTGGGAGCCATAATGGATAAGGCACTGGTACCCTGGCAAAAGGAGGTCCGAAGGACTTCCAGCAGCTGTACGACAGATTGCCACAGCCAGCGTGACACAGTCTTAGGTTTGATCAGGGAGGAGTAAGGGATGGCTACTGCTTCTGACAGCATTGTCAGTGATGCACTCGAGGGTGTAATTGTGTCCAGAGCCAGCCCAAGGATTGGTACAGGGTGCAGTGGTGCATGGAGTAAGGTGCCATAAGTTCAAACCTGCAGTTGTTTTTATAGGCAATGTTGAACCTAGTAAGCAGAAGTGAGGAGGTGTGGGAGTATATGGGGGCACAGCAGTCAAGTAGAGGGAGCAACTGGCCTTGAGCAATGGTGAGTTGTGTTTTGGGAATCAGGCAGTGCATCACTGTTGGATGTCAGTATCAAGATTATGGCAAAGATCTTGGCAATAAGGCTGCAAAAACCATAATGCACATAATACCTACTCAGGAACTAGGATTTATTATTGGCAGTTTGGCTATGGACAACCTACACACAGCAACTGATGTTATATGGGTGGCTGCCAACAGGAATACACCATCTCTGTTAGTCAGTGTGGCTACTGAGAAGGCACTCGACTTGGTTGAATGGGATTGGGAATATCTCTGTCAGGACATATCTGACATGGGGATTGGGCCCAGCTTCACCAAATGGGTGCATCTTTTACATACTGCTCTCTCAGATTGTATCCAAACTCAGGCAATGCTGTTCCCTCCAGTATATCTTCAGAGGGGCACTAGGTAGAGCTGCCCCCTCTATCCATTGTTATTTCTGAACAGCTCATGGAGCCCTTGCTTTGCAAGATAAGACATACCCATGTGAATCCTCACATCTAAAAATGTTGGCATGTATGGATGACCTTCTGGTGGCTCCAGCCAACCTTTGTTCTTCCCTGACACCCCTTTTGGACATACTCAACAACTTCACTCAGCTGTCAGGGTGTAAAGTGAATTGGAACAGGACCAAGGTATTACCACTTAACAGGCATACTAAAGATCACCCAATCCAGCACCTGGGTTTAAAATAGGCACCCTCTAATACAATGGTCCCAGATCGGGCAAAGCATTTTCCTGTAGTACACCCTCATTTTCCCTGTATTTCTCTTTAAAATTGTAATGAAATTCCTGTAGATTTTCCTGTATGTACAAATCAATGTATGTACTCATTTGACTTCATTATACTTGTCAATAAAATCCCTATAAAAAAAATATTAAGACTGTTTATGTGTTATTTATTTTACATATTAAAAATAACCTAAAACATGTTACCTAACTACTCTACAACTACAGGATCTTTACAAGTAACAACACTATAAGAAAACAAGCATTTGACAATGCCGAATGTTCACCGCTAGTATTGCTGTTGTACCAGGTCTTGCTTGTACACATTTTTACTCTATAATTACCCAAGATAGAGCAGTTGAGATGCAATGTCTCATTTTCCATAGCGTCCTGCTTTTACACATTGTTAGATTGTAATTACCCAGGATAGGGCATCTGAGAGGCAATATCTGCTTTTAAGTGACCTCTCACATTTTGACCACAAATGTCCAACAGTCTTTTTATGACCTGACGTTATGATGAAGACAGGTGGAATTTTTAAAATTCCATCTGAAAGGTGATTTTGCTGTGTGACACTGAAAGTAAGTTTTGGAGGCGATTTGAAAAATTACATCTGCCGTGTTCTGGAGGTGGGGTAACACAAGGGATATGTTGAACATTAGGGGCCAAAATCTGCAAAAAATAGCCATGAGTAAATGTTGGAACAATTGGTTTCCTCATAACTTAGTTGTTTTTTTACATTTTTACCTCAAAATTTCAAAGTAATCTTTTTTTGACCACTCCTTCAGAGCATGACAGGTGTCATTTATAAAACAATGGCTGAAACATAATTTTGCAACACAAGTGTTACAACACATTTTGGATAAGGTTTGAGAAACGACAGCTGTCACATTCATGAGGTAGTGTGAATAAATGGCTACTGTATGTTGAAAAGTTACGGTCAAAATACTGAAAATGACCACAGTTACAAGGATGTGCTGAAAAGGGACCAGGGACACATACTGCTTCTCCCTCCCCTGCCCCCACATGTCTGCCGGCAAGTCAACTTTCTCCTACAGAATCCCTTCCCTTTGGAACCATCTTCTCCCCCCAACTTTGTAACTCTCTCTCTTCTACCCCCTCTCTCAAACAGCACTCATGCCTCCTTCCTGCCCCCTGCTGCTGCTTTGCTACATTCCTCTCTCCATCAGACTCCTCCACATAACACTTAAACAGAGATTTGAGTTGCAGCCTTCCTGTACTGACTATATATATTTTTGTCCATTGTATTAAACTGAATGCATATACAGTGCAATATCTTGTATGCCTGTAACTACCCATGCCTCTGCCACTGCTCTGAAATTGTATTGTAGTTTTAATAGTATGTATTACCCTGTCTGTATTTTGTTTCCCCATCTCCGGGTTGCACCTGGAAATGAACCCTGGCCCAGTGTGCCTTTTCCGGTTATCAAAATTTTAAATAAAAAATAAATAAATAAATAAATTGCAACATAGACTCATAATTTTGTTGGTTCCTCATGTTGTTACCCCAAATTTATAACACAGCCTTCTTATGCTCTAACATAGCCTTCTTATGTGCCCACCTCATGAACAAGGATGGAGAAAATCATCAAATCCTGCCTAAAAGATGATTTTGTGCCACAAGTATGAAAATGCATTTTGGCCAGGATTTGCAAAATGATAGCTGTCACATTCATGAGGTGCTGTAAAGAAATGGCTATGTTGAACATTTGGGGTAAAAATATTGAAAATGACCAACATTACAAGCCTGTGCTTATAAATTTCAATGTAGGCATATGATTTTGTTGTTTTTAACATCTTTATCCAAAATTTTCAACATAGCTTTTTTATGACCCCACCACATAAACAAGGGTGGAAAAAATGTTCAACTCCTGCCTGAAAAGTGATTTCATGCAGTGATCGAGAAATTACCTTTTGGGACAGATTTTCCTAATTTCACTGCCATTGTTCACAATGCCTAAAGTAGGCATGTGGAAAATTTGGGGCAAAAATATTCAAAAATTACCAATTTATGACAAGTTCAAAGTCCCATTGAAATACACTGAACCGCATACCTGATTTCCTCAGTTTGCAGTCTGGTGTTGAAGAGTGAAGACATGTCTGCGGTCCACATAGGATTATGGCATTGGACCACCAGTAGGTAAGTAAGAGCTTGAGGGGTTTTGGGGTGCTGGGTGCTGTGGGGGAGGGCCATGTGGGGGGTCAGTAGCAGCGGCAGCAAAAGACATCAATGGATAGTTTTCTTTTTTACAGGCTGTATGTGAAAAAAAACTACGAGGAACAGTTTTCTTTATTTCAGGTGGCGACACTAGGGATTGGGCACCCTAGCTGTCAGTGTTATATTTGGGGGCACAGGTGGTAGGCTCCCTGGTGTCACAGGTTCAAAACAGGAAGGGCAGAGGTAGGAGCCAATATGGGGGATTGGGCACTCCTATGCCGGAATATTAACCAGCATGGGCTGGGCTTGGGGGGGGGACAGTTATGGCAGTGGCAGCAACAGACATCAATGGGCATTCTTGTTTAGGTGTATTAAAAAAACCACAAGGGATGGTTTTCTTTATTTTAGGTGGAGCCACTGGGGATTGGGCACCCCCAATGGCAGTGTTATGTTTGGCGGCAGTGGGGTGGGCTCCCCAGTGCCACAGAATCAAAATGGGCAGGGTGGGAGGTAGCAGCTGGTATGGGGGATTGGGCACCTCCATGTTGGAATATTAACATGGGTTAGGCTGCGAGGGGGGACAGTTTACGGCAGTAGCAGCAACAGACATTGATGTATTGTTTTCTCTTTTATAGGGCGTAATTTAAAAAAAAACTACGACAGATGGTTGTCATAGAGACATAGAAGTTGCCAGCAGAAAAATACCTCTTGGCTCACCTAGTCTGCCCTAAACTTCCTACCTACTGTGCTACCGCAGACCATACTCAATCTCTGGCCACCCCCCACCAGTTCTGTTACTAAGGTCCCCTTGTGTCTGTCCCATGCATGCTTGAATTCTGCCACCATTTTAGCTCCCACCACCTCTGCTGGGAGGCTGTTCCAGACATCTATCACCTTTCCTGTGAATAAGTACTTACTCACATCCCCTCTAAGTCTCCCCCCTTGAGCCTCATATCATGCCCCCATGTCCTTGAGCATCTCTTTCTATACAAAATACCACCCTCCTCTACCTTACTAATATCTTTTAGGTATTTGAACATTTCTATCATGTCTCCTCTTTCCCTACTTTCCTCTAGAGAGTACATATTTAATTCCTTTAGTCTTTCCTCATAAAGCTTCTGATGCAGGCCATGTACCATTTTGGTTACCCTCCTTGGTAATGCTTCCACCTGTTCTATGTCTTTCCAGAGATGGGGCCTCCGGCACTGGACACAGTACTCCAAGTAGGGCCTCACCATTGATCTACCTCCTTCTTTCTGCTGGCGATCTCTCTCCCTATGCACCCCAACATTCTACTAGCCTTTACCAGTGCCTTATTACACTGCTTTGCTATGTTCATGTCATCAGATGTGATTACCTCCAAGTCCCTTTCGTGTTTTGTGGTTGTCACCACCTCCCCCCAATAGGTACATTGCCCTTGGACATTTGTGCCCTACATGCATAATTTTGCACTTTCTGGTGTTGAAGCCTATTTGCCAAACCTTTGACCAGTCTTCCAGCTTTTTCAGATTGTCCTTCATTTTTTACACCCCCCCCCCGAGTGTGTTCACTCTCTTACAGATTTTTGTGTCATCCGCAAACAGGCATACCTTCCTTTTCAGCCCCTCTTGAATGTTGCTAATAAAGATATTGAAGAGGACTGGTCCCAGTACTGATCCCTGTGGCACCCCATTGTTTACCTTACCTTCTTCTGAGTGAACTCCATTTACCACCACCACCCTCTGACCCCATCACTTAGCCAATTTCATACCCATTTTACTACCATTGGACCCATTTCTAGGCTTCCCAGCTTGTTTGTCAGCCTCCTGTGTGGAACGCTGTTGAAGGCCTTACTGAAACCCAGGTGGGCCACATCCACCACTGCTCCCTGATCCACTTCCCTGGTCACCAAGTCAAAGAACCCAATCAGATTTATTTGGCAAGATCTCCCCTCTCTGATCCCATGCTGCCTCAGATCCTGTAATACACTGGTTTCAAGGTATTCTTCTGTCCTTTCTTTTAATAGTGTTTCCATGAGTTCTTTGGTTGTATGGTAGTGACTGCCTCCAGGGAACAGTGGTGCCAGGTTAAAAATAGACAGTTTAAATGTAAGCAGTGGTAACCAGCATACCACTGCTTACATTTAAACTTTCCATAATTTTGCCCACCACCGAACTGAGGTTTACAGGTCTGTAGTTTTCTGTCATGACAAATCAGCAGTGCTTGATGGTGGCATTATGCAGATCAAAGGAAAACGCTGCATTATGATTGGGTTGGCTCTCTCCTTTAATCTACATGACATTTCCATCCAGCAAGCCAGAACAGTGTCATGATCAGCCTGGCTAATGATTGGTGTGACACTGATGAGCCCTTTGCAGACCACACTGCATTGGACTAACAGTATCACACCTCTCAAACCCCACTGTCCTAACAAAATGTTCACTGCAAGTGTGTGCACAGTGAACATAAACAGTAGAGGGAAAAAAGACTGGAAAAGGGAGAACTTAAAACATTGGCAGTAAACAGTGGTATTAACCCCACCCTTACTTATTTTTTCATTTACCAACCTCCTGTCCTCACCCTAAGATAGAACCCCCATCCCCTGTCCTGCTGTCTACACTCCAATCCCATCCTCCTCTCCCCAACACCCATCATATTGTAATATTAAACTGTTTTGCCCAACTTGAGGTAGCTTTGTGTTTAGTGCAAACAAGCACTTGTACCCAATGAAGATGGCAGGCAACTGTAGAGGCTGGCAGGCTATGCCAGTCATCACCATGGGGCTAAGTATTTCATATTACAATATTGTGGATGCTGGGGAAGAAGGGTGGGATCAGGGTGCAGACAGCAGGTGGGGGGAAGGGGGTTAACTGTGTCAGAGTGAGGATGGAAAGGTGTGATTTAAAAACCAAGCGATGTGTTTTTTTTTTTATTATTTAGTTGAAAACAAATAGTAATTCCCAAATATAAATGGCCCTTTATTTGGGAAGGGCACCTGAAGGAGACTATTTGTGGTATTTAAGAAATAAGAAATACTATTCAGTAGGGATGGGCAGGTAGTAAAATATCTGACCACCAAGACAACCTGTGGGTACACCAAAAGCACTTGGAAAAAACCGGATAAAAACCGAGTAGTCAGGTTGGGTGGTCACTGCCTGACCCATTCTACTAGTCATTTACTGAACCCTGACCAACATAAATCATGGAAATACTGTTTCTTTGGGACTACTACACAGTCTGTTAGGTGTCCCATTCCGTTATCTCTATGGGGGCATTGCTGACACAGGTACAAGAGGCACAGCTGCTGTGAGTTAGCCTGCTGCTGTTTCCAAAAATTATAGCCATGTCAGGTATTGCTGAGGCAGGTACGAGAGGTGCAGTTGCTCTGCTTGAGCCTGCTGCTGTTTTCAAACATTATGCCCATTGTGGGAATTGATGTAAACCAAGGCTTGGACTTTCTAATCTCCTTCCTTACCAAAAGTATTGATCTCCATGCTCAATGAAAAAATGCGGGCCCAAGGGTGTTAAATCTCCCTGGCTTACAAAACAGCTTCGGTTGCTTATGTCACTACCTGACAAGGCCTGGCGGACTTTAAGAAAAGTGGGTTGCACAATGATTGGCAAGTATATAGACAGCTTTGAAATAAGTGCAAGAACTCACTCCACAAGGCCAAACACATTCACTTCAAATCACTACAAATTGAGCACCTATCTAACCCAAAGGAATTCTGGTGTCAGATCAATTCTCTAGTAAAAGGGAAGACTAGTACTATCCTTTCCAATGACTCTACTCTCACTGACCCCTCATCCATTGCTTCAGGGTTTAATGACTTCTTTTTGCACCTTCATAAATACACCTCGTCATTCAGCAAGATAACTACTCCCCACTGTGACCCACTCCCTGTGGACAACTCTGGGTCTTGCCCTGCATTTCACTTGAAACTGGCTTCCTTCAAAGAGGTTCAGAGGCTACTTGCTAATTTACAAGCGGAGAACTCCCCAGGTCATGACTCCCTTGAACCAAAATTTCTTAAACTTGGAGCTCCTGCCCTTGCTCAACCAGTATGCAATCTTTTCAACTGTTCGTTTCTCACTGGTATTGTTCCTGACAACTGGAAAGTGGCTGTAGTTGTTCCTGTACACAAGAATGGACCAATTCCATTGTTGATAACTTCCAACCCATTTCCCTCCTTTGCCTCTTGGCAAAAATACAAGAGCAAATTGTGTATAATCACCTCCAGGACTACCTGGAACTCCATGACCTGTTATCCCCTTATTAGCATGGTTTCAGGGGAGGAACCACAGTACCCTTATGGCACTGATAAAGGTGACCTCTGACTTCTTCCACGCGATGGACCATGGGTCTATCACAGGAGCCATCTTTGTTGACCTAACAAAAGCATTTGACCTGGTGAACCATGGTCTGCTGCTCCAGCAGCTTCAGGTCCTCGGCCTTGACTTTAGTGCCATATCCTGGATCAATAGTTACCTGTCCTGCCATTCCCAAAGTGTAAAATGGGCTGGCTCTGTCTCTAATCCAAAACCCATAATTCATGGTGTTACTCAAGGCTCCATTCTGGGCCCTTTGCTATTCTCGTCATTCATTAATGACCTACCTAACTTCTGTGGAGGGGCAACGGTACACTTATTTGCAGATGATGCAATCATCTATCGCTCTTCTCCAGATGCTGACTGGGTAAACTGTGTGCTGGCTTCAGACTTCTTGGCCCTCGAGGATTGGTTCTGGGGTAGACAACTTGTCCTGAATATGAAAAAGACAAAATGTATGATATTTTCATACCTACCCTCCTCCCAGCGCACTCTCTCGCACCTCACTATCACCTCCCTCTCTGGTGATATTCTTGAAAATGTCTACTCCTTTAAATATCTGGGTATTACTCTGGATCCATCTCTGTCTCTTAAAATGCATGTCTCCAATGTCTCAAAATCTCTGAACCAGTGCCTAGGCCTGCTCTACAGGATACGTCCTCTCATATCCTCTGGTTCCTGCCTCAAGATTGTCACATTGTCTCTTATACCTCTCCTAACCTATGGTGCACCCTTGCTGGTCTCTCTGCCTCCCTTGGCCCTGTATGTACTCTCCAAGGCCTATCATAGGGTGGGTAGGTTCACTCTGGGGATTAGTTCCCGTCAGCACTATTGTACCATCCTGTCTGCACTAGGATGGCTACCCTATGCATCTAAGTAAAGGTACCACTCCCTTAGCCTCCTGCTTAAACTGGTGCACAAATTTATCCCCTTCCTGCCTCAATGAGTTTGTACATCTGAGGCAAGCTCCTCATTCCCTCAGATCTGCCTCACTCCCCCTGCAAACTAAGCCCCATATGTGTCTTGCCACTGCATGCAAATCTTTCTCCTTTGCTGTGATTTATGATTGGAACTCCCTTCCACCCTGTGTTCTATCCTGCTCCTCTCTCTCAGCATTCCAATCCTCCTTGTATGCCTCACTCTTAACCTCGATGACCTGTTCCTGTCTCACCTGATGTCTCTTTTCCTACACCAGCCTCCTTTTCCTTGGGTTGCAGCTTCAAGAGTGAGACTGTCCTGTATGGATACTATGTCTGTCAGGCATAATCTGTATATATGTAAATACCAGCCTGTACTTTGTATAAAATGTGTTGTGTTCATAAAGCTTAACCTTCCTGCTAGCTAGCCTCAGCACGCTGATGCTTTTACTCTGTACCATACTGCCTGTAGGGTTTTGTGGCTGTTGTATATAATGTTATTTGATATTGCCTTGCCTGTGCTTTATATCATATGTTTCTGTACCTTGTTCTGCATATTTAACAGCATCATTGCTTCTGTACCTTGTATAACTTATTTCTATTCTTGTACTGTTTTGTTCTCCACCCCTCCCGGGTCGACCCTGAAAAAGGCACTGCAGTTGTGTCAGTGGACTTACCCGGTCACCAAAATTCAAATAAATAAAATAAATTGATCAAACTTACAAACTGATGACTGACAAAAGAAAACTAAGAGTAGTACTAGTGTGGAACACGTGACTGGCATGGTGGCAGTGGTGATGGTTCCATTTGTTTTGTGCACAACCTAGTCATCATATTCAGTATCACTGTTTGCAGGCTGCTGTTCATTTTTAGGGTCAGACTCACATAAATCAGTGTTTGTGAAAACTGGGAAATTGTCAGCATTCATTTTGAGGAATGTAATCCGTTCCAGATTTGCAGGACTAGCAGTGTTCTGTGGTCAGTGACTATTCCTCCAGCTGCACTAAATTTGTATTCTGAATATACGCTTGAAGGTGGACAATTGAGGTACATAATTGCAAGATTTGCTAGATCTGGCCATATTGTTCTCTTGTATTTCCAGTGGAGTAATGGGTTTCCTTAAGACCAATCACAGTATGATCTGCAAAATACTCCAGGATCATTGTGCTGCATGAGATGGTTACCAGTCTGGTAGATGAACCTGCTGCACTTTCTTTACAGGATACCAGTCCATGTCGTTGCTGGTGACTCAGAAGTGAGTTGCCTTTCTGACCCCAAGCATAGGGTGCCCAAGAAGTAGCTGGACATGTACCTTCCCTCGCTGCTGACACTGCTGACTGTGAAGAATTGATAGATGTGTTATTGTCTACACCAGAGATGCACTGTGATGGTTTGGCAGGGTTTGACTGCTGTACATCAGTTAATAGTGTTTGTAGGGCAATGTCACATTTGGTTAGCAGAAGATCTTTCCAATATCCAATGTCTTTCCCTGCTGGAAGGATGGCTTCAATGTTCTAATTGAAGTGGGAATCTAGCAATGTAATCAACACATAGGTGCCATTCTTAAATATGGCATTTTTTTCTGATCAGTCAACTGCCTCAGATTGAAGTCATCTGACAGCATAACAGCCATGGTGTAATTTTTTGACTCAAAGTCTTTCTTTATGTCATCAAGGAAAATGTGAAGAAATCTGATTTGAGGAAGAATTTGACTCAGTTGCATTGTCTACACTGACATCATATGTGGCAGCCTCAAATGGCTCCAATAAGGTGACCAACGATTCCAGCAGAGTCCAGCTGCTGGAAATGAACATGATGTCTACTTTACTGATTTGGTTCTGCATGGTGTGGTCATCTAAAGCTTTTTTCTTTTCAAGAAGCCTTTCCAACATGTAAAATGTTGAATTCTAGTGGGTTGGAACTTCCTGCTTTAATGTATGCAAGGATAAGTCGTTTGACCTCTGTAGCCCTTTCAGGATTGTTTGAGATTTCACAGTGTCTGAAATGCCCACATATTTTCCTAGCAAGACCTAACAGGTTTTCAACATTTCTCTTTCCATTAAAGAAATCATGGATGAGAAGATTTAAACAATGTGCAAAACAAACAAGGTATGTGTTGATAGCAGCTATCTCTAACAGTCTTGACTATGTTGGCACTATTATCTGATACAATGAGCCCCGGAGATAAGGAATGCAGAATAATCCATTTCTGGAATTGATTTTGCAGCTCCTGCAAAATATTCAGAGCTGTGTGGTTTTCTTCAGAAGTGGTGACACATAATACAGCCTGCTTCCTACAATTTATGGTAAAGTAGGAATTATTACTTTCTGACTGAAAGCTTACACAATGAGCTATAATAGTCATGTAGTCAACTGTTTGGTTGCTGGTCCATATATCTGTTGTTATGTGAACCTGCTTCTCATCAGAGAGTTTCGACTGTTTAGTGACCACACTACACACCAAGTCATACAACTATGGAACAGTCTTTTTTGGGAAATATGTTCGACAGGAAATGGTGTACCATGGTTCAATCTGGTTCATGAACTTGAGAAAACCTTTCTGGGCAACAAAAGCAAAAAGGAGCTGACAATCAGCCAACAGCTCTGCAATGGCTATATTTAACAGCTGGCATGTTGGATGCTTGCAGGTAAGTTTTGGTGTCCTTGCAACACTTTCTTTTTATGTTAGTTGATAAGAGTGATGAGATATTTTTAATTTTGGGGGGATTGTACCCTTCACATATTTTTCAGGTGGTGTACTACTGTGGGATTTTGCAGTACTTAATGGTGTCAGAAGAAAACAATCTATGTTTGTCTGGGAAGACTGCATGGACACATCAAGAGATGCATTATTACTTCCTGCTTCCAGTTCATTGTCACTATGATCACTGTCACCACCACCTCCACTACTGCTCATACCAACCACACTGTCCCTTGCTCTGCCCCACTAAATTGGGTGTTTTGCCTTTGCATGTCGTATTAGTACTGATCTTCCAAAATGTCCCACATTGCCACCATGACAGACACTCTTTTTGCACAGACTGCTTATAACTCGAGAGTTGTCTGTAGGGTCAATATAAATTAAATTCCACACAAAAGATTTACCCTTTGTGCTTTGTACTATGGTGCCTGGCACTATTTCTTGTAAAATCAAGGGACCTGGAGGAAACCCTATATTGCCATTTCCATCCTCCCATGAATTTTTCTCATTCATGCTAATCTTCGTAGTCTTATATGATTTTTTTCCTGTACTTGCCTCTCATGCCCTACAGCAACATCCTCTCCTACCCCCTCATGAAAACTACAGACCCCATCACCACAAGATTCACAGGAACTGGAAGTGCTGCTATCATTTGATGGACATAGCCAGGGCAATCCCGTTCACTGTCCCCACTATTACCACCATGTTTATCAGCATTTGCTGCCTCAGCATCTGAGGTTATATTTGAGGAGGATGCCTCCCTCTCCTTGCATGCTGCTTCAGCAGCTGGACATCTGCTGGCACATGTGGCAAAACATTCAGTACCTCTACGAATAACTCCTGTCAGTTCATTCTGAAACTCTACCATCATTTTATCGGTAACATGCTTTTTTGGTTCAGGAGGACATTTAGTTCCAGTCCTGGTGATGTTATTGTCATTATTATCACTATATTCTTCATTAGTGCTAGGATTCATATTGTCTACATCATTTCCAGTTGCATGTGCACCAGCACTGTGCTCCCTTTTAGTAGCCTTAGTCTGGGAAATATGAGATGCAGTAGACACAGCCGTGGCTTTTGATTTCATTATGCCGCAGAGAGATGTCACATACAGTGTACCTATGACAGGGTTCAGGGCACCTAACAGGCTAATAGACAGTGTAATACAGCCTAAATGGATTTCACTATACTGCAGAGTGACACAGAATAACTATGTCACTGACAGGGCTCAGGGCACCTAATAGACAGTGCGTAATACAGGCCAAATGGCTTTTGCTATAATGCTGAGACACATAGAGCAGCTATATGTCATAGACAGGGCTCAGGGCACCTAACAGACACTGTGTAATATAGCCTAAATGGCTTTCATGATACTGCTGAGAGACACAGAGTAGCTATGTTACAGACAGGGCGTGGATTACCTAACAGACACTGTGTAATACAGCCTAAATGGTTTTAATTATACTGCAGAGACACACAGAGAAGCTTTATATCATAGACAGGGCATAGGGTGCCTAACAGACAATGTGTCAAATGTACATCCTAAATGGCTTTCACTATACTGCAGATACACACAGAGTAGCTATGTCACAGACAGGACTCAGGACATCTAACATACACTGTGTAATACAGATTAAATGGCTTTCGCTATACTGCAGAGACACAAAGAGTGGCTATATCACAGACAGGGCTCGGAGCACCTAACAGACATTGTGTAATGCTGTGTAAGACCCAGATTAATCAATTATTTCAGGGAAAAACCTCTGTCCCCACTCATGAAATTCACTCGGACAATCAGTTCCTATCCGACCCCCAAGCAATTGCCTTTGGTTTCAATCACTTCTTCACTGATTTTGAAAGATTTAAGGTCCCTCCTCACTCCCATCCCAACATCCCACAACCTTTCCAACAGCAGCAACACTTGGACACCACCAGATCCACTCTATCAGTCACCCAGTGAGAAGCCTTCACCACAGTTCCACCTTAGAATAGTTACCAGACTTGAGGTCCTTAGACAGCTAAAGAGACTCAAAAGTGAAGGTTCTCCAGGCACTGACTTTCTGGTACCATAGTTCTTAAAAACTGCCACACCGATTATTGCCACCCCTGTCAGGAACCTAATTAATAAGTCTTTCTTAGCTGGGATCATCCCTGAGAAATGGATATTGGCTCTCATACTGCCCATACTCAAAAGGCGGCCCAATGACAAAATAGAAAATTACAGACCCATATCTCTCCTTAGTGCAGTTGCCAAGATACAGGAGAGATTACTATATAAGCAATTATTAGACTTCTTTGAACAGAAAATGCACTCTTATTAAGTTTCAGCATGGCTTCCACAAAACCCATGGCACTGATAAAGCACTAGTATGCATCACCAGTGATATTATTAATGCTATGAATATGGGTATAGCATCTGGGGCCATCTTCGTGGACCTAACAAAAGCATTCAATCTGGTTAATCATGATTTGTTACTCGCAAAACTACAGGACTGTGGCATGGATGATCCCTTCTGCCGCTGGTTCCAGAACTACCTGACTGGGCGGATGCAATTTGTCAAATGGGAAGGTAAGACCTCACCCCCCCAGATCAGTCACTGATGGGGTGCCCCAAGGATCCATCCTTGGCCCCTTCTATTCTTACTATTTATCAATGACCTACCTCATAACTGCGGTGGTGTCTCAATAAAGCTATGCACAGATGACACCATACTTTACAGGTCCTCCATAGACCCAACCTGGATCAATACACAGTTGTAGAAATACTTCAACTCATTAGAACATTGGTTTCTGGTAAATGAACCCATGCTCAATGTAAAAAAAAAACAAAGGCAATGCTGTTTGGTCATATAAACCTTGGCTGAGACAGGTAGGATCTCTTTAAAATTATCACCTGCACTGGAGTCAATTTAGAGGTGGTCCAGGCCATTAAATACTAGATCAATCCATGTCCTTTGACTCTCGTGTTGATGATCTAACTAAAACACTTAACCTAAAGCTTGAGCTACTATATAGACTTGCCCTCTACCTGTCTAGACAGGCATGTTGCACCATTGCCTCCAGCTCCCTCCTCCCTCTCTTATTCTATGGTGCCATGATAATTCAGGCACTATGTGAACCCACCCTCAACAGGCTAAGAATTCTTTGCCATAGGACTGGATGATTTGCAATCAGCACCCACCCCAAAGCCCACCATTGTACAATGCTAACTACCTTAGGGTGACCCTCCTTCGAAGCCAGATTGTGCTACCCCCTGTATTGCTTTACCTTCAAGTTATTGCAACCTCTCACCCCACCTATTCTCTCTGGCATAATGCAATGCAATCAATTTGCTTGACCTCTTACAGCCTCAGCCTTCCCAGTGCTGGAAGTACGATACAAAATTGGAAGATGGTCCTTCTCGTACCCAGCTCCACATCTGTGGAACTCCCTGCCCTCAGTGGTCTGTGCCTGCCTTACCTTTGTGCAGCTTAAGAGAACTCTTATATCTCTCTTTTTGACAACTCCCCCCCTGTAGCTGCTTCCACTGAATTTAATGGCCTCCCTTCCCCCCAAAATCTTTGTGGTATATGTCATCCCAGACAACTCAATCCAATATGATTGCTGCTCTAATTCAGTCAAGACTATTGTCTGTATACTGTATATCATGCATATACTGTATTATCTGCCATTATAAGACTTCCAAATGTTTTTGCTCAATTTCACTGCCTGTAACTAAATCCTTGCGGGTATGAAAACTGTATGTATATGTATAAACAACCATGTATAATTCCTCTGTTTTTTTAATGTATGTAACTAACTCCGGGTTGCCCCTGCAAAAGGGACATCTCATCTCAGTGGATTTACCCAGTCATAAAAATTCAAATATGATAAATAAATAAATACACGACTTTTGCTATACTGCAGAGAGACACAGAGTAGCTATGTTAGACAGGGCTCGGGGCACCTAACAGACACTGTGTAATACAGTCTATATAGCTTTCACTGTACTGCAGAGAGACACAGAGCAGATGTGTCACAGACAGAACTTGGGGCACCTAACAGACATTGTGTAATACAGTCTAAATGGCTTTCACTATACTGCAGAGACACACAGAGTAGCTATATGTCACAGACAGGGCATAAGGCACCTAACAGAAAATGTGTAAATAATGCCTAAATGGCTTTCACTGTATTGCAGAGACACACAGAGTAGATATGTCACAGACAGGGCACAGGGCACCCAATAGACAGTGTGTAATACAGCCCAAATAGCTTTCACTATACTGCAGACACACAGAGTTACTATGTCACAGACAGGGCTCAGAGCACCTCACAGACCATGTTTAATACAGCCTAAATGGCTTTCATTATACTGCAGAGGTACATAGAGTAGCCATATGTCACAGACAGGGCACATGAGGGCACCTAACAGACAGTGTGTAACAAATGCCTTTCACTATACTGCAGAGACACAGAGTAGCCAAAGGGCTCAAGGCATCTAATAGACAGTGTGTAATACAGCCAGGATGGTTTTCACTATGCTGCAGAGAGACACAGAGTAGCTATGTTACAGACAGGGCTCAGGGCACCTAACAGACAGTGTTTAATACAGTCAAATGACTTTCACTATACTGCAGAGATACACAGAGTTGCTATGTCACAGACAGGGTTCAGAACACCAGACAGACACTGTGCAATACAGCCTAAATGGCTTTCACTGTACTGCAGAGAGACATAGAGTAGTTATGTCACAGACAGTACTCAGGGCACCTAACAGACATTGTGTAATACAACCTAAATGGCTTTTGCTGTACTGCAGAGAGGCACAGAGTAGCTATGTCACAGACAGGGCTAGGGGCACCTAACAGACGTTGTGTAATACAAAACAAAATGGTAATATTAAATGCACGCTGAAGCTAGAAAATCAAGTTAAAAATCAACATTTCAGACTTAGGTCTTCTTCAGGAAACACCCAAAAGAGAAATAAGCAAAGTTAATGTAGAAGGGAGGAAAATAAGGGATATATATGTGGGGCGGGGGGAGGAGGGAGGCTCTGGGAGAAGAAATGATAAATGGCAAGATAAAGAGAGAATCTGCAAAACAAAAAGGTGATGATGTGAATGACAAGGCATAATAGCAATGCATGAGCTAGCGAAGTCCCCAGGTGGGGATTAATTAACAGGGCCTAGTAAGAAGGCTGAAAGGTGACAAATGTGGGGGGAAGGAGGCAGAAATGGAGACATCTGGTGAAAATGAAAATAGATGTGTACAGTTACAAACAGACTTTAGAGAAAACAAGGGGTGGCTGAAAGATTTTAGTAGAAAATAAGTTTATTATTTAAACTGGAGGGCTGCTGGGAGCCAAGGTGGATGATCAGCTTGTTTTCCATGTTTTTTTCTTTGGTCAGAATTCCAGAAGCCCTGCTGAAGGACACAAACAGAAAGATCATTGACACTGTGGTCCCCGGAGATAAAGTGGGATACAAAGGGTTTATCAGTGTCTCCATTCCTGACTGCCCTGTAATGTTCCCTGAAATGGTTAGCAAGGCATCTACCAGTCTCAGCTCATTTTTAAGGCAGCATGGGCATAGCCATGCTGTCTTATTGCTAGAAGAGAAAACGGGACATGAATGCTATCTTGAGTCCCTCCACAGTGCTACAGTCATGTTCCCAGCACTGGTTTTCTACTGGCCCTTCCATCCGCAGACCTGACAACCTCCTCTCCTCCCCACCTGCTGGGGCACTGAAGAAATAGTTCTCTACAGGTTTTAAAAACACATGATATGATCACTCCTTCCAAACATATTCTGCTGTATGTTTCTTATCAGACTGGCACTAGGACCTTGAGGAATTTGTGTCTCACAGGTTAAAAGGCTTGTATTTCTGAGTCAGATCTGAGCAACAGACTAAGTGAAATTTAGCAGGAACAGAACTGCAGGAACTTTAAAGCCACAGGCAAATGCTTCTTCTTTGAATCCCCTTCCTTAATAAGCAGCTGTGACATTATACATTCCAGAAGCATGTTTAGCTCAGCTGAAGGCTTCAAATTCTTAGCTTCCAGCCACAGACCTGAGGGACTGTAGCTGCATGTTCTTTAATTGTAGGTACACAGCACCAGGACTGAGACACTGTAAATGCTTCTTCTTTGAATTCCTTACTTAAGCAGCTGTGAAATTATACATTCCAGAAGCCTGTTTAACAAGCAAGGTAAAGTTTAATATACAGAGCTGCACTGATACTGGACCCCTGCACTCTCTGTGATGAGTTACCAGTACTTAAACAACTTTTCTTTAAGATTTAATGACTGGGGGTGTGGTCGGCTCTGGGACTGCTAGTGGCTGGTTGTCAGTGTTGTGACTGTCAGGTGCATTGCTGTAAGTGTGTGGGTAAGTCCTATTACTGTTGAGGGAGGTTCAGAGGCAGTGTTGTGTTAGTGGTGGGGGTCAGTACTGTGACTGGCTGTGAAATTATACATTCCAGAAGCCTGTTTAACAAGCAATGTAAAGTTTAAGATACAGAGCTGCACTTGTACTGGACCCCTGTACACTCTGTGATGAGTTGCCAGTACTTAAACAACTTTTTTTTAAGATTTAATGACTGGGGTGTGGTCAGCTCTGGGATTGCTAGTGGCCGGTTGTCAGTGCTGTGACTATCAGGTGCATTGCTGGAAGGGGGTGGGTAAGTCCTATTACTGTTGAGGAAGGTTCAGAGGCAGTATTGTGTTAGTCGTTGGGGTTAGTACTGTGATTGGCTGTGAAATTATACATTCTAGAAGCCTGTTTAATAAGCAATGTAAAGTGTAATATACAGAACTGCACTGGTACCGGAAAGGTGGTCCTGTTGGGGGGGGGGACTGGGATGTGGGTTTTCGTACTCCTAGCAGGGTGCTCAGCTTTAGGGTTGGTCAATGGGCAGGAATGTCTAGAGGGCCATCTTGTGGATGGTATTACCCACTCCAGGGCTCTAAATTAAGTTTTGCAGCCACTTGCCAGTAAGTCTAGTGACTGGGAAAATTCACAAGCTCAGTAGACTCTTCCACTAGCCCAGCTGATGTACTTTTTGATTACATTCTATAATACAAACCTACTGTACAGGGCTAGTTAAAGGAAAATCTTACTAGCCTAACACAAAATCTACCAGAATTTGGCTAGCTGGCCTGTACCAGTTTTAACCCCTGCACTCTCTGCGATGGGTTGCCAGTACTTAAACAACTTATTTTTAAAATGTAATGACGAGGTGTGGTCAGCTCTGGGACTGCCAGTGGCTGGTTGTCAGTGCTGTGACTGTTGGGTGCATTGTTGTAAGGGGACGAGTAAGTCCTATGACTGTTGAGGGAGGTTCAGAGACAGTGTTGTGTTAATGTTGGGGGGCAGTACTGTGGTTGTTGTGGTTGCGGGTGTCAGTGATTTAATGACTGTGGTGTGGTCAGCTCTGGGACTGCCAGTGGCTGGTTGTCAGTGCTGTGACTGTCTGGTGCACTGTTGTAAGGGGGCGAGTAAGTCCTATGACTGTTGAGGGAGGTTCAGAGACAGTGTTGTGTTAATGGTGGGGTCAGTACTGTGATTATTGTGGTTGTGGGTGTCGGTGCTTTAACGGTTATGGGTAGGGAGCCAGTGCAGTTATTGTCAGGGGATGGGTGGCCAGAGCCGTGACTGCCATGAGGGTGGCAGGGCTTTAACCTTTGGGATTGAGGGGAAGTGTTGTGACTGTGGGGTGCGGATTACTGCTGTGTGTGTCTGCAGAGGGTATCAGCCCTGTGACTGTTGTGGATGTAGGGGACAGTACTTTGACTATGGTGGTGGGTAGTGCTGTGGCCATTGGGGGTAGCAGTCAGTGCTGTAACTGTTGGGGGACGAGGATCAGCACTGTGACTGTTGGGTAGGTGGCCACTGTGACTGACAGTGGAAGGTGTTAGTTCTGTGACTATTGAAGAGGTGGTACGGTTCTGTGACTGTCAGGGGTGAAGTGGCAGTCCTGTGACCGTTGTGGGTGAGGAGGCAGTGCTGTAACTATTGTGGATGGGGGTCAGTGTGGTGACCATTAGGAGTAGTGGGTCACTGCTGTCATTGTCAGGGGATGGAAATTATTTCTGTGACTGATGGTAGGGGTGTCAATTCTGTGACTTTTGGGGGTGAGGTGGCTGTGCTGTGACTGTTGGGGATTGATGAACAGTGCTATAAGATGGGATGGGGTGCAGTGCTGTGACTAGTGCTGTTATCACGGGTGGATGGGGATCAGTGCTGTGACACTCATGGGTGTATGGTCATTGCTGTGACTGCCAGGTTGGGGGGGGTAAGAGAGCAGTTCTGTGACTGTTGGGAATACTGAGAAAGTGTTGTGACTCTCAGGAGTGTGGATCATTGCTGTGACTGCCAGATGAGGGTAGTCATTGTCAAGACTGTCAGTGGAGGGTGTCAGTCCTGTCACTGTCAGTAGGGTGATACATTCCTAGGATGGGGGGTCAATCCATGACTGTGGGGAGGTAGAACAGTCCTGTGACTGGGTGGGGGCAGTCCTGTAACTGGGGGTGGTCCAATCCTGTGACTGTTGGGGGGGTGATCATTGCTGTGACAGATGTTGACAGTACTGTAACTGTTGGAGCAGTGGTACAGCCCTGCGACTGTCAGAAGGAGGGTCAGTTATGTAATTGTCAGGCCTAGGTGCCATTTATGGGATTATCAGGGTGAGGATCATTCCTCTGCTTTTGGGAGGTCACCTTTGTGCAGTTCTACAACTTTGAGGGATGGAAGCATTTGCAGTAATCTGTACATGTGGCAGGAAGGTTGTATAAGGTGCCAAACTAAGTGACTGTTTGGGAGGGTTGTGGTCCTGACTGTGTGGGCTGGTCGTCAGTGCTGTGATGTACAGTGTTGTGACTGGTAGGGGTGGGGATTACTGCTGTGACTGTCTGTGGAGAGTGTCATCCATATGACTGTTGGGGATATGGGTCAGTGCTGTCATGGTGGTGGAGTGTAGTGCTTTGATCGTTGGGAATGGGGAATAGTTCTGTGATTGTCAGGCATGGGTGCCCAGTGCTGTGACTGCCAGTGGAGGGTGTCAGTCCTGTGACTCTTTGAGGGGGTACAGTCCTGTAACTGTCAGGGGTGGGAGGATCAGTCCTGTGATGGTCAGAGGGGACAGTGTTGTGGCTATTGTGTAAGTAGTGTAGAGTGGTACACAAGCAAAGGAAAAGGCGGTGCATTAGCAAAGCAGTCAGCTTGTAATAACAAAAGAAAAGAATGCTCTGTACTCCTAGATTCAGTTTTAAAAGCAAAGAGCAAGATTTATTTTCTGGCAAGATGCCTGGCATACACCCACTTGGGTCAGCACTTCAAGCCTTCAGTGGGCCTTCCGCAGAGGGCAGGTCTGAGGAGTACAAACTACATTTCATTTGTACAGAAATGTCGAAGTGATATACAACACACACACTAAAAATAACATGCAAGCCAAGGTGAAAACACAGGAACAGCTTTTCCAGTGGTAACACACATTTCATTATTCTGCAGCTGCACCCAATATGGGAGTGTTGTGTATACTGTATGTGTCATACATACTGCAACATTTTTTCCTCCTCCATAAAGCTTTTTGTCTTGCCAATTGACTAGGACAGGTTCTCAGCCCTATCCCTACCTCCCCTATCCCAAACCACTAAGCCCAAAGTTTCCGTGGATTGCCTCCCTCCCTCCCTCCCTCCCCATGATAGGGTGGCCAGAAAAGGAAAGCCATCCCCCCCACCCAGTCACTTACATCCACAACTGAGCCAGTCATCCAAGTGGTTGTGTGTGACAGAAGTAGCTGGGTAGGGCTTTATGGAGCCTGCAAAAGTCATTTCTGCATTTTCCCTCTTGAGTTCCTGCCTTCACCTGGGGGAGGCCAAAGGTCAAATCAGCATGCCTCCTGACCCAGGGACAGGACAGCTATGTGATGAACGTTCACTCTGCTTTCTGACCCCTGGCAACCTGGCATGTTCCTGAATTTGGGTCACTGATGTGGTGGGAGTAGGGGTGGGTGAAAGTTGCAAATTCCACTTTTGCTGAACTTCCACAAAATTTTGAGAAATTTCACAGAAATTTTGGAACTTTCGACATTGGTGAAATTGGGATTTTACGCTGATTTTGGCCGAGTTCTGTGGACAGAATTTATTCTATCCACAGTTTAATGAACTGTCAGTGAGTGAGTGCACGCTTGTACAACCATGCGATCTTTCACTGACAGTTCAATGGGTCACTGGTAGTGGAGGAGAGAGGAGGGCTGCACCGGTGGCCCACTCAAGGCCAGGGTGGAAGGGAGCGGGGTGGTGGCAGATGAACTGCCAGTGTGGGGGGGGGTCCACTAGACACCGGGGAACTGGGATTACTTTTTTATAAGGGATCAGGGATGGGAGGGGGTCCACAAGACACCACATCAGGGAATACTGGTAATAGAAGGGGATGAGTTGGTGGACTGCCGGCTGTATTTTTATGGATTAAGGAATCCAGGATAGGGAAGGGGTCCGCTAGACACCAGAGAAATAAAATGCTTTTGGGGGCCATGATCGGTAGGTGGGGGGTCACTATGCACCAGGAGGGTCCGTGGGAGGGATTGGAGGTATTTATTTATTTACTGGGTCCCCTGATCAGTGGGGTGTGGATTAATGAATTAAACGCCTGTTAAAAAAAGCCTCAGAACCAACAACTGGCAGTGATCCATTCTGCGGATTTTTTTCCTGCAGTTTAATAAATTAACCTGCAGTTTGTATATTTATTCAGCAGTTTTAAGGCGGAATTTCTGTGAAAGTTGTGAAAATGATTTCTGAACTTTCATGGAAGTGAACTTTGCATTTCTGTGGAAATTCCACCAGTGGAATTTATTTTTCGTACACCTCTAGGTGGGAGATAAGGCACATCCCTCCATACCACTGGACCAGACCGGGCTTACACTGCAGCAAAATAATTGCTACTGCTGGGACAGGTGATCGCACAACAATTGTGCCACTGCACACCAGGGAATCTTTTTTTATGGGCCCGGCAGTAAGAGGGTGGGTTGTACTCGTGGACACCAAAGAATGTGTTAACTTTAATAGGGCTAGCAAACACAGGTGGATACTGTTATTGGCTGCCAGTTTGAAACAAAATATTGAGCTGCTCGAGGTTATCTATCTATCTATCTATCTATCTATCTATCTATTTATCTATCTATCTATATGTAAATAAAATGTCCCTGTAGATCGCTCCTAACCCCAGTAATTTTTTTTTCTTTACTTGTTGAATTTTGTTGACCAGGTAGGCCCACTGAAACTAGAAGTCCCTTTTTCAGGGGCGACCCAGGGTGGATACAGATGGTAACTAACTGAAATTGAACCCGATGATGCTGTTAGTGGTATTTTAGTGAACTGGTAAAATTGGCCAGGACACCAGGGAAATACCCCTACTCTTCGGTAGGGGGCCAAGCTGGTGTTGTCCATCTCAGTCTGACTCTGACGGAGCATGGAGCTGGACGTGCAGTGGGTTGGGGAGCGGGAGGCTCCTCCACCAGTATCTGCAATGGCTTTTGATGTGGTGTCCGATTTGGCTGAAGGAATTCATACTGCCAGAACTGAGGGAGTGGAGATCGTAGATTCTATTGATTCATTACCGGCTTCCAATTTGGTTCCGTGGTTACCTGAGGTAGAACAGATTATTATGGCTTCATCGGATACAGAGTTACAGTACCATCAAAAAACGACTGAACTTACTAAAGCTTTGGAACTTGCTGAAACCAAATCTTCAGTGACAATTCCGTTGGTCCAGGACCAATTATGGGCTTCTGGCAGGAGTTGTCAGGCTACATCCCGGAATATGCTTGCTGCCCTAACAACAGCTGCTACGGCACCACTTCTCCTGTGCTCATTGTCTACTGATGCTGATTAGGTGGCGGCTTCTGTGTTTTCCTTTTCTGTAAATTCTCCTGCTGAATGCGTTTTTAAAAAGGCTGTAGTGAAACAGTCCTGGGCTGACCTTTCTGCTGCTCCTATGGAACCGTGGTCCGTTGATAGTTCGCATAAGGCGACGGGTTGGGTGCTCTCTCCCACGACGCGGCAATGGACTTTGGGCTTTGCTCCAATTCATGTTCCTGGATTTACTAAGCCTATTGTGAGTACTGTCAGTTCTACATATGTTGCCCCTATCAGTTCTGTGACTCCTGTTGTCTTGCAGCCTGCTGCTGCTGTTTCTGTGCAGTGAATGCCTGCTGAGCATCTGCTTGATGTTTTGCTGCCTTCTGACTTGTTGACCCAGAACCCTGTTTTGGACCTTCAACATTCTGACCCTGTCCCAGTCTCTCCTTTGCTGACTCCTACACCTCGGTCTGCTACCCTTCCTGCAACCCCTGACCTTATTGACCCCCCATTCCCAATGATCATTCTATGGACTCCTCTGATTGCCCTGGGTCGGATATGGGAGGGGGAGATCAAGGCCGGCGACAGTCTAAATCTTATGCTTCCTTCTTTCAGAAGAGGGATTTTCCTGCCAAACAACATAACGCTGTGCACTTTCTCTATAAAGGGGGTCTGGATTTATTTCCAGACAGGGTTTATGTGGGAAAGGTCTTTTTGCTAGAATCATTGAAATTTCATGTTGCAGAACTTTATGCACTTATTCATGTTTTGGGGAGATTGTCTTTGATGTCAGTTTCAAGCTGCAGTCTGGTCTTGAAAAAATTTAGGCTTGCTACCAATTGGTCAAAAGTACTCCATTGTGGGCTCCTTTTGAGGTTGCCCCTTTGACCAAACCAACTCAGAAACTTGTTACTGTACTTTTTCGTACTGAGGGAGTTAGCATCACTGATCTGTTGTTCTAGTTGAAACAAAAATGTATGGTTCTGGGACACACTGAAGCTATTTTAGATACTGAGGGGATTTGGACTGTGGGATGAAAGCTTTGAGTCTCCCTGAAAATTATTGATGGTGAACTTCAGCATCAATAATCAGTTTATTTTTGTTAATTTATTTATTTTATTTTTATTTATTTTTTTTGTTTAGTTGTTGTTTATTATGTGTTGGGGAGGTTTAGCGATGGTTGGGCACTATTCCTCCACCAGGCTCAGGGAATTATGCCCCTTTGAATGCCCCCCCTTTGTCATCCGACACCTATTTTAGGTGTCGTGCGTTGGGCATTCTCAGGAAGTGTAGGCGAAGGTGGAGAGCTGGGCCTGTTGGGGGACAGGAGGGGGGTTGCCGGATTGGGGTTTTGGGGTTCAGAAGATGCCCTGGGGAGAAATGGGGTCAGGATAGGAGTTATTCATGTCTTGTCCCCATACCCAAGGGTCCTGATCTTAATGGACAGGTGCCGAGGTCTTCCTCGACAGCTCATCCCACCTTGGCAGTGTTATGTAATGCCAGATCTATTAAAAACAAGACAGCTATTATAGCTGATCCTGTTGGTTCAATTGATCTGGCTTGCATCACTGAGACCTGGCTGGATGAAAACTCGGGTCCTATATTGGCCTCAGCAGTTCCAGCCGGGTTCTCGGTGATACACCGTCCAAGGTTGGATCGTAGGGGCGGGAGTGTGGCCATTATGTTTAAGACTGAGCTGGGCCTTGTGGATGTGCCACTGGGAAGTACCAGATCCTTTGAATATATCCTGGGAGAGGGTGTAGGCTGTGGGATTCTCCTCATTTACCGTCCACCAGGTGACAGTGGAGAATTCCTTCAGGAGATAGCAGACTTCATCGTCGACATGGTTTTGAGGTTTCCCAGACTGATAGTTCTGGGGGACTTCAATGCCTGGGTCGACGATGAACTCTCGCATTTTGGTCAAAATCTCCTCCAGCTGATGATGATGCTGGGCCTAACACAGGTTGTTACCTCCTCGACCCATGTAAAAGGTCATTCATTGGATCTGATCTTCCTTTTGGGTATGGAGATCGCTGATCTGGGGGTGGAACCAGTCAGTTGGTCTGACCATCACACCATAAGGTTCAGTCTCAGGGTTCCCCCAATAGGTCTGCCCCTACGGAGATGGTTTGGTACCGCCCTTTAAGGGGTATAAAACCCATTGACCTAATGGTGGTACTGGACCTATCGGGCTTGTCGAGTGAATGCCTGAGTCCAGATGATCTCATACTAGCCTATAATAAGGCAGTCGGAGATGCTGTGGACAAGATTGCTCCTGTTTGTGTTCAGCCTCTCGCCCTCCATCCAAGGAGCCCTTGGTTTGATGGCTCCTTGAAGGAGTTAAGGCGTACTGGTCGAAGGTTGGAGAGAGTCTGGCGGAAGTCCGGCAATGATGCTGACAGGCTTAGGTTGATGGCACATTATGATGGCTATCAGTCAGAAATCACCTGTAAGAAGGCAGAGTTCCTGTCCAGGGAGATTTCTGCTGTACAAAACTGACTGGCTCAGCTTTTCCGGACTGTGGACAGATTGTGCAATCCAATCTGCCTCCAGCCCAGAGAAGCTTTTTCTCAGCTAAGATGCGAGGAGTTCGCTCAGTTCTTTGCGGATAAGGTTGCCAGCATCAGGTCTGGTATCGGTCCGACCTCTTCTATAGGGGATTGCAGTGGTCGACAGGATGTGACATGTACTCGGTCTGTCTGGTCAGAGTTTCACCCACTGGAGTTCAGTGACATTGTGAAGATCATCCAAACACTGCGACCAACCAGTTGTAGTTTGGATCCTGGCCCTACACCTCTCTTAGTAGGATGTGTAGAAGTTATCTGCCCAATCCTTGCTGACATTGTCTGGAAGTCTTTGGAGAGGGGGGTCTTTCCTGACCCCCTCAAGGAGGTGGTCATTCGACCACTCCTTAAAAAACCCTCCTTAGTTCCAGATTGTCTCGCTAACTACCGGCCTATCTCTAACCTGCCCTTTGTTGGTAAGGTTATTGAAAAGGTGGTTGCATTGCAATTGGATGATCATCTTATAACTCACAATATCTATGATACTCTCCAGTCTGGTTTTAGGAAGAAGCATAGCACAGAGACTGCCCTTGTCCGGGTATTGAGTGATCTCCTAATGGCTAGAGATCGAAAGGCATGTACCATTCTGGTCCTTCTTGATCTCTCTGCTGCATTTGACACTGTAGACCATGGTGTGCTATTGGATCGCCTGCGGGTTTATTGTGGGCTGTCTGGTACAGTCCTCAAGTGATTTCATTCTTACCTCACAGACAGGTTTCAGAGAGTTGCCACTGGAATTTATTCCTCTGGCGCTCACTCCCTGCCCTGTGGGATACCGCAGGGCTCCATTTTAGCTCCCATGTTGTTTGCAGTGTATATGCTGCCATTGGGAGAAATCATCAGGCGATACAGTTTGGATTTTCACTGCTATGCAGACGATACCCAGCTGTATCTGTATTTTCTGCCTGGCCAGGATGATGCATTCTCCATGCTGAGCAATTGCCTTGCTGAGATCAGAATCTGGATGAGTTCCAGCTGGTTGAGACTGAATTCGGATAAGACTGAGGTATTGGTAGTGGACCCAAGTCATCAGGGGGTTGGTTTGGGAGCTGGACAACCATCAGGCTTGTTACTTGGTGGTATGCCGCTCCCTACCTCTGATCAGGTGCAAAATCTGGGCGTTATTTTTGATGGCAGTTTGACCCTAAAATCTCAGGTGTCAGCTGTCATCAAATCCTCTTTCTACCATCTGAGGAACATCGCCCGGGTGAAACACCTGGTTCCTCCGGGTGATCTTCCAACATTGGTCCATGCCTTTGTCACTACCCATGTTGATTACTGCAATTCCCTTTACCTAGGGCTACCTGGGGTTGACATCTGCCACCTGCAGCTGGTGCAGAATGCGGCAGCCAGGCTTTTGACTGGTACACTTAGAACCAGTCATATTACACCTGTGCTCCGCGAACTGCACTGGCTGCCTGTTAGGTGGCGGATCACCTTTAAGGTTGGTTTACTAACCTTTAAAGCCCTACATGACCAGGGACTTGGCTACCTGAAAGATCTCCCGATTCCCTACTGCCCCCTCCGTCCTCTTTGCTCCACCAACAAGGGATTGCTAGAGATTCCCAGGGTTCGATTAAAGACATCAGGATCTCGTGCTTTTGCTTTTTCAGCACCAACCCTGTGGAATTCTCTACCTCGTTGGTTGAGAGAATGCCCAACCATCGATAGTTTTAAAATTGGTCTGAAAACATATTTATTTAGCCTGGTGTTTGTTTAGTTATGGTTGTTATATTTTAATGCTGTTTTAAAATTTCATTATTATGTATTCGTTTGATGTACAGCGCCTTGGTTTCGAAAGGCGCTATAAAAATAAAGTTGATTTGATTTGATCTGCCTAATTCTTTTTTTCTTGGTGGTGATAGAAGGATTTTGTTTTATCCTGGACAACCTAAAACGTGTTACAAATGTGGCTGTCCGGGACATATTAGTGCTACTTGTGACAAGATTAGATGCATGATCTGTGGTTTACTGGATCATTCTGGCACACAATGTACCCAGACTGCCCACTGTAACTTATGTAGGGAGGGGGTACATGTTTTTGGTGACTGTCCCCAAGCTGCTCATTGGAAGGCGGGGTCTGGTGACCTGGAGGAGCAGAGGTTGTTAATAGCTAATGCACAATGAGATTTTACTCACATTGCTCATATTACTGATCCTGTGGTGCCCCTTCTTGTACCCCTGTTCCTACCCCCACCCTTGATGATGAGGAGGTAGTTCATTCTGCTGATTCTGCTCTTCTTACGGAAGAGCAATCGTCTGTCATTATGCAGGTTAACCTGTTTGTCCCACTACAGACCCTGGTATTGTGTCCATGCCTCCTCCACCTCCTCCTGTGGTTACTCTGGAGATTGGGAGAAGGATTTCTCGGTGCTGACAGACCTGGAAACAGCCTGCTTCTATGGTCCAAAAGGTCTCTGAGACTACTCTCTTGAATAAGTTCAGCCCGTTGCAAGATTTGGAGGATGTGCAGGGGCTTGACTCTGAGGCTTCCTGTGGTGATCATAGCCATTTAGAGGTTGCCTCTGACTCAGATGTTAGTGAAGTGGGGGATGATTTGCAAGTGATTGGGAAAACAAGAAGACGGACTGCCCCCAAGAGTAGGCCTGACATTCCTGGAAATCATGTTGAAAAGAAATAAGGGTCCACTTCTCCTATTGCGATGTCACAACTCACATTGATTACCATTAATGTAAATAGTATTAAGAACAGACTTCAGAGGGGGATTGTGTTTACTTGTTTTAGAGATGTTGCTGCTGATGTTATTTTTCTCCCGTATACCAGATTGCATACTGTTGCTGAGATTACACAGGCTTCTAATGAGTGGTTTCATGTGGCCTCTTACTGGTCTATGGGTTTGGATCGGTGTGTGGGGGTTGGGATTTTATTTACAGTTCCAGTTCAGGTTTTAAAGCTTTTAGACTTAATCCCTGGGCGTGCTTTACTGTTGGATATTAAACTTGATTCTTAGTATTATAGATTGATTAATATCTATGCTCCTCAATCTAAGACTGAGAGGGTTTATTTGTTTGATGCTGTCTACCATTACTTGTTCTCAACGCGTCCTGTGATTTTTGGTGAGGATTTTAATAGTGGTTTGTCACTTCAGGATTGGGGTAGTGCTGCATGAACGACTATGATGTTTTGTGATATGTCTTTTTTGAATTCTGTGATCCGTTTGGCCTCTTTGATTGATACCTGTACAGCTAAGCATGGTAAGGGGATTCCTACCTTTCAGCGTGGAAACCATGCCACCAGTATTGATTTCTTTTTTGTTAGTAATTTTGTTTTTATACATCGGGTGTGGGTTACTTCTGTAGAATACTCTGATCACAAGGAATTGAGCATGGTTTTGGGGAATCCTACTGCCCCTTTTATGCCTGGTCTTTGGAGGTTTAATACTCTTCTGTTGCAGAAAGAATACATTTCTCAGCAGATTTTGTATCTGTGTGGGGAAAAAAAACTTTATTTGACCTTTTTGATAATGCATTATTGTGGTGGGACGGTTTGAAATCTAACTTGAGTGCTTTATTGATTTCATTGAGTAAAACGGTTCGGGATTCGGACAAAGTTCAATATCTCACCCTTCGTTCTTAGCTACACAAGGTGATGAGCTTAGCACACACCTCTACGCATGATTATACCTGCCAGATAAGTAGTATCCAGCATGTTATGAAAGCATTTCATTCCACACAACTTGCTTCCTTGATGATGCAACAGGCTTTTGGGACACAAGGACGTTGGCCTCGGTTTGTCCAGTTCTCAGTTGTGCTAACAGAGTGAAGCATAGACGTATGACTGAGGTCTGGGACTCTAACTGAGTAACACAAACCACTCCACAAGGTATTTTGCTTACTGTTTCTGACTATTTACATGGCCAGCTTAGTACATATGCTGGTGATGTGGGGTTGTTTTCCTCTTTGCAAACACTGATTTCTCTCCCTGATGTTCCCATTACTCTTTCTAGAGATCTTATCTAGGATTTACAGGTTGTGGAGGTTACACAGGTTATTATGGCATTAAATAAAGTGAGATCCCGGGGAAGAATGGTATCCCGGGTGAAGTTTATCAACTTTTTGTGTCCCATGATTGCCACTAAATTAACTGCTATGTATAATTATGTTTTGTGTTCTAGTGCTTTCCCTCTTGATATGACTACTAGTATTGTTACCTTTATTTACAAAAAGGGTGAATGGAAGGATTTGGATAATTGGAGACCCATTTGTCTGCTGAATGTTGATTTTAAAATTTTGATGAAAGTCTTGCATAATCACCTGGTGCGTGTGGCTCCTATGTTATCTCGATGGCCCAAACCTGTAGTATTCCTGGTAGAACCATTACTGATCACTTATTACTACTTTGTGAAGTTTTTGAAGCTGGGAGGCTCTGTGCTTCTCAGGGGTTTCTCCTTACTTTGGACCAACGAAAGGCTTTTGACTCAGTTAGCCATGCTTTTTTATGGGATATTTTGGCAACTTATGGTATTCCCCCGAGATTTATAGCTTGGATTTGCTCTGCCTATCAGACTGCGGTTGTTCAACCTTTGGTTAATGGTTGTTTGGGCCCGATGCTTCCTGTCCATAGAGTGGTTCGACAGGGTTGTCCCCTTAGCCCTCTTTTGTATGTTTTTTCTATTGATTTATTGCTTCGAGTTTTGAATGATGTCAGATATTTTACTCCTTTGACTTTGCAACCAGTCCGTCTTCCCTTTACTGCTCTTGCTTGTGCTGGTGATTTATGTGCTATTGTTTGAGATGTCCAGGATGTTGCAAGTATTATTGAATTTTGTTCTCTATATGGGTCTGCTTCAGGTGTACAACCTAATACTCATAAATGTACTGATATGATGTTGGGTACCTCGGCTGACTCCTTCGCTGCTTCCTCTACTGACTTGGCTGGCATTTCTCTTGTTCGGGAGCCTATTCGTATTCTGGAGGGTACATTTGGGGGGGCACAGGCAGGATTTACAAAACTGGGATGACTGTCTTCAAAAGGGATCCACTCTTGTGGATAGACGGAATAAGGTTTCCATGGGGAAGTTGAAGCGTGTTTTTATGGAGAAAATGTTTTTGATTCCTCTTGTTTTGTATGTTGCCTCGGTATTTCCACCTCCTAAAGAAAGGGAGGCTTTGATTTTTCGTTTATTTTTTTGTGTCATCTGGGGCAGTAGGTTAAATCCTATTAAAATGAATATCCTGTTCCTACCTGTTAGGGAGGGTGGCTTGGGTATGGTTCATCCAATTCTGTTTTTCTTTTTCCAATTTTTACATACTAATCGGCAACCTCTGTGCTTACAGCAACATTGTGGGTGGCTTCCTTTATTTCTGGGTAAGGTTTCTGGTTGGTATGCAGGATGGAAAGGGAATGTTCAGAAAACTTTTAAATCAGTTCCTTTTGCCCCTTCGTATTTACGTGAGGTCTTTGTTAAGCTCCATCGGTGGTATATTACTTACGAGACTGTCATTTTGTACAGCAAAAAGCAGTTGTATGGGCAAGTTCTAGCCACTCATTTCACTGACGCTAAAACCTTTCCTAATTGTCTGGTGGGATATGTACCAACAGTGCTTAACTTGCTTGCTGATAAAAGGATTCCTGTGAAATTTCATGTTATTTTATGGCTTTGTTGTCACGACAAATTAAATGTTAAGGCCAATCAAAAACATAAAATGGTTGAGGAAAAGAATTGTGCTAGGCCTCAGTGTGATGCAATATTGGAGACTATCCATCATTTTTTTTTTGGCCCTGTGGAATTATTTGGCTGTTCTTTGGAAATGCCTGTTCTGAAATTTGTTTCTTATGATGAATTGATCTATGGTAAATATGGCTCTTCTTGGAGAGCTTGGCATCATAGTACTTTAAATTTGTTTTTCGCTGTTGTTAAATGGAATGTTTGGAATGCCCACTGCTTGTTTACTTTACAACAAAAAGATGTTTCTTATGATGTTCTTGCTGCTAATGTTCTGAAGACCTTGCATGATGTCTATTATGCAGAAAAGCAATCTCAAACTGTTAGTTATATGTCCACTGTTTGGCACAATCTAGTATAGATTACTGATTCTGATGCTCCTCTTACATGAGTTTCTTCTAGTTCTATTCTGTATTTTTCAACGTTTGCAGTGTTTGTTTTGTATTTCTGTGATTTTCTTTTTGAGTTTCAATAAACACAGAATTCCCCTACTCTTTTTAAGGAGTGCCATAGGATCTTTAACAGTCACCTAAACAACCACCAGAACATGCAGAAAGGACCTCGGTTTAACATCTCATCTGGAAGATGGCACCTCAGGAATGCAGCAACCCTCTCATGCTGCACTACAGCACCAGTGTTGGGATTTATCCCAAGTGCCCAGTGTGGGGATAGAACTGACAGCCTTCTGATCTTCTGGTGTCAGAGGCCAGTATGCAACCTGTTGAGCCACTGACACTGAAAACAGCATTATGCTGCCTTGTTAGCTCTGACCAGATATTATTCTAATGAGGCTCCTCTTCCTGTAGATTATGACAGTATTACAAGAATAATCAATTACATCAATCCCCAACGTAGTGCATGGACAACCCCTCCAGGACATTTTAATGCTGTAGATTATTTTGTTAACCAATAGGTTCATAGGTAGTATATGAATACAGTGGGCTATGAGGCCTTTTATTGTACTTGCCACTCATGAGTCTCATGGGTGGAAACCATATTTTTTGTTTCCCATGTAAAAGTCTAATCTATGTTTAAAAATCGTTAAATTAGTACCATCGACAACATGCTGAGGGAGTTTATTCCACATTGTGATCACCCATTGGGTAAAGAATGTACTCCTTTTGGTTGTAATATATTGGTCTCCTAAAAGTTTTAAGTCATTGCTTCTTGTTGATTTTAGACCTTCATACCCAGAGAGTCCTATTGTCTCCCTTATAAGCTCATCCTTCCATGCTTTATATGTCAGGCATAGGTCTCCTCTAATTTGCCTGTATTGCATAGAGAATAATTTTAGTTCAGTTAGTCTACAGGAGTAGCTTTGGTGTTTAAGTGGTTTAATTTTTTTTTAATTTTCTTTGCACACCTTCAATTAGTTTTTTACCTCTTATAGTATGTGGTGCATGGAAAACACCACTAACTTCAATTTTCATTGTTGCAAGCACAACCACTCCAACCTGACAGCTGGTAAGCTTGCAGCCCTCAGAGCTCTGCAATGCAGGAATGAGATTGTTATTAAACCAGCTGATAAGAGAGGTGCTGTTGTGGTCAGGCAAAAGTGGCTATACATCACTGAAGCCATACAGCAACTCTCCAACACCAGGTTTTACTCTTCTCTTCCCCAGGACCCCACCACTGACTATCAGAATGAGGTTACCACCACAATTACCTCTGTTATTGAAAACAAAGAGCTCCCTGCTTCAGCTAAGAGATTCATAGTTCAGCATCCTTGAGCATCCAGATTTTATCTCCTTTCCCAAAACCACAAAACAGGTAACCCTGGTCATCCTGTAGTTTATGCCTGCTCCTGACCCACATCCCACATCTCTTCATTTATGAACAGCCTCATGAGACCACTCATTGACTCCCTGCCCTCCTATGTTAAAAACACTAATCGTACTGTTCTCTACAGTTATTTGACAGATTCAGATTCAGTGGCTCCCATCAGCTCATCTTCACCATGGATATCAAATCTCTTTACACAGTGATCCCCCCCAGTGATGACCTGTCAGCTTTGCAGCATTTTCTGAATAAGCAGGAAGTCTAGCAGCCACCCACACCCACACACTAACCAGTCTGGCAGAACTTGTTCTTAAACGCAGTGCTTTTTCTTTTAATAACAGTTTTTTTCAGAATGTCAGTGGAGTTGCCGTGGGTACCAAGATGGGTCCCAGCTTTGCCAGCCTATTTGTGTATTGGATGGAGGAACAGTTTTTTCTCTCATTCACAGGGACTGTGCCTGAGCTCCACAAATGCTGCATAGATGACTGTGTGGGGGCTACCTCCTGCTCCAGGGAGACCCTCCAAGTCTTCTTGGACAAGTTTGCCATGACCCATCCTTCCCTTCAGTACTGTTGAAGTATTCTCCTCAATGCCTGGGTCGACAATGAACTCTCGCATTTTGGTCAAGATTTCCTCCAACTAATGATTTCACTGGGCTTTACACAGGTGGTTACCTCTGTGACCCACAGGCAAGGTCATTCATTGGACCTGGTGTTCCTACTGAGGATGGAGATCTCCGACATGGTGGTGGAACCCGTCGGGTGGTCTGATCACCACACTATAGGGGGTACCTCATCTAGTGAGTGCTACCAGAATAGTGCCAAGATGGCACTAGTCTGGTAAGTGCTCATACGGACAGCGAGTGGGGTTTTACAGAGCTTTCTGTAAGCGCTCCCCTGGTCGGTGACCAGGGTCCTGTAAAAGGACAAGGGCTGCAAGGAATGGGAGACCGGCCAAGTTGCTCTGGTGGTGTAGAGGGCTGGGACAGGGAGAAGCTTGGCCAGTTGGAGACCAGGGTTCTAATCCTGGTCTCTGACAATTTTTAGCATATTGGGACTTTGTTTTTTTTTTTTACATGGGGCCTTGGAAACAGTATTCCCATGGTCCCATATATTTTAACTTTCTCCGGGATCTGCTTCCCTCAGAGTGAGAATCCTATGGGGGGGATGGGGATGGGGGGTTGGAGTGGCAGAGCCCCCCGCAAAAGAAAAATCAGTGCTATTTTTGCAGTGCGCTCGTTGTTGACGCTATTCTTGTCAGCACTCTTTGGACCCAGTGCCACTATAGGGTTCAGTTTTGCAGCTCCCCCCAACAGATCTGCCTCTATGGAGATGGTCTGGTATTGCCCTTTATGGGGTTTGACCTCTGATATTCTTATGACAGTGCTGGACCTATTGGGTAGACCGAGTGTAAGCTTGGATCCAGGGGATCTTTTACTAGTCTCTAATAAGGCAGTGACAGTTGCTCTGGATTCCAAACCTCCTATCCAAGTTTGCCCCCTCACCCTTCATCCTCAGTCCCCTTGGTTTGATGGGATATTGAGAGAGTTGAGGAGAGTGGGATGAAGGTTGGAGTGTTGCCGGTGGAAAACCGGCCTGGCTGATGACAAGCTTAGATTGACATCCCATTATAAGGACTGTCAATCAGCTATCTCCCATAAGATGGCAGAATTCCTGTCCACAGAGAGTGCTGCTGTGTAAAATCTTAGGGCTCAGCTCTTCCATACTGTAGACAGACTATGCAATCCAGCCTGTCTTCAGAATTGGGGAGCTTTTCACAGAATAAGAGTGATGAGTTTGCTCTATTTTTTTGCAGATAAGGTTGACATCATCAGGGTGGAGATCTGTGCAGCCTGCTCAAATGGGCACTGTGGTGATCGGTGGGAGATTACAAGCGCCCAGTTTGTCTGGTCCAACTTTGATCGGTTGGCGATCACAGACATCATGAAGACTGTCCAGGACTTGCAACTGACTTACTGTAGTTTGGACCCAGGTCCAACATGTATCTTGGTGGATTGTGTGGAGGTGATCGGACTGGTCCTGTCTGAGATAGTTGGGTGCTCGTTGGGGACATGGGTGTTTCTGGACACTCTGAAGGAGGCAGTGGTATATCCCCTTCTTAAGAAATCTTCTCTCGACCTTGACTGTCTCACTAACTGCAGGCCTGTCTCTAACCTGCCTTTTGTGGACAAAATTATTGAGAAGGCAATTGTGTTGCAGCTTGAGGATCATCTCACCACCAACGATGCCTATGATCCTCTCCAGTCCGGTTTCAGAAAGAGGAATAGTACCAAGATGGTGCTGATTCAGGTACTTAATGATCTCCTAATAGTGAGAGATTGGAGGAGCTGTTCAATCTTGGTCCTCCTTGATCTCTCTGTGGCATTTGATACCGTGGACAATGTTGTGTTGTTGGAGTGCCAGAGGCTGATCTGTGGTTTGTCTGGTACAGTCCTCAGATGGTTCTATTCTTTCCTCTCAGGCAGGCCTCAGAGAGTGGAATCAGGGATTTTTTCTTCGGACCCTTTTCCCCTTGTCCTGTGGGGTGCCGCAGGGCTCTGTTCTTTCACCCATGTTGTTCGCAGTATGCATACTGCCATTAGCAGACATTATAAGGTGGTATGGGCTGAGTTTCCACTGCTATGCAGATGATACTTAGCTGTACATATCCTTTGTACCCAAGCAGGGTGATGCTGTGTCAGTGTTTAACAACTGCCAATCTGAGCTTCAGGACTGGATGAGTGCTAACTGGCTGAGGGTGAACTTGGATAAGACTGAGGTGTTGGTTGTGGACCCAGGTCATCAGGTAAAGGGGGTTGTCTGCTGGGCTGCCATCCAGACTTTGGCTGGGGGACAGACAGCCAATGACTTCTGACTGGGTGCAAAATCTGGGAATTATGCTTGATGGGGGCTGACACTTAAGTCTCAGGTGTCTGCCATTGTCAAGACCTCATTTTGCCATCTGAGGAACATCGCTTGGATAAAAAACCTGGTCCTGCCTGACAATCTTCCAACATAGGTCCATGCCTTTGTGACCTCCCGCCTTGATTACTGCAATATCCTATACCTAGGGTTGCCGCGGGGGTGGACCTCCACCACCACCAGCTAGTGAAGAATGTGGCTGCCAGGTTGTAGACCGGCTTACCTCTATTTTTCCATGTCACACCTGTGCTCCACAGCCTGAATTGGCTGTCAGTTCAGTGAAGGATCACCTTTAACGTTGAGTTACTGACCTACAAGGTCCTACATGAAAAGGGACAACGATATCTGCAAGATCTTCTCTGCCCCTGCTGCCCTCTCCGCCCACTCTGCTCCACCGACGAGGGATTGCTGGAAGTTCCCAGGGTTCGTTTGAAGACCTTGGGAGCTAGATCTTTTGCCTTTGCAACCCCAATTCTGTGGAACTCTCTACCTCGTTGGATCAGAGAATGCCTGACCGCTGAGGCCTTTAAATCTGCCTTAAAAACCAATCTATTTAATTTAGCATATCCTGAATGATGATATTTCTGCTGCTGGTTATTCATTTTTTTAAATGTGTTATTTTAGTTACAAATGTATATGTACAAGTGCATTAATGATTACTGAATTGCGCTTTTTAGAAATCAACTATCTATCTATCCATCTATCCATCTATCCATCCATCCATCCATCCATCTATCTGCACTGCCTTTTCTGGATATCAAAGTGTCAGTGCAGAATACTGGTCTGAAGACATCAGTTTATTACAAACCCACTGACTCACACAGTTTCCTCCTCCACAGCTCCTTCCATCCTAAATATGTCAGGAATGGCCTGCCATATTCACAGTTTTATAGACTTTGCAAGTTATGCAGTGAAGATGATGATTTTGCTGAGCAGGCCCAAATAATGCATATTTTTTTTATTAACAGGGGATACCCTAAAAGCACAGTGGACAGAGCACTCTCCTGGGTCAGTAACATGCCCCTTAACCTTGACCCACCGTAGGAAGGACATTGTCAATGAAGAACAATGATGAATTCCACTAGTGCTTCCCTTCCATCAGAGTACACCTTCTCTCCACAGGATCATCACCAGTAACTTTCTTATTTTGCAAACTGACCCCAGCATTGGTGCTTCCTTTACAGAACCACCTATTGACTCCTACTGCCGGCCACCCAACCTGAGGAATCTCCTGGTATGAAGCAGTTTACCTACTTCTAACAGTTCCTCACTACAGGTACCAAACCTTGAAACATAACTAACTGCTACACCTGCAAATTTATTTATAGTGTGACTGAAATTCAGGGTCCCACAGGTGTTTTTCATATCACTAAGGAGTTTAGATGTCAGCGTGGCTCAGCTGGTAGCACATCTGCCTCTGGACCAGAGGGTCGTGGGTTCTCATCCAACACCAGGATTGGACTTGCACCTAAAAGTTGCTGGCATATGAGTACAGTATTGGGGGGTGCTGTACTGCTGGGATGTGCTGTCCTTCGGATGAGACATTAAACCGAGGTCCCTTCTGCCCATCCTGGTGGGTGTCCAGTTGGAAGTAAAAGAACCCAGGGCATTCTTCACAAAGAGCAGTGAACATTCCTGGTGTCCTGGCCAACATTCCCCTTCCCATAAACCAGTTCATGCAATTATCCAGGCTGTGTGTGGGTGATGATGTGCGATATGGCTGCCACCACACATTCAGTAACTTCACTACCAGTCTAGCATTGCTTGTAAAAGCGCTTTGGGATACACTGTGTATGAAAAGCGCTATATAAATGCTGATTCTTCTTCTCATGTACCTCCACTAATGTGGTATATTGTATTCTTTGCAGCAAGTGTGCAGCTATTTACATCGGAGAGACTGGTAGACACCTTGCTGACCATTTCAGGGAACACTACAGGGCAGTCAGGAATGGAGACACTGAAAAACCCATTGTATCCCACTGTTATCTCCAGGGACCACAGTGTCAATTATCTTTTTGTTTGTGTCCTTCAGCATGGCTTCTGGGATTCTGACAATAGAAAAAACATGGAAACCAAGCAGATCATCCATTTTGACTCTCAGCAGCCCTCCAGTTTAAATGATAGACTTATTTTCTACTAAAATCTTTCAGCCATCCCTTGTTTTCCCTCAGGTCTGTTTGTATCTGTACACATCTATTTTCATTTTCACCAGATGTCTCCATCTACTGTATGTCTCTTTCCCCCACATTCGTCACCTTTCAGCCTTCTTACTAGGCCCTGTTAATTAGTGTCCACCTGGGGACCTTTCTAGCTCATTCACTGCTATTATGCCTTGTCATTCCCATCATCACCTTTTTTTTCCAGATTCTCTCTCTTTATCTTGTCATTTATCACTTCTTCTCTCAGAGCCTCCCCCTTTTTTCTTTCCACACATACATATATATACATATACATATATCCCTTATTTTCCTCCATTCTGCACTAACTTTGCTTATTTCTCTTTTAGATATTTCCTGAAGAAGACTTAAGGTTGAAATGTCAATTTTTAACTCTATTTTCAGTGTGCATTTACTATTACCATTTTGTTTTGCTTTCAGACCACATACTGATGCAGCACCTTGTTGTTTTTACATATTGTGTAATACAGCCTAAACGGCTTTCACTATACTACAGAGACACATAGAGTACAGAGAGGAGCACTTGGATGACAGTGGGCTCAGGGAGGGTTAGAGCGGTCAGGCAGAGGCACATCCCAGATCCTATTCCACTCAAGAACTCATATGCCACACTGGCAAATGAGGACAACCAAACAGAGGTACCCAGAGAAGTGGAAGGAAAGGATGTGGAGGTTAGCCAAGGAGGTGACCTCAGTGGGGAAAGCAGTGGACCCCACAGGAGGAGGCGAATCCTGGTGGGGACTCCATCATAAGAGGGATCCAGCTAGGAACACAGGAGGGGAGGACAGGGAGGTGAGGTGCCTACCAGGTGCCACGGCATGGAGGGATGGAAGGAAGATCCTGGGATCACTGGGAAGGCAAGATGGGAGGGTGAGCTGGATGTCATTATCCACCTAGGTACTAATGACCTGGCAAATGGGGAGCCAAAGGAAGTTCAGGAAGAGTTTAGGAAACTGGGAGGGGTCTCAAGCAAGTAGCTACTTCTGTCACTTCTCAGAAGTACTACCTGTGAGAGGCAAGGAGAGCATAGGAGTGCATGCACCAGGAACTTTAACTCATGGTTGAAGAACTGGTGCTGTGAGGAAGGGGTTTGGATTCATTGGTGACTGGGGATCCACCTGGAGGGATGGAGGTTTGTTCAAGCCTGATGGCCTGCATCCATCCTGGAGGAATCAAGCACTCAATGATAAGTTTAAATGCTACATTGACAAGCATTTAAACTAGCAAAGGGGTGGCAGGCCAGCAGGAGGTACCTACTTGCTCACCCCCACAGGGAGCAGTGGAACCAGTGAACCAGAAGAGTGGCTATCTCTGCAAAGCAGTGTGCAAAAGATGGAGATTAGTGCCCAAGAGGTGGATAAGCAGAAAAGGGCAAATTTCAGCAGAAGGGCAGACAGCAAGGAGAACCAGGGATAAATGACAACCAAGGAAGGGGCTGGAGTAGAACAGTGAAACAGTCTAGGGAGGTCAAATCATGGAAAGCCGTGTGTGCAAATGCCAGAAGCCTTAGCAACAAGATGGAAGATCTGGAGGCTGTCATGGTGCAGTCAGACCTGGACATTGTGGCCATCACTGAAACCTGGTGTAATGATAACCAAGACTGGGAGATGGCCATACCTGGCTACAACATATTCAGAAGAGACAGAGCAGGTAGGAAGGGAGGAGGAGTGGCACTGTATGTGAAAAATGACATATGGGCCACAGAGATCCAGGAGGAACAAAATGGGGAGAGATACTGTGGTTAAGCTGGAAAGGAAAATGGGGACAGCCATCCGCACAGGTGTGGTCTATAGACCACCAGCCCAGGAGGAAGAAACAGATGGGGAGCTGATGCTAGCCATCCAAAGGATAGCAGACAAGGGTGAGGTAGTACTGGTTGGAGACTTCAATATTCCAGACGTGGACTGGGGCATCCCAGCAGCAGCATCAACTAGGAGCAGATTTATCCTGGACTCCTTCAGGTGCCTTCCTCAAGCAACTGGTCATGGAACCAACTCGGCAGAAGGCAATACTGGACCTTGTGCTCACAAACAGGGACAGTGTGATGGGGGTAACAGTGGGGGAGCACCTGGGAAACAGTGACCACCAGTCATTGTGGTTTGAAATCACAGAAAGAGCAGAACCAAACCACACAAAAACACGTATCTTGGATTTTAGAGGGGCAGACTTTGGGAAAATGAGGAGATACTTGAAAGAGGCATTAAGGGGAATGGGACAGGAATCAGGCGTTGAGGAACAGTGGGCAGTATTTAAAATGGGGATTACTAGAACAACAGAATTATGCATTAAGCAGGTTAGGAAGAGGAAAAGGAAGAAGAGACCATTATGGTTTTCCAAAGAGGTAGCAAAGAAAGTGAAAGCCAAAAAGATTGCATTCAGGCAATACAAAAAGACACAGGCAGAAGGGGATAGGGAGAAGTACCAGGAGAAGCAAAGGGAGGCAGGGAGGGAAGCCAAAGCTCAGACAGAAGAGCACATTGCAAAATCAGTGGGTAGAGGACAAAACCTTTACAGGTACATAAGTGAAAAAAGAAAGACAAAGGGAGGGATAGTGAGACTGAAGGGGAGGATGGGGCCATGTGGAGGATGACAACAGTAAAGCTGACATACTGAACAGGTATTTCTGCTCAGTCTTTACTGAGGAAGAGGAGGGTAATGGGTCTGAAGGGAGTACAAGGGGTGAGAATGGTGCAGAAATGGACACAAGTCCCTTTACACGAGAAACGGTCCTGAAGGAACTGGAAGTAATAAGAGTTGATAAAACAATGGGGCCAGATGGGGTGCACCCCAGGGTCCTTAAAGAACTAAGAGAGGTGGTGGCTGAACCTTTGGTTATCCTGTTTAGCTGATCACTGGAAACAGGGGAGGTACCCAAAGACAGGAGGACAGCAGATGTAGTCCCCTTATACAAAAGTGGGAACAAAGAGGAAGAAGGGAACTACAGACCAGTCAGCCTCACCTCGGTAGTGGGGAAGATCATGAAAGCACTACTGAAGGAGAGATTGGTGGAACATCTGATTGTCAATGGACTACAGGACCCAAGGCAGCATGGTTTCATGAGGAGAGTCATGTCAGACCAACCTCGTTGAATTTTTGACTGGGTGACTAGGGAGGTGGATCGGGAGGGCAGTGGACATGGCCTATCTGGACTTCAGCAAGGCCTTTGACACTGTGCCACATAGAAGACTATTACACAAACTGGGGAATATGGGTGTGGGCAGGACAGTAGTGGGTGGGTAGGTAACTGGCTGGGTGGCAGGACACAGAGGGTGGTGGTAAATGGCTGTCACTCCACAGAGGGAAGAGTGACCAGTGGGGTACCACAGGGTCAGTGCTGGGACCGGTCCTATTCAACATCTTCATCAGTGACATGGCGCAGGACCCAGAAGGCAGAATTTCACTGTTAGCTAATGACACAAAGCTCTGTAACAGAGTAGACACACCAGAGGGTGTAGACAGAATGAGAAGTGACCTGCAGAAACTTGAAGAATGGTCAGGGGTTTGGCAGTTGAAATTCAATGCAAAGAAGTGCAAGATAATGCATATGGGGCACAAAAACCCTGGCACAATATATCAGTTGGGGGTGAGGATATAGCATGCACCAAGCAGGAAAGGGATCTTGGAGTTATCACCTCTGATGACCTCAAGGTAGGGAAACAGTGTGACAAGGCAGCAGGTAAAGCAAATAGGATGCTGGGATGTATAGGCAGGGACATCACCAACAGGAAAAGGGAGGTCATAATTCCACTATACAAGACACTAGTGAGGCCCCACCTGGAGTACAGTGTACAGTTCTGGAGACCATACCTATGTAAGGACATAGACAGGGTAGAGAAGGTTCAGAGGAGGCAACAAAGATGGTGCATGGATTGCATCACAAGTCCTATGAAGACAGGATGAAGGAACTGAACATGTACTCCCTGGAGGAGAGGAGGAGAGAGGGATATGATAGAGACATACAAGTATCTTACAGGGAGGAACAGGTTGCAGGAAAACACTATTTTAAGTGAAAAGATGTTCCAGGACTAGAGGCATGGGATGAAGTTGGAGGAGGGACGATTCAGAGGAAACATGAGAAAGAATTTCTTCACAGAACGGGTGGTGGACAAGTGGAACACCCTGCCAGAGGAAGTGGTGGGGGCTGAAACAATCACGGGATTTAAGAATGCATGGGATAGACATAAAGGAATTCTGAAGGTCAGGGGTAAGAGGCAACAGACTTCTAGGAAAACAAACTGAACTTACAAGCTCAAATGGGCAGACTGGGTGGGCCATAACATAGAAACATAGACTTTGATGGCAGATAAGGACCACTAGGCCCATCTAGTCTGCCCATTTCCCTACCTACAGGATAGGCCGCAGATCCTAGTTAACCAACAGCCTTTATCTTCCTGCCCCCCCCCATAGGCCCTTATCTGCCGACACTGTCTATGTATCTATGTATCTATGACAGGGCATAGGGCACATAACAGACAATGTGTAAATAATGCCTAAATGGCTTTCACTGTACTGCAGAGAGACACAGAGTAGCTATGTCACAGACAGGGCTCAGGGCACCTAATAGACAGTGTGTTATACAGCCAAAATGGCTTTCACCATACTGCAGAGATACACAGAGTAGCCATATGTCACAGACAGGGCACATGAGGACACCTAACAGACAGTGTGTAACAAATGGCTTTCACTATACTGCAGAGATACACAGAGTATCTAAAGGGCTCAGGCATTTAACAGACAGTGTGTAACACAGCATAAATAGTTTTCACTATGCTGCAGAGAGACACAGAGTAGCTGTGTTACTGTCAGGGCTCAGGGCACCTAACAGACAGTGTTTATTACAGCCAAATGGCTTTCACTATACTGCAGAGACACACAGAGTTGCTATGTCACAGACATGGCTCAGGGCACCTAACAGGCACTGTGTAATATAGCCTAAAATGGCTTTTATACTGCAGAGATGAGACACACTAGCTACTATGTCACAGACAGGGCAGGCACCTATCAGTGTGTAACAGCTGCTGCCAGGTCTGCAACAAGTGCCTCCTCCTTCCGCTTTCTCCTTCTCTCCCAAGCACCGCAAAAGATTCCCTGATTATTCCCTCTTCCTCCCCAACCCTTCCTCCTTTGTGCAGTAAACTTGCGCTTTGTTTTTTTGTTAACTTTTTTTGGTTTTTAACATGGTGAACATGGCTGCAGAGCAAACACCGATTCCTCTCTCTCCCCAGAAAGTCTGCTGCTATCTGTGTGCTCACACAGCAGATACAGAGCACAGACACCAACACTGACCAACTGGATTGTCAGGCTGGTGTCATGTGCTCCTTCCAGCTGTCAGGACCCCCACAGGATGCCCTTTCATGCCTGTTTCCAACCTTGGATGAGTCCCAGGACCCCACAAGCTGTCTCCAATGCCTGTTTTAAAAAAATACCCATTACTCATCCTATTACCTGTGTCCACAGTACCCGACCCATGAAGTACACTGTTAGGTGGGGTAGGGTAGTGAATTATCCAAACTACCTGACCAAAAACCACTGATACCTAACCTAGCTGCTTCAACTAGTGGTATACCATGATGATAGCAATTGCATATGGGCAACTGTCAAAACGGTGACCCATATTACGATGCTATCATCGTGGGCAATGGTAGGGGATGGCAAATGTTGATACCATGAGGGTAGGGTGGATGATAGGATGTGGAGGGATGGGGAACAGGGATGTAACCCCGTAGTGAGCCTTCTTCCACCAAGCCAACCATGTGGTGTGGTGGGTAGGGTGGTTGGCTCCGACAGAGCAGGTCCTGGGTTCAGGACTGGGGACAGGTATACTTTTGCTGGGTCCCGCAGTTGTGGGACTTCATTTTTTTAACCAGGCTGTGCCCCCTCCCCGACATGCACCCACCTGGAGTTGAGAGTCTTTAGTCAGGGGGGCGCGGGGGGGGGCACAGCCCCCCCTGCATGCACAGTTTCCCAGCTGCCTTTTTCTGCATATTGCAAAAAATATTTTCGGCTATCATGCAGGTTGCAATAATAGCGATTGCTTTTCGGCGGTCACTATTATCACATAGAACCCAGCTAGCCCATCCCTAGTATTCAGGCCATGTACACCTCTGGTCGGAACTGTAAGCAAGCAATAACACATGACGAGTTGTGGGTTACATGCTGATAAGAGCAGCATGCCCAGGGGTGTACTAAGGCACGAGGTGCTTGCGCCGAGTGCCTTATGCTCCTGGACGTGCTCTTATCAGCACGTAACCAACACCTTGGAGTGTGTTATTGCGCTTATAAAATGGGTTCCTCAAGTAACTAGTTAGGGAAAAAATTGTGAAAAAAAAGGAAAATATTTTAATATTTTAGTTTTTAATATCAGAAGTTAAAAAATAGTCCCTCTATCTATATAGTTTTTGTAATTGTTGATGTGTACTGCATGCTCCCCCCATATACATAGATACTGGTCAGACTGTCCCTCTGTATACATTTTTAATTCCTTATTGTGGTTTTATTGTGTGTATAACGTTATTCCTGTAGCATCCTCTGCATTTGACATGCTGTTTATAATGCCCTGCGATAGTGAGCATGTCTTGTAGTGGACACCATATACAGGTACTTCCGGGTTGATTTTTTTTAAAATTTGGTTTAGAGTGTGGTGTGCTTTTGTTTAAATGTTCATCTCGTGGTATAGAGCTGTTGGGCTGTGCAAATATGAAGCTGCAGGGAATTAAGAAACAAGATTAGAGGTAGTGAAGCAGCATGGAGAGAACGTGAAAGGCATCTGTAAGAGTGGTTTCTTTTTGACCAGTCACAGTGTACGTGATGTATTTGTTTTTTTTACATTTGGCAAAAAAGGGTGTGGATGAATTCATCTGAATTACTTTTGCCTTCACAGACAGAAAGCTACGTGTTGGTTGGTATCTTGTGATATGTTAGTGTGAGGTTTTAGATTAGTGTTGCGCATTGTGCGCCTTCTTCTAAAAAATATTTTGCAGCCCGGATAGTGTAGGTGAATGAATTGCCAGTGTTGTGAGGTCACCCAAGGGAGAAAAGTGCCGGTTGGCATATATACATGCTGATAAGGACATGGCTTAGACATCCTTTCAGCCAATGAAATTAAGGCATTTGTTTTACCCATTTTATAATGACTATTAATGTTCACCCACAGCATATATTCCACGTTTCAACAGCAGCACTGTACCTACACACCAACGAGCTCAGACCTGACTGAAATTCAGCTCAACATGAAGGGACCCACAGACAAAAGGATTCACCTAAGAAATGGCAGAGTGTGCAGACAAGTGGTGTTTTCAATCCTCAGCACTAAAATCAGACTGAGGACTGTTCCACCAGCCCCACCTTGCTCCCACAGGCAGCTGGCCTGCATGTCTTACAATATTCCCATTTACCCTCTAAATATATTTAAAAATAAAACAACTGTGCATGCCAGCTACTAGAGCCACCTGTCTAGCACATGGATCCACTCACCAACACAAACACTGTGCAATATAGTAACTCTTCAAACAAGCAATCACACATCAGGGTCATGATTGGATAGCAGCCACATCTTCCAGACTAGAAGCTTGACATTCAAAAATCTGCGGGAGACCCCATCTCAAACAATTAATGTAATTAACAAATGAAATGCCCTGTTATGCTATATAACATGCAAAGTCATATAGGTACATTTCAGTTTCTGTTCACGTAGCTCTGTGCACCTGTGGGTTTTTTTTGTCTTGTTTTTTTTGACAGGCTCACTTTATTTCCTGGAACCACCTGCTACAGCACACATTGCACATTGCAGCCACAGTGTTGGAATGCTGTTTTTATTTCTGCAGAGTGTGCTTATTATGTTCTGAACATTGACTCAGTTCAGTGCTCTTACCATAACAAAGGTGTAAATTTTTTTTTCCAATCTCTGCAAGATCAAGCCAGCCTGGTGGTGCTGAGCGTTGAGGCACAGGACGCCACACCTCGCAGCACGCCGGCAACCCGAGTTCGGGAATGGACTCAGGCTGCCAGCAGCTGGCAGGGGAGAGGAAGGATTGAGCATCCTATGACTGCTCTCCTTTCTCTGGGGTGGGTATGGGTCATGCACTGTGCAGCAGCGGTGATGACTGGTGGAGGCCAGCCGCACTACAGTTGCATGCAGAGCTTCAGTGGGGGGGGAGCACAGTAGGCATCAGCACGGATGTGTTGGATGCCATTGCACGTCCAACTCCCCAGGGGGAAGCACAGCAGAAAAATGGCTGAGCTATCTCATTGTTGATGGCCATGCCTTGCACCCCTGAGCATGAGAGGCACCTTGTCTGGCGGGGGCAGCCAACCCCTGTGGCGTGGGGCAATTATCCATGTGTCAGACCTGGCTTGAGGGAACGGGTGCTGGTGGCCAGAGTGCGTGGGCCTGCTCCACAGAGGGAGAAAATATGCAATGTTAAAAAAAAAAATATATCTGCAAGATCTTGTCTTAGCTAATTGCAGTACCTGACCTGCCTGGCCCAGTTTGTTAACCTCCCATCCAAAATGCAGGATTAAGTACTTCTTAGGGACTATTTAGCACAACTTTTGAACTGCCCATCATAATTTAATATCTTCATTCCGAATATTGGCCCAGTGAAACCCCCCCATCACAAAGTGTAAGTTTTTTTTATATCTGCAAGTCAAGAGCTTTTCTTAGTCAATTATTATCTGACCTGCCTGGCTCAGTTTAGTTAACAACCCCATTTTACAAAGTGTAAGTTTTTTTTTTTATCTGCAAGTGCCTTTCTTAGTACTTAATTAATGTACTATTCAACCTGCCTGGCCCAGTTTAGTTTAATTTAGTTACTGCCCACCGCCTTCCACAGGTCTCATGCTGTCTGAACTGACCACTGTGTTAAAACACTGAAAATATAGTTATCTCATGGCTCACCAAGATTAATAGCGCCTGGTTGTGAAGGCGGCTCTCCTCTTTCACTTTGAGTCACATCTCTCTTCTTTTTTCTTTATAGGATTTTATCTCTCCATGGCAGGCTGGGTGATTGTATCAGCCTGTCTCATAGCTCATGGCCGTCTCGAGTCTCCATCCATCTCCGAGACTGGGTGGGTCACTGGTGCTAGCGGGGAGGGCTTTATTAAGCCCATCCTCCATTTTTTCCTTCAATTTTCTCTCCGCAGTTCAGTGTGACATGCAATGAGCACATAAGCACACTCTACCTTCAAGGAGGTGCTCCAGCACTCTGTACACTGGCCCTTCCCCCTAACTACAGGACTCACATGTGCCACCACCTGGCTTCTTCCAGGTGGTAGTCGAGCGGTGAGTCACGGGATCTGCACTCCCCAAAGGAAAAGAGCTGTCCTATGAATGCTCAATCTTCCATCTCCTGGCCAGGCCCAGATCCATGAGGGTCGGTTGACCAATTCATTGTTGACCGACAATACAGTGACACCTTTATGTTGACCGCAATTGCAGTAGGCATAAAGACAGTCACTTCAGACTATGTTTTCTTTGGGGGCTTTGCCCCATGAACCCACCATGCAGGGGGTTCTGCCACCCTGCACCCTCATAACTAAAATAATCAACTCTGAACCAGAACTGATTCAGGGAGGGTGTGCAAGACCCCCAGAAAGCAGTGCTGGGGTCCTGTGCTGACACTACAGTGACCTGTCGCTGTTGTTGTTGTAGTGTCGGCCACGGTAAAATTGTCACTATAGTGACAGCATACAGCCAAGCCCCTGAGTAACTCAGGTCTGTTCTCAAACCCGGGTCATCGGCATGGCTGCAGGGAGGCACGGATGCCTCAACCTACTGGACATTGGGCTAGTCTTGGATCTGATCTCTTAAAATATCTGCAGCTTCATGTTGCTGGCTGCTGCTCTTTGTTTTATTTATTTATTTATTGAAATGTTTCACTAGGAAAGATACACTGAGCAAATTAATGCTTGTCTCACTGCACGTCCTGGGGGAAGGGGGAGCGGGATATACAGCATATTTAAATGTTACAAAACAATACAAAGACAGGAACATAAGATACATGATAATCAATGCATACAATAGTACTACAGTGTAATTGTACAGGGGATTCATGATGACTAAATAACAGCAAGGGAGGGCAGCATGAGTAACAAGACACACATAGTAAGTGCTAGGTAATTAAGAGCAATAGGTGAAGGGAGGAGAAGATGTGGAGAGGGGAGAACAAGTAGGCAAGAGGGAGTCAAGAGCATGAGCAGTTTGTGGTCAGGTAGTTAAGTAGAGCTGAAGTGAGGGAGCTCAGGGAGGAGTGCTCTGCTGTGTTCCATTCACTCACCCCATATTTCCCAGATGACACTGACTGCACTTAAGCAAAACCACTGAGGAACTGAACCAGAATGATGCTTTTTGCTGTCATAAATGCTGAGCATGCAGAATAAAAGGACTGCAACCACAAGTGCTAGCACATTTATAGTGCCAGATTAGAGAGAGTCAGGGCATGATTTTTGAACAGGCCAATGCACCTCAAGAATCTTATGCATTCAGAAGTTGCAGGGCCAATCAATAACTCCTTTCAGTTGTTAATATAACTCTTGCAGTCAGAATGAGAATCTCGGTGGCCATATTACAGGTGGATGATGTGATCATTGGCGGCCATTTAAGGACTTTTAAGAGCTGATTGCTTCCCTGTAGAACAGCACAAATGCCATTTTTCTTCCCATATCCCATTTTGTGTGCAAAAATCCTGTAAACTACCTGAATCCCCATAAACCTGGAAGCACTGTTTGTGTCATCTATTAAGGAATAGTCCTTCCCACTAACCTAAAACAGTGGACCTTAACATAACTCCACTTTTTGCAGCTCTGGAGGGTGACTTTAATTGCTGAAAACAAGACTTTGCCTGTCATTTGTAGTCAAAATCTCAGCCTTCAAAATGAAGGTGTTTCCAAAAATCCTCTTCTGCCTTAATAGCTTGCCAGTCCCTATTCCCAAGTCTAAATTTCACAGGCTGGAAAAACTCTTTGGAGCCTTTCTATGGAAGGTACAGGCCCATTTTCAGCCTGCAAAGAATACATGCCCTAGGGCACAAGCACTATAAAAGGACTCCCTCCTAATGTGTCCAGCACATTCATGTCCAAGCAAGTGAGTAGAACAGTGAAGGAGTGGAATAGGAGTAAGACTGGTGTCTTAGGCATTGATAGGCGACAGCAGGCTTACAGGCAACTCTGCCAGTCCAGTAAGGTAAGGTAGACTACCTATGAACTGGTCAAATCCATACTTAGCAGCTCTACCCAACCACTTTCACAAACTCTAACTTGCTTTTCACATTGGGGTGCTAATGGCTATAGCATACATAAGTTAAAACAAAAGACCCAGTGCATACCTTACCCTCTCCTCAAAACTGGCACGTCAATAAATTGTTACAATAAGCTTTCTGCCTCAAATAACTACTCACTTATTACATCCCAAAGAAGAACGGGGGGCTCTTAGTTTTTCAGATCAGAGCTCCGGTATGGAAGTAAACTCAGCCACTAGTCAGCAAGGTGCACCTCCCATTGGTTGAGGCTCTTTCTAAAATGCAACTGTCAGAGTTGCTCCCTTTTAAAATATGTTACCTTACTGGCTCACTTTAAATAAGGTGCAGTCCCCAGCCAAGGCTGCACTTTATTTAAAGTGAGCCAATAAGGCATTACACCATATTTTACAAGGGAGCAACTCTGCACAGTTGCATTTTAGAATAGGGTTTCAGCTGATGGGAGGTGCATTTTGCCAACTGTTGGCTGAGCTTACTTCCACACCAGAGCTCTGATCTGAAAAACCTAGGAGACCCTCGCTCCTCTTTGGGATGTAATAAGTGAGCAGTCATTTGAGGCAGAAGGCATATTGTAACAACTTATTGACTTGCCAGTTTTGAGGGAGGGGGAGGGTGTATACTGGGTCTTTTGTTTTACCTATGCTCTAGTTGTTGCTTGTTTAAAAGGGTGACCCATCAATGAGATAGGGATATCAACTGTGTAATGTAGGGAGGGTAAGATCTACAAAGGTCAAGCTAAGGGCAACTGAAACACACAGTGGGTTGGGAATAGAGGCAACACCCTCTCTAGCGTAGGGGAGTAAGTGAGTGTAGGAAGCCACCTAACCTAAATTGCCAAGGGATGAAAAAAAGGGAATTGAAGGAAAACCCTATGTAGGATAAGGGGTCAAACACAAACTCACAAGGGGAAAGGTAAAGGGAAGCCAAGAGGGGGTTAGTGATAAGGGAAGTCTAAAGGTAAGGGGAAGGCAGAGAAGCAAAAAGCCAGGATGATAAACAAATCATCAGGCATGGGAGTGGTGCAGTGTGATGGGTGCAGGGCTGCAATCTTCAGAGACATGTTCTAGAGACTGAAGTATTGCCCTGTATGCAGACACCTCTCTGGGCTGAGAGCAGAGGTTACTGGACTCCAGGCCAAACTGGCATTAGTATAGGGCACCATCTGCCTCACCCATGGGCCACCTAGTTTACCATCACTTCCTCAAAGGATGCCAGTAAACAGACAGAGTAGCTGGACCTTGGTGGTCTCCAGGAGAGTGGGGGAGGAAGGAGAGCACCCCTTAGACCTTACTGCTGCACAATTCTTTAGCCATTCTGGTGAGAAGTGGAAGCCAAGAGGAGGCACCCAAGGCAGGAGTAAGAGAGGAGGTGAAGGACTTCAAGGGAGCAGGCTCCAAGAAGGATGGGATGGTCCACCAGCCAAGGAGGAGACAGTTGCTGGTGGGGGACTCTATAGTCATGGAGACTGAGTTGGGGGCAGGAGAAGAGAGGAATGGGGTAGTACAGTGCATCCCAGGCACTTGGCAGGGAGGACTGGAGAGCAGATCTAGGAGATTGCCAGGGAAGAGTGGGGTATGGAGTGAGCTGGATGTTGTTTTCCATCTGTGGATGAACAATTGGCAAGAGAAGCTGTAGGGGTAGTGCAGGATAGGTTTAGGGAGCTGGAGAGGGGATAAAGCTCACACTGTAGCCTCCACTGAGGTGCTACCCATACACAGTTGGGGTAAGGCTAGGGAACTCTGCACCAGGTCTTCCAGTGAGTTGGAAGAGAGCTTTGGCTACATCAGGAACTGGGTTACATCTTGGGGAATGGAGGCCTGTACAAGGGAGATGGTCTCCATCCATCCAAGAGGGGAAAGGCAGTCCTGGGTGGAAGGTTTAAATGCTACTTTGATGAGCATTTAAACTAGCCATGGAGGAGGTTGAAAGACTGAGGGAGGCAGAGATTGCTCCCCCCACCAGAGTCTAATGCAAGAGGGAAGGTTAACTCGGGGAGAAGAAATTCCTCAGAGGTTGATGGAAGCAAAGAGAAGAATAGGGCAGGCAAGTCTGGAGGAGGAACTTCACCTGGAAGAGAGAAAGGAGAGAAAGTAGGAAGACAACATAACAGGGGATGACAGTACCAGGGTAATATAGGGGGACATGGGGAAGCAGGAAGGGGAGGCAGGTTAGAGGGAGAGAGGGATGAAGAGAATGGACAGCCATGTGTGTCAACACAAGGAGTCTGGGAAACAAAACTCCTCACCTTGATGCAACCCAGTGAAAAAGTAGGCCTGGATCTGGTGTCCATAACAGAATGATGGTGCACGGACAACTGAAGCTGGAAAGTGGCCACACCACGCTATACCATGTTCCAGAAGGACAGGTCAGGGAGAAAAGGTGGAGAGGTTGTTTTAAATGTGAAGGAGGGTTTAAGGGCCACTGGGATACAGGGGCAACATGGGGGTACAAAGAAGGGCTGGAGATACTATGGGTCAGCCTAGAGACAGGATCAGGGGCTATTATTTGCATGGTGGTGGTGTTCAGGCCTCTGATGCAGGTGAAGAATTTAGATAGAGCCCTGGGGGAAGCCATTAGCAAAATGGCCAGCAAGGGGGAAGTTTTGATTATGGGGGGAATTTTATCTGCCAGATGCAGATTGAGGCATTCTCACTACAGCTACATGAAGAGGTAGGGCCATCCTCAATGCCACACAAGGGACATTTCTCAGGCAACTGGTTTTGGATCCCACAACGGATGGGGCAGTGCTGGGCCTGGTACTTACAAACAAAGACAGAATTGCTGATGTCATAGTGGATAGGCCCCCTAAGATGAAGGTCCTGGACTTCAGGAGTGTAGATTTGAAAGAAATGGGAAAGTGCCTCAGAGAATGCCTGGGGGGGAGGGGCAGAGGGGAGTGGTGGTTCAGTGTAGAAAAATTAAAGAAGGTATAGGCCAGGTAATGGTTAGGTTAGCAAGGTTAGGTTTCTTCTACAGAAATAGGCCCCTTTTCCCCCTTGAAACTCAAAACAAGCTTGTACAGGACACTTTTCTCCCCCTACTCGACTATGGCGATGTAATCTATTCCTCCATCACTCTTGCAAATCTAAGTAAACTGGACATCCTTTATCACCATGTGTTACGGTTCATTACCAACTTCCCTTACCGTTCGAACCACTGTGACTTATATGCAGCTGTTGGTTGGCCATCCCTTACTACTAGACACCTGCTCCATGCTGGGCTATGGACTCTTAAACTGCTCCTGCAGAAATTGCCAAGCTATCTCTCTTCCCTTATTAGTATCTCACATAGTGCATACTCATTAAGAAAATCTGACTTTATTATGCTTGACATATCAAGGACGTGGACTTCCTTTGGTAAACGTGCTATTGCATATGCCCTTACCTCCATTTGGAACCAATTACAAACCGTACTGAAACTAACTAGTGCAGTTTCAATAAACTTCTACAAATCGCTAAGTTCAGCCAAAATAAAAGACACCTGTAACTGTCATTAAGTCTCTTCCTTCCCCATGTGTGCCATATTTATCCACTGGTAAGGTATAATTGATTTGTCATATTAACTGCTTTCCCTTCCCCTTCTACTCCTGACTTTATCTTTGCTTACGCTCCACTGCTACTCTATCAAATCACTCCTCCCCCCTATATCAGTTGTAGACTGTTGTTTGTTCTAGCTGCCAAAATACTGTATATGTATTGCACACACGTCATCATGTTTCATTTATCAGTATGCAACCTGTAAGTCGCTTCCCCTGTCTCATATCAATGTTTACCACCTGCGGTCACCCTATGTGGTACCCTTGTATGTATATCCAGCCAGTATCATGTAACGTGCATTTCATGTATATACTGTTATTACCTATCTGTGTTTGTACTTTAAGTGTTTATGTCACAGGACCTCCTTGTGAATGAGCTTGCTCAATGGAGTTTTCCCGAAATAAACTTGAACTTGAACTTGAACTAATGGCATGCTGTTTGAAGGAAGTGAGCAAGGGAAAGTGGAGGAATGTGCTGCTATAGATCTCTAAGGAGATAGCAAAGACAGTGAAAGAGAAGAAAACAGCATTTAGAAAATACAAGGATACCTGGAAGGATGAAGACAGGAAGGCATATCTGACAAAACAAAGGGAGGCAGAAAGGAGGGTGAGGGCAGCTAAAGCACTAACAGAGGAGAAGACAGCTAAGGATGTCAGAAAAGGGGACAGTCAAGTGGAGGAATTGTGAGAATCAGGAGGGGCTGGGCAAGTGTTCAGAGGCACAGCAAGAGAAAGCAGAAATATTATATGATTACTTCTGCTTGATCTTCATGGTAGAGGGTGGGGGATGGACCAGCATGCTTCAGTAAGTGCCCGTGAGAGGGGGGAATGGACAGAGTCCATTCTCCGTGGACAGAGTCCAGAAGGGATTGGAAGCCTTAAAGGAGAAAAAAGCAATGGGACAAGATGGGATTCATCCAAGGGTCCTAAAAGAACTGAGCACAGTTCTGGCTGCCCCTCTGGCATCACGTTTTAGCACTTCAGTGGAGATGGGGGAAGTTCCAGAAGACTGGAGGTGGTCCAATGACGTCCCTCTGCACAAAAGCAGCAGTTGGGAGGATGCTAGCAATTACTGGCCAGCCAGTCTCACATCAGTGGTGAGGCTGTTAAAGGAAGCACTATTGAAAGACATGCTAATGAAGCACCTGCAGGCAAAATGGCTGCAAGACCACCAGCAGCATGGATTCACAGGAGAGAGGTAATTTCAAATTAATCTCATACAGTTCTTTGACCTGGTTATCGGGGAGGCAGATCAAGGGAGAGTAGTGGACATGGCCTATCTGGACATAAGTAAGACTTTTGACACTGTGCTGCACAGGAGGCTTGTTACTGTAAAAAACTAAGCTGCCTGGGGTGGGAGAGAAAGTGAGAAGCTGGGAATCAAACTGGATAAGGGGTAGGAGGCAAAGAGTAGTGGTAAACAGCAGCCACTCAGGCAATAGCAGAGTGACTAGTGGGGTATCACAGGGTTTGGTGCTGGAGCAGGTCCTCTTCAATGTCTTCATACTCGACATTGCAGAGCAGCTTGAAGGTAAGTTATGTCCCTTTGCGGATCATACAAAAATCTGCAACAGGGTTGACACTAAGGAAGGATTGGAGAGAATACAAAGGGATCTGAAAAACTAGAGGAATAGCCTAGGGGTGGCAGCTGGGTTTTAGTGTCAAAAAGTGCAAGGTTATGCACTTAGGGCTGCAGAACCCAGGGGCTCTGCATAAGATGGAGGGAATGCAGATTACAGTCACCAAGCAAGAAAGAGAACTAGGGTCACCATATCTGATGACCTCAAGGTAGCTTGGCAGTGTAACAAAGCAGTGGGAAAGGCTAGCAGGATGCTGGGGTACATTGGGAAGGGGATTTCTAGCAGGAAGATGGTGGTGGTGCTGCTGTTAGATCACTCACTGGTGAGGCCCCACCTGGAATGCCATGTCCAATTCCAGAGGCCACACCTTCACAAGGACATTGAAAGGGTGGAGGTGGTATAGAGAGGGGTAACCAAAATGGTGAGGGGGTTGCACAAGAAACCATACAAGAAAAGGCTGCAGGAGCTCAGCATGTACTCCCCAGAAGAAAGGAGAGTGGGAGGGGACATAATTGAAACCTACAAGTACTTCACAGGAGTGAACAAGGTGAAAGTGAAAAGTCTATTTCAGAGAAAGACAGGAACTAGAATAAGTGGGTATGCAATGAAGCTAAGAGTAGGAAGTTTAGGAGAGAGGTGCGGAAAGACTTCTCAGAAAGGGTGGTGAATGACTGGAAAAGCCTTCCAGAGGAGGTAGTTAGGGCAAAGACTAGGGGGAAATGTGTGGAATAGGCACAGTGTCATATTAGACAGAAGAATGGGGGAAGGGAGTGACACCCTTGACCAACTAGGGTCAGTGGTAATGGACTAGGCAGAGAGAAGGGGCAGACTGGATGGGCCTAATGGGCCTTTTCAGCTGACAAAATCTACATTTCTATGTAAGGGTGGCTGGGCCCTACTGTGGCTGTGGGCCTATCTTCAAACCTTCAGTGTCAGCCATAACCTCCATTGGCTGTCTCCCAACATACTTCAAACACCTGTATGGTTCCTGCTTGAAGTAGGCTCTAGTACCCCCCAAAAGACTCAGGTGAGGCATAGCCCCTCATCAAGAGGCATTCTCCCAACCTTACTGGTGTTGACCTTTGGCAGGTAAACATGGTCTACTCTTTTTAGATATCATGGTACCAATGGCTCAGGTCTTGGTAAATGGGAACCCATCTGGTGTAACCCTCAGATAACAGTGGATAGTAAGTTGCTGTACTGGGCCTTGCGAGTTGATAAAGGGATTCAAATTTTAAGCCACCTCCTTGACCTCTCTTCAAGGTATTTAGGTTCCTTTTAACACTTGGCTGAATGATGGGACATCCCCCACTCTGACTTCTGGCACTACCTTCAGTTAAGACATGCCTTGCAGGTGATAATCCCCTTGCAGTTCACAGTAGTAGATAATACCCTAAGATAATTTTCTGTTGGATGGCCAACCCTTTCGTCTAAGGGGCAGAATATACAACTTCCTCTTGGAACCGTATTATCCCACTTTTATAAAACAAAGACTTGCATGGGACAACAGCTGCTGATACTCATTCAGGTAGACCAATGGACCACTATGCTTAAGTAGGCCCACTCTGACTTTAGGGACATGTGGTAGCAACTAAAAGAAGATCCATTCATAGATGGTACCGAACACCTGAGGTTTAAAAAAAAGGGTGTTGATGTCCACTGACTATGTTGATGCCGGCACAAAGTATGCTGGTATCTAAAAGAGGACACATCCTCATTTAGATACCTTGGTGTTTGGTTAGACCAACACTTCAACTTCTCTGTACACACTGATGCCATCCTGAAGAAACTGCACCCAAGTTTTGCACTCTGTACAGGAACCGTAGTTGCATCCCACTGACTGTGAGGTGTGAACTTGCCCAGAAGATGATATTCCCCATTTTTGACTACTGCAATATAGTCTATGGTGCTGCTCCCAAATCTTCCCTGACCAAATTGGAGTCTGTTTTTAACTCCTCCTACCGCTTTGCCCTTGACGCCCCCTCTCACACTCATCACTGTGACCTGTATCATGCTCTAGTCTTTCCTCCACTGTCCACCAAGTGGCTCTTCCACTGTGCCAAACTGATCTCCAAATTCTGGCTTGGAGAACGCCTCCCTTACTTCTTATCTTTCCTTACTCCCCCTCCCTCTCATTCCCTAAGATCTACTGACACACACACCCTGTTGGTTCCCCTGCCATTCTACCCTCATCAGCCAGACTGGCTTCTCCCACTGCTTCCCTAAAATCTGGAATGATCTCTTCTCAAAAATAAGACACTCTTCATCTACCTAGTCCCTTGGTACTGCACTACACAACTTCCTCTCTTCCAGCTGAACCTGCTTTAATCCTCCCTAACTGCATCTCAATCCTCTTCTGCTCACCAGCACCCAGACTCCCTTGCAGGGTTTTTGCATCCTGAAGGGGAAACAGATTTTGATGGCTTGCCTCTAGCTTCCTTAATTTTCTTTGTTCTTGCTTTGCTGTCAACTTCTGCCCCCCCGTGCAGGGCTTTCAACATCCTGGAGGGGAACTAGGTATTTGGCAGTCTCCCCCCCACCTCCTCCACTCCTCCTTATAACTCATCTTAAACTACCTCTGCTACCTCCTCCAGCACATCTTAGCTTCCTCCTTCACAATCTCTATCACTGGTAATTGCCTCCTCCCGCCCTTGTTTAGCCCTTAGCACTTGTGTACTGCCTAGGAGCATAGCACTGAGAATGTTATGGCACTATGATTGTATTGTTGCTTTACTATTTGTCGGGTCTACTGTATCATGTTTTTGTGTCCACCCACTGGTTGTATAAATTTTCTCGACTGTAATTGTCTGTACTGCTCACAACTATGTATTATATCGACCAAATGCTCCATATTATATCTGTATCTGTTATTATTTGTAATTCTCTGTTTTCTAATCCTCCTTGTACCCCACAACCCCAGGTTGCACTGTGAGATGAGCAACTTGTTGTTCAGTGTGCTTTCCTGGTGAAACATTTCAATAAATAAATAAATAAAAACAAAGAGACAGAAACCCTAACACACATATTTTGGTCCTGCCTGTCCCTAAAACAATCTTGGATGCAAATACATTCTTTCTGTGCCAGAGTTACAGGAGAAAAGTTTCTATATGATCCAGTATTTTTTGGATCTTGAAGGCTCAATAGTATGGGGTTAAAAACTGTGGCCTGTGCCAGAGGCTTTGGAGGTGAAAAGACAAGTCCTCCGTAAAGGGCACTCCATTGATCCCCCAAGGTTATCTGCTTGGCTGTTGGCATTCTCTAAACAGGCAGGATACAAAGACTGACCTATATGACAAACCACGAAATACATAGGTTCTGTAGTATTTGGGACCACTTTCTGAAACTAATGGACATCCAGCAGAAGTAAACACCTGCACTAGGGACAATAACCTAATGTTTCCTAGCTTATAGTTTGTTGCTCCAGCAATAGTGATGTGCAAAGCTGGAAGACTTCATTTTGTGGATTAATTCACAAATTCGCCACATTTTGCAAAGTTAATCTGCCTTGCAAAATCCAACTTCATAGTAAATTGATACCTCATGAAGTGCAAAGTTGGCAACTTCTCTGGTGAAGATTGACACAGAGGCAAAGTTTGCAATGTACTATGGGACTGGAGGTCACATGTTGCAGGAACAAGCTGTATGCCATGAGAAGGCTGTCTTCAGTGCAGTCTTCTGGAGACTGAGTAGGAGACAAGCACTTTGGGGTGCATTTTCTGCAGTGGCCCACCCCCATAGTGGGCAACATATGGTCATCCCCCCAACACACTGGCATGGCACTGATGGACCATGATAATGGATCTCTCTTGTGTTATCTGCAGAGAGTTGTATGTTGTTTGTCTTGCCTGATGATGATTGTGGCTGGTTTCTTGTGTTGTCTTAACCCATCCAGTGCTCATTTGAGTGTGGTAGTGGTGGTGGGGGAGAATGCCGGGTTAGGATCAGAAACCCTGATATTGAATTTCCCTGCTTTGTATGCTTTAATAACAACCCTAACTGATGCATTAATGCAGTTTTTTGCAATGACTATATATGTATATATATACATATATACACACACACACACACACACACACACACACAATGGGGTGAGCGATAAATGAGTGTGATAAATGTAGCTATTTCCACTAGAGTGTGATAAATGCTGATGACATCACTAGAGTGTGATAAATTACATTTATACATATTGTACTGATGTCGCCATTAACCACAGCCTGCATTCTAAACTGAACTCTTTCACAGACCTGTTTCTCACTGCTACTTGCAAGTAACTATTAACATTGCAAAGGACACTCACCTGTTTCCCATAGTGTTTCAGCAGCTCACAGCCCATTACTATGCTACTCACAAATTCAAGAAAGACTGCATTCTAATTCACAGTGCTGCAACACACAGTTTCCATTTCTCACTGCAAACTGACTCTAAATCACAGTGCTGCAACACAGTTTCTGTTTCTCACTACAAACTGACTCTAAATCACAGTGCTGCAACACAGTTTCTGTTTCTCACTACAAACTGACTCTAAATCACTGTGATGCACCACACAGTTTCTGTTTCTCACTACAAGCTGAAACTAGCTCAATTAACACTGCTAAACACATTCACCTGTTTCCCAATGTGTCACACACTCCCAGCCCATTCAGAAACACTCACACACACACACACTCTGAGGAAAACCACAAATAGTGCTCTCAAGATAGCCTAGAGGTTAGAATAATGAGCATTAAATAACCTGGATACATCCAGCACACTAGACCTGGGTTTGACTCTCACAATTTCCACTTTCACGCTGTGTGACTCTAAACAAGTCACTTAACTGCCCAGTGCCCACAAATCACCACTAAAAACTTATCCAGTTACCAAAAACAAAACTATATTTCTGAAGCTCTTACCCCCATTGTATAAATAGCACACATGATGGGCAGGTTGTGTGTTATGGAAAATACTCTCACTCCTACATCATGAGTTCTGGATGATCTCACTCATGCCTTCAGACCTTGTGAGATATCCAGAGCTCACTCTGCAGGAATGGGAATATTAGCCATATCACACTCCTGCCCATCATGTATCCTATATATATATATATATATATATATAAAAAACTGCATTAATGCAAGAGTTAGGGTTTTTGTAGTGACAAAGCGAGAATTAAATGCCGTGGGGTTTCAACCCTAACTCCAGCTTTCCCCAACCACACCGCCCCCAACCCACTGGCACACACACACACAGGCAGAAACATACACACACACACACACACACACACACACAACATGCAACTATGGGGCTGTACAAGGAAATATAACCAATCACAGACAGACCCGATCTGCACAAACACATAGAGTGCAACCCGTTCAGAGGAGGGTAAACAAAATGGTGCAGAGTGTGCGGCAGAAATGATATGAGGAGAGAGTAAAACAGCTTAACATGTATACCCTTAACAAAGTACAACAGGATAGCATATTTCAGAAAAAAACGGAAATACAAGAACAAAGTAGGACACTAATGTACAACCTCTTCCAGAACTGATGTCTTAATCAATGCCCACAAAGAGTAAATATACATATATATATTTTGTAATGTTTTGTAACAGGCTGACACCAACTAGCAACAAGTTTCTGTTTTTAGGACTCTGCTGAAAGCATTATTCACTAAACTTACTTCCTTACAGTCAGAGTATGCAGATGGAGCTTGTCAGAATCAAACTTAGGTCTTGTCTACTAGATGTACAAATCTCATTGAGAGGTAATAACACTAATCTGTAGGCTATACAGGAAGCTGGCTTTTCATGAGCAGGTATGTATCACAATCTAGTTAATGTTCTCTAAGTCTAGTAAGAAAGCTTGTTCACAGCAGGATTGAAAAATGTTCTGTTTAGACCTGATATGGCTGTGGATAGCGTTTAGGCTTGACAATACTGTGAAATAGAAGATGCAGGGTTTTGCTACATTGCAGTCACATATTACTAATACTGAAATAATGACAGAACTGTGAATACATGACAGAAACATACATAAAACCATAGCATTTGACACCAGATAAGGACTGCTTGTACAGCAACACTGTCCATTTCCATATCTCTTCAATAAGGTGCAGATTGTAGTTAATGAACACATTACTTCTTCCTATCCCCCACTGGAATAGTCTTATGTATCATGTATCAAACAATTCTGGAACTCTTCATTGCTCCACAACCTTGCCAGGAAGCCTGATACATGCATCCAGAACACTCTGTGTTATACATTTCAGTCTAACATAACCTCTGAGTCATTGACCCCTCCATCATCAAATTGTTGCCCTTTGTTGTTCTTTTTTTGAAAGATGGTATCCTCTTCTACTTTGTTGATTTCCTTCACATTGTTGAAAGCTTGTGCCATGTACCCCTCTACTCCTTTACTTGAGGGTATAAATGTTAAGTTGATTTAGTCTCTCCTTGTATCATTTCTGTTGCACATCCTTCACCATTTTGTTTACCCTCCTCTGAACAGGTTGCACTCTGTCTATGTGTTTGCGGAGATCGGGTCTGTCTGTGATTGGTTATATTTCCTTGTACTGCCCCCATAGTTGTGTATTGTGTGTGTGTGTGTGTGTGTGTGTGTGTGTGTTTATGTGTGTGTATGTTTCTGCCTGTGTGTGTGTGTGTGTGCCAGTGGGGATGGGGGGTTGGGGGCGGTGTGGTGTTGGGGAAGGAAGCTGGAGTTAGGGTTGAAAACCCTATCAATGAATTTCCTTGCTTTTGTCGCTACAAAAAACCCTAACTCTTGCATTAACGCAGTTTTTTGCAATAAATTTCCTGACTTTTTCATAAATAAAGAAACATGAAATTTTTCTCACCGCACCTTACAAAAAGACAATGTAACCTTAACATTATACTTTTTATAAACTATTCCGTACCCAGCTTCAGAGGCCATCTCTGTATACCACCACTAACCATGCAATTCTTGTGACAGAGATTGACACCTATTTCTGAATATCTCACAAAATTTCTGCACCATTTCTGTCTACTGCCTGTACTACTGCAATGCAGAAAGCAGAATAAATTTCTAAAAAAACACAGAAATTTCAGAATAGGTAGTACTGTGTGTGACTCCCACTGCAATCCTAAAATCATAACCCAAAGGAAAACACCATCATTAACACTGTATTACTTCAATATAACTATTAACTTGCTCTGAGAGTGATGTTCACTGAAGTGTCACGTATGCTATTACCTCAAACCTCCCTAGGCAATAACTGTATTACATACATATCTAGAATAATGACACAAGCAAATTCTTAGAAAATATTATTCTTTATATATAAATCATATAGCAAAATATAAAAGACATCTTCACAAAATATTTTTAAAACACATATAGAAAAATAAATACATATGTAACTCAGACGCTGGGAGAAATGGAGAATAAGTAAATAAAACATTAAATAAAACTTGTGCAAAATAAAATAAAAGTGTTGCTTCACACAAAATAAATTACAACTGGGTGGGGATAAATAACTATAAATACATAATAATTTCTTTAAAAAAAAAAGTATTTACAAGAACTGCCCAGGAGTAACAGAGAAGTGCTGGCAATTCAGGCTGTAGGGACTTGGGGAGACGACGGTGCTAGGGAAGTGGAAGGCTGCTCGGGAATAGGTGTGGCTGGGTGCCCCTCTTCTGCAGCAGTTGTAGATGGCAATGTTGGAGGACATCTTTGAGGAGATCTTGCTGAGGTTGTTCAGAGGGCTGGTCATCCTCTAGATGCTGCAGGTCATGATGCAGAAGCTGGTGAATTGCTTCTGTGGCCTCCAGCTGGTTCTGAGCCAGCCACACCATGTGACCGTGCATGGACCCTAGCCAAGCAACAGAGGCCTCTTCCAAATCCCTGAGTGACTGGATCACTTTGGTGAGGCCCCTGTTGTTCTGCTCAAGCCCATGAGTGGCTACTAAGGCTGCATGCCTTACACGTCCATGATGCTGCAGCAAGTCTATGATTTCTGCCCCTTGTTGTATTATTTCGCCTGTCTGGCCCAACAAATAATTAAGTTTGGCTGCAGTGTTATGGGCATGTTTGGCAGCAGCCCTGTTACCACTCCACACAGTCTCGAGCAGCTGGCTGAGGGTAGTACTGATGTTACTGAGAACGGCAAGTTGCCCAGTGTAGAGAAAAGAAAAACAAACAAAACAGATGTTAGTAGTCGAAACTGTACTGCAGTTTTCTGAAAATAGGCTACACAAAACTCTGTCTTTGCAATATATTTAATAGCTCAGATGTATCCCCATCTGTGGTACTTTACTGTGTTGACTTAAGAAGACTTTTATCAATCTTTTTTTTACACACAGCTACCCTTAGTATAACAGATACAAGAATGAGACATATTCTGCTAGAATTACATTCTGTGAACCCCAGAATAGGTGACTATTGACGCTGTACCTAAAACCATTTTATAAATTACTATATGCAGTATGAGCAAAAGTTCTATAATTAAGAAACATCAGCAGCTCTACATACTTGCATTTCTACCACCGTACTGTACAAGGATGTCACGTAGAACCATATGTGCACAGTGTTAGTATCGTCATAATAAAATGTACAGTGACACACAGCAGTACACAGTCAGTAATACAAATTCATCTTCACTCCACTCAAAAATCTGTTCAAACAGATGCCAGATTTGAAACTTGACTACTAAAAACACCAGCGCCCCGCCACATGTACACAGATATAGTCTATTTCAGTCACACAATACTACACTATCACACTCCATGCCCATTTTAGGTTTCGCAACATCATTCCAGTGTACGTCTGTGATAGTATGGTGCAACTGAGACATTGTGACTCAATATGTCAACCTGTACAGAGATGATATATTTCAGAAACACTATTGGCACAGTGCTGTGTGATCTGTTAACACCTCATCAGACTTGTTAACCTCATACAATACAGTTCAATAAATCACACTATGGCACTATTTAACAACATATATCACAGATAAAGGCACAATAACTGTAGCTCAACAGTCAATTTAACACGAATGAAGATGAAAAAAAAAATCATTAAATACTCTCTGTTTCTGCATACTTGCCCATCCACTATTGTCTATGTGATTCAACTTCTTGAAGAGAAATATATGCAAGCAGATATGAAATGTATTAAACCCATACAGGTTACCAGCAGGCAGTCAAGTAAGATACATAGATACATAGACAGTGTCAGCAGATAAGGGCCTATGGCCCACCCAGTCTGCCCATTTGAGCTTGTAAGTTCAGTTTATGTTTTCCTAGAAGTCTGTTGCCCCTTACCCCTGACCTCCAGAATTCCTTTATGTCTATCCCATGCATTCTTAAAACCAGTGATTGTTTCAGCCCCACCACTTCCTCTGGCAGGGTGTTCCACTTGTCCACCACCTGTTCTGTGAAGAAATTCTTCCTCATGTTTCCTCTGAATCATCCTCCTCCAACTTCATCCCATGCCTCTAGTCCTGGAACATCTTTTCACTTAAAATTAGTGTATTCCTGCACCTGTTCCTCCCTGTAAGATACTTGTATGTCTCTATCATATCCCCTCTCCTCCTCTCCTCCAGGGAGTACATGTTCAGTTCCTTCAACCTGTCCTCATAGGACTTGTGATGCAATCCATGCACCATTTTTGTTGCCCTCCTCTGAACCTTCTCTACCCTGTCTATATCCCACGTAGGTAAGGTCTCCAGAACTGTACACTGTACTCCAGGTGGAGCCTCTCTAGTGTCTTGTATAGTGGAATTATGACCTCCCTTTTCCTGCTGGTGATGCCCCTGCCTATGCATCCCAGCATCCTATTTGCTTTACCTCCTGCCTTGTCACACTGTTTCCCTACCTTGAGGTCATCAGCGATGATAACCCCAAGATCTCTTTCCTGCTAGGTGCATGCTATATCCTCACCCTTCAACTGATATATTGTGCCAGGGTTTTTGTGCCCCATATGCATTATCTTGCACTTCTTGGCATTGAATTTCAACTGCCAAACCCCTGACCATTCTTCAAGTTTCTGCAGGTCCCTTCTTATTCTGTCTACACCCTCTGGTGTGTCTACTCTGTTACAGAGCTTTGTGTCATCAGCGAACAGTGAAATTCTGCCTTCTAGGTCCTGCGCAATGTCACTGATGAAGATGTTGAATAGAACCGGTCTCAGCACTGATCCCTGTGGCTCCCCACTGGTCACTCTTCCCTCTGTGGAGTGACAGCCATATACCACCACCCTCTGTGTCTGCCACCCAGCCAGTTACCTACCCACCACACTACTGTCCTGCCCACACCCATATTCCCCAGTTTGTGTAATAGTCTTCTATGTGGCACAGTGTCAAAGGCCTTGCTGAAGTCCAGATAGGCCATGTCCACTGCCCTCCCCTGATCCACCTCCCTAGTCACCCAGTCAAAAAATTCAATGAGATTGGTCAGACTTGACCTCCCCCTGGTGAAGCCATGCTGCCTTGGGTCCTGTAGTCCATTGACAACCAGATGTTCCACCAATCTCTCCTTCAGTAGTGCTTCCATGATCTTCCCCACTACCGAGGTGAGGCTGACGGGTCTGTAGTTCCCCACTTCCTCTTTGTTCCCACTTTTGTATAAGGGGACTACATCTGCTGTCCTCCAGTCTTTGGGTACCTCCCCTGTTTCCAGTGATCGCTAAACAGGATAGCCAGAGGTTCGCCACCACCTCTTAGTTCTTTAGGACCCTGGGTGCACCCCATCTGGCCCCATTGCTTTATCAACTCATATTACTTCCAGTTCCTTCAGGACACTTTCTGATGTAAAGGGGCTTGTGTCCATTTCTGTACCATTCTCACCCCTTGTACTCCCTTCAGACCCATTACCCTCCTCTTCCTCAGTAAAGACAGAGCAGAAACACCTGTTCAATATATCAGCTTTACTGTTGTCATCCTCCACGTGGCTCCCATCCTCCCCCTTCAGTCTCACTATCCCTCCCTTTGCCTTTCTTTTTTCACTTATGTACCTGTAAAAGGTTTTGTCCCCTCTACCCACTGATTTTGCAATGTGTTCTGTCTGAGCTTTGGCTTCCCTTACTGACCTACCTGCCTCCCTTTGCTTCTCCTGGTACTTCTCCCTATCCCCTTCTGTCTGTGTCTTTTTGTATTGCCTGAAAGCAATCTTTTTGGCTTTCACTTTCTTTGCTACCTCTTTGCAAAACCATAATGGTTTCCTTTTCCTTTTCCTCTTGATAACCTGCTTAATGCATAATTCAGTTGCTCTTATAATACCCATTTTAAATACTGCCCACTGTTCCTCAACCCCTGATTCCTGTCCCATTCCCCTTAATGCCTCTTTCAAGTATCTCCCCATTTTCCCAAAGTCTGCCCCCCCAAAATCCAGGATACATGTTTTTGTGTGGTTTGGTTCTGCTCTTTCTGTGATTTCAAACCACAATAACTGGTGGTCACTGTTCCCCAGGTGCTCCCCCACGGTTATCCCCATTACACTGTCCCTGTTTGTGAGCACAAGGTCCAGTATTGCCTTCTGATGAGTTGGTTCCATGACCAGTTGCTTGAGGAAGGCACCCTGAAGGGAGTCCAGGATAAATCTGCTCCTAGTTGATGCTGCTGCTGGGATGCTCCAGTCCACGCCTGGAATATTGAAGTCTCCAACCAGTACTACCTCACCTTGTCTGCCATCCTTTGGATGGCTAGCATCAACTCCTATCTGTTTCTTCCTCCTGGGCTGGTGGTCTATAGACCACATCTGTGCGGATGGCTGGCCTCATTTTCCTTTCCAGCTAACCCACAGTATCTCTCCCCCATTTTGTTCCTCCTGGGTCTCTGTGGCCCTTATGTCATTTTCACATACAGTGCCACTCCTCCTTCCTGCCTGCCCTGTCTCTTCTGAATATGTTGTAGCCAGGTATGGCCATCTCCCAGTCGTGGTTATCATTACACCAGGTTTCAGTGATGGCCACAATGTCCAGGTCTGACTGCACCATGACAGCCTCCAGATCTTCCATCTTGTTGCTAAGGCTCCTGGCATTTGCACACATGGCTACATGATTTGACCTCCCTAGACTGTTTCGCTGTTCTACTCCAGCCTTCCTTGGTTGTTCTTATCCCCGGTTCCCTTGCTGTCTGCCCTTCTGCTGAATTTTTGCCCTTTCTGCCTATTCACCTGTTGGGCACTAATCTCCATCTTTTGCACACTGCTTTGTAGAGATAGCCACTCCTCTGGTTCACTGGTTCCACTGCTAGCTGTGGGGGGTGAGCAAGTAGGTACATCCTTGCTGGTCTGCTACCCCCCTTTGCTAGTTTAAATGCTTGTCAATGTAGCATTTAAACTTATCATTGAGTGCTTGGGTTCCCCTCCAGGATGGATGCAGGCCGTCAGGCTTGAACAAACTTCCATCCTCCAGGTGGTCCCCAGTCACCAATGAATCCAACCCTTCCTCACAGCACCAGTTCTTCAACCATGAGTTAAAGTTTCTGGTGCATGCACCCCTATGCTCTCCCTTGCCTGTCACAGGTAGTACTTCTGAGAAAGTGACAGAAGTAGCTACTTGCTTGAGACCCCACCCCAATTTCCTAAACTCTTCCTGAACTTCCTTTGGCTCCCCATTTGCCAGGTCATTAGTACCTAGGTGGATAATGACATCCAGCTCACCCTACCATCTTTCCTTCCCAGTAATCCCCAGGATCTTCATTCCATCCCTTCATGCTGTGGCACCTGGTAGGCACCTCACCTCCCTGTCCTCCCCATCCTGTGTTCCTAGCTGGATCCCTCTTATGATGGAGTCCCCCACCAGGATTCACTTCCTCCTCCTCTGGGGTCCACTGCTTTCTCTGCTGAGGTCACCTCCTTGGCTAACCTCCACATCCTTTCCTTCCACTTCTCTGGGTACCTCTATTTGGTTGTCCCCATTTGCCAGTGTGGCATATGAGTTCTTGAGTGGAATAGGATCTGGGATGCCTCTGCCTGACAACTCTAACCTCCCTAAGCCCACTGTCATCCAAGTTCCCTCGTTCTGGCATCCTTTGAGGCAGTTGCATTGGACTGGGTGGTCTCTGGATAGGGGTGATGGTACTCCTGACCCAGTTTACTTCTGCTCTGAGTCTGGCTACCTCATCCCACAGTCCAGAGAGATGTATGCAGATAGGGCAGCACCTCAGTGTCCAGTAAGTCTGCCTAAATATGGCTGCCCTACAGCCACTGCATTGCACCACTCTCCACATTATACTGCAACTATACTGCTATTCCACTACTTGTCTGCTACTGAAGCTCTCCTAGTTCCCTTTTTATTAATTTACTGTCTAAAAATCCTGCCACTGATCCTCAGATACTTTTCTTTTTTTAAAAAAGAAAATAAACCAATAAACAAATAAATGAGTCAAAACATTTGTCGTGCTGAGGGTGGACTTCTTCCCCCTTATACCCCTCCTGCTCCACACCCCTTACTATACCCTGAGTTTAGCTCCTGTCATCAGATTTAACAGGGCATATAATTAAGAGTTGGGGGAAGGCGAGGGAAGGGGCGAAAATTTGCAGCAGTTAAAGACAGCAAAGAAATACACCACCACTATGTTTTAAATTTTTATCAGCCCAAAGACAATTCTAAGTAAAGACAACAAATAAAGTACAGTGTCACTAAAAACCCACAATCTAAGTTTAAATGAAAAATAGCAATTACCAGTTACTGTAAAGCACTGAACTGAATATGTTTCCTTCCCCTTCTGGCTTCTTCTGAGAAAATAAAACTCACTTGCTACCTCAACTCTGACTAAGCCCCACCTCCAGTTATCATGTAGCTGAGGTCAGAGGCCAGACAATTAACACCCCTCACCCAAACTACAGGGCAAGTCAGACAAGCCAAGACTAAATTTGCAGCAATTAAAGACAGCAAAGAAATACACCACCACTACGTTTTAAATTTTCAACAGCCCCAAAACAATTCTAAGTAAAGACAACAAGGAAAGTACAGTGTCACTAAAAGCCCACAATCTAAGTTTAAAAGAAAAAATAGCAATTACCAGTTACTGTAAAGCACTGAATTGAAATGATGATGATGTACCATTTCAACGTATCACTGTACTCCTGATTGCATACTTCATAAGAGGATATTGAACATGGCATGCACCATTCTCCATCTAAGAATAGCTATTAATGCAATTTATATAGAACCTAGATAACATTTTTATTCTGCCTTCTTCATATACACTCTCCACAGAATTTTTTTTTTCATATCTGACACATATTGGTATCCTGATTTAACATTACACACTCCTTCCACATATCATTGTCTTATGTTATACTGCTGTCTAACTGTTTCAGAAGTCCATCCTTTATACTGTGTGTGTGGCTCCTCCTTACTTAACTGATCACTGAACTGGGATGACAATAATTTGTGGGAGACAATCTGGTAATCATATCTTATGAGTGTATGAAAGATGGCTCTGCTACTGCCTACAGGATCACCATGCTTGAACAGTAAATAGTAAAGGAATGATGCCTGACAGGGTGGATGTTATGTTATGATAACATCCCACCATGGGTGGTTGGCCCCGAGCCCATGAGATGAGGGTGTCCAACATCCAAGAAGAGATGTTATGATAGCATAACACCCATCTTGAAGGGCATCATTCCTATTATACAATGGCTAGTTGTTATTTACAGAATTTAAAAAAAATAATGTTTTTATTAGTGTGGAAAAATATATTTTTTTCTGAAGAGGAGATGCAAAAAAAAGGACAGCCATTATCTCCACAGTGATGACAGTAGACCTGTTAACAGCACGTACGTTATGTCAGGATAACATCCCTGCTGTGATGGGCAACTGATCAATCAATGCTCAGGAGTATTCCTTATCATTGTATAATAATCCTGTAACACCAAGAGGAAGAAGGAATGGAACAAAGGATGCACACAGTTGAAGCTCCAGGTTGCAGAGGGACGAGGTCTGTAGCAAAAATGATTAACCCAGACAGAACAGGCTGCAGCAAAACCACTGATAATCAAGAACTGTTCTGGGGACATGATCAAAAGACAACAGAAGAATGTAGCATTACTAACAATATTCTAATTACTAATCATAGGAAGACCCAGTGATTGTTCGGGAAAAACATTTCACCTGGGGTTATACACAAACTGTACTGCTACTATTAGTGTAAATCAGCATACTCAATACCCTGCACTAGTCTTTAAAAAGAAAGACACAAAGATAAAAAGAAGTACTTGCATTCCTCAGCTGGAGGCCCAGCTGGACCTGCAGCTGATGGAAGATGACCTACTGCTGGAGATTGTGGCATTTCCTCCACAGAGGGCTCAGTCTCCATGATCTCTATACCCTTTGTGGAGTTGTCTTCTCCTCCAGCAGCACCCTCTGCAGATGGTTCATCCTCTGTGAAAACATAGTAAAAGAAAAAAAAAATCACTCATCCATCAATATCAACATTAGAATATATAAATGTACATATCAGCACTACCACTTGTGCAATATCCTTAATCTTGACAAGAAAGATAGTATGTAGTGTTGACTTCATCAGGGCACACATCTGATGTTTTAATTAGCACACTAACTAGAATTATTAGCACCTACAAACAATTATGTCCTTTCAATTTACAAATTGTGACAGTCTGTTCTTTACTAAAAACACCTTAACACCTAAACACCTAATCATAATATTAAACACATAAATAAATACTTCATCTTACAACAGTTTGTCATAAAACATATCTTCCACTGCATAAAATTGTCTAAAAAATGTTCTAACTTGGAATCCCCACTCTAATGATAATGCTAGTAATTACATAATACAAACTAGATACATGAACATATTACCTCAACAATTACCTACACAAAGTATTCTAATGCCATATGACAGAAATACTACCTATTGATTTAAAATACAGTCAGAAGTACATTATTTGAACTCACCATCAGAGTGGAGCATGAGTAGCTGCTCGACTGGAGCCCCTCAAGCCACACCTTCCGGGAGTGGTTGCAGCTGCATAGGATGGGAGGATGCAGGTTCTGAAGGTGTTGTGGCTGAGTGACAAAAAAAGTGAATATGATCTTTAGCAATTTAAGAATTAACATAAATATCACTAAATAGTTTTTTTTAGTTTGATTTGCACAATTACTTTACAGCAATTCTTTCCTATCCTGACTATCAACTAATTTCCCCACTCAACATCAGATGCAGAACCAAGACCTACCGTCTATCCCTAGAACACTAGTATCATAGCACAGTACAAGACAGCTACCATACCATCATCATAAATGCTAAGAACTGTACTTATGTTCTACAATTGCAAACCCATTTTCAGTGTCCTGTCTTGACCTCTCATAATGTTCTTTACATAGCTGCAGTAAGGGTAAGCGTCCAGAGGTCTGACATAATTACATACATCATCACTATCATTTCACACCCAATAACCCATCTCTGATTTCTATAGAATGCACAAAACTTTGATATCTAAGCTATAAGGCATGAAAAGGTGTGTGTTATCATGTAATAACATCACTCCTGGGGGTGAGTTGAAGCATGATGCGAAACTGGGTGCTTCCACCACCCCAGGATTAACATCATAATACAATAACACACACCTTGGAGTGCCTGATTGCAATTATACAATGGCTTATTTATTTATTTATTTATTTAGCTTTTGTTAACTGGGTAGGTACACTAGGAAAGTTGTATGCCTATTTTCAGGAATGACCCAGGAGAGTACAACAGGTATTACAGATACATCAGTACAGTGTAGCAGGTAAACAGTACATATTGTAACATAGTACTTTGAGTTAACAAATCAATCAGGCAGGATAGGGATCATAATGTAAGACAGGAAATGGCAGAATACATAGTGAGCAAACATTAAGCAACAATGAACATCTGTAGCATAGGCAAGTGCATAAGGAAGAGCTGGAGCAAAATCAGCAAACCGATTTGATTCAGTTGGTGTTCCAAGTAACAGGAGACTGTGGCGTTATAGTACCTAGGACATTGTGCTAGGGAGGCTTTTGGCACTCGCAGCATGAGGCCAGCTTCAGATGCCCCCACAGGGATATCCGAAGATGTTGATGGGAGAGGGTGGTGTGAACCTGCTCAGGAAAGGTATTCCAGAGCCTAGGAGCACATGCAGCGAAGTCCCTGTCCCCCATAAGGGTGCGGGTTGGGGGTACTCATACCTCTCAACCTTTTGTCCCCCAAATGTGGAACATTGCCTGTCAAAATGTGGAACGAATGGGCAAAATGCGGAACACTTAATTAAATCTTTACCTAAGAAGCTCAAAACACTGTTAAAATGTTGCATTTATGTTCAGAATATCTGTTATTAATTGATTGTTATTTTTTCCATCATTTACTATATATTTTTGCTTTAAACTGTTGACTTTGAATGTGGAACAAGTCCTCACAATGTGGAACAGGGACCTTTTTGGAAGTAAAATGAGGAACGTTCCTCGTAATGTGGTACAGTTGAGAGGTATGGGGGTACTTTTAGTATCCCAGGACCCTGGGACCTGAGAGGGTAGGAGGAACAGTCAGCTGGAGAGAGGAGCTGAGCCAGCCCCGGGGAGTAACCAGTGCTGATCATTTTGCTCACAAGGCACCCTAGTCCAAAATTTAGGTGATTGGTCGGGGAAAGCCAACTTAGCTTGTCATAGAGTTCACAGTGATGGGTGAGGCGGAGGGCAGCCAGAGTGAAATGACAGATATTATTGTACGTCGTGTGCTACCGAGTAAGAAGGGCTTTTGAGGTACATGCAAATAGGTGGAGACCATAGTTGAGGGAAGGGAGTAGTACTCCCCTAGCAAGGGCTAGACGAGCAGCAGGGGTTAGGTTATATTTGGCCCTATAGACCAGACCCAGCTTATAGCTCATGGCTCTGCAGACGTTGAGGATATGAGTCCCTAGGTCCAGTTGAGGGTCAAGCATCACCCCAAGATATTTGAGAGAGGTCACAGTGTGAAGGGGAGTTCTGTCTGCACAATCAATTCGCAGAGGGACTGAAGAGGCATGTATCTTGGCTGAAGAGCCGAATAGCATGGCCTGCATTTTTTTCAGGTTGAGGACCAACTTCTGTTGGGTTAGCCAAGCCTGAATGTTCTTAAAGTCCTCAGACAGGTGGAGATTGAGGGTGGCTGTATCACGGGAGTGGGCCAGGAGGACCAGGTCATCCGCATACAGGGTGACCCTACAATTGGTTACTACAGCAGGGAGATGGTTGATAAAGAGAGAGAAGAGAAGGGGTCCCAAGACCGAGCCCTGAGGAACACCAGGGTTCATGGGCAGGGAATCTGAGAGGACTTTATTGAATTTGGTTAGCTGTACTCTGCCATGCAGGTAGTCAGTTAACCATTTCAGAGCTGAGGGGGACAAGCCAAGGGACTTCATCTGAGTACAGAGCAGGTCGTGGTCAACAAGGTCAAAAGCCTTGGACAAGTCAATAAATGCTGCTTCAGAGAGTTTCCCCTGGTCCATGGCTGCTCTGATACTGGAGGAGACAGCGATCAGGGCCGTGGTTGTACTGTGCCCTTTTCTAAAGCCGTGCTGGGTGGGGGACAGCAATTCATGGGCTGGGATATACTCAGAGAGTTGTTCAGCTACTACCTTTTCAAGTAGCTTGCTGATGGCTGAAAGAATGGTGATCGGCTGATAGTTGTCAGGGACTTTAGGGTTGTCCTGCTTTAGCACGGGGACAACCCTGGCTACCTTCCAGATATCTGGAATCAACCCCATGGCAAGGGACAGGTTAACAATGTGGGCCACCGAGGAGGTGATGTGAGGGGCTCCAAGTTTCAGAAACTTGGGCTCCAGGTTGTTTTGGCCAGGACTGGAGTACTGGGAGAGGCCAGAGAGAAGAGAGAGCACCTCCTTGTCTGACACTACCCTTAGGAGGAAAGAAGGTCTGAAGGGATCGGACTCCTGCCAGTCCAGGGGCTAGGGGCAGTTGGTGCTCCTGTCAGTTGAGACGTGTGGGGAGAGCGCAGATAGGTCAGTGAAGTGGGAGTTGAGAGCATTAACAATCGTATGTGGGTTGTTGCAGGAAGCTCCTCCAATTATCATGTCAGTAACTCCCGAGTAAGAGGAACCACTGACCAGAGTTTTTATGTTTCTCCAGAACCTTCTTGGGTCATTTGCAGAGCTGAGAAGGGCAGCCTTGCAGAACTCACTTTTAGCAACCCTGATGGCTTTTTTACACTCATTTCTGAGTTTTCTACATTGTTACGGCAAGGTCTGATCAAGGGAGCATTTGAAGTGGGCCCAGCACTTGTCCCTCACCCGCATGAGGGCAAGGAGGCTCCCATGCAGCCATTTTGTGGTTGTCCCCCTGACCCTCAATCTTATAGTTGGGGCATGCCTGTCTTGCAGGGCCCCAAAGGTATTAAGAAACTGGGTTGCGGCTGTAGAGGGGTCGGGGGCACCATACACCCCTGACCAGTCCGTGAGCCTTAGGTCCTCCATAAATGCATCTGGATCGAACCTGGAGAAGTTTCTGATGTGTATGATTTTGTGAGGAATCTTTGGGGGAGTGGATTTTCCATACACAGAAGACTGGGGAGTGATCTGAGATGGAGTCAGATAAGGTTCCTGCTGAGGAGATCCTCTCGGGGTGATTTGACAGGATCCAGTCCAGTAGGGAGCTAGAGGCTCCATTTGCCGACCATTGGGTAGGCTCCTGTGTAAGTTGCATCAGGGTTAGGCTGGCAAGTAAAGGCTCGAACTACAAAAAACATTTGGGAAGGTTTAACTAGATTTTTAGTGAGGCAGTATATCTTTGTTTCGTAAAAGAAGATCACATGCCAAAGGAGGTCATCCTTACAGTGATGTTATTGTGTAAAATCATTACTGTGTCAGGCACCCACTGACAAATCAGAATACAGGAAATTTCTTTGCCATTGTATCATTAAAAGTAACAACACCTTCACTTTCCAATATGAGAATGAACACTGTGAAAAACATATAGCATAGTTCACACTGTTTTTCACTGTACTCCTCTAATACATACCCTAAACACAAATTACATCCATCTATGTTTTAAAGTAATACATTGAGACCACATAAATGTCATAACATGTACTATCTTCAACATTACATATATTAGGAAACTCCCAGACAAGTGTTATTATATGCTTTCAAGGAATTAAACAAATGTTTACTCTTGCCTCTCAGTTAAAAAAACAGTTTCACCACAAATAGTCCTCAGTCAATATTTAGTAAGCAGTTATTGTGAGAATACTCTTTGTTTACATATCATTACTGTCAGAAGTATTATACAACATATATTATGCTTAACATTTCTAAATAAATGAGAATACTTTATTTAAGCACAAAATAAAGCAACCTTCTTAGTCACAAACTTACAAACCATACACACGTAACATAAGGCTCTTTATTAACATCACAACGGTTTCAAAGATATACTCACAGGTGTGATGACGATCACCGAATTCTGGTTTTCCTGCATCCTCCCACATAGAATACGCTATGTCATACCACTCCCAGACACTCCTTCGCATATCACCAGCCACTGACTTAGTTTTAAAAAATGTCTGGCGGGTGATCTTCCAATTCCTGCGATACTCATCTGGAGATTTGTTATCTCCTGTCTCCCCAAGGTGTGACTAACCTGAGGAAAAAAGAAAAAAGAAAAGTATGTTGAGTGTTTCATCTAACACTACAATGAATAACTTTACAAAGAAAACAGCCTCACCACTAATTCACCAACTGTAACAATATAGACTCAAATGAAGAGAGTATCACATATCAAAGGAATAATACATTGCACACTTTCTTACATTGCTATAATGAAAACATGTGGCAGAAGGAGTTAACATTGTGCACAATATCAAACAGCAAGAGTACACTAAAGCTGTATGCCAATTGCTGCACAGCATGGATCGGTAGGCATATACACCATACTGTACGACAGATTCTCAACACAAGAATAAACCTATTCATATATCAGGACTGTGATTTGCACTACAGTGCACACACTCATTGCCACATGCTGTAGAACAATACTCACAGTCATAGTATATGCTGTAACTCAACAGTTGAGCAGATGATTTTGTGGGTGGTGACCTGCTGCCCAATGCAACTACTTGGCAGAAGACTGGCAGATCTCAGTGGCTGACTAGAGAGGAGAGCACTAGTGTGACACCAGCAGTTTTCTTTTTACAATGTCCACAACCAAGCTTCGTAGTGCTGTGCCAGGAAATAAATCTTAATGTTATTTCTAGTATATAGAAAATCATGATCAGGCTGTGTATGGTCCACTGTTCCACCAAAAAATCAACAGATATTTTAAATATGATATGGAACCCACTGTTGTCATTGATCACATCCATAGATGTATAAAATAATTATGGACTCTCAATCAAATCAAACACCTACCTTGCCCCATGTGTGTGTCAGGCTGAGGTTAGTCACATGCATGACGATGCATGCATTGGCTTGCTCTCTGACAGCCTGAAGTAGGGCCAGCACTTCTCTGTCACTCCAAGATTTTGGCATTGTCTATTTGTAATGAAAAAAGACATATCAATAAACATTATTAGATATAATATTAATATTGCTGTATCGGACACCTGCTTGTCATTCTTAACACTCACAATGAGATATCTGTAATAACTAATACATCCTAACATTTTCAATGAGTCTATTATTGAAACACATCAATGCAGCCCCCCGATAATAACAAAACTGTATAGTAATTAAATATTGATAGCTGCATTCACAGCTGCTGTACTATCTCCTTTTAAAATTATGTAACCTCTATTATTGATATATTAACTACATAGTGTTATAGGGCAGACTAAACAGCTACGCACCACACAGGCACACTGAGGGATCTTCCTACTATTCCCTACACAGCAAAAGTAGTAGTATGACAAAATATTAATACCCAACAGGATGCGCAACATGTGAGAACACCACAGCACCTAGTGGTGTAATTGCGCCCAACTGAACATCCAGTGCGGTATTATTGCACTTTCCAAATGGTCACTGGGTAAGATGTAGTAAAAATACATATGTTACTAACTTTTCTTACTAAATTTTTTATTTACCTGTATGTAAAACAAGTAATTACTCCGCCTCTGTTTTTGTTCTCTACCAGACATCCTGTTTGCACTCACACCTCTCTCAGTCACCACACACATCAACACAGTATTAACACTTTTTTCCCATTTCTTGTCTCAGCCAGTCAGCAACATGAGATGTCATCATACCAACCCCCCCGCCAGCATACACAGACACAAGCAGTACTTAAATATAGAAATATTTATTTCTCAGCTTTTGAAATTTGTTTCTTTGCAGGTACTGTGGAGTCACAACTCAGGAGCTGATGAACTGCCTGAAACTTAACAAGATGGTAATACAACATGACACTCTGCAAATCAACAACCAAAGGTGAAAGTAACAGCAGTCACAAAGAACTAAAATATTGACTACAAAGATCAAGCAACCTAAGTTAAAAGTAAAAAGTTGTAATTCCTTGATCCGGTTCACTGGCATAGCAGTTGTAGAAAACTGGCGCATTGCATAATGAATACCTAACAGGCATCAGTGACACTGCAAAAATTGCACCACATCAGCACACCAATTCAGGGTGCCCAAACATAGTGTCAGCTAATAGTGCATGTTGAACTAATAGTTATTTAAGACTAGGCATCTACTGTACATTTAGCCACCCTCCCACTATTGCTATGAGGTAATCAGACAGCTGGTAGTGCCTATTTATTTTTTAACAGCTAAAGAAGGAAACATTGTACAAGACAATGGTCCCTCATAAAACACATCTTACTGAACACTGAGGTAAGATAAAAAAAGAATAATACTTACTTCACAGTAGCGTAGGTCCAGAGCAATAACAAGCAAAATACATATATCTGTTGAAAGAAAAACAAACAATGTATTACAAAACAGTCAAACAAGACACACATTGTTGAGAACAAAACACAATCAATGAGTTAGCTAGTGAATATATCCCTAGCTACACACTGTATACTACATCAACAGCATATGTGTTTTCATGCCACAAAGCTGCCCCAATCTTGGCAGTTCACCTTCAGAAACACAAATAACATTTTCAGCCACACTCAGACAATGCATTCCCCCTTAAAACCAACCATTCTCAGCAGTTAGAAAAAATAAATATAAAAAAAAGTAAAATAGTAACAGTACACACACCCTACATCACATGAACAGATAACACAAAAAAACCCACCATTTTGCACAGTGACAGCCAACCAATATCTTATGTAAACCGACCAAAAACAGACATAAAATGTCAAGTAAAAATGAACATTCCACTCAACAGTTAACAATTATTGTAACACCTGCTTGCTGAAAAGCATCACACAACCTGTGTTTCCCACAGACTCATACTGTAACATACACACAACAATGTACAACATGTAAACCGTTCTATTTTTTGACCATTTATAGTGGCTCTAAAAAGAGCCATTTTTGTCAGTGCGTATGTGATGTACTTGAAAGGCACACTTTTACAGGTACACAATCACAAAACTGTAAGGATACCATGTTGAAGGTCCCCAACAAAAGTGTTATTACCATTGCTAGAGAGTTGCACACCATCTTTTAAATATAGCCAATATTTGTCATAAGTAATTTTTGGGTGACGAATGTTATGCATTCCCTTAACATGAATGAATACAGATATTTGTGTGTTCACCCTCCTGCATGATCTTTCAAGTGCAGGACAGTAATCCTCACCTTTCCAGACCATGTCAATTAACTTCCTTGTGCTCCCAGGTCACACCTGGAAACAAGCATTGGCTTAGTGTGCCTTTCCTGGTTAAACAACCCCCCATGCACTGTGTAATGTCTGAATACAGAATTTTACAAGCTGGCAACACACTGATAAGATGCTGCAAGTCAGACTGTGCAGCTTCTATTAAATCAATTGTCCTTTTGTTCCCCAAATCATTGCCTCCAAGATGGATAAGGAGTATGTCTGGTTCTGGGTGTGTCTCCAATAAGTGGTACATGGTAGACATGAGCTGCTCCCACCTCATGCCACCATTCCCAAACCAAGACACTGAGCATCCAGGTAGGTGTAAATCATTGCCAAAATGACTACCTCTATTGAACACTGCTGCCATTCACACCAAACTTGATCCCACTATCCATACAGTCAATGTTGATTTTTCTGCCATGCTGAGTGAAAAATCTCAAAAACTCAGATGTAGAAATATCACTACTGTGTCTGTCTGGATACCAAGCACTACCAAGTCTAATCAGCACAATGACCAGTATTCTGTTGCATCATTCAGATAAATACAGTCAAAACAATGACAAGTAATAGCCTGTTCCCAGATTGGCTCATACAGCCTAAAAGATCTAACTATGTATATAAAGTCTCTTTCTATTGGTATTATGTTTATAAACATTTTTTGTTTGTTTGGGGGGACAATACTCTCTTCTGATTGGCACAGTTCATGACTTGCCAACAACACAAATGTTCATTGGTCTAACTTACTAGCCATTATGCTCTCTCAAAGTAAATTCCCTCTCTTTCTCAGCCAGCAGCTTGAGTGGTGAGTGGAACCATACCTTTGTACTTGACAGAGATAATGTGCAACAGTTTACAACTGCACTATATTAATTAGAGTGCAATAGTCTCATAACTGCACTAGAATTTAACAGTTACCAATTCCTAATAAGAATTACTGTCATTGTATATGTAAATGAGAATATATTTATGTGTGTCTGTGTTTTAACAATTTAAATGTACTATCTACTTAACCTAGAAAGTACACAATATATTTTTGAGATAGGATAGCACAACAGGCAAAACACTGAAATGTGTAACCATATATTTCCAATGTTGTCAGATCATCAAGTAATTCTCACAAAGAAATCCACCACTAAAATGCAGTACATCTGCTTTAGACACTAACTATTAATTTCTCAGATACTGTGACAGAAAAATGGAGAACTCTTATAGCCAATACTAAACATGAAGCAGTGTTTCCAGCCACAAACAATCACTGTGGCAATTAAATATTTAACAAAACTCCTAAACAGCAGGTTTAAACACTATTTTTTTGAATTTTGAAACATCATATTGCAAGCTTAACATTTACTACTTAGCAGTTTTTTCCCTTGAACAATTATTACTGTAAAAGTATTTGCATGGCTTTTCCAGGACTATTCTGTGAGTAAAACACATGGAGGGAAATTCCATTAAATTGGAAAACTATGTAAAACTTATCTGAGTATAATTCAATCAAAATCTCAGAGTGAGACAAAACCCTAGACATCACCAGAAAAAATAAGTATACACTATCAGCATCAAACAGTAAGCATGTTACAGTGCTTTCTAACTTGCAAATTAATGAAATATCCACTCCAAGTGACAAAAAAACATAAGTTTTAGCAAAAAAAAATGTCATTTTGAAAAAGTACTCACTCCTCTCTCCCACATTACTAGCTGCTCGAGCATTCACTCTAAAATGGCCCCCAGAATGTCATTCTTTAATTCTATTGGCTAAGAAAACTCACATGACAAAGTTAGCCATTCCTTTGATCGTGGGCATACAAATTCTTTGACAGCGGCTCGCACTGTTCATCAGGATCAACCGCGAGTGTGCAAAATCTCTGATCATGAGAGTAACGAGAGACTTTATTGTGAGAGTGAGTTTGACAGAAAAATACAGTGGATTTAAAAATTTTTGAGCAGAATAAACCCTGAGAGCATTTCTATGACTCATATATAATGAATATAGTCGTAATATCTGTTTTTAAAATGTCTGTAAATTATTCCTGCATCTTTTACGATCCTTGACCATGAGCATGCAAATTCTTTGACCGACACACATTGTTCATCAGGATCAACTGCAAGCATGCAAAATATTTGATCGCGAGAGTAACGTTAGACTTCAATGTGACAGTATGTCTGGCAGAAAAAAAAGTAGATTTTAAAATGTTTGAACAGAATAAACCCTGATAACTTTTCTATGGCTCAGAAATAAGGAATATAGCCTTAATATCTATTTTTAAAACATTTGTAAATAATTCTCACATGTTTTGCATTCTTTGACCGTGACTTAGTTTGACCATGAGGATTGACCGTAAGTATGCAAAATCTTTGATCATTAGACTAAAGTGAGACTTCATTGCCAGAGTGTGTCTGGTTCAGAAAAACAGTATATTTAACAATTTTTAAACACAATAAACCCCAAGGGCATTTTCAGGACTCATAACTAACTGTTATTCTGTAAATATCTATTTTTAAAACATTTGCAAATAATTCCCACATTTTTTATGATCTTTGACCACGAGTGTGCAAATTCTTTGACCGCAACTTGGTTTGACCACAAGGATTGATCACGAGAATAATGCAAAACTTCATTGTCAGAGTGTGTCTGGTTGAGAAAAACAGTAGATTTAATAATTTTGGAGTACAGTAAACCTCGTGGGCATTTCTAGAACTCATAAGTAAGAAAAATTATGTGGATATCTATTATTAAAACATTTAAAAATAATTCCCACATTTGTTATGATCTTTGATCACGAGCAGGCAAATTCTTTGACCGTGACTCGCTTTGACTGCGAGGATGCTCTGTGAGTTGACAATTTCTTTGATCACGAGAAAAACTCAAGATTTCAACAATTTAACACAACTACTTGTTCAAAAGTCAATTGTTAAAAGACATTCTCACCACACTATATTCACACATATATATTTTAAGATTACAACTTGTATCTACCATGTTAAGTAAGCTAAACAAGCTTCTATTGCTATTTGGTATTATTTCCATGTTCTTTGTTCATGAGGGTGCAAATTCTTTTCTTGTGATTGTCTTTGATCGCAAGGATTATTCGTGAGGCAACAAATTCTTTGATCGTGACAAAAAATGTAAAATTAACAATTTTAAACTCATGCAAGTTTCTATAGCTTCACTTTCCCACAGAATTGATATCACATAAATATTACAATGTCATCATGACAATCAAGAAACCTAATATTATATTTCCAACACAAGATTATTTACACTATTAGCACCTTCACACACACCCATACCACTATCATTGCCACGACTGAGTGATGGAGCCCTAGCTATCCCATCATTATAATATGTTAATATAAGTCTCTGCAAAGATGTAACAAGTAATATTTAAGAACTGCATAACTTTCAACTTGCTAGTACCCAAGCACATTAACTAATGAAGTTGTCATACATATTCTTTTGTCAAGTATTACTGGTTTACAATTGCACCCAATATTCAGACCACAGTGAAGGGCACAGAATAACTAAATAATTTCTGACAAAGTGATGCAAATCTTAGGATATAAATGCATTTTGTTTGTAAAAATACTATGCTTTCAATTCCTTATGCAGTATTTGTTTTTTATAACCATATGCCAAATGTTTATTACTACTCAATATATTCTTTTTACCTTTTTAGGAGACTACAACCCCAAAGAGATTAAATAAATACTTTAGCTATTTCATCATGGCCATTTGCCGTAAACCTAGAGCACAAAGGAAAACTGCTAGCTGTACTGCTTGTTCATCGTCATGCCATGTAAAAACCAAAGGTAAAACTTGTCAACAAAAGCAAAACAAGTTGTCTTCTGTTCAAGGTACACACAGAATTAAACATACACATTCAAAAAAAGACAAAACCTCCTCTAGTAAAACGACAACAAGTAGGCTTCCTAGAGATACAGTACAATCACAACGTCCAGCACTGTCATCGACAAAGCATACACATGCGAGACAGAAAAAAATGCTAGACGTGTTAGTTCTGCTAGTGCACAACCCAGCAAGGCAATGTTTTTCAAAGAGCTGGTCCATAGAGCTAGAATCGAACTTGTGATCTCCAAAATAGTGAGATGCAAAGGGAACAGACAGCATAGTAAGAACTCATTGATGAAACTCCACTTAAAAGTAAGACGATTTGTCAATGTGGCTCTAGCAATACATTCCCAATTATGGGCTGAAATGATGTCAGCCATTGATAAATTGACTGCAAGGATTGAGGAGATGAGAAACAAAACTTTATATTTTAAACACTTAAGCAGACAAAATATCACTGTTGTGTTTCAAGGAGACTGGTTTCATTCAGAGTACTCAGAAGCATTTTTCTGTGAAAAGACATACCATGCACACAACAGAAACATCACTTTCACAATTGATGAACAGGGAAAGGTGCAGAATGTCTTAGCTCTTTCTCATGAAACCCTTGACTTGGAGAATGACAATCAAGGTAGTCTTTCTACAGATATTGCCACAGAGAAGTCTGACAAAGCAATACAGGATTAAGTATATGGGAGGCTACTCGACAGGCTCATTGTTTTCCTGATCTATTTCCACTTGGCTCAGGTGGTCGATTAGATGAACGAGAACTTCAAGTACCAGAAGCTGAGTATAGGGCCTCACAAGTACTACAAAACAATGGAAAGTTTCACAGAAACATTGCATACCTGTTCCACCTCCTTTGGGAAAGTGAACTTAGTGTCCTAACTGCTAGTATTGCTCACACATTAAGACTTGGAACAGAATTCAACAATATGACAGCTGCACAGTTACTACAGAAATTGCAGACCAAAGATGAAACACTGCAAGTCAGTCTTTCTTCCATTTTGTCTAGCATGCATGGTACTAAGGAATATTGGTACAGATGACACTCTGAGGTAATGTGCATGCTGAGAGAGTTTGGACCAGCAACGTGGTTCATAATGCTGAGTTATGCTGAATATTATTGGGATGATCTGCTTGATCTTCTCAGATGAGCAAACTCTGATGTTCAGAACATACAAAGTATGACTCTCAACCAACTATGTTCACTTATTCCAGTAACAGTTTCATGTTGCTTCCACCACCGGTTCCACGGTCTTTTAAAATTCATACTGTCTAAGACAAATCCTTCTCTCAGCATTGTTGAGCACTACTTCTGGAGAGTTGAGTACCAAGCTTGTGGAGCTCCACACATACATATGTTGCTGTGGATAAAAGATGCCCCATGAATTGAAGACAATGAGACAACTGACATTCTAAGCTTCATATTGAAGTATGTCACATATCAGATACCAGACAGGTATGACAATGCGACACTTTAGGAACTGGTTCAGAAATTCCAACAACACCTCTGTGGCAAATACCGTCATAGGAAAGTAAAGAACAAATGTCAGTGGTACACTCGATGCCATTTTGGGTTCCCAAGGTGAGCTTGCCTAGCTGCTTCTCTGAATGATGTATTTTCAGCCATGTGACATTACCTGAAAGCAAAGTCAACAAAACAAGTGTATGAACTACCTCGGACAGAATCAGAAGTCTATATCAATGACTATAGCCCTTCTCTTCTGCTGATGTGGCAAGCAAACATTGCCATTCACTTTGTTGCTGACAACTCAATGGCTCTTGTAAGGTATGTCACATCATACATCACTAAGCATGAGCAAACAAACTTGCAAGAAATGTGGGAAGAGTTGTCTAACTGTGATAAGTCAATGTCTTCCAGACTTTGGTCACTAGGATTTAAGACTCTGTCACACCATGAATGTAGAGCCTATGAAGCAAGTGACTGACTTACAGGTGTATGTCTATATGGCAAATCAGACTCCATTCATTTCTTGAATGTCAATCACAAGCAGAGCAGGTGTCGTGTCCTTAAGAGCCATGAAGAATGAGGATTTGGCTGCCACAAGACCAACATCCACAAATATTCTTAAGAGCAACTTAATTGACAACTACTATCCACAGTGCCACAGTGCTATGGATGATCTCTGTCTCTCTGAAGTTGCTCAATGGTATGGCTACAAGTGGGGTGTTGCTTCTGACCAAGAAAAAGGAAAGACCCAGTAATGGATAGCATTGCTTTATATCAAATGAAGCAAGTGGAGGGTAATCCTGTAAGTATATGGGAGGCTACCCTACAAGCTTGTTGTTTTCCTGATCTATTTCCACTTGGCTCAGGTGGTCGATTAGATTCAATGCAAAGAAGTGCAAAGTAATGCACCTGGGAAATAAAAATCCAGGAGAAGAGTACACAATAGCAGGGGAGGTACTAACAACAACAATAATGGAAAGGGATCTGGGTGTAGTCATATCAGATGACCTAAAGGTGGGTAAGCAATGTGAGAAGTCAGTAAGGAGAGCCAGGGGGATACTGGGATGCATAGGAGGGGCATCACAAGTAGAAAAAGGGAAGTGGTTATCCTCTATACAGACAGTTGGCGAGACCCCATCTGAGTACTGTGTGCAGTTTGGAGACCTCATCTACATAAGGACATAGACAGGATGGAAGCAGTCCAGAGGAGGGCAACTAAAATGGTGCAGGGTCTACATCAGAAACCATGTGAAGAGAGACTGAGAGAGCTTAATATGTATACCCTTGATGAAAGGAGGGACAGGGGGACTTGATAGAAACTTATAAGTACCTCAAGGGAATCAACAAAGTCCAGGAGGGTAGCATCTTTCAGAAAAAGAGATGTGTAAGAACGAGGGGGCACAATTTAAAATTAGAGGTGGCTCAGGGGTAATGTGAGGAAATTCTTTTTCATGGAGAGAGTGGTGGACGCATGGAACTGCCTTCCTGGAGAGGTTGTGGGGTCTAAAACAGTGGGGGAATTCAACCATGCATGGGACAGACATAAGGCAATCATAGTGGGGGGTTGTAGGAAGTAGGCTGTTGGTTAACTAGAATCTGCAGCTTATCCAATAGGTAGGGAAATGGGAAGACTGGGTGGGCCAAGTGGTCCTTATCTGCCATCAAAGTCTATGTTTCTATGTAATAAATAAATCCACTGGGTTTGATGGTTCACTTGTCAAAAAGTGAAAACCATGGCTAATTGACCACTACAAACTCACCTTGAACACAACAGAAAGCAAAGAACATTATTATTTTGCTCTATTGTTTCTGTTCAAGCATTGGAGATCAGAATCTGAATTAAAAGGATTATCTGACACATATGAACAACAGTTCATGGAAACATATCATACCTTCCAGAGTCATGTCTCTGAGACTGACATTGACAGACTTGAAATGGAAAAAAATCAGCTAGAAAACACAAAGAAAATTCTTGATGATGACACACCAGTAATATCACAGGAAATGGTTGATGTTGAAGGAGAAGGGACTCTTGGTGCTCCTCTTCCTCCTAATGACCCAGCTGTGCTAATATCAGAGGTAGACGGCACAATGCAACAAAGCATGCACTTGTCAGAGTCAGCTACGGACATTGTTGACAAGTTGAACTCACACCAAAGAGTCATGTATCACTCTGTGATACATGCTGTGACACATGCTATTCAGCACAGTACCAAGCAGTGTGTTTGTGAGGAACAGACACCAATCAGGATGTTTGTTAGTGGTGCTGCTGGGACTGGAAAAAGTTTCTTGATCAAAGCTATAAGCAAAGGTGTGCATGAGCTTAGCAATGCAGCAACATCTGTTATTGTTGCTGCTCCTACAGGTTTGGCAGCTTATAACATAGGTGGTATCACACTTCATAGGTTATTTGTGTTGCCAGTTGATCATGGGAAAAGTGGTGATTACAGGAAATTGTCATATGACGTTGCCTCTGAACTGAGATCAATGTTTGACAAGATGCATTTGCTGATAATTGATGAGATCAGCATGGTTTCAAATGTTCTCCTGACATATGTCCACCTACGTCTACAGGAGATACTAGGAACCAATGATGACATACCATTTGGTGATAAGAACATTCTTGTTCTTGGAGATCTTCTTCAGCTGGCTCCTTGAAATGTCAAACATGTTTTCTGTAGTCTATCCATTGAAGAGGCAAAGAAAACAATTGGATGCATAGGTGGAGTCAATCTATGGGAGTTCTTCTTATATGTTGAACTCTCACAGAACATGAGACAGCAAGGTGACATGTCTTACAAAACATTACTCGATGAGGCACATATTGGTGTACTGTCACCCATCCACATTGAAATGCTAAGACAGCGCATGATCACAAGAAATAATGCTCCTATTCAAGATGCATGTGTTATCTGTGTGCATGTACAGAAATCTGGGATACATGTTGTATGTCTATTCCCAAGATTTAAGCAGTGTGCAGAGTTCAATGAGATCATGATGCAGAGAGAACATCAACCTATTGTCACTCTCCCATGCATAGATGCCATAGATGGTATCACCCTATCATGAACAATGATATCAAAAATGTTTGAGCATCTCAGAGACCTCACAAGTGATGTGTCACACACAGCTAGCTTAGAAGCTGTGCTATCACTCTGTAGAAATGCACGCATCATGCTTCACAGAAAGATTGATGTCGAACGAGGCCTCGTGAATGGAGCCATGGGGTATATACATGAGTTCCAGTACAATATACTGAGCACAGCTGTGGACTTTGTAGTTATAAAGTTTGACAACTGTGAAACTCCTTGCCCAATAGAGTAACAGTCAAGTTTGAGCTTATGAAAGATATATATGTGACAAGGAAACAATTTCCATTGTGTGCTGCTTATGCAGTCTTCATACACAAGTCACAAGGCCACAGCCTTGATAGTGCCATTGTAGATATAGGCACTGGTATATTCAAGGATGGGATGTCTTATGTTGCCTTGTCTCGTGTAAGACAATTGTCTGGAGTACACATAGTGAATCTGGCAGAAAGTAAAATACGTGCTGACACAAAATGCATTATTGAGTACAACAGATTACGTATATTGTTCCAACGAAATGCTCCTTTACTACCAGTTCCCAGATATGTGTCCAGCACACCTATCACAATAGATGAAGGACACAAACTAAAAAGACAGCACACTAAAACTCCACAGTCATCTCCTCAGTACTCAATTACAGAGCACTCTCTTAAGAAACTACTCGCATCTTCACCTGTGAAAAAATGTATTGGAGTCAACACACTGCCAATATTTGACAACAGCACAGGAGTAAACTGCTATGCAAATGCAACTATGCAAGCACTTCTCCACATCCCTGAGTTTGCTAATGTGTTAAACTCAAGTCAGTTGACACCTCTATCAGAAGCATTAAAGGGTCATTAGAGGTACTCAAGACCAGTTCCCCAGTTTACAAAGCTTGACTCCTCTACGACTAACTCTTGCACAATATGCAGGACAATCAGTGTTTGCTGACAATGCACAAGATGTCACAGAGTTCATGATACGAATGATAAACCGTTTAGAAGATGATGGAATTGATCTGCATCAACACTTAAAAGTTGACTATGTGTCCAAGTACACATGTTTGTTATGCAGCCACAAAGAATCACAAACAACTCAGGATATGCTCTGGCTATCTGTCTATGTCCCTGAACAGAGAACTGTGAAATTTCTGAAGTTGTTTGCAAATGCAGAAACTGATTGGCCATGCCGAAGATGTGGTCATTCTTGTGTTTGCTCTCTGAGAGTTACATATTCAAGTTCATACATAATTATTGTATTGCAACACTTTAACTCTCAAGGCATGAAAGTCACAACATCAATTTCACACTTCATTGCTGGCAGAACTATGTTCTCAAGAACTTAATTTGACACCCATGCAATAATCTTCCATCATGGCCTATCCATTCACTCTGGCCACTACGGCACTTGGCGAAGGTTCAGAAAGGGATGGGTGGAGTGCAGTGATACAGTATGCACTCTGAGGTAAAGACTCCCAAGGAATCTGAAGGATGCATATGTCATAATTCTCCATTGCACCAATTTTCCACAATGTATGGAAGAGTGATTCTATCTAATCACAGCATCTCAGCAAACCAGTATCTCTGCAACAATAACATTACATGTCCATATTTCATCCAGATATAATTGTTAACCACTAATGTGCACAAGCATTCCCCTTACACCTTCATCAAAAAGTACTAGTTTGTAAAGCCACCCATGGTGACCTATGTGTTCTATTTGTTGCACAAAATCACCACAACACATGTTGGTTTATCTGATTTCTCTGCCATTGTAGAAGACACCACAACAGTACAGCAATGCAGCTACCTGTGGTAGACAATAACTTGTGCAAAACACTGCTATCCTCATACATTGGATAAAAAAAACACTGTTTTCATCATTCATTGCAATGCAATTAAGCAAAAACATTGTATTGTGATATTCAGCATTTGCAACTTTGTTGTACTCACTACAAAAAACTGCATTGTTACTTTTCAAGTAGACTCGAGGGTATTGAACTGTAATCAATAGACAGTCAGTCATGACTTTTTGCAGATGACTTACTTAAATTTGCATGTCTCAGCACATATAACTCTGTATTCAGTTGTTTCACAGTATACTCTTACATGGCAATGACAAATTCAGTTACTTATTTAAACACTTATCAGAGATGCAACTACTGTTTCTACATATTGTGTTGAGAACTCTACTTGTTTTAATGATGCACATCAGGTTAAGTGGTCAGTCCTTTTCCTGTTGTTGTCTACATTCTTGACCTTTACTACTATACTTACAAAATTGACTTCTGCCAAATCCAAGCAGACTCAAGGGCGCTGGATATTACTCAGCGTCAATTAGTAAGTTACGTCTTGTCAAATGTAGTTATCACATCCACGTTAAGAGCATGACTACCTACATCATGGTATCATCCCTACTACCATGCTGAAATTGTTGAAAACACTGTGATAGAATTTCCTGTCACTGTTCTTGCACTCTGAATCCTGAATATGACAAACTGTGATAAAAAATGCAACTCAGACTTGTACATATGTATATAATGCTGAGCTTCAGATAACTTGTATATAACTTAAATTGACTTTCACATATATATATATATATATGTTTGTTTGAAAATAAAATACATAAATTATATAAATATGTCAATTGTCTGTGCAAGATTATCTGCCACTGTTCTACAACTTCCAACACTAAATATGACAAACTATTACCAAGAAATGCAACTCAGTCTTGTACATATGTATATTACACTGAGCTTCAAATTGAATGTATATAAGTTGATTAGACTTAGAAATGTTAATGTTTGTTATTTAAAAGCAATACACTGAAATCACATCATTTGTTTATAGCTGTTCCAAATGTACTCTATCCATGCATTTAATGGTATTGCATTGCATTAAGTGCTACTGTTTATATGATAAATAGCTGATAATAGAGATATATACATGCGATTATCTGGCCTATTCCCACTGTATAATCCATCTCTACGTATCTGTGCAGATGTCTGCAACTCATAACTGAGCACAACATGCTCACAATGATTGTTTACTTCTTCTGTACAATGCAAACAATTGGTGTGCTCTTGCTGTAACAGGAACAACCATATTTTTGGAGGTCGGATGAGGAATTTTTCCCAGTTCCACAATTAATAAATACTTGTGGAAACTCATTAATTTGCAGCTTAACCAACAATTTTCCCGTCAGTAAAAAAATGGTTGCGAAATGAGTATCCTCACCACACCATGAAATACTCAAATACGTAAAAAAATGTGTGTAATACTTCCATCTTTTTATCACTTCTAGATATTGTTAGATCTACCTAAAAATAAATAACTGCAACTATATCAAAAGTGGCAGCAACAAATATGTACATATCATTAATAAGCTACAATAGTACTCAAATGAGAAACAGAAAAATGTCTGCCATTTAACTAAAACACAATAAAAACATAAATTAAACTTCATAATGTGATTCTTGATATCAAACTAAAAGTCTCTACTCACATGTTAAATATTCTCACCAACTTTCACACTGTTAGAATAATCTACACATGTGGTTATCCTAGGGAAATGTATTTATATGCCCATGAGAAACATTACATTTCTTACGGTATCATGTGAACATGTAGTCAATAACTGAACGTCATTAAACATTAACTGGTGAAAAAATAACAATAATCAGTTGTACAAAACAGCAGTCAAATGTTGAAAGCCACATGTTAAATAACATTTTGTTTGTATGCATTCTCTTAATATCTAAGTGATCACTGAATGTGATATAAAATACTATCAATAGACACATAACTAATACCACTCAGCAATAAATCTAACAAAGATAAATATTTACTAGCTAAATATTCTGTAACATTAATACCCATGTTAACCACTTTCCAAATATATAACAATCTTAATTCTAAATGTTATTCATACAGAAAAGGATACATATAGAAAAGAAACAGTGTAGATACTCAGTGAAATGTCAACAAACAAAAAACATCCCCCAAAATGATCACAGATATATACAACAAACTGTTTTTTTGCCCATCCCAAGAGCAACCAAACAATTTGGACTAAATCTATATAAATAGTTAAATAATAAACTAAATATTAACCTTATGCAATGTCTCCTGAGTTTTATTTTTAAGCAGTTACTGTTGTGGAGTTGCAGTATTAATCTACATGTCTTCTATTGCACTGTGACTGCATAGAACTGCCTATGACGAGAAAGTAGGACACCAGAGAGAGGATCTCCTGGAAGTGGTCAATGGGGTGGGGGGTCAAACAGACACCTAACTAACTGTATCATGGAACAGATCACACATGGGAGCAGAGTCACAATAGCATTAATTCTTGTCAAGTTACTTGTTCCATTCCAACTCACAGCCTCACAGATCGCAGTGAGAAATTTCAATCATCACAGTGTACTCTGAGCATCAATCTGCAATGCACCATCTCTAGTTCTAAGTCTGTCACTACACCTGTTGATGCACTCATTGCAGATATCACAGAAAGGACACCAATTGCCCTTCCTGCCTCTATGCATGCATGTAGAGATCTGTCTCACTGTGTCATGCCATGTGGGCCACATATTGAGCTGAGCTCACAATGACTGTAACTTGCAATCTGTATTGTCACTTGTGGACATATGCACTGTCTATTGACCACAACTTGCCATCCACATTCCTGTGATCTGTGTTCCAGATTCTACATATATGCCACATGTACCCACAGCTCAGCAGACCTGATTGCAATTCATAACACACATTACAAGCGTGCCCCATACCAAGACACCCTCCTCACCAAACTTGTCACATTATATCATAGAGCTTTGAGGTTCATCACAGGCCTGCCTTATTCCACTCACCACTGCTCTCTGTATCAATCAGTGGGGTGGAGTTCTCTTCAATTCAGGCATGATAAAAATGCAGCCTTATGGACCCTGAGAGCCATCTCCAAAAAACTGCCCCAATACATTACAGGCTGTCTTCCTATAAAACCAATAGGCAATTATGCCCCGAGAAGTTGCAAATCTCTCCTACTGATGGTTCCCAAAGTTAACTTTGGCAGGGCTGCTATAAGCTTTACACTGTCCTCCTCGTGGAATAAATTGCAAAAAAAACTGAAACTGTGGTCACCCATAGGCATGTCATCTTTCAAGCTCTTATATTCACATCTCAGAAATGATCAGTGCAATTGTTTCCCATGACCAAGAATTGTCATCATGCTAACCTGTACCATTTAACCATGAATGAATTACTTCTAGTGCTTGTCCCCTCCTTGGCCCTGGTCTGTTATCATGCTTTCATGTAACACCTTGATGCCTCTATTCTCCCTTTGGTACTGGTCTGTCTCCATGGCAACAAATCAAGTGTGTGGTGTGTGGTACTGCAGATGGCACATGGCTCCTGTACCACAATAATATCATATGTTCTCAAGTTATTTGTTCCATATCCAGTCACCAACTGGAGAGGGTGGGGGGGAAGGGTTCACAGGAGAACTCACAATGCTAACACTCCACTCTGGCCACCGTTTGCCAATTCAACATCTACAGTACTAAGACTGCCACTACCTCTATGGGGGCAGTACCACCTCACACATTACAGCAAGGATGACAGCCTTCTTTTCACAACTCTGTACTGCACTCATCCACAATCTACACGCAATCATACTATAAAAGTCCTATCTCCCATTTCCCTCTCCCCATAGTACCCCACCACCGCATCAGTTCTACCGACCTATCCTTGGGACTTCACCTCTCACAATGTTTATCCTTTGCTTACATATTACATACCCCTCCTGGTACCCCATCTGCCATTAGTTGGTGGTTCTCCAAGCCATTTTCATGGCTAGTACTAGTGACTGCCCCTGGTAAATGAACTAACTGGTACTTCTATACAGAGAACATGGTTTATATACAGTTGCATGGTTCAATGGTGGACCTGCCCCCTTGTACTTGAATCCTCCTCTATTATGGCTTGCCTTGTGTTCCTTTTATCATTTGACTCCCCTATTACTGCACCACTGTGTTTGTGTTTATATACTTATTTACATGTATTTATATATTTTTATGATGAATGTTACCCGAGCCTGTTCTAACCAGGTTCATCTTGTAAAAGAGCTCTGCTCAATGATGTTCACCTGGATAAATAAAGATTTTGATTGATTGATTGATTGAATACCTCACCCACACAACACACGGCAACAAATCAAGTGTGTGGTGTGTGGTACTGCATATGGCACATGGCTCCTGTGCCACAATAATATCATATGTTGTCAAGTTATTTCTTCCATACCCAGTCACCAACTGAGGGGTGGGTGGGAGGGGTTTATGGAGAACTCACAATGCTAAGACTCCACTCTGACCACCATTTGCCAATTCAACATCTCCAGTACTAAGACTGTCACTACCTCCATGGGGCAGTACCACCTCACACATTACAGGAAAAAATAGCAAGGATGACAATGTATTCCCAGAATGAATCTCCAACTAAGCATCTCTAGTATCGACACTGTGACTACATCTGTGTATCCAGTCATTGTAGATTTTGCAGAAAGGAGATAAATAGCCCTCCCTAGCTCTATGCATATGTGTGGAAGTGTATCTTCTTGTGACTTGCCATGCATGACACATATTCAGACCATCTCACAATGGCTGACACTTGCTATCTGTGTAGTCAGTTCTGGACATGTGTGCTACCCTCAATACCTCACACACACAACACCCAACAACAAATCAAGTGTGTGGTCTGTGTGGTAGTTCACATGGCACATGGCTTCTGTGCCACAATAGTATCACATGTTCTCAAGTTATTTGTCCCATCCCCAGTCACCAACTGGTTTGGGGGGGTTGGGGGCTGGGATGGCTGTACGGAAGAACTTACAATGATGAGATTGCATTCTAACCACCATTTACCAATGCAACATCTCCAGTACTAAGACTGTCACTACCTCTATGGGGGCAGCACCACCTCACATATAACTGGGAAAAATAGCAAAGATGACACTGTACTCCCAGAATCAATCTCCAATTAAGCATCTGTAGTAACGACACTGTGACTACATCTGCGCATCCAGTCATTGCAGATTCAGACACAGGAAGTTAATTGCCCTCTCTGGCTCTATGGATATGAACATAGTTGTCTGTCACTGTGACTTGCCATGTGGGAGACATATTCAGTCCAGCTCACAATGGCTGACACTTGCAATCTGCGTACTGAGTTCTGGATGTGTGTACTGTTCATTAACCACAGCTTGTCATGCAGGTTCTTGCAATCTGTGTTCCAGATTCTACATACAGTAGCACCACAGACACTGCCAGCTATTTCCCAAAATTTGTCTGATATTTCCAGATATATTTAATACTTTCTCGATTTCTAGCGTAGAACCAGTAGAGACAAACTCTTTAGAAATTTTCTGACATTTCTGGAAATATCTGGCAATGTCTGTGCCTACAACTGTACTTGCCACATGCACCCACAGCTCACCAGAGCTGGTTGCATGTCAGAACACACATTGCAAGTCTGCCCCATTCCAATATACCCTCAATACCTGACCCAACTACAATGAACAACAAATCCAGTATCTGGTGTGTGTGGTAATACAGATGGTACATGGGTGCTGTGCCACAATACTATCAGGTGTTCTCGACTGATTTGTTCCATTCACAGTAACCAACTGAGTGGGGGGGTGGGAGTCAATTAGGGTACAACTTATGATGATGAGAGTGCACTTTGAGCATCATTTTGTAATGCAGCATCTCCAGTACTAAGACTGTCACTACGTCTATGGGGGCAATCATTGCAAATTTTGAAACAACTAGCTAATAGCCCTCTGTGGCTCTATCCATCCATGTACAACTACCACCTACTGTAAATTAGCAGGGTGGGGTACCAATTCAGCTACACTCACAATAGAGGAATTGTTATGTAAGTTTTATCTTTTTAACATCTGCACATCCTATTGACAAGAGATTGTATGCAGGTTCTTGAAATCTGTGTTCCAGACTGCAACATACTCAATCTAATAAATATGAAACAATACATTTGCATTGCAATTTCCATCCACAAAACATGCTGTAAACACCCTCCAAATTTCAAGTTAGAACACCAAACCATTACCGAGATATTCAATGGTAAATACTGATGAAATTTCCCTATCTATTCCATTACATGAAAAACTGCCCATCTTGTCCCTCCCTCATGATCAAAGATGGTGATCAAAGAATCTCATGACCAAAGAATTTTCAGAGTCATGACCAAAGAAACCCACACTCATTTGACTTCCAAGGGCACCCCTGAGCTGAGAAAATTTATTTTTTTATCTGTCCATCTCATCCTTCACTCACGATGCACAATCACTATCAAAGAGTCTCACAATCAAAGAATTTGCAGGCTCATGAACAAAGAATTGAAAATGCTGTAATTGAAAAAAATAGAAGGAATTGTGGTAAACCACCACCATGGTGCAACAGAACGAAGCCCCTGAGTGAAACCCACCTTCATTTGACTTCCTAGGGCACCTCTGCACTGAGAAAACTGATGTTTTAATCCAGCCATCTTGTCCTACTCTCATGATGCATGATCACGATCAAAGAATCCGGCGGTCTAAGAATTTTCAGCCTTGCGATCAAAGAAATAGCAAGCTCATGGCCAAAGAATGGCAAATTTTGAAACGGATATTTTCTGACCAATTTCACCCAAATCAGCAACATGCCTCAAAATAATGAAGCCCACTGATCAAAACCCATCCTCATTTCTATCTCTACATCACCCCTGAGCTGAGATATTTGTGAAAATAGGTTGTGATGCACTCGCGATTAAAGAATTTGCAGGCTTGCGATCAAAGACCTTTAGCGAGCCGTGAACCAAGAATTAAAAAGCTAATAACTCTATTTTTTCACCAGTTGTGATGGAACCAAAGCCATGGCTCGATAGATCGGTGTCCCCTGAGTAAAATCCATTGACGTTTTACTTCAGAAGTGACCCCGAGCCGAGATATTTGTGTTTGTGCGATCGGAAAACTGAAAACAAGATGGCGGACCTCACGGTCAAAGAATTTTTTAAATTCCTCGGGAACAAAGATTCTTGAACTGTGAGGCTACAAATTCTTTGACCGCCAGGTGGGACAAGATGGCCAGAACCCCCATTCTTTGATCGCAAGATATACATATAAATTTTCCCATTGACTTATAATGGGAACTTAAAAGTACCATAACTTTTGAATGCCTTAATATTTTTTCACCAAACAAAAAGCAGCATGTTCGGGCACCAAAGCTCTTTCAAGATGCCATATTGCAGAGTGGCAGACTACACAATGGCCGTGCAGGACCACATTAAGTATGCCAAAAGGTGCCTCCAAAAATGGATAATTTTGCATTTTTCAGCGCTTTCGTACACAAAGACCAGCACTCTGACTAAAATGCAATTTGGGAAATCAATCAAGAGATATACTACACCCCAACACATGTACCAAATTTCAGGCAAATCCATTGAATGGATACAAAGTTATTAAAGTCCAAACTTTTGACTTTAGTATGTAACTGGCCACTCAACCCTAACTACAGTGGCGCGGCAGAGAGAGAGAGAGAGAAATACCATGCCCCTATAGTTAAGGTTGAATAGTTTGTTTCATGCTAAACCTCAGATTTTGCACTTTAATATCTTTGCAACTGATCAATGGATTTGCACAAAATGTGATATTCTCTGTCCCATGGGGTAGATCTCTTGATGTGGCAAGTTTCATTCAGTCAGATGTATGGATTCTGAGATCCAGATAGTGCAAAACCCTTTAAAGTCACCATTTTTTTGCAGTTTTTTCCCCATCGCCTAGTGTCCAGATGATGTTGAATTTTGGTGTGATTATCCTATGGTAGATACAGCTTGGGAAGCAAAACTGTCATGCTTTGTTAGGCAAAAAAATATTAATCTGTTTCAAAGGAATTCATTTTTTTATGTTTTTTAGGTTCCCAATGTTTTCCATGGGAAGTGCACTCTTCAGAATAGAGGGATAAAGTTCAACAAAGGATTGACCTTGCGAAAAAGGAGTCTTTCTCATGAGACCTATTCCTTTTCATGAGACAAAAATCCTTTTTCCTGAAAGAAAAATCCTTTTTACATGAGCCGCCATCTTGTTTTATTTCTTCCACAAACTAAAAAACCATGGAAAATACATATAAATGTTGTCATTTAAAAAAACAAACATCAGAACCTAGGTAAACGGGACCTGTTTAGCTAGATTCTGGTGTTTGTTTTTTACAGTAAGGGCCAGAAATTATTTTTCTGGGCTCTCAAAATCCTGGGTGTCCAGCTTAGCAAGAGGAGCCTTCCACCACATTCTCCATGAGAACAGCAGGACTTTCTTGAGATCTGTAGCCGCAACTGGAACTCCTGCTGCAGGGATGCTCTGAGAGCAGTGAGCAGCTCTAATCTCTCTCACCTGCAGTCGGTGCTAACCAGAGTTGCTGAGACATCTGCCACACATACTGTATAAGCCCCTTCGATAAGGCAGAGAAATGCATCAGTGAGCTAGACGATGTCCTGTGAGACCTGACTTGGGATTGGAAGGAATTGAGGGAAAAACACTGCCTCAAAAATATGGGACAAACCAGTTAAAAATGGGTTCATTGCTCAAACCTGGGACACAACATGAAAATATTGTTTGACTGGCTAAAGCTGTCACAATGTGACTCAGTGTGACGAGTCTTTGCTTATCCAGAAGAACGCTGATGACATTATTTTTTATACTTCACTCTAAAACTGTTTCACACATCTGAAGATTTATTTTCTATTTGTAACTTCTGCTTGCTACTTTGCAACATTTGACAACTCCCCGATGTGTTTTTTTATGTACCATAAAACTGGTTACCCTACTGTAGATGAGCCACAAAACCAGACAACACACAACTGTTACTTCTCCACTATGGCTCGCACAGCCCCAACACTAATGTGGAGATACATGGTTAAATTAAGTTTTTTTTTTATAATCACTTGTTTCAGCCCCCCCCTTCCAAGTTGCTGAAATAGATCTTCAGGTGGTTCAGTAGTGGTATATCATTTCTATTTGGAGGTTGTATGGAACATAAGACCAGAGCAGCAGTTTCTTTCTGTTTTATACATTTTTTTTTCACAGTTATTTGAAAAACTCACTTAGTCCACAGCACTACTTCTCCCTTGTCGAAACCAGAAGCTGATATTTGCGATGTGCAGCTCTGGTGGTTTCAGTGCGATTTAGATATTATTAGATACTTACATTGCCATATGTGTAAAATATATGCAAAAACATTAAAATAATTGACAACACCAGTCAACTCTAATCTGCATGGTTGTCAGGTGGGATGGAATTGTACAAAAATGGAGCCAATGTAGCAGTGCAAGAGGGACTCGAGGTCTTCGAGCATAGTTACAGTACATCTCCATAATATGGCTCAATCAGGCAGACCTTTTTTCCACTCTGTTCCCCCTTTTCCTGGCATTTTTTATATATTTTTGTGAGGGCAGCTGGTACTAAATTTACTTCTAGTGGGATTGATTTTTTCTTTATATTTTCTATTATTAAATCCATCTAACAATCCTCACCTTTCACATTGGGCTATTTCAGCATCTTTTCTTCACAGATACTGTGTCATAGGGCTAATCCCAGTACCTTGCCATTTACTATTACCCTTTTTCTTTGTTGCTGTGTTGCAAATAAAACAAATGCAATGATCCCTATTCTTATTTTCTTTCAGATCCCTTGCCATTTTTCCTTTTTCTTGCCCCCAGCTATCTGACAACGCAGTCTAACAAATATTTGCTTCTCTAAATGTTTTTGTTAATTAGCTGATATCAGGGGGCCCAATTCCCATGTTGGCATTGAGCACCCTCCAGCAGTGTGGGACACTGGGGAGCCCACCCCCAGTGTCCCAAAATATTTCTTTACTTTTCTTGTAAAAAGAAAACAGTCCCCTGATGTCTTTTTTTAATTTTTTACCTGAAAAAAGAAATTGGTCCCTCGTCATCCCTGCTGTCCCCCTTCCCCATTCCGACCCTCACACTGAGCATCCACCACCCCCACACTCCCCTTAAACATAGAAACATAGAATCTGATGGCAGATATGGACCGCTTGGCCTACCTAGTCTGCCTATTTCCCTACCTAATGGATAAGCTGCAGATCCTAGTTAACCAACAGCCTACTTCCTCCTACCCCCCACTAGAATTGCCTTATGTCTGTCCCATGCATTCTTGAATTCCCTTGTTTTGACTCTACAACCTCCTCAGGAAGGCTGTTCCATGTATCCATAACCCTCTCTGTGAAGAAATACTTCCTCACATTACCTCTGTGCGTCTCCCTCTATCTTCAAATTGTGCCCCTTGTTTTGCACATCTCTTTTTCTGAAAGATGCTACCCTCTTGGACTTTGTTGAGTCCCTTGAGGTATTTGAAAGTTTCTATTATATCCCCCCTTTCCCTCCTTTCCTTGAGGCTATACATCTTTAGTTCCTTTAGTCTTTCTTCATATGTCTTCTGGTGCAGACCCTGCATCATTTTGGTTGCCCTCCTCTGGACAGACTCCACCCTGTCTATGTCTTTGCTGAGATGGGGTCTCCAGAACTGTACACAGTACTCTAGAAGTGGTCTTACCAACTGTCTGTACAGAGGGCTGACATCTTCCTGTTTTCTATTGGTGATGCCTCTCCCTATGCATCCCAGTATCCCCCAGCCCTCCTTACTGCCTTCTCACATTGCTAGCCCAACTTTAGGTCATCTGATATGACTACCCTCAGGTCTTTTTCCATTTTTGTTATTGTCAGTATCTCACCCCCCATTGTGTGCTCTTCCCCCGGGTTTTTGTTTCCCAGGTGCATTACTTTGCACTTCTTTGCATTGAATCTAAGCTGCCATACATTTGACCATTCCTCCATCCTTGCCAAGTCCCTTTTCATCCTTTCCACCCCACCCTGTGTATCAACCTTGTTGCAGATCTTTGTGTCATCTGCAAAGAGATATACTTTCCCTTCCAGTCCCTCTGCAATGTCACTTATAAGACATTAAAAAGGACCGGCCCCAGTACTGAACCTAGCGGTACCCCACTAGTAACCCTTGTTTCTTCACTGTGGACTCCATTTACTATTACCCACTGTGTCCTGTTGTCCAACCAGTGTTTTACCCAGGCTACTACCCTGGGACCCACTCCCAGACTGGCTAATTTGTTTATTAATCTTTTGTACAGGACTGTGTCAAATGCCTTGCCAAAGTCTAGGTAGGCCATGTCCACAGCCCCTCCCTGGTCTACTGCTTTGGTCACCCAGTCAAAGAAATCAATTAAATTTGTCTGACATGACCTTCCCACTGTGAATCCATGCTGCCTTGGGTCCTGTGCCCCACTGGCCTCTAGGTACTCAACAATTCTTTCCTTCAGAAGTGATTCCATCATTTTCCCTACCACCGAGGTCAAACTGACAGGTCTATAGTTTCCTGCCTATGTCTTGCTCCCACTTTTGTGAAAAGGAATCACATCCACCCTCCTCCAGTCCTCAGGTACCACCCCATCCTCCCATGATTCATTAAAAAGGGTAGTCAATGGTGTTACTATTTCTTCCCTTAGTTCTTTTAGAATTCTGGGGTGAATCCCATCAGGCCTTACCTTATACATACCACCAGAGGTCATATGCTGTCATATTCTGTGGACTGAGACACATCTGCACTCTTGAAAGCCGAACCATAAACTGAGAAATCAAGGTAAGTGCCGTATAATGTATTTCAATAGTGTTTTGAATTTATATTTATAATGTTGACATTTTTAGGAATGTTTTCACAAACTTTTCAATATGGTCATTTTGATCCCCACTTCATGAATACTGGCACTGTCATTTCATTAATCAGGCCCAGAAGGTGATTTTGTGGTCACTGCATGGAATCACTTTTTGAGATTGAATAATGACATTTCACCACCAGTGTTCAGGAGGTGGGGTCCCAAAAGACCATGTTGACAATTTGGTGAAAAAATTCCCCAAAATGGCTGAGTTATGAGCAATCATTAAAATTTTTCTGCGCACTCCCAAAACTTTGCTAACTTTCAATATTTGGACTCCAAATTTTCAACATAGCCATTTTTCATACCACCTCATGAACCGTACAGCTATCATCTTTCACTTCCTGTCTGAAATGTGTTTTTGCACCTGTGGCATGGAATGGCTTTTTGGCATGAATTTGAACATTTTCAACTATGGGGTTTATGGAGTGGTGTCATAAGAAGACTATTTTCAAAATTGGGGTTCAAAATATGAAAAAAATTTAAAATTGTGACCATTCATTGCAATTTCTCTATGCCCGTTCGTAACTTCATAAATTTTAGATATTTTGTTCCCAGATTTTCAACATAGCCTTCTTATTACCACCTCATGTATGTCACAGCTGTCATTTTTTAAATCCTGCCCAAAATGTGTTTTCACACCTGTGGCATGGAATGGCATTGCAGTTGCACAGAATTATGTTTTGGTGGGAATTTGAAAATTTTCTGTACCGGGTAAATTAGCTGGGGTAATAAGATGGTTATGCTGACAATTTGGTCATTGTTGTCCTATAAATGGAAGTGCAGGGCCTGGAGGGCCCTGTTCTTCCACAGCTACATGCATATATGCATCTACGGAGGGATGGGAGCGCAAGTCCAAAGGACCCTGCACTCCCACAGTAAAATAAGGATACTATTATGCAATCTCAAAAAGTAAGGAAATAAGTTGCAAAAAACCTTGTTAATGCTCCAGTTGGGGTCAAAGTGACAAAAGATGGAAAAAGAGGCATTAGGGTTTCCCTAACACCCCACCCTCCCAAATCAGGCAGGAGAGCAGGTGTGGGCTGTGCCTTGGGCTTTTTAAGCCTAACACTCATCCCATTCTCATAAAGTCTACACATCTGACCTTATTTACAGATGGAATGGGGTGACCATTAGGCTTGAGAAGCCCAAGGGACACCCCACACCTGCTCTTCTGCCTGGTCTGGGAGGGTGGGAGGAAACCCTAATGCCTCATTTCATAACTTTTGTTGTTTTGCACTAACTGGAGTATTAACAAAGTTTTTTGCAACAATTATGGCCTCCTATGGAGGGACAGACCATCCACCAAAAGTGGGGGGTTTGCCATCTACTTCAAAGAACACTTACTCCTCACGACCATAAAAACCAAGCCCCTGACCCACTGTGAATGTTTACATGCAGTTCTAATCCTTGGGGCTAAAAAGCTACATGTTTTATGCACCTACAACCCCCAAAACAGTGGCCATGCTGGCCTGGATGAACTACTGAACCATACATCCAAACCTGCCTGTAAAAATGAACTTATCATTCTTGGAGATATTAATCTAAACTGGTTAGGGAAGTGCCAAGGCTCATCCATCTCCAAGATTCAGAGCCATAATCTGCATCAGCTGATCACTATGCCCACTAGAGTTGCTCCTCACTCAGCCTCTAGCACCCTAATCGACTGAGTACTAATAAATCATACTGAACACATCCAAGCTGCTGGCTCACTTGCAGATGCTATCACTGACCATTCCCCTATCTTTTGCATCTGGGGCTCGACCACACACCCCTCTTCACAACCTCATTTTATCGCTTTCTGGGATTATGCTAATTTAGATACACAACAATTTCTATGTGACATATCTAACATTGACTGGTCCAATCTTTACAATGCCAGCGATGTACAGTCTGCCCTCAACATTTTTCTGACAGAATTCATGGCACTGCATGACCTACACTCCCCTCTCATTACCCACAGAATTAAGGAGAAACAAACCAGATGGCTAAAAAAGGAACTACTTGCTAAGCTAAGAGCAAGGGAAAAGAGTTGGAGCTGTTTTAAGTCTTCTGGCCTGCCAGGGGATTATAACCACCTACAGACAGCAGTGGAATGACTGAAAAAAATAATAAGAACAGCAAAAGGCTCATACTACAAAAGCTTACTAGTGAATGTCTAGGGCGATCCCAAAAAATTCTGGTCACACATAAAAACCTTCCTGTGGTCTACCCGTTCCATCACCCCAAATGACGTAGTCCTCAATGGTATTTACTGTAACAATCCTCAGACCATAGCTAACATTTTTAATAATCAATTCTCAGATCTAAATAAATACATATCTTCTTTCCCTGGCTCACAACACCACTTCCCTCCTGCAACCTCCAGCCAAGAAGTCATTGGTCCCTCCTTCTACTTTAAGGCTATTACTCGACAGGAGGTCTCTAAACTACTTAGCTCAATCTCAGACAGCACAGCCACAGGCTTGGACGGTCTCACACCTAGACTACTAAAAATAGCAGGCCCAATCATTGCCACTCCCTTAGCCAAAATCTTCACTCTCTCTCTCTATGTCATAGTAGTGTCCCTGACATATGGAAGATAGCCAGGGTCACTCCTGTCTTTAAAAAGGATGACCCAAAAGACACATCTAACTACAGATCCATTGCCATCCTCTTGGATCTGAACAAAATCCTGGAAAAATGAGTTGCTACACAAACCATTGAATTCCTTCTCAAAAATGACCTTCTTACAACTGACCAGCATGGTTTCCGCAAGGGCCATAGCACTTCCATGGCCCTGCTTAAGTTTACTACTGACACACTCACTGCTATGGACTTAAGCCTTCTAACTGGAGCTGTTTTCATAGACATGACAAAGGCCTTCAACTTGGTGAACCACTCCATTCTCCTTGCCACCCTGAAGTCTTTGGGCTTCACTTATAATGATGTCAACTGGTTCAATAGTTACCTGTCAAACAGGGTCCAAGTTGTAAAATACGTTCAACCTATTCTGACCTGGCAACAGTGAATATTGGTGTACCACAAGACTCAATCTTGGGGCCACTGCTATTTTCTATATTTGTCTATAACATCACCTCCAATCTTACTGCCACCTCCTCCCTCCTACATGCTGACAATATAGTCCTATACACCAGTGCAAAAAACATCTCTGACATCAATCTGTGGCTCTCTACTGACTTTCAGTGCACTCAAGTCTGGCTCTCACATTGCAAACTAGTCCTTAATGAGGCCAAAACCCAATCCATGCTATTTGGGACAAATTGTAAACTCAAAACCTGCCAAAATAATTTCATGGTCTCGTGCCTAGATGCCTCCCCTGTTGGTTCAGTGATCTCATAGAAGCACCTTGGGTAACACTGGACCAGTCCCTAAACTTTGATCTTCACATCCAGAACTCATGTAAATCTGTCAACTCTAAATTAGGTATAGCGTACTGGACCAGATATGCACTAACCCCGGCAGTGAGGCTTGCCATTGCTCACAGCATTCTACTACCCACCCTTACATACGGAGTTGCGACCTATGCTGCCTTACCTAAATCTGATTTACATAGATGGGACATCACCTATAATATCTGTCACTATGCCTTCTCCCATCAGCAGAAACACCACTGCCTCCTCTACTCAGATCTAAACTGGCTGTCACCAAATGCTGCTAGACTTTATTCCCTTGGGTCGACTGTCGACAGTATTATGCAGTCTTAAACTCCCCAAACCTTAGCTGATCTACTTGTCCCTCAGATGTCCAGCTGTGGCCTATGCTCAGCTGGAAAATCCCTTCTATGTATCCCAAAAAGTAACACCACCAAAGGCACCAGTGCTTTTGCCCACCTCAGCTGCAGAACTCCCTTCCTTTAGCAATCCACCAAGCACCCTCAGATAATGCCTTTAAAAAGGAGCTCCATAGCTACCTTATCTCCTGTAATCAATGCCCTTGCTTCAGCCCCCTTAGCACCTCTCCTACTCTCACCACTGCACACTTGATCTGCTCTCTGTCTAATGCATTGCATTTATCCTCCCCCTGCCTGTCTGCTTGTCTCCCCTCCCAACTTGATGCGCCTCTCCTCTTTGGCTTGTTATCTCAACCCCCTTGCCCTGTCCTATTATAACTAATGTTCTACTCCTTAGATCTTTGTAATCATTGCCAAAAAGCTCCTACTTGCAATACTCTGTGCCCTATCTCCCAAACGGTGTGACTATGTTTTTCCCTTAAGGATCTGCCTACTGTATGTTATTTTGTAATTTTCCCAGCTCATTATACTTGATAGTTCCTTGCAAGTATGTGGTTGTTTGTCATCAATTAACCTCTTGTCAAACTTTGCATCATGATAATTCCTTGCAAATATGCGATCTATGCCCTGCACCTGCCAAAAAATTGCCTTATCGCATGTTTTGTCATGAATCACATTGTTTTGTACCTTGCTCTCATCACCTTGCCTTGCGTTTTTACTGTAAAACCTTGTTTAGTTTCTGTTTTATGTAATTCCACTCATAACCTCCTGGGTCATGCATGAAAATAATCATTTCTATGGCTAGTGCACCTACCTGATAAACAAAAACGAAAATAAAAAAATATATCTATCTATCTATCTATCTATCTATCTATCTATCTATCTATCTATCTATCTATCTTTGTTGCAAAAAACTCTGCCAATGCATAAATTAGGGTTAAAGCAACAAAAGAAGGGAAATGTGTTGTTAGGGTTTCCAACCCTAACACCCCACCCTCACCCTGCACATGCCAACAGGTGTTGCGGGGTGTGCCTTGGGGTTGTCAGCCCTAATGCTCACCCCATAGCAGTGCCAGTGGCTCAGTAGGTTGCACACTTGCCTCTGAGGCTGGAAGATTAGACGGCTTTGGGTTCTAGCCCCACACCAGGCACTTGGATTAAAGCCCAATTCAGACAATATAGTGCAGCATGAAGGGGGTGCTGCACTCCTGAGATGCTGTCTTTTGGATGAGACATTAAATCAAGATCCCATCTGCATGTTCAGGTGGATGTTAAAGATCCCATAGCACTTCTTGAAAAGAGAAGGGGAATTTTTTATTAAAGGAAGCATAACAAAATACAAGAAATATTTTACAATAAATGTATTTATTTATTTATTTGCACATTGGTTTACAACCTTTGAGTCAGAGGCTATGTGCAATCCAATGTTATATCTGTCATGTGTATTATTTTGAGTGTGTATGTTTCTCCTGTATACTGCCTTACTATGTATGTATCCTTGTACTCCGTCTCCCCTCCACCACTGTAACCGACGTGGAGCCTTTGCAAATGAGTCTGCGACTCAAAGGTTTGTAATTCCAAAAATATGCAATAAACAATAAACAATAAACAATATCTGGAAGTGTAAATAATTGATCAAAAGCATCATTCTTTTCATATAGAGGCTTAAAGATATAATTATAACATTCCTACATAATTTGTCAATATAGGTTCCCTAGTTTATATTCAGTTATATTTTATGAAAAAGGTTAAGCCCTTCCACCACTTTTGTACTTCATTGCTTGGTGATTTTGTAAAGTCTGCAGTATAGATTTCTAACAATGCTTTTTCACATAATAATTTAAAAATAGAAAATGGCATTCACTGTTATCTCAATACCCATTGAACTCTATCTTGCCACAAGTAAAACTTTAGTACTGCAAAGAAAACTGTTGAAGTACCTGTGTGAAATCTTGATAATCTGTTTCTATAGTTACCAAGCATATTATCATAAGTCATGTTCATTAACCATCCCAATTTCCATGTAGATGCAAGGAAAGCCCACACATTTTTGAGCAATGAACATTCCAGTATAAAATGTTCTATTGTTTCCACTTCATTTATGCACTCAAGATATGGACATGTCCTCTCTTCTGGCATTTTATGCTTGCTATTGCCACGTGCATTCAGCCTACCATATGCACTCAGCCAAACAATTTCCTACATATTTGTGATGATCTTTTGTCATTTAACATGTTTATTGTAGTGCTGCAATGGTTAGGTGTACAATTTTTAAACTCAGGTTCTCTTGGGCCAGATTTTTTCAAAACAAGGTGGTATAACTGTTTTCAACTAGTGGTGTTGATTGTTTGTCTTGAAAGGTCCCATTTATGGAGTTTTTGGATTAGTGACCTGATAAATTCTGTGGCATTGAGGTATTTGGAAAATTTGGGGGGCTTGTCTATCCAGTTTTCTAAAAATGTTGGCCAGTTATTATATACCCAAGGAGTCATCTTATTGTCCATTGACGTTGCTAAAAGTTTAATGGATAAAGATATAAAGAGTGTATGGAAAAATACCACCAGGTCAACCATACCTAAGCCATCCCTTATTCCTTGGTAGGTAGGAGAAACCTCTCTTAATCGGGTTGAGTCAACTGCCCACAACTTATGGAAAAATACATTATACATTCTTGTTTCTAGAGTGAGTGGCAGTGGGAATATGGCCTCAACATATAGTAGGAACTGGAATCAAAAACTGCATAATGATGTGGATACGTTTGAGTTCAGACGTTTCCAGTTTTTCCATATGTTTACTTTATTTTCACACTTTTTCAAGGTTAAATCCTAATTAGCATATGCTGGGTTGGGAAAACCAAACATCAGGCCGAAAATTTTGACCTTTTTGTGTGAAAACAGGAATGTCTGCGATGTGAGAGGGGATGTCTTCCCAGGGTCTAATGGGTATTGCTTTACATTTCCCAATATTCAATTGGGCATTAACTATTTTGGATAAGGTAGCCATTATTCTCTTTGCGTGACTTATACTTTCCCCATTTTTAACAATAAGGCAAGTGTTGTCTGTGTATGCTAGTGCTTTAACTTGGTTAGTTTGGTTTTTACCTGTGATGCTCTTTATCAATGGATTCTTATTGATTTTTTTCTAATACAGGATTGAGAGAGAAAATGAATAATAACGTGCTTAAAGGACACCCCTGTCACACCCCAGTTTTCATTTTAACTGCTGGGCTTATCTGCCCTTGGATGATAATACTAAAATATGCATTATTATATAGTGATTGTGTCCAGGCAACACATTTTGATGGTATTCCATAATGCAGTAATGTACAGAATAGAAAACAGTGGTTTACTCTATCATATACTTTGGATTAATCCAGAGATATGACCCACCCTTTATTTTGTGATTTGGTAAGGTATTACCAGATTTCTTGTAATATTATCAGTGGTTGGTGGATAGATCTGTGTTATAGTCTACAATATGTGTTGGGTTAATAATGTAGGATGCTACTCTACGTAAGTGGTGGTGTAATATTTGTGTTAGAATTTTGAAATCTACTGTATATTTAATAAACTGATTGGCCTCCAATTTTGGATTTCCATTTTATTGCCAGACTTGAATAAAAAAATTATTCAACTTTTTGAAAAGTAGTTGGGCATAATTTTCTTTGTAAAGAAAAAATTTAATACTTTTTCAAGGCAAATTGCAGATTCTTCAGCAAAAGTTTGATAAAATTCATACGAATAGCCATCGGGGCCTGGAGAAGCACCATTTTTTTCTTGATTTTATCACCGCTAGGATTTCTTGTTTTGTAATAGGATTTACCATAAGATCTAATTCAGCTGGGTTGATATTGTGTAGAGTTAAATCTGAGAGAATGTTTCCCATATCTTGTGTAAATGTGTTACTGAAGATATCAGATGGTTGCAAATGTTGTAATATTATTTTGGTTAATTTAGCCTGAGATGAGGTTATTACCCCTTTGTCATCTACTAGGGATGTAATTGTAGTATTATGTCTCCGAGATTTGCATGCCTCACATGGGTCACTATAAGGTTTTTTTTGGGTCCCGTATGTTAGTTCTGCCCTGGTGGTGTTTGTTCTATCATATTGTACTTTCTTCATCCCTGATTTGATTGTGTTCATTTGTGTTAACAGGTCAGTGTTTCTGGAGGGGGGGTAATGCTAACAAGTATTGTAGTTGAGATCATAAGTCTAAATAGGAAAAAAATATTGTTTAGATTTCTGTTTAACTGTGGTCTGGAAATATTTCTGTATATCTGATTTTGTGTTTAGCCACCAGTCACCTTCATCTTCATATAATTCAAAAACTGATGCTCTGGTACAAAAAAGCTGTTTAATGTACCATTGTATTTTATTTTCAGACAGCATGGACAAATTTAATTTCCATCGAAAGGTTGGTCGGTTCTGTTGGGGATTGCGCCCCATGCATGATAAAACCATAAGATGGTAAGAAAACTCCACTAGTATAATGGTAGTAGAGTATATTGTTAGGTGTTTTGAAGAAAAAAATGTAGTCTATCAAAGATGTAAATTGCGCTCTTTTATAAGAGTAAGTCTGTCCAATTTTTAAAAAATAAATACAGTTTATTAATTCAACAAGTGTTACACATTTTATTAAGGCTGTTGAATCACAATATATTTTTTAGTGTCCTGTTGGCCTCTGGGGGGTTTGATAGTGCAATTGAAGTCTCCCCCATGATCAAAATTTTGGCTGTAGTTAGGTAAGGCTGTAAACTTTAAAAAAGTGTCACTCTATCGGCCTTACCTTGTGGGGCATATACATTAATTATCCTACAGGGTTCCTTGTCCCAGTACCCATCCAGTATCAATGCTCTACCAGGAATTAAATCTATGAGATGAAAAATAGAGACTCTTCCGCCAGTAAACAAAATTCCTAGCCCATCAGCTTTATCTTTCCTGAAGGATCAAAAAGAAGGTCTCCCGAGCCATTCAGATCTGTAAAGAGATAATTGTGATGGTGTCCCCATCCCCATCCATGTTTCACTAATAATATGTCTAAGGACATATCGTGTGCTAGTTGGAAGGGTGATAGATGTTTTTGATTATTTAGTAAACTGACAGTTTACTGATGCTATTTTTGTCCCATGCATCAGTTACCAGAAAGAAGAGTTCTAATGTTTTTTCTTTTCTTTTCTTTTTTTCTTCCCTGCATATATTTTCTCAGCTGTCTAGGGAGTTTCTGATTCCATGTTCAATGTTTCGTTACTGTCCTCCTCAATTGCCATTTCTCATTCTCCCCAGTTTGACCCTGCCAGAGCCTCAAAGGGGTTTTCTGATTCAATGTCTTGTGGTAAAGTTTCTTTTTTTGATGATCTTGTGGTTCTTTTGTTTTGGGGGGTGCATTCTCTGGTTGTAAGACTTCAAAGTTTTGTTTTGCTACTGAATGGTCATGTTCTGTTGCATCAGTGTAGCATACTGGGTCCAGTAATGCTTGGGTGGTGGTTGTGTTTAAAGTTCTTGGAGTGGGGTCTTTTATATGGCCTGGAATGATTGTTATGTCATCCTGCTTTTCTTGTTCCATTTCCACATTGGTGGTGTCAGTGTTGGAGAAGGGATTTGCCTTGTCTGCCTGGGCTTTATTGATGAGGTTTTCTGGGTTAAGGTTGTGTGGTTTATTAGCATGTGCCCATGGACAGCTTTGTAAACATGACAGTGTTCTTCACAGAGGCTGCATTTTGCATGATTCATATATTGTGAGCTTGTATGTCCAACCTCATTACAGAGACTGCATCATAGTTTATCACACACACTTGATAAGTGTGTGTGAACCCCACACTGGTAACATGCCTTCAGTTGTCCAGCATAAAAACATACTTCACGGTCATGACCCAAGAAGAAACAGTTTGGTATATGACATATTCCTTCATCTGTTTCTCTGAGTTTAACCTTGAAGCACCAGCCACCAGTCCAAAATTGTTCTCCATCTAATATAGCTTCAGGTGCAATTAAAACATCACATTTTTGTTGTAGCCAATGGTAAATGCCTCCAACTGGCATGCTTTCATTCTGGAACATTATGGTAACCTGTTTGACTAAAGGTTTTGTCAGGGGAATTACAACAAAGGGAGTCCATAGTGGAGGTAGCTTTAGTTGATTGTATCTAGACCAAAAAATTTCCAAAAGATGTGATGAACAAAAACTGATATCAAAGGTGTCTTTGCCCAAGTTATGAATGAAGGTGAAGACATCAGTTAGTGAGAAATGGAGAGAGTCCTTTATTAATTTTCTGCCTTTATATTTTAGAAGCACCCCATGTCTTTGAGGTAATGGGTCTGTTTTGTTAGCTTTAAATAAATCAGACAGTAAGAGTCTGGATGAAGGTTCTTTAGTATCTTGGTTGTGTCCTCAGGTTCTTGTTGTGGTGTTGCGTTGTTATTTTGCAAAATGGGTACTTGTTCAATCAGTTGAGTATGTGATTTGTTTTGTGGGATTTCAATTGAGGTCTTTGTATTTATGTTCTTCTCATCAGGTTTTGATTTGTTTTGGTTTAATGCAGTGTTTCCTCCTGTGAGGGGTTTCCATTCTGGAGATAATGATAATTGGGAAATATTGTTTGTGTCTCATGCAGGGTCAGGTACCCATGTGTCATCTCTTAGCTGTTTCCAACCAGCTGATTTTAAAGAATTCTCAGGAGACCAGGCTGTTTCAGTGGGTGCTGTAGGTTTTAATCCAAATGCAGATTGTATTGCACCTGTAATGATGTCATCATTAGGAAAAGTACTCCATGTGGTCCTTTTGGAGGAAGCAGTATGGATATTTCTGTTGGAAAGCATTAAACTGTCCAATTTTCTTCTAAGCTCGTCTTTTTTTTTTGGTATGCATATCATCCTATATTATCAATTTGAGCAACAATGTCATTTTATTACTCAATACAACATCCAGGGTGTCAGCTGTCCCTGCTGAAACATCTATAGCAGTCTGTTTTGTTTCATCCAAGGATGGTCTTAGGCCAGGGTATACTCCTGTTTGTGCCATTCCTGACCTGTTCCTCTTTGGCATTGGTAGCACTATTTGCAGCTGGCTGTGTCAATACTGTGGCTTGCTGCTGGTTTAACAATTCATGTTCTGACCCACTGGACATCTGGTTTGGGTTCTGTGTGTTGCTATTATGAATTGTTTGCGTCGAGGGGAATCTTCAGCCAGGAGAGGATTCCCCTGTATTTGCCATTCCAGACTGCCACTCACTAGGAAAAGTATCTTTGCCTGTCTGGATTTCATGAACTGCGTGAAGTTCATTTTGTCCAAGCAGGAGTTTTCTGCACAGTTCTGAAGCAGCTTGCAGTACTCTGACAGCTGAGTGTGCTTTCTTGGAGCCGTCCACACTCTGGAAGCTCACTGCAGCAGTCCCTGTAGAACTTAAAAAAATCTGGCATAGTCTTATGTTTTTCGGGGGTACCCCACATATTACTCAAGAAATGCACTCCCAGTTGTTTAAACATTACAGTGTTGCTGACATTGCTAAGGACAACATTTTCACTTCTGTCACTTGCTTTAAATTGAAATACAGTCATATTTTGCTGGTCATTTGCATTTGTTTGATAAGTAATAGTTGAAGATGATACTTGTTTATCTAGAGATAGGGCATTGTTGAGCTCTAAGTTTGAGTCAGCGTCAGCTGATTCTTTTACTTGTAGAATATCCAGCACTTCCCATACTTCTTTCTGTGTTTTCAGAAATCTTTGTTGTTCCATTTTCATCTGTCCTGTAGTTCCTTCACTTTAGTATTTGTGCAGGCATAGGCTTATTTTGAATTAGTTGTTTTTCTTTTTCCTTTACTTTTCCCTGGATTTCTTTTTCTTCAGGTACCCCTGTTGCGTCAAAGAATTCTTCAGTTTCAGTAGAAACAGAAGCTGAGGTAGAGACCTGTTCCCCGCCTCCTCTACGTCCATTCTGCTTGGCTGCTTGGCCAAACTGGCCATTCTCCTCCATTCTGACAGCAGTTCCCCCTACAAGTCAGTAGGGGAATTTCCCCGGTGTCCTGGCCACATTTCCCCCATTCACTAAAAATATCACCAACAGCTTAATCTTGTTCAATGTCAGTTGGCATCCATCTGTATCCCATTCCCCAGGATGAGGCTCAAAATAGGCAGAATTGTCTAGTCATCCTTTCCCAGTCAACAAAAACTAAACAAATAAATAAATAAAATTCTCCTATACTGTACCCATCTCAGCTTATTTACAGATGGAATGGGTGAGTGTTAGGGCTTACAACCCCAACACACACCCCAAACACCTGTTGGTTTATGCAGGGTGGGAGTGGGGTGTTAGGGTTTCCAACCCTAATGCCCCACCCCACCCTGCAGATACCAGCAGCCATTGGAGGGTGTCTTGGGGTTGTCAGCCCTAATACTCACCCCATTCTCCTATACTGTACCCATCTCAGCTTATTTACTTATGCAATGGGGTGAGCATTAGGGTTGACAACCCCAAGACACAGCCCTGATGGCTGACGGTGTCTGCAGGGTGAGGGTGGGGCATTAGGATTGGAAACTCTAACACCATATTTCCCTACTTTTGTTTCTTTAGTAACAACCCTAACTGATGCATTAATTAATTTTTTGCAATCAGTTTTCTTACTTTCTCAGATAGTTTACTTGTATCCTTATTTGCCTGTAAGAACACTTCCATCCTCCATAACTGTCCGTTATGTCACAGTGGGAGCACAGGGCCCAAAGCGGTGTGACTTTCCTTAGTTCACTGTGAAAGCTCAGGGTCCTGTGGACCCCGTGTATCCATCCCTCCATAGATTCATGACCAAATTATCAGCATAGCCATCTTATCACCCCAGCACATGTACCTGGTTCAGAAAACTTGGGTTACACTATAGTGGGGGGGGAACAGGCAGCATCTAAACAGCTCCCACTACTCCATTGTCATCACTGTTCATTAGGTGGGGTCCACAAAACACCATGTCAAAAACTGTGGGTCAAAATATCTAAATACATAAAAAAGTTCAACCCCCATTGTAATACATTGAACACATGCCTTAAAAAAACAATAAAACTAGCCTTTTTCATCATAAAAAATCATTTTTTACCAGTCCTATGCTATACTGGTGAAAAAGATTACCTCTGATGGAAAAGTATCATTTTCCTGACCAAATGACTTTATTTAATGTATTTAAATCCTTTGTCCTGACCCCATAGCCAAAAATTAAATCCTTATTCACTAGTTGAATTCCTTATTCATGAGTCCTTGTTTGTCATTGGTGAACAAGAAAATCAGTGCACAAGCAAGGAATCTCTTTTTCATGACCAGATGGCCAAAACTAGCATGCTTGTTCATGAGAAAATTCCTTGTTCGCAAGTCCTTGTTTGTCACTGGCGAACAAGGAAATTGGGTCACAAGCAAGGATCCCCTTTTTCAGTATCAGATGATCAAAACTAGCATCCTTGTTTACGAGAAAATTTCTTGTTCACGAGTTCTTGTTCTTCACTGGTGAACAAGAAAAGTGTCTCATAAGCAAAGATTCCTGTTTTCATGACCAGATGGCCAAAACTAGTATCCTTGTTAGCGAGAAAAGTTCTTGTTCTTGAGTCATTGTTCATCACAGGTGAACAGGAAATTGGCTCACCAGCAAGGATTCCCTTTTTAATAACCAGATGGCCAAAACTAGCATCCTAGTTCATGAGAAAATTCCTTGTTTATGAGTCCTTGTTCACCACTGGTGCACAAGGAAATTGGTGCATGAGTAAGGATTTACTTTTTCATGACCAGATGGCCAAAACTAGCATCCTTGTTTGCGAGAAAATTCCTTGTTCTCGAGTCCTTGTTTGTCATGATGAACAAGGAAATCATCTCATGTGCTGGATGTTAGTTTAGGCCATCTGTTTATGAAAAAGGGAAATCCTTATTTGGGAGCAGAATTCCTTGTTCCCCATGATGAACAAGAACTCGCGAACAAGGAAGTTTGTGAGTCGCAAACAAGGATTTAAAATGTTAAAAAACATAAAAAATAGGAACAAACAAATGTAGCAAACTACAAAGAAGAGCTCATCAACTCCCGATGAGCAAGAAACATAATTAAATGTCTCAAACAGACATCCCTGGGCAGAGTTATGACAGTTTTTTGGGGGCAAAATGAAAAAACAAGATGGTGGCTCTCGAACAAGGAATTTTTTTATTGTGAACAAGGATTGGCCCCTGGAGAACAAGGAATGCCCCTCATGAACAAAGATCCTTGTTCGTACTATGCAGGTATCCTGAAAAATGAAAATCCCATTGAAAATAATGGGAACTAGCCAGTCCATCAGTGCAGTGGTTGTATTTCTGCTTGCGACACTGGTGACCTGGGTTTGGGAATGGACCTGGGTCACTGGAGGGCCAGCCGGGAGGAGAAGGCTCGAACATCTGACGACTGCTCACCTTCTCCCTGGAGGAGGGAGGGGATGCAGCTCGCTGTGAGCCGCCACCTGATGGAGGCTGGGAGTGTGACAGTTCAGTGAGCCCTGCGAATGCAAGGGGCATGGTGGACATCGGCATATGCCTTGATGTCTCTGGCACACCACACCCCCAGGGAGCAAACTGGAAAAACTGCTTCTCGGGTGGCCAGATGATGGCCGGTGGCTCTCACCACAATGAGTGCCCTGAGCCCTCTGAAGCCAGCTCAGCAGCAACCAGGGATCAAACAGTTAGTGCGCTGGTAGTCCCCCCAGTGTCTTCCCCCTCGGAGGAGAGGGACCCCTCGGGTGAAGGGCTACACCGGGTTACCCCGGGATGGCTGCAAATATGAGGTAGGTAGAGGGGGACGGGGGCGATGGTGTCAGTGGGGTCCATGGTTGGCTGGAAGGTGAGGTGAGCCTGGAAGCCTAACAGAGAGGAGCAAAAAAAAAAAAAAAAGAATGGGAATTTAAAAATGCTATAACTTTAGAACGGATTAATATTTTTTTCACCAAATGAACACTGGCCTGTTCTGTGACCCAAACTCTTTCTACCACAACAATTTCAGAACAAAATTCAACACCATCTGTGCCCAACATGATTAGAAACAAACTGTAAAAAGTGGCGAATGTTCAATATTTTTCACTACTTGAATCTTAAAATGCACAAATCTGACTGGAACAAAACTTGGCACATCAAGAGATCTACATTTTGTGCAAATCCCTTGAACAGTTATAAAGTTAGTAAAGTGCAAAATTTGAGGTTTAACATAAAAAACCCTGCCCAGCCCTAGCTATAGTGGCACTACTGCACCACTATAATATGGGATACACAACAGGGACCTGTGGAATAAGTGATTTATTTTCACTAGTGCTGTTTGTGTAACCTAAGTGACACAAGCCACAAGTGATGTGCCCAAGGTCAAACTGCACAAGTGAAAATAAATAATTTTCTCCACTAGGCCCCTGTTGTGTATTCCATTTATGCAATAGACAGGGACCTTGTATTTGTGGGTTTTTTTAAGGTTAGTGTTTTTTTTTTTTAAAGTTGCCATGTTCCTTTGGTAAAGTTATGCTCCTCTGCCACTGAGGAGTGTCATTGCTATACCGGTTGTTTTGCACACCATGTCAGGATGCTGGCATTGATTAGGCTACATTCTCATTGATTGGTGGAGGAGAGACTTTGTGAATATTTATTCTAAAATATGGTGGTGTCACTTAGCAAGGAAATAATAATAATCATAATAATACATTTTATTTCATATAGCACCTTTCAAAAAATCAAGGCGCTTCACAATAAAATCAAACTACAATAATAAAATCAACACAAAATTAGTAATAAATAACTACAGACTGATAGGTCCCACTATACTACACCAGGGAAAGCCTGACACCACAGAAAGGTCTTTAGCACCTGTTTAAAACCACCCACAGTTGCGCACTCCTGAAGCTGATGTGGTAGAGAATTCCAGAGGGCAGAGGCTGCACAGCTAAATGCACGGGCTCCAGAAGATTTTAAAGACACCCTCAGAATCTCTAGCAACCCCTCGTCTGCCAAACAGAGCCGTCACCTGGTGCAGTAAGGAATGAGAAGCTCTTTAAAGTAGTCAGGGCCAAGGGGCTTTGTAAGTCAGAAAGCCAACTTTAGAGGTGATCTGTCATGGGTGTAATATGAGAGGCATGAAACGTCCCTGTCAACAAACATACTGCAGCATTCTGCATTAGCTGCAGATGGCAGATATCAACCCCCGGAAACCCTAGGTATAGGGAGTTACAATAATCAAGGTGCGAGGTCACGAAGGCGTGGACAAGTGTAGGCAGGTCCCTGGACAGAACAAGGTGCTTGATCCTGGTGATGTTCCTAAGATGATAAAAGGAAGACTTGACAACCGCCAACACTTGAGATCATAAAGTCAGCCTGTCGTCAAGTATCACCCCCAGGTCATGCACCTGTTCAGAGGAAATAATTTATACAACCACAATGAAAATAAATGGATTGATACAACAGCTTCAGAGTCCACACATATTGCATACAAACACATCTGTTGCAAAATCTTCATTAATGCATCAGTTAGGGTTGCCACAACAAAAGTAGGGAAATGAGGTGCTAGGATTTCATCATAACATCCCATACCTGCCCTGTGGAGACCGGGAGGAGACAGAGGGAAGGGATTGGCAGTGGGGTTGCCAAACCTAACACTCACCCCATTCCACTGTAAAATAAGCTGGGTGGCAACAGTATAGAAGATTGGGGTGAGTGTTAGGGTTAGCAACCTCGCTGCCACCCCCACCCTCGACACCTCTTGAAACCCGAATGCTTCATTTTCCTATTTTTGTCACGGCAACCATAACTGATGCATTAACAAAGTTTTGTAACTAATTTCCTTACTTTATGAGGTAGCATATTAATATCCTCATTTTACTGTAGAAGTGCATGGTCCACCATCCATTCATTGAGATAGTACAACAGTATCCATATGTTACAGTGGAAGCCCATTCCACCATCGAGTTAGTACAACAGTATCTATATGTCATTATGGTAGAGCAGGGTCCTTTGGACCCTGTGCTCCCATCACTCCATTTACATAGTATAACAGTATTCACATGTTATAGTGGGACCCTGTGCTCCCATCTCTTCATTGAGATTGTATAACAGTATCCTTATTTGAGCCCACATTTTCAACATAGCCTTTTTATGACCTCACCCCATGTATCCAGCACAGAAAATGTTCAAATCCAGGCCAAAACATAATTCTGCACAATTGCAATGCCATTCTATGCCACGGGTACAGAAACACATCTTGGACAGGATTTGAGAAATGACACCTGTGGCACACATCAGGTGTGGTAATAAGAAGAGAATGTTGAATATATGGGGTGAAAATTTACTAAGTTATGAGCATGCATAATGAGATTGCACCAAATGTCCATAACGCAGCCATTTTTCAAAATTTTGACCACAGATTTTCAACATAGCCTTTGTATGACCCCACCTGATGAACAATGTGAATGTCATTACGCAACTCCCACCAGAAAGGTGATTTTGCAAAATTACTGTGAAATCACTTTTCCGGCGAGAGTTACCTAATGGCAGTCATATTGTTCAGGAGGTGGGGTCTCCAAGACTCCATGTTGAACTATTGGGACCAAAATCTTAAAAAATGGTTGAGTTATGGCTGAAAGTTGAAACCCCCCGCATTGAAATGCATAGGACTGCATTTACCTTAGTTCAGATTGCAGTCGCAGGTTCCAGTAGCAAGATGAGTCTTCGATCATGGGAGCGGGTGTCAAACCAGGGACCTCTTCAGGTGAATGGTGGTCTGGGGGGGATCATCGGGGGTGGGGAAGTGGGTGCACAGTGGGGTTGGGTGGAGGAGTGCAGGCACGATCGGTGATGGACGATTTTCTTATTACCAGGACAAATGGATGCAAAAGTCAATGAGGGACAGTTTTCTACTCTTTACAAGGATAATAAAAAAAAGTAAAAGGGCACATATATGGGACCCAGTGCCACCAATGATAACTGGGGCAATGAAGGGTGGGGGATCAAGTGGACGTCAAACGGCCGCAAGAGACAATGAGGGATAGTTTTCTACTTTTTTACAGAGACAATTAAACAATTAAAGGGGCACAGATACAGGAACCAATGCTACCAATGATAACTGTGACAATGGAGGGAATACCACTGGACACCAGGGAGACATTGCAAGAAAGTTACACAGATATTTAAAAATAAATTTAAAAAATGAATAAAAGAAAATGAAAAATAAAAAATAAAAAATCCTTGTTCAAGGGACACAATTCCTTGCCAGTCGGTCTTTGCTGGACAAGGAATATGGCAAGGATTCCCAGTCTGGCTATCTGGTCATGAAATTTCGATGACCAAATGGCCAGAAATGAATCCTTGTCCACCAGACAAATTCCTTATCTGTCAGTCTTTGTCCACCATGGTGGACAAGGAAAATGGCCGATGGACAAGGATTTTCAGTCTGGCCATCTGGTCATCAAAATCTCAGGACCAGATAGCCAGATCAGGAATCCTTGTCCGTCAGCCAGTTTCCTTGTTTGTCATGGTGGACAAAGACTGATGGACAAGAAAGTTAGCGAGTGGCAGACAAGGAAATAAATAATTAAAAATAAACATTTATGAGGGCATAAACACACCACAAAGCACACAGCAGAGCTCATCAACTCCCGATGAGCATAAATCATACTTAGAAGTGTGGCACAGATGCCCCTGGGCAGAGTTTTGACACTTTTTTCAGGGCAAAATAAAAAAAAAAAAAACAAGATGGCGGCTCATGAACAGGGATTTTTTCCTACGAACAGGGATTTTACAAATCCTTGTTTCTGAGCTGCCAAAATGCTTGCTTGCGAGGCAAATCCTTGTTCGTGATTTATACACCTATTGAAATGAATGAACTGAGCTTGCTCAGAGTCTGAAATTTCAAAATGTAATAACTTTGGAACAGATTCATATTTTTCCACCAAACCAATGCTGACTTGTTCTTTGGGGCAACCTCTTTGTACCCTGAAAATTGCGGACCAAAATTCCAAATGGTGTGTCTGAGGTGTGATGGGAAAAAATCAGCAAAAACTGGTGAAAAAAGTGAAAAACACACTTTTTTCACTATGTGCTACACAAAAACCACCACACTTCCGCTCAAAATAAAAGTTGGCAGGTCAAGTGATCTACCATATGAGACAGTGCATGCCCAATTTTGTGCAAACCTGTTGAATGATTGCAAAGTTATTAAAGTACAAAATTTGGGGTTTAACATTAAATTGTGTACTCTACCCTAACTATATATATATATATATATATATATATATATATATATATATATTTTTTTTTTTTTTAAAAATAAAAACCTTTATGCCTGACAAATGAATTTTCTCATAGGAAATAATGGGAAATTTACAATTTTTGAACTAATTCTTATTTTTTCACCAAATCTTCAAAAGGCACATCTGTGACCCAAAGGCTTTCTACCATGAAAATTTCAGAGCAGAACTTAAAGCCATTTCTGAGATACAGGTGGACAAATAAACAACATAAAACTGGTAAATTTAGGATGTTTTGATCTCTGAATCTCACAAACCACAAAACAGATTCATACAAAATTTAGCACACAAGAGACCTACCCTAGAGATTATGCATGCCTATATATATATATATATATATGTTCATGAAATTCTATGCAAACAACTGTGTTAATACATAATTTAGCGTTAAAACACAAAAAGTCAGGACATGAAAAATCTTTAGAGTTGCCCCCCCCTTCGTGGACCTGCCAATCATCCCAAGATTGACAGATGGCAGGGGTATCATTGGGGTTGTAGAGGCCTAAATGTTGCCCCATTCCCAGTGTAATCATATTGAGAAGCAACAATGAACATGAATGGGGCAACATTTAGGCCTCACAATCCCAAAGACACACCCCGTCATCTGTCAATTTTGGGATGATTGGCAGATCCATGAGGGGGGAAGGGCAACCCTAAAGATTTTTCATTTCCTGACTTTTTGTGTTTTAACCCTAAATGATGCATTAACACAGTTTTTTGCATAGAATTTCCTTACTTTTTGAGAAAGAATACAAAACTAAGAACTAGCAGAAGTTGATGGAAGCGTGGGCCCTTCAGGCACTGCACTCCCACCAACTTGTAAACGTGTCTCTACCATCAACACCCTCCAAATTTCAATGTAAAAGACCAAACCGTGTCCGAGATGTAACATATTAAAGTTTGAGATTTTCATTCATCAGAGTTGCAGAATTCTGCACCTGTTGACATTTTACAGACACAATGACTGGAAAGTACATTCATGACACTAAGGCTAGGTACCCTATCAATTTCATGGCACCACCACAATGCAAAACACTGTCCACAAAATGTAAATTGCATCATGCAATATCTCCACAAAAAATATGTTCTCCAACACATAAACACCGTGATTCACATGTACAGGACATGCCGTCAACACCCTCCAAATTTCAAGTAAAAAGGCCAAACCATTTCTGAGATATTCAAACTTAAAGACTGTGAAAATTGGCCTATCTATTCTATTATAAAATCTGGCCATCTTGTCCCTCTCTTGCAATGCAAGATCGCGATCAAAGAATCTTGTGATCAAAGAATTTGCAGGCTCACAATCAAAGAATTTGCAGGCTCATAATCAAATAATAAAAAATGGTGAAACTTGAGTTTTAGGCAGAATTACATGAAACCACCGCCATGCCATGATAGAATGAAGCCCCGAAGCAAAACACATCCTCATTTGTGTTCGTAGGCCACCCCTGAGCTGAGAAAATGGTATTTTACCTCATGATGCAAGATCACCATCAAACAATCTCGCAATCAAAGAATTCGCAAGCTCGCGAACAAAGAACGTTAGCAAGTCGCAATCAAAGAATTTAAAATATTATAACTCTATTTTTTGACCATTTTAGGTGAAACCAAAGACATGGGTCAACAGACTGAAGCCCCCTGAGTAAAACCCATGCAGGTTTTACTTCAGGAGTGACCCCTGAGCTGAGATCTTTGATTTTTTCTGACGGAATTTGACAAACAAGATGGCAGACCTTACGATCAAAGAATTCTCAGGGACAAAGATTCTTTGACCCTGAGGCTGCAAATTCTTTGACCACCAGGCAGGACAAGATGGCCCAAACCCCATTCTTTGTTCACAAAACAACCATATACATTTTCCCATTTACTTATAATGGGAGCTTAAAAGTGCTATAACTTTTGAATGCCTTAATATTTTTTTGCCAAATGAAAACTGCCATGTTTGGCCACTGAAGCTCTTTCAAACAAGCCATGTCAGGGGGGTGCTGATGAGCAGCTAGCAAGATAGACATGCCACCACGCTGCTCCGTGCTAATGGCTGATTAAAAGTTAAAACTAGGGTGGAAAAGCTGACCTCTTAATATTGTAGCAGCACCAATCTACTCAGGAAAGTGCTATGGAGGATTATCTCATGCCCAATACTGGGAAATGTCAACAGATTGCTGCTAAATTGTGAAAGAAGACGGTGGTTCCCATGGCCTCCATGTCGGGTGAAAGCGCGGGCTAAATATCCTTATCGGCAGCCAAGATTGCTGCATTAGGCCGGGAAGTTACAGGCCAAGTAATTACTGTGCTGGAGCCCAGATTGTTAAAACTGGAAGGAATAATTTATCTTAAACTCCAAGAGGTGCTGAAGAAGAAGACCGCGTACTCTAACAGGATAGAGGAGGCTGAGGAGCGTATATCACACTTGGAAGATGAAAATGTGGAGACCCCAAGGCAAGTTGTACAGTTACAGAAGGAGTTAGAAGAATGAAAAGATGCCATGGACTACCAAGAAAATTATTACTGGCGTCTCAACTTGCATGTCAGAGGTTTGCCAGAAGGTGTGGAGAAAGGGGATATAATGGGTTTTTGTGCCCAGATCCTTCCGGAGCTCTTGGGAATACAACCAAAAAATGGTCGCTTCAAGTTAGAAAGGGCTCATCGAGCCATGATGCCACGACCATTGGGAGACCAGCCCCCATGGCAGATAATTGTTCGATTCCACTCCTTTCAAGATAGAGAAGCGATCCTTAGAGCCTATAGAGGTAAGGGGGTGCTGGAGTATGAAGGGGCGTGTATATTCATCTCACAAGACTATTCCCTACGGCTCCTTCAGAAGAGGAAGGTTTTCAACCCACTCATGGCTCAACTGAGAAATCTTAAGGTCAAGAATTTTATGGTTTACCCTGCAGTACTAAAGATCAGAAATGAGGGGGTGACGTACTCCTTCTGGGAGCTCAATAAAGCAGAACTTTTCGTGGCTGACCTGCAAAAGAAACTGGGCAAATGATGACACTGAGGTGACTGGCTAATTTGTTGGACTGGGTGTTGGTTGCCATTGCAACATTAATGTTTTGAATGTCTCCCCGCTCGCGTTGCCTTGTCATGTCAGGTGGAGGAAAGCAGGGTTCCTTGTGTGATCAGAGTTCTGAAGATATGCCCAGAGGCCTTTCCAGATGAAAGACTGTGTCAAGCAGTAAGCCTGGAGATGCAGAGTGATGGCTGACTGGACTGATCTTCCCCCGAGGTGGTTTGTGCATATAGGTGGAAAATGCTCGGGACAGTATAGATCCTCTGGAGTTGAAGTTTTGGACCTAAAAGAGTAAGAATGCTGGAAGGCCTTCGAGAGGGAAAGGATGGTTCATTTGTGAAATTATTGGGGGGGGGCTTAGCACATATGTTTATGGTGCAGGCTACCCCTTTCTCACAGCCTTAGGACTCACTGTATATGAAGCTTCCTGGGAGAGAGACATGCTGTTGATAAATGATGTGGGGAAAGGGAGGAGGGCTCGACAGGATTGGGGTCCATTTTAGGAATGAGTAGTAAGGCCAGGATATAATCCAGTACATTTCTTTGGGGGGACTCAGAGTGATCTGAAGCTCAGAAGGGGAGTGCTCCTACCACATACTCTTGGGCATTAATGGAGGACGAGGCTACACAGGGGAACATTAAAATTTTAGTTGGGGTTCAAGCTTGTTCTCTTCGTATAGCTTGGTAAGTCTCCTTTTTTTTATACTTGTAAATAAATGAAAATAGTTGTTGGCTGTGGCAGGAGCAGCGGGGCATCAACATCGTTAATGGGGTATTTGACACTCATGCTGAGATTGCAACTAGTGTCATTGAGGGGGGGTGGGGGTTATGGTGTAGGGGAAATTCAAAGGGACAAAGGATTTAGTAGGGATATGCTTTTACGTAGGGAGCAGAAGCAGGGGGGAGAAGCAAGGTTCTAAGGGAAGGTGTTAACTTTCAGTTGGGGGGGATATACTGTTCATGTTATCTTGTTATCTTATTGTTATTCATGTTGTATGTTGTTGTATGCATCTCATGTTGAATCTGGAGTGGTACAATGGGGCAATATATTTTGAGGCATGGGGGGATCTGATGGTTGATTCTTATGCAAAGGGAAAAGAGGTAATTGACTATGGATAGTAAACCAGAATTGACGGTGGTCTCCTGGAATGTGCTAGGGGTTACAAACCCAATTAAGCACACAATGCTTTTAACAGTGCTTAGAAAACAGGGTACACAAGTAGCACTATTACAGGAGACCCACCTGTCGGATGTAGAGCATGACAAACCCGCTCGAGGGTGGGTGGGTAAGTGTCTTGCTGCTTCCTACTCTTCGCAGAAATGAGGGGTAGCTGTCCTATTGCATAAGAGTCTGCCATTTGAGGTTAAAAGAATTGTGAAAGACCATAGAGAGGGTAGATATGTCTTTGTGGTGGGGCAGCTGTATGGGGAACAAATTACATTTGGTAATGTTTATGCACCTGCTACATATGAACCGAAGTTTTTACCGGGGCTCTTGGATTTGCTTATTAGGGAACAGTTCCCTGGTCTTGTACTGGGAGGAGACCTGAATAGTGTGTTAGATCCGGCTATGGATCATTTGGAGGGGAAAGGGAGAAGGTCAGAGGCATTAAATCAGTGGTGGATGGGCATGTTGGCTCTTGAATTGGTAGATAGTTGGAGAACGGTAAAACCAGGGGCCAGGGAATACACGGTTTTCTTGAACCCTCACGGGACATGAACAAGAATCGACTATATCCTGGTCCCACGAGAATGGAATGATAGGCTTGTAGATGTATCACATAGCCCGATCCACATCTCGGACCATGCTATGGTGATAGGAAAGCTTAGGATGCAAGGGATAAGGGACAGACCACCATAGTGGAAATTTCCTACATGTATGCTTCCCAATAAGGAATTTAGGGAATACTTATCAAAACAGTGGTGCTTTTATAAAGAAACTAATCAAGGGTCAGAGGTGCCCCGAGCTGTCTTTTGGGATGCTGGGAAGGCCTTCTTGTGAGGTTCCATAATAGCCTATATGGCCAGGGTTAAAAAAGAGAAGCAAGAAAAGAGACAAGGACTGGAGAAGCAGCTCAAAGATCTGGAAAGGAGTGTGGCTCGGGGAGAGGGAGGTTCAGTAGAACGGCTGCTAACAACTACAAGGGAAGCATTGAATTCCTTGGTGCGTGGGGAAGCCAGAAAGTCATGGTTTTATGCTAAACGCCAGATGTTTGAGTGGTCTAATAAACTAGGCCCGCTCATGGTTAGACTTATGGGGGTAAATGCCCCACTAGGATAATGGGGATTAAGGATAAGGAGGGTAGGGTGCATAGGGAGGCAGGGGAAGTGAGGGACTGTTTTCAGTAGTTTTATACCTGGCTTTACAAAGCAGAATGTAAGGGTAGGGGGCAGGGGATGCAGGAATTTTTAGATAAGCTAGAACTACCCAGGCTTACGGTGAACCAAAGGGACTGTTTAAACCAGTCTATAACAAAAGAAGAGGTTCTAAAGGCTATTGGTAAAATGCAAAAAGGTAAGGCAAGTGGGCCAGACGGATTCCCATTGTAATTTTATAGTGCACTAGTGGGTCAGTTAGCGGATACGCTATGTGAGGTGTTCCAAGGGGATAGATGCCATGATATGTCTGGTCCCTAAGCCGGGTAAGGAATCATCAGAATTTGCTTCATACAGACCGATTTCGCTACTAAATTGTGATCTTAAAATTCTGGCCAAGGTTCTGGCGATGCGGCTCAAGGATTATTTGCCTGCGTTGGTTCACCCAGACCAGACCAGATTTATAAAAGGGAGACTATCCTATCATAATATGCACAGACTGCTTAATGTAGTCTGGAGGGCAGGGCAAGAGCCAGAGAAAACCCATGTTATATCTATGGACACGGAAAAAGCTTTTGATAGGGCAGAGTGGGAGTAGAGGCGGATTTGAGGAGGTGGTTGCTGTTACCCGTATCTTGGTTGGGGCTGATTAATCTATTGAAAATGAATATCCTACCAAGGATCTTGTACCCCATGCAAATGATCCCAATGCACCTTGTCAGAGGGGACATTGTTAAGGTACAGAAGCTAGCTACTCAGTTTATATGGAGGGGGCAGAGGCTGAGAATCCGTTTGCAGAGACTTAAGGCAGAGACAACCAGAGGAGGCCTAAATTTTCCCAACATAACAAATTATTATCTGGCCATCCAGCAACACTATATTGCTGACTGGGTATACCGTAGTGCAGTGACAAGTTGGGTTACGATGGAACAATGGGGATGCCTGGGGCGCTTATCTGCCTACTTACATAGTAAAGGCACACAGGCCTATGCTGCCCAGGGGGGGTTGTAATCCCTTAATAAAATCCGTACTGGAGGCATGGAACCTTCTCAGGAAATCTAAGGGGATTACTAAAGGAGAAACATTATTATTGCCAATAGAGGGAAACCCTTTTTTTCTGCCAGGATTAGAGGATGGAGGGTTTAGGGAATGGGAAAGAAGGGGAGCTAAGTGTCTGGGCAATCTGGTTTGTAATGACACACTGAGCACGCTGGGGGATGTTATACAGGGGTTGGGCCTCCAAGGGCAGCAAACATTGTGATATTTGCAACTTCGGGCATTCCTGTCAAAAGTAGAGAGGGGCGGGGGAGAATCACATGAGTCGGGGCCAGTAGAGATGGTGATACACAGGGCACAACGTAACCCCAAGTGATTTATTGGGAAGGCGGTTAAGGTGGGGAGAGAAGTATACCCAGATTATACACAGAGGGTTAAACAGCTGTGGGAAAAGGACCTGGAGGTCCAAATCTCAGAGGACAGTTGGCGGCAAGTGTTGGTGGGCCATATGGGCCTCTCTATATGCAACAAGTTTAAGTAGGCCTTCTATAAATTTTTACACAGAGCGTATTATCCACCGACAGTGGTACATAGGGCGCATCCCTCCATCTCCCCTCTCCGTGGCAGATGCGGAAAGGAAAGAGGGGACATATATGCATTCTTTTTGGAATTGCAGGGTCTTGAGGGCCTTTTGCAGTAAAATTTGTGAAGAAATAACACAGATGGCAGGGTTCCCCATTCAAATGGATCCTATCACAAGATTGTTTGGTATGTCCCTGGGAGAGACAGGTGAATGGGAACCATTGCCAAGGTGGATTAGAATAATGATGGTGATGGACAGGCATTGTATCCAGAATACTTGGGTTAATCATGTAGTTCCCACCACTCAGCAATGGCGCCAATTGGTAATACATAATTTGGCACTAGAAAGATTATCATTGTTGCTTAGTAATAGGGAGGATGCCTTTTATAGGGAATGGGCCCCCTTCTTGACATCACTAAGTAGTGAAGAGGTGACCATCCTACGCTGTGGCCTGGAGTAGAGTTAGATATAGAAGAAGTCCTGGACTCTCCCATGCCTCATTGTTCCACTAAGGGAATATGCTAGCTAAGGAAACTGTAAAAGTAATCACAAATGAAAGGAATTAAATGAGAAGGAAGAAATAATGTTGAGGAATCTCAGAATGTAATAATAATGAACTATGAGATGCATTAGTTTGTATGTTTGTATGTCGTTGTGTAATGTCTTTGTTGATCATTTTAAAATTAATAAAAAAATTATACAAAAAAAAAGCTATGTCACAGAGCAGCATGACACATGACAGCTGCACGGCACCATGGACAATATCCCAAAAACTGCCTCCAAAACTGGATAATTTTGCATTTTTCAGCATTTTCATGTGCAAAAACCAAAGTCTGACCAAAGCAACATTAAGCAAATCAAGAGATATACCGTGCCCCACCGTGCATACCAAATTTCATGCAAATCCGTTGACCGGGTCCAAAGTTATTTACACCCAAAATCTTGACTTTAACATAGAAGTGCCTTCATAATCCTAAATATATGATGCCGACCGTGCTTGCTATAATACATATATATATTATAGTGCCTTCATAACCCTAAATATGTGTAGCGATCGTGCCACTATAATATATATATATATATATTATGGTGGCATGGTCGTGCCACTATATTTAGGGTTACGAAGGCACTATAATATATATGCCACTATAGTTGGGGTTGAGTAGCCACTTCATACAAAACCTAAAATTTTGCACCTTAATAACTTTGCCACTGTACAAAGGATTTGCCTGAAATTGTACATGCATGGTCTGTCATCATAGATCTCCGGATCTGCCAAGTTACATCATAGAAACATAGAATTTGATGGCAGATAAGGACCGCTTGGCCCACCCAGTCTGCCCATTTCCCCACCTAATGGATAAGCTGCAGATCCTAGTTAACCAGCAGCCTACTTCTTCCTACCCCCACCCCTTAGAATTGCCTTATGACTGTCCCATGCATGCTTGAATTCCACCACTGTTTTTGACTCCACAACCTCCTCTGGAAGGTTGTTCCATGCATCCACCACCCTATCTGTGAAAAAATACTTCTTTACATTACCTCTGAGCTGCCCTCCCATCTTCAAATTGTGCCCCCTTGTTCTTGCACACCTCTTTTTCTGAAAGATGGTACCCTCTTGCACTTTGTTGATTCCCTTGAGATACTTGAAAGTTTCTATCATGTCCCCCCTCTCGCTCCTTTCCTCAAGGCTATACATGTTAAGCTCCTTAAGTCTCTCTTCATATGTCTTCTGGTGCAGACCCTGCACCATTTTAGTTGCCCTCCTCTGAACAGCCTCCAACCTGTCTATGTCTTTGCAGAGATTTGGTCTCCAGAACTGCACACAGTACTCCAGATGGGGTCTCACCAGCTGTCTGTACAGAGGGCCAACAGCTTCCTGTTTTCTACTGGTGATGCCTCTCCCTATGCATCCCAGTATCCCCCCAGCCCTCCTTACTGTCCTCTCACATTGCTTGCCCACCTTTAGGTCATCTGATATGACTACCCCAGGTCCCTTTCCATTTTTGTTGTTGTTAGTATTTCACCCCCCATTGTGTACATGGTTGGATGTATGGTTGAGGAGCTACAGAACACAAAAAAGACACAAAAAACAGACTTTTTGAGCATTTCTTTGCTCATGCCCACAGCCCGCATGGTTTGTCCGTTCAGTCTGAAAACATCAGGGAACATGCAGCCAGGGTCACCAATGTGCCTTTCAAAGATTTCGTGAAAAAATATTAAACCATTCAAACGTTATTCAAAAAACAAGTTTCCCTTTATAGTCAATGGGAAACGTTAACAAAAATCACGAAAGTTTCATGATTGGCTGTTTTTACTGTCACAAATGGCCCTTTTACTTTCATGAGTCAGCCATTTTTTTTCAGTTACAGCTCAGAAAAATGCCTGGCATTTAAAATTGGGACCCTCTAGGAACACAGTTCTTGTGTTCACCTAGTCGAGTTCTGAGGATGCTAGACATGTCTTTTTTTGGGGGGTTTAAACCCCCAGAAATTAATTTTTACATTTTTTGGAAAAGTACTTTCACAAAATACTTTCGAAAATGTGACAGTTTCATGATTTTTAGTGCGAAAGTGTCATGATTTGCGAAAGTACTTTGTGAAACTATAGCCAAAATAACTGGAAATCTTTGCAACCCTCCTGCAACAAAATGGTTTGGTCTTGTGGGCTGAAATTTGGAAGGTAGGAAGTCCTGATCCCACAGATGTGCCTTTTGGTGGTTTGGTGCCAAAACACTCAAAGGGCACAAAGTTACAGCATTCTGAAGTTGTGCAATTTCTACTTAAGATAACGTTGCGGCACCCGTGGTGCCTTTCGGAGCCCGTGTCTCGAAAACAGTTCGAGTTACGGACTTTTCATCCCAAAACTGCTTAGCCCTCTCCGAGGGGCTAAGTACACAACTAGCCTGGAAAGCCATAAATAACATGACATTTGAATTGTTTTTCTACTTCTCTTACAGTTCATGAGATGTTAGCAATTTAGTCTTCCAATTGCTCATTGTCATGTCCGAGGCCCACTATTGTGCCCACATTCTTCATATTCGCTGCACTTCTTGATGCCCCTGTCTGTTTGCTTTTGTGTTTCTGTTTGTGTTTGTGTTGCTGTTTGTACTTGCATTTGATTTTGCATTTGTGTTTGCGTTAGCATTACCGTTAGCGTTTATGTTTGTGTTAGCGTTACCTTTAGCATTACCGTTACCGTTAGTGTTACTGTTACATTAGCATTTGTGTTTGCGTTACCATTAGCATTAGCATTACTGTTACCATTACCCCTACTGTTAACGTTAGTGTTATTGTTACCATTTGCTTTTGCATTACCATTAACGTTTGTGTTTGCATTAGCATTACCATTAGCGGTTGCTTTTGCGTTTGTGCTTGCATTTGTGTTACCATTTGTGTTACTGTTTGAATTTGCATCTGCGTTACCATTTGTGTTAATGTTAGTATTTATGTTTGCATTAGTGTTAGCGGTTGCTTTGCATTTGCACTTGCATTTGTGTTACCGTTTGCATTTGGGAGGCAGTATAGTGCAGTGGTTTAAGGCTCTGAGCTGCAAATCTGTTGACATCCAGCAGTCCAGACCTGGGTTTGAATCCCATAGCTTCCACTTACATACTGTGTGACCCAGAGCAAGTCATTTAACTTCCCTGTGCTCCCTGGTCACACCTGTAAAAAAGCTTTCAGCTTAGTGTGCTACTCTTGGTTAAACGACTAAAAAAAACAACAAATAAAATACCATTTGCATTTGTGTTTTCATCTGCATTACCATTTGCATTACTGTTTGTGTTTGCATCACCGTTAGCGTTACTGTTACCGTTACCGCTACTGTTAGCATTAGTGTTACCATTACCATTACCATTTGCATTTGTATTACCGTTAACATTTGCATTTGTGTTAGCATTAGTGTTCACATTAGTGGTTGCATTTGAGTTTGTGCCTACATTTGCATTACCATTTGCGTTACAATTTGCGTTTGCATTTGCATCTGCGTTACCATTTGCATTTGTGCCTGTGTTATCATTACCATTTGCATTAGCGTTCATGTTTGCGTTAGCGGTTGCATTTGCATTTTTGCTTGCATTTGTGTTACAGTTTGCAATACCATTTGTGTTTGCATCACCGTTATCGTTAGCATTAGCATCTGCATTTGCATAAGGAAATTATGTGTCAATACACTATTATGTGCAGAGGCCTGCTGCTCCATTATCATACCCTGCACATCTGCACAGCATGCCTGTGTACCCCAAGGTACTCGGATGGCAGCAGAACTCATAGAGTTGGTGGACCTTGATGATGGATGTGTCTTGTAGTATGTTTAAATAGTTGTATGTTATTTCAGTTACCTGCTGCTGGTTGTCTCTCATTGGCTGTGTTGCCTTGGTCCTTCCCCTACTTACATATATGTGTGTGTGTGTGTGTGTGTGTATGTGGGGGTAGGGGTGGGGGAATGCAGAGTTAGGGTTTAAACCCTAACATCGAATTTCTTCTCCTTTGTCACTGTGAAACAACCCTAACTGATGCATTAACTGTGTTTTTTTTTGCCATGAATATATATATATATATATATATATACAAACACATTATGGTAGCACGGTAGTACTACCATAGTTAGGGTTGAGGAGCCATGTCTATGTTAAACCCAAAATTTTGCACCTTAATAACTTTGCAACTGTTTGACACATTTACCTGAAATTTGGAATACACGATCAAGAACCATAGGCCTTGGGATCTGCCAAGTTTTGTACTGGTCGGATATATGGCTGTGGAGTTATTAAGTGTGATCTGTGCGTGCGTTTACACTTTTCTGGAATTCTATGGTCGCACCTACAGGTCGTACGGTTTGCGCGACCAGCCCAAAATCTTCAGGGAATGTGTGGCCAGGGTCCCCGATGTGCCTTTCAAAGATTTCGTGAAAAAATATTAAACGGTTCAAAAGTTATTCAAAAAACAGTTTCCCATTATAAGTCAATGGGAAAAGTTAACAAAAAGTTCAACACTTTTGCAAATGCATTTTTACTTTCGCAAATGGGTCTGTTACTTTCCAAATCGGCCATTTTGTTTTCAGTTGGTGATCAGAAAAATGGTTGGCATTTAAATTTGGGACCCTCTAGCAACCTAATTTTTTTGCATTCACCTAGTCGGGCCCTGAGGATGCTTGCCATGTCTTTATTTTGTGGTAAAACACCCCAGACATATGTTTTTCAAATTTCTGGAAAAAGTACTTTCGCAAATTACTTTCGTGCAGTTGACAAGTGTCGTTAAATTTTTATAAAGCTTTCCAAATTGCGTACAGTAGTTTTCTAGTCTGTGGAAAATGACAGCAATTTTGGCACCGCGCTGCAAAAGAACCTGTGGGAGTTTTGAGCTGAAATTTGGAGGAAACGGAGCCGACATCTCACAGATGTGCCTTTCAGTGTTGTGTTGAAAAAATATTACATGGTGGCAAAGTTATGGCACTCCAAAGTTGACAGTTTTTCCCATAGGATAACATTACGGCGCCCGACGCATTACAGAAATCCTTTGTATCCCTGCTGCAAAATAACGGTTTGGTCTTTTTTCCTGAAATTTGGAGGGAAGACAGCCAACAGCCCACAGATGTGCCTTTCAGTGGTTTGGTGAAAAAATGTTACAGGGAGGCAAAGTTACGGCACTCCGAAGTTGACAGTTTTTCCCATAGAATAACATTACGGTGCCCAACGCATAACAGAAATCCTTTGGATCCCTGCTGCAAAATAACGGTTTGGTCTTTTTTCCTGAAATTTGGAGGGAAGACAGCCAACAGTCCACAGATGTGCCTTTCAGTGGTTTGGTGAAAAAACGTTACAGGGAGGCAAAGTTATGGGACTCCAAACTTTTCTTTTTTTCCCATAGGATTACATTATGGCGTTCGCCACGCCTTTCAGGGCCCGTATCTCGGAAACGGTGCAAGATACGGACTTTTCGTCGGAAAATTTCTTAGCCCCCTCATGGGGCTAAGTTTCAAATTAGCCAGGACAGTTGTAAATAATATGACTTTTAAATTTTTTTTCTACGTCATACGGTTCCTGAGATATAATGTATTTAGTATTCCAAGATCTCATTTTCTGCGCCGATACTCATTATTTTGCATACATTATTTGTACTCACTGTCTTTCTCTATGCAGGTTTTGGGGAAAACCAGCCTGTGTGCTTATATTACTGTTACTGTTGCCCTTTCCACTTGCGGTTCCGTATCCATTTCACTTACCGTTGACGTCTGCGCCACCATGTGCGTTATTCTTTGCGTTTTCATTTGCGCTTGCGTTTCTGTTATTTTTTGCCATTTCTGTCTACAGTACTGTTTATCTTTCTGTTTTACTTTACATCACCATGCCCATTGACATTTCTGTTTGCAGGCACCATGTTATTATGTGACAACACATCACGTGGCAGACCATTCCCGCTCACGCCACCATGTAGCTACCCTTTCTGTTCTCATTCGTGCTTGTGTTACCATAGTGCGCCACTGTTAACATTTCTGTTTGCGTTGTTGTCCCTGTTAGTATGCTACAAGACAGTCATATGGAGGCGCTGGGCCTAGAGGGCCTCATGCCCGTTACTGCATTACATTCACTATTTCTTGTTATCATTCTCAAAAGAAGGGAAATTAGAGGCAAAAACTCTGTTTAATGCATTAGTTAGGGTTGTTCCACAGCGACAAAAGTGAGGAAATTAGCTGTTAGGGTTGAAAACCCTTGCACCCACCCCAACCGGCATTGGTGTGCATTGGGATCATGGGTCCTAACTCTCACCCCATTCTCCTATACTTCTGCTGCTTTACACATGTCATGGGGTGAGAGTTAGGGCTGATGATCCCAATGCACACCCCAATGCCACCACATGCGTCATCCTTTGCGTTTTCATTTGCGCTTGCGTTTCTGTTACTTTTTTGCCATTTGTGTGTACTATACTGTTTCTCTTTCTGTTTCACTTTGCGTCACCATGCCCATTGACATTTCCATTTACAGGCATCATGTTACTATGTGACAAGACATCACGTGGCACACCGTTCCCATCTACGCCACTGTGTGCGTTAGCCTTTCTGTTCTCATTCACGCTTGTGTTACCATGTGTGCCACTGTTAGCATTTCTGTTTGCATTGCTGCTCCTGTTACTATGCCACAAGACATCATGTGGCTGGAGCACGGGGCCCAAAGGGCCCCGCACTCCTGCAACTGCATTATATTCACTATTTCTCAATATCATTCTCAAAAAGAAGGGAAATTAGAGGCAAAAAACTCCGTTTAATGCATTAGTTAGGGTTGTTCCACAGCGACAAAAGTGAGGAAATTCGCTGTTAGGGTTGAAAACCCTAACTCCGAATTCACCCCCCCAGCACCACACACACACAGACACACACACACATTCAAGTATGGGGGAGGACCAAGTCAACACAACCAATGACAGACATCCAGCAGCAGGTGACAGAAATAACAAACAATTGTCTAAATGTACTACGAGACATCCCCACCCACCTGACCAGGTACTAGCATGCTCAGTGGAGATCAACAGCAAAACTGAGGCCATGTACACCAAACGTATACATCCCTGATTGCAGCTGCACACAATGTGTACTACACTTAGTAGTTGCATGGCCTTACCTACCGATGCCCTGACTACCACACCACAACTGGTACTATGCCGTTATTCAATATAAATGCTGAAGGTGCATGATGACAGTTGTAGAAAGGTTTTAACACTACTGAGTATACATTAATTAAGAGAAGCACATAAATTAACTACAAGACACTAGCATGCTCAAGATAAAAGTAGTGATACATTTAGTAGGTGATTTACATAGTAGTACATTTACTGCAATGGTTTACTCAACATAGAGAGGCTGATGTAAACGTATGGAAAAGCATTGCCTGTTCAATGCTGTGAAATTGGTACTGCCAGTATCACATGCATTCTTACTGATGAAGGTGTACTGCTGATGTACATACATAGACCTTCAGTGTGTTTCAATATTAAAGATGCAGTAAGTATTCTTTGTAAGAAAGATTGTAATTGCATGGATCAGGCCAATCAACTTCTAAATATCATAGCACTACTGAGCCAACAATGATGTACCTGTATCGGACATGTATATAGGATAGATTTTCCTGTAGGCACTTACTGAGTATGTTGTACCTGATAAAGACAATCTCATTGCATCTGTGATGACTAACTTATTCAAATAGTAATACATTTGCTATTGTTGCAATGAGTGATCTATGCCACTTATGGACACAGTGTGATTTTTTTAACAGTTGTTTCATACTCAGGCTGTATGCCTACTGTTTGGTTTGCTACACTTCTGTCACTGATGCTATCAAAGTGATAACTATGTTAATTCTGCTACAACAGGAATCAAGTAGGTATGGTGTAGATATAAACAGAATGTCTTTTAGTATTGATTTAACTCATAATGGGGTAAGTGTACTAGGACAGCAGGGGTTATCCTCTATCACTGAGTCTGTCAGTTATAATCACACTAGGGTTTCAATGACTGTGATGATCAAGTTACACTGTTCATCTTCATGAGTTCATATTCACAGCCATTCTCCAGTAACTAGACAGTGTATGGTGTAACTGGGTGGGACACTGTGTTGCAAAGCTGCTGCAGTGCCTAGCAGAGGGAGAGTATCTACTCATAAAGACAATTAAACAATAAGGCATGACCAACAGTTATGTTAAATGGCCTGTTAATTACCCTGTAGGGGTTTAATGTTGAATGAGGCATATCCAGGTGCCACATGTTGCTAGACAGTGATAAACTGACCATTGACATAATACCTGGGAGTGGCTTCTTGCTATCATAATAAAACTGTTTTTAAACAACATTAAACCATGTTCATCATATGGTTAGGCTTTACATGTATGTTAATAAAACTAAACATAAGGCTGTTACAATGTTTACAGTCAATTAGAAAGCTGCATTTCTCAAATCCTTGTTATAATCAGAGATATTATACCTGTACAACTCCTTGGTTTTTCTGAACTCTATTGCTCAGGTGGCCCACCACAAGTGGTGTGGTCTGGTGTGGGGCATCGGTAGGTAGCCATGCAACTACTAAGTGTGTGGTAATGTGTGCAGTTGCAATCAGGGATGTGTACGCTTTGTGTACATGGCCTCAGTTTTGCTGTTGATCTCCACTGAGCATGCAGTACCTGGTCAGGTGGGTGGGGATGTCTCGTAGTACATTTAGACAATTGTTTGTTATTTCTGTCACCTGCTGCTGGATGTCTGTCATTGGTTGTGTTGACTTGGTCCTCCCCCATACTTGAATATGTGTGTGTGTGTCTGTGTGTGTGTGGTGCTGGGGGGTGAATTCGGAGTTAGGGTTTTCAACCCTAACAGCGAATTTCCTCACTTTTGTCGCTGTGGAACAACCCTAACTAATGCATTAAACGGAGTTTTTTGACTCTAATATATATATATATATATATATATGTAACTTATAATACTGGCACGGCAGCACCAATGTAGTTAGGATAGGGGAAGGTGTCTAATGTTAAACCCAAGTTTTTACACCTTAACAACTTTGGTGGCATTTGACAAAACAGCCCAACATTGGCATGTGTGGTCTGGAAGGCAGATTCTCAAGATGTGAAAGGTTTTGTGATGGCAGTTTGTGCAGCTTTTGAGATAATGTTGATTTCTAATGAAAAGAAACATTTTTTCTATACTTAATACACTTTTTTTGCTCTCATGTACAGCCTAGATGGTACAGAATTATTTTCTGAACGTTTTGGGTACAAGTGGCCTGTGCCAAGGTAATGTGTTCTGAGGGTTTTGTGAGAAAATATTAATTGGTTCCAAAGTTATAAGGATTTAAAGGATTTTTTTTCTGAACATACTTTATAGAGTTTTTAGTTAACCCTCTGATATGACCCCCAAATTTCTGGTTTGTGAGACTGTTTTCTGTTCGCATCACTTAGTTATCATGAACAGAAAAACAGTATTTCATGTAATGATGATCATCTTTTTTATTTCAACTAATAAAGTGGAAAAAAACCCTAAAAAGGGTGTGTTTTTGAAGAACAAACACTTGAATCCTAGTGGGACCCATTTAGTTAGATTCTGGTGTGTTTTTTTTTAATTATGACCAGAAATGCCTTTATGGATGCCCCAAAGATAGTATCGGTCAACAGTGTAAAACAACAGAAAGATGGACAAGAAGGCCAGTATTCCTACAGTTTTCTAAGCATCTTGCTCTCTTTGTGCAGAGCATCTTGACTTGTTTTCTGAAGTAGAGACCCCTTTTTTTTGACAAACACTTGAGAACCATGGAGCAAATAAAGGCTATGGCAGCCTGATATGCTTGCAACCATATGATCCACAGCAATACAAAACTGTAGATACACACAGGATGAGTGCAATGTATTGAATTGCATTTCACAAAACAAAAACAAAAAACAAGTCCTTGTTTTATGCTGGCTGCTGAACCAGATCAATGGAAATATAACATTTATTTATTATTATTTTCACAGCTACATTGTACTGAAAAAGTAAAATTTGTTTATGTATTTTTCATATCTTTCTTATCTATCTATCTATCTATCTATCTATCTATATATTGCCTACCTACCTATATTGTAAGCAGACCCAGTGCGCACACCCAGTACCACTGCATTATACTCTCTGCCCTTCAGAGTGACTTTCTCTCCCTTATATTGGTAGCGGCCATGGGGTGCCCACTCCCAGTGTCACCAAAGAGTATCTTAACAGTGGGGTGCCCAATCCCCAGTGTTGGCTACAGTCTACTTGTAAAAAAAAAAGAGAAAACTGTCCTACATTGATATTTATTGTTTTCTAATACACTCATAAAGAAGAAAATTTCTATCACCGATCAGAACCACCCACACCCCCACCCACCACACCCTGACACCTTACTCAGCACCCAACACACCACACCCTCACCACACACCTTCACTCACCTAAACATGTCCCACAATGTATCAAATCTTTGATATAAAAGCTGTCCTGCTGCTGGAACTGGTGACTGCAATATGAGAAAATAGGTAAGTATGGTTAATGTATTTCAATACATTTTGAACATTTACTCATAACTTTGTCACTTTTCAATATTTTACACCACATTTCAACATGACCATTTTGGGACCCCACCTCATGAACAAGGTAGGTGAAAATTTTCAATTCCTTGCCAAAAGGTGATTTCACAGTCACTCTGCAAAATCAACTTCTGGATGTGACTTGAAAATTTTCACCAACTGGGTTCATGAAGTAGGGTCTCAAAAAGACTATGTTGTAAATTTGACGAACAAAAAATGGTAAAATGACCATGTTATGGGTAAACATTGAAATATTTCAATGTTCACTCATAGCTCTGCAAGTTTTAATATGTTTCAACCAAACTTTCAACATGACATTTTTGGGACCCCACCTTTTAAGCAAGGCAACTGACATTTTTCAAATCTGGGCCAAAAGGTGATTTTGCAGTCACTCCGTGAATCACATTTCAAGTGTGATTTGAAAAGTTTTACCTTCTGAGCTTGTAACATGTGATCACAAGAAACTGTGTAAAAAATTGGGGGGAAACTAAAATAAAAAGAAACTGTTATGAGTGAATGTTGAAATATTTCAATGTTTATGCATACCTTCTCTAATTTTCAATATTTTTACTCCAAACTTTCAACATGACAATTTTTTCACACCAGCTCATACATGTGACGGGTGTTGTTTTTTTCAAATCCTGGATGAAACGTGTTTTTAAAGTGGTGGTGCAGAATTATGTTTCACCCTAACCCAATAGTAATTACAGGGAATACAGAAATAAATGAGCACTTTAGATAGTTTACAACAAAGAAGCTTTTGACACTATACATAGGCCTCTTTTATGAGAAAAAATTAATAAAATGTGAATAGATCAGAATATAATAACATGGATAAAACAGACTTATTCAGACACATGGACAAAAGGTAAATATACTAGGACAGGTCTTCTGACAGATAAGGTTATGACCAACATGGGAGGCCAACAGGGTGCGTGTTGGTCCAGACAATGTTATATATATATATATATATATATATATATATATATATATATATATATATATAAAAGACATTATTATTTCTTTTGATGACATATCATTTCATTCACCTAAAGCTGGAAAACAAAGAGTACTCATACTGGCCTATGCTGATGATCTGGCAATATTATCAACAAGCAGATTAGGCTTACAAAGCGCGCTACAAAACATTGAATCATTCTGTCTTCAACACAATTTAAAAACAAAATACAAAAAAATCAAATAAAGGTGATGATCTTTGGAGATAAAAGATATATAGAAAAATAAGCCTACTTGGTACCAGCTTGGAATAAGTCGGGCATGTTGTTTTCTAGCAACCTAAAATGGAATAAACATATGGAGCTAAGTGTCAAAAGTCTACAAAATTCTGTAAAAGCCTTACACAGATTTTATTATATGTATGGGGGTTATACAGTTGTACCGATGATAAAAGCAATAAATGCTAAAATAATAAATCAAGCAATGTATGCTGTAGAGGTCTGGGGAATAGAAAACATGACAACAATAGGGTACCAAATAAAACCTATAAACACATACTAAGAATTCCCAACAGTTTCCCTAGTACTTTAGTCAGAACTCAACTTGGACAACCCAGTTTCAAATACATGGCACAAGGAAATATTAATAAACTACTGGGTAAAATTAACAACAGGAAGCATAATCCTATATTAGGTAAATGCTTACAGGAAAAGGATCATCTAGCTATTTTTAACTTTAATTTGCCCAGGAGGAAATGTAGCTGGGAGATATTTGCAGTCATTTGTGACTAGACCTGTTACTTAACCTCTGTGAAATAGGTGTCTGTTAAGGGGAGGAGCTGAAAGGGGTCTATTTGAACTGTGGATTTAAAACAGGAGTTGTTTGTGGTCTCTGTCTGCTGAGACAGAGAGAGAGAGAGAGAAAGCAGCCACAGCTTCCTTGAATCAATGAGGTTATTTTCTAGACTACACTGAATTGAAGTATTACTTTTTGAACCTGTGTAAGTAACTTGTATTGATTCTGTTTTGGGGGTTGACTTTTCTTAGTTTTAACTTTAATTTGCCAGGGAGGAACTGCTGCTGGGAGATATTTCCAGTCATTTGTGACTAGACCTGTTACTTAACCTCTGTGAAATACAGTAGGTGTCTGAAAGGAAGGAAGGCATTCCCTGGGGTGGAGGGTCAGAGTTGTAGTTGATTGTTTCTGGAGGGCATAGGTTTACTCCCTACCACCCTTACCTTCACCCCACCCTCCCCAAGTGCATAACTTTCCATGCAGCAGGGGTTCTGACATTACTTTCCCAAAACTGCTAACAACATACACCTGTTCATATCCTTAAAAGCACAGCACACTGAATAGGGGGTAGATACACTCACAAGCTTGCACACACTAAACCAAGAAAAAAAAGAAGAAAATCATCTGTAACTGGAAGGGACACAGACATGTGGGGAGTGGTGCAATGCATTGGCTGTGGAGCAGCAGTCTTTCCGGAGACATTCTGAGACTGCATTGCTGCCCTATTTGCAGACACCTCTCTGGTCTGAGGGAGGAGGTTATTCATCTCCACGCTGACCTGGCAAGGATTCTGGAAACCTGCTCACCCACCCAGGGACCACCCAAGCCACTGCCACTAGCTCAGAGGTTGCCATGAAAGAGGAGTGGTTGGACCACAGTGGGCTCAGGGAGGGTGAGGGTGGTGGAACAGAGGTGCATCCCTCCAGTTGTGCCTCTCCACAATTCATTCACCACTCTGGCGGAGCATGGTTCCTCTATGGAGGCACCCACAGTGGAGATCAAGGAGGATGCTGGGAACTTCCACAATGGAGACCCACAGGAGGGTGGCACAGGACCCCACAGGAAAGGAAACAACTCCTGGTGGGGCAATCCATTGTTAGGGGGGTAGAACTGGGGGAGGGAGGGGAAAGGGATGTAAGGTGCCTGCCCAGCACCATGACTTGGAGAGACAGAAAATGAATCCTCAGGATCGTGGGAGCAGCTGCAAGAAGAAGTGAGCTGGATGTCAATATCCACCTAGGGATGAATGACCTGGCTGAGAATGGGATAAGAGCAGTGCAACAGGAGTTTGTGGAGTTGTGGAGGGGCCTTAGACAGGTAGCACACAAGGTACCTTTCTCAGAAGTGCTGCCTGTCTATGGCATGGATGAAGCTAGTGCACTCCACACCATGGGATTCAATGACTGGTTGAAAAACTGGTGCAGAGCTCAGGGATTTGCCTTCATTGGGAACAGGGGCTCCACCTGGAGGGTTGCAGACCTATACAGGTGTGATGGTCTGTATCTATCCAGGAGGGGAACCAGGATCCTAGGTGATAAGTTTAAATGCTTCATTGGCAAGCATTTATACTAGCCAAGGGGGGGGGGCACTGAAAAGAAGAAGGGAAATCCTAGCTCCCCCAAAATAAATCAGGGTAGTTAGTGAGGTAAACACCAAGACAGAGCAGTCAGTAGAGAGAAGGGCAGGGGTAAATGGAGAAAAAGACAAAGGCAGTAAGGACAGGGATGGGGAAAAAAGGAATAAAGTCATAAAGAAATGAAGGGTAATGAGTACCAATGCCCATAGTCTAGTTAAAAAAGCTCCCCAAAATGGCGGCCTTGATAGAAGAAGGATGCCTGGATATCGTGGCGGTCACAGAAACATGGTACACAGAGAACTATTTTTTTTTTTATTTTAGTCTTTATCCCTCCTTACTGCCTCCGGTGCCCCCTCCTTCCGTCCGCTCATGTCCTGCCCCGGAGTCATCCTTGGGATCTGCCCCCCTAGAGTGCCCTACCTCCTTCTCCCTGCACATTGGAGTCTGTCCATTGGTGGTCCGGGTGGGCTAAGGCGGACTTCATCTAGGGCTTGCCGGAGGGTATTTCCTGGATTTCTCCCCTTACGTCCCTGCCCCCTGAGACGTCCGCGCTTGGGACGTACTTCCCGAGTGGCAGCGTACTAATGCACGTTAGCCCTCACGCGCTTGCCAACGTCTCCCCTCCCCGACTCCGACGAGCGGAGCCGCCTTCATCCTCTCTTGGTCAGTGCTTCCACCGGCCGTGAGAGCGATGTAGACTATGGAAGTATTTCCGTGTTCCGTAGGTTCCCACCCCTGAGGGAGGAGAGCATCCATTGGGACGCTCAATCCTCCCTCCCCCTACCGACCCCCAGTGACCCGAGTCCGTTCCCGAACCCGGGTCGCCGGCGTAGCGCGAGGTGTGGCGTCCAGCAGTACACAGAGAACTATGACTGGGATGTCAACATACCAGGGTAAACAATCTACAGGAGGGTCAGGGAGGGAAGAAGAGGAGGAGGAGGAGAAGTAGCTCTCTTATGTAAGGGAAGGGATCAAAGCAACAGAACTACAGGGTAAACAGGGAGGAGAGGAGGCACTGTGGGTCACCCTGGAGACTGGAAATGGCTCCACAATCTGCACAGGGGTTGTATACAGACCCCCATCTCAGGGGGAGGAAATGGACAAGGAAATGACAGAAGGTATCCTTGGGATGGCAGAGAAAGGAGAGATATTGGTGATGGGGGACCTGAATATGCCAGATGTTAACTGGAGCACCTTTGCTGTAGCCACATGCAAGAGCAAGGCTATTCTCAATGCCCTACAGGGGGCATGCCTCAAACAGCTAGTTTTGGAACCCACTCAGGAGAGAGCAATCTTAGATCTGGTACTCTCAAATGGGGATGGAGAGAGGATCTCTGATCTTGAAGTGGGTAGCCATCTGGGAACAAGTGACCACTGAACAGTGTGGTTCATGATAAACTTAGCTGTAGAGTCAAGCCACACAAAAGTGAAGGTACTGGATTTGAGGAGGGCTGATTTTGTCAAAATGGGAGAGTGCCTCAGAAAAGCACTAGCAAACAGGCAAGAAGGTGGGGTGGAGCAACAATAGGGAAACATCAAAACCGCCATTACAGAGGCAACAAGCCTTTGTGTGAAGCAAATAAACAAATCAAAATGAAAGAAAAAAACACTATGGTTCTTAAAAGAAGTGGAGGGGAACTTAATGGACAAAAAGATAGCATTCAGGAAGTATAAGGAAACACAGAAGGAGTAGGACAGAGAACTGTACCAGTTAAAGCAGAAGGAAGCGGGGAAGGCAGTCAGAATAGCAAAGACACAAACTGAGGAAAAGATAGCCAAGTTGGTTAAGAAGGGGGATAAAACCTTTTATAGGTACATTAGGGAGCAAAGAAAGACTAAGGCCGGGATACTGAGGCTGAATAAAGAGGAAGGTGGTTGGGCAGAGAGTGACAGTGAAAAAGCAGGGATACTAACATACTAACATACTAACATACTATTTGCCAGCAGATTAGGCCTTATGGTCTATCAAGTCTGCTCGAACCTAGATCCTTAGTTGGGTGCCGAGACCCTCCCATCCCTTGTGCTCCAGAAACCCCTATCATCCATCCCCACCCCCCCGGGACAGGCCATCATCTGATACATCCACTTTCTGTGTCTGTCCCACCCTTTCTTAAAGCTCTCCACTGTGGATCTCTGAACCAGCTCACCAGGCAGAGCATTCCAAGGGTCCACCACCCTCTCAGTGAAAAACCTCCTCCTCTTTTCCCTCACCCTTCCACCTTCCAACTTCAAACCATGCCCTCTGGTGATGCCTCCCTGCTTTAGTCTAAAGATCCTCCATGTTTACCTCTATTTATTCCTTGAGGTACTTGAAGACCTCAATCATGTCCCCCTGTCTCTCCTCTCCTCCAATGAAAACAGGCAGAGCTCCTCAAGTCTGTCCTCGTAAGTCAAATCCCCTAGCCCTCGTATCATCTTTGTTGCCCTCCTCTGTACCCTTTCCAGGAGCTGTATGTCCCTCTTCAAGTGTGGTCTCCAGTACTGTACACAGTACTCAAGGTGTGGTCTAACCAGTCCATTGTACAGTGGCAGAATCACTTCCTTGCTCCTAGAGGTGATCCTCTCATGATGCATCCCAACATCCTGTTTGCCTTGCTAGCTGCTCTCCCACTGCTCAGTGTTATTCATACATGTATCCACCATGACCCCTAGGTCTTTTCCCCTGTTGAGGCTTCCAGCACCTCCCTCCCAGGGTGTACCTGTGTTTAGGGTTTCCCGACCAAGATGCAACACCTTGCACTTGGTGATATTAATTAATTTCCATGTGAGCCCAGCTTTCCAGGGTGTCCAGGTCCCTTGCAGGGCCAACCTCCCTCTTCTCCTCAACTACTGCTCCCATCTTGGAGTCATCCGCGAAGAGACTCATTTCACACCCTATACCATCCCTGATGTCTGATATGTATGCATTAAACAGGATTGGACCCAGGACCGAGCCCTGTGGTACCCTACCAACCTCTGTAGGGTTGAGAGCTCCCACAGACCACTACTCTCTGAGTGCGTCCAGCTATCCAGTTTTCAATCCATCTGACCATCAAAGGCCTACTCCTAACCCCATCAGTTTCTCCACCAGACCATTGTGGGGGACAGAGTCAAACGCCTTGCTGAAGTCCAAGAATAATACATCCACAGGCTTACCCCTTTCCAGTTCTGATGTTACCCATTCATAGAACTCCACAAGGTTGGTTTGACATGATCTACCTGGCACAAACCCATGCTGCCGACTATCCAGACCTCCCACCTCCTCCAAGTAAACCCCAATCGTTCCTTTAGTATACTCTCCATTAATTTTCCCACCACCGAGGTTAAACTGATGGGTCTATAGTTTCCTGGTACTTCCTTGACCCCCTTTATGGATTGGTACACATGTGCCTCTCACCAATCCCTAGTACCTCCTCCCTGTCTCAGTGACCTGTTGAAAAGCTCCGCCAGGGGTGCAGCCAGTATGTCCGCCTAATTCTATAGTACTCGGATGAATGCCATCCGCCCAGGAGATTTGTCTTTCTTTAGGGCCTTGAGGGCAAAACCACACCTTTTTGGTGGGATGGCATCATCAGTCCCTCCACCTTACTGGTCTTTTATCCTTATCCAGATGCGACACCCTGGGGTACCTTTCCCTCCCTTTGCTCCATTTCTGCTGCTCCCCTGATCCCACTCCCCGCCGCTTCTATCCCTTTGTGCCTTGCTTTGTAGATATCCCATCCCCTCCCTAGTGAACACAGAGGCAAAGTACTCGTAAATACCTCTGCCTGGTCCTCGCCTCTTCCACCCACCCTCCTTCTGATCTCAATCTGCTGAGATGGCCCTTAGTTTTCTCCCGCTCCCCAATGTACCGAAGAACCCCTTTTCCTCCATGTATCCCCTGTGCCAGCCGATGCTCTTTACTAGACTTTGCTCCCTCACCATACGGGTGACTTTTCTAGATGCAAGCTGGTACATTTCCTTATCCCTATCCCCTCTGTTGTTTTATATTTTTGTAGCGCTTTCTTTCTCTCTGACTGCTACCTGGACCTCACTGGACCACCAGCATGGTTTATGTGACCTTGCTCATTACGTTTCAACTTAGCGCAGATCCTGACTGCCTCATGAAGTCCCCCGTTTTATGACCTCCCATCTCCTTTCCACACTTGTTGTTGAGGTAATCCCCTTCAAGTGATCCTTGAGAATATTTCCCATGCCCATAAAGTCTGCCCCCCTGAAGTCCACTGCCAGTGTCCTAGATCTCACCCCCACTCCCCCAATGCTTATTTGAAACCAGACAGTATTGTGGTCACTCCCAGTCAGGGGGTCCTGTACAACCATGTCCCTTACCAGATCCCCATCTGCCAGAACCACATCCAGGACATGCCCTCCCTTGTGGGTCCATCACATGCTGTGTTAGAACACATCCTGGAAGCCATCCAGCAGCCTCTGCTCCTTGGCCACCTTAGAGGACATGGTTCCCCAGTTAGTACCTGGCATATTAAGGTCCCCATCAACACCACTCCTTCCCCTTTGGACCACACTGGGCAATGATGTTGTCCAGCAAACCATCCTCTAGAACATCACTCATCCCGGGGCCTATAGCTACACCCAGCTTGACCTTATCTCCTGCTGGGGATCGGTGACCCATAAGGCCTCCACGTTTCCTCTCTGCCTCTTCTACCATAGCAATTTCTATGTCATCTCTAATGAACATAGCCACTCCACCCCCTCTGCCCTCCTTTCTATCCTTCCTAAGCATAGTGTACCCCCGTACATTTAGGTCCCAGTCATGATTTTTGTTGGCCCACGTTTCCGTGACTGCCGCCACATCCACCCCTCCCTCGAACAGCATGGCCTGGAACTCTGGCAACTTGTTTCCCAAACTCCTGGCATTTACTAACACTAACCCCCACCCCTTATCCCTGATCCTTTTTGTCGAACCCCACCCAGATTCCTTATACTTCCATCCTCCCCCTGCTCCTCCTGAAACCTCCACCTCCAGTCTGTTTCCCCCCTCCCCCCCTTGGGCTTAGAATACTCCCTCATCTGGAGGGAGGCTTCTGTCAGCCCTCCTATCCCTCCCCTTACAAGTTTAAACCCCACCTTTCTTGTATGTAGTCAGCCATCCCCTGTTTAAGGACTTCCTTCCCTAATGGGGCAAGATGAAACCTGTCCTTGGCATATAGTCCCTTATCCTCCCAAACTCCATTCCAGTTCCCTAACACCCCCAACCCATTCTCTTCACCCCACTTCCTGAGCCATTCATTAACCTCTGTGAGCTTCATTTTTTTCTCCACTGAGGCCTTTGGTACTGGCAATATCTCCGAAAAGGAAATGTTGCATCCATTATCCCGACAGACTCTGGCAAGTTCTTGGAACCTTGCTTGGATTTCCATAATGCTATTTCCCTCTAGATCATTAGTTCCCAAATGCACCAGGAAATCCGGTTTCCCTCCACAATCCCTAACCATTTCATACACCATGAACTTTGCTCTGTGCACTGTCAGCCCAGAGATACTCACTACCTTCACCTGGCTATGGCATCCATCCCCCTGTCCCTCCCAATGGATACCCTTAATCATCGAGTCTCCCAGTAACAGAACCTTAACACCGCCATCATCCTTATGGTTACCTCCACTATGCCCTCTCAGCCCCCCTCCCCCACTTTATTCATGATCGCAATTTCATGGGAGTCTTCCTGCCTTATTAGAGACCCCCTTGTCACCCTCCCCTTTCTGCCTCCCTTGCTATTTTGCCCACTTAACTCAAACCCCCTCTGAATAGGTGTCCCCTTTAACCCTCTCTTATCTGAACCATTTATCCTGGCCCTGATGGTTTCCCCTTCCCGCACTCCCCTCATCCCCCTTGTAATAGTACCCCTGTCTCCAGAGGCTCTCTGTGGGTCCCCTTTAGCTAGGGCCCCATCCTTGGTACTGACCTTCCTGCTGAAGGGGCCTTCTCACCTCCTTGTCTCCCAGTTCCTCTCCAATCATGCTCTCCTCCTCATGTCTGGAATATGTTGCATCTCCCATTTGCTTAACATATATGTTTCCTTCTCCTCTGGGACTATGTCTATCCTTTCCATAGCTGTTCTGTGATGCTCTATGGGTATCTGACTCCTCCCCGGCCTCTGTATAAGTTTCCTCATTTCCACCAACCCTTCCTCCCCTCTAGGATGCTTAGTATCTCAAATTTATTGTGACACTCTATGTCAGCCTCCATCAAGTAACCAGAGTTTCCTGACTGCATCTCTAAACTGACCCTCTTCTTCCTCTTGCACTGTTCACCTTAGGAGCTCCTTCCCACAGTCTGCTGTTTTAGGCTTCCGCACAACAGCCCCTCCTGACTTTTCCTCCAGTCTCCTTGAATTCAGAATTTTCACCCTGTCACGCTTTCCCTTAGCATCAACTTCCTATCTAAGGGTCCTCTGTCCCTAATATCCCCCCTTCTGCTTGCTGTAGCATAATGTCCTGTAATTTCAGAGCGTTGCCCCAGCCTCCCCTCAGCCCCACCCTTCTGCTGCCCATATCCATACCCCTTATCCTTGGACACCCCCCAGCTCCCACAGCTTACTCCTTAACCAATATACCTCACTCCTAATACAAGATAGCTGTCTACAGAGTGGGCAGCCTCCCTCTCTCCAGGCCCAATTTAGAATTATTGCCATCCCACAGCCTGTGCAGCCTACAACCCTTCCGAATATGCCTGCCATGGTGGAATATGGCCACCCAGATTATCCCTCTGTTTATAATAGCACACCCTTTTCTCAGTCCCTTTCCCTGGAGTACAGTTTCTCTCATACTGACTGTAGTTATTTACAAACCCAATTTCAACCCCACCAACAAAGTTCCCAAGTCTCACAAACACATACAGTCCAGTATGTGTTCAGTCCCACTAACAGTGTGTGTAAGCAGACTACAGGTACCGTATGATGTCACAGGCCACAACTCCTGTTGCTTCAAAATTTCAGTCCCAAACAGAAATACTCAGCCCTTCAATCCCAACCCCAGTGGCTTTTCAGTATTTAAGTAAGCCTACAAAACAGGGTGGGTGGGAGGGCTCTTACCAAACACCAGGCAAACACATTTAAATTACCTTCTAATTTTCCCTGCCAAACATCTATCCCCAAACCTACAATATCACAGCCCAAGTATCAGTTCAAATTCAAGGTAATAATTTTTAACACATAGAACTAATTTCACTAACAAACTATTCAAATATTTCAGTTTAAAAACAAAATATAACTCCTGGCCTCTTTTCTACCAACCTGTTGCTTAAGCTCCCAAGTGAACAATGAAAGCCACAGTAATTCCTGTTTAAAGACAAGTTAATTGCAGCTAATGTCCCTCCTCCAAACACCAGGCAAACACATTTAAATTACCTTCTAATTTTCCTGCCAAACATCTATCCCCAAACCTACAATATCACAGCCCAAGTATCAGTTCAAATTCAAGGTAATAATTTTTAACACATAGAACTAATTTCACTAACAAACTATTCAAATATTTCAGTTTAAAACAAAATATAACTCCTGGCCTCTTTTCTACCAACCTGTTGCTTAAGCTCCCAAGTGAACAATGAATACTTCTGCTCAGTATTCACAATGGAAAAGCAGGGGGGAGATACCTAGTCCAATCAATAGAATCACTCTGGATAGGAGGGTTTATATTAGTCCTTTCACAGAAGAAAGGGTTCCGAAAGAACTCTTAAAACTGAAGGTGGATAAAGCAATGGGGCCTGATGGGATTCACCCCAGAATTCTAAAAGAACTAAGGGAAGAACTAGTAACACCGATGACTACCTTTTTAATAAATCATGGGAGGATGGTGTGGTACCTGAGGTCTGGAGGAGGGCAGATGTGATTCCCCTTCACAAAAGTGGGAGCAAGACAGAAGCAGGAAACTACAGACCTGTCAGTTTGACCTCAGTGGTAGGGAAAATGATGGAATCACTTCTGAAGGAAGGAATTGTTGAGTGCCTAGAGTCCAGTGGGGCACAGGACCCAAGTCAGCATGGATTCACAGCAGGAAGGTCATGTCAGACAAATCTAATTGATTTCTTTGGCTGGATGACCAAAGTAGAAGACCAGGGAGGGGCTGTGCACATGGCCTACCTAGACTTTAGCAAGGCATTTGACACAGTCCTGCACAATAGATTAATAAACAAATTAACCAGCCTGGGAGTGGGTCCCAGGGTGGTAGCCTGGGTAAAATACTGGCTGGACAAAAGGACACAGTGGGTAATAGTAAATGGAGTGAAGGAAGGGGGGTTACTAGTGGGGTACCACAGGGTTCAGTACTGGGACCAATCCTTTTTAATGTCTTTATAAGTGACATTGCAGAGGGACTGGAAGGGAAAGTATGTCTCTTTGCAGATGACACAAAGATCTGCAACAGGGTTGATATGCAAGGTGGGGTGGAAAGGATGAAAAGGGACTTGGCAAGGTTGGAGGAATGGTCAAATGTATGGCAGCTTAGATTCAACCCAAAGAAGTGCAAAGTAATGCATCTGGGAAACAAAAACCCATGGGAAGAGTACACAATGGGGGTGAGATACTGACAACAGCAAAAATGGAAAGGGACCAGGGAGTAGTCATATCAGATGACCTAAAGGTGGGCCAGCAATGTGAGAAGGCAGTAAGGAGGTCTCCCCCAAGGGATACTGGGATGCATAGGGAGAGGCATCACCAGTGGAAAACAGGAAGTTGTTGGCCCTGTGTACAGACAGTTGGTAAGACCACATCTGGAGTACTGTGTACAGTTCTGGAGACCCCATCTCTACAAAGACATAGACAGGGTGGAGGCTGTCCAGAGGAGGGCAACCAAAATGATGCAGGGTCTGCATTAGGAGACATATGAAGAAAGACTAAAGGAACTAAAGATGTATAGCCTCGAGGAAAGAAGGGAGAGGGGGGACATGATAGAAACATTCAAATACCTCAAGGGAATCAACAAAGTCCAAGAGGGTAGCATCTTTCAGAAAACGAGATGTGCAAGAACAAGGGGGCACAATTTGAAGATAGAGGGGGAACAGCTCAGAGGTAATGTGAGGAAGTATTTCTTCACAGAGAGAGTTGTAGATGTGTGGAGCAGCCTTCCTGAGGAAGTCATAGAGTCAAAAACTGGGGGAATTCAAGAATGCATTGGACAGACATAAAGCAATTCTAGTGGGGGGTAGGAGGAAGTAGGCTATTGGTTAACTAGGAGCTGCAGCTTATCTGTTAGGTAGGGAAATGGGCAGACTAGGTGAGCCAAGCGGTCCTTATCTGCCATCAAATTGTATGTTTATAATTTTCTATTCATAAGTGGGACAACTGGTTAAATACAGTACAGGGTCTACTTGAAGTAAATGATTTAAATGATCTTTGGAATTGGGTCAAACAGAAAATTCCTTTGGATATGACATGTACAAAATATATTACAAAAATAATAATGAATAAATCAAAGAAGTCTGATCTAAGGGATATAAAATATTTAAAGGTTACAACCTGGTTGACTAACAATACAAAGGCACATTCCCTAAAGTCTTACCTGGACATGGTACAAAAATCTGAATCTAGAAATATAATAACACAATATAAAGTCAAGGCATTTTCAAGTAACATTATAGAGTCAAGATATAATAAAGATCAATATTTGTCAAAAAACTGTTATTGTTCTTCACAAGAACCAGAGGATTTAAATCATGTTGTCTTAAGATCCCCATGGTATATGCAAGTTCAAACAAAACTATTGGGTACATTTATTGGCTTCCTGTTCATACCTACAGTACAAAATATATACTTGATCTTCTATTTAACTCAGACAATCTTGAAATTTTAAGTAACTTAGCACTTTATCTATTGGAAATCAATAAAATAAGGAAAAAACGGATACAGGTTTTTATTGTGGAACAACAAATATAGAATAATGCATGGGAAAGTGTGGTTAATGAGGATTTTATGCACACACCGAGGGTGTGCATAAAATCCAAACTTGCAAACTTCCGCATGATTTATTTTTTATATTTAGTAGTTTTTTGGGGAATTGCAGATTTCTGTCTTACATAAAGTAATTCATGACATAGCAGTGTTTTACTGTTTTGCAAGTTTAGTTAAACAGAAACAAGAAACAGTTTGAAGTGATTTTACAAAAGAAACATTTTCTTCAGGTTTTTTTTGGAGGCTTGGAATTTATTTGCAGTATCTTTTGTGGTTTGTTTTTGGCACTGAGGAGAAATCTGGTCACTGAGGAGGAAGCTGTTTGCCACGTGGCAGTTTTGTGTAGCGCAAGCTGAAAGTGCAAGGGAAGGGAGCTGCGGAGCTTGTCAGCTTACCTCTCGTAGCTTCGGACAAGCATTTCAGTATTTTCCCATTTTGCTTTTTGTGCCTCAGAATCAGCCTCTGATTTTTTTGGGTTACTGCAGCAAGGAGAGAGCGTGAGTAAAGAGAGCTGGGGAGCTGATCAGGTGGCAAGACATAGGTTCAGGCAGGATTTCTCGTGTTTAAAAAAAATTTAGATTTGGAGGGTATAAATTTGGTACCTGGCTTAAGGGTTTCTCGGATGGAAGGTCAGAGCGCGAGTAAAGTCAGTTGAAGAGCTCCTTAGCTGGCATCTTGTGGGTTGGCAGATGGGTTATGGAAGATGTAGGGGCAAACTACATTATTCACAGTTTATTATTCACATGTGTGAATAACAGAGTTTCCAGCCACTGCCCATGGGTGATAAATGATGTCAACCAGTAAATATAATTGCATCTAACACTTTAAAAAAAAAGGTTATGTAATTGAAATGGTACTCTGACATGTTTTAAAATATGTAACTGTAGGACAATGTCTTTGATGAGGACCACGTGATGCAGTGCTCAGAGTAATAGCTCCCTGTGATCACTCCCTCTACCCAATGGCTATTTTCAGTAACTATCCCCTCAAATATTTCATTTTTGACTTTTTTCTGGTCTGGACAGCATCCCTTAACAACCGAGTGGCATTAGAGGTGCAAGTATGGAAGCAGAGATGCGTCTTGCCCTTCCGAAACACACGCCGGCCGGGACCCCAGAGAAATCCAGTAAGCAATCCAAGGCCCAGCTGGGTGCCAGTGGCAAAGCATCTACTTCTACCACTGCTACCATGAAAGCTTCAGATGCGACTCCGCTTACACTTGAGCGATTTCTTTCAGAATTTACCCCATTCAGGGAAGATTTAAAATATTTAACTGCAGAAGTCAAACAAATGGCTACTACACTTGATGATATTTCTACGAGGATGGTAGACAACGAATCTCACCTAATTTCCTTGGAGAAGCGAGTGGAATCTATTCAATCTGAGGTGGTGGACAACAGACACAGGATTAATTAGCTAGAGGCCAAAATAAAAGATCTGGAGGGGAGGAGTTGCAGAAATAATATTGTGATAATAGAACTTCCAGAAAAAGCAGAAGGAACCAACACTGTACTTTTTGTTCAAAAGCCCTTAGATAAACTAACTGGGCCTTCCCCTTTTGGCTCAGCTTATACAATCGAGATAGCCCATCGAACTCTTAGACTGATGTCTGCACCGGGGTCAGCCCCACACCCTCTACTCCTCAAATTCTTAAACTTCCAAGAAAAACAATATTTTATGGACAAAGCAAAAGATCTTCAAGAAATCTTATGGGAGGAAACTAAAATTAGAATCACACAAGACTTGCCAACGGCAGTTAGACAAAGGAGAACCCTATTCTACCTTATTGTCTCCAAACTAATTGCAGCTGGAATAAAATTCAGAATGGGATTCCCTGCCTGATTGCAGGTCCTGATAGCTGGCTCATGGACTACCTTTGAAGAGATTGAAATGGCACAGACTAAACTACAAGCAGCCTTCCCAGACCTGTTTCAGTCTCATTGAGTTGATGTTACAGAAAGGTATGGTGAGCATGTTACCAGATATAACCTCAAGAGGTTTTGGTTACTGCCCGATTTTCGATCGGGGGAAAAATTTACTAATGGCTGAGCGACCTACGTAGGCATCTGGTTGGGGCTTTGCCAGTATTTCTGAATTTCACAAGTTGCTCCAGATAAATGCTGTTTTACCAGACAACATGCTCGTTTTCAAGTTCATCTTTAACTTTGACGCCTGGACTCATGGCAGTTTAGACTGTTTTTGGGACACAATTTGTTTCCTTTTCTGATGTTGACAGTCTACATCAACTCATCCAACAGTTTAGAGTTCCTTAAGTGGCACATTTATTTTAATTTCCTGAATCGAAGCAGCGTTTCCAAACCATAGGGGAAAAGGACTAAATACCCTTTTTCTTTTTAAGGGGCTGGTGATGTGCCCTTTTTACCACTAGAGGACCCTTGTGCTTCAGACATTAACGAGTTATAATATGGAGTTATATTTCATAAAGGAGAGTTTGACACGAGACATTTCCTTTTCATTCATACTTTCCTATGCCAGCTAGACTTGCAAAATTCCCTAAGGAAGTGCATGGGAGATGCAAGGATACAGGGAATGGTCTTCTTGTTACTTTAGTTTCTTAAAGAGTTTAGAGAACTGCTGGCAATGGATTTTAACCCCTCACAACTGTTGGACACATATGACATATATGTAATTTTTATTTTATTTGTTAAACTTGATTTTATTGTTCTGTACTTTCCTGGGCATTGGTTGGGTGGAGGGAGGATAGTAGCGGGGGAGCATAATTGTGAGTTCTGCAGATCGCTATCAGTGCAGCAAGGGGAGGTAGGTGGGTTGGGTTATCAAGGTTTCACACAATAATTTTTTGTTTTCAGACATTGATATGGGAAATTATGGGAAAGAGGGAGGGAGAGGGAGAGGGAGGACTAGGGGTGGCAGGCACAGTTAAGGTTTCTAGCAGAGATATCGAAGGTTGCTGGTATTTCATTACTCTGGAATGTTTTCGGGCTGACTTAAAATCGGATAATGGCTAGTAAGGTACGTTTTGCAACATGGAATGAGAAAGGGATGAGACAGAAACTCAAGCAGTACAAGGTACTGAAACACTTAAATATCTTGTCTACTGGTATTTCTTTTATTCAGGAAGCCCATCTCTTAGACTCCAAAGCACTCCAGCTTAGGAAGCAACAAGCGAGCTAGGTATTTTTAGCCGAGGGCTCTACCAACAGTTGTGGCACTATGGTATTAATTAACAGAAATATCCCCTTTGCTCCTACCGATCTAATAAAGGATCCTGAGAGGAGATATGTATTGGTACAGGGCACAATGTTTAATAAAGAAATTTTGCAGGGGAGTATTTGTGGCCCTAATCAGGATGCACCTGGGTTCTTCACGCAACTTCTCTTAACTTTAAGCCCCTTTTTATCAGTCCCAATGATCCTGGGTGGGGATCTCAACCTTGTTTTTGACCCAAATCTAGATCGATCTGGTCACCACCGAAAGGGTCTTTCTCCTGCTCAATGAGCATTACGCGAACTAATGGATCAGGTTGGGCTATGCGGTATCTGGTGGGTTCTCCACCCGACAGATAAAGAGTATACTTAATACCGCCCCAGTTCATGGTGCCTCTTCCCACATAGACTACCTACTTTGCTCTCATTCATTTACCCCCGGGATCCTGGATTCATCTATCCAATCTGACCCTCCCTTGGACCACTCCTTGGTCACCTGTTATATATCTCTGCTATCAATGCCTAAAGGGGGATCCTGATGGAAATTCAATGATCAGTTACTGAAGGACCCAGATGCAGCTCAAACAATCCAGGAAAATATAGAACAATACACCTTAATTAACCATGGTTCCATGGAATTGCCAGATATTTAATGGTGTGCCCTTAAGGCTTATCTCAAAGGGATTTTGATAGGGTTATCATCCAAAAAAAAGGAAATTAGAGAACAAAAATCCTTACAACTATTGTCCCAAATTAGGACCTTGGAACACACTTTATCTCTACAGTCTCCGGATTCCCTTCATCAAGAGTTGATCAGACTGAGAGCTGCATATTTACTGCTATTGAGGGAGAAGGCAGAATTTGTGATACTCAAAACCAAAGCTTCCTGCACAGATCAGGGAGAGAAGGCCCTGTTTAGCTAGATACTGGTGTTTGTTTTCCACAATTAGCCCCAGAAATACTTTTTCTGTGCACCTGAAATCCCAGGTGCTCAGCATAGCAAGAGGAGCCTTCTGCCACATTCTGTGTATGAAAACAGCAGATTTTACTGACTTCTGCAGCCACAGCTGAACTCCTGCTGCCAGCTGAAGTGTGATTTCTTTTCATTAAAGTACTGAGGCCACAGAACAGGCAGAGGTAATGGTGCCTGTTGTATTAGTCCCAAGACATTTCTCTGTTATTAATTGGATTCTACAGATGAGACTGGACTGTGGTTCCTGCTTGGCTATAGCACGCATAGAGCTTTTTGACTTGTCAGCCTGGTGTTACCGTTTTTCAGTGCTTTGCTTACTTAGCTCATGAGTATGTGATCTAATGGTCAGGCTGGAGCAACTTTCACCTACTTGCTTTTCACGTCCTGTCAAACCCCAACTATCCTTGAATATCACTGTTGACTGGGCTATGGGTCCTGTGTGATCGGTCATGCATTCTCCCTCTCAGTAGTGTGATCTTCATTTCCTGGTAACCTACTCTGTATATATGTCAGCTCAGAGATTTGACAGCTTACCCATGGATCTTAACTTGTTGTGGCAAATGATGAGGGCCAATGGTAGCAGCAAGCAGGACCTTCTCATCTCTTATGGCAAAACATCTAATGTGAAATTAATTCACTTGTTAAAGTGAGATGAGGGTAATTCAATTTGTTCTGGAGGTGATCAGGTCTGTGAGCTGGGACAGAGGAGTGGCTGTGTTTGTTTGACTCCTGAAACTCCCTCTCTGACTGCAGCTGGGACTGTAGGTATCGGCCAAGGGGGGAGGTTATAAGAACTCGACTACGCTTTGAACTAGCAGTGAAAACATGACCCAATAACTTGCATAACATTCGGCACATGACTAGGCACTGAAAGCCAGTTGCTTCTTAGCACTGGCCCAGCCCCTGGCCCCAGCAGCAACATTTGGATGAAAATGTGGCTTTACTTTGCAATTCTTGCATTAAATTTATTGAAAAATAACAATTAAGCTGCTGCCTGCCTGCCCTGCTGCTGCACCCGTACCACTGCTGAGTGATAAATTGAATTAACTGATCATCTATCAATTAATTCATCAGCACAGGTGCAGCAGGCAGCCTTTGTTATGATTTTTAAGTAAATAAAAAAATAATTTTTTCTGACACTCATCCGGCAGATCAAATAAATAAATAACTTTAAACTGTCTGACAGCCCAGCCAGGCACAGACTCCATCCGACCCTCCCAGAACCTGAGCAGTGAGCAGCAATGCAAATACAATAGCAGGAAGGTTTCAAGTCAGGTTGAGGGGACATGACTGTCTCCTATACTCTCCTGGCTGGCTGTCTGGCTGGTAACCGATATAGTTGCTGTCTTTATTGAATATCGGGTGGAGAGTGAGAGTCCACCACTCTGCCAGCACTGCCAGTCTGGTAAGGTAACCTGTCCAGCCAGAATCAGGAGGATACAAAAAGTTAGCCCCCCCCAAATCTGATGATCACAGGGCAATGGTATTGCAATTCAATCTCAGTCTGGTGGCTGGCAGCAGCAGACAATTATGTGGCACAGCTCAGCTTTATGAAGCAAGCAAAGCAGAAGCAAGAAGCAGGTGACAATCCATAATGGAGGGACAAGGTCGAGCCAAGCAATAAATTAATCAGCTGCTGGCACTACTGCTGCATACCCTACCTAGCAGGTCAAGCATGGGGGGGGTGCAGGCACACACTGACAAGGGGACAAACAACATCTGGGCAAAATAAACATGTATTTACTGTAGTCTGACTGTGACTGCAGTCTTCTTCATCTCAGACTGTCTGCCATCACAAAAGACACAACAAAAGTTCTAGCTCCTAGGAGACAGCACACTGGTAGGAGTGGTAGTACAAACGAAAACACCAACAACCTGATTTTGCTGCCAGTATCATTTCATTTAAGTAACTCCCTGGTGTCTAGTGGCACCTCCCACCCTCCAATTACCATCCAGCTTATTCTTATACTGTTAGCTCCCCTCAACCCCAGCAGTGTAAGACACAGGGAGCCCACCCCCGTGTCCCAAAATATTTATTTACTTAGACCTGTAAAATAGAAAACAGTCCATTGATGTCTTTTTTAAAACCTGAAAAAAAGAAAATGGTCCCTTATCGTCCCTGCCACCCCTCCCCCATCCCGACTCTCCCACTGAGCACCCATCACCCCACATCCCCCCTTACCCTATACTTACTACTGGAGGTCATAGTCTGTTATCATCTGTGGACCGGTACACGTCTGCACTCTTCAAACCCGAACCATGAAGTGAGAAATCAAGGTAAGTGCCGTATAATGTCGTTCAGTGGCATTTTGAACTTATGTTTATAACTTTGCCATTTTTTTGGAATTTTTTCACCAAATTCTCAAAATTGCCTTTTTGGGACTCCACCTCATGAACACTGCAACTGTAATTTCATTAATCAGCCTAGAAGGTGATTTCACGGTCCCTTAGTGAAATCACCTTTCAGGACCGAATAACAAAATTTCACCACTAGTGTTCATGAGGTGGGGTCCCAAAAAGGCCATGTTGAAAATTTGGTAACAAAATTCCTAAAAAGTTCTGCGTTACGCGTGTTCATTGAAATGTTTTTACGCATGTTCATAACTTTGTTAATTTTTCATATTTTGACTCCAAATTTTCAGCATAGGCATTTTTTTCACGCCACCTCATGAACAGTACAGCTATTATTTTTCACATTCTGTTTGAAACGTGTTTTCATACCTGTGGTGTGCAATGGCATTTTGGAATGAATTTAACAATTTTCACCTATGGGGTTTATGAATTGGGGTCATAAGAAGACTATGTTGAAAATTTAAGGTCAAAATATTGAAAAATGCCAAACTTATGACCATTTGTTGCAATTTCTCGTTGCCCGCTCGTAACTTCAGAAATGTTAAATATTTTTATCCGAGATTTTCAACGTAGCCTTCTTATTACCCCACTTCATGTATGTCACAGCTGTCATTTTTCAAATCCTGGCCAAAATGTGTTTTCACACCTGTGGTGCAGAATGGCACTGCAGTTGCGCAGAATTACATTTTGGTGGGGATTCGAAAATTTTCTGTACTGCATAAGGTGGGGTAATAAGATGGCTATGCTGACAATTTGACCACTGTTGTCCTATAAATGGAAGCACAGGGCCCGGAGGGCTTCTCAAGCCTAATACTCACCCCATTCCATCTGTAAATAAGGTCAGATGTGTAAACTTTATGAGAATGGGGTGAGTGTTAGGCTTCAGAAGTCCAAGGCACACCTGACACCTGCCCGCCTGCCTGGTTTGGGAGGGTGGGGTGTTAGGAAAACCCTAATGCCTCATTTCCCAACTTTTGTTACTTTGACCTTAATTGGAGCATTAATGAAGTTTTTTGCTACATATATATGTGTATATATATATATATATATATATATATACACACAGTATATGCTTTGCAAACAGCTGTGTTAATGCACCAGTCAGGTTTTAACTTAATGCCACCAATAAAGGGAAATGTGGCTTTATGATTTCCAACCTTAGCTCCCCACCTCCACCCCCCCGGCAGCATAAGAACAAGACCACACAAGCTACCACGGACAACTATCATCAGGTAAGACAAGCAATATACAACATGCATCTGTTCCCACACTTGCTACCCACTTAGGCCAGCAAGATGTAACTATTTTAACCTAATCCAACCTTTCAAAGGTAACATTTTACATCTTTGAGGAAAGTGCGACCCCTAAATGGAACTGTTACCTCCATGGAAAATTTCTAGATCCACTGCTGAAACCATGATGCCTACATTGCAACAGCACTTCTGTCTTCATGAGACTTGTGCTTCTGCAGCCATATGTACTCATGCACGCTAAATGACATAGACATACATGATTGGTTATAGGGCCTGTGCTTAGGCAACTGCAGATACAAATCCATGAAGGCAGCATATTAGTGCTACTCATTTGTATAATCTAGAAACAGTTGTATGTAACTTGTCCTTTTGCTGCCAGGGGGAGGTGGGTAGTTAGGGTTGGAAATCCAAATGCCACATTTGCCTGCTTTTGTGGTATTATATTGAGCCTTAGGACCTGTGTGAACAGATGCAGAGGAGTAGGTCCCTCTGAGCCCTGTGCCAGGAAAAGACTCCATACACCTATGGAAATGCAACAATGGATGTCAAGAATTCATTGTGCTGTCTGGTGGGCTATGAAAGTGCAAGGCCACCTGTAGCCACAAATACAGAGGCACAGGGCAAAGAGTTGGTCTGTCAGCCAAAGTGAAGGGCTCTCTGGCACCCATGATGTAAAGGTGCAAGGCCCTATGCCAAAGAACAGTTCTCTTCACTATATAGTAATTGAACCTGTGCAGGCAACCCTGCCCCTTTCCTTCCCAGGCTGGGGGTGGTGTCAAATGACAGCACCGACCCCAGCCTCATCTCATCCAGTTGACTCACTGATCTCACCTCCAATCTCAGTTCACTGGCACAGGATCACAAAGCACTACTTGCCGGGTAAAGGCTGGCACTACATGCAATATATCTTGAGAATTATTATATCTTTAAAATTTGACCCCAAATCTTCAAGATAGTCTTTTTATGACTCCTCCTTATAAACATTACATGTGGCATTTATGGCATAGTGGAGGAGACATCATTTTGTACCACAAGTGGGAAAACATGTCTCTTCCAGTATTTGAAAAAATTACACTGGTCATGTTTATGAGGTGTCGGGGTGGGGGGATGGCTATGTTGAAAGACTGGAGTCAAAATCTTGTAAATTAGCAAAATTCTGAGTGAACGTTAAAAATATTTCAACATTAAATATTGCAAAACATGTTGAGCTAGAACTTAAGGCTCATCTTCTTGATTTATCTTTAATAGCCATTACAGAAACTTGGGGCAATTCTGACAGAATTTGGACAGCTGAAATACCAGGTTATAAACATTATTTTAAAAATAGACCTGATATCAAAATAGGTGGTGGGGTTAGTCTTTATGTCAAAGATAGCATCATCTCCTATAAATCTTCAGCAAGTGTAGAATCTGAAAGTGTATGGGTGTATATTCAACCTAAGGGCTTTGCACAAATTTTAGTCGGAACTTGTTACCGCCCTCCTTCATCAGACTCTACCCAAAGTTCAAGGTTAACTGATGATATTTCCCAGCTAGCCAATAATGGCTCTGTTCTAATCTTAGGCAACTTTAATTTACCAACTATAAACTGGGATACATTAATGGACTCAAATCATTATGATAATAAATTTCTCACAACCATTATTGATCTGGGGCTCTATCAACTGGTCAAGGAACCTACCTGGGGTAATAACATCTTGGACCTTGTTATAACAAATATAGACATACATGTGAATAGCCTATTAATATCTGAACCTCTTGGTAATAGTGACCACATGTCAATACTTTTACTATCCCACTATCCCAGCAGTAATAAATAAGCAAAAATTAAACAATATGATCGAGCAGATTTTCAAAAAATAAATTATCACCTTGGAGCATTTGATTGGGTTAACACTTTTTCTTCTCTTAATACTAATGAAGCATGGGATTTCTTAAAAACACAAATTCAAATACTTGAACAACAGTACGTTCCAGATATACATAAGTATAATATCAAAGGTAAAATTCCGCCATGGTTTAATTTATCTATAAAAAAACAAATTGCACTCAAACGAAAGTTATTTTCATTATTGAAAAACTCTCCCACGAATACAAACAATGAATTATTAATTCAATATAGGGAATCGGTTAAAATGTTAAAAAAACTAATTTTGGAAGCTAAAAGTAACCTAGAATTTCGTATTGCACACACTAAAGATTCACACAAATCACTTTATGCCTACTTAAACAGTAAAAAGGGAAATAGCAGAACAATAGGCCCCCTAATTATAAACAACACAATAATAACCTCTGATTTCACAACTGCCTCTGCATTAAATAATTACTTTTTATCAGTATTTACTCAAGATCCATCTCCAACTCTTTCTGATAGACCTCCATTAGGCAATATAGAATATAAGGTGTTACTAATTACTAATAGCTTTAAAAAAATCAAGTCCTGACCCCGATGATATCTGTTCCAAATTCCTTTTGGGAGTCAAAGACATTATTACCCTACCACTCACTATTAATTTTAATAAATCTCTCCAGGAATCTAGGGTTCCCTCTGATTGGTTAACGGCAACAGTAACCCCCATTTTCAAACAGGGTTCCCATTCAAAAGTTGATAACTATCGCCCGATCAGTTTAACTTCAATTCCTTGTAAATTACTGGAAAAAGTAATCAAAATACTTCTAGAGAAAGAAATAGAATCCCTAAACATCACTGACATAACTCAACATGGATTTAGAACAGGTTTGTCTTGCACTACAAACTTGCTATAATTCTACAATTACATTAGCATGAATCTTGATTTAAACATTCCTACCGATGTCATTTTACTAGATTATAGTAAAGCCTTTGACAAAGTGTCACATGCTATTTTGATTAATAAACTCATTCATTTAGGCTTGTCAGCAACATTAGTTTTATGGATAAAAAGTTGGCTGACTAATCGATCTCAGAGGGTTCGGGTCAATGGCATCTTGTCAGACTTGGGTCAAGTGATGAGTGGCGTTCCTCAGGGCTCCGTCTTGGGACCCACCCTGTTCAATATTTTCATCAGCGATATGAAAATTTGTTCATCTAACATCCTTATGAAGTTTTCAGATGATACTAAACTAGGGGGCGCTGTGAACAATGCAGTTAACTTACAGTCATTATTAACTGATCTTAAGGCCAATCGAACACTGGCTCTTAACAAATAAAATGTACTTTTAATGTATCAAAATGCGCTTGTTCTACATATGGGGAAAATAACCCCAAAAGGTATACGACTGAACAATATAAACATTAAGGTTTCCTACTAAAAAGATCTGGGATCCTAGTAAACAATAAACTTTCCCCATCTTCTCACTGTAATAAAATCGCCAATCAAACCAATGCTCTTCTGCGAAGGATAAATAGTACATTTGTTTCTAAAACTGAACATTGCATCATTACTCTGTATAGATCTCATGTCAGGCCCTACTTAGATTATGGCTCCCCTTTTTGGAGTCCTTACCTCATTAAGGATATAGATAGAATTGAAAGGATCCAGAATAGAGCTACAAAAATTATTCCACACTTTGCACATTTAGATTACGAGTCTAGACTACAGAAGACAGGTTTACATTCCCTTAAACTGAGAAGAACAAGAGGTGATCTATTACAACTTTTCAAGATTATTAAGTCACCCATCTTGATGGAGCAATGTGATATAACACTATCTTCCAGAAAAAGTGTACCCAGGCTAAAAAACAAGCAACTGGATATTAATACATGTAATACAAACAAAAGACAAAACTTTTTCTCCATAAGAACTCCGAGATTATGGAATACTCTGCCACAAGACATTGTTGACTCAACTACTGTTACGACTTTTAAAATCAAACTTGACAATTGGTTAACCAGATAGTATCACAACAGTGACCCACACATGTGGAGGACAATCTCGATAGGCCATTGCTTTCTTTTGTCCTTTGAACCAAGTAACCATTCACACATAACTTGATCATTTTACCATATTTTTACACCAAATTTTCAACATACTCTTCTTATGTCCCCACTTCATGAACCTGAAAGTGAACATTCTGGCCAAATGCCCTTTGAGGTAACCATTGCCTCAGTGCTTGCACACAGAGGTTCTTTGTCTTTTAAATTGTTTTTTGTTTTAACTGGGTTCACCACAACATAACCCAGATAGACCATCTTAGGGTAGCTGGTTCATTCCAGTGGGGTGTCAAACGGACGAGGCATACTGATGAGTCCTGGTAGGATGAAACATGTGTCTTTGTCTTCTGTTGGCACCCTTTGGAAACTGTGTGAGAGGCCTTTCAGCACCATGCATTTCTGCTTAAAGTTGAACCAGCATAATATTCTGCTGTGATTTGCATATGCAGCCCATGATGCTTTGCATTGTGGGGGCATGTGTGATTTTGTATTTCTTTGAAACTTGGCTTCCCGGCCAAATGCTCTTTGGAGTAACCATTGCCTCAGTGCTTGCGCACAGAGGTTCTTTGTATTTTCAAATCCTGCCTGAAACATGATTTCACTGAGTGACTATGAAATCACCTTTTGGCTTGTATTTGAAAAATATCATAGAAACACAGAAACATAAAAACTGACTGCAGATAAGGACTGCTTGGCTCCCCTAGTTTGCCCATTTTCCCTACCTACTGCAATACTGCAGAGTCTACTTGATCTCTGGCTTTTACCCTCTCCTTCCTATTGGTAGGGATCACTTGTGCTTATTCCATGCATTCTTGAATTTCCCTACCATTATTGCCCCACCACCACCTTAGCTGAAAGACTGTACCATACATCCACCACCCTTTCTGTGAAAAATACTTCATCATCTTATCCTTAAGTCTACTCCCTCCAGTCTCATATCATGACCCCTTGTTCTTGAACATCTTTTTTTTCTGAAAGATGCTATTCTCTTGTATCTTATTTATATCCTTGAGGTATCTGAAGGTCGTTATCATACCCCCTCTTCTTTCTTCCAGGGTATACATATTGAGGTACTCTAGCCTCTGCTTATATGACTTTTGGTGCAGACCCTGCACCATTTTTGTTTCCCTTCTCTGAACTTTCTCTACTCTGTCTATGTTCTTCCGGAGATGCAGCCTCCAGAACTGGACACAGTACTGCAGATGGAATCTCACCAATGATTTGTAAAGTGGTATCAGCATCTTCTTTTTTTTGCTGGTGATACCTCTCTATGTACCCCAGCATCCCACTGGCTCTCTCCACAGCCTTTTCACAATGCTTGGTCACCTTTAGGTCATCAGATATGATTATGCCCAGGTCCCTTTCCTGTTTGGTGGTCATAAGTACCTCCCACCTATCATGTACACCTCTCCTGGGTTTCTGTGCCTCACATGCATGCTTTTACACTTCTTTGCATTGAATCTTAGCTGCCACACTCTTGACCACTTCTCAAGACTGCTTAGGTCCCTCGTCATTATTTCCACACACATCCTAGAGTGTCGACCCTATTACAGATCTTAGTGTCATTTGCAAAATGGCATACCTTCCCTTCCAGCTCCTCTACAATGTCACTTATGAAGATATTAAAGAGGACTTGTCCCAGAACTGATCCTTGTGGCACCCCACTGATCACCCTCCTCTCCTCAGAATGAACTCTGTTTACCACCACTCTCTGTGTTCTATCCCTTAACCAATTTCTGACCCAGTTTACCACCTTAGGACCCACTCCCAGGCTGTCCAGCTTGTTTACAACCCTCCTATGTGGAACAGTGTCAGAGGCCTTGCTGAAATCTAGGTAGGCCACATCCACTGCCACTCCTGATCTAATTCTCTGGTCGCCCAGTCAAAGAAATCTATCAGATTTGTTTGACATGACCTTCCAGCTGTGAATCCATACTGCCTAGGATCTTGTGATCTACTGGATTCAAGATATAGCACAATCCTTTCATTTAGCAGTGATTCCATTAATTTCCCTACCACCGAGGTCAGGCTGACTGGCCTGTAATTGCCAGTCTTTCTTCTGCTCCCACTTTTGTGGAGAGGGACTACATCTGCCCTCCTCCAGTCTTCTGGAACCACTCCTATTTCCAGCGATTTGTTAAACAGGGCTGTCAGTGGTGCTGCGAGCATCTCTCTAAGCTCCTTTCATATTCTTGTATGTATCCCATCCTGAACCATTGCATTGTCCATGCTCAGTTTTGTGAGTTCCTTTAGGACTCTCTCCTCCATAAATGGACTGGTGTTCATCTCCCTTCCATCAATGCTCCTGTCACTTAACTGAGGTCCCACACCTTCCCCTTCTTCTTTGAATACTGAACAATAATATTTGTTCAGGACTGCTGCTTTCTCCAGGTCCCCCTCCACACACTCCCCCTTCCCCTTTTAGCCTAACAATCCCACCGCTTGTCATTTTTCTTTCACTAACATACCTGAAAAATGTCTTGCCCCTTTCATTACTGACTGGGTTATTTTTTCCTTCATTTGCACCTTTGCACTCCTGACTGCTTTCCTTCCTCCCTCTTTTTCTAGATGCACTTCACTGTCCTCCTCCCTCTCTGTTTCCTTGTACCTTCTGAATGCCAGCCTTTTCACTCTTACCTTCCTGACCATTTCCTTTGAGAACCATAGTGTTTTTTTCTCTTGCTTTTTTTTAATTGCCTAATGCAAAGGTTTGTTGCCTCCTCTATGCCTCCTTTTAGATCTGCCCACTGTTCCTCTACACCCCCAATCCTCCCCCCTGCCAGGGCTTTCCTAAGACATTTCTGCATCTTTGCAAAGTTGGCCTTCTGAAATCCAGGACCCTTGCTTTCCTGTTGTTTGACTTCATCACTGTTATCACATTGAACCACACCATACGGTGATCACTGGACCCCAAGTGATTACCCACCATAACATCTGCAACTCTGTCCCCGTTGGTGAGTACTAGATCCAGTATCACTCCCTCCCTGTTGGACTTTACCACTAGATGCCTAAAGCACACATCCTGCAGGGTGTCCAGGATGTCCCTGCTCCTGGATGAGGCTGCAGCTGGGATACTCCAATCAACATCTAGCAAACTGAAGTCTCCTACCAGCAGCACCACCTCTTTAGTTGTCATCTTATGGATGGTTTCCACTAGAACCCTGTCCATCTCTTTCCTTTCTGCTGGAGATCTGCAGATCACTCTAGTGAGAATAGCGATGCCATTAACTGTCTCTAGGGTGACGCACAGTGCCACCGTCAATCCCTGCATTCCCTTTACCGCAGTTGCTTTTATACCCTCTGCGAGATAAAGAGCCACTCCTCCTCCCTTTTTCCCCACCCTGTCTTTGCTGAATACAGTATAACCTGGTATGGCTACATCCCAGTCATGGTTCCCATTGTACCATGTCTCAGTAATGGTGACAATGTCCAGGTCAGCCTCTTCCATCAAGGCCACTAGGTCTGGGATTTTACTTTCCAGGCTGTGAGCATTTGTGCATATGGCATTCCAAGTTATGCTGCCTTCCCTTCTGACAGCTCACCTCTTATCCTCATGCCTTCCCTCTTTACCCCCATTTCTCCTTTTCTCTACCATTCTACCTTTTCTAGTTCTATGTACCTTTGATGATTTCTCATCTTTAGGGCCCTCCCTGGTGATTGTGTTCTCCTATGGGGGGCATATTGATTCTCCCTGCTTTCTTCCACCTCCCCCCACTTGGCTAGTTTAAATGCTTGCCAATAAAGCATTTAAACCTTTCGCCGAGGATCCTGGTTCCCCCCGGATAGATGCAGACCATCTCCCCTGTATAGACCTCCATCCCTACAGGTGGGACACCAGTCCCCAATGATGTCAAGCCCCTCTGCTCTGCACCAGTCCTTCAGACATGCATTGAAACTCCTGGTGTAGAGCACCCTCTCCTCACCTGCATTGTTCATGAGGTGGGATCCCAAAAAGACCATGCTGAAAGTTTGGTGGGAAAATATTGAAAATCAGTGACGTTACAAGAGAACGTTGAAATATTATGATGTTCATTCATAACTTGGACATTTTGCTACGTTTTTCCACCAAATTTTAAACATAGTCTTCTTATCATCTAACCTCATGAACCCAGTAGGTGAAAATCTTCAAATCTCACCCAAAATGTGATTTCACAATGTGGCTATGAAATCACCTTTCAGCATGGATTTGAAAACATTCACCTTTGTTGCTCAAGAGGTAGAGTTCCAAAAAGGCCACATAGAATGTTTGCTGGAAAATTATTGAAAATGGTTGAAGTTATGAGTGAACATTGAAATATTTCAATGTTCACTCATAACTTGATAAGTTTATAATATTTTTCTGCCACATTTTCACCATAGTCTTCTTATGACCTTGCCTCATTATCCTGATGGATAAAAAATTCTCAGTCCTGTCTGAAAGGTGATTTTGTGGAGCGACCATGAAATCCCATTTCAGGACAGATTTAAAAGATTTCACTTATTTTGTTCATGATGTGGAGTCCCAAAAAGGGCATGTTGAACACTGGTGTACAAATATGTTATGATTAAATGTTCAAAATGCATAGAATACATTAAACAGACTTATCTTGTGTTCTTATATCACAGTTGCCAGTTCCAGCAGTAAGATGTATTTTTGATTGGAGAGTTTATCTACACCATGGGACATTTTTAGGTGAGTGATGGTGTGTGGGTCTGTGTGGAGTGCTGAGTTAAGGGTTCAGGTGGTGGTGGAGGGGGGTCAGATTGACGATGGACCACTTACTTATTTACAGGGTATTTAAAAAAAAATGAAGAAGAAGCTGTTTTTTTTTAGCTTTACTACTCTACTAGATCTGATACTGGGAATGGACATCCCAGTGTCAGCTTTTGCCTTATGGTGGTACTGGGGGTGGGCACCCTGGTGTCACCACCAATGCATTGAGGGACAGGGGCAGGCAACCTGGAGGGAAAGTAGTGGGCAAGTGGTACCATGGGTGGGCAACCCAGTCTGTTTTTGTACTACAGTATATTGGGGAAGGACATGAGGGGCCTGACTGAGCTGGGAGGGGGAGGAAATCAAAAAATTAACAAAAACTGTAGATAGATAGATAGAACATTTCTAGATAGATACATAGACAGACAGACAGACAGATGGAGAGAGAGAGAGAGATCACTGGTTCACTGCCAGCCCTCAAGTCAGCAGCAAATTTCCATCTGTGGCTACAGATGTCAGGAAAGGCCCTCTGTTTCTATACAGAGAATGCAGATGAATGGCTTATGTCATGTAACTAGGCACCCAAGGTTTTTGGGTTCCCAGAAACCTTATTTCCAGCACCATATTAAACATAAAAACACCAGAATCTAGTTAAATGGGTCCTGCCATTGACTCAGGCAAGGCATAGCTAATCCAGCTAAACTATGTTCAGGTGATTTTTTTTAGCACATCATTTTAGGCATTTTATAAATTTTTATTTAAAAAAACAACAAGATGGCTGCCATCACATACTGAAAATGACATTAATTCAGGTGCCAGATCACTGCTTTGGATGAAGCCCACTCTGAAAACAGGAGGCCTCCCTCAACCAAAACAGCTTTAATTTCTTGATCTAGCCCAAAACACAGGGGGTTTAAAGCATCAGAGGAGGGTTCATGGTGGGAGCCAATCAGCTTTCTTGACATGCCCCACCCTCCTCTAAGCCAATAGAGAGTGCATCCAGGAAGTAGAAGGCAGGCCGGGGCTTTAAAATTCCCCAAAACTGGCATTCTCACCTCACTCAGCTGCAGGATCTCTACCTTGGATGGAACTGCTCTGAAGACAGGAGACCTCCCTCCATCAAAAGAGCTTTAGTTTCTTGATCTAGCCCTAACACCAGGGCTTAGAGCAGCAGAGAAGAGTTCATAGTGGGAGCCAATTGTTTTTCTTGACATGCCCCTGCCTTCCTCTCAGCCAACAGAGAGCACATCCAGATGCCTTTAAAAGGAAAAGGCCATCAAGTGGACCCCCATGCTGCAGACCTCCATGCTAAGGACCGCTGTGCAAAGGACATCAAGAGGGAGTCTGCCAGGAGGGAGACTTCCAGGGGAGGCAGCCAGCGACCATACACTCTGCACTTCAGCAGTGCTAGAGTGAAGGAGTCAAACAGGTGTCTGGAGTCAGCAGATGACTGCTGCAGGAGGCAGGAGGTTCTGCCCGACAACTGAGATAAGATTCCTGTTCATTCCTGGTTGTAGAACACACACTGCTGGGGAGGGAAGAAACTCAGGGTGAGGCTGAAATTTGGAAATAGGTGAAGCACTCTATCTAGGGTAGGAGTACAAGGGGGTTTAAGGGGGAAAAATATATATACCAAGTATTGCCAGGAGAGATAGATTAGTCAGTAGGTATGCTGGGAGTGGTGCAGTGCAGTGGCTGTGGGGTGGCAGTTTTCAGGGAGACATTCTGGAGACTGAAGTGCTGCCCCATCGGTGTGCACCTCTCTGGGCTGGGGGGGTTGCTAGACTCCAGGCTGAGTTGGTTAGGATTTGGTGAACCTCTTCCCCCACCCAGGGATGACCAAGTCTGCCCCCTCTATCTCAAAGGTTGCCAAGGAGGAGGAGTGGCTGGACTACAGTGGGCTTGGGGAGTGTGAGGACAGTGGGACAGAGGCACATCCCCCATCCACTAACACTATGCAACTCCTGTGCCCCTCTGGTGGGGCAGGACTGTCCCATGAAGGCACCCAAAGTAGTGACCATGGAGGATGTGGGGGTCATCCATAGTGGAGACCCCAAGAAGGGTGGCAGGGAACTCCAGAGGAAGAGGAAGCAACTCCTGGTGGGGAACTCCATCATGAGAGGGATAGATTTGGGGACAGGGAGGGAGGGGAAGAAGGAGGTTAGGTGCTTACCCTTTGCCATGATTCGAAGGGATGGAAAGTAGATCCTGATGATCACTTGGGCAGTAGGACAGGAGGGAGAGATGGATGTTATTGTCCACCTGGGGACTAATGACTTGGCTAGGGACAAGTTGGGGATAGTGCAGGAGGAGTTCAAGGAGTTGGGAATGGGTCTTAGGCAGTTAGCATGCTCAGTGCCCTTCTCAGTAGTGCTAGCTGTCCATGACAGGGAGGAAGATAGGGTACTCCATACCAGGTGCATCAACTTATGGTTGAAGGAGTGGAGCAAAGAGAAGGGGTTCAGCTTTATTGGGGACTGGTGTCCCACCTGGAGGGATAAAGACCTATACAGGGGAGATGGCCTGCATCCATCCAGGAGGGGAACTGCAGTCCTCAGTAAACAGTTTAAATGTTACACTGGTGAGCATTTAAACTAGCTGGGGGGTTGAAGGAAGCAGGAAGACATAAACTGTCCCACCCACAGACTGAAGTATTTGGTAGGGAGAACCCTGAGGAAGAGAAATCCCCAAGGGTACCCATCAACAACAAAAAAAAATACTGGAAATGAAGGGTGACAGGAAGGAGAGCAGAGAGGGTAAGGAAGAGGGCAAAAGGGAAAATGGAGGGGGGTTGACAAGCATGGTGGTAGCAGAATCTAGATAGTCATGAGTGCAAATTCTCAAAGTCTAGGAAATAAAATTCTGGACTTAAAGGCCTCTATGGCAGAGGCTGACCTGGTCATTGTCACCATTACCGAGTCATGGTACAATGAGAATTATGATTGGGATGTTGCCATACCAGGTTATACTCTGTTCAGTAAAGACAGTGTGGTAAAGAAAGGGGGATGAGTGGCTCTTTATATCAGGGATAGCATAAAAGCTATAGAGATACAGGGAATACAGGGAGAGGTGGAGGTACTGTGGGTCACCCTAGAGATGGGAAATGGAACCGCTATTCACACTGGCATGATCTACAGAACTCCAACATGGGGGGAGGTGGACAAGGCTTTGGTGGAAGCCATCAAAAAGAGGAGGATAGGAGGGAGGTGCTGCTGGTGGGGGATTTCAATCTGCTGGATGTAGATTGGAGCCTCCCAGTTGCAGCTGCAGCTTCAGCCAGGAGCTGGGACTTCCTGGAATCCCTGTAGGGGGCATTCCTCAGGCAACTAGTAAGGGGAGCTCATTCATGATGGGGCAGTACTGGACCTTGTACTCACTAACAAAGACAGTGTTGCAGATGTCACGGAGGTGGCCACATGGGGACCAGTGATCACTATACAGTGTGGTTCAACATAAGGACTGTGGCAGAATTGAACCACACAAGTGCAAGGGTCTTGGACTTCAGGAGGGCCAACTTTAAAAAGATGGGGGAATGCCTCAGGGATGCCCTGGTGGGGTGGGATGGGGGGACTTGGGTGGTGTGGAAGAACAGTGGGTGAAACTTAAAGGCAGCATAGTGAAGGCAACAAACTTCTGCATCAGTCAAGTAAGAAAAGCAAGAGGAAAAAGAGACCGCTATGGTTCTCAAAAGAGGTGACTGTGAAGGTAAGGGCAAAAAAGTTCACTTTCAGGAAGCATAGAGACACAGAGGGAGCAGAATAGGGAGGTATATCAGGAGAAACAGAGGGAGGCAGAGAAAGCAGTGAGGAGTGCCAGGGTACAAACAGAGGAAAAAAAAGCCCAGAAAGTAACAAAATGTGACAAGGCATTTTTCAGGTATTTAAGCAAAAAGAGAAAGACCAAGGGAGGGATTGTAAGGCTAAAAATGGAAGGGGAGATTGTGTGGAGAGGGACCACAAAAAAGCAGACTTCCTGAAAAATGACTTTTGTTCACTGTGAGGGGCCATGGAAAAGTGACAGGAACAAAGAAGGGAGGGAGGCGGACACTAGTCCATTCTCAGAAGAGAGAGTCTTGAAGGAACTCACAAATCTGAAAGTGGACAATGCAATGGGACCAAACAGGATGCATCCAAGGATATTGAGGGAGCTCAGGGAGGTGCTGGCTGCCCCTTTGACAGTCCTGTTCAACCACTCACTGGAGATGGGAGTGGTTCCAGAGGACTGGAGGAGGGCAGATGTAATCCCACTTCGCAAAAGAGGTAGCAGGGAGGAAGCTGGCAACTACAGGCCAGTCAGCCTGACTTCAGTGATTAGAAAATTAATAGAATCACTGCTGAAGGAAAGGACTGTGCAATTCCTTGAATCCAGTGGCTTACAAGATCCAAGGCAGCATGGATTCATGGGGGGAGGTCTTGTCAAGTTAATCTGATAGATTTCTTTGACTGGGTAACCAGGGAATTGGATCGGGGTGGAGTGGTGGATGCGGCCTACCTCAAGTTCAGTAAGGCCTTCGACAATGTTCCACATAGAAGACTCATAAGCAAACTGGGCATCCTAGGAGAGGGTCCCAAGGTGGTAAACTGGTTAAGAAATTGGCTAGGGGACAGGCAGCAGAGGGTGTTAGTAAAAGGAGTTCACACCAAAGAAACAGGAACATAGAAACATAGAAGGATCTCTTTGTCCACCTAGACTACCCTATTTTCCCTACCTACTGTGCCACTGCAGACACTACTCAATCTGTGGTCTTCCCCCACCTTGCCTTATTTCCAAGGTCCCCTTGTGTCTATCCCATGCATACTTGAATCCTGTTACCGTTTTAGCACACATCAGGTTTTTTTTCAGGTTTCAATGTTTTTATTGTTCAGCAATCAAGCCTTTACAACATATTAAGCACATAAAATTATATACAAAAAAAGAGAAGAAAAAAAATTAAATCTAATATTACATTTAAAATTTTAACACATAAAAATCCATGAACAAATTAATTGTCATAGGCAGAGAGACGTTTTTCTTTGTGTTTCAACACCTGATAAAAAATACTTGAAAGCATCTTAGCCTCCTCCAATGTCTGAGGGTGAAGAAGTATGAATAAAATATCATATTTTACATTCACATATTTAATAAGAAAATCATTTAACAGATTAAACCGAGGGATTTTATATAAAGGGCACTGTACCGTAATATGATAAAGATCTTCTTGAAAACCCTTATTACATCTGCAAAACTCCAAACCTGAATTGGGTGGAGTCGTCTTATTAAAAAAAGCATATTTAGAACAGATGATTCCCAGTCTTGCCCAAGTAATAATTTTTCTTTCTAACAGGGTCAGCCCAAGAGTAAGATATTTCTCTATAAATACATCAATTTTATTTTGAGCTAACCATCTGGCCATATGTTGAGCTCTGAGGAGCTCCATTTGCTTATCATAGGCAAGCCTAAGTATTTTCTTTTTGACATCCTCCTTAAATACATAAGATATTGATATTGATTTCTCCCAATCTGTCCAAAGATGAAGCATATTAACACTGCCCAAAATACGTTGAATATTTTTGACCCAAGGAGACCTAAAATTCTGTTTGTGCCAAGATAACTTTTCTCTAAGGCATAGTAGAGGCATAATATTAGTCTGTTGATTAATAATTTTGATCCAGTAACTCATGAGACGTATATCAATTATTGTTACAATAGGTACTCTACCCAATTCAGCCCTGGCTACAACGTTAGAAGTGGCAGGTGGAACCTGCAATAAAGATTTATAGTAGAGAGAAAGAAGGATCTCCAACCATGAAGGGACATTGTTGTTCCAGACCTCTGCACCATACAAAAGAACAGAATTAATTTTGGCCTCGCTGGCTATCAATGTTGGCGAGACCAAATATCCTGCATATTTCCTAGCAAAACGTAAGAGAGTCCTAACAATCAATTTTGCCCTTAGCACTTGTCCTCTCCAATGCTCTATCCAATTTCCATTCGAAGCAAACTTCACCCCCAAATATATATAAGAGGATACCACTTCAATAAGTTTGTTATTTAAATAAATCCTTGGTTTAATTTGATGTCCCTGTAAGGGTGCAAAAATCAGCAGCTTAGTTTTTTTCATATTTATTAATAAGTCCAAATGTTTACATTTAGAGCAAAATTGATTTATTTTATTTTGTAAACCTTGAGCAGATAAAGCAAAAATAATCAGATCATCTGCATAGGCCAGACAATGTACTGGGATATTCTTAAGTTTTGGGGAATCAAGAATATCTATATCTTTATAAGTCAGAAGGGCATCAATATACAAATTAAAAAGAGGGGGGCCAAAGGACATCCCTGTTTAACTCCCGAAGTTGTACTGAAATAGTCAGAAATGTTGCCCTTATTATCATATCTAATAGCCGATGTTGTGTGAGAATATAACCTAATAATGGGGGCTAATAAATTTAATGGTACGCATCTATTTAATAATATCTCCCATAACTTGGCTCTATTAACTGAGTCAAATGCTGCAGAAAAGTCTACAAACACAGCATACAGCTTCATTTTACGAAATGATCTGTATTTTTCTATCAGATGGGCTAAAATGTAAATATTATCTATCGTAGAACAATCCTTATGAAAACCTGCTTGAAACATCGATAAAGGGGAGTTTGCAGTTATCCAGTCTTGTAATTTATGTAATATTATTTTAGCAAAGATTTTTCCAATAATGTCAGTAAGACTGATTAGGCGATAATTAGATGGCAAATGAAGTTGGCCCTTTTATGGATTGAACTATTATATTTCTTGTCCAAGATAATGGATAAATCTCTCTTTTAAACAGATATTGAAAAAATTAGTAAAAAAAACTACCCAATAATTTAAGTGCCCCTTGTAAATTTCTCCCGGTATCAGATCGGGTCCAGGTGCTTTATTATTTGATAAATTCACAATGGCTTCTTCCACCTCTCCTAATGAAAACACTAACAATGTGTATTCCCCCTCAATGTTAAAATTTTCTATCACATCATCATCGTTGGTAGAATGTCTATTAAATAAAAGACTATAATAAGATATCCAAGTTTCCTTGGGGATATATATGGGAGGTCTAGAATTCTGATCAGCTGTCCCCTTGGACACCAAAGCCCAAAAAAGCTTAATATCACCCTCCTTAATAACTCTGTACATAACACCCCATTGTTTTTCAGTAAATTCTCTTTTTTTCTGACAGAGAAATTCCTTGTACTCCTTCGCATTTTATTTAAATTTATAATCGCCATCTTACTCGGATTTTTTTTTGTCTGCCTGATGGCCCTCATCAAATTTCTTTTCTCTCTCTTACAATACCCATCAAACCAGGATGCTAACTGGGGCTTAACACAATTAGCTGAGTAAATCAGTGTCTTAATCTGTTGATACCCTATGTTTAATAATTCACTGATCCTTTCACCTTTGGAGCCATTATGTACCTGCTGAAATAACTCGACAAAAATAGAAGAGTATAAAATGTTCCAAACTCCTTACATTGACTCATTATTCAATCTTAACCTTTTTTTCCCACTAATCTCAATATCCGCCAAGGGTTTATTGGGGGGAGGAATGACACTATCAGAAATCCTAAAATCCAGCAAAATTGCTGCATGATCGCTTTCTGTTCTCATAGCCACATATAACCTCCTACAGAAATGATAACTAAAAGGAGAGCATAATATAAAATCAATTATGTTTTACTCAACTGGGAGAAAAAGTGCTATCACCCGATGATCCCCTTCTAATCTCCCATTAAGAATCAAGAAATTATTCTCTGTGATAAAAGTACTAAAACTTCTCCCTGCCTCATTTACAATCATGTCAGTTGTATTTCTTTTTTCCAAATCTGCCATATATAATAGTTCTTGTAACAATGATAAATTATCGAACTTGGCTATCCTAGCATTAAAATCCCCAGCTAAAAGGACAGTATCTATCCAATTTGACTGTATCATTAAATCTATTTCCATCGATAGTTTGGACCAAAAATCATATGTAGAGTAAGTGTGAAAACATGGTGGAATATAAATGTTAACAATCAGAACCATACAAAGGTCCCAGTTAACCACTACCATAAGGATCTCGGGAGTTGGAGAGTAACTTTTGATTACCCTTAATCCTTTCCTAATTTTGATCATTGTAACCAGACCTCCTTTGTTCCTCCCATGTTTTTCCCTTTAATTGCTGGCACAAAACTAGTTTCATATCCATTCAGGAAAGGAGATGTTAAAACCCATGTCTCATGGAAAATAATCACTTCATGTCGCGAAATAAAAGCAACCCACTGCGGATCCACAAACTTATTATGGAGTCCTGCTATATTTCAATTAAGGACATTATAACCAGGGTTACTTTCTGACCCCCCCTTCCTGCTCTAATGAGGACTCATTACTTTGTATTTCAAAAAAACTTAGTCAAGGTTGCATGGCTCTAGATTGACCTGATGTCTCCCACTCATTCAATTCCACCATGTAAATACCCACCTCATCCAACACATGTCTGTTTTCAAAAAGTAATACCAACAATTGTGCAGAACCAATAATACAGTTAATCTGAGTACCCTCTTTATCATTCCAAACTCTATTCACCTCCACAAATTCTTCTGGAAGTACATGGGTTTTGATAATAGTTGATAAAATCATCCGCAATAATGATGGTAAATTAGTAGCAGTTTCTCCCTCCAATATATCCAGCCCAAAAATAGAGATCATTGAGGTTTCACGGGAAACCCAAACTCCCAATTCAGTGTTACAAGAGTAGTTTTGAATATATCATATGTTAACATTTTCCTATTTTTGCCCTATTATAAACATTTTTCCAAATTGTTGACCAGGTCACTGGTGTTGATAACAGTAATCCCAAAGAGTCTACAGGCCTTGCTTAGCCCAGACCAATTTTGCCATATCCATGTTAGGGAGCATAGTAAACTGAATTAGTAGGGTTGGAAGTATCCTAGTCACCATAATAAGAGCATCTGCAACTGTTGGTAACCTAATTCTGCTCTCAACATATGGGCTATCAGGCTGGTTAAGGTTGCAGTAGATTCATAATGTTTAAAATACAGCTTATCTAATTTAAAAACTACTTCTTTCCCTGTACAAATTAAATTATATGCTTCCAGGTCATACCCCTTGGGGTTACTATCCTCCCTGGCCAACATGAGATTTGGGCAAAGATCTTTATTAGACTGATCTACCTTAATTAAATTCTCCTTAGGATTTGTTTTTTGTTTTGCAGTGTAATCACCCTCCCCCTTTTCTTGATCTTTTATAAGTGTCCCATCCACAAGTATAGATTTGTTTTTTTGGTCAGGATTCTTCCTTGTATCTCTCTGTACCTCTCCTATCCTAATGGTACCTGTAACCCCAATTTTATTAGTTTTTTCATCCTTAATGTTTAATTCATCTTTCTGTTTAACTAAGTTAGGAGTCTGAGTAAGTCCCACAGGCCCAAGCTTTTTCTTCCCCCCTTTTTTCTTACTTACTCCACCCCTCTTTTTGCCCTTTTTGCCTTTTGAGGGCTCTTTAACATTTAGGGAAGAAAATGACAAATTATGCCTAGATCTGTGAACTTTCTTTTCCCCCAATAATTATGAAATTTGTTGTTCTAAAGCAGCAAACTTCACAGTACAAAAACTAGAAAGAGTTTCCAAAGCTGTCTTAATACCATTATATGCCTCCAATAAAACAACATTAGACATTACTGGATGTGCAAGAGCCTTAATGGTATATTTCGATATAGTATCCGGACACTGAACCAAAAAATCTTTATCTAAATGGATGTCCTGGACCTTTGTCCATTTTTTGGAAAAACTCTTCAGGCGCATCATTAAGGGATGAATACACCATTTCTTTAGAGTCGATATTGCAGACTCCTACCTCACTGGAGATCTCTAATGGGCTAAATAACTTTATTCCTGAGGGAAAGCATGAAATACCATCATCTTTATCTATATAATCTCCTTGCCCAGACATGCATTGCTGACTTGCTTCTACCTCTCCCATCCACTCATCTTGTCTAGAAACCTGGGAATGATCCGCTATATTTGTTTTTTCACCAAAAGTGGTACAATCATAACCTCCTATATTGGAAACCATATGTGTGCTGTTCATTTTTGGAACATCCTGAAAAATATTATTAGGGGCTTTAGGATGGGTTTTCTTTTTAAAGAAATCAGTGATTTTCCCTTGGGACGGAATTTTAACACCAGTCTCTAAGTTACTAATTACTTCCAAGTCCAGAGTTATATTCTTATTGTCAAAAGAGGATAATTGTTTAAATTCCTCAAATTCCCTGTTAGTCCCATCGCTACCACTAAATTGGTTCTTCAATGAATTAATCAAAGTCTCTTGATTTGTGTTATTCAGACTGTTCTTATCCCAGCTCTTAGCCATCGGAATTTGATTTCTTCCATTAAATTCTGAATTATCTCGCTAAATCTGATCTGCATTCCTCATTCATAAACTCCTTAAAAGGAGTGAGGTAAGTAGGATACTACTGGGACTTTCTACCAAATCCTTAGGGGTCGGCTTGATGGCCAATTCCTGTGTAAAAACACAGCAATTGCCTTTTTTATTCTTTTTTGGATTTATCCTTTGCTTCCCTTTAGTTGCCCCTTTAACAGTTTTGTTTACCATCTTACCACTTCGAGTATACATATAAGGAAAGAAGAGAAAGAAAATCAAATCCTAACTCAAAAAAAAAGGGACTGAAAAGGAGTCAGGTGACAGCTTATCTAAACAGCTAAATCTTCCACGAGCATCACTCCTTAAATTTGTAGAAAGCCTTCCCACCCGAAAACAACCAGACCCACCAGTTAAAACCAAAAAATACAAAACCAGATAAACAATAAAACCTATTTAAAATGAGGTCCCTCTCTTTTATGGGTACATATTCCTATGCAAAATCTACTCCGAGTGGGCCTTCAAATAACTCACTACGCCTGCCTTCGTGCTATCGCGTGAGCATGATGTTTAAATGCTGCAGCAAACCCTCCCACAGAGGCAAACCTGCTCTATTGTTAGCTCACCCCTGAGCTGAAATTACATGCAGGTAAATGGCCTCTTGCACACACCTGGGTAATTCCCTCAGTTCAGCAGAGCAGCAAGATGAAACAAATCAGAGCAGTTTCAGTTACAAAGTCACACATATGCTGCACTCACAGTCATTTTCAAGCTGCCAAACTGTTCCAAAAACACAGATCTCTTGGATAGCTGCTGCTCAAAGTATATTGCACAATTGTCCCAGTGAAAATAAAAGGCTCTAGCACACATCACCTCCACTGGGAGACTGTTCCAGGCATCCACCACCCTTTCCGCAAAGAAGTATTTCCTCACATCTCCTCTGAGTCTCCCCCCTCCAGCTTCATAGTGTGACCCATTGTCCTTAAGCAGCTTCTTCTATGTAAAATGCTTCCTTCATGTACCTTATTAATACCTGTGAGGTATTTGAACATTTCTAGTATGTCCCCACTTTCCCTCCTTTCCTCTAGAGAGTACATATTTAATTCCTTGAGCCACTTCTCGCAGGACTTTTGATGCAAGCCTGGCACCATCTTGGTTGCCCTCCTCTGTACTGCCACCACCCTATCTATGTCCTTCCGGAGATGGGGCCTTCAGAACTGGACACAGTACTCAAGGTGGGGCCTCACCATTGCTCTGTACAGAGGTAACACTACCTCCCTCTTTCTGCTGGTGATAACCCTCCCTATGCACCCGAGTATCCTGCTAGCTTTCCCTACTGCCTTATCATACTTCTTTGCTACCTTCAAGTTATCAGAAATGATTACCCCCAGGCTGATTTCCTATTTTGTGACTGCCAATACCTCTCCACCCAATTGATAAGTTATCCCTGGGTTTCTGTGCCCCAAGTGCATGATTTTGCACTTTTACCATCAGAAAACATACACATAACTTGGTGAGTGTGCAGTGGTAATGTTCATATGATGTGACAGTGTGGAAAACTCCCTTTGTTGTTGCACTGCATTGACAATAATGCTGGTGTTTTGCTGGAAGACAGTAAATGTGTATATGAACTTCTCCTTTGTACACATTTGTGTAACTGTGTGTGTGTGGGGGGGGATAATATCTGTGTTGCTAGAATGGGTGTATTGAATGTTTATCATAATGGTGCAGTAATACTACTGCCCTATATGTGCTGTTCTGTAGGTATATCTGTTTCTCTGTAGTGCTCCTCACACCACAGATAGTGTACTGTGTGTTTCAGTCTACTGGTTGTGAAAATTCACACATCTGAAAAAAAAGCAAAAAAGAAAATTTCAGTTCACATTGACTGTAGCAGCTCTCAAGATCATCAAATATCTACCAGTTATATTAGACAAACATTTTGTCTCACTAATACATAACATTGTGTTTATGGAATGATATACAGTAAGTTATATATGGATGTACAACGTTACACAGTAACACAATAGACATTCAAGAAATGACTGTGGTGTAGGCTACATACTAAACAATGATTAGAGTCATACTATGTAGATATAGTTTGTGCAAGAACTGTTGTCTATCAGTCTGCTAACATTATTGTTTTTCTTCTTTGACATCCAACAGAAACATGATAAAAAAATGGTCAGACAGGCAGGTCAGGAAGCTGGAGCATTCCCTGTACTATAAGGGCACAGCTTGCATCTATTTCATGGTAACTAACCTTGCCATGGAAGAGATGTGGAAAGCAGTGAGCGAATACCTCACTCAGAGGGGTATTGAAGACCTTGAAGTAGTGCCGCCAGAAATGGAAGATACTCTGACAGCATTTTTTCCATCTACAAAAGGTGGAGAAGGTCAACAAGAGGGAGAAGGTCTGGTTCGTCCATGCCATGAAAATATGGGTGATGGCAGGGAAGCCTAGTCTGGGCAAGCGCTATGTTCATGATAAGTTCCAGATGGACATCAAGCTTGTACTACTATAGAACTGACAATGTTACGGGTGTCTTTTAAAGTGTTAGAACGTTTCTTTGCTAATAGTTCCATATGGACCCATTTTATATAAGCAATAAGATGCTGCTGGGATATTAGTGCCACTAAGTTTCCCCCACAGTATGGATCCAGAAGCTTTCCAATTTTGTCTGATGCATCACTATACACCTGTCTGTGGCACAAACCTAGTACCACCAACACCTGACATACCTTATTACTTTCTTATACTTGCTATACATTACAAAATCATGCCACTGTAGATGTGAACATATTCAGTTGTATCAGCATACTATAATTGTGTGTTGGAGTGCATAGTACTAAATTGTTAAGATAATGAATGTAAAGTGGATATTTCATTACAGTTATCTTTACTATTTCACTCCAACTTCTGTTGCTGAAACTTAAAAGAAACGTTTCATAGAACCGTTTTGTACAGTGTCACAGAGACATTGTCAACCTTGAAATTCTTAGTTTACGTTTCTTGACTTGTGCAATGCATTACTGTTGCCTTTAGATAAGGATACATTTTAGTCAGCACAGTCAACACAGAAAATTCTTTAATGGAGCAAATATGTGAGGTGTATATTGCTGTGGGAGATAGAACATTTAACTACTTCTTTAAAGTGTAAAGATATAATGTTAACCGATTCAATGGTCATGCAATGCTGGTATTAGATATTATATATCAAGAGTTGCATATGTACCTCCAACTTATAAATGACACAGTATACATTTTAGAGATAAGTCAGATAAGCATTTTGTCCCTGTTATCATGACAATTATTTGTTTTCTTACGTACATGTTTACTCTACTTTTTTGGACTGTGGGCGGAGCTTACAGGAGTATTGCATGTACAAAAGGAGTGATGTCATGTTTTCTGTCCGTGGAACTGACTGAAGGTGTAAATAGTCTCCTCCGCCTCACCCTCCTCCAAGAAATGTTTTTCGCCCTCAAATAAATACGCTTTCATGTTAGTCAATGGTTGCAGGGTACTATTTTCTTTCTTAAATGGGTGGTACAAGAACTGGAACCTGAGTAGTGGGAGGCAGCATTGTTTTTTGGGGGGAAGTAAGGTCCACCCCACCTCTACCAAAGAAGCTCCAAAAGGTCTATCCCACCTTTTTTTTTTAATTCATGTGCGAGGGGCATGAGGTGGATCTATCATGCTGAAAGAAGACTCACATGTTTGGGATGTGGACCAAGGAACAGAACAAGTCTGTGGAGTCCCTGCATTTTGTTAAGGACTAGAAGAGAAGATACTTAAAATGCCTTCAAACTGACTTAAAAACCCTTGGAACAAATGATTATCAGAGTCACCTGGTGTCTCAAAAGGAAAGACTAAGAAGTGTCTAAAAAACTAAGGAAAATAGACAGCTTTCAGGTATTTCTTAAACATTTATATACTAAAAACAAAGTTCAGCTTTTGGGATTAACAATATTTGTTTACCATATTCTATCTATCTATCTATCTATCTATCTATCTATCTATCTATCTATATATGTATATATATATATATATATATATATATATATAGTTTGCTTTTTTAGTAGTTTCAAAACCTTGAAAGCATTGGTGTTACTAATGCATTTAGAAATACATTTTTAAAATTTTCTTTACAGATAAATCATGCATGTTCATGTGAGGGCACATTTTTGGGAGGATGGGGTTCAAATTATTTTAATCATGGGCACAGTACTTGGTAATCACAGTCTGTGATGAAGTGTATTTTTCTTTTTAAGTTTGAGAAGTGGAGTTGACTTGCACACATGGATAGTACAGACATCATAGAAAGCTATTAGAAGTAGAATGGGTTAAACACTTACTGAAACTTTCTGCAGAACAAGTTCCCCATGACACCTCACAGCATTTGACACCACCATCCTAAGAGCAGTCAGTGTGTTAGTTTGCCAGACATTGCATAGCAAGAGACCCAGCCTTCCCTTTTTCCAAATAATATACCGACTTCATTCTCAGGCAGACAGTTCTGGGCTACTGTTTATATTCTACTGAACCTTCTTAAAGGAAAACTGCATGTTAAAATATATGTATTACTACCACTTTTGAGTTCTCACTTCAGTCCAATGTTTTGTTTCTGCCTAGGTTGTGAGAGGAGTTTTTCTAATTTTCCCTGGGTGTTTTATGATGTCTGGGGGATGTCATTCAAGTTTATTTTATTGCATCTTCTCCAAGTTAGTCTTCACAGAGAACCCTTTGGTTTGATGTCTAATAGCCCCTACAGCAGGCCAGTGTCTTGTTACAGTGTCTTTAATAGCTGCAGCAGAGAAAAAACACTGCAGCCAGGATTCACAGTGCTATACAATATACTATAGAAAGCTACATGTTTAAACACATACACACACACACGCATCCCAAGCAGAACACAGCTGGATAAGGTACTAGTATTTAGGAAACTTGTCATACTTACCCAGAGTCTAGCAATGTGAATCCTGGCTGTGACTATAGGTGTTTACAACTGAATGATAATAACCACATTTGCTTCACTTGCAAATAAGTAGGCATTTGTGTCTAATTTCTGTTTGACTTACTGTAGGTTACACATAGAATCTGAAAAATTCATAACATGCTGTATTGTGATTCAATGAACTGATAAATGGGGATTTTGGTTTCTTTTACAAATTCATTTTTCCTGACCATGGCTATACTAAAACAAAAATTTCTCAACAAAATGTTTTTAAATAGAGTTTAACTCACAGACGCAGAAGAAGCATGTTGGCATTAAAAGCTTAGTGGTGTGGATGTAGAGGCACCAGTATTTAAGCATGACTTTGGTAGAGGATTAATTGTGACTGGGGGGTGAGGGAGGGAATGAGTCTTGATATTTGTAGGATAATGGTTTTCTGAAACTTCAGCCTTCAATGGGTTAGACTCTGTAGCCATCTGTACAGTATATCACTAAGCCATATGCAGTGTAGTATGGGTAAAACAAAAATCACCAGACCAGGACCAGTGCTGTAAAATCTGCACTGGGCACAGCTTGTGCAAATATTGCTGATTCAGTGGATCAAATAAATATGTGCAAATAAACAAATATATTAATACTCGGCTTCACCTCGTGCTTCAACCCACCCCAGGAGTGACGTTACTACATGATAACACACACCCTCTCATGCCTTATTGCTTAAATATGCCCTTTCTCAATGTACGCTACTTTGATTCAGTTAGTGTATGCAACAGCCTCCATGTGAACACTCTGGGCTTCTCTTTGACTCCTGATGTCTATTTACTTTAGCTATTGTATATTGTTTGAACTGCTTTGGTCTTCTTGATGTGGTGCCTGTGTGCTTAAACTATGTAATCTGTTTATCTACTGCTACCCATGTATCTCCAGTGAATGATTGTTATAACTGTCTGCTCTCCAAGCCATTGTTTTTGGACTTGTTAACTGTGCTGTCTTTGTATTAGTTTCAATGAGGTGCCTTTGTAAATGAGTCTCTGACTCAAAGGTTTGTAAATCTGATATTTTTTAAATAAATAAATGTTTATGTTTAAGCCCATGAAACACCCTTATCTAGTTAATGCATTCACAGTCGTAGTGGCTCTGCCAGATCTTGTTATATCTGTCTTTATTAGGAGAAGAGGGCTTGCCCAGCACTTCTTCTTCAAAGGCATGAGATGAATCAGCCAAGGTGCAGGGTGCTGTTGCTGCAGCTGAGATAGAAGAGAGCGGCAGGATGGTATGTAAACAACATATGAAATATTAGTTAACATCAATCAGTGCATATAATTGAAACAATCCTATCCAGTCTATTTATTGAAAACACGTGCAAGTCACTGCACCACATACAATGCACATACTCACACTTAATGATACACAGCAGATGGAATACATGACAAGTTAGGACAACACAAGATTATGTAGTAATACTATACAGTTACTCTCAGTGGGCCTTTCTGGTCAACAAACAAATAAATAAAAAGGGCTGTCTATTTTGCTTCTCTTCACATTACAGCACCTTCAGCCCCAAGCAGACATGAGCAGGAGGCAGGGAGCACTCTCACAGAACAGCTCACCCTCCTGGACACCCACGTATTAGATATACGTGATGCACTATGAGGTGTCCAGGAGGAAAGCAAGTGTATAACCGATAATGTTGGCAATTTAGTCGGTGTTGTCAGAAAGAAATGTGGGCTCCTCCATGAGGTGCTCCATCAGGTGAGCGTGTGAGTGAGCCTGAGTGAGACGTGTGTGAGAGTGAATTGTAATTTAAGTTAATTATTTTATAGGTTGAGTTTATAGAATTTATTGCATTTTGTTTTTAGCTGTGATAGTAAAGTTTTGAGGGGTTAAGTTGTGTTGGTTTAGCCGGCCCAGTGGCGCTGAGGGTTAAAGCGCTGGATACCACAACTCATGCCATGCCGGTGACTCAGGTTCGGGAACAAGCCCGGGCCATCGGGGGTCATCAGGGGAGGGAAGAGATCGAGCATCCAGAGGACTGCTCTCTCTTCCCAGGGAGGGTCTGGGGAGTGATTGCTCCTGGAGCGTCCTCTGGTGGTGGTTGAAGGTGCCCAGTGGAGTGACACTGCAGATGCAGGGGTGGAGTTGTGGCATAGCATTGCTTTGTCAAGCCACACTCCACAAGGGACAGGAACCACAAGAAAAATAAAGAATAAAATCCCCACCCCTGGGGATAGATGATTGCACCTCAGCCTCCCAGTCCACACTCCCAATGCTGGACTGGCTTCCTCTCCACAGGGGGCCTCTCATGTGCCCATCACTTTGCCCTATGAGATAGAGTGCTCTGGGTGGATAGGGCAGCCCTACCTCCGGGAGGTTCAGAACTGGAGGTGGTGCTGGTGGCATGAGTGGAGAGGATCTGGATGTCACAGTGGGAGATAGAGACTGGGAACCACTGAGGATGCTGGAAGGAGTTCCCTAAAGGTAGTGGAGTATAAATAAAGTAAAAAAAAAAAGTTGTGTTGGTCAACTGCTAGTAGGTGAAGGTATTATTCCCCCTCCTGCGACCCACCAGCATGGCCACACACTCAATCTGGTGCTCCAGCTGGGTCTTGAGGTTGATAACCTCAAGATTGATCAGGTCTCTTGGTCTGATCACTGTACCATGGAGTTCACATTTGGGGTCTGCCCTGGTTGTTCCTCCCCTGTGGAGATGGTCAGCTATTGCCCCTTAAGGGGCTTTCACCCAGAGGGACTGTTGGCACTAGCTGACCTATCTAGGGTTGACACAGCATGTGCAATTGGCTCCAGAGATGTGGTGACCAATTATAATAGGGTGGTCTCTGAAGCTCTGGATGCCTTCACATCAGTCCATATACAACCCAGATCTTCTCACTTGAGATCCCCTGGTTTGATGCGAATCTCAAGGTGATGAAGATCAAGGGTCGAAAGTTGGAGCGTTGCTGGCATAAGACCCAGCCAGAGGCTGAAAGACTAGTCCTGCGTGCCCACTATGTTGAGTACCAGGCAGCAATTTCCAGTAAGAAGGCAGAATTCCTGACAAGAGAAATTGCCGTGGGGAGAAACAGACCATCCCAGCTATTTCAGACAGTTGACAGGCTTTTACACCCTGCCTGCTTACAGCTGAAAAAAGTGTTGTCATCCACTTTATGCGAGGAGTTTACTCTGTTTTTCTCTGACAGAGTGCCAGCTATCCAGTTGGGGATTCCACCAGGGAGCATTCACCTTGCAGTGGTCAGGCCAGGGGGTTCAGAGGCACTCCACCTGTCTGGGAGGAGTTTAGACCAGTGGAGGTGTCTGAAGTGACTAAGGTGATCTTAGAGTTGAAGCACACTTTTTGTGAACGGTACCCGGACCAATGTATTTCTCAAGGGGATGTGTCGAGGCTGTTGGCCTGCTGTTCACCAGGATTGCCAGGTGCTCAATGGCAGAGGGAGTTTTCCTAGCAGCTCTGAAAGAAGCATTGGTCAAGCCCCTCCTTAAGAAATCTTCCCTCGACCCAGACGTCCTGGCGAATTATCGTCCTATCTCCAAACTGCCCTTTTTGGGCAAGGTTGTTGAGAAGTTAGTGGCACAGCAGCTCGAGGATCACCTGGTGTCTGAGGACATCTATGAGCCATTTCAGTCGAGTTTTTGGGCCAGACATAGCACAGAAACATCTCTAGTGAGGGTGCATAATGATCTGCTCATGGCTAGAGATAGAGGAGACAGGTCAATTCTTGTGCTCCTCAATCTCTCCTCAACTTTTGACACTGTCGATCACATCGTGCTTCTTGATTGGCTCTGTGAGTTTTGTGGACTCACTGAGACTGTCATCAGGTGGTTTGAGTCCTACCTCTCCGACAGGTGCAGCAAGTGGTGATGGAGAATTTCTCCTCCTCCCCAATGCCTCTGTTGTGTGGAGTGCCGCAGGGCTCGATCTTGTCACCAATGTTGTTCACAGTGTACATGCTGCCCCTGGGTGAGATCATTCAACAGTACAGTGTGGAATTTCACTGTTATGCCGATGATACCCAGCTGTAGCTGTCTTTTGCCCCCAAAATATCAGGAGCTATTGACATGCTTAACAACTGTTTGACTAAAATCAATGAGTGGATGGCTTCCAGCTGGCTTAGACAAAAAATGGCCAAACTGGCAGTGCTGGTGATTGAGCCCGGTCATGGACA